>CM066050.1:67336751-68650763 GCA_033557465.1 Ichthyophis bannanicus | reverse complement strand
ACTTCTTTTGTCGGATTGTTTGCAAGGGGGGAACCTCCCTGTAGCAGCAAACCTTCCTTTTAATCAATTTATTCAAAGGGAAGTAAGCGTTTTGAATAAATTCTCATTAAAAGTACTCAGCTTGTACAGAAATGAAGCATGTGTAAAAAGCCCACAGAGCAGCCCCCAAATGTCGCTTGGCACAACCACATCGCATCACAGTTCGCCCGACGCAGCACTGCGTTTCCAACCTGCTGAAAAATTTCTTAATCAGGGCTCTGTGTCAGGGGTGAGCATGAGATATCCAATGAACTCTGAGGATAAGCTCAAAACACTGACTTAAATTTGAATAAATTGATGAAAAGGAAGGTTTGCTGCTAGAAGGAGATTCCCCTCTTGCAAACGATCTAACAAAAAAAGTCTTTCATTTCTAGGGATTTGGGCAATTTTGCTCTCATAGGCCTGACTTGGCTGTTTGGATTTTGTTATGTGTCGGTGCTTTAGGGTTTTGATTTTGGGATGTTGACAAAGCATGCATAGTTTTACATAATTCAGACCTTTGGACACAGAATTTTGAATTCTGTGGGCAGAATTCTTAGCATCACATGAAAAAAACATTATAAAATTACCCCCAGAATGAGAGAGAAGCTCTGGGGACTCCGGCCCTTTCTCAGGCATCTGGCCTCCCAGTCTTGCCTAATAAAAAGAAGAGGCTGAAACTGCTTCTAGAGAGGGTACCTCTGGGCAAAATAACAGGCAAGTCAGTTGTCTGAAAGAATTTTTTCATTTGTTCTGGGCATTGTAGATATATCAACTATATGAAAGAAGGTCCTGAGTTTCCACAGTTGGTCAGGTTTTCAGGATATCTACAGTGACTATAGATGAGATCCATTAGCATTGGAGACCTTGTATATGCAACTTGATCTCAAAAATATTCTTTGTGGTTATTTTGAAAACCCAATTGGTTGTATTGTCACCGAGACAAGTTTTGGAAGCTCTTTTCTAAAACTGTTTCATGCAATTGTTAGGGTAACACCACCCAGGACCAGCTTAGGTGGTCACCTAGGGTTGCACCAGAGCAGATGTAGTCAAAGCAAAATAGATCATGATATGCACACAAACTCAGAGAACCATCAATCATAACTATTTCATATTTAAAAGTATGATATGCAATTATGTGTGTCACAGGATCAGTCGAGGAGGGATGATATTGAGGTAATCATGACTGCTGATTTTAATTATCAAAATCTTGTGTGGTGATGCAAGACTGGGTAGTTAATGCCCTTGCATTGGACCCGGTACCACTAGATTTTTTTCATGTGAAGAAAGATATACTTATCCAATGTGAACAACCCAAAAGGATTAAAATTTCTCATAGTCTGTCCATCGTCTACTTACTTTTTCAAATACATGGAAGAAATCCCCATGCCTGTGTGTAGCCCTTACAGCAGTTGCCTACTATGTATAGCAGACAGTGGTCACAGCCAACCAAGAGCAATGAAGTCTCTCAAATCTCTACCCTTGGAAAAATTAGAAGGTTCTTTGAATGGGACCAGTATACACTAGAAGGCCTGTGGCACTTAAAACTCCACTAACTCCTCTTCCCTTCTCAAAAGAACTACATATAGGCCAGAATGTCTTTTCTCAACCAAAAGAGTTTGCTTTAAGAATGTTAGGGTCACTGATAACAACAAGCAAAATACAATTAGCAAAAATAACAAGAATAGGGCTATATCATAAGTAATTAACTCCTTTTCCTTTTTTGCTGAAAATTGTTGCAAGCAGATTAAGGGGTATGTTTACTAAACCAGGTTAAGAGTTAACCCGGACTATCTGCAACTAGGTCCCATTGAATAACATGGGACCTAGTTGCAAATAGTCCGGGTTAACCGTCAGCCCAGCTTAGTAAACATACCCCTAATTCTTTTCTCCTCTCACTCCGTTAGATCACAATTCACTCTTATTACTCCTTCCTAAGAACTGGGCTTTTAGTCCAAGCTTCTCCACTCCTTCTTTGCTCTTACTCCTTGTGCTTGCCCTACTTTCCTTTCTAAAATAATAGCAGAAGTGGCAGAAATCGGACGTTTACACCAGCACTAGAGCTGACGTATATGCCTCTGCTTGTATCTTTTAAGACTACGTGCAATTTATGTACATACTTGTAAGCTCTTTCCATGCTCTGCCGAAACTCCACCCATGTCTCATGGCCACTGGCAAAGTAGGTGCTACTAGTGTTTTAAGTGGCCAGATACACGCGCTTCAACGACTGAAATAACCCCCACTTAGATGTGTCTTTGGCACCTAAAAGTACCTTACCCCTTACGGAATCATCCCCTTTGTGACTATGGGGAAAACATGTATTAAATCAGGCCCAAAAGGTTCTATACTTATCTTACAAATAGGAATGGCTTAAGGCAATTCATTTCTATTAATTTTACCTTTGAATTGTTTCCTTATTTCTATGTCGGAAACCTAATGCGAACGCCACATAGGGAGACTACCTCCAAAAGAAGCCTCATCCCTTAGGAATCATCTATAGCCTGCTCCTCACTGGTCTCCCCTTTAGTCCATTCAAAATTCAGCAGCACAGCTAATGTTTCACCAGTGTTGCTAGGCTCATGTTTGTTTGTGGTTGGTTTGTTTGTTTGTTTATTTACTTATTTATTTATTCGATATTTATCCTGTCCTTTCAAATTGCTTAGGGCAGGTTACCAGTGATACATAATAATAAAAAGTAACAACACAGACTGACAATTCCTCATCATAACACATGATATCTACTCTTCATAAAAATGATAGTACAGGACATTACTTAATTTACCAGATCTTGCAATGTCCATCGTATCTTAGGAAAAAGGTACCGTATGTTTTTATCGCCTTCTGAAAACATAACAGATTGTATATAGAACAGCAAAGTTGGTTTCTCCATTCCAAAGTAGTGGCAAAGAATATGAATGAGCATTACGACATGCACATTCAAGATGAAAATATTTGCAAGAGGGAACCATTAACAAATAATTTGACTGAGATCTCAGACTACGGGCTACTATATTTCTGCAATTACTTTACAACATAGACTGGAAGCTGACCATAAAAATAATTAAAAGCCAAGACAAGCATCTTAAAAAGAGAATGCTGCTCAATCAGTAGCCAATGAAGTGAGTTTAGATAAGGAGAGACATGATCTCTAAACCTCAAATCAAAAATCAGTTTCACAGAAGCATTCTGTATTCATTGTAGTTGCTTTTTTGATTTCGCAGTCAATCCATAAAACAAAGTGTTACAATCATCAAGCCTTGATGTTATAATTGCATAAGCTGTAAAATCTCAGAATGTGAAAAAACTGATAGAAATAGATCTGCACTTGTAAGTAATTAACTTTTGGAGTATACTCTAAACCTTGGGGAAAAAGGGAATTCTTTGGGTTAAAGCCAATAAATCTGTATATTTAAGAATTCAGTGTTTTTGCTGAGTCAGTCAGTACCACCAGAGAGGTTTTCATTTAAACCAAATCGGAGTATAGCTTAGCATAGAAAGTAAAATAGAGTAAATAATCACTGAAAAAAAATTGTTTCTAGAGAACTTTTCTATTAAATCAAATCAGAGTATAGCTTAGCATACACTTAGAATAAATAGTCTCTGAGTAGATAGAAATGAACTAGTTTCTAGAGACCTTTGCAAAGAGGTCTTCCAGTTAGGAGGCAAAAGATCTGTGAAGTTCTCTTAAATAGGTGTTAAAGACAAGTAACAGATCAAAGGGGCAATTTGAAAGGCCCCCCTCTATCAAACCAAGGGCTGTGTGAATCACATAGGAAATTGGTAAGAGCTTACCTTAGAAGCACAGGTCAGGGCACTATGTAGGAAGCCAGCTTTTATTAAGTTTTATTTCCCTTCCACCCACACCAGGGGTAATCTTAGCTTTATAGACTCTTGAACCTATTAAAGGGAAGGAGGTACCCATATTCACTTTCAGGTGCAACTGGTTATCCTCATCAGGAATACATTAATTAAGGGCCTGAAATTGATTAATCTTGAGGTGAACAAAGTCCATTAAACATATTAGGTATAGTTGTATTAGTATAGGTCTCCCCAGCAAACGTAACTAAGCAAATAACTTAAATAAACAAAACCTTAAAACTAAGATACAGACAGCAGTCCAGCAGTGAGATAGGGGCTTTCCAGTCTTTTGTGTTGAGTGTCACATATCCAATTTTCTCCCAGGTGATAAAGGGTCTTACATGTGCACTAGGTGCAAGGCTCCTTGCTCTCAGGGAATGGGCTCGATCTCAGGAGGCTAGAG
This sequence comes from Ichthyophis bannanicus, assembly GCA_033557465.1. Lineage (NCBI taxonomy): Eukaryota > Metazoa > Chordata > Amphibia > Gymnophiona > Ichthyophiidae > Ichthyophis > Ichthyophis bannanicus. Next base: position 68,646,484 of record CM066050.1, on the reverse strand, counting down.
CAGCAGACTTGGAGGACATAAGGAAGATAGAGAGGTATATAGACGAGACCTACAGGAATGTAGTACTGAAGTCTCACCTCCAGTCTGGCAGCCTCCCTGTTGCCATGGAGGAGAGAGGTCAAGTGACAGGAGAGCATTGCCCTGGTGTGGCAAGAAGTGATCCTGTAGCTAGGACCTGTCCTCCAGGTGATGTAAAACCCTCTCGCACCGAGGAGGTTTCTCCAGGGCCATGTGCCCATGAGGGAAGGGTTAGGACAGCCATTATAGTTGGTGATTTGATCATTAGGCATGTAGATAGCTGGGTAGCTGGTGGAAAAGAGGATCGCCTGTTAACATGCCTCCTAGTGCAAAGGTAGTGGACCTCACACCACCTAGGCAAGGTTTTAAATAGCACTGGGGAGGAGTCTGCTATCTTGGTACATCTTAACAATGACATAGGAAAGTGTGGTAGGGAGGTTCAAGAGGCCAAATTTAAGCTTTTAGGTAAGAAGTTGAAATCCAGAACTTCCAGGGTGACAGTCTCAGAAATGTTTCCCATTCCACGTGCAGGACCCAACAGGCAGGCAAAGCTCTGGAGTCTCAATGCATGGATGAGATGATGGTGCAAGGAAGAGGGTTTTAGATTTGTAAGGAAATGGGCAACATTCTGGGTGAAAGGGGGCTTTTCTGAAGTGATGAACTCCACTTTAACTGTGATGGAACCAGGCTGCTGTTCGTTAGGCGCTTCTCTGACCCTTTTCAAATCCAGGCTGAAAACTCACCTCTTTCCTGCCACTTTCAGATCTTGACTCACCTGATCTCCTGTTTCCTTCCCATTCCCCCTAGATGTATCCTATGTCTACAGCTACTGTGTTGTCTGTCTAGACTAGATTGTAAGCTCGGATGAGCAGGGACCGTCTTTCACATGTGTCTGTGCAGTGCTGCACACGTCTTGTAGCACTATACAAATGTACAGTAGTAGTAGTAGAGATAGAGCAGCTTTTAAACTAGATAAAAGGGGAAAGCCAACAGTCATAAGAACATAAGATATGCCATACTGGGTCAGACCAAGGTCCATCAAGCCTAGTATCCTGTTTCCAACAGTGGCCAATCTAGGTCATACATACCTAGCTGTTTCCCCAAAAGACACAGGTTCCACAATGCTTGTACTGGGTCAAACATTGATATCCTGGGTCCCTTCTGAATAATGGTTTATGGACCTTTCCTCCAGGAACTTGTCCGAACCTTTTTTAAACCCAGCTACACTAACAGCCTTTACTACATCCTCCGGTAACAAATTCCAGAGTTTGATTACATGTTGAGTGAAAAAATATTTTCTTTTATTAGTCTTAAATAGTTTACCCTGTAGCTTCATTGCATGTCCCCTAGTCTTTCTATATTCTGATCACGTAAACAATCGATCTACGTTTACCCGTTCCACTCCGTTCATTAATTTATAGACTTCTATCTTATCTCCCCTCAGCCGTCTCTTTTCCAGGTTAAAGAGCCCTAACCTTTTTAGCCTTTCTTCATAGGAGTATCCTTCCATCCCCTTTGCCATTTTGGTGGCTCTTCTCTGAACCTTTTCTAATATCGCTATATCCTTTTTAAGATACGACGACCAGAATTGCACATAATATTCAAGGTGCGGTCCCACCATGGAACGATATAGAGGCATTATAATATCTTTTGTTTTATTTTCCATTCCTTTCCTTATGATACTTAGCATTCTATTTGCTCTCTTGGCCGCCGCTGCACACTGGGCCGAGGGTTTTAACATGTTATCCACAATGATGCCTAAATCTTTTTCCTGGGTGGTGGTTCCTAATGTGGAACCTTGCATCGTGTAACCATAGTTTGGGTTCTTCTTCCCTAGGTGCATAACTTTGCACTTGTCCACATTAAATTTCATCTGCCATCTTGATGCCCAGTCTTCCAATTTATCAAGATCCTCTTGCAATTTTCCACAATCCTCCTGGGTTTTAACAACTTTAAATAGTTTTGTGTCATCTGCAAATTAGATAACCTCACTCGTTATTCCACTTTCCAGGTCATTTATGAATATGTCAAAAAGCAGCGGACCCAGCACAGATCCCTGGGGTACACCACTATTCAGCTTTCTCCATTGGGAAAATTGGCCATTTAGCCCTACCCTTTGCTTTCTATCTTTTAACCAGTTCCTGATCCACAGTAGTACACTGCCTCCTATCCCATGACTCGTTAGTTTTGCCAAAAGTCTCTGATGAGGGACCTTGTCAAAGGCTTTCTGAAAGTCCAGATACACTATATCAACCGACTCACCTTTGTCCACCTGTTTATTCACACCTTCAAAAACACATAACAGATTAGTAAGACAAGATCTTCCTTGTCTAAAGCCATGTTGGCTGTCTCCCATTAGGCCATGACTATCTACATGCTGAGTAATTTTATTCTTTATGATGGTTTATGCCATTTTTCCCGGTACTGACGTCAGGCTCACTGGTCTGTAGTTTCCCGGATCACCCCTGGAACCCTTTTTAAAAATTGGTGTTACATTGGCGATCCTCCAATCTTCAGGTATTAGAGATGATTTTAATGATAGTAATCTGTGAACTAATAGCAGGTCTGCAATCTCATATTTCAGTTCTTTCAACACCCTTGGATGTATACCATCCGGCCCAGGTGATTTGCTACTCTTCAGTTTATCTAATAGTTGTAATACATCTTCCCGACGTATCGATATTTCCTTCAATTCTTCCGCATCTTTAAATACCACTTCAGTCATGGGTAACATCCCTACATCTTCCTCAGTAAAGACCGAAGCAAAGAATTCATTCAGTCTCTCCGCTATCGCCTTGTCGCCTGTTAGTGCCCCTTTAACCCCTCTATCATCTAATGGACCAACTGACTCTCTCACAGGCTTTTTGCTGCGAATGTACTTGAAAATGTCTTTTTGCTTCCACAGCAAGCTTCTTCTCAAATTCTCCCTTTGCCTGCCTTATCAATGCCTTGCATTTGACTTGCCAGTGCTTGTGCTGTTTCCAGGTTTCGTCGTTTGGCTCTTTTTTTCCATTTCCTGAAAGATGCTTTTTTGGCAACAACAGCCTCTCTGATCTCACCTTTAAACCATGCTGGCAGTTTTTTGGACTTCCTTCCACTTTTCTTAAAGTGTGGAATACAGCTGGTCTGGGCTTCCAAGATAGTATTTTTCAACAGCAGCCAAGCTTGATGTAAGTCTTTAACCTTTGCAACTGATCCTTTTAGTTTTTTCTTAACTATTTTCCTCATTTAGCCTCCAGAACCTCCCTACCACATTTTCCTATGTCATTGGTACCGACATGTACCAAGACAGCAGTCTCCTCCCCAGCACTATCTAAGACCTTATCTTATTGCCCAAGAACGCATGGTTTGGAACCATATATCCTTGAAGGATACTAGTAAAAGATTGAAGTTAGGGCATATCAACAGAGAGGTTCCAATAAAGACAAAAGAAACTCAAATGTTCTTAAGTACAGAGCCGACAGAGCTTAAAGATTCCAAATTACCCCTGCCTACCGATAACCAGGTTAATGTGAATAAGATAAACCTCTAAAATGCTTGTTTGCAAATGCTAGAAGTCTTAAAAATAAGATGGGATAGTTAGAATACATAGCACTAAATGAGGTTAGAAATGATTGGTATCTCAGAGACCTAGTGGAAGGAAGACAACCAGTGGGACACTGTGATACCTGGATACAAATTATATTGCAATGATAGAGTAGATCAAATTGGTGGAGGGGTTGCGCTGTATGTTAGAGAGGGCATTGAGTCACAAAGTATTAAAGTTTTGTAGGAAACAAAATCCACTGTAAAAATTCTATGGATTGAAATTCCATGTAAAAAGAAGAAGGCAATGGCAGTGGGGGTGTACTACCAAGCGCCTGGCCAAAATGAACAAATGGATGATGAAATGATCAAAGAAATCAGGGAAGCTAACAAAAGTTACAACATGGTAATAATAATGGGTCATTTCAATTACCCCGGAATCAAATGGGTCGGTGTCACGGCAAGATATGCTAAGTAGATAAAGTTTCTAGATGAAATAAATGACTGCTTCTTTGAGCAGCTGGTTCATGAACCGACAAGAGGGGAAAGCATTTTGGACCTAGTCCTTAGTGGAACACAAGATCTGTTGCAAGAGATAAGGAGTGGAGGAGTGGCCTAGAGGTTGGGGCAAGGTACCTCAGGCCGGAAGGTCGGGGGTTCAAATCCCACTAGAGGACAGCAACCTTGGGCCGGAAAGACTGGGGTTTCTAGTCCCACAGGTGCTCCTTGTGGTCTTGGGCAAGCCATTTAACCCTCCATTGCCCATGTTCCCTGTAAAATAGTTATCTCCAAGTTATAAATGCCCTGTTCAATGTAATTTCAGTTTGTTCAATGTAAACCACCTTGATATCATGAAAGGTGGTATATAAGAAATGTTAAATAAATAAAAAGGATGTTGGGACCACTTGGCAATACTGATTATAGCATAATCACATATGATATAATAAATAGAGGAAGGATGGCAAGGAAATCCACAGTATTACCTTTTAACTTTCAAAAGGGAGACTATGATAAAATGAGGAAAATAGTTAAGAAAAATCTAAAAGGAGCAGCTGGAAAGGTTAAAGATTTACATGAAGCATGGGTGTTATTTAAAAACACTATCTTGGAAGCCCAGACCCACGCTTTCAGAAAAGTGGAAGGAAGTCCAAAATACTGACAACATAGTTTAAAGGTGAGGTCAGAGAGGCTGTTGTTGCCAAAAAAGCATCTTTCAGGAAATAGAAAAAAAGAGCCAAATGATGAAAATTGGAAACATCATAAGCACTGGCAAGTTAGATGCAAGGAATTAAAAAGGCAGGCAAAGAGAGAATTTGAGAAGAAGCTTGCTGCGGAAGTAAAAATGCGTAATAAAGACTTTTTCAAGTACATTCGTAGCAAAAAACCTGTGAGAGAGTCAGTTGGTCCATTAGATGATAGAGGAGTTAAAGGGGCACTAAGAGGCGACAAGGCAATAGCGGAGAGACTGAATGAATTCTTTGCTTCGGTCTTTACTGAGGAAGATGTAGGGTTGCAACCCATGACTGAAATGGTATTTGAAGGTGATGCATTGGAAGAATTGAAAGAAATATCGATAAACCAGGAAGATGTATTACAACTATTTGATAAACTAAAGAGTAGTAAATCACACGGATCAGATGGTATATATCCGAGGGTGTTAGAAGAACTGAAATATAAGATTAGTAATCTATGAACTATCATTAAAATCATCTGTAATACCTAAAGATTGGTGAATGGCCAATTTAATGCTAATTTTTAAAAAGGTTCCAAGGGCGATGCGGGAAACTACAAACCAGTGAGACTGACGTCAGTACCAGGAAAAATGGTAGAAACCATTACTGAGAACAAAATTTCTGAAAATGTAGATAGTCATGGTTTAATAGGAGAAAGCCAACATGGCTTTAGCCAGAGAAGGCCTTGTCTTACTAATCAGTTATATATTTTGAAGGTATGAATAAACAGGTAGAGAAAGGTGAGCAGTCGATATAGTGTATCTGGATTTTCAGAAAGTCTTTGACAAGGATTTTCAGAAAGACTTTGAAAAATCTTTGACTCGGCGAAATTAAAAAGTCATGGGAGAGGAGGCAGTGTACTATTGTGGATCAGGAACTGGTTAAAAGATAGAAAGCAGAGGGTAGAGCTAAATGGCCAATTTTCCCAATGGAGAAAGTGAATAGTGGAGTACCCAGGGATCTGTGCTGGATCCGCTGCTTTTTAACATATTCGTAAATGACCTGGAAATGGGAATAATGAATGAGGTAATCAAATCAAGTTGTTACTCAAGAGGATTGTGAAAAATTGTAAGAGGAACTTGATAAACTGGAAGACTGGACAACCAAATGGAAGATGAAAGTTAATGTGGACAAGTGCAAAGTTATGCACCTAGGAAAGAACAACTCGAGCTATGGTTAGATGATGCAAGGTTCCACATTAGGAACCACTACCAGGAAAAAGATTTAGGTGTCATCGTGGATAACATATTGAAACCTTCCGCCCAGTGTGCAATGGTGGCCAAGAAAGCAAATAGAATGCTAGGAATGCTAGGAATGCTGAGAAAGTGCCAGGTACTTGTGACCTGGATTGACCACTGCTGGAAACAGGATACTGGGCTTGATGGACCTTGGTCTGACCCAATATGGCATTTCTTATGTTTTTATGTTATCTTAATTAATTGTTGCAAGTAATAGAAACAGGTTTTGACAGCTTGGAAGATGTTTCCATCAAGAGAATGATCACTGTCAATTATAACTCCCAGACTGTGAACCTGACCCTTGACTTGAAGCTTTACTCCCTGCCAAAATATTTTTGGGGTAGGGGAGGAGCTATTACAATGAATCCACAATACCTCAATTTTTGAAGGATTAATCTGCAACTTATTCTGTACCATCCATGGTTTAACCAAATCTAAACAGGACATCAATCTGGCAAGTCCAGAGGTTCTATCTACATCCAAGGGGACATACAGTTGAATATCATCAGCATAAGAGTGTACCCGAACCCCTTAGGTGGAAATCACATTAATTACAGGCTTGATGTAGATGTTAAAAAGAAAGAATGATAACAAGGCCCCTTGTGGAACCCCATATTTCAATGGCCTGGAATTAGAGATCATGGGCTTGATATTGAGCTAGGCTCATTTTCGATGGTCTATGCATCCCATCAGCGCATAGTCCTCCCCGTTGACCTCTAACCCGGATATTCAATGTTACAGTTACGGCATTGAATATCCGGGGATCGGGGGGCGGAGCTTACCGCGATCAGAGATGGCTGCCTAAAAGAACTGCTCCCATCCGATCCCCAAGTATCCTGTCACTATCCCCCCTGACAAACCTCAATTGCACCGCTATTCTGCGGCATAAACGTCCGGTGAAATGTCCTCCTTGAAACCGGCAAAATTAGATTTCTCGCCGACTGCAGGACACGCCATCAAACGGACCAAGCAAGAGGCGGCCTCCCCGCACAAAATGGCGTCGGAAAGAGAAACCGCGGAGGGCATCCGAGAAGTATTGCACGAACTGAGGTCAGTCAAAAGCATGGTTGCGGAAAGCAGAGAAGCCTTAACCCAGTTACAGGGAGACATGCAAGAAGTGAAAAATCGGATGTCAGAGGTATGGGAACGCCTGAATAAGGCAGAATTTGCAATTGAGCAACATGATGCCCTTATTGCCCAGATAAGCCCGCTGCAAAAAAGAGTCAAAGATTTAGAGGAACAATATGAAGATCAAAACAATCGGGCCCGTAGAAACAACTTGCGGATTACTGGCATTCCAGAGGGCCGGGAAGGGTCGGACTCTATAAAATTCCTGCAGAAGTTGATTCCTGACCTGACGCAGCTAGCCTTTGCAGAGCCATTTGAGATAGAGAGGGCCCATCGTGTGCCATCACACACATCCCAGAGAAGAAGCCGTACCCACGCCCCTTCATCATTAAGGTTTTGCGCTACCCACAAGTGCTCCAGATATTACAGGCCGCTAAACAGAGATCCGAGCTACGTTATGAGGGACACAAAATAAGCTTCTTTCCTGATCTCTGCAAAAAGACGACGGATCGACGAAAAGAACTGTTGGCATGCAGGCCATTGCTACAGAAAGCGCAAGCTAAATACGGTCTTTATTACCCTGCACGAATGAGAGTAACATTAGGGAATGTGACAAGAACCTTTGACACGGGAGAGAAACTACGAGCTTATCTTCACGAATGGGCCCAAATGGAGACGGAGCCTTCCCATACCTGAGGACACTATCGCACTGTGATATATTATGCTTTCACTGGTACCTAAATGGTAGGCTGGAAGGTGGTTCCTGCAGTGATGGCACTATAGCGGTTGTATTTTGCATTATTTATATCTGCTAATATTGGGGGACGGAGTGTGTTTCTGTTTATAACCAAGATTTAAGCGAGCGGGTGGGAGTAGGGCCTGAGGGTGGTGGGGGAAGGAGGGCGGATCAGGTTCCACCATTGTGATACCGCAGTTAATGGCTGTCCGCATGCCGAACAGCTTAGATACCTTCTGTTTTAATATCATTTTAGTGTTTTATTGTTCACAGGCGACGAGCAGCATCCCCAGAGACATGACCAGCTACCATAACAGGTAATGAGAAACTGAGAGTGGTATCCCTCAATGTACAGGGAATCGGCAATCCTGCTAAACGAAAGAAAATTTTAAATTATTGTAAGAGGTTGAAAGCGGATGTGGCCTATATCCAGGAAACCCATTTAACACTATCGGAGTCGCACAAAGTAGCGGGGAATGGCTACCAGAACATATTGTCAGCACCAGCACATCAGAGAAAGGGGGGAGTCATAATATTAGTGCGAGCTACATTGCAGCCCAAAGTAGATGATACGGTGACGGATCCAGAGGGGCGCTGGGTCAGAGCACGAGTCCAAATATCTGACATAAACTATACTCTCATGACTCTCTACGGACCTAACCAAGACGATCCCATTTTCTTTGAAAAGATTGCCCAGGAGGTGTTGCTAGCGGGAGCCACTAATATTATACTCGGAGGCGACTTTAACCTTATTCAAGACCCACTAATAGACCGAGTACCTTACAAACATCAACATAAACCACGATCCAGTAAGCAACTGAAGGGCATGATGGAAACACTAGGTCTCATTGATCCGTGGCGGCTATTGTATCCAGTAGAGAGGGATTATACCTTCTATTCCATGCCGCATCACACGCAGACACGAATCAATTATTTCCTGATATCTAAGACCTTAGTATCCCAACTGCTGGCTACAGACATCGCTGCTAAGACGGTTTCGGATCATGCTGCAATTACCATGGACATCCGCTCAGGGCAAGTACAGAAGACTATTCCTAGATGGCAATTTGATCGTGCCTGGCTCGATAGCAAAGAGTTCTGCGACTCCCTACGCCCAATGATTGAGGATTACTTCCAACATAATACACAGCCAGCTACCCCCACCTGGGCATGGTGGGAGGCGTTTAAAGCCACGATGCGGGGCTGCATCACATCTTACACTATCCGTAAAAAAAAAGTGGCGGCAGCACAGTTGAATCAATTGGAGCGGGAGATACGCACAGGAGAACGGGTACTGTCTAAATGCTCAGATGCGCTTGTTTTGCTTCGATTACAGAAACTGAGATACCAATACAACTCTCTCCTCAATGCAGAAGCACACCAACAAATTCAGGCCCAACAAAGTATGTACTATCATGAAAACAACCGGGCAAGTGCGCTGCTGGCTAGATCACTACGGGCGAAAAAAGTCCAATCTCATATCACTGGTCTGAAAGACATCGGAGGAAAGCTACAGCGGCGAGACGATGAGATACTGAAAATCTGTGAAAAATTCTACTCGCAGCTATACCAAACGGAAGGAGTGTTCACAGTGGAGGGATTTAATAACTTCACGACGAATCTAATTGGCCCCAAACTCACTGAAGAGCAACAGCGTCAGCTATCAGAAAACATTACATGCGCAGAAATACAACTAGCAATGCGGCAACTTGCTAAAGGGAAAGCGACCGGACCAGATGGTCTGCCAGTAGAATTCTACACCACCTTCTCACATGAACTGCTTCCTGAACTGCATACCTACTATATAGAGCTGGTAAAGGAATGTCCAGTAGTTGGATCCATAGCAGCCGCTACAATAGTAATACACCCTAAGCCGGGCCGTGATGACCAACAGATAGAAAACTACCGGCCAATCTCGCTTCTAAACGCAGACTACAAGATATATGCCAAAGTCTTAACCAACCGTCTTAGCTCAGTGATGGGAACCCTGGTCCAGCCGGATCAATGTGGCTTTATGACAGGCAGGTCTACTACTGACAATGGACGTCTCCTGGCACATATACTTCGGCAAGCTTCTCAGCTGAAGGAGCCGATTGTGGGGCTTGCACTTGATGCTGAGAAAGCATTTGATCATGTAGAGCTTCCCTACCTCTTTCGGGTACTACAGTGGTTCGAAATACCGGAGGCCTTCCTGGCAAGCGTCAGAGTACTTTACTCCCGTCCTACGGCGCGTATAGCGGCGAACAGTGGACTCTCCTCTGAATTTCACTTGTCAAGGGGCACACGACAAGGCTGCCCCCTATCCCCCCTGTTATTCAACCTGGCAATGGAACCACTGCTGATAAAAATCCGGCAATCTCCAAAAATTGAAGGGGTCCGCCTGGGAACCTCCCAAGTCAAGCTGTCAGCGTATGCAGATGACCTTTTGCTTTTACTACATCCATGGTCACTAGACGCAACACTATCGTTTATCTCCGACTACTCTGGTATATCTGGCTATAAGTTGAATCTGTCCAAAACTACTATCATCCCACTGAATGAACACATCTCTAATGAAATGCTATACAGTTACCCGTTTAAAATTGAAAACATGTCATTCAAATACCTAGGAGTAACGTATGGGATCACTCTCCTAGACACCGTCCGAAGATCCATGGTCCAGTGTGAAAGTATAGTGGAAGAATACATAGGTAAATGGTCCCCATTAAACTTAACTTGGTGGGGCAGAGGAGAAACGATTAAAATGGTCATTGTGCCCAAAGTCTGTTATATCCTCAATATGGTTCCGATCCTATTCGACAGGACATTCTACAAGAGACTCGAAAAAAGGCTGATATCTTTCCTATGGTGCAACCGACCGCCTCGTATTGCGACGTGGAAGCTTAAATCCCCAAAGACCAGAGGAGGAATACACTTCCCTGACTTCTACTGGTATCACCTGGCATCCCTCCTTAAGCAGGGTGCCCAGTGGAGTGAAGAATTCATAGGCGAAGAGGCCCCTGTTTGGCTGCAGATAGAGAACACTCTGAACCAACCAATTCCCTTATGGATGCGTCTAGGAATGGATTATCGGCATACCGGCGTGATCAACGAGATTATGCGAGACACCCAAATGGCTTATCGAACGCTACGACAATCAATGGAAATGGATCTGGAATTCTCCGAATCCACGGGGCTATGGCGCAACGAACGGTTCAAAATAGAAGGTCATAGTATCCTATGGCTACCCTGGTTACGAGCCGGAATTTATAACCTCGGACACCTGCTTACTGACAAGGCCTATAAGCCCTTCCCATCTCTTCAGCAAGAATATAACTTACCTAATGGATGTCTTTATCAATGGTATCAGCTGCGACATTGTTTGAGCAAGGCGGGAGTCTTGCCCATGATACTGCCTATGGGCCGCCCCTTCCATCAGGAGATACAAGACTTTATGACAGGATCTAAACTTCTTTCCAGATTTGTTGGCATCCTTAGAGAAGCTGGGAAGAAACGATGTACAGGATTGCAAATGGTGTGGCAAACAGAGACGGGGCCGACCGAAGATACTGACATCTGGGAAGAGCTATGGCAACGGCAAAGGAGGTTAACCAGATCGGCTTCAATCACTCAAATGCTGTATTTCCTCGCCCATCGTGCCTATCTTACGCCAGTGCGCATTGCCAAGTGGAGCACGCAGTCAGATGCGCGATGCTGGACCTGTGGAACAGACACTGGTACCTTAGCTCATATGATATACTTCTGTCCTGCACTTCGCGAATATTGGCAGGCCGTCTGGACACACATCTCCCTGTTATTGGGGCTGGACACAACATTGACATACCGTATAATCATCTACAAATCGTTAGCCGGAGTGCCAACATTGAAAGAGCAAATGTCCACTATATTTGACTTACTCTTAAGTCTCGCTCTGAAAGCTATACTGAGCCATTGGAAAAATTTTGAGGGCCTGTCAAGTGAATACTGGTGGAACCTGGTCTGTTACCATCGCACCTGTGAGAAAGCTTACGCAATGCGGCAACCTACTTTTCGGTCCATGTTGAAAAAGTGGGATGCCCTCAGTTCATAAGTATCTTGACAGTGCCTGGGTGGCTGGTCCGGATGGGGATGGTGCTCATCGCTGAAGGATGTTTTAGTTCACTGTTTACTGTTTCTTCAGTGTTGTATTATCTAGAGGCTTCAGATACTAGTATATGTCACATAAGGGGGTATCGATAAATCCCTTAATGAGCACGCATGCTTTTGTTATTGTATACCGACTGTAATAGAACCTAAACATGTAATCCTTATGTTTGTTCTTCTTGTTTTCTGATTGTTCTTTCAAAATGAGAAATAAAGCATTTAAAAAAAAAAAAAAAAAAAGAATATCCGGGGATCGCCGCAGATACCGGAAGCTGCGAAGTTAACCGAGTAGCAACGATATTGCATGCTGTCTGGTTAGCTCCTGCGCCTTAAAGACAACCGAATAGCATTGGGGCGCATAGGGGAGGTAGAAGGGGATATTCAATGGCACTAACCGTACAATTGCCATTGAATGAAGAAATTAGACCTTACCTGCTAATTGTCTTTCCTTGAGTACTCTCCGGGCCAGTCCAGGACATTTGGGTGGTCAATCCGCTCCAGCAGCTGGGGACTGAATACTGAACGGTTTTTCCTGACAGCTTACCCAACTCCCCCTGGTGTCAGAGAATCAGCCTTACGGTAACAAAGCAGAGAAACTCAAACTAGCACTGTAACCAAAAACAACAAACGCTAACTATCGGACTAGCCGTCATGAGAACATACAGCATAAGAAAAAGGAACCACTTTATGCGGTCGCTGAGACTCCCTATGCTTCCCCTCAAACCAAAATCTTCGTTCATTTTTTTTTTTCTCTGGGAAGAACCCTCGCTCTCAAGAAGGAACTCCCGCACCCCCCCAGGATCCATTTCCAGTAAGGGACACATAGCTGTAGCCCCGAAACGAGGTCGACAACCCCTGCGAATGCCGCCAACACCCCGCCGAGGCATCACTCCGCTAAAAGCTCGCAGAGAACTCGGGAGGGCCCTGGACTGGCCCGGAGAGTACTCAAGGAAAGACAATTAGCAGGTAAGGTCTAATTTCTTCTTCCTAATCGTCTCTCTGGGCCAGTCCAGGACATTTGGGCAGTACCAAAGCAGTATCTAAATCCGGGAGGGTCCTGCAAGCCCCGCAACGATTGCCGAGGCCCCAACAGTAGCATCAGTTCTGGCCTGAACATCTAAGCGATAATGCTTAGCGAACGCATGCAACGAAGACCACGTCGCAGCTCGACAGATGTCCACCGGCGGTACTAACGCATATTCCGCCCAAGAAGCAGCTTGCCCCTGAGTGGAATGCGCTCCAAAACCTACCGGAACAGGCTTGCCCTTAGCCTCATAGGCCGCCCAAATGGCATGCTTTACCCATCGAGCGATAGAAGCCTTAGTAGCAGCCTTCCCTCTAGCCCAGGGGTCTCAAACTCAAATTGCTTTGAGGGCCAAATGAGGACTTGTAAAGTAACCCGGGGGCCGCATAAGACGTGGGGCCTCATTTGCATAAGGGGCCTCATTTGCATAAATATTTGCATAATGTTACCATACACTAACTTTTAGTAAACATGCCTCTTAATGAGTATGGATAAAGAAAGACTAAAAGATTCAGAAATAGGAAGACAATAATTAAACTGGGAACCCCAAAAGCCAAACTTGGAATGTACAACAACACTGTAGAAATAAACTATAAATTAATTTCCTCTTGTACTAAACAAAGCGCAAACATTACTGATGCACATTTCCCAGAGCTGACATATTCCAGTTAATAAATTCAAAATAAAGAGATATTTTTCTACCTTTTGTGCATTTTTTTTTCAGTTGCAATTGCTCCAGCCACTTCTGGTTTCTTCGTGTCTTCTGCTATCTCCATCGTCTGCTGTCCATTTGTCCTTTCTTCTCTCTTCTAGTTTTTTTCCATTCTCTCTCCCTACATCTGCTTTAACATACTAATCTTTCTCCTTTTGCTCTTTCCTCATTCCTATTTCATCCACTCAAATTTTACCCCTCCATCCTCAATCCCCACTTACTCTCCCAATACCTGGCCAATTGTAGATTTGTCTTCTCTTCCAGACAAAATATTTTTCCCCTCTCCATTTCACTTTCCCAGCTCCATCCCATTCTAATCCTCCCCCAACATCAGCTCCCTTCTAGTTCCAGCCCCACCCAGCATCTGCTCCTTTCTAGTCCCTGCATCAGTCCATTTCCAGTCCTATCCTAGCCTCACCATCAGCCCATTTCCAATCCTAGCCCCCCATCAGCCCATTTCCAATCCTAGCTCCCTCCCCTCACAGCCCATTTCCATTCCAAGCCCCCCTCCCCATCAGCCATTTGCAGTTCAAGCCCCCCTTCCACTCAGCCCATTTCCAGTCCTAGCAACCCCCCCAGCCCATTACCAGTCCTAGACCCCCCATAGCCCATTACCAGTCCTAACCTCCCCATAGCGCACTTCCAGTCTTACCCCCCCCCATCACCCCATTTTCAGTCTTACCCCCCCCCCCATAGCCCATTACCAGTCCTAGTCCCCCCCATAGCCCACTTGCAGTCGTATCCCCCATCACCCCATTTTCAGTCTTACCTCCCCTCATAGGCCATTACCAGTCCTAACCCCCCACTCAGCCCACCTCCAGTCCTAACCCCCATCACCCCATTTTCAGTCCTAGCCCCCACCTTAGCACATTACCAGTCATAACCCCCCTGCCAATAGCCCACTTCATTTCCTAACCCCCATTTGCCCATTTCCAGTCCTAGCCCCCACAATAGCCCATTACAAGTAATAACCCCCCCCCCTGCCAATAGCCCACTTCCAGTCCTAACCCCCATCTGCCCATTTCCAGTCCTAGCCCCCACCATAGCCCATTACCAGTCATAACCCCCCCCCGGCCAATAGCCCACTTCCAGTCCTAACCCCCCTCTGCCCATTTCCAGTCATACCCCCCCCCCCCCGACAGAGAAAAACAAAAAACCCCCAACACCCTGACTTCTGCCGTTGCCGCCGTGGCAGCGGCAGAATCAATTGTCAAATAAAAAAAAAAAAGACTTCTGCTGCTCAAGCAGCAATATCACCTGTCCTGCGGCCCCTTCCCCTGTGCACGGAGATCCGAATCTGCTCATCAGCGGCGTGCTTTTCAAGCCGCGAAGAGTATTCCCCTCTCGCGCGGTTTCAAGCCGCGCGAGAGGGGAATACTCTTCGCGGCTTGAAAAGCACGCCGCTGATGAGCAGATTCGGATCTCCGGGCACAGGGGAAGGGGCCGCAGGACAGGTGATATTGCTGCTTGAGCAGCAGAAGTCTTTTTTTTTTTTTTTTTTATTTGACAATTGATTCTGCCGCTGCCACGGCGGCAACGGCAGAAGTCAGGGTTTTGGGGTTTTTTTGTTTTTCTCTTTCGCGGGCTGCACAAAGTTGTCTCGCGGGCCGCATGCGGCCGGCGGGCCGCGTGTTTGAGACCCCTGCTCTAGCCGATCCCCCATAGAGGACAAACAACCAGCCCGATCGCCGAAAGGAGTCTGTTTTCCTGAGATAGGTACGCAACACCCGACCGAGATCCAGCCGCTGAAGCGCACAATCAACACCACCGACTCCCGGCTCATTAAAAGTGGGAAGCGAAATGACTTGGTTCACGTGAAAACTGGAAACCACCTTAGGAAGAAAGGACGGCACCGGCCGTAACACCACCTTCTCCTGCGAAAAATGAAGATAAGGCTCCTTGCACGAGAGAGCCTGCAGATCGGAAATTCTCCTAACCGAACACAACGCCACCAGAAAAGCCGTCTTCCAGGACAACTCCCGAAGATGCCCCGACGATGCAGGCACAAAGGGAGGTTCCGTCAAAGCCTGTAAGACCAAATTCAAATCCCAAGGCGGTACCACAGGCCGCAGCGGGGGCCAAATGTTCTTGGCCGCCCTCAAAAAACGTAGCACATCGGGATGTGTAGAAAGAGAATTCCTGTGCACTCTTCCTCTGTAGCAGGAGAGGGCCGCCAGCTGCACCCGCAGCATGCTAACGGCCAGGCCCTTCTCAAGCCCGGCCTGAAGAAAACCTAAGATGTCAGATAGCTGTGCCCCCCAGGGCGTAACCTGGCGATCACTACACCAGGCCTCAAAAACGCGCCAAACCCTAATATATGCTAACGAAGTGGATCTTCTCCTGGACTGCAACAAAGTGGCTATTACTGCCCATGAGTAGCCCTTTCGGCGCAAGCGTTCCCTCTCAAGAGCCAAGCCGTAAGCAAGAACCGATCCACCTGTGGCATGAGCACGGGGCCTTGCCTCAACAGATCGAACTGAGCGGGAAGACGCCAGGGAGGAGCCACGAGAAGCCTCATCAGGTCGGCATACCACGGACGTCTGGGCCAATCTGGAGCCACCAGTACGACCGTCCCCCGGTGACTCACAATCCGCTGCACTACTCGTCCCAAGAGCGGCCACGGAGGGAACACGTAGAGCAGCTGATCCAGCGGCCAAGGCTGCACTAGGCCGTCGAGACCCTCCGACATGTGTTCCCTGCGCCTGCTGTAAAACCGCGCTGCTTTGGAATTGGCCTGGGTAGCCATGAGGTCCATTACTGGCTGGCCCCAACGCTGAGAAATCTCCTGAAATATCGTCCAATTCAATTCCCACTCCCCGGGGTCTAGAAGATGACGACTGAGATAATCGGCTTGCACATTGTCCTTGCCGGCCACATGGGCTGCGGAAATCGCAACCAGATGGAACTCCGCCCAGTGAAACAAAAGTTGACTTTCTTCCAACAACGAGGCACTGCCGGTGCCTCCCTGCCTGTTTATGTAAGACATGGCCACCCGATTGTCGGAGAACACCCGAACGGCTTGCCCTTCGAGCACCGTGACAAAAGCTAAGAGTGCCAAGCGCACCGCCCGCAGTTCCAGACGATTGATCAACCAAGTTCTCTCTTCCGTCGACCACGTCCCTTGAGTTATGCGTGACAAACAATGAGCCCCCCAGCCGGAGAGACTCGCATCTGTCGTGAGTAATGTCCAGTCCGGCAGATCCAGCGAAACCCCTGCCGACAAATGGGCAGGCACCAACCACCACTGTAGACTGCACCGCACCACCTCCGGACAGGGCAACCTCCGGGAAAGAGGATGATCCTGCGGCGACCACTGAGACAGCAACGCCTGTTGAAGCGGCCGCATATGGGCTCTGGCCCACGGAACGAGATCTAAAGCCACCGCCATCGATCCTAACAACTGTAGATACCTCCAGGCTGTCGGAGCCTTTAAGCGCAGGAAAGACGACACCTGAGCAAAAATCTTTTTCACTCTTTCCTGCGGAAGAAATACCGAGCCTTTTTCCATGTCGAAGAGAGCTCTGAGATAAGTTAACCGCCTGGCCGGCTCCAAATGACTCTTTGCGCGGTTGATGACCCATCCTAACTGTTCGAGGAAGTCTACCATGCGAGCAGTGGCCGCTACCGACTCCGCGTGAGACGGCGCCCGAATGAGCCAATCGTCGAGATAGGGATGGACTTGAATTCCCTCCTTCCATAGCGCCGCCGCAGCCACCACCATCACTTTGGTAAACGTCCGCGGCGCCGTCGCAAGGCCAAACGGCAACGCTCGGAACTGAAAATGGCCCATGGGAACTGCAAAACGCAAGAACTTTTGATGCTCCTTCCTGATGGGAATGTGCAAATAGGCCTCCGTCAGATCGATGGACGTAAGCACCTCGCCCTGTCGGACGGACCGGATAACTGAACGCAAAGTTTCCATACGGAAATGGGGCACCCGCAAGGCCCGATTTACGTGTTTGAGATCCAGAATAGGCCGAAAAGAACCTTCCTTCTTGGGAACCACAAAATAAATCGAGTATCGACCTAAGCCGTACTGGTCGGGAGGAACTGGAACCACTGCTTGAAGTCGCAGCAAGCGTAGCAACGTCTCGCCGACAGCCTCTCGTTTCGTTTGTGGACCACACGGAGAACGAACAAAAGCGTCCGGTAAAGGATGCGCGAATTCCAGCGCATACCCATCCTGGACAATGTCGAGAACCCACTGGTCCGTAGTTATAGTGGTCCAGGTGCAGAGAAACTGGCGTAACCGTCCCCCTACCGGAATCTCCACCTGGACCGGCCTCCCTTCATTGCGGCTTCTTAACTGCGGACTGCTGGGCATTAAAGAAACCCCTATTGAAGGATCTGGCTCCGCGAAAGGACTGCCCCCGAGCCACAAAATGACCCCGTTGATATGGAGAGAAACGCGAACAGCAGAACCTACGAAAATCTCTGCCGTGACCTCTCTGCACGGATGACATATTTGCCACTCTTGGACGGTCTTCGGGAAGACGACCCCCTTTGGAGTCCCCCAAATCTTTAACTATTTTCTCTAACGCTTCCCCGAACAGCAACCTGCCTTTGTACGGAAGCTTACTGAGACGTGCCTTAGAAGACGCATCGGCCGCCCAATTCCGCAGCCAGAGGAAACGCCTGGCAGCAATTAACGATGCCATGGACTTCGCTGAGATACGCACCAAATCATAACAGAGATCCGCCAAATAAGCTGCCGCCGACTCCAACTTGGCGCCGTCTGAGGCATTTTCTACCTTATCTGGATTCTGTTCTCCCTGGAGCCAACGGATAGAGGCCCGGGACACATAGGCGCCACAGACCGAAGCCTGCAAAGCCAAGGCGCTGGAATCAAAGGCCTGCTTCAGCAGAGCTTCCAACCTACGATCCTGCAAATCCTTAAGAGCTGCCGCGCCTTCCACGGGAATGGTGGTCTTCTTAGTGACCGCTGAAACTAACGCATCCACCTTAGGCATACGCAATAAATCCCGCTCTTCCTAGGGCACGGGGTACAGGCGAGCAATAGTGCGAGCACCCCTCAGAGACGCTTCCGGGCATTCCCATTCCGATTCAATCATTTGTTTAATTACCCGATGAATCGGAAAACATCTTTGCTCTGAACGAAAACCCTGCAACAAGGGATCTTCAAGTGGCTCCTGCTGCACTGCCGGGAGCACTATATTTAGGGCTGCTAGCGACTGGGCTATCAACGCCCCTAGTTCTTCTTTACGAAAAACTCTAAAGATATTGGGATCTTCACCTGGTCCCAATTCACCGTCCTCCAGCTCTCCGGGGCAGGCATCAAAACCTGAGTCTGAGAGAATCTCGCCCTCCTCAGCTACCTGGGACAAAGCACTAGGCACTACTCCTGCCTCCAATGCCGGAGTCCAAACCTTTTCCCCGGAAGAGCAGCCTTCCCCAGGGTCTGCCACCGTCTGTACCACCTTTTGGGACTCAAACAGACTGTCTGAGGTAGAACTATTAGACACTTGGTCCCTCTTTAACAAATAGGCATGATGCAGCGACAAAATAAACTCGGGGGAGAAGAAGGAACCTAAAGTCGGCGGCAAGGAGGAGGAAGCCTGCTGCCTTGATTCCTCCGGCGAAGGAGCTCTACGCGACTTAGCTTTCTTTTTCTGAGGCTTCCCCTGAAGCGCGGGACAGATGGCCAACTCACACAAAATGGCTGCTGTTCCCGCTCTTTCTGAAGAGCCGTGAGACAGTGCCCCACCGGTCTCTGCTCCTTTGCCTTCCATGAGCCCCCAAACTCAAAGGGACCCCAGCGAAAATAAGCCAGAAGAAGCTTGAAAAACCCCGAAGGAGTCTCGACTCACTAAAACGCTGCACCCGGAACCCCGAGGCAACGCCGCTAGCTCAGCTCTCGCACAGAAAACAAAAACGTCAAGCCCGAAACCGTGTGACTACAACCGCTAACCCCGCGGCGCCGAAAACCACCCCGGAGTAACTAAGGGCTGCTCTCGCCCCCCTCGGAGGCTTACCTGCAGTGTCCTCGAGGAGCAGAAAACCCCCCCTGAAATGCTGTGCCGCTGCTAGCGGTAAGCCGGGGAAGGGCCGTAGTCGGGGATGAGGGAAAGGATCCTGGGGCTCCCAGGCCTCTTTCCACTACTGCGGGCTGCTAACCCCCTAGGAGACAGGCTCTGCCTCCACCAGCCGGACACTCCGCCGGCAGAACTGGGGCTCCCGAACCACTGAAGAACTGCCCTGCTAGGACAGAGGATTCAGCCAGGAGAAGTACAAGCAGCGCCCTACTATATGACTAAATTTGCTTTAAGCAAGCCCGACACAGAAAATAGCCTTTCTCTTAGTCTGATGTCCTGACTTCCTTTACATCAGGTAGGTATGTTCTCATATAGCTACAAAAAAAAAAAAAAATTTCCAAGTCGTCTCTCAGGGGAGCTGGTGAAATCAACGTCCTATCCAGCTGCTGAGGACTGAAAGACTGATTCTCTGACACCAGGGGGAGCTGGGTAAGCTGTCAGGAAAAACCGTTCAGTATTCAGTCCCCAGCTGCTGGAGCGGATTGACCACCCAAATGTCCTGGACTGGCCCGGAGAGACGATTAGGAAATCCCCATTTAAGGCATTTACACGGTTGATGTGCTCATGTAGCCTCTTTTCTCTTGCTATCTGTTTCTGCATCTAGCTGAAACTTCTTCTGCTGACCTAGAAGTGCCTTCATTCTGCAGCTCCTCATTATCTCTCCTCTTAGTTTTTCCTGCACTCCTCCTTGGAAACTCCGCTCATCAGGCAGATCTCTTCCTTCTACCCTAATCACCTATTTGTTGAATTTGTCTATCCTGAATAGACTGTGAGCTCTTTTGAGCAGGGACTATCTCTTACATCTATATATACAATACTGTGTATGTCTTGTATTGCTATACAAATGATAAGCAGCAATAGTAATACACCTATTCTTTTGCCATGGATGCTTTTCATCCCAAAATATATGAGGCAAAATAGCTTCTTTGTTGATAATTCCAAACCAAGATGCCAGTAATATGACAAGTATGCCATCAGTGGGATCGGCTTCATGCAATAACGCCACTCCGAAACTCACATGCACTGACCAGTCAGCAACCTTGTGCCTGTCAGCATTACAGAGTTGCCAAGTTACTCAGTTCCAGGAGTGAGATGTTTGGCCAGTTCCAGTTTTAAATTTACATTTGCAATGCAGTATGGTATTTGGAATTCCTGATTCTATCCACTGGAATCAGTGCTGCAGGGCCCATAATGCATCAAAATGAGATCGTCCGAAATCCAGGACAGGCTTAAAATCTCACTCCTGCAATGGGTAACTTGGCAGCTCTGGCATAACAGTAGATACTGTGAGCCCCGCCCCTGTGCCAGATAGCTTGACCAGCAGGAGGCGCTGCACCTTAACCTTGAGGTTGTATAAGAATTTGTAGTTGAGCCGTTGGTTAAAGATCACAGATTTTTATTTGGGTTCTCAGAGACTCACAACAGGTAATGTCCACAGGAAAACAAAAGTAGGGATACTCCTCCCAAAGAAAATATATGCAAACTTTGCCAGGTCAAAAATAAAGTCTTTTAAACAAGCTTTTCTTCTTAGCTCTTACAAAAGGTATTTTCCCTCTTAACAGTTATTCACATACAGTGCAACAATCACATTCCATGTCAGTGACTGAAGGATCTGAATCCCCTTTGAAAGAGTCAATTTCCATGCTCTCTGGAGGACTCTCGGGTAGTGGTTCTAGACTCTTAACTGGAATGGTATTAGTCCCATACATTAACAGTTTCTTCAGTCTTGGCCACCTAATAGGTTTCTCCCCTTTAAGTAAAAGCTCATGGGGTTTCAAAAGCCGTGGTTTAAAAGTTCCTTTCCTTTCATGTAAATGTCTACAGGTAATCTCCTCCTCATCTGAAGAACTATCCCTGTGTTCAGTTTTGGGCCTAGGCTTTCTCCTGGTTTGATGCTTAACTTGCACAGTTTTACATACAGGCCTTCTATCAATAAAACCCTCTTCTGAGCTGTAATCAGAGGACCGGTCAGTCCTCCTTCGGGCTCTATAAAAAGTTCTTGCTTTGGAAGCTTCCCTAGCAGAGCAATGCCTGCATCTAGGTTCCAGCAAGGGTTTTGCCTGGGTAAAAGTTCTGCCTTCTTGTGGCTTTTTTAAGCTTCTTTCAAATACAGGGTTTAGCTTGCCCACTAACCTGCATTGTGGTTTCACTGCACTAGCAGTGTATCTCTGGGCCTCGCAACAGCAGCTGCCTGGCCTGTGAGTATTTCTTCCTGGAGAGCAGCAGTATTTCCCTTTCTCCTGGGGAGCGAATCTGGTTTCAGGTCTTCCCTTCCTCTCAGCATAGAGCCTGGGAGCCTTGTTCCAGTCAGGTTCAGAATCCTCGTGCTGGTAAGACAGGTGATTCTCTTCCTCTGCTCTCCTCTCTCTCTCTCTTCTCCCTTCCGTTTCTGTCTGCCCTTTTTTACAAGCAGCTACGTGACAAGGGAACTCCCTTGCAGGCTCCTCCTCCGAGTACCTGCTTCTCTGATTCCTATCTGGTGTGTAACGTGGGAATGACTCAACACTAGTTTTGGCCCACTGACTATCAACCCTGGGGTTTTTCTGCTGTGAACTTCTAACCCTGGGTTTTCTCTGACAAGTGTTTTCTAATGTGCCCATCCCCCCAGCCAAGGTAAAACCTTCAATGTTTCCTGCTTTTCTAGATGGCACTACTCTCTCCTTGCCACATATCCCCCCCCTTAGACTATTGCCGGCTGGCGAGACACTTCGCGCACAGCTGGCAATACTGGAAGCGGGTCTATGTCGCATACCTAGTTTTTGGGCCAATTTTACATTTTCTGTTCGGTCAAACCACTTTCTTAAGAGGTTGATGTGGTAAACTTGACGTTTGCCTGGGCCAGTTTCCAAAGCATAGGAAGCTGGACCAACTCTGTTTACTACCTTATATGGACCTTTCCAAGTATTTTCGAATTTGGAATTCGCTGCGGCCACCATCACGATCACAGAATCGCCAATTTCGAAATGGCGCGCCTTGGCCTTTCGGTCATGGTACCGCTTCTGCTTCCCCTGGCTCCGCTGCAAATTTTCTTCCGCCAAGCGCCCTATCCTTTCTAAACGCTGTTTCAAGTTTGTCAAAAACCGGGGGACATCTTGGAGCTCCCTTGTGGGGGCTACCCACTGTTCCCTCAAAATGTCTAGCACGCCTCGCGGGGCCCGGCCATACATCAATTCGTAGGGCGAAATGCCGGTGGAAGCCTGTTTCCTTTCCCTGGAAGCATACAAAACAAAGGGGAGCACGTTGTCCCACTCCTGAAACTGACTGCCCAAACTCCTGCGTAAGAGGTTTTTAAGGGTTTGGTTGAACCTCTCTACCAGGCCATTGGTCTGGGGGTGGTACGCTGCTGTTCGGACATGCTGTATCCCGAATGCATCCCAAAGTTGGGCTAAGTGTCGGGACATAAAGTTAGTTCCCCTATCTGTAAGGACCTCCCGGGGAAAACCTACCTCACAGAACAGTTTTACTAGCTCCGCTGCTATCAGCCGCGCGGAGGTATTCCTCATAGGGACAGCCCACGGAAACCGGGTGGCATGGTCCATAATAACCAATATATATTGATGGCCTCGGGGCGTTTTTACCAATGGGCCTACTATATCCAGGGCTAAACGATATACTGGTTTACTAATAACAGGCAAGGGAATTAAAGGCGCTTCCGGAGGATACGTGCCGGATACTCGCTGGCAATCAGGGCATGATGCACAGAATTTTACTGTCTCTGTGTATACCCCTGGCCAATAAAATCGGGCAAGAACCTGATCTAGCGTCCCTTGCGCCCCCTTATGTCCTGCGATGGGATGATCGTGTGCTAATTTTAACACGATGTCTCTGAATGAGGCAGGTATTACCAACTGCCTCTTAACCTCTTTTGTCTTCGGGTCCATGCTTTCCCTATAAAGCAACTCTTTATCCCATATAAATTTTGGTAAGACTCGTGAGCCTCTTCGGGCGAACTCGCAGGCTCGGACTAAAGCAGGGTCTGCTTTCTGTTCATTAGGAAAAGTGGGGAATTTTTGCATGAGGTCCTCTGGGACCCATGGTAATTCTACTCCAGCCAACAATTCCCTCCTACCTTTTCCCCTATGAGCCCTCTCCTTGCGTTTTTCCGCCTTACTCTTTTTATGGCCCTCTTTTTGTGGGGTTATTAAATCCTCGTGGAAAGAAGTGCCTGGTATCGGCTCCTCCTGTGGGTCCACTTCTTCTGGCGGCGTAGGGTGGGCCCGTGTAGAGACTAGGTTTTTCTTCTCGTGCAGCCTATTCTCTATCCCTTTTCTAAAGTGTGCCCAGTCCCGCCCTAACACTATTTCATAGGGAAGCCTGGGCATAACGGCTACTGCAACTGCCTTGCCACTACTTAGCCCTTTTATGCGCACTACATGCACTGGGTAGGTGGATGCAGCACCGTGCACGCACCTAATTCTAACATGGTGGTCAGGGGACTCGGATGGGGATTCTCGCTGGGCCTCTATCTTACCCCAGAGGGACCTAGAGATCATTGATTGATCTGCCCCTGAATCTAGGAGCGCTTCTGCGGATATCCCCTCTACCTCGACGGTTAAGAGAAAACCCTCACCAGTGTTCTTAACTCGGGCAGCTATCAAGGCATCCCTACCGATGCAGTCCTTTCTAAAATGTCCCACCTCCCCACAGGTAAAACATTTTCTAGACAGGGAGTCTGCTCTCGTGATAACTTTCCCTTTCGCTGTTTTTCCGGTAACATACGTGGCTCTCTGTTCTGGGAATACTGATTCGTGTTTCTTGAACAGGCCTTCTTTCTTGGAGCCTACCTTGTTGGCTTCAAGGAAGCGGTCCGCTAAAGCAACAGCTTCATAAGCAGTGTTACAATTCTGTAAAACCAACCAGCTCTGTAACTCTTTTGGAACCGCCTCAGTAAACTGTTCTAGAATTATAGTGTCAAGAATGGTATCAATAGTTTTACCCTCAGGCATTAACCATTTGTGAACTAAACTTTTAATTCTATAATACAACGCTTGAGGCGTCTCGCCTTCCTTAATTGTGCAAGACCGTAATAGTCTCCTATAAACAGAGGGATTTAAGCCCATCCTGTTCCGGATAGCAGTTTTCACTTTTAAATAATCAGATATCTGATCTAAAGGTAGTGCTCTATATGCGGCTAATGGCTCCCCGGATAATGTGGTGGCAAATCTGACCGCCCATTGATCCACAGGCCATTTTGCTAGCACAGACACACGCTCAAAAGCTTCGATGAAATCATCTATATCATCACCCTTTACATATCGTCCATATGACAAAGTCCCAGTATTGGTATTTTCCCACCCTGGAATCAGGTTGGGTGTTACCAGTCCGGTAGTGGTGCTTTGCTTTAACATGTCCTCCTGGGTCCGAATCATCTTCGCCAAGAGGTCCAGGAGAGGTTGCTGTTGCTCCTGTAGCATCGACGCCGCCTTCTCCTGGTTCCTCGCTGCCAGTTCCTGTTGCTGAGCAAACTGGTTTGCTACCCATGTCGGGAAATCGGAGACCTGCATCCTTGCACTGGAGCTGAAAGAAAAAAAACACAAAAACAACCGACCGAGTGCGGTACCTTTTTTTTTTTTTTTTTTCAAAAGTGCCCACTATAGCTTATGGTGACCACCCTTCTGCACTTGGATCCAGGCCTAACCCTCTTAGTCACGGGTTACCTGATATCGGTGCAGGTCTTAGCTCTGCCACCAGATAAGCTCTCCGTCAGGTCTGCAATGCGTCTGCTCCTCCGGATACGTTGGATGCGTCCTTGGATTTCCGGTCAACCCTTCTGTTCCTGTTGGACTTGGCTGCCGGACCTCTGGAACCGCGAAATCCTAAATACTACGCCACTGTGAGCCCCGCCCCTGTGCCAGATAGCTTGACCAGCAGGAGGCGCTGCACCTTAACCTTGAGGTTGTATAAGAATTTGTAGTTGAGCCGTTGGTTAAAGATCACAGATTTTTATTTGGGTTCTCAGAGACTCACAACAGGTAATGTCCACAGGAAAACAAAAGTAGGGATACTCCTCCCAAAGAAAATATATGCAAACTTTGCCAGGTCAAAAATAAAGTCTTTTAAACAAGCTTTTCTTCTTAGCTCTTACAAAAGGTATTTTCCCTCTTAACAGTTATTCACATACAGTGCAACAATCACATTCCATGTCAGTGACTGAAGGATCTGAATCCCCTTTGAAAGAGTCAATTTCCATGCTCTCTGGAGGACTCTCGGGTAGTGGTTCTAGACTCTTAACTGGAATGGTATTAGTCCCATACATTAACAGTTTCTTCAGTCTTGGCCACCTAATAGGTTTCTCCCCTTTAAGTAAAAGCTCATGGGGTTTCAAAAGCCGTGGTTTAAAAGTTCCTTTCCTTTCATGTAAATGTCTACAGGTAATCTCCTCCTCATCTGAAGAACTATCCCTGTGTTCAGTTTTGGGCCTAGGCTTTCTCCTGGTTTGATGCTTAACTTGCACAGTTTTACATACAGGCCTTCTATCAATAAAACCCTCTTCTGAGCTGTAATCAGAGGACCGGTCAGTCCTCCTTCGGGCTCTATAAAAAGTTCTTGCTTTGGAAGCTTCCCTAGCAGAGCAATGCCTGCATCTAGGTTCCAGCAAGGGTTTTGCCTGGGTAAAAGTTCTGCCTTCTTGTGGCTTTTTTAAGCTTCTTTCAAATACAGGGTTTAGCTTGCCCACTAACCTGCATTGTGGTTTCACTGCACTAGCAGTGTATCTCTGGGCCTCGCAACAGCAGCTGCCTGGCCTGTGAGTATTTCTTCCTGGAGAGCAGCAGTATTTCCCTTTCTCCTGGGGAGCGAATCTGGTTTCAGGTCTTCCCTTCCTCTCAGCATAGAGCCTGGGAGCCTTGTTCCAGTCAGGTTCAGAATCCTCGTGCTGGTAAGACAGGTGATTCTCTTCCTCTGCTCTCCTCTCTCTCTCTTCTCCCTTCCGTTTCTGTCTGCCCTTTTTTACAAGCAGCTACGTGACAAGGGAACTCCCTTGCAGGCTCCTCCTCCGAGTACCTGCTTCTCTGATTCCTATCTGGTGTGTAACGTGGGAATGACTCAACACTAGTTTTGGCCCACTGACTATCAACCCTGGGGTTTTTCTGCTGTGAACTTCTAACCCTGGGTTTTCTCTGACAAGTGTTTTCTAATGTGCCCATCCCCCCAGCCAAGGTAAAACCTTCAATGTTTCCTGCTTTTCTAGATGGCACTACTCTCTCCTTGCCACAATACCCAGCATTCATTTACCTTTATTGGATAAAAAAGGATTCAAAGTGATTTGCAGGCTACAAAAAATACAATAACTGCATTATAATAAAAATAGATCCTCCTGATATCTGCCTCTCAATCAGTTTGAGCAGAAGTTAGATAACATGATAAAGCAAATTCAAACATACAATGCAATAATATCAAGTAATAACATTGAAATCTACAGTGGTCAGCCTGATGGCTTAGTGCTGCAAATTACAATGCAGGAAATCAGGGTTTAATTCCCAGGCCCAACCTCTCCTTCCAAAGCTAGCTGAGAATGTTACATAGGACAGCATTCACAGTTCTGAGGAAGAGAAGTGGAAAGGGAGGGAGTTCCAGCCATTGTATAATTAAATGATGCAAATGAACTCCGCAAGAAATTAAAAACATATCTATTCATCTCCCATTTTGGCACACTTGAAAATACCTTACCTCTAACAGGTAATGGTTAATAGCGACCTAGGGTACACCAACTCCAATTCTCCTACCTAACTACAATTAAAGTCAATTAAATAACTACTTGTAAATCTTGTAAATAGATATATGTAATAGTTCAAAATATGTAAATAGTTCGATTGTTATTTAACAAATTTTACCATATTTAGTCCATTCATGTTTAATGTATTTAGCAAAATTGTACCTAGTTAACTAATGTTCCATGTAAAACAGACTTGTAAATCTGTTCATTCTTTGTTCATTGTAAACCGCACCTGATCTGTGGAAGGTAGCGGTATATAAGCAACTGTTAAATAAATAAATAAATAAATAAATAATGGTGACACCTACTGGTTCAACTTAGGATCACACATACTTGGTTCCAGAAGAAGTCTGTATTGGACCCTGGTTGAAGAACTCTTACTGCAATGTTTGGGGCAGAAAGAAAAGGTGTTAAAATGAGCAAACCCCCTTGGGTAGTGTCACGCCCTCACCACTCGCCTCCAGCTTAGAGGGGCGTGGTTGTATAAGGAACTTTCCCTTTCAGCCTTAACTGACTAGTTCCCCACAATGCTTTCTGGGAAATGTAGTTTAATTGCGATATATATGGGCTTCAGGTAGAAAGCTGTAGTCAGGCTCCTTGGGTAAAGCAATGACAGAAATTTATTGAGCACAAAAAAGGTTCATAAATACCACATTCAGGCATGCTCCTTCATGGCTGCAATCACACTCTCCTGCGCCCGCTGTGCCAACTCCTGCTGGCGTTGAAATTGTGTGGCCATCCATTGTACCAGCTCTTTTGGATCCATGTCTTGGGATACCTGTAAGAGAAAAGAAAAACACCAAGGGTGGCACCACTCAACAGCCTTTTATGCCCCCTTTATCCAAAAGCATTCCCTTTTTTTTCCTTCAATCCGGTCCAGCCCACGCCTTGGTACCCTTTACCTTATTCAGGCGTTGACTCTCACTTCAAAAGGGTGTCCTTTTCCTGGTGCTCCAACCTGGACCGCTCCCTCGTTTGGCCGACTCTGTCAGCGAAGTCCTGCTGCCACTTCCACCAACCTTCGGGCTGTAAATCCTTGCAGCTGTATATCCTGATATGTAAAATCCTGGTATATCCTTAAGGGTAAAAATCTGTAAAACTACACCACTGTCATGCCCTCACCACTCGCCTCCAGCTTAGAGGGGTGTGGTTGTATAAGGAACTTTCCCCTTTCAGCCTTAACTGACTAGTTCCCCGCAATGCTTTCTGAGAAATGTAGTTTAATTGCAATATATATGTGCTTCAGGTAGAAAGCTGTAGTCGGGCTCCATGGATAAGGCAATGACAGAAATTTACTTAGCACAAAAAAGGTTCATAAATACCACATTCAGGCATACTTCTCCAGGCTTCTTCAAAGTACAACAGGTTATAAGCAAAACAAAAACCCAAAACCAAAGTGACAGCTTAAAGTATTCTTCAGCTCAGAAAAACAGCCTTTTAACAGCAAGGCTACCAGCTTCCTTTAGCCTTGCTGGTTAAAGCCCAAAAACAAAACAGGCTTTCTTCTGTGGCAGTCTGCCTTCTTTTCCAAGCAAACAAGCAAAACAAAAACTCCAAACAGGAACAAACTTTCAACGTGCAAGCAAAGTTCTATTCAGGTTTCTCAGGAAAATTCAAGAGTAAAAAGAAAGCTTTTTCCTCACAGTTAATTTGGCTTCTTGCCGTCTCACTTCACAGGTAGCAGGTGGTTAACAAGCACAATTCACAACTCCAGCTTGTTCTTACATCTTAGTAAAACTTCCCCTCTTTACCACGTGGGAATTTACAATCCATCTACCTGATTCTTATGGTTACCTTTCTCTAGAGGGCTTCTCTCAGGGCTGGCTTTCCTTCAACCCTTCTGTGGCTAAGGCTTGGCACAAAGAGCAATCCATGAGGGTGTCTTCCTCATACAGCTCAGCATCAGGCTCTCCTAGCTGCATAGACTCTGACTCTCCTTCTGGCTCACTGGGCTCGGCTGACAGCCTCTCGTTAGAGCTGAGAGCGTCTCCTGCTCCTCTGCATTGCCCAGCATAAGTCAGGCTTCTCCTGCTCTGCTCAGCATTAATCAGGCTTCTTAGACTCATACCTGTGCCTCGGCTTGTATCAGCTTCTCTCCCTCTTTCTCCTCTTCTTGCCTTTGCCTCTGCCCTTGCTTCTGGTGTTCCTTCCACCCTCTCTCTTTCTCCTTTACTATAATCTAGCATAGGCTTATATCTCCAGGGTTCTAGCCCCACCTCCTCTCTTCCCAGGTGACGGAGATCACTCTGCCTTCTGGCACCTGAGTAATCAGGGAGCTTACTGACGTAAGGGTCTTGGACCTTAGGTCTGTATTCACTCTCCCTTATTTCACTAGGGGAAACATGAAACCTGTTCCAGCTGGGGGTTTTCTGGTTCCTAGGTGAGGTTGTGGTTTTGTTACCCTGACCTTGCAAAAGGGGCCCTTTTACTAGGGTGAACTCTTTGCCTTTTTCCCTTTCCCCTAACTCAGGATAGGCTTCCTTACCACAGTAGCTATGACTGAAGACAGAGTAGCATTTCAGAAGTTGAGCTGGAACTCTAAGGCGCGTAAGAAAATTACTAAGTTATAATTTAAAAAAAGGGAGAAATCTCCTATGGATAAAAAGTCATAACAAGTCATATAGCTCCGAGCAGTAATGCCCAGCTGTGGCTCTAACAAGACCTCTAAACAAACTGCAAAATGGCAATATGAGGAATGATAAGCTATGAAAATCAAGACAAAAGAAGCAGGGCGAAATATAAAAATATACAGCCCAATATTTAAAAGAATGTGTCTGATTAGCAGCACCTGCTAACAGGATAAGTCCCATTGAGAGGGATATTCAGCGGCATGAACCAGATAGTGCCGGGGCGCTCTGGAGGCCGAGCTGGGGCACAGACGACATTTAAGCAGATAGTGGCACTGAAAATAATAATTATCCACATAACTTAGAACAGCAAAAGGCTGTGGTATGCGGATAGTACCTGTACTGACTGCAGCACCAAGCACTACCTCTGATCACTGCGGTTAAATATTTGCAGATAATTTCCTCATCTCTATCCAATGTTGGTAAGTCGTTCAAGAAACATTTTCAAGTTTAAGGGTGTGCAGTTACAATATTTACAGAATTTAACGTAATAAATAGAAACAAGAAAAAATCATTTTTTCTTAAACAGTTTATTCTGTATTTGATCCTTTAATTTAGTTAACGTTCGTGAGATCTAGAGTGGAAATTGATGTTTCATATTATAGATCAAAAAACAGCACAAGAATGGAACAATTGGTCAAGTGAGATCATATGACTGACAAGAAAAGACAACAAAGATCAGTTTTTTTAACGCACTCTTTTGAGCCTTTTCCATGAATTTTTTAATGCATTATGACAGGGAGATATCTTGAGACTGCTGTATGTCAGGCTTCATCTCTGTCCCTTTTCAAATCCATGTTAAAGACTCACCTCTTTGAAGCTGCTTTTGGATCCTGACCCCCTTTTTCCTTGTGTCTCCTTCCTCTCCTTTTCCCTTTATTCTTGTCCTTTGTCTTGTCTGTCTTAATTAGATCATCAGCTCTCATGAGCAGGGACCATCTTTATCTATGTTTGTATAGCGCTGTGTATGCCTTGGAGCATTTTATAAATAGCAGTAGTACTAGGAGTAGATATGGTAGCTTTGGTCAAAATAACAGACAAGTCAGTTGTCTACAAGTATTTTTCTATTTGTCCTGGACTTCATAGCTGTAGCAGCTATTTGAAATTCTACTTCCTGTCACCTTCTGATTGCTCATTGCCCCCCCCCCCCCAACCCAGCCCTACTTTACTCTCCATCCTGTTTATTGGAATATGTTTTATGATTCCTTATATTTTTTGGTGGGGTCATTTTTGGCTCATTCAGTTCTGACCTGAGGAAGAGAGTGTCCGCCCCCAAAAGCTGATCAAGAAATATAGTCCAATATAGTCCCTATATTTGGAGGGATTTTTTTTTTGTTTTTGTTTCTATTAATCTTTATTTCTGTTCATTCAAATAAACCAAAAATGGCAAACACATTGCTTTGTGCAGTAACATTCTGCTCATTGCATGTCCAGTCAGGATCCTCCTGCTCAGACTTGAGCACAATGATTCATTTCAGGGTTTTCCACTCCAAATCTGATCACTTTAGCCAAGCCATAGAAGAGATAACACTATGCAGTGCAAATCAGTTTCATCATACACCCCATCAGGACTTATTGCTTGCTTATTAGGTGCACCTACTGGGGGGGAGGGGGAGGGGGCATTTATTCATCTCCATATGCATCTGTTTGTTTGCACATGCGCAAGTAAAGAGATGCATATTCTATCATTCCCCTGGACAGCAGCAGACTAAAGATCCAGCCGGAGTCCCCAGGTTCCACCGGCAGAGGCATCGAATAGGCAGTGGTACTAGACAGAGGAAATTCCAAGCATCTCCTGGGAGAAGAGGAAGAGCGACAGTATTAAAGAGCTGGAGGGAGTTCCCAAGTCCCATTGGCAGAGAAGTCAGAGCTGCTATTGGAGCCCCCAGTTCCCACCAGCACTAACAGGCTGTCAATCAAAGAGGTGAGGGGGCCCTGGCACAAGAGGGGGCAGGGTTAGAGGGAAAGAATAGAGAGGGGAAGGGTGTTGGGATGAGGCATAAGAGAAGGGCAGGGTTAGAGAGGAAGACTTGAGACGAGTGGGTGCAGCAAGAGGCAAGAGGTGGAATTAGAGGTCAGAAAAGAGGGGCAGGGCAACAGACAGAGAGCATAAGGGAAGGAAAGAGGGGGAGGAAAGTGGAGAAGTTCAGGGTGCAGGAAGAGTCCCCACACACACTCGTACCACCCAACATCCTCCATGACACACACGCCTATCATGATATACACAGGAACACTTCCACAGCCCCACGACGCAGTGCTGACACACATACACATACCTACAAACATGTGCACAACCTCAACACACACACCCATGACAGACACACATACACATCTCCTGAACACCGCCTACAAGCACATACTTCCACATACACAGACACATATCCACCCAGTTTCTGACATCCCATCTTCTTATACCCACAGATAAACAGATAACCTCCCGCATCTTGCTCACATGTCGATTCACTGAGGCATGCTTTGCAATGCTTGTTTCAATAGACATGCCTGAGTCTGTGAATGAAAGAAATGGGAAACGCGCCATTATGTCACGCTGTCAGAGGTATGTTTATGAAAGTGCGCTAGGGTTTTGCAGGTATTGCGCGTATAGGGTAGATATCAATGCAACAGTTGTACGCTATCTGTTGGGGACGTGTACAGCACGGCCCCTGCAGATACCACACTGATTCGGCCACAAAGATGCATTTAAAGTAAGCCATTGAAGTGGTGCTAAGTGCAGCCGCGCTGACTGCAACAATGATGGTGAACATGTGGCATCATCCCCCATGCTAACCACGATGAGCAGATACGCCCATGCTCTTCCCCACCCCACCCATTTCCCTTTCTGTCGTGCACTAAGCAGATAGTGCAAAATAACCCCGGCACTATATAGCATGCATGCTCAGGCCCCCATTAACAGCTAGCACGGCTTAGTAGACATGCTCCTAAGTGTACACTTTTCAGTCTATAGCATTCTATTTAGCATGCATGCTCAGGCCCTCATTAACAGCTAGCACAGCTTAGTAAACATGCTCCTAAGTGTACACTTTTCAGTCTGTAGCATTCTATTTAGCATGCATGCTGAGGCCCCCATTAAAAGCTAGCACGGCTCAGTAGACATGCTCCTAAGTGTACACTTTTCAGTCTGTAGCATTCTATTTAGCATGCATGCTCAGGCCCCCATTAACAGCTAGCACGGCTCAGTAGACATGCTCCTAAGTGTACACTTTTCAGTCTGTAGCATTCTATTTAGCATGCATGCTCAGGCCCTCATTAACAGCTAGCACGGCTTAGTAAACATGCTCCTAAGTGTACACTTTTCAGTCTATAGCGTTCTATTTAGCATGCATGCTCAGGCCCCCATTAACAGCTAGCACGGCTTAGTAGACATGCTCCTAAGTGTACACTTTTCAGTCTGTAGCATTCTATTTAGCATGCATGCTCACGCCCTCATTAACAGCTAGCACGGCTTAGTAAACATGCTCCTAAGTGTACACTTTTCAGTCTGTAGCATTCTATTTAGCATGCATGCTCAGGCCCCCATTAACAGCTAGCACGGCTTAGTAAACATGCTCCTAAGTGTACACTTTTCAGTCTGTAGCATTCTATTTAGCATGCATGCTCAGGTCCCCATTAACAGCTAGCACGGCTTAGTAAACATGCTCCTAAGTGTACACTTTTCAGTCTGTAGCATTCTATTTAGCATGCATGCTCAGGTCCCCATTAACAGCTAGCACGGCTTAGTAAACATGCTCCTAAGTGTACACTTTTCAGTCTGTAGCATTCTATTTAGCATGCATGCTCAGGCCCCCATTAACAGCTAGCACAGCTTAGTAAACATGCTCCTAAGTGTACACTTTTCAATCTGTAGCATTCTATTTAGCATGCATGCTCAGGCCCCCATTAACAGCTAGCACGGCTTAGTAGACATGCTCCTAAGTGTACACTTTTCAGTCTGTAGCATTCTATTTTTTATTCCCACCCTCAAAATATCATTTTGACATGTCCTCGTAAACTGTTCACAGGTGTAAAAATGCCCCCCTTCTATTTTTATACACTAAACAGATGGAAAAACAATTTGTCATTAACTTACAATTTTCACTTCAGAGTGAAACAGCACTGATTAGATTTCAACTAATACAAAATAACAGCGGCAAAGGTTTTGTTTAAAGCTTTAAGGAGTAACTATGCTACGGCATTACTACACTCACTTCACTGGTTGCTAGTTAACGTCAGAATAGAGTTTAAATTGTTATGTCTCACTTTTAAAGCTGGTTATGGCTTGTCTATTGATTACTTTGCTAATTCTAACGTTTTAATACCTCTCATTCTTTACATAGGAATAAGTTGAAATTGCCTCTTGGGTCTGCTTTTAAATGAGCAGGAACAAATAAAAAGGTATTTGAATTTCTAGCCCCTAATTAATGGAATTCCTTTACACTGGAATTGTGGAGTGAGAAATCTTATTCAAAATTTCAGAACTTTTAAAGACATGGTTGTTTGTAAGATATTTTAATGTCATTGAATGATTGGTCAATCGATTTTAATTAATGTTATTTGTGGATTGTTGATTACAATTACAATTTGTATTTTTCATTCTGTTTTATATTTTGTAGTTTATTTTTATTGCAATTTTGACTGATTGTTATTTTAATTTACATTTATGTATTTTATTTTTCATATGTAAGCCGCTCGGAACTATTGGTATGGGTGGGGTAAAAGAAATTGGTTTAAATTAAATTAATTTAATTAAAACACAACTTATCATTGATATGCCTTGTGTACTAATGGCAATTGGATTCAGCTATGCACATTTTGAAAGAAGGCAGAGTACAGTGGTGTGCAAAAGTCTGGAATCACTTGTGAGTTTTGCGTTTTTCGTACTTTCTAACTTTTTTTTTTTTTTAATTTTGCGTTAGCCCAGCATATTCATCTTTCTACCACGTTAAAAGGGATACATTTGGCTATTAGAGTTGACTTTTTTGCATTCCTTGCATCCAATTTAAATACTTTACAGACACTGGGAGATAGCTACTGCGATTTTTGTGGATCCTGCGTCAAAACTGGATCGAGATTATCCAATATGCAAGCGTTATTTTTGACCAATCAGGAGGCTGGTTTCACTAACCAATCACAATGCAGATATCTAGCTAACAGTGCAGCTATAAAAACGCTTGGAATTTTTGAATTTCATACGCTTTCTGGATCAACCATGAAGATGACTCGGACCTTGATGTTGGAGGAGCGTGTTCGTGTGTCCTTTATGAGCGAGGAAGGATTTTCAAGCCGTCAGATAGCCAGGAAAGTTGGCTGCAGTCAGAGCGCTGTTGTTAAGATTGTACAGAAGAAGAAAGAAATGGGTTCAGTGGTGGACAAGCCTCGTTCAGGTCATCCACACGCATCAACATCACCCCAGGACCGCGCACTACGACGCATTTCACTGACTAATCACAAGTTGACCTCTCCTCAGCTACTTCGAGAGTGGTCAGACAAGAGTGAGGTCAGTGTCAGCTCATCAGCAGTTCATTGCCGATGCCTGCAGTTTGGTCTCCAGGGCTGCAAAGCACGGAATAAGCCACTAATGACTGACATACAAAGGTGCAACCGGATCGTGTGGGCAAGAAAGCACTCAACCTGGTCGACTGAAATGTGGGAAAAGGTGCTATTCAGCGATGAAAGCACCTTCTGCCTGTTTGGTAACCAGGCCCACACCTATGTGAGGAGATTTCCTGCAGAGGAATTCAAGCCTGAGTGTCTCAACCTCACTGTGAAGCATCCTTTGAAGGTCATGGTCTGGGGCTGCTTGGCTGCCAGTGGCGTTGGACGTCTTCACATCATCGATGGAATAGTCAACGGGGCCAAGTACATCACCACACTGAAAAAGTGCATGGTGCCATCAGCACACCAGCTGTTTCCTGGCCAGTTCCTGTTCCAAGATGACAATGCACCCTGCCATCGCTCCAGACAGGTGATCAGCTGGAAGCAGCAGAACAACATCAAGTCAATGGACTGGCCTGCCCAGTCTCCAGATCTGAATTCATTCGAGAACCTGTGGCACAAGGTGGCCTTGGAAATATCCAAAAGGCATCCGACATCAAAACGTGAGCTGATTGAGTCACTCATTGCAGCTTGGAACCACGTTGACACCAACGATCACCTTGTCAGACTGGTTCATTCAATGCCGACAAGGTGCAGTCAGGTGATGAAGAACAAAGGGTGGCCCATCAAATACTGAGCCATCACTGACACATAAAAATGGCCTTTTTCAAGGCCACATACATTAATTTGAAGGAAACCCGGCGTGCGTCCATAATATTTTAAAGCATACTTACAATAATATATTGTTGGCCAACGATGTACATTAAGCGAGTTTCACAGAAAATCTATCAACAGGACAACTATGGGGAACAAACTCAGAAAATAAGGGCCAAACCAATACTAAAAGTTGGCCCTCATAGCCAAATCTATCACTTATCATGAGATACACAGAAAAAGCCACTAGGAGGAAAAATAAATTAAGATATAAGGTCACGAAGTTGAAAAAACGTCAAATTTACAAGTGATTCCAGACTTTTGCACACCACTGTATATCTATTTCAGGCTCGTGCACTTTACTGTCCTGCTATAACCCATACTGACACAGTTGGTATAGACATTGGGCTGATTTAAAATGGCATTTTAGAAGGGATGTCTAGGGAGAATCTAGGACTTCCAACATCGAAAACTCCAGGGGAGTGGCAGCAGTGAAGAGAGGCATATATAAGTGTCTTATGAAATCACTCCATCCCCACCACAAAAGATGGACATCCTAATAGATGGTTCTGGAGGCAGACCTGTGCAGCTAGCAAAGCCGGCTACATGCATGGCTGTGGGCTATTTTAGAATGGGACGTCCATGTTCAGTGACATGTGCTTCCCAGCTGGCCATTTCAGAAGCACAGATGTGCAGCGGCAGCCCACTTAATATGTTTGGCATATGCATTTACATGATGGTTTTCTTAGCCAGAAGATATTAACTGTGACAGTGAAAGCGCATATTGCTGTACCCCCTGGAAGTGTTATAGCCATTGAATGAGTGTTTTGCACCCTGGTTGTGATCAGGAACAGGCATAGACATGGATGTCTCCACAACTAGGGCCAAACGTTTTTCTGCCATTCAGAAATCACATTGCAATGTGCAAGTTTGTTACTCCATCCAGGCCATTCCTCTGATACACTCCCATTCTACTTGGTTGTCTTCACGCCAAGGACATCCATATACCCGGTTTCTAAAACGGGTCAAGGGACATCCTTGCAAGTTGGACATCTGAATGCCTGTTTTCAGAGGTCCAAAGCATGAATAGGGCTTCTAAAATAACCCCCTTAGGTTTTTCAGGTACTAACAGCATGAATTCCCCTTTCAAATTCAACACAACAAATTTGTCTTTGCTATCTGGTTCTCTAAAGACAAAGAACTGTTCTGTTAAATATGTGGAGGGTAATTTTATAAATCTTTTTTGCACGTAAAATTAGACCATGCCTTAAAAAATATGTGTTCTGCATACTTGTAAAATCAGCATGCTCAGGGCAGGAGTTTAGGCAGAGTTGCAGTTTACACACATAGGGGCATGTTTACTGAAGTGCGCTACCAGGTAACGTGGGGTTCAGTCCATGCCAAGTGCACTGCAGTAAAATGTACCATGCACTGAAAATGCAACCTGTCAGACGGCTGCCTGGGTGAGAATCTTCACAGTCTTGGCAAGTGCATATATCTATATGATTTGCAAGGGATTGTGGACAATGCAGTTCATTCACACCAGACACAGCTGCTCACAATAATTAGTTGTGCTTTTGGGTAAAGCCAATAAGATATTTATTTATGGGGTTATTTCTCCCAACACAGATATGCTTGGTAGCACATAAATCAGGTTACTTGCTTTCAGTGTTAAACTTAAAAAAACAAAATCAGGAAAAACAACATTTGAACTTGTCAGGCAATCAAAGCAAAAGAAATAAGACCTGGTTGGCAACAAACTGGTCTTTTCTGTAGGCTTTAGCTAATATTCTCTTAGCAATGTATCAAACAACAAACAAAAAGCCACAAAGAAGAGAAAAACTGTTCTTTTCAGGTTAACTTCTTATATCTTCCCACATAGATTCAGAAGTGATTCTCTTAGAGCTCACAAGCAATTAGGTAAGGCTCAATTGCTGGTAGCAGTTATCCAGCTGAAACCCCTTAGCTGGCTTGCTTTCTACTGCGTGGCTAGAAATCCTACTCAGGAGCTTTTCTGAGTAGATTAAAGAACAAGTTTGTATTTCTTTGTGATGGTTGCTGTACTTTATAACAGAAAATCACCAAAGGAGTTTAGACAGAGAGCAGTCCATGTAAACAGATTCTTCATTTGCTATCACCCCCTCTTCTTCAACAAGCATGGGTTCAATATCATGGATTGGCACAGATGAATCTCCCAATGGAGCACTTTCAGGAGAATACTTGTTTCCCTGCTGTCTTTCAAGGTTATAGCTAGGGCATAGATCAGTGTTCATACCTGAGCTTCCATTGCTGTTAGAGTTCCTCTCTATATAGCCTGGCCAGTATGTAGTCCAGTTCTTATGTCCAGCCTTCCAATCCAGATCCCTGGACACTGGATCTCTCTTCACATACCTTCTGGCACGGGTCTTAGGGTCCCTTCCACGTGCAGCCGTCTCCCTCACAGGTACCGTCTGGAGATTCCTAGCTCTGCAGCACCATTCCTCTGGCTTTCCCCAGTCCAATGGTGTATGCTGGCCCTTGAAATGCCTCCCAGTATACGTACTGCTCTGGACTCTTCTAGACCTCTCAAAGGCTTTTCTCCTCTTTCTTCCAAAGGGTTTCTGTCCCTCTCTGTCCGTCCGGTTGGGCTTCTGCTTCTGATGATCCTCCTGATGATGAAGATGATCAAGCTCAAGCTGATTCTCTGTAGAATAAACTCTACCTTTATTCTGCCTAGATGAGTGCTCCTTCCTAACACAGCGCAGCTGTGCTGAATCAGGCCCTGCCCTTTGAGATGAGTGCTTAGGGATTACCTCATAGCCCTCTTGATTGAACACACGTTTCCCCACTTCAGCTCCTCTAATGGCTGCTGCAAACCTGGTGCATTCTGGGACTGGTAGTTTTTTATGGGAAAATTCTGTTTTCTTATTTCTACCAGAACTGACAGGTTGCTTGTTCAGAGTCACTTCACCTTTTCTATAGCTCCTTCCTGAGCTATGATAAGCTTCCTTATCACAAACCTCATTAGAAATCCCGTGCTACCCCAGTAGCATGGGTTAGGGCACAGCCAGCGTGGTTCTTGTGTGGCACGGGCATTTTTGGTGCACTCTCCCCATCAAAGTAGCACTTAGAGCACGTGCACTTACTGCCACCTCAATGGGTGGCATTAAGTGCACCCAGGTTTATCACACCAAAGGCAATGAGTGTGGGAATGGCGCAAAACCCACACTGGCAATATGGGGAGATGCCAGGCGTGTCTCCATTTGCTAATGTGCATCAAGCACCACTCCCATGCTCATTTTCGGGGCCAATTACACACTACCACTATAAAATACATGCTAATATTTATCCCTGCTCATGAGTAGCTATAATGTCCACTCCTTCAATCTAAACACCAGATCTATAGGATTTGTGCTACTATTTCATAAAGACAGGCACCTGTCTTTATAAAGTTATCCCTTAAATACTCTACAGAGACCATAGGATGAGATGAGTTCCAGGGAGCTGGACTCAAGAGCAACATCCAAAAATAGCTCTTCTTTGAAAGGGTGATGAACCTATGGAATGGACTCCAGGTGTAGTTTTGAGACAAAATCTGCTACAGAATTCTAAAAGGCGTGGTGTCAATGGAGAGGATACCTAGTGGCAAAGAGGTGAGGGGAGAGTCGGAGATGGCTGGGGGTCTCTCGTATTGTGCTGACTACTACTTATCATTTCTATAGTGTTACTAGTCTTATGCAGCACCGTATACAGACACATAAGAGAGTCCTTATATGACAGAGCCTAAATGATCCTTAAATGCTGTCATATTCTATGGAACTAGTATTAATAGAGTGGGAGGTATGATATCCCAAACAAACCACCTTCATTCCCTCAAGTGCAGAGGCAAGAAGAGAGAAAATAAGGACAAAACAAAAGTGATACCATAGTCCAAGAGGTGGCAAGATTGATGTCAGCAGGCTACAGTGTCCCAGAACCAATTGGGAAGTTGTAACCTGCTGATACCAAGCAACTGGGTCAGTACGAGCAGATTGGTGGCGGCTGGATACCATTCAGTAGATTCACAAGCACCTGGGTTTTGGATGTTTTGGCAACAGACTGATTAGTTGCTCTTTGGATTATTACAATAATATCCCAGTCTGCCCCAATAGGAGACAGCCACAGGAAGCATGAAAACAGCCTGAAAATGTAAGTGACTTGGAGAAAGGGGACCAAGACAACCACTGCTCACATCACTGACAATCCTGGCAAAGACTATAGGTAATACTCAATCTTCAGTGAGCATGAAGAGGCTGGATGCTTTTGGACAACATCACAAATTTTTATGACTGTGGGAACTATTAAAAGGCAATAATAAACCATTGTGAGGCCAGATGTTCTTGGACAACAGCATTACAAGTTTTTATAGTGTGGGAATTATCAAAATGCAGTAGTAAAACATGGAAAGGGGGGGAACCTGGGAGTTGGAATAAGTAACACACTTGTAAGAATAAAAGTTGAAGATGGCAAGGCCTGAAATGGCCCATCAGTGAAAGTGGCAAAGGCCAGCACTTTTAACAGCTTTTCGGCATGCTTGGGACAAACATAGAGGGCAACAGTAGGACAAGGGTGGAGTTGTCAAGTAAAAGACATGGAAGGGGAGAAGCTGGTGTTGGGCTGCATATGAAAGAAGAATCTCAACTGCGCAAACTGGATGGGCCAAACTGGTCTTTACTGACCCCATTTAATGATGTTTATACAACTCTTCTTTATTTGCGGGGATATGAGAAACATTCAGATATAAAACAGGCTTCAATAAAGTAGGGGAAGGCAAATATTCTATAAAAAAAGGAAATTCAATGGCAAACAGCAATGACCTGAAGTTGCAGGGAGGAAGGTTCAGAGGAAATATGAAAAATACTCCTTTAACAAGAGGGTGTCAGGTGCCTATCATAGCATACCAAAACCATGGCAAATCTTAATGCTTAGGACAGATACAGTGCTCAATACCCCCAAATACACAATACTTTTTGTCGGAGTACGCCAACACAGTGCCGGGAAAACACTCCAGGCACCACCTTGGCAACTCCTTTTATTAAGACGTTAAATGTGGATAAAAAATAGAAATCCAAAACTTAGCTTTTAAAGAGTGCCATCCAACGCAGCTGAAATATGCCAGTAATTCAACAATGACGACGCGGCTCATGTTTCGGGTTTTTCATCAAAAATGTTACAAAATCCTGCTTCAGGTCCATCCACAACTGGCAAGAAGGAAAGCATGCAAAACCCGAAACGTGAGCCGCGTCATCATTGTTGAATTACTGGCATATTTCAGCTGCGTTGGATGGCACTGTTTAAAAGCTAAGTTTTGGATTTCTATTTTTATCCACATTTAACGTCTTAATAAAAGGAGTTGCCACGGTGGTGCCTGGAGTGTTTTCCCGGCACTGTGTTGGCATACTCCGACAAAAAGAATTGTGTATTTGGGGTATTGAGCATTGGAATCTTTTGGTTTTTGGGATATTTAGGTTGATTCCGCTTGGTTTACTTATTTTAGGACAGATACAGTGCAATGGTGAGGGCAGAAGAGGGGGAAACAGAAAGGAGAAATAAAAAATGAGGGCATGAGTATTTTAGCAGCCATGCGAAACGTTAGATGGCCAAAGAGGTGAGAACTTAGGCAGACTGGTGGCACAGCTACATCAGACTTCTAAGAAGCTGGAGGAACCTGTTATTAAGTGACTGTGGATATAATTCTAACATCAGTAGAACAGCTGCATTAGGTGTCCAAGAAGACCAGAAAATTTGCATAGAAAGAGAGGTCATGGTTATAACTCTAACTTTAGTGGTATGGCTGAATCAGGTTTGCAAGAAAGATGGTGTAACCTGTACAGAGCATACATCATTACAACCCTAAGATTTATTTAATAGATGCAGATCTTAAAGGTTGCTGCTGTAAATTTGTAACCTGTCATCAAAATCATCTACACCAGGGGTGTCAAACTCCAGTCCTGGAGAATTAGCTAAAAGATAGAAAACAGACATAGGGTTCAATAGTCAATTTTTTTAGTAGAGGAAGATGAATAATGGAGTATCCTAGGGATCTGTATTGGGATCAGTGAGTTATATTTACAAATGATCTGCAAATGGAAACAGCAAGTGAAGTGGTCAAATTTGCAAATAACACAAAATTATTCAAAGCTGTTAAATCACATGTGGATTGAAAGAAATTGTAGGATAACTTTGCAAGACTAACAGACTGAACATCCAAATGTCAGATGAAATTTAATGTGGACAAGTGCAAAGTGATGTATATAGGGAAGAATAACATAAATTATAACTACAGAATCCTAAATTCCAGGGCCGGATTTACCTATACGCCATGTACGCCATGGCGTAGGGCCCACAGCTGGCAGGGGCCCACAAAAAAAGAAGAAGTTAATTTTTTTTAAATAAAATA
Organism: Ichthyophis bannanicus; assembly: GCA_033557465.1. NCBI lineage: Eukaryota > Metazoa > Chordata > Amphibia > Gymnophiona > Ichthyophiidae > Ichthyophis > Ichthyophis bannanicus. The sequence continues at coordinate 68,603,751 of CM066050.1, read as the reverse complement.
AAAAAAAAAAGCTGCTGGCTGCCGCCGCGGGGCCCCCTCTGCTGCCGCGGCAGCACCGACTGACCCGGGGGGCCCCCTCTACAAGCTAAATCCGTCGGGTCGGGTCGGGTCGGGTCATTCCTTCCTCCCTCTCTCCCTCCGTGCAGGCTGTTCCTTCCTCCAACTCTCCCTCCGTGCAGGCTGTTCCTTCCTCCAACTCTCCCTCCGTGCAGGCTGTTCCTTCCTCCAACTCTCCCTCCGTGCAGGCTGTTCCTTCCTCCCTCTCTCCCTCCATGCAGGCTGAATCTGTTAAGCCGGCAGGGGCTGATGGGAAATTTCCCATCAGCCCCTGCGGGCTTAACAGAGGCGCGACGGAGACACTCTCCCTTCGCGCCTCTCACAGCGTGCACGGAGGGAGGGAGGAAGGAACGACCCGACCCCACGGATTTAGCTTGTAGAGGGGGCCCCCGCGGGTCAGTCGGTGCTGCCGCGGCAGCAGAGGGGGCCCCGCGGCGGCAGCCAGCAGGTTTTTTTTTTAAATTACATTTTACTTTAGGCCGACGGGGGTGGGGGGGTAGGACTGGTAATGGGCTATTGGGGGGGGGGGCTGGGGCTGGGACTGGAAATGGGCTGGTGGGGGTTAAGGCTAGAGGTGGGTTGATGGGGTTAAGACTGGTAATGGACTGTGGGATGTTGGGGGGGCTTAGAACTGGCAATGGGCTTTGGGGGGGGGCTTAAGACTGGTAATGGGCTGTGGGCTGATGGGGGCTGTCTGGTAATGGGCTATGGGGGGCCTAGGACTGGAAAGGGGCTGGGGGGTTAAGACTGGAGGTGGGCTGATGGGGTTAGGACTGGTAATGGGCTTTGGGGGGGGTTAAGAAGGGTAATTGGCTGTGGGCTGATGGGGGCTGTCTGGTAATGGACTATGGGGGGCCTAGGACTGGAAAGGGGCTGGGGGGTTAAGACTGGAGGTGGGCTGATGGGGTTAGGACTGGTAATAGGCTTTGGGGGGGGGGTTAAGACTGGTAATGGGCTTTGGGGGGGTTAAGACTGGTAATGGGCTGTGGGCTGATGGGGGCTGTCTGGTAATGGGCTATGGGGGGCTGGGACTGGAAATGGGCTGGGGGGGTTAAAACTGGAGGTGGGCTGATGGGGTTAGGACTGGTAATGGGCTGTGGGCTATGGGGGGCTGACTGGAAATGGGTTGATGGGGTTAGGACTGGAAGTGGGCTGATGGGGGGTTAGGACTGGTAATGGGTTATAGGGGGGGCTTAAACTGAAAATGGGTTGATGGGGGGTTAGGACTGTAAGTGGGTTGATGGGGGGCTAGGACTGGTATTGGGTTGGGGGTTGCTAGGACTGGAAATGGGCTGATGGGTGGCTAGGACTGGAAATGGGCTGATGCAGGGACTAGAAGGGAATGGATGCTGGGTGAGGCTGGAACTAGAAGGGAGCTGATGTTGGGGGAGGATTAGAATGGGATGGGGCTCGAAGAGGAAAATGGAGAAGGGAAAAATATTTTGTGTGGGAGGGATAAAAAATCTACAATTGGCCGGGTATTGGGAGAGTAAGTGGGGATTGAGGATGGAGGGGTAAAATTTGAGTGGATGAAATAGGAATGAGGAAAGAGCAAAAGGAGAAAGATTAGTATGTTAAAGCAGATGTAGAGAGAGAATGGAAAAAATCTAGAAGAGAGAAGAAAGGACAAATGGACAGCAGACGATGGAGAGTTAGCAGAAGACACGAAGAAACCAGAAGAAAGTGGTTGGAGCAATTGCAGCTGAAAAAAATGCACAAAAGGTAGAAAAATATCTCTTTATTTTGAATTTATTAATTGGAATATGTCAGCTCTGGTAAATGTGCCTCATTAACGTCTGCGCTTTGTTTAGTACAAGAGCAAATTAATGTATAGTTTTATTTCTACAGTGTTGTACTTTCCAAGTTTGGCTTTTGGGATTCCCAGTTTAATTATTGTCTTCCTGTTTCTAAATTATGATTACTTGTTTGATGGTCTATGTTCTGCATGTGTAACTGAGCTGAGGTGTTCTGTTTTATATAATTCCTATTTGACATTGCCACTTGTTCTCTTTCCCCAGTAGGTCATGTATTGTTGTTCTCTGAAATGTATTGGTTTAATATTTGCAGTGTTGCCTTTTGATTGGTAGGGTATGGTGCTTTGTGAGTCCTGGTAGTGCTGTTAGGATACGGCGGGTTTACTATGGGTTCTAAATGGGCAGTGTTTGTAGTAGTTCCTAATGTGTCTGGCAGTTGGCACTGGATTATAGTAATGTAGAAATCTTTTAGTCTTTCTTTATCCATACACGCATTAAGAGGCACGTTTACTAAAAGTTAGTATATGGTAACATTATGCAAATATTTATGCAAATGAGGCCCCTTATGCAAATGAGGCCCCGCACCCCCCTTGGGCCGCCCCTGCTGGGGGCCCACAATTTTTGTTGGCGTAGGGCCTCACTCAAGGTAAATCCGGCCCTGCTAAATTCCATATAGGTGTCACCACTCAGGAAAAGGATGTAGGCCTATGTTGGTGGACAATACATTGAAATCTTCTGCTAAGGGTGTGGCAGCAACCAAAATGCACAAAGAATTTAGAAATTATTAGCAAAGGAATAGAGAATAAAACAAAGAATATCATAATGCCGCTGTATCACTTCATGGTGAGACTGCACCTTGAGTATTGTGTGAAATTCTGGTCAACACATCTCAAAAAAGTTACAAAGGAATTAGAAAAGGTACAGAGAAAGACATCCAAAATGATAAAGGGGTTGGAACAACTCTCCTAGAAGAAAAGAATAAAGAGGTCAAGAACATAAGATATGCCATACTGGGTCAGACCAAGATCCATCAAGCCCAGTATCCTGTTTCCAACAGTGGCCAATCTAGGTCACAAGTACATAGCAGTTTCCCCAAACGACACAGGTTCCACAATGCTTGTATTGTGGCAAGCAGGGGATTTCCCGGGTCCCCTTTAATAATGGTGTATGGACCTTTCCTCCAGGAACTTGTCCAAACCTTTTTTAAACCCAGCTACACTAACGGTTTTTACTACATCCTCTGGTAACAAATTCCAGAGTTTGATTACACGTTACATAAAAAAAATATTTTCTCTTATTAGTCTAACATAGTAACATAGTAAATGATGGCAGATAAAGACCAGTATGGTCCATCTAGTCTGCCCACACACACACTCTCTCACTTGCTGTCATAAAAGACATAATTCTGGGAAATAGTTGCTTAGCACCTATAGATAAAAGCTGGTATACCATAAAAGCATGAAATCCCAGGACTACATATCCCCCTCTCTCACTCAAATAAACTCCTGTGGCAGACATCTAACAAAGGTCCCATTTTACAGAACACAGGACTTGTCAGGGTCCCCCAGATTAGCTCATTTAGCACAAACAGCAACTGTTAGAATAACTACCATATCACTATTGTTGATTTTCAGATATCTTTAGGGGTAGTTATTCATACCCCTTAGCTTACAAGATTCTCTCACCTCTGATTTCTGTCCATTATACATGCATCTAGCTGTGTTTTACAGACTGCAGTCACACCAGTTTGAAGCATACTTGTCACAACCTCTATACAAGCACAGTAGAAATATTTCCAAGTACTGACCTTATTCCACGTTTCCGCAGGAACAAGCACATCTGCGGGGCATACATAAGACAAACACAGGCCTTTCCTAAATACGCTTTATACATCTGTGGCCATTCCACCGCTCCTGGGTAAGTTCTAAGATCCCTATGCTAGCACCATGGATGTGCACGGGTGCAGGGTTTCAGAATATGGTCGTAGATGTTTTCATGAGAAAAACATTTCCCGCGCATGTCCAAATGGACTATTTGTGTTATGGAATGACCTCCATAGTGTTTAGGACACCTGGTTTTATTTCCAGCAACTAAACTGTACACTCATGCTAAACTTGAAAATCAAAGGAGGCGGATTACTCTAAAACAAAACCCCAGTGTCCAAAATGAACCAATCACTATTCGATAGCTAGCTCTCTTCCAAAACAGATTACAAATAGTGCACAGTTTCAAACTGGCAGCTAGAAATCTTTTTTTTTTTTTAATACCAAGACTTGCTGAAAAATTCTTCACATTCCATGGTCAATTGAGGTCCAATTTTAATAGTGACCCTGGTCCATACCTAACTGCTGACTGGCTCTTCAGTGGTCGGACCTCAAGAGCCCTCTCGCTCTCTTCTTGTTAGCTTTTATGTCAGGTGGAACTACTTAAAAGCATGAACCAGGTCTCTTGGCAATAGACCTGAGGGCTCCAAGCACAATGACCTCCAGAAGTTAAGCTTGTGTGTGAGGGTTTGTGACTCCCCGAGGACAGCAAAACATGCAAAACATCTCAGCTCACTAGACTGCCTTGAACAAGGAGCTCTTTCTCACCCTGCCACCTTGGTCAGGGTTGAGCAGAGGCTGCTGGGTCATTTGAAATTCTCTGTTTATTTATAAATGGGACCTCTTTGCAGAGAGTAAACACACCTGTCTATGCTGGATATCTGTAAGCTATTAACAGACCAAAAGAAGGGTGGAGTGTGTACTGACCCTAAACATGTTTGCCTTATTTTTCAAACATTTTGCTGAGGAGGTCTTCTTTTTTATGTGTATTTCTTCCTTTTGGGAGGAAAGGGAGGCAAAAGGAAGGAGGGAAGACAAAAAGAAGGAAGAAGGTTCTGGAATGATGAGTGCAGAGCTGGCTTTAGGGAAGTGCAAACAGGGCAACTGACCTGGGTCCCCAGGCTACGCGACACCCCAAGGCTGCCTAAAGCTGAAGGAGGCACAGGTTGCTGTTGGGCTTTGAGGCTCCTTTCCAAATTTCTGCTCAGAGCCCAACATGTTTAACACTGGCCCTGGCAGTATGGCAGAAGAAATAGGGTGTGACCCTCCCCTGTCTGGTAAGCAGTGGCACACATTCAAACCCTTAAAACAAACAGGAACTTCAAACTTCTTTTCCTTGACTGTGATTTAGCAATAGTCCAGTAGAGAAGGATAAAAGTTACGGGCCCTTAACAACAACATAAACTAATGGCTGATCAAAATAAAGAATGCATACTGACTTGCATGAAATTAAAACTTAAACAGAAGTCCTAGTTATAAGTAATAAACACCAATACAACACCAAAAATTGAAGTTCGTACCCACTGCAGTGATCTTCTCTATTTTTCAAGTGCAGGGTCAGTTTGCCAAAATAGGTTCACTATGACTATCTCCAGGTCAAGCAGGCAGTTCCCTTGGTCTTGGAAGAAGGGGGCCCCTCCCATGTCGTGGCCACCCAGGAAGGTCTTCCATTGAGTGTGCAGCCAGTCCACTTGCTAGGGTGCATTCAGTGTAATATATGCACTTAAAGGAAGTTTGTTTCCCCATTCTTTCTCTCTCAGCCCATTTCATCCCAAATCATCTCCCCCACTACACTGCCCCCGTCAAATCTTCCAAGCAACTATCTCATCCACACTCTTTTACCTAACACTCTTCACTAACTGCAGCCCAGTCGGTCTTAATCTCTACCTACCTTCCATCATTCTCTCCCTATTCCCAGTTTACCAAGCCAGTTAGCCCAGTTTGTTAATCCTCCCCACCTTCTCCAGTAACTGGCTACCAACACTGCCTCTGTTCTCTTCCCATTTATGTGACGAGAGAGGCAGCTATTGTATAGGTCATGGATCCTCTGTCCAGGCCTCAGGAAGCATGGATTTTGGCCAAGTCATTTAACCCTTCATTGCCTCAGGTATAAAAACTTGTCTTCTGAGGAACTGTAGCCTGCTGGTAAAAGTCATGTTACCCCATTGCCTGCAGTATTGTTACAATCTTCTTTCTTTATTTTGTTCTTATTGCTTCTCCCCTGCCCCTTCCTTCACCTCTGCCCTAGAGGATTGTTGTAATTCTGCAACTTCCCAACCTTGTTTCTACTACTGTCATTGAATATAACATCAGGCAATTCCATTCAGTCTACTACACCTCATTGGCAGAGGAACTCCATGAACCTCAGACAATCCCTGGTCCCTTTCCATCACCTGCTTACCTAATTACCTCAAGGGCAGTGGCGTAACCAGGACAGATTTTCGGGTGGTCCTGGGATTAGCATGGGTGGGCACAAGTCAGTATAAATGTTGATACCACCTCAAGTCTCTTCTCAATCACCTATTCTGTTGTCGCTGTCTGGGTGGGCCTGATGTTAAGAACCATGACTTACCCAGGCCCACCCTGGGCTGCGCACCTGATTTAGGGATTCTCTGTGCTTATCCCATGCCTTCATTGAATTCAGTTACTGTTTTTGTTCCCACCACCGCAAATGGAAGTCCATTCCATGAAACCATTCTGTGAAGAAATATTTTCTGATGTTGCACATGAATCTCTCCCCCCACCCCCATCCCCGGAGTTTCACAACATGACTTCCTGCTCTACAACATTCTTTGGACTTGTGCCTTTTGTCTTTGGGTATGTCTCTGCATGGGTGGCAGACAAAGAAAACCATGACAACTAGAGAGGCAGGACGGGGTGAAGCAGCCAAAGAGGTGGGGAAGCATGGCAATACTTCCCATCAATATTCTTATTTTAATATACTAATTTCTAGGTTGTTAAATACCCATGTTAAGTTGATATATACTTATAACATGCTCCCTGTAATGTTATGTTACGTTTACTGTAAACTGCCTTGATAATTGGAAATGCGGTATATAAGCCTATCAAATAAATAAATATACTGAATTGTAATTTAGCTATAATGTTTCTCCTTAGTCATTTGGATCCAGATGAACAGGACAGCAAAGCAAAGATGAGACCTTACAAAGCTGAGCTAGTTTGTCAATGTTTATAGCATAATTTTTATTTAATCAAGTCAACGTACAGTTTGTCATTGTTACAATATGAAAACCATGGCTCTTGAAATGGCATGAACCTATTATTGAGCGGTACGCCCATGTGTACATCATATCATCTGTGTGTATACATGAAAAACTTCCATTTTTGGCATTCTTGCTTTACTACGCTTCGTCACTATGTCAGTGCAAATAAATAAATCAATATGATTTACAGGGGAGAACCAGCAGTCTTATGTATTTCCAGCTTTTTGAGCATAGGACAAAGAAATATTCCTGTTTTTCTTCTTATTGTACAAGATCACAGTTTGGCATAGAAGATATCCTTATGGTCAAAGGAATATTTCATGCATAAAATATTAAAGGCATGCAATAGACTGATCTACTGTTCTGACCAAATGTGACAACAGGCAGGAAGGATGATGTGTTCAGGCATTCTAAGAACAAAAACACCAAATTCAACATCCGCTTTTTGGATTCAAATCAAATCTTTGAAATCGTTGGCTTAGACTCCGTTTCCTTTCCTTTAAGCCAGCCCTATGAGCAAAGGCAGAAAAAGGTTTGAATAAAAAAGGTTGCATTCGCTGAAATTTTTTTATTTAGATTTTTGCAGCTGAAATATGCCGAATGCTCTAACTGACATCTGTTCTCTAAGTACTCTTCTGTATAAATTCCCATTGCCAGAAGTTTGCCGGCTGTTTATGACTACTCAACAGTAGTTTACCATTTATTCTGTAGCGGAAAATATGGTTTCACGTGAAAAGTAAGCTTTTACAAAGCTAAACTAAAAGTTCTTGATACTATTTTCCTAGACTTGTAATTGAAGCAGAGATATTAGCAAGCATGTTTAGATCATTCAATGCATAATTACAGCAAAGTCATTACAATGTCTTTGCACTCTTTGCAAGGTTTTTTTGCTAGCACTATGTACTTAGTACCGGCACTTTCTGCTCGCTCTCTGTTCAACTTGCCTCCCATCTCTAGTCAAAACGTGAGGTATGCAGCCAAACAGAAGAATGCATGGCTCACTCCGGCACAGCCACAGAGGAAGAAGCTAGAGTGTGAAGACATGTACAGGAACCACACCCATACATTGGCTCATGAAGTCACAATTGCAGTTGGCCACCCCTATCTCCCTCCTGCTGGCATCTCCATCTCTTCCCAAGGCCCAGCATCTCAGCCTCTTTCTATGACGCACCCAGGTGCTGCAGGACACCACTGGCTGCAGTGAAACGTCCTCGTTTCACTGCACTTACTGCTGTTGTCTGACACTTCCTCATGGCCAAAAAGGTAAAAAAAAACAAACACCCCTTTGGGCAGCAGCAGTTCTAGCTATGCCTGCTGCACCAGGGGACCAGACGTCTTAAAGGGGTGACACACCTACTTCCGATGAACAGTCAAAGAATCGCTTTTAACTTGTAAAATATTTGGTTGTAGAGAAAGGGCCATAAGGAGAGAGAACCTGAGAAGGGGCCTCCTGGGTTGAAGACCACATGAGAGATCAAAGGGGAAGGGGAGGAGATGCAGGGAAAAGACCTCACAATAGGCCATGTGGGGGGAGAAGGAAAGGGAGAACCTGAGAAGGATAGAGAGTCAGGGCGATGCTAGACAAAGTGATGGGCTTTCTGGGAGAAAGTATCTTAGGCCCTCGTCCAGTCCTAAGTTTAGTAGTATCTAAAAGGTCAGAGTTACCTTCACCGCCATTTGTGCTTCTGCCCTCATGCTAAACGGCACCACAGCATTTAAAAGGTATTGCTGCCACAGCATGTCCCAGAAAGGGGCAGCAGCAGTGGCACTGGGCACCTCTGGAGGGCCAGCACTCTAGGCAACTGCCTTGTTTGCTTTATGGCAGCACCAGCCCTGCTCAGATGAATCCGTCTGGCCCCGTTGCTTTGTCCACTTTTACTGTTACTAGTTCCTCATGAACACGGTCTTCTGAAAATCATTTAGGTTCTACCTCATTTCCATTTCTACTTGCATTTGTTTTCTGAAGTCCCATGCCCGGCCCTCCATCTGTGAACACAGAACAGAAATATCTGTTAGGCAATTCAACTTTATCCTCATCAGCCTCTACATATTCCTCCCCTTCACAGATGAGTCTCATCTCATAATCCCACCCTTGCACTTCCTCCTGTCGCTAACATACCTAAAAAATTAAAATCTTGTCCCCATATTTTACTGTATGGGCTATTTTTAATTCCATTTGCATCTTTGCTTTCCTGACTACTTTACTAGCTTCCCTTAGCTTCTCCAAATATTGCTGTTTGTCTTCCTCTTTCTGTGATCTCTTATAATTTATGAAGGCTAACCTGGTTTTCCTTACTCGTTTTCTACTTCTTTTGAAAAACATAGTGACCATAGAGGCATAACTAGTAGAAAAGATGAAGTAGTTATGCCATTGAACAAATTACTGTTGAGAACCAATTTGGAATACTGTGTCCTTTTCCAGAGGTACAGAGTGATGATGTTCCAGAAAAGGACTATTAAAATGGTGCAGGGTGTGCACCAGTTGGAAGAGGGAGAAAAAAGATTGTAGAAAGAAACTAATTAATAATGCAAACAAAGTAGACTTTCAATGTGAAGGAGTGGCTCAGTGGTTGGGACAGGTTACCTCAGGCCAGAGGGCTGGGGGTTCAGTTCCTGCATGGGGACAAGTAACCTCAGGTTGGAGGGACCAGGGTCTCTAGTCCCATGGCCACTCCTTGTGGCCTTGGGCAAGCCACTTAACCCTCCATTGCCTCAGGTACACTTATACTGTGAGCCCTTTGGGGACAGGGGAATAAAAAGTACCTGTTTGTGTGTGTATGTGTGTATATATATACCTCTCTGATGTGCATAGTAAAGGGTGGTATATCAAGTGCCTAAACCATAAAGGAAATTGTAAACATCTGCATCATGATATGAGGGTCTAAGGCGATAGACTGAGGAGCAACATCAAGAAATATGATTTCAAAGCATGGTGGATGTGTGACACCCCTCCCAAGGTGGTTGATGAAAGGCTAAAATACATAAGATAAGCACCAAGAATCCTTGTGCAGTTTTGTTTGGAACAATTCTGCTTTTGTAGGGAAACTAATATATCCAGCTTCCCTACCTATTGTAGTGGAACTGAATACATTTGATGGCTTTATGATCTTTATCTGTCTTCTGCCAGGATCTGTTTTATCTTTATACGCCATCAACACTAAAGTTACCAGAGCTCCTGGATTTTCAGAGATTGTCCCTGATTTTAAAGCTGTGTCCCTGACACCCGCCTGTTTGGCAGTTTCCTGTCGCCAGTTCCAGCAAAAAGGGATAGAGGAGGTAGAAAAAAATTGATTTTCAATTTAGTGATTTGATTATGTCCGTTTTTAGAATCTACATCCATTATCTTCATATGGGGAAATGCTTCACTGCTGATTTGTTGTTTGGAAGTGATATTGCTGCTGTCATGAGATGGATGGGGGGGGGGGGGGAGCGGCACGCAGGGTAATGAGCTCTTCCAACCTCCATGCCTTGTTGCTCAAACATGGAACCAAGATGTCCCCTCCTAACCCTCCCCCTTCCACTCCCCCCACTTCCGATAAGTGTTCCAGATTAAGCATGCATCGGGCAAATCACTCCCATGATCACACAGCACACAATGCTCAAACGCCAAGATCTGATGACTGCAATGGGAGAGGTTTTTTTGGCTTGTGAGTTATTTAATTAAGATTTTATTTTGTTATGGAGCAGATGAAGTTCAAACAGATGTGGCTATATCTCACAGAGGGGAATTCTATGAAACACAACAGCTGCCATATGTGATCTACTGGAGAAGAGAGGGGAGTATGGAATTCTTTAGAAAGAAAACCTCAAGCTTGTAGTGTAAGACAAGAGCATTAAAGATCAAAACCAGTGTAAGTTGGTTTTTTTTTGGGGGGGGGGGCTTTGTCTCCATTCTTTGTTCTTATATGCTTGCTGTTCTGTAGCTTGTCAGGAACACTGAGATTCTGGTAGCATTCAAAAACGTTTCCATGTGCAAGTGAAATGACGTCATTCAAAAGACTGTCCTCAGATTCCAGCTGCTAATTAGAATATACAAAGTCTCAACAGGCTGTTTAAAAAAAATCAAATGTAGTCAAACAGTTGCCTCTGACCTTTGACCAGATGTAACAATTCGCATTCTCTGAGCACACTGTAGATTGCATTAAATACTGGCTGTAGTATCAGGTATCAGTATGTGAACACAGGAGGTGCCCTGCTGCGTCAGACCAAAGGCCACTAGAAGCAGTGGCAGCTCCGAGCAGGGAGATTTGTTCTATGTTGTTTGCTGCCAAATGTAAGAAATGGCAAATCTCAAAAGTGTCTATCACTGGAAATGTTATTTTAATTATTTTCACTTGATTCTCCACCTTTGCATTAGACCCTAAAGCAGTTTCCAAAAAACATAATGGAAGTAATGGTATGCATGTAAAACATGTTTTACAAGCAGGAAAGGCCTTTTAGAAAATTGTGTGGTTGTATGCATGTGTAAAAAGAGGGTGCATGGAAAAAGTGCGCCTACTTCTACACAACCTGTACAGAGGCATTCCTGAGTGTGGTTTGTCTGGAGTAGGGAGACAGCGCAATGTATGGGCCTATTTATAAAATGGGGGGGGGGGGGGCATATTCAAAGTGGTTTAGTGAGTTAGCAGGACTTGCTAAGCAGCTAAACCATGGAGATTCTGAAATTCAGTGGCATAATCCGGATAGCGGCACTGAATGTCTCCACAGACCACAGAAATGACGCCCATTTCAAATCAAGGCAGTTTGTGAGCAGATCAGATGTGGCCCTGGATGCTGCGAATAACCAAGATTTGAGGGATAACATAACATAGTATATGATGGCCAGTATGGTCCATGTAGACTGCCCAATAAGATGGCTAGAGCGGTTGTATACTCTGCTCCATGCAGGTGATCCCCGTCTATGCCTTTGTTTAGGGTTGCACCCGCAGTACAGGCCATGCCTCTCTATTTGTTGAGGTATAAAAGATATTTAAGTTTATTTTGATTTCATCCCCTTGCTATAAAGGATCCACTGTGTGTGTCCCATGCCCACCAGGTCCCATCATCACTAGAGAGAACATTGAAGGCTTTGTCTAGGCTGCAAAAACTTGTTAGTAAGCCGGAACTTCAATCTTCAACATGAAGTTATGGCCGTTTCAGAATAGGATCCAGAATTGCAAACAGAAAGTGGAAAATGGCACCCTAGGAATGGTTAAATTAGAAGAGGGGCTTATTAAGCAGGTCAAGAATATATCTGATGTGCCTCTCAGGTCAACAGTTTCTATAACCTGTGAATTTTAAAATATTAACAATACTTGAAAATGCTGGGATATCAGAATTACTAAGTTTCCTAAACTCGATAATGTATCTAGCATAAATCTTTTTAAGAGCAGTTTGCATGAGGTTTTGGAAGTTCCAGGGGCCTCCCCCTCCCTCTAATTCTGCTTATTATTTTCCTAGGGAGCAGGAGATTAGACCTGGAATGCCTTCTCCAACAATAAAGGAACCAGTCAAGAAACGTGGCAGGGAGTTCCAAAATTGCCTTTATTGTTCCACGGATCAAGTGTGCCTAAAACCCAACACAGGCCGTGTTTCGTTCACCACTTCCTCAGGGGTTAAGGGCTCACTAAAAATCATCCATATACATGTTAAATAAAAACCACAACAAATAAAACAAATATATTAATACAATGAGCATAAAAAAGTTAATAAAATACAAATCATCATAAATAGATTAAAACAATAAATACATAAATAAATATAATGTGATAAACCATTGATAAAATAACTATATTTATTTATTTATTTATTTATTTTATTTATTTATTTAACAATTCTTTTATACCGCGCTATTACAATCAGTGCGGTGTACATTGAACAAGAACATACTACAATGCATACAAGTAACATTGAGTTTTACATTGAACAGGGAATTTCAACAATAGGACAACCGGGGGAACTATGTACAGATTAACTTAATGTTATATACAGTAATATGAAACTCGTTTGGATGTTGCGATGTGGTTCACTAATAGGACTAGAGAGAAGGTTGACCAACTAGCCCTTTTCAGGTTGTATTGAGGAGCTAGTTTTGTTAATGTCTAGGTTGACTTCTGGGTAGTGTTTTGTAAACAGGTGGTATTTCAATGCCTTTCTGAATAGGATTAGGTTTTTGATAGCACGGATTTCGGGAGGTAGCGCATTCCAGTTTAGAGGTGCAAATAAGGAGAAGGCCCTGTTGGAGGTGGCCTTAGAGCACTTCGTTATTATTTTCGGGACTATTAAGGTGTTCATTGATGTGGTTCTCCTTTTTCTGTTTTCCAGGGTGACGTGGATGAGCTTGCTGATTGGCGTAGGGGGGCAGTTATTTAGTGCCTTGAAAGTAAGGACTAAAGACTTATACTGGATTCTGGCATGTAATGGCAACCAATGCAGTTCTTTCATGATGGGTGTTATATGGTCAGATCTTGATGAGCCGGAAAGGACTCTGGCGGCTGTATTCATGGCTAGGCGGAGCGGATTCAAAGTTGATTGAGGGAGGCCATGAAGGATGATGTTGGCAAAATCCAGGTGTGGGAGGACTAATGCCTGGAAGGTTGTTCGGAAGTCTGTGGGATCAAGTAGGGAGCGGAGGTGACGTAGCGATTTAATCTTATAATATATAGTTTTTGTGATGTTCTTGACATGCGTTGTCATATCCAAGTGCTGATCCAATGTAATGCCGAGGTAACGGATGGTGGCTTTTGATTTCAACTCTATGTTGATTGAGAAGTGATGGAGGAGGTATGAACTTACGGTTCCTTGTGACAAAAAGAACGTCAGTTTTGTTGTGGTTAATCCGAAGGTTTTGAGATAGCAACCATTCGGCTACAGCTTCAAAACAGTTGATTATTGGGGAGAATACTGGGTGTTCAATTGTGAATGGCATATATAGGAGGATGTCGTCTGCGTAAGCGAGACATTGTACATTAAAGGATCTGATCAAGTCACATATCGGCTGCATGTAGATATTAAACATTAGTGCCGATAGGGACGATCCTTGGGGTACTCCCTGTGATTGCAGGAATGGTTCTGAGGATTCATGGCCTGTTTTTACTTGTTGCCACCTGTTAGATAAGTAGGATTTACACCACTCGAGTGCTGTGCTTTGAATCCCCTTATCTTTCAAGCGTTGTAGGAGTATGTTATGACTCACAGAGTCGAAAGCGGCGGAGATGTCCAGGAAGATGAGGACGAAACCCTGTTGTATGTTATTTATTCCTGTTACCAGAACATTGAATAGGGTTGTAAGGACTGTGTCGACTCCATGTGCTTCCCTGAAGCCATGTTGAGATGGATCTAGTGGTGCTTCAGTGTCAATATGATGTTGGATTTGTTGTTGGGCGGCCTTCTCAATGATTTTTGCAAGCTGTGGGATGCTCGAGATAGGCCTGAAGGAATCAACCTTGGATGGGTCCAGTCTATTATTTTTCAGTAGGGGCTTGATGGAAGTGTGTTTTAGACTCTGCGGGAAGGAACCTGTTGAGAAGGACTGGTTCAGTATTTTGCTCAATATTTGACTGAGGTCATGTCGCATGTCCTTGATCCAGCTGGCTGGACACGGGTCATTAGGAGCTGTGCTGGGATTGATTGAGGCAATAATGTTCACAACCTCTCTATTTGATACATTGGAGAAGTTGTGTAGTGGCATTGCCTGGGATGCCTTGGGTGAAGTGGTAGCATTATTGACATTTATGTCTGTGTTGGTCTTAATCATCTTTGATTGCAGGTAGTTTGCGTAGTCCTGCGGCTGAGGCATAGGGGGTTGTGCTGAAACCGGTTCACCTGTTATGGACTTTACTATGCTGAACAATGCATGTGGTTTGTTGATGGAGCGTTTTATTAAGGCTGTGTGGTAAGTTTTTCTGCTCTGTGATATCTTTGCTCGGTGGGTAGATAGGTATGAGCTGTATGCTACCAGCGCCTCAGGGGAGTGAGTTCGTCGCCACTGTCGCTCAAGTTTGCGTAGATGGTGGAGAGATGTTCGAAGGTCTGTGGAGAACCATGGAGTATGTTCACGTTTTCGAATTCTCTTTTCAGTGAGTGATGGGCAGGAGGCAGCTCTCAGGTTTTCATCCCATTTCGATATGAGATCATCTAAGTCCATGGTTGTGTTGGCCATGAGAGGTCTGAGATTCTCTAGGACTACGCTCTGGTTGAGTGGTCTAAAGCGGGTTGTGTGGGATCCAGATGTATTAGAAGACTTTCGGCTTTTGTGGGATGTATTAATGGGTATATTGAAACTGAGAAGACTGTGGTCCGACCAGGGTACTGGTATTACAGATAGTGCAAGAGTTAGGGGTATTATGGCGTTGGAGAGAGGTGCGAAAATGAGGTCTAGTTTGCCACCTTTAGTGTGGGTGGGGGAATCAACAAGCTGTTTGTAACCTAGATCCTCCAGGGCATCAAGGAATGCTGCTGAGTGGCTGTCTTGAAGAGATGGGAGATTGAAATCACCGATTAGCCAACTTGGTGAGCGTGAGGTGGATGTGGTACATGCCTGCTCAATTATAGTTGGAAGATCATCTGGAGAAGGGGAGGGTGCACGATAGAAAAGGTTGATTGTGCAGAGCTCGTTAGCTATAGTGAGGGAGTCAAGGTAAGTTGAGCTTGAGGAGTTGCACATCTTGAAGTGTAGATCAGCTTTGGCGAGGATGAGGGTTCCGCCTCCTTTCTGACTGGATCTGTGGGATGTGTATATCACAAATCCTGGTGGTAGCATCTGATTCAGTAGTGCGTTGTCACAGTCGGATAGCCATGTCTCTGTGATCATCAAGATGTCGAGATTATATTGGGGTATAAGGTCAATGGCTGCGGGCCATTTAGATCGTACTGATCTGGCATTTATCAGTGCACATTTTAGTAGGCGTTGGTGATGTTGCTTCTCTTCTTGTATCCCTTTGATGGTTTGGAGAGGAATGTTGAGTAGATGGGAGTGGGATGAAAAGTTATTTTTTGCCGTAGTGTGGTGGGGGAATTCGGACCATCTCCTTCCGTATGTGCGTAGGATTGGTATATGATATGTATCATAGTTGAATGCCTTTGATGTGTACGGGAGACCAAGGGTAAGGAAGGTTATGAATAAGAGCAGAACTTTGTACATTCTCTTGGGTGTTAGTAGAGCAGAGCAGTGTGGTGCAGTATTCACAATTCAGGAAGGATTAATTGCAATAGTACTGTGACTGCAGGTGGTAATAGCAATAGTGGTGATAGTACATAAGGATTCTAATTGCTGGTATACAGTATACAGTAAGATAATTGCATAAAAAAGCAGTACAGAGTATGCAGAACGTTATCAATGGAGAGAATGGTACAGGAGTATTGTTGCTAGTAGGGTTTAACAACAAAACAACATCTACATGATACCCCTAAAAGCTCAGGTGACTGCTGGTTAATGGTCAAGGCAAGAGCTGCTATCTCAAAAATGACACAGTTATCTGTGAAGGACTTGCCTTTTTTGGTATCGGCAGCTGTCTCTGTTCCGGGTGAGCAGTTGGCCCCTCCTGCCGCTGGTGGCTCGATCCCCGGGAAGGGGAGAGCTGCTGGAGGTGGTGGGGGCTGAAGAGGAGCAGCGCCCGATGGCGCGAAGGTTTTAAAGATGTGTTGCACAGCCCCGACTGGGCTGTGTGCAGCAGTTGGCCCCTCCTGCCACTGGTGGCTCGATCCTCGGGAAGGGGAGAGCTGCTGGAGGTGGTGGGGGCTTTTGGAGCGTCTAGAAGCAGGCTGTAAAGGTTCCGTCGAGGATGGCTGATCAGTTGCTCAACAATGCTGTAGTTTGAGCGGGCGGATGATGACTCTATTTTGGTGCCTCGCCTAAGGGCCACGCCAAAGGGCCCTCTGGCGAGGCCCTCAGGCGCGGGCCCACCAGGCGCGGGCCCGCCTGAAGGCGGTCTGCTTTTTAAATGTTCAGGCTGCCTGCCCGGATTGGGCAGTGGAAGTTGGAGGCGGCTCTTCTGCTCCCCGGGTGCTCGATCCGCGCCGGGAGAGCTTGTTGGTGACCGGGGTGCTGGAAGGCAGAGAGAGCACGCTGCTTTCGGCGGTCTGCTTTTTAAATGATCAGGCTGCCTGCCCGGATTGGGCAGTGGAAGTTGGAGGCGGCTCTTCTGCTCCCCGGGTGCTCGATCCGCGCCGGGAGAGCTTGTTGGTGACCAGGGTGCTGGAAGGCAGAGAGAGCACGCTGCTTTCGGCGGTCTGCTTTTTAAATGATCAGGCTGCCTGCCCGGATTGGGCAGTGGAAGTTGGAGGCGGCTCTTCTGCTCCCCGGGTGCTCGATCCGCGCCGGGAGAGCTTGTTGGTGACCGGGGTGCTGGAAGGCAGAGAGAGCACGCTGCTTTCGGCGGTCTGCTTTTTAAATGATCAGGCTGCCTGCCCGGATTGGGCAGTGGAAGTTGGAGGCGGCTCTTCTGCTCCCCGGGTGCTCGATCCGCGCCGGGAGAGCTTGTTGGTGACCGGGGTGCTGGAAGGCAGAGAATAAATAATAAATAAATAATAAATAAATAACATATAACGATATAAACTGCATCAATATAAAACAAAAAATGCGTACAATGTAAAAACAATGCATACACTGTAAAAACAAAATCAAACCAGGAGAAAAAGGAGAGAGAGGAGGACTAAAGAGACATGCCGTGAACAATGTACATTGTATGAAAAATAAATGAACTAGTAACAAAAAAACCATGCTTCATAAACAACTAAACAAAAGAAAACCAAGAGACCGAAGGAGATAGGAGTGAATAAGTGGGATACATATGAACTAATCTGAAAGACCATCTTACAAATATAATATAAAATATAGAATGCACATAAAAAATACAATTAAAAACCTACCACTGTAACAGCCAATGTAAAACGCAACTTTCTTTGATTGGCAGGGCCGTGGGAACAACCTGCCCCACACATGCGATGTAGGTTGAACTATGCATAAATAAACAAATAAATAAATAAAATGAACAGGAAGACAAAAAGGTGCCACTTAAAATAATAAATATATATACACACAACTATCCCAAAAAAAGGGGGCACAAGCTTCTAGTAACTGTCAATGGAACTACATTATCAAACCGATGCCGACACACTCCATCCAGAAGCAGGTATTTTACAGTGTACGCATTTTTTGTTTTATATTGATGCAGTTTATATCGTTATATGTTATTTATTTATTATTTATTGCAATATAGTTATCAATGGTTTATCACATTATATTTATTTATGTATTTATTGTTTTAATCTATTTATGATGATTTGTATTTTATTAACTTTTTTATGCTCGTATTAATATATTTGTTTTATTTGTTGTGGTTTTTATTTAACATGTATATGGATGTTTTTTAGTGAGCCCTTAACCCCTGAGGAAGTGGTGAACGAAACATGGCCTGTGTCAGGTTTTAGGCACACTTGATCTGTGGAACAATAAAGGCAATTTTGGAACTCCCTGCCACGTTTGTTGACTGGTTCCTGGTTGCCCATGTGGCAGCTTGCTGTTCTTTGGTGGACCCTGCTTTTGCAGCATGTTCTCTCCTTGGAGAGACGTTCTTAGCTTCGGGGAAGATGCATTGGAAAAGCTCATTTCCCAAGAGTCCCTGACCAATCCTGAGGATGAAAGCAACAAGGATCACACACACGATTTTCACAACGGTTGGTCAAAGAGGAATTACATGCAGCCTATCTCCTCGAGTGTTGCAAATCAAAAATTATACCACGAGGATTGAGGATGAATAAGGATCCAGGTCTTTATCAAAGTGAACAAGGTTTCGTCAATTGCTGGAATGCTATATTAAATAAATGCTCATTGGATTTAATGATCCTTTTGATTACTACAGCAAATAAGAAATCTGAATTACACAAGGTGGAACTAGATGAGAAGTTGAATGAATTGAAGAAATGTGATAACCAATTTGATAAAATATATGTTGATCATGATAAAAATATGGCACAATATAGGAAGGATTTGAAATATAAGAAAATGGAGAAATTTCGGAGAGATGAGGAGGATTATAGAAGTGGATTTGTTTACCATTGGTGTAAACGAGTAGAAAATGAGCGTATTTGGGTTAAGAGAAAGTCTGCGTTTTTTGATCGTAAAGATAGCTCTATAGAGGAATCAGATGGTGGTTCCCCGGTGGGGCAGAAGAAAAAAAGGAGTAGGAGTGAATCAGGGGATAATCATGATGCTTCAACATCACTTTTTTCTTCCCATAAAGATAAAATTGAACGCCCTAAAGAAAAAGGTAAAGAAAAAGACAATAATAAAAAAAATGTTTTGAACATAGACCAACTTTGGAAGGGAGGGGGTCGGGACCCCTCTCGCACCCGTCTGCCCTCCTTTCCAGATCAAAACAAAGGACGAGGTCAATATTCGGACAGGTCACACTACGCACACAGAGGACGCGGTCGCAGTCGTGGACGGGGGAGAGGCAAGTGGAGAGCGGATCACTCCTACGAGAGGGACTTTTGACAGACGATATTGTTGTGAATATTTCAAAACACAAGTTGTCGTTAGATGAACTATCGGTTTTGAATAAGGGTTTGTCGTTTGTCCCCAATAAACAGTTTGATCTGTTTGAAATTCGTGTGGATTTATATAAATTTTTTAGGAAAATCCGGATTAAACATTTTTTTAGTACTCAAATGACACCTACTGAGAATGTTTCAGTTATTAGTAGGAAGTCTAAATGGATTCCCCCTCCTCAGACGGACACCCTCATTGAGGCCTTTGAACGCGTAGTGTTGCAACAAATAGAGGCGATTGATGTGGGTAAAAAGTTACCATATCATAACTTGACATTGGGTGAAAAACGGGCCATTAAATCTTTACAGGAAAATTCTAATATAGTGATTAAACCAGCTGATAAAGGGGGCGCAATAGTGGTTCTGGATAAAGATATGTATATAGAAGAAGTTAACAGACAACTCAACGATAAAACATTCTACCAGAGGTTGGATGGTGATCCCACAGATACACTTAAACGTTGTATAGATAGTCTTGTATTGAGCGCATATGACATAGGGTATATTACTAAAAAGGAAAAAGAATTCCTCATAGTAGATAAACAGGTTATACCCACGATATATGTTATCCCGAAAATACATAAGTCTTTGGATAAACCCCCAGGTAGGCCCATTGTGTCTGCTATTGGCTCTCTTCTGGAACCCCTTTCGCAGTTGATGTCATTCTGCGTCCCTTTGTTATGCAGATGTGGTCCTTTGTACGTGATTCATCCCATGCCATTAAGATTTTTTCCTCATTCCGTGATTTAGGGGCAGACGTGTTGTTGGTGACTTTAGATGTGGAGTCACTATACACTAATATCCCACAAGATGGGGCTTTAGAGGTTATTGAGCATTTTTGTTTTAGGGACCTTTTTTACCAACAGATCAAGGGGGTGGCCATGGGGTCCTCCATGGCTCCCGATATTGCCAACCTTTATATGTATCGTTTTGAAGAGAAATTTTTAAAGGAACACCCATTTAAGAATGAGATTTTATTGTGGATCCGGTACATCGATGACATTTTTATACTTTGGAAAGGTTCTACAGATATGCTTTCTGAGTTTAATAACTGGGTTAATGCATTGGATGTCAATTTAAGATTTCAGATTACGTACGATCCCACACATATACCTTATTTGGATCTTCTCGTTCAAAAAGAAGGTGGCAAGATAACTACAGTGTATGCATTATTTTTACAGTGTACGCATTTTTTGTTTTATATTGATGCAGTTTATATCGTTATATGTTATTTATTTATTATTTATTGCAATATAGTTATTTTATCAATGGTTTATCACATTGTATTTATTTATGTATTTATTGTTTTAATCTATTTATGATTATTTGTATTTTATTAACTTTTTTATGCTCATTGTATTAATATATTTGTTTTATTTGTTGTGGTTTTTATTTAACATGTATATGGATGTTTTTTAGTGAGCCCTTAACCCCTGAGGAAGTGGTGAACGAAACACGGCCTGTGTCGGGTTTTAGGCACACTTGATCCGTGGAACAATAAAGGCAATTTTGGAACTCCCTGCCACGTTTCTTGACTGGTTCCTGGTTGCCCACGTGGCAGCTTGCTGTTCTTTGGTGGATTCTCCAACAATAAATACATCTGCTGATATATCATTTTATTGCCCAAACTGTAGAGGAATTTACTTAATTAGTTACCAAGGGGGGGGGGGGGAGATATTCAGCAGCAGTGACTAGTGCTTGTAAAGCATATAGCAGTCGCGCTGAATACTGACCGCAGATATTCAATGTTGGGCCCATCTATGGCCACCAGCATTGAATATGCAGGTCACTGCACAGTCCAGAAGCTGATCTGTGGGTCGCTAACCGGGCAGCGGCTCAATATCGTCACTGCCCAGTTAGCGATGGGTTCTGCCGCCGCTCTGCCGTGGAACGCTCACGACACACCCTGATGCTAATCACATAACCTCAGGGTATGTAGCGGCGGCACCTGTGGATATCCAGGGGCACTAAACATGTTAGCGTCGTGGAATATCCCACTAACTGGCATTTACAAGATTTAAAAACTTTGAATATCCCCCCATGTTATTAAATTCATACTACTGGATTTTGAAAATGTGTTTTCCTTCTTGAAATTAAAAAAATCATGGGTTTATGGTTTATTTATTCTTAACATACCACCTCTCGGAATTCCAGTGAGGCGGTGTATAATTAGGATGCTTCCAGGTGTTTCTTTGTCAAATTCAGTCCCACAGATGTCAATTTCTGACATTGAGATCCCAGGTGCTAGCATTAGGAGCTATGCTGCAAATGTAAAGTATGATATCTTTCTGATATATGCAGTGCCCGATATTCAGGGTGGTGGTTAGTACTGCTAAAGCTGTTAGTCGTCACTGCTGAACTAAAAACCGCATATTCAATACCAGGGCCATGTCCAGTCACCAGCATTGAATATGCGGGTTGGCCGGATAGTGGAGAAGCGAGCCAGGCAGCAGAAATATTCAGCCTTTGCCTGGTTAACTTTAGCCTTTAAGGTGCCTAACTTTTGCCACTTCGCAATAACCATACAAGAACACAAGGGTTGAATCTTATAGAGTAACCGTAATGTACCACAAAAGTAATTGCTACTCCAAAAGAACCAAAGTACCTAAAACAAAGGAGGGAAATGAGAGGAATGTGACGAGAACTGTGGAATGGCCTCAGACCAGTGGGTTACTTCAAGACAGACACCCATAAACATGGTGTCTATCAGTACCCTTTAGCATCAATGGCCATGTATCCACCTTTTTGTTAGTGATTATTGAGCACACCTCTCTCCCTTAACAATGTCTCATGTATGCTTGAATTATATAGATCTCTTCAATCAACTTTTTGTAATCAAATTTTTGCACTTAGCTTTCTGTAATGCTGAGGATATCACCGAAAACTTTATATTTTTTTCTTTTTCTTTTTCTGGATATCCCAGCGGTCCCAACGCCTCACAAACAACGTTGACCTGAGTTTCACTCAATAGCTTGAGGTTCTTCAGGGGACTAATTGCAAGACAGCCAAAAGTTTAACTGTAGTTGATGCACAATTTGCGTTGAAAACATGTTGCTTCCGATCGCTCTAGTTTGATCTGGCGACCATTCGAAAAAACGCCGCGCAATAACCAGGCAGCAGCTGAATATTGCCAGGTGCCACCTCCTCTCCGCCCCCAGAACACCCCGAAGCTAGCCAGCCAGCATCGGGGCCTTCAGTCATGGCATCCGGAGATATTCAGCAGCACTAACTGCATTAATGCCACTGAATATACAGGTGACTGCAATTAAGTGATTAGCAGGTTTGTTAACCACAATTGCATTTAATATCTCCCCCCCCCCCATAGTTTTTAATCTTTAAGTTAGATCAGCCAAAGGCTTTACATTCTGGAGCTGAAGAATGTCATTTTTATGGATAATATATGATTATAATTCAATAAAAAAAGATTGAACGCATAATAAACATTAATATACAATAATATAAATACAACAGATAAACGCAAATACAAATCAACATAAATAATCATGTACAATAAAAACACAACTAAGCCCCTAGCAGGGTGAAAATTTAGACCCACTCTCCAAATCTATTCCTTAATTCAGAAAACTATTTACCACTAAGTTCCAATTCAAAGATATAAAGTCACTTTCATGTGACACTTTCACATTATCACAATACCCATCTGGGATTAATCATGTGGCACTTGAAGTCGTGCCGAACATGACTCAAGCCCCACTTGCACCTGTGCCCCTACACAATGCCAACCATCCATCTACCAGTGAGATTTCTATTTGCTTCTAGGCATGTGCCCTGCCCTGATCCCTAGTGATTTCTACAGATACTAAGCCCCTCACAAAACCCAGAGATCCCGTTCCTAGACGTTTACCTACATACTAATAAACTGAAACGTTTATTAACCAATAGTAGTCACAATGAACAAGAAAACTAAGGGGCTTGTTTACAAAGCCGTGATAGCGGGCTCCGATAACGATCGGAAACCGCTACCGCGGCTTTGTAAACAAGCCCCTAAGATTTAATTCTGCATACAACAGGCAGAATGGCAAGGATTTATAGACAATTTTCACTGTACTTCGCCAGGGCCTGAGGAGGTTCAAGATAGGATGTCCTCACTAAAGCATGCAAAGTTGGTATAGGACCTTGACACAAGCCTATTGCTCTGTATTCTCAAACCAAGACTGGAAAGTTCTAACAAATTAGGAGCTAGTCTTTCCTGAGTTGTCTGGAGAACCAATCAGAGCACAAAAGAGCAGCCCTCTGACTAATGACACTGTTACAACCTTATAAACCCCATAAGAAACCAGAAGACATGGTCTCCAAGCCCCACTCTGAGTTAACATTGCAAGGAATAGAACACCTGCAGACTTGCCTAAGGGAAAGGAGTTTGGCTGCCATCTGCCTACCCATTCAAGGATTGCAACAGAAAAGAAGTCTTCCAGAGGGGGGATTTAAAATCTCAGCGCACATAAGTGGTGAGTGGGGGTGATGGAGATGGGGGAAAGGAATAGAGAGGTAGCAAAAAAAGAATACAGAAAAAGAGAAAGAACAAAAGACTGAGTGGGCCAATATTCCTGAGGGATTATCTGGATGAGGACGCTGAGCAAGTTATTCCGTGGCGCTATCTCCACAGAGCGCTCCAGCAGTATCCGGTTATCTGTGGGCAGAGCTAAGGCAGTACGGTCACTATCCAGATGAGGGCTGACAGTATCGAGATAACGTCAGTTTTCAGCTGCCACTTATCCAGACAGAAATTTAAGTCTGCTATCCGGATAAGTGCAGGCTGAAAATCGCCACTATCGGGATAAAGTTGGCACCTGTCCAGATTGTGTCCACACAATTTGGGTATTCAGTGGCAGCTACCATCTGGTATTGCCGCTGAATATCTGAATTATATTTAGGCACCGCAGCTGACTGCCATGCAGTTTAAAGCTCATCTGGTTTGAAAGTCATCCTGTAAGGTCTTATTTTTGTTCTTTTTTTTTTTCTTCCATACTCTGTTTTCCACCTTGGCCTATACACTTTTACTTCCTACCTGCCATCCACTCTTGCTGCCTTTAGTCCCCCTTTATGGTGAGGGGAATCATCAACTCTTTTCACTTCCCGCACAGTCCATAGCAGTTTTTCTCTTTGTGTCTTGGCTTGCATACCAAGGTAATTGTGGCCTCTATCAGTGGATTACCTGCAGCTGGAGTAAATTAGCTTTTTTAAAGAAACAAAAACTACACTGCAAGCAAAAAAAAAAAAAAAAAATACTCAGGATGCTTAGAGGGATCAAAATATAGAGACCCAAGCCAAAGTCTTTGGTGCTGAGAGAGGAGATTGTATATCAGTGCCTAAGGAAATTAGGAACAGACAGCAAGAGGAAAATATACAAAGGAATGCCTGAGCCTATGCACAACAATCTCTTTTTCACGTTCACCAGGCTGTGCAGCTCTACTAATTAGTTCCAAGCCATTAGGATCCTTTGATCAGCCCTGACTCTCTAGGACATGCCTTCTTACAATAGAGAAATACAAATCCCAGAATGATCACAAATAGCAAAATTAATAGCTCATAGATTCCCTACATGGTCTACATATATTAGTGTACACTGGATGTCGTTTTCAAAAACCTAAGACTTTGGGCATCTTACACATATAGATTGGCTGCGGGCACTTCAGAGAGTTTTTAGCCATATTAGAAACATGCACGTACTTTCAGAACATGCAAAAATTTGGCCACATAAAAAAAGAAGTGTCCTGAGGGGCATTTCAGTAGCGTTATGAATTTACATACCTAACTTTTAACCAACACATAGATAATAGCATGCCATTTACATGCATAATCGTATGCCACTCAGGGTCGCCAGAGTCGACATTTACTCGGCGGCACTTAACAAGAACAAAGCTGACGCAAGTGCCTTGGGTTTCAAAATGATGTTATGTTGCAGTTATGCCAACTACTGAAAATTTAGCCCTATATGCTGAGAGGCGGGAGACAGCAAAACTGGACTGGATCATAATGTCCTTGATGACCCTCTTTTGCGTAATGGTAACCAAATAGCTTCAGATCACTGAGCGGAATGGTTGAGTTTTCCCATGCTCACTCCTGTCCAGACCTATGCAGCAGTTATAGTCCATTTTGCTCAAGGAAATACAAAACTACAGATCCCAATATGCTGAGCCAAGCTGAGAAACACAAGAACTGTACTGATCTGCCTCCGGTGAATGGGAGTTGTGGTCCACCTCAGATTTGATGGTGCACCTTCCAAAATCCTTCATTAGGCCTCATTTTCCGAAAGCCTCAGTTCTAATGGAATGGCAGCTTTTTTGCCAGGTCAGTAACTGGATGCTTTGGGGGCTGTGATAGTTTTAACTGAACTAATGCTTCTGCGATCGCCCAAGTTGCTACAGCACAATATGCCCACTGTTCAGGCTTTCAGGATTTTGCCATTCCTATTTTCGCTGACACTCTTGGAGAAATGCCAGCAGAAATGTAACTGTGTCCACGGTGCATCTGCTGGTAATTTCCTACACAAATGCTGGTGCACTAGGGAGAATTAGAAGACTACAGTATAGCTCGGACTCACAATCATTTCATTCAGTAGTGCCAATGTAAACCAGCCATAAATTCCCAGGCAGTTAAACAGAGCACTGCTATGTCACCAGGTAAAAGATGGCCGTTGTGTTTTGCTGCCTTTCCCTGTTTATCATCAAAATACATATCAGATGTTTGAGGTTCAATTGCTATCACTGTTAAATAGCAGTCTGGCAATATACACCTTAGCACCACAGCTCAGCTTTCAGCTTTTAACAAAACCTGTGGGAATTCCCTCCCCTTTAACTCTGGAAAAAAATAATTGGCTTGGTAAACATATTCCTGAGGCCAGGTGTAATGCGAGAAGGCCCCAAAGTCACTGTGCAACAGCTTCAATGTCGACAATTATGGTTGAACCAAAAGAGTGATACTGTGATGACAGCACTAAAAAATTCTTGTTTTGGGGATGATTATGTGTAATGTGGACTCTTCTATCTCTCCATCTCTCTCATACTTTCTTGGTGTGCTGTGACACAGAGGCACTCACTGATCGGCTTTTCCACGGTGAACTGTGCTGGGTCATATGGAAGGTGGCTGTCCAATTGTACTGCAATCAAGCATTGTTGATTGAGAACCTTTTGGTATGGCTCACTCTGCCCCATGGAGGTGAGGTGTGAAGGGTAGCAATGCTGGAAAGACTGATCAGGAGAAAAGGAAAACCAAAGACAAATCTGCTGGCATTACTGGCCCCAGTAGAAGAGTTGAGAGCCACCTGTAGAATAGACCCTAAGGCCACAACTGAACTTATACTTCTGCTACTGGTACTAGAGAAAGATGGATGTCAAAGATGCTACACTCCTGCCACTGGTGAGTTGTCATCACCATTAAGTCAGCCCTGAAGGGGAGCTGAGAAGTGTTCACTGACTTGAGATAAAAAGCCACTGCTCCAGTTGAACTGGACCTAATAGGAACATGGAGGCCTTGGAGGACACAGAGAACCTAGAGGAACTGCAGATTTAATAACTGGCAGATTATTGGCACTAGACCATTCAGAGAAGGGAGGAAGTATTGAGAGGCATGTAGAAAAGGCAATGGAGGATGTGGTGGGGCTGGGAACAATACAGAAGAAACAACCAATTTGTACATAGTTTCCTAAGTTTGCTACAAACTTGAATGTAAATAGTTCCCCAAGTTCTCCTCCATGTTAACTCCCCGTTTCATGTAAACGACGGCCAATCTCTGGTCAAGTGTTCTATTGTTTTGATGTAAACCGCTCTGATGACAAATAGCGCGGTATATAAGAAATGTTAAATAAATAAATAAATAAATAAAGATGTGGAAGAACTGCCATGGGAGTCAAGGACCAAGGGAACGTAAAAGAAAGAAAGGGTGTGGGGTAATGAATGGGAGAAATGGAGGTAAAAGGGCATAATGAAGGGAAGAAAACTGGGAGGGGCACAGTGACAGAGGAGAGAATCACGTTGCCTAATTTTTCACTCACCAGCCAACACTGTGGTCTAAGAAAGGATAACTTGATTTCTTAGCTATCCAGTCTTTTCTGGCACCAATATGGCAACAAAAATGTTGAGCCAAAAGAAAACCAATTACATCATCAATACAAAAGTGAAGGAAGAATGGGCTCTCCTTCACTCTCACCCAGCTGGTAAAGCAAGCAGGACATTTTCAAAAGAGCTCTTATTTTTGTAGTATGCTACCAGTAAGCACTAATGAAAGGTGTAATTCTCATTCTAGAGTTTGCTTTGTAGGGTATTCAGTCATGTTATGGACCTTCAAACAAATACACGTTAATATTTGCAAATGTCTGTACTCAAATTGACTTCTTTACTAAGGAATTTAAAAGCAGCGTTTGAGCTTTAGATTTTTATTGAAAGTTAAATAGTGCTTTTGACTAAAGTTCTGAAAATATATACTAGAAACTGAACTAGTCACAGTTAGGATACAAGCCAAAGTCAACAGATGGGCGGAATTAATACCTAGAGAGAGGCAAAGCAGAGTTAAAAATGCCTCAAGTCAGCAACTAGCAGAACTATAAATGTCATGAAAGTTTATATCTGAGTTTATGCTGATTTCCTGTTAACTCATTTTCTGTTACTAACTAGGAAAAACTAGGGGTGTGACACTACCACTACTATTACTTATTTCTAAAGCTCTACTAGACACACACAACCTTGCAGAGGTACTCACATACCGACTGTGAATGTTTTAACTGTACACTGATGGGCAATATATGAAACTGTATGAAATGAAATGAAATAAGAGATTGTAAGCTCCATGGAGCAAGAACTACCTAATCAAGACAAACACACAGGACAAACAAATGTCTGTGGAAAATGTAGAAGAGGTTAAGAAGTAAAAAATCTGCCTCAAAAAGGTGAGAGTTTAACTTGATTTGAATATGACCCAAGAGGAAGTACAGCTTGGGAAGTCTGTTCCAGGCACATGGTGCAACAAGGAGCAGGTCCAACCTTAGCACTAAGTGAACTGGGTGTCCGCCTAGAACAGCAGAATTGGGAGGCCTTAAACACATGCTCAAAGCCTGCTGCATCTCCCCCTTCCCCCCCCCCCCCCCCCGACGGGAAGTTTGCATCAGAGGCGGAAGGATACAGAAAGCATTGAGCAGGTGCATGTGCTGAAGGCCTACCACTGTGCTGACAATGACTTTTAGAGCTTCATTAGTTGAAAGGCCCAAGTGCTGAGTATAGGAGCAGCAGTGGCGGAGGGGAAGAAGCAGGCCACAGAAGGGAAAGTGGAGGATGCTGGACATGGGAGGGCGTAGGGAAGGGAAGGAGAGATGTTGGACTTGGGAGGGGGTAGGGAAGGGAAGGAGAGATGATGGACATGGTAGAGGGTAGGGAAGGGAAGGGAAGGAGAGGTGTTGGACATCAGAGGGGGTAGGGAAGGGAAGGAGAGATGTTGGACATGGGAGGGGGTAGGGAAGGGAAGGAGAGATGTTGGACATGGGAGGGGGTAGGGAAGGGAAGGAGAGGTGTTGGACATGGGAGGGGGTAGGGAAGGGAAGGAGAGATGTTGGACATGGGAGGGGGAATGGAAGGAGAGATGTTGGACATGGGAGGGGGAAGGGAAGGAGTGATGTTGGATATGGGAGGGGGAAGGGAAGGAGAGATGTTGGACATGGGAGGGGGTAGGGAAGGGAAGGAGAGATGTTGGACATGGGAGGGGGAAGGGAAGGAGAGATGTTGGACATGGGAGGGGGTAGGGAAGGGAAGGGAAGGAGAGATGTTGGACATGGGAGGGGGAAGGGAAGGGAAGGAGAGATGTTGGACATGGTAGGGGGAAGGGAAGGGAAGGAGAGTTGTTGGACATGGGAGGGGGTAGTGAAGGGAAGGAGAGATGCTGAACATGGGAGGGGGAAGGGAAGGGAAGGAGAGATGTTGGACATGGTAGGGGGTAGGGAAGAGAAGGGAAGGAGAGATGTTGAACATGGGAGGGGGAAGGGAAGGGAAGGAGAGATGTTGGACATGGTAGGGGGTAGGGAAGGGAAGGAGAGATGTTGGACATGGGAGGGGGAAGGGAAGGAGAGATGTTGGACATGGTAGGGGGTAGGGAAGGGAAGGGAAGGAGAGATGTTGGACATGGTAGGGGGTAGGAAAGGGAAGGGAAGGGAAGGAGAGATGTTGGACATGGGAGTGGGTAGGGAAGGGAAGGGAAGGAGAGATGTTGGACATGGTAGGGGGTAGGGAAGGGAAGGGAAGGAGAGATGTTGGACATGGGAGGGGGTACGGAAGGGAAGGAGAGATGTTGGACATGGTAGGGGGTAGGGAAGGGAAGGAGAGATGTTGGACATGGTAGGGGGTAGGGAAGGAGAGATGTTGGACATGGTAGGGGGTAGGGAAGGGAAGGGAAGGAGAGATGTTGGACATGGTAGGGGGTAGGAAAGGGAAGGGAAGGGAAGGAGAGATGTTGGACATGGGAGTGGGTAGGGAAGGGAAGGGAAGGAGAGATGTTGGACATGGTAGGGGGTAGGGAAGGGAAGGGAAGGAGAGATGTTGGACATGGGAGGGGGTACGGAAGGGAAGGAGAGATGTTGGACATGGTAGGGGGTAGGGAAGGGAAGGGAAGGGAAGGAGAGGTGTTGGACATCAGAGGGGGTAGGGAAGGGAAGGGAAGGAGAGATGTTGGACATGGGAGGGGGTAAAGGGGAACCACTGGATACAGAAGGGGGGAAGGAAAGGAAGCACGAGAATGGGGGACAGGGCCTTGAGCTGCTGGGGAAGGAAGGGTGCAGGGCCTGAGGTTCACCTAGAGCACCAGATACCCTTAGGCCAGACCTAAGAAGCTGGAGAGCAGAGAGTCAGGAGCTGGCAGTGGAAGAGAAGGGTAGAGATAAAAGTAAATCCTTGTCTTCATGTCCCATATTCCTGGATTTCAGTCTTGCCCTGATTCATGATCCCACGTGCTTTGAATTTTTTTACTTTACTAGATTCCTGTTTATGGATCAACTTGCCTGTGATACTAAGGCTAAGTACCATTAAATTTACCTTGAGTTATACTGTGGACTTTGCACTCTTGTTTAACTCTAAGAGGGTCCCAAACTCAGGGGTCACCTACATTCCTGCTGGATAAGACATAAAAGGGCTGAAGGAAGAGGGTAAAATAGTCAAAACGGTTCTTGGGTTAAGTGACGGTGAAGGGATATACATAGGGCATATTTAAATTGCTGGAAGGCTGAAACACTTTAAACAATTACAGGAGGGTTGTTTGATAGGACATGCATCAAAAGTGAAAAGCATGAACAGGGAAAAGTGAAAGTGGTCAATATGTGCTGAATCACAGATGGAGGGAATGAGGGATTATAAGGAGTAATAAGGGGATGGAAATGCAAGGAAGTACTTTGCTGTGGCAAGGAAAAGTAGTTTGTATTAGGGGCAAAGGTGATTGAGAAACCAGGTGAGACGTACGGTAGAAGCCAGGGTAGCAACAAGCACATTTAGGAAAACTGAAAAAAAAAAACCCCCATCAAAGTATATGGAATAAATGTGGACAGAGGAGGACTCAATGAATCAGTAAGAAGAGACAAAGAAACATCGGAAAGGGAAAGATGCATGAAAGGAGAAGATCCAAGAAGCTGACATGGATAAATCAGACAGGAGGAGCTGGGAGCTAAAGCCTCTGAATAGAACAATGAAGAAGGAAGCTGGATAACGGAGAAAGAGTCAGAAATGAACGGACTCCTTATTCTATGATCGCTGAGAATTATGAGGAAACCTCGAGGGACACACTTCACATTAACTACACTGCAATTAGCTGACAGATCTCACACTTATTGAGATACTCATATCCTGAAGTGGTCTCTTAGTTATAGGGTTGCTCTCCTTATTCTTTGTATCATTTGTCTCCACAGACTTCAAGACATTGGCTGAATTAATATCAGAATTAGCCTCATGCATTCTACATCGGTCAAACTATGGCATCATAGAAATTATTAAATGCCTAGAAAAATCAAGAAATCACTTCCTGGAAAGACTGGCAAGATGAATAGTTTGCATCATTCGATGCATATGCTTAAGAAAGAAAGCAAAGTCATCCCTATTCAGTAGCTAAGAAATGCAAAACTATAGGATGAGGAAAGACTTCCTTCAGGCAGTGAATAGCATCCATGGAACATGGCAATTGTTGAAACAGGTCTGCAAGGGACCACAACAGGTATTCTAAACACTCCCAGACAAGTGTTTTTTCTAATTTGCTCTATAAACAATTCCACTGATACAAATTTCATTATTATAGCCTTGTTAGTCACACTGAAAATATGAAAAGCAAAATCAAACCGATTTCATGTAACACCTCTTTAGAGAACTCAGAGCTATCATTTAGGCAAGTCTTAGAGAAATATACTTTTTAGCTCAACAGCACCTACTACTTCCCTTGTACAGCAAATATGTATTTCAGAGAATATGCGACAGCGAAGTCATGCCCTTTAAGTACAAAGGAATTTTACATAGGCAGATATTTTTCTCTGTGGTAAAAGACTATTGAGCGCCCCCCCCCCCACCCCCACCCCTCCACTAGCACCTCTATGCAGGGAAATACATGTGCTTTCTGCAGCACGCGTGCATTTCCTCCTAGGGAAAGGGACTGTGCCAGGGGGCAGTGGTAGGGCACATGCAGGGATTTCATGACTACCCATGCCACCAGCTTGACATGTATCTGTAAGCCTGCTAGCAGCCTGTGGAATTTTATAACGTCCCTTCTCATGTGTTAGGCTTCTATAATTTAAGATTTTTTGTCTATAGATTGCTGGACTAGGAACACTAAATAAGGTCCACTTAGTCCATTCAGTCTTCCCATTTGTACCTGCCTGCTGTGCTGTCACGGGTCTTATGTGATTTGTGGTCTTCTCTCTCCTTTCTCTGGTCATTAGGGTCCCTTTGTGCCTGTCCCACTCCCAAGCATACTTAAGGACCCTTTTACTAAGCAGTTAACATAGTTTTATGGCACCTGGGAACTGTCTGCTCGGACCTGTGGTAACGGTTACCATGGGGGCATGGCAGTTACTATGTGGTAAGTGTAAATCATGTGATGGGGTGGGGAATGGTCATGTTAAGAGTGAAGAGTGGGCAAGGAGAGTACATTGCACTTAGCATGGAGGAACACAGCATGTGCTAATTGTCAATGCTGCAGTTAGCATGGGTACACTTAGTGATACCTCAATGGGTGCATTAATTGTGCTGCACGTCAGGGTATGATCCCTATAGTAACTGCTGGGAACATGCTACCACCAGCCTCGACAGTTAACGCAGAGGCTTTGCTCTTTCCACGGGGCTCAACAAATCCTAGGTACCAGGTTGCCATGGCGCCTACAACTTGCTTCCAACCACAGGATGCAAGATGAGAATGATGTCAACCCACAATAGAACTCTATATGGATGCATTTATTGCATCTGACCCACTCTACATGGCCATGTTTTGGCTGGGGCCTTTGTCAGAGGTGCAATCAATCAGGATTTACCCATAAGAGAAGTCCCCATATGGCTGTATATAGAATTCTAAAACAAAAACACTGCTCCGATGTTCTTGCACTGAAGTACTCAAAAATAGTAACGCATTCCTTGCTGCTGAAAACATTCCTTGGAGCTAGTGGGCGGGGAGGAGGAGGCAGGTTGCTGCCTCAGTAGGCGCTGTGTAATGGCACATTAAGGGCCTGATTTATTAAGCTTTCTTTTCCTTTAGAAACTGTGAAAATGGTCAATCAGGCCCTTAAAAAGGAGCTGTGATACACATTTTGGGGGGTAAGAGGGTGGGAGGGCACTGTGATAGAGGTCATGGCAGCTGGCCCCTAATTTAAGCTGGCTCCTAGGTTCCAAGAAAATCTGTCAAGGCCTGACTTAGCATGCATTAGTTTTAGTGCTAAAGGTACATTAAGTGCAAAAACCTAAAAGGGCCCTTTAAATTCTGTCATCTTCTAGCTTCTGGGACCTCTGTTGGATGTCTGTTCCAAGTGTTCTCCACCCACTCGAGTTTATTGACAGCTTCCCTCCCTTTAGCATCACAGAACTCAGTGTTTTTTCATGCTATAGAAAGTATTATCTTTTGGTACCTTGTTGAGGCCTGTTAGATATTTGAATGTTTGTATCATATTTCCCCTCCTTCTTTCCTTTACAGAGAACATTAGTGCCTTCAGCCTCTTTCAGTATGGCAGATGCCATTCCTTACGCTCTAGGCCAGATCTGTTTTGTTGGCCTTGCTTTGAACTGCCTCCACCTTATGCATTGTCTTGAATTGCTGTGGTCTCAGGATTGCAGACAGAGCATACAAATTATTTTCTATTCAAAAATTCTTTATCTTTCTGCTCACATTTGTAATTTTGTGGTTGCATTACCTTTAATTCTATTTGTAGGCACCTTTTCTAAGAAGTAAAATAAAACTACAATCTAGAAGGCTGAATTTGCCAAGACAGAGGAAGAAAAGGAAAAAGTAGGGAAGCTGAATCCCTATTAATCTTTATTCTAGAACTATATTTTACATTATGTGCTCTTTCAAGCACAGCTCAGATCTCAAGGAAAAATGACTAACTGCCTTTTGGAATCCAAGAGCACTGTTACAGTTCCAAAACTTAAAAAAAAACAAAAAGCGCGTTTGTTAGGATTTTTTGGTCTGTTTCTTTTGGCAAACTGTGATATATGCATTACTATATTGATGTTTATGTGTTTATGTTTATTTTATTTGATAAAAACCGCCTTTCTAAAATAACCAAGGAGGTGTACAATTTAAAAACAATTCAATAAAAGAAGGCCAATGGCCTATGAAAGGAAAGGAAATGTACAATCTCTTAAAAGGACAGTAAGGAAAAGGAGAAAGACAGGACAAGACATAGGTAGGACAGACATCAGGAAGGGAGATGGATGGAAGAGGTAAGGTCACACAAAAGGAGAGGGAACATTGAACGCTAGGGAGAACAAGTGGGTCTTTAGGTTATGTTTAAATGTGGTGTACTGAGGTTCTAGGCGGAGGGAAGAAGGGAGGGCATTCCAAAGTGCAGGACTAGCGAAACAAAAAGCAGAGGAGTGTGTGGACTGTAGATGAGCACGGGAAGGGGAGGGTAGGGTGAGGCGGTTAAGGTGGAAGGAGCGAGGGGTGTGTCTGGGGGAGTGAAAGTAGAGGAGGTCTGTTAGATATTGGGGGGTGCTGGTGTGGAAAGCTTTATGGACCAGAATTAATAATTTGAAAGTGGCACGGAAGGGTACAGGCAACCAGTGAAGATGGAATAGTTGGGGGGTTATATGATCTCGGAGGGAGGTGTGTGTGATAAGACGTGCTGCCGTGTTTTGGATTCGTTGAAGGCGAGTTAGCTGATATTTGGGAAGACCGATGAATAGTGAATTGGAAAAATCTACACGGGACATAACTAAAGATAACACCAGAGTGGTGAGGGCCGAGGGGGAAAGGAAGGGGCGAACCGAACGAATTTGGCGAAGAAAAAAGAAAGATGTTTTAGTGATATGACAAATGTGAGTGTGGAAGGATAGGTCGGAGTCAAAGTGCACACCAAGATAGTGGAAGGTAGAGACCAACGGTACAGGAGTGCTAGAGAAGGAGGGGGCTATTGAGGGGGAGGGACCACCATGAGAAAACCAGATAGCGACAGTTTTGGTGAAATTTAGATGAAGACAATTGAGTGTTAACCAGTTTGCCACGTCGGAGAGGCAAGAATCCAGTGCTGAAAGATCAGGACAGGAGGGCGAAGTGTGATGGAGTAAGAGAATGTCATCAGCGTAAAAGAAAGCGGACAAACCAGACTGCTGTATTAAGGAAGCGAGGGGGGCCAAGAAAAGGTTAAAGACGGAGCCTTGAGGGACCCCACAGGGAAGACGGTGGGGATCAGAAGGGGGGTAGAGGATGAGGAGGAAAGAACCGTACAGGACCTGGAGGAAAGAAAAGAATGGAACCAACGGTGAACTGTGCTGCAGAGACCTGCGTCCCGCAGACGTTGAAGAAGAAGGGAGTGATCAACCAAGTCAAAAGCAGCAGAGAGATCAAAAGCAACCGCCACCGAGATGTCACCACGATCGT
This sequence comes from Ichthyophis bannanicus, assembly GCA_033557465.1. NCBI lineage: Eukaryota > Metazoa > Chordata > Amphibia > Gymnophiona > Ichthyophiidae > Ichthyophis > Ichthyophis bannanicus. The sequence continues at coordinate 68,568,303 of CM066050.1, read as the reverse complement.
GCACTGTGTGTATAGCGGTTTCGACGCTGTGACCCTGACGGGACCCAGACTGACGGGGGTGCAGGAAATTAATAGATTCAAGGTGATGAGAGAGTTGAGCAAAGACATATTTCTCTAAGAGTTTAGACAGAAAAGGGAGATTAGAGACAGGACGATAGTGAGCAGGAACTAAAGGATCGAGTGAGGAGTTCTTTAGAATGGAGCGTACCAGAGCATGCTTCCAGGGGCTGGGAAAAGTCCCTGTAGATAGACTAGAATTAAACATAGTGAGGATGTAAGGAAGGAGACCCAGTGAGGGGGTAAGAAGCCAGGAAGAAGGAATAGGATCGAGAGAACAAGAAGTTTTCTTGGAGGAAGAGATGAGATGATGAAGTTCGGGAGCTGTGATTGGGTTGAAGGTGGCCCAGAAGTGAGAGAGTTGTGAAATAGGCGGGGGAGAAGGAACGGGGCGGGGGGGGGGGGGAAGAGGTGATAGGAGCAGGGCATGAAGGACGCTCTTAGGGACATGACCTTATCGCTGAAAAAGGAAGCTAATTGCGAGGGAGGAGGAGTGGGATGAAGCATGGAGGCTGACGGTGGGGCATGGAGAGAGATAAGAGATTGAAAAGTGGAATAGAGGTGCCGGGTCTGGTTTGGGGCGTTGGAGATGGCCTTGGAGAAATATGAACGCTTGGCAGAGTGCACCTGAGACCGGTAGTAAGAATGATGGGCGTGGAAAGCTGCTAGGGTGGCTGGGGAAGGGGCCTTGCGCCACAGCCGCTCCGCTCTCCGAAGATGAGATCGAAGCAGCCTTAGGCCACTGTGGTACCATGGATGTGAAGGGCGACGTCGAGGTGGGAGAGGGTGCAAGGGGGCTACGTGATCGAGAGTGGCAGAGAGAGTGGACGACCAGAGGACTGCCTGGGAATTTGGCGAAAGGAGAGAAAAATCTGAGGGCAAAAGCTCAGTTGCTGCAGGAAAGTGTTGTAATGTGAGAGAAGTAAGGGTGCGAGAGCGCCGCTCTGGAAGGGGGGAGGGGAGGGAAGAGGAAGACGAGGAGGGGGGGTCCCCTGACCAAGAACAAGACACGGTAAGACAGACGTGATCTGACCAGGGAAGACATATAGAGCCGATGGCAGAAAGTGTGAGAGAAGAGGAAGAGGAGGTCAGGAGAAGGTCAAGGGTGTGACCTGCCTGATGGGTGGGGATGGTAACGTGCTGTAAGAGGGATAGATCATGGAGGAAAGAAAGAAAAGAGTGTTCTCTGGAGGAGGTGGGGGTATCAACATGGAGGTTGAAATCCCCTGTTATGATTATTTGTGGAAATGCTAGAGAGATGTCAGTGAGGGTTAACAAGAGAGCGTCCCAAAGCTCAGAGCGAAGAGCAGGAGGTGAGTAGATGAGAAGTACATGAATGGGAGGAGAGGTGTGAAGGTGGAGCAGAAGGGACTCAGGGTAGTGGAGCAGTGGGGAGGAGACCTGAGTGAAGGAAAGGGTTGGGTGGAGCAGGGTGGCTACACCACCACCAGACCGCCCAAGACGGGGAGTAGAGACAGCGGAATACCTGGGGGGAAGGCAACGAGCAAGGAGAGCATCCTCACCATCCCTGAGCCAGGTTTCTGTGATAAGAGTGAGAGCAAATGAAGATCGAAGAATAAGGTCTTGAACAAGAAGGGTTTTGTTCCGCAAAGAGCGACAGTTTAGAAGGCCAATAGATAAGGGGGACTGAGAAAGGTTGAAAAGGGCCGAGGACAAGGGGGGCAGAGAAGTGGTGGGGGAAATAAGACCAAGGTTGGGGTTACAACGGGTACGGGTGCAGTATAGTTTGCTGGGCCGTCTGCCCCAAAGCACAGGAATAGAGGCCATAGAACCGTAACAAAGTGAGGAGGGAGGAGTAAAGCAAGGTAGCAAGGCACCTACCGGAAGTGGGTCAGGAGCAGTCCCAGGAGCCGAGTAGGACGATATGGAGAAGGAATCGGCTCTGGGAAGCCAAAGTGTGCAGAGCTCTATGGATAGCAGATTAAGCCAAGATATGACAACAGTATGGCCTCCTCGGCCGGAGTGGCCCCAAGGAGCGCCCCTAAGGAGCACGGCGTGCTCCTTAGGGGCGCTCCTTCGGTGCATGCCCCTGTCGCGCGCCGCAGCGACAAGAGCCGCAGGCGCTGAGAATTTATAGTTGTGCAGCAGCGTACCTCGGTGAGCGCGACCGCGTGAATGCAGCCGCGGTACTTCCGGAGGGGGAGGAACCCAAATGATCCCTGCAATCCAATATAGCAGCATGCCAATGCTAGGAAAATGCATAGGTTCTAAGTCCATACAGTCAGTTTGTCTCCCATATGACCCAAAAGTAGATATCATAAGCATTAGATACTATGGAGTGGAGTGGAGGAGTGGCCTAGTGGTTGGGGCAAGGTACTTCAGGCTGGAAGGTTGGGGGTTCAAATCCCACTAGAGGACAGCAACCTTGGGCCGGAAGGACTGGGGTTTCTAGTCCCACAGGTGCTCCTTGTGGTCTTGGGCAAGCCACTTAACCCTCCATAGCCCATGTTCCCTGTAAAATAGTTATCTCCAAGTTATAATGCCCTGTTCAGTGTAATTTCAGTTTGTTCAATGTAAACCGCACTGATGCAGAATAGCATGGTATATAAGAGAATATAAATATGGTGTTATGTACAGATAAACTTAGATAGTATCAGACATTTTGTTAATCATTGACCTCTCTTATGTTCATATGAATGCCTGTGATTTATACAGACTCGATGGGGAAAAGAAGTCCACTTTGTGATGCCTGCTTTCTCCACAGAATCTTTTTGCTTCCTTCCTCCAGAGAGAGATAGTTTTCTGACTTTTTTGCTCTAGTCGCTTTCACCATCCTGAATGAGCCTGATCTTGGCTGATCTCAGAAGTTAAGCAGGGTTGGGTCTTGTTTATTTTATTTATTTAACAGTTTTTATATACCGCACTATTCATCATCAGTGCGGTTTACATTAAACAACAAAATACCTATCAATATATAACTGACCTAGGTTTACAGATAACAGGGAAGGTAAACTGGGTGTGAACCAGGGATAACTAAATACAATTAAATATGTAACATCAAGGTTTGATATTTCACAAGAATGCAGTATTTTCACATTTTAAACCTTTGTTCTGGGTTGTTGTTATGTGTAAGAGTTAGATGAGTGAGGCGGAAGACAATTCTAGGGTATGTATGGTAGCTTGAAGTGCAAAGTGAATAAATAGTGCTTGATGGACTTTCTGAATTGGGTGATGTCCCTGATTGATCTGATGCTGGGAGGTAGTTTGTTCCAGCACTTGGGAGCATATGACACAAAAGCTCTGTTAGTGGTTTGTTGTGTCCATTTTGTGGAGATACTAGGAGTAACTAGTGTGTTTTCTGCTACTAGTCTCCTGGATCTATTGTTCGGTGCATGGGTGAGGAGATTTGAGATCGATGCAGGGGATATTTTATTAATGGCCTTGAATGTGATGAGGAGAGATTTATATATTATTCTGCAATTTATCGGGAGCCAGTGTAGATCGATCAGTATTGGTGTTATATGATCTCTTTTTGAAGCTCCGGGTAAGATGCGGGCTGCCGCGTTCATCGCCAGTTGAAGTGGACTTAGTGTATTCTTGGGGAGGCCATGAAGGATGATATTCGCATAGTTGAAGTGCGGTGAGACTATTGCTTGGAAGATTGTACGGAAATCCTTGGTCTCCAGCATTGGTTTCAGGTGACGCAGTGTTTTTAGTTTGTAGTAGATTGTCCTTACGGTGTTCTTTATGTGCTCCTTAAGATTGAGTTGTTGATCGAGTATCACACCGAGGTACTTTATGGAGGCCTTGATCGGGAGTTCTGCGTCTCTTACTATGAGGGTGGTTGGTGGAGAAAATTGCTTGTTTCTTGTGGCTATGAGTACTTTGGTTTTCTTGAAGTTTATTCTCATGTTCTGATTGAGAAGCCAGTCGGTTATTGCATTGAAGCAGTTGATTAGTGCAGAGTAGTCAGGATTTGATACATTGATCGGTGTGAAAATTAGCACGTCATCTGCATATAATAGGCAAGATATACCGAAGTCTCTAGTGATTTGGCAGATTGGCTGCATGTATATGTTAAAAAGCAACGCAGATAGAGATGAGCCTTGGGGTACTCCTTGTTTCTGTTGGAAGGGTTCAGATGTAATGTTGTCTATACGGACCTGTTGCCATCGCTCTTCTAGGTATGATTTGCACCAGTCCCAGGCAAGGTTATGGATGCCTTTTTCGTGGAGTCTAGCTAGCATAATCTTATGGTCAACTGAGTCAAATGCCGCTGATATGTCCAGGAAAATCATTGCAATGGCCATGTGAATGTTGTCAATCCCACAAATGAGTTTGTTGAATAGTGAAGTCATGAGTGTTTCAGTTCCATGAGCTTCTCGGAATCTGTGTTGGCATGGGTCCAACAGGGCTGCTGTGTCTATGTGTTGTTGGATCTGCCTCTGAGTTTCCTTCTCAAGTATCTTGGCTAGATAGGGAATACTGGAAATTGGGCGGTAAGACTCTTCCTTCTTTGGGTCCATCTGGTTGTTTTTTAGAAGTGGGCGAATTGATGTTTGTTTAAGGCAGGGGTCTCAAACACGCGGCCCGCGAGAGAACGTTGTGCGGCCCGCGACGGCTTCTGCTGCTGCTGCCGTTGCCGCCGTGGCAACGGCAGAATCGACGGTCAATTTTAAAAAAAAAAAAACTGGCTTCTGCTGCTCAAGCAGCAAAATCAGCTGTCCTGCGGCCCCTTCCTCTCTGCCCGGAGATCTCCGAGAGTGCTCCATCAGCAGGTGCTTTTCAAGCCGCGAAGAGAGTATTTCCCTCTCGCGAGGCTTGAAAAGTGACTAGGTTTAAGCCGCGCGAGAGGGAAATACTCTCTTCGCGGCTTAAAAAGCACGCCGCAGATGAAGCACACTCAGGGCTCTCCGCGCAGAGGGGAAGGGGCCGCGGGACAGCTGATTTTCTGCTGCAGCAGCAGAAGCCAGGTTTTTTTTTTTATTTACCTGGGGGGGGGGGTGTAGGACTGGAAATGGGCTATTGGCAGGGGGGGGGTATGACTGGAAATGGGCTATTGGCAGGGGGGGGTATGACTGGAAATGGGCTATTGGCAGGGGGGGTATGACTGGAGATGGGCTATTGGCAGGGGGGGGGTTATGACTGGTAATGGGCTATGGTGGGGGCTAGGACTGGAAATGGGCAGGTGGGGGATAGGAAGGACTGGAGGTGGGCTGATGGGGGGAGTTAGGACTGGTAATGAGCTATGGAGGGGCTGACTGAAATGGGGTAATGGGGGTTAGGGCTGGAAGTGGGCTATTGGCAGGGGGGGGTTATGACTGGTAATGGGCTATGGGGGGGGTAAGACTGAAAATGGGGTGATGGGGGTAAAACTGGAAGTGCGCTATGGGGAGGTTAGGACTGGTAATGGGCTATGGGGGGTCTAGGACTGGTAATGGGCTGGGGGGGGTTGCTAGGACTGGAAATGGGCTGAGTGGAAGGGGGGCTTGAACTGCAAATGGCTGATGGGGAGGGGGGCTTGGAATGGAAATGGGCTGTGAGGGGAGGGAGCTAGGATTGGAAATGGGCTGATGGGGGGCTAGGATTGGAAATGGGCTGATGGTGAGGCTAGGAGAGGACTGGAAATGGACTAATGGGGGGACTAGAAGGGAGCGGATGCTGGGTGGGGCTGGAACTAGAAGGGAGCTGATGTTGGGGGAGGATTAGAATGGGATGGAGCTGGGAAAGTGAAATGGAGAGGGGAAAAATATTTTGTCTGGGAGAGAAGACAAATCTACAATTGGCCAGGTATTGGGAGAGTAAGTGGGGATTGAGGATGGAGGGGTAAAATTTGAGTGGATGAAATAGGAATGAGGAAAGAGAAAAAGGAGAAAGATTAGTATGTTAAAGCAGATGTAGAGAGAGAATGGAAAAAAAACTAGGAGAGAAGAAAGGGCAAATGGACAGCAGACGATGGAGAGTTAGCAGAAGACATGAAGAAACCAGAAGAAAGTGGCTGGAACAATTGCAACTGAAAAAATGCACAAAAGGTAGAAAAATATCTCTTTATTTTGAATTTATTAACTGGAATATGTCAGCTCTGGGAAATGTGCATCATTAATGTTTGCGCTTTGTTTAGTACAAGAGGAAATTAATTTATAGTTTTATTTCTACAGTGTTGTTGTACATTCCAAGTTTGGCTTTTGGGGTTCCCAGTTTAATTATTGTCTTCTTGTTTCTAAATCTTTTAGTCTTTCTTTATCCATACTCATTAAAGAGGCATGTTTACTAAAAGTTAGTGTATGGTAACATTATGCAAATATTTATGCAAATGAGGCCCCTTATGCAAATGAGGCCCCGCATCTTATGCGGCCCCCGGGTTACTTTACAAGTCCTCATTTGGCCCTCAAAGCAATTTGAGTTTGAGACCCCTGGTTTAAGGGCAGTAGGGAAAACCCAAGGTAGGTAGGAGAGATTTGCGATCTTAGCTATGCAAGGGCTAAGCTCGGCACGTAAGGTTTTGATCCAGTGTGCCGGACATGGGTCATTTGGTGCCATGGTGGTGTTTATGGTGGCGATAATATCTTCGATGGTTTTTCTTGATGGAGGTGAAAATTTATCGAGTGAAGCTTGAGCTTGAGGGAGTTGGATTAGTACTTGTGATGAAGTTGTATTCGCCTTGACCAATTTGGATTGGATGAAGTTGGCATATAATTGTGGTTGTATGGATTCTTGTTGCGGTGGCGATGGTTCTTTGGTTAACGTTTTTACTAAATTGAAGAGATCACGTGGTCTGTTTAGTGCTTTGCTGAGAAGATCGGAGTGGAATTCTTTCCTTGTGGCCCAAGTTAGTTCGCGATGATTTTTGAGGTGAGTAAGATACTCTTCCTGATCCTGGCTGTTGTGGGTGTGTCTCCACTTTCTTTCTAACTTCCTCAGTTGAAGTAAAGATGTACGTAGTTCTGGAGAGAACCATGGGGCATCCTGTTTTTTATTGGAATGATTCTTGGGTGGGAGTTTCTTGTTCATGGTTGGTTGATGGGCAAACTGATAGAGAATGTTATTCCAGTTGGAGATCAATTCGTTCAGGTTGTCCGTTGGCTTGGAAAGTTTTGGCAGCGCTTGTTTAGTGAGGATCTCTATGTCTAACGGCTTAAATCACCCTGAGCTTGCTGTTGAGGTGACTGGCTGGGTGAGTGTGTTTGGATTTGTTGGTATCTGAAATGTGATCAGGCTATGATCTGACCAAGGGACTGGGATAATAGATGGTTGGGTATGATTATTTAAGCTCGTGACTGCTGGTGGAACGAATATCAGATCAAGGATGTTCCCTTGTTTGTGTGTGGGGTTGTGCACGATTTGCTTGTATCCAAGGTCTGTCATTGCATCGAGGAAGGTACTAGATAAGTCGTGATGTAGAGAGGCAAGGTTAAAATCACCTAACAACCAGTTTGGTTTGTTGGGGTTATCAGGGTTGCAGGCCAAGTTGATTATATCCGAGAAATCTTCTGATACTGCGTTTGGTGCTGAGTAAATGAGATTGATAGAGTTGCTTCTATTTGTGATAGTTATAGTCTCTAGGTGCTGGGAGCTCCTGGTTAGGGACACTCGGTATTGCAGCTCGGACTTTGCTATTATGAAGACTCCTCCACCTCTTCTGTTATCTCTGTTACAAGCGAAGAGTGAGAAATTAGGGGGAGTGATTTGGTTAATTAGGGCAGTGTCTGAGTCAGAGAGCCATGACTCAGTGACCATTAGAAGGTCTAGATTGTAGTTGGATATTAGGTCTGTGATGGCTGGCCATTTGTTGCGCACAGACCGTGCATTGATGAGTGCACACCTGAGCTCGTGTTGCACGTCATCTTTGTTGGTCTTTTTGTTAGTAATGGTCTCCAGTGTTATGTAGATCAGGCGTGTCTGTCTCTTATGTTGTAGGTTTGGATGAGTTTGATGATAATTGTAGTGATATTTTCTATTTGATCCTAGGAATACTGGGATAGGGTTGTGGTCATGTATGGATGCATCAGAGTCATGGATGGTCATGGCAATGGTATAGAGAAAAACGAAGGTTAGGGTTGAGGTAGGCATGATTAGCTTTCTTTAATGTTATCTCTGTTGCTTGTGTAGGGCATCCCAGTGGTACCTGGAGATATAGTGAGGTTTGATATAAATGGAGTATATGAGGTACAGTGTTTTCTCAGTATCTATGTGAGATGGTAATGCGAGAGGGGGAGAGCTAGGGTACAACTTTGTGAGAGACTTGTCAATACATCACAGTTGATACATTGTTATAGTAGTAGAGACAGCATTATTACAAGGTATTGTTACAAGGTATTGGTTACATTGTAGCTACTTAGTAGAGCAGTTAACATCCCTTTTATTGTTTACCGATAGTAATAACACAGCAGCTGAGTGTTAAGCAATAAAGCCTGGATAATTGATAACTAGCATAATATTTCTAGGTTACCTCTCCTGCGCCTTACAGCGGTGGAGTGTCTCTGTTCAGGGAAGCGAATATTTGGCTGGAACACGTTTATACAGATTCTGTATACCTTCTGTTGTGGGCTTCTTTTCAATGTATCCTTGGCAGACCGATAAAATGCAGAAAATCCAGTCTAAGGGTTGTTGCAGTAGATATTTGGGCGATTATGGGGTGTAGAGAGGAGCCGGTGAAGGAGAAGGTGGGGGACTTCCTTCGGGATGTTGTGGTGAGAGGGCTAGGCTTCTTAGTAGCTGTTCTTAGGAGATCAGTGGAACAGTGAAAGGACCACTGCCTAAGGGCCACGCCAAAGGGCCCTCTGGCTAGGCCCTCAGGTGCGGGCCCGCCAGGCACGGGTGCGCCTGCTGGCGCTCTCTTTAAGCGGTGGCTGCTCAGCCCCGATTGGGCAGAGCAGGCTGTGGGTGGTTCGTTGCTCCGGCGTGCTCTTCCCCGATCAGGAGAGCAGTGGCTGGGCCGGAGGGGAGCAGGCGGTGGAGAGGCCTGTGTTCCTGCCGGCGCTCTCTTTAAGCGGTGGCTGCTCAGCCCTGATTGGGCAGAGCAGACTGTGGGTGGTTCGTTGCTCCGGCGTGCTCTTCCCCGATCGGGAGAGCAGTGGCTGGGCCGGAGGGGAGCAGGCGGTGGAGAGGGCTGTGTTCCTGCCGGCGCTCTCTTTAAGTGGTGGCTGCTCAGCCCCGATTGGGCAGAGCAGGCTGTGGGTGGTTTGTTGCTCCGGCGGGCTCTTCCCCAATCAGGAGAGCAGTGGCTGGGCCGGAGGGGAGCAGGCGGTGGAGAGGCCTGTGTTCCTGCTGGCGCTCTCTTTAAGCGGTGGCTGCTCAGCCCCGATTGGGCAGAGCAGGCTGTGGGTGGTTCTTTGCTCCGGCATGCTCTTCCCCGATCGGGAGAGCAGTGGCTGGGTCGGAGGGGAGCAGGCGGTGGAGATGTTGTACTGGGATGGGAGACCACCTTAGAACACCAGGTACTGTGAACTGAAAGGCCTGGCAATCTACTTCCAGTAACACCTTTCTAAGAAATCCCAGGGGCTGGGTCATCAGGGGTCAGCATTGACTCGACAGCACACACATCTTTGCTTTCCTGCTGTTACCAGCTGTAGCAACACAGACTTTACCATGGGATTCATAACCCACATTACTGAAGTGCCACGGGTTAGTAAATCCTGCAGTGAAACACTGAAATGGTTATTTTACAACAGGCTAATAAATAGGAGCCTGAGCTTGTCATCAGGAAAGTTATATGCCTTGCTGAAGGTTATTTATCATGTGGTGGATACAGGAATCATAGCTCTGTGCTCTTAAGGCCACATTATACTGTTAGGCTGAAATCACTGACCAATTCCTAAATGTTCTTTCAACTAATACACTCTAGGCAGATAAATATAAAATTAAACCCAGAGGATATTTTTATATCGTTAGGTAAACAGTTAAAACTATTGCTTATATGTATGTGATGGATGTCTTAAATTCTGTAAACCACTAAGAAACTATGATTGGAAGCATATAAAAATTACAACATAATCAAAGAGGGAGAGGGCAGGTGCCCTGGTGGAGACAGCCACAGCAGGAAGAAAACATGTGCAATGGCTGGAGGAAAGCACCAGTGCAGGACCAGCAGGGCCAGCTCTATTACTGCACAACTGTTTTTAGCACATCACCTGCTTTTCATCCCCATTTTCAACCCCTACTAACTTGTGCAAGGAGTATGTGCAAATGGCCTCACATCAGGGCCGGCCCAAGCACTGGGCAAACGGTAACTGACTAGGGCCGCAGCTTCTGGAGGGGAGGGGGGGGGACAGCAAAGAACAGCTACAGTCAAAACTTAACAAACTCTGACTCATCAGTGCCTATTTTTACCCACAAGAAGAAATGGGCAATTTGCAAATAATCCATTTATCCTTGAAAGTAGCTTTTGGAAATTTCCCTCATTATTTATATATGTATAAAACAAAATGTAATATTTAAAGTATAATGTCCAAATATGCGTTATAGGATTTTCTGGAAGGGAGTATGTTGAGACGATTATGATAGAATTTAATTATCAAATTCCTGGGGGGGGGGAGTGGGGGGGAAGGGATTTACTAAGGGCCTAAAGCTAATTGTGTAGGGTGGCTCTGCCTCATCCTTTCAAATCCCTGATGGGCCACCTCTGAAAGCCAACCTGCAGGAAAATGATTCAAGCACAAGAAAGATACCAGCTGGGAACAGAGTGAGGGAAAAAGGTCCAAAGCAGCAAAGGAAGAAGGGTTCCCTCTAGAAAGTCTGGTGCAATACCCCGAAGGAAGAAGAGAAGCTACATGAACCCTGCGGATGTCCCATGCTAGAGAGAGGCAGGAGTAGGAAAGCCCACCATAGAAGCCCATGGAAGAGGTGCAGCTGGGCAGAAAAGATAAAATACACCTCTGAGAAAGGAGCAATGGACTAACAGGAGACTTGCTGGGGCTAAAGGATGGCCAGAGGTTGCGCTGTTCTGAGCTGCCAGAAAGGAAGCTGGGAGGCAGAAGCAGCAGAAGAGAGAACAAAAAGGTAGAAACAGAAGTGCACCAGAGAGTGAGACTTGTAGGAAATGGTGCTGGGCCTGAATAGCTGTACAAATGATCAAAGTCAATGAAGAGCTGCCGAGATGGCCAGTTCCTAAGAGTGGCCAGAGCCCAGTGCTGAGGGACACAATCTGGAAAAAAAATGTCAGGCTGCCAAGAGGTGCAGCCAGAACTGGGAACTCTGTAGAGAGCCCCTGAGAAGAACTGGCAGCAGGAGTTGATTTTGGAGACAAAGGGAAAAGCCAAAGAAATAGAAAGGGAGCCTACAAGCTGAAAAAAAAAAGAGGCCGCCCCAGAGAGATGATGAGAGACAGCAACTGTGAAAGCTAATGAAAGCTGTGGTATGCTACACAGTGATCAAGAGAGTCTCTGACACTGAGAGAAAAAGAGACCTCCGCTGAAAGGAAGTGCCAGTCTAACAGCTAGGACCGTAAGTGTCGCTAGTCTCAGACAGTAAAATGTAAGCTATTTTCATTTGCAGTGTAACCCAGGGCAGCCTTTTCTGCCCTGCAGTTGCTTAAAATCTACAGGAGTTGAGCCCATGATACCTTCAGGAGGGTGGAGAATTTTAGTGCTTAGATATGCGCGTCAGCCCCTGGAAAATTCATAGGTTTCCAAGAACTTGTATCAGATGTAATGAGATTGGTTAACTCTAAATAAACTAGTGGGTATTGAGCCCTGTGGTGTAGTATACTGCGTTCAGAACAAAAGTAGACAAAAACATACGTGAACCAAACCTTTTCTTTTACTGTCATGAACAAGAAACAGCTGACAAAGAAAAAATACAGATATTTACCAAAGCAGATCAAAGGCAGAAATAGAATCATTAAATAAATCAGCAATTAAGATAAACTTGCAGAATATGTAAAAAAAACCTTTGCACTACTGGCTGACAACAGAAACCAAGGCAGTTTTTTTTAATCCAGCTGAAGTAATCAATCTGGTAACTGAAACCTAATGAATATTGAGAATAAATTCTGTTTGGATCCAGATACAAGCCCAGTTCTATCCAAATCCTTAGTGCTTTTTCCTACTAGGAAAAAAATTCAGCTTTTAGTTGTTTTTGAGGTTAGATCTCACCATTTGGATGGCAGTTTAGTTTGGTCTCTGGAAGTTGCAAGGCTCAACCTGTTCCCAAGGGAACCTTGTAGAGTTGTCAGGAAATACAGAATCTTTCCCTTCTGAAGTCTTACTCCAGCCACCATAAGCCTGATCGGCATCAGGGAGGTGAGTGGGAAGGAAAATCCCTCCTCGATCGCTTCCACGAGGCCAATCAGGCCCACCGTAATCCCCAGACATAAGACTTAAAAGGAAGCGCCTCCAGGTGTGCCCGTTCCCAAGGGCTTCGCCAGAGGGCCCTTCGGCATAGCCCTTAGGCACTGACCGAGGGAAACATCGAGAGGACACAACCAATAAGATGACTTCATCCTGAACCACACACCCCAGCACGAAACCCTCCTAATTGCTATCTCACACCGTGTGGCCGCCAAAGCCTCCCTCTGGGATACCTGAGGACTGCAGACACTGATTCAACAAAGAAACATGCCCTCCCAGGTAAACCACCATCTTCACAGCTCAATATGTTGCCACACAATCTCCTACCTTACTTTGTCATGTTAGTAGTAGTAGTAATACTACTCTTCCTTAAGAACATAAGATATGCCATACTGGGTCAGACCAAGGTCCATCAAGCCCAGTATCCTGTTTCCAACAGTGGCCAATCCTGGTCACAAGTACCTAGCAGTTTCCCCAAAAGACACAGGCTCCACAACGCTTGTATTGGGGCAAGCAGTGGATTTCCCAAGTCCCCTTTAATAATGGTTTATGGACGTTTCATCTAGGAACTTGTCCAAACCTTTAAGCCCAGTTATACTAACAACTTTTACTACATTCTCCCATAACAAATTCCAGAGTTTGATTACATAACACCACATGTGCTTGCCTCTCAATCCATCACCGACCTAGACTACCCATTCCAAATCCCTGCCTCAAAGCCCATTAAGCCAAATTACCACACAGATTATTTGAAATCCACGCCACTAAGCAACGGAAACTGGATATCAAGCAAAATCACCCACCAGATCCAATCAAATGTTCCCTCATCAATGCACACTCAATATGCAACAAGATCCACATGATTACAGACTACATACATCTCAACAACATTGACCTTGTGCATCGCAGAAAGCTGGATCTCAAACTCAGACAATGTCCTACTCAATCAGCCACTACCCCCACACTACAAGCTTATCAACTGCCCTAGAACCACAAAAAGAGGTGGAGGAGTCATATTAGCCAAAGAGTACCTAAACTTCACCACAATTAATTCAGAATCACTGCAAACGATCGACTTCCTCACTATTGCCAACAGCGAACATTCCATCTGCTTAGCATATCGTGCACCCTCCTCAAACACAGAAGACTTATCAGACTTGTTTGAAGAAGCCTGCACTCATTCAACTAACAAACTCTTCTTTCTCCTGGGTGATCTAAACCTCCCATCCACCTTGACGAAACAAGCAAGTGCATTCATCAATGCAATGGAAACTATCCATCTACAACAGATAATCAATGCTCCCACTCACTCTAAAGGATCTACCCCAGATCTCATTTTGCACCTAGTCATCTCCCCACAACTGACTTCCACAATCAAACCACTCAATATCACTTATTTTCTCGACTAGTACCCTAGATACATTACTCCCTGATCTACAGCCAAAAACATGCTGTTTCAAAGCATTCAATGTGAAAACCTTCCTAGAGGACATCTCTCCGATATAGTATCTGACCCTGTCAACTTAGACAGCCTCATCCACTCCTGGAACTTAGTGATTAACAAAGATGCCTCCTTCACCACAAGACAACACATGACCCCATACAGCACAGCTCACCCACCTTGGTTCTCTCCTAAACTCAGAACCACCAGACAAGAACTCAGACAGATTGAGAGAAGATGGAAACACACGCAAGAAGCATCCACAAAACTACTTCAAACAAGAATACACCAATATGCTTAACAGCAACAGAAAAGAAAACTACACTAACAATCATGAAATCTCTCAACCATCCAAGAGAATTGTTCTCCATTGTGTCTACCCTCACCAAAGACCCCACAGCAACACTTCCTTCAAAATCAAAATTTTGATTTAAATTTAAATTCATGAACTCCCACAACACATCTAACCTCAACTCTATCATTATTTCAAACAACTATTTGTCAATAGCACTCCATCCAACTGTACAAATGACCTCTCCATACCCCTTGATGTTGCCTGTAATCACTCTTCAAACTCAATACAGCTCTGCATCATGCGAGACTTCAATCTCCCAACTTTATCAAGCAAAAACTCCGCAGCCTTTCTGGACGCAATGGCTGCGCTTAAATATGAGCAACAAATACATGCTCCTACACACTCGAGAGGTAATACCTTGGACCTAATCTTTGTGCCTTCGCTCTTATATGAGCCTAATTTCTCCATCCAGTCTCAAATCCTTCCAGTCCCTTGGTCAGATCACAAAGCCATTATATTCCAAATTCCTGCTTCCATCCCGGACTCTCCTACAAAGATTACCTCACCACCACAGCGTCGCTTCAAACCATTCATCAAACCATGCATTCCTAGATGAAACCTTGCCCCAATTTGAATCCTTCTCATTGGATTTAAATGATTGTATAAACTCCTGGAATTCAACCCTGAGCCAGGCAGCTCTTCTCCTCCTAAACAAGGAGTCTACTATGTCAAAGAGACCACACTCAACTATCTGGTTTACATCAGACTTACGAAATTCCCTACACAACCTCAGGAAACTCAAACGTAAATGGCGTAAATCAAGACATCCTCATGACAGAGATAACTACATGGATGCTTTACAGGTCCACCGAGCTGCTATTATGGAAAGGAAGAAGGAATACCACTCCAAAATCCTGATGAGATCCCTCAATAGGCCTCATCAGCTTTTTCGACTAATGCAATCTCTTACTAAGGATACCGTGGCCCACCGAACAGATAACCTGCCTAACCCTCAAGAGTTTACTGAATACTTAAATAAAAACAAGATGATCGCCAATTTTCCAATGGAACCCAGTATAGACATCCCATCACCAAATAAAGAAAATATACCTACATTGTCTGAGTTCTACCCTTACACTAGTGATCAAATTGAAAATATAATAGAAGGACTTAATACCACCACCACCTCACCTACTGATCCATGCCCAACCCACTGGATCAAGTCTACTTGTGCTGAACTTAGTCCTTTCATATCCAAAATCATTAAACTTTCCTTCACCAAGAGTTCAGTGCCAACACCGCTGAAAACAGCTACCATAAAACCACTTCTAAAAAAAACCAAATTAGATCCTAGTGAATTGAGCTCCTAGCGCCCAATTTCGAGTCTTCCCTTCCTAACCAAAGTAACTGAGAAAATAGCGCAACAGCAAATCCAAGACCACATAGACTCCTATGCTCCTCTCGATCCTCAGCAGCATGGCTTCCGTTAACATCATGGAGTCGAGATCTTACTTACCTCCCTTTTTGATAACCTGATTAAAGGCATGAGCAATACAAAACAAGGCTTCGTCCTTATCTTCTTAGATATCGCCTCAACCTTTGACACAGTAGCACACAGCCTCCTGCTTACCCAGCTGCAACTTAAAGGCATTGAAAGTTCAGCACTAGAGTGGTGTCGTTCTTATCTTTCGGACCGCCAACATGTTCAGCAATTTTGTTCTTTATGATGGTTTCTGCCATTTTTCCCGGTACTGACATGAGGCTCACTGGTCTGTAGTTTCTTGGATCACCCCTAGAGCCCTTTTTAAAAATTGGCATTACGTTCGCCATCCTCCAGTCTTCAGGTATTACAGATGATTTTAATGATAGTTCACAGATTACTAATAGCAGGTCTGGAATCTCATATTTCAGTTCTTTCAACACCCTTGGATGTATATCATCCAGTCCAAGTGATTTGCTACTCTTCAGTTTATCAAATAGTTGTAATACATCTTCCTGATGTATCGATATTTCCTTCAATTCTTCCGCACCTTTAAATACCACTGGTCCATGTGATTTGCTACTCTTTAGTTTATCAAATAGTTGTAATACATCTTCCTGGTTTATTTTATTTATTTTATTTTAGCTGTATTTATATCCCGCTTTTCACCGGGTCAAAGCGGTCAATTAGGGGATACATTTAACACGAGGGGATATGAGACATATATGCTAATACTTACAGGGAACATGGGCAATGGAGGGTTAAGTGGCTTGCCCAAGACCACAAGGAGTTCCTACAGGACTAGAAATCCCAGTCCCTCCGGGCTGAGATTGCTGTCCCCAGGTGGGACTTGAACCCCCGGCCCTCCGGCCTGAAGTACCTTGTCCTAACCACTAGGCCACCCCTCCCCTCCGATATCGATATTTCTTTCAATTCTTCCAATGCATCACCTTCAAATACCATTTCAGTCATGGGTAACATCCCTACATCTTCCTCAGTAAATACCGAAGCAAAGAATTCATTCAGTCTCTCCGCTATCGCCTTGTTGCCTCTTAGTGCCCCTTTAACTCCTCTATCATCTAATGGACCAACTGACTCTCTCACAGGTTTTTTGCTACGAATGTACTTGAAAAAGTCTTTATTACGCGTTTTTGCTTCCGCAGCAAGCTTCTTCTCAAATTCTCCCTTTGCCTGCCTTATCAAAGCGTTGCATTTAACTTTATGGTTTACAGACTTTTGTTCTGCTTTTTATTGTTCATTTAAAAATCCTCTATTCTCATTTATGATTATAAGCTTTTAATTTATGATCACAATCGTTTTCCAAATATTGACGGTATTGCACTCGTGTCTATGACATCATCGTTTAGATCGCTATTTATTTACTGCACATGCGCCGGCGTTTTTTGTAAACAGCTGATTTTCTACAGCAGTCTGACAGCTCCGCTGTGGTTGGCAGCGTTTCTTCTTTCTTTGATTGAAAGTTTTTTGGAGTGGCAATCTTTTCAGAGTTCTCACTAAAGTAAGTACGTTTACTTAAAGTGTTGATTTGGATTAGGTCCCTTTGAATTGTCGGCTTTGATCGGAGGGATAATCTCTCTTTTTCTTTCTTCAACATACTGCATGCCGTTAGCTAATACTGCTGGTAGTAAGTAATCCTCCTTGCTACTGTCCAGTTTCTCTCTTGCCCTTTTTTCCTCCCCCTTTTTTTTGACAATTTTGATTATTAAAAGACAGTTTTTATGACAATTTTTATTAATCTAATATGGTGGTGAGCATAGATGATACACTTTTTGTGGTGGATTTCTCCATAACGGTTCCTGTATTTCTACACAGTGAAGATCTGTTTGATTATTATTTATTGACAATAATTTTTTTTCTCATGGTGAGGACACCAGATATGGTTGGTTTTGATCAAATAAAGCTTTTTATCCACATGGTTGATTGATATATTCACATATGGGTTTGATGTATAAGGTTGCATTGGCTTGTTTTCAGACTCACTTCTTCTCTTTTCTTTTCCCTTCTTTTTGTTTATAGATTTTAGTGAGAGGTGTTTATTGTCTACCGGTAAGGTATATATGTGTGTTTACAACTTGATTGTTCTCTATCAATCCAGTCCTGTCTTTATTTGGTTTGCATTTTTTAATTATTTATGATGTTCTTATGCTTATATTCTTCTTAGTATCATTTTGCACATTTTTTATCTGTATGGTATATGCGTATCTATGATTTTATGGGTTTTTATCAGCATAGTTTGATTTGTGTTTGGTTTGCATATTTATTCTTTTAATTATTTATGATGGTTTTCAAGTTTGTATATATTTCTCTTATCACCTTCATGTGTATTTTACTTTTTTATTTATAGTTATGGTTTTATGTAACGTTCCAACATTTTGATTTGATTATACATTATTTATTTGTTTTTATATTTTACTTATATATTTGGTTTTAGTTTTGATTATTTGAATGTTATTATTCTATTTTTTAGTTGCCTACACCCCTGAGGAAGTTTCAACGAAACACGGCCTGTGTCGGGTTGGCAATATGTGTTGGCATTGTTAATAAAAGTTTTTTGTTATATATCCTAGTCCTTGGTTTTGTACCACGTTCCTTGACTGTGTGCTTATTTTGACGTGGTTCCTTGCTCGTTGTTGGACGGGACAGGTCCTAGTTACAGGATCACTTCCTGCCACACCAGGGTGATACTCTCCTGTCACATGACCTCTCTCCTCCATGGCAACAGGGATGCTGCCAGACTGGAGGTGGGACTTCAGGACTATATCCCTGTAGGTCTCTTCTATGTACCTCTCTGTCTTTCTTATGTCTTCCAAGTCTGCTATTCTAGCCTCTAGAGAATGGACTCGTTCCCTGAGAGCAAAGAGCTCCTTGCACCTAGTGCACATGTAAGACCTCCCACCAACTGATAGAAAATCATACATGTGACACTCAATGCAAAAGACTGGAAAGCCCCCATCTCGCTGCTGGACTGCTGTCTGCATCTTAGTTTTAAGCTTGTGCTTAGATCTTTAAGTTCTTTACTTACTAAGGGTTGCTGTGGATACTTATACTAATAAAATTGTACCTAATATGTTTAATATACCTTGTTCACCTGAAGCTTAATTAATCTCAGGTCCTTAGTGTATGACTGATTTGATAACGAGCTGCACCTGAGAGCACCTCCTTTCCTTTACGATGTGTAAGTACCTATAAAGCTACAATTATCCCAGGGATGGGTGGGTGTTGGGGGGGAGGGAGAGAGGGAAATAAGACTTATTAAAAGAGGGTTGCTACACAATACCCGTCCTGTGCTTCTGAGGTAAGCTGTGACCAACTTCCTGGGTGATTAACAGTCCTTGCTTGGATAGAAGGAGTCTTTCAAAATGGCCTTTTGACCTGCCACCTGGCTTTAACACCTATTGAAAACGTTTCACAGGTCTCTTGTCCCCTAGGTAGAAGGCCTCTTTGTAAAGGTCTCTAGAAGACTTTATTTGTTGCTCAAAGAATACTGACCCTGTTTAGCCTTTTATGCTAAGTTATATTCTGATTTGATTTAAATTAAAGCTCTTTGCTGCTGCTAGGCTCCGACTTATTATGAAATTTAAACTACAAGCTCTCTCCTGGGTTTGAAATCTAGCCAGAAAGCTCTCTTCTGTGTTTTAAATTTAAACTTAAACTGCTGCTACTAGGCCCTGACTGATTTAACAAATACACTGGGTTCACAGATTAATCAGCTTTAATCCAAAGAAGTCCCTTCATAAAAATTCCCAGAAGTATATACTCACAATTGCAGATCTCTCTCCAGAAGTAGCAGTCCCCTTTTCTAGTCCTTCAAGACTCTTTCTAGTCCTTCAATTTCTCATAATCTGCATGTGATTTAACAGTTTTTAATAATTTGGTGTCATCTGCAAATTTCATCACCTCTCTTGTTCCCAATTCCAGAACATATATAAATGTTTAAAAGCGCTGATCCAATACAGAGTCCATGGGTATTCCACTATTCACCTTCCTCCTCTGAGAAAATTGACCATTTATCCTTATTCTCTATTTTCTATCCCTCACAAATTTCCAGTATACAATAAGACATTGCCTCCTATGCCATGACTTAATTTCTTTAGGAGTCTCTCATGTGGGACTCTGTCAAGTACTTACTAAAAATCTAAAAATAGTATATGTAAAGCTCACCTTTATCCAAATCCATCCTTATTCACACCTTCAAAAAAGTGGAACATATTGGTGAGGCAAGACTTCCCTTTGTCCCATTAAACCATGTCTGTCCATGTGTTCTGTAATTTTGTTCTTTATAATAGTTTCCAAACTTTTTCCCCCAACACTGGTGTTACATTGGCCACCCTTCAATCTTCTGTACCATAGATGATTTTAATGATCAGTGAAACATTAATAGTAGTTCTGAAATTTCATTTTTGAGTTCTATTAGCACTCTGAGTGTATGCCATCCAGTCCAGGTGATTTGTTGCTCTTTAGTTTGTCAGTTTGTTCTATTGCATATTCCAGATCACTGAGATTTGATTCAGCTCTAATGATTCATCGCCATTAGATACTTTTTCTGGCATGAGTAGTTTTCTCACATCTCCCTCAGTCATTTAAGGACATTTTTACTAACATGCAGTACCAGCATAGTATGGTGTTTCAGCAATATGCTAAAAAGGTAGCACAGAGCCATGTTCTGCAAACCCCATGCTACCCTGATAGTATGTCATGGCAGCAACTGGGTGGGATGGTGCATTCTTGGTATGGCACAGCTAGCACGGGTATTAGTGGCTCATGCTACCTGTGCTTGATGCCAGTAGCACGAATACAGCTAATGCCACCTCAGTGGGTAGTGTTAGTTGGTCTCATGGCATGGTTTACCATATTAAAGCACAGTATCTGCAGGAGAAGGGATGCATATGCCTCCCAGCAGTTAGCCCAAAACTGTGCACAATAGGATACCCTACTGAGCAATAGTATGCGCTATTGATGACATAGAAAAAATCCCAGACATTTCAGGTTTTTTCCTGTTAAGTTAAAAATGACATGAAATGACATGGGAAATGTCACTGACATTTTCCATGTTGCAAATGAATTTACATCCCTACCAATTATATATAGACTATAGGAGTAAGCAACCAGGGTTTGAGTCCCACTAGCACTACTTGTGGCCTTGGGCAAGTCACTTAACCCTCCATTGCCTCGGAAGAAAGGCCTGGCGATCTACTTCCGGTCACACTGCCAAGAAAACCCAGGAGCTTCTGGGTCGCCAGGAGTCAGGACTGACTCGAAGGCACACATTGCATTCTATAGGAGTAAGCCCTTTTAGGTGATTTTTATCCTACATGCAGTCCCTTCAAGGAAGAGCTTCATGCATTTGAATTCCCTCTACTTAAAAGATACAGAGTCCAACAGGATTTGAATTCATCCATTACTGAAAAAGGCAATCTATGAGGATGTGATTCTCTAGGTGACCATGTAGTTCCATGCCAAAATGGGACAGGCAGATCCATATTATATATGACAGCAGATAAAGACCAGTATAGTCCATCTAGTCTGTCCAGTGTTGCTTTTAGTCTACTCTGCACATGAAGATGTAGTCCTGCTTTTGGTAGTGACAGCTGAACTGTATTTCCATGCACGTGATGGGTTAAATGCAGGAATGACTCATCTTGTCCCCTTTGACATGTAATCATAAGGTTATCCTTTCTTGGCTTGAGCATATCCATGATTTGGTGATGGCAAAATTTCCAAACAATCCTATATGGAGAGCTGGCCTCTGGCAAAAGACCAGTTGGCCATCCGCACCTGCAGTTCAAGGGTACTGGCAAGTGAGATTTACGGTTTTTGACTTTTACATTAATGCCTGGAAAACACTTGCTCAGAATCTCAGTCGCTGGAACCCCACAAAGGCCTTCAAAAAATATAAGACAAGACTGAAAGGGATCCAGGAAGAGAAAACATTCAGAAAGGCACAACTATGTGTGTTTCTGCTACAGTTATTGCAAAAGAGGCTTCCATTTGTAAATGAGTATCTATAGCCGTGGAAAGCATGGCCTGCTTAAAGACTAAAGGTCATTCATGGCTGACCATAGGGGAGTGTAGAGCCCAGCCCAGGACAATCTGCAGGAGCAGGACTCCTCCTCCTGGAACCTGACAAAAAGGGGACACTGCACCCCTGAATGTACCCCATCCCCTCTTGACCTTGACAAGTGGTTTCCAGTGCTTCATCATTGGCTTTTGGAAGATGTGATGTCAGAGGCAGTACTAGTGAGGCCACATGGTGCACTCCAAGGCATGAGGACTAGAGAGGTTGTTCTGATTTGCTCCCCCACCCCCACCTCCAAGGATGGTATCAGACTACATATCCACAATCTCTTCAGATCAAAAGAGCGTATAGAAATCCATTCACCTTGATTACTTTAAATTCCATCCAGCCATGGATGATCACTAAAGTGAAAGCTGAGGCTAAAATAATTCTATATTAAAATATTTTCAGCAAATTCATTCAAGTAAAAGACAGGTATGTTGAGACGACACCAGTTCCTACAGAAGGAAGTCTGCGGCAAAGTTGTGAAGTTGTTGATCTTCAGCATAGTACATACAGAACAGAATGCTCTCATCTGAGCAACAGCGAGGTGCACTTTGATTTTTTGTTTATATTTTCTTTAAAAATAAAGGCGAATCAAGAAATGCTTTAGGACTCTGCATAATATCGCCACCTAATTTTCTCTGGTTTTAATTTTCTTCACTGTACCAGGATATATTTTTCTTTCCTCCTTCCCCCACCCCCTTCCTCCCATAGTCTCACAGTGAGGTGTCTGATGTAGGTCAGATCAAGAGTATATTTTAAAAGAAATTGCTTATTTAACATAACAGCACCCCTAATGCAAAACTTTACACTTCATATGCTCGGAATTGCAGAACTCTGTGTAAACATAGAGATGTTGTTGTTGGCCTGTGACTCCGAACAACATAGCCAAGTGTTTTTAATAAGGAAATACTTGTAAATCTAGCCCTGAGCTGGGTCTTTGCTGAAAGCTAGATTTTTTTTCCTTTCCAAAAGAATTAATATTGTGCCGCTAACCCTTAGCTGTTAAAAGAGAGGATAAAGAACAATGAAAGCTGGAAAGAAAATGAATACTATTAGCCTTTTATTATGGATGCTGTGCCATTAAGATCTAGTATAATGCTGCCCCATAGGTTAAAAAACAAGAATTCAGAAGCTAACTACAAATGCCATATCTTATGGATGTCCTTCTCCAGCTTCAGAGAGCAGGACAAATCCAGTCATGCTGGGCTGGCCTTTTATCCTACCGAGGAAGAGAAAACCACAGAATGCGAGCCTTCTGCCCTCTCATCACCGCTCGAGGGCTCGTCTAGTAAGCCTGCTAAGCTTTCCAAAGCATGTGTTTTTTTCCCTTTCAGTTTATGACAAAATGACACATGGACACATGTGTTTTATTCTTGTATGGCACGATACAAAATCTAATCAAATTAAAGTTTAAAACCCCTACAGAATTTCTTATGGGCACTATAGGAATGAGCAATAATTATGGTTTTAATTCTGTTTAGGACTGAGAAATAATTGTGGTCACCTGTTTGTCTACTTCCCTAATTTGAAATTTCTATTAGAAAGTTTATAACAGTAGTTTTAAGGGGCAGCCATTTTCTCTGAATGCCTTGGAGGTCTAGGGGCACCTAGGTTTGCCTCAGACCTTCAGTGCCTGCCACCAGGGCAGTAACTGCTAATGAAAGCCCACCCTGAATTCAGGATTATTTAGAGAACAGAAAACACGATGCACAAATTTACAATTCAGGGATCAACTTTGGGATAAAGTCTACGGGTACTTTTTCAACACAGACTTTGCACCAAATTTTAAAGGTTAGCATGCTCCTACTTTCCCTTTCAAACTTGCCATGGATAGAAAGTATCTGCAGGTAGATATTTTATAGAAACTAATGTGCATAGATTTGAAAATCAAAACTACAGAAGTTACTTTCCAAAGCAGCCCTAAACATGCACCCAGAAATAGTTCCTCTAAATGCGGTCAGAGATGTGCGTGCTGTGGGATGCTGCATATACTTTTAGCCATATTGAGGAAGAAAAATTCTGACAGCTAATTTATGCTGGTAGGTCACCATTTGCTTCAATAAATGTCTTTGAAATGTTTCCCTTTCAGGGAGTCAGTCTTCCACCATGAAAGATTAAGAGACTGCCAACAATTAACAACTGGGGAAAGCATGCAGAGCATGGCTCATGGAATTCTTTACAAGCCCTGTATGTGTGTTTATTAGGATTTATTAACCAGCTCTTTGAAGAGATTCACTCAAGTTGGTGTACAACCGGTATCACTTGACAAAGACAACTTACACTGTCGAAGCAGCATGCAGTGGCCTACTAAGGGCGGGAGGGGTGGGTGCAGTCTGCCACAGGTGCCGGACAGAAGGGGGGTGCAGTGTAAATGCCGGGCACATGCTCAGCAAGCTTACTTTGCTAGCCTGCTGTGTGAGATTGCAGGTTTAAATGCCTCTCATATGCTGCAATTTGCAACTGCCAGCCTTAAAGTGAGTTGAGGGGGCAGAGGTATTGCTATACAACATTTAAGAAAATTTCAAAAGTTTATGAAGATTAAGTATTTCATAAAGATTTTGGAACAGTGTATGGACTTTTGAGACTGATGACTGATAAGGAGAGCTCATGATTTGTGGCATGCATCTGACCACAAGTGGCTCCGATGGTCTCACCTTCACGCTTATAAAATTTTAATAAGTGTTTTAGTAAGGTGTTTGTGTCTACTACAGCCATTTACGGATTGGAATAGTCCCTGGAGGTTTTGTTTGTTATGTAGTTTTGTCCTTCATTGTGTTAGTATTGGAGCTTTTTAGTTGAACATTCTTTGACATAGGAGACGTAAGGGATCATGTGATGATCCCCTGGCATAATAAAAGTACCAAACAAACACATTACAGATGTTACAAAAGGAGGCAGAACATTTAAAAAAATAATGGAAAAACCACAGAACTAGAAAGATTTCTGTTTTTCATAAAATAAGAATGCATGGAAATAGAGCACTACTGCTACTGTTTGTGTAACAAGTTGGAATAGAGGTTTATATATATTAAAAATGCCTAGAAATTATAATGTGGATGCGATAGGGGACCATTAATGGAATATATATGGTGGCTCTTGTTCCTATGTATGCTGAATATCCTTTCCAAGCTATACTGTACATCATAGAACCTCTGGGTGGTCTATAATTAAACCATTCACAATCAGATACACAGTACAGTACAATCAATAAATAATAAAAACATAAACATAAAAAGAAAATTCCTTATTCACCTAGCAATTGTTTGCTTAATAACAAAAGGAGGGAATCCAAGATGGCAGCATGCTGAGCTACTCGCTCTGGTGTTTTTTCCTTGATGGGTAGAAAGAGAAAGGCGAAGCAGGGTAAACTGCCCCAGGATGACCAGTCTACCTCCTCGGTGCTTCCCCTTGATCCTCTTGATACCTTTCTTCACGGAGAGCAGCAACCAGCAACAGTACTGGTTGAGGTTGGCCTAGTTTGTTGGACTTTTGGAGCACAGTGGCTCTCAGTCTCCTTCGGGCAGTGATCTCATGCCCCTAGAAGTGTGGAGACCCTCAAAACAGGCTTGTTCTGATGCAAGTCTGGCTGGTGTGGTGGACGCTGGATCTCCTGACGATAAGAGTCCTTGCCTCTCCACTGGGACATCTGCTGGAAGTGATGTGGAGGTTTGTTTTACCCCACAGGGTCTACTAGTAGGAGCACTGCCGGTGAGAGAGTTCGCATGCGGCAGTTAGATCAGTTGCCGGGTCATATCCTATGGATTCCATGGTTTCTCCTGGGGCCACAAATGCTGCGCAGAGTAATTTAGCTTTTGTTCTCCAATGACCAGCTCACTTTACCTTGGAAGCAATATGGTCTGCTATTAAACATCTTGGAGACGTCATTAGCCCTCAGCTCTAATTGTTGCAAGCCAAGATACAACAAAACTTTGAGACTTGTACTAAGAATGTAGAATTGTTTGAATCTCTCAAGACTTCAGCTGATGATTTATCGTCCCACACTGATTGTTTAGAACTCCACTCTGAAACCTTTATAAAGGACGCTAAGAAAACTTAAAGGCTAGGTTGGAACAGTTGGACAACCACAATTGGCTGGCTAACCTTAGACTAATTAAGTTTTCCAAATCTGTATCTATCTGAAGTCCTGGAGGTCCCCTCTGAGTCTTGTCCTCCCTTAATGAAGGCTTACTATATACCAATTCACCAGAAAGTCCCCAAATGGCAGATGTTTTGAATGTTTCAGAATTGTTAGAAACTTCAGATATCAAAATAACCATTCATGCTACCTGTTTGATAACCTTAGCTCTTGTCTCAAATAGGGAATGTCTACACAAGATGTTTTTTAGGAAAATAAATGTTCCCTTTAAGGACTATCTTGTCAGGATTTTACCCAACCAGGCCAAAGAAAACCCAGCATTGCAAAAGGGAGTTCCTTATTCTGCATCCCTGGGTTTTGCGGCTTTGGGGGGGGGGGCTTTTTTCCTAAAATACCCTTGCAAGTGTCTTGTGAGATTCTAGGGGGAATTTTATATTTTCTTGTTTCCTTTGCAATTGTTTCCATTTTTCATGCCCGTGGGTCTATGGGGTCTGAGATAGGTAGTTCTCCTGCCCCGTGATAGTGGAAGACCGGTTGTGTTAGTTACAGCTTTCCTGTAATAGTATTGTGACTTATTTTCCTTTTCATAATGGATCCCTATTTGGTGGGCTAGAGGTAGGATTGCCAGATTTTGTGTCTTTGTGGTTGTATTTCCTTGTTTATAGATATTTTCTGTTATCTTAGGCAATCCTCATTTCTTATGCAAGTGTGTTATGCTTCTATTTGTAAAAATACATAAATATAAAATAAAAATAAGAAAAGCCTTCAATTTTCCAAAATGGCAGAATTTAAGCTTCCTATTGGAGAGAAACTGATAAGTCATTCCATAATTTGGGACCTGTTATAGAGAATATCCTAGTGTGCAATCGCAGGGTAAAAATTGCTGGGACTGATAACAGATTTTGGTCTTGAGATCTTAAAAACTGGGAAGGTTAATAGCTCACCAATAACTTACAGAGATCATCATCAACCTCTCCGAAAATAATCTTGTGAATGATGCAAAGACATTTAAATTGAATGCAAGAATATACCCAAAGCCAATGCAACTCATCCAAAACCTGAGAAAGGTGCCTACATTTAGGCAGACCAGCAATCAGCCTGACTGACTCATTTCTAATTAATTGTAATGATTTTATTGAAACCTGGGGCAGACCAAAATATATCATATTGCAGTAATCTAAGCTTGGTAAAACCAATAATTGCATAAACAGACAGAAATCTGCTATTTCTAAAAAATAGTGAAGCTGCCTGACAAGTTGTAACTTGTAAATTGAGGTCCAAACAGCATTTATCTGTGGACTCAGGGAAAAGGGACAAATTCAGAATAAACCCTAAGCTGATCATTTGAGAAGCTCTATTCATGCTTTAGACAATTGAAAACAGGTACACATATGTCTGTATCATGGAGGAAATCATGGAGGAAAGGTCCAGAAACCAAAGAGAACTCAGAAAATCCACTGCTTGCCCCATTACAAGCATTATGGAATCTGTGTGTCTTTTTGGGAAACTGCCAGGTACTTGTGACCTGGCCTGGCCACTGTTGAAAACAGGATACTGGGTTTGATGGGCATTAGTCTGACTCAGTACGGCATTTCTTATATTCTTAAGATATCCTCATGCTGGGGATGCCAATCTAGGACGTGGATGTGCTTCAGGCCTATCTGGGGCATTCCTCTGAATTTAGATGCATGCACCCAACTCAAGAAATTCCAGACACATCTCTACCCTCATCCAAATCTACACCTGCTCCAGGGCATGAATAGGTATCAGCAAAGTGCTCGTTCTGCCAGCAAAACATAGCACTCTAACATGCCCAGTACCGTCCACAACTGGGAAGAGAGATGCTAGGAAAGGAGGTAACTTGTTTTGTGATTTTCATGCTGCTGAATGTCCTTTCCTGCAGAGTCAATAATAAATGACCAAACAAAAGGAATTGGCACAACATATAAGAAAGAAAAAAAGCCAATCCTACAAAAAGCAGGAGAAAAAAATCACAAAATTTCAAATGTCGGAAGAGTCTGTTCTACAAGGGGGAAAGGAAAAACCCTCCAGACAAACCCGAAACACGACGTTGTGTCGTAGTCTGCTCTCCTGTCTTTTTCCAAGCCGTTTGGCTCATCTTTAATCTGTATTGGACTGATCCGGCTCTTTTCCAAAATGCCAGCTAAGTATACAGTTTTGAAGTCTCGTTACACCTTAGCATTTGTGGCTTATTTGGATAATTAAGTTTATTGTAACAGATTTAAGTTTTCACTTTAACACATTTATAACACATCACTAAAAGATTAGAAAGGAACAGTCCATTATCTGGAGGGTTTTTCCTTTCCCCCTTGAAGAACGGACTCTTCCGACATTTGAAATTTTGTTGTGATTTTTTTCTCCTGCTTTTTGTAGGATTGGCTTTATTTATTTATTTCCTGCAGAATGGCTTGCTGGGACATGCTGCCTTTCTATGATACTGTTGTGGACACATCTATGTAGTTGTCCCCAACAATGGGCAAATCAGATACATACATGTTTCCGAAATCATGCCGAATTTACACATGCTGGCCTTCTTGGGACATTTTGACTTTGACATCCCAGGATGCACCTAGACATTTCTAAAATGAGCCTTCAAATATCTAATTTCCAAGACAACCTTAATGGACTGTTCGCCAAGGAGATAACAGATTTTTATTGCTTGGTAGGGAAAAATCTAGGAAGCAAATAGTTCCATGTTTGGATATCTACTAAAAGATAACAATTTGCTATTCTTGAAGGAGCATTGATTAGGTAATTTCACAACGGGAACATATTAATCTATATACCTCAAACACATAATATCAAAACATACTAGTGTAAAGTAATAACTATTTAACAAGGAAGCAGGGCTACACACAAGGTCATACAACAGCACTGCTAGAAAACACACAAAAAGGTTAGCTGCTTTTTCTCTTAAAGGGCAGCTGAGAAAAAGTTACGGACTTTGGTAAGTCTCTCTCATTTACTTCAACAGGTACCAAAGCTCTACTAACTGAACAATGGCTGGGAAAAATCATATTGCCAAAACTGTTGCCCACGTTACAGCTTCTGTCTCTGTCCAGTTGAGGGACTAGTTCCATGTGCAAGATGCCTGTAAGCTGAAGCCCTCATGAAACAAGTGGAGCAGCTCAGAGAAGAGGTAGCGAGGCTGAGAAATGTTTGAGACAGCAAGACGTGCATTGATGAGATGCTTCTTGAAGCATCCAAGCTCTCTGATAGAGGTGAAGATGGTATGCTACAGAATGAAGATGTGAGTCACCAGAGCCTGCAGAATAGACAATCCAACTCCTCCAGCCCTTGAACTAAAGAACCTGTATGCAGCCCTGGAAGTGGAGAAGGTGAATGCATCCCAGGAAAGGGAAGAACCAGAGCTCAGGCACCCCAAAGTTGTAGAATCAGCGACCACTAGAAAGTGAAAGGTAGTAGTGGTTTATGACTCTTCCGAGGGGTACTGAGGTGTCCATCTGCTGACCAGACTTGATGTCCAGGAAGGTGTGCTGTCTGCCAGGTGAAAAAATCTGAGATGTTACGGAGAGTTTGCCGAGACTCATCAAGCCTACTGACTATTATCCGATTTTGCTCATCCAAGTCAGCACAAATGATACTGCTAGGTATCCCTCCGAGCATATCAAGAGTGACTTCATGGTTTGGGACAGAGGGTGAAGCAGATAGGTGTGCAGATAGTGTTCTCTTCAATCCTCCCTGTTGAGGGTAAAGGCTGAGACAGAGAAGCTCGCATCCTGGAAATGAATGCATGGCTATGTGGATTGTGTCATCAAGAGCATCTTGGTTTCCTGGACCATAGGATGATTTTCCAAGGGCTGAGGAGCAGAGATGTCATCCACCTATCCAAGAAGGGTCAAAGTGTCTTCTGCAGCAGACTGGCTAACCTACTAAAGAAGACTTTAAACTAGATTCATTGGGGATGGGTGAAGAAAGCCTCCAGGTAAGTAAAAGCCTCAGATAAGTAAAACATTAAATACCTCTGTAGAAATGGGTAAAAGGGGTAACATCTGGAAAGAGATATGCATAAATGCCTGTAGTATGGGAAATAAGATCCCAGATGCTGAGGCTTTAATGGAAGAGGCCAACTTGAATTTAGTGGCAGTTTCAGAGACATGGTTCACAGACAACCAGGACTGGGATGTAATTATACCAGACTACACTTTATTCACGAAGGACAAGCATCAATATTTGGAAGAAGGAGAGAAGGAGTGGCACTATATGTAAAAAATATTAAAGCTACAGAATTACAGGGCTTAAAGAGAGCGAGGAGATATTGTGGGTTAAACTAGAAAGAGGGAACAGGAAATCCATTTGCACTGGTGTGATATACAGATCTCCTTCACAGGGAGAAGACATGGATGGAGATTTAATAGAAGATATACGCAGTATTGCCATGAAAGGAAAAGGGCTACAGATAGGTGATATCAATATGCCCAATTTTGGTTGGCACATTCCTGCTGCGGTGTCATCTAGATATAAGGAGATCCTAGATTCTTTATAGGAAGAACTATTCCAGCAACTGGTAACAGAATCCAAATGTGAAGGAGCCATACTGGACCTGGTTCTTACCAATGGGGAAAGTGTTTTTGATGTTATAGTGGGAGATCATCTCAAATCCAGTGGTCATCTAATAGTGTGATTCAGTATTAGGACTAGGGCTGATAAAATCCATTCAAAAAAGTGAATGTCTTAAACTTTGGGAAAACTAACTTTGTCAAGATGGGACAATATCTGAAGGAGTTGTTAGCAGGAATATAGCAGGAACAGCTGAAGAATATAGAAAAAGCAATAGACAAAACTGAAAGAGGATGTTTTAAGGCAAACCTTTTTGTTAGGAAGATAAATAAATGTAAAAAGAAAATGAGGCTGCTATGGTTCTCAAAAGAAGTAGTTGAAAAGGTGCAGAAAAAGAGGGTGGCCTTCATAAAATACAAGAGATCACAAAAAGAGAAAGACAAGCATCAATATTTGGAAAAACGTAGAGAAGCTAGGAAAGTAGTAAGGAAAGCAAAGATACTAAAAGAAATGGGGGAACAAGAAATTTTTCAGATATGCTAGTGAGAGGAGGAGGTGCAAAAGTAGTATTGTCAGACTCAAGGGTAAAGGGAAGGAATATGTACAAGCTGATGAGGATAAAGTGGAATTGCTTAACAAATATTTTTTATTCTGTGTTCACAGATGAAGGGCCAGGAGCAGGACCTCAGAAAACACCCACAAATAGGAATAGAAGTGAAGGGAATCTTGAACGATTTTCAGAAGACTGTGTTCATGAGGAACTAGCTAAACTAAAAGTAGACAAAGCAAGGGGGCCAGATGGGATACATCCGAGAATATTGAAGGAACTTGGGGAAGTTCTAGAGCAGGGGTCTCAAACACGCAGCCCGCGGGCCGCATGCGGCCCGCGAGACAACTTTGTGCGGCCCGCGACGGAGGAAAACAAAAAAACCCCAAAACCCTGGCTTCTGCCGTTGCCGCCGTGGCAGCGGCAGAATCAATTGTCAAATTTTTAAAAAAACTGACTTCTGCTGCTCAAGCAGCAAAATCAGCTGTCCTGCGGCCCCTTCCCCTGTGCCCGGAGATCCGAGTCTGCTCTATCAGCGGCGTGCTTTTCAAGCCGCGAAGAGAGTATTCCGCTCTCGCGCGGTTTCAAGCCGCGCGAGAGGGGAATACTCTCCTCGCGGCTTGAAAAGCACGCCGCTGATAGAGCAGACTCGGATCTCCGGGCACAGGGGAAGGGGCCGCAGGACAGCTGATTTTGCTGCTTGAGCAGCAGAAGCCAGGTTTTTTTTTAATTTACCTGGGGGGGGGTGTAGGACTGGAAATGGGCTATTGGCAGGGGGGGGGTATGACTGGAAATGGGCTATTAGCAGGGGGGGTATGACTGGAAATGGGCTATTGGCAGGGGGGGGTTATGACTGGAGATGGGCTATTGGCAGGGGGGGGGTTATGACTGGAGATGGGAAAATGGCAGGTGGGGGTTATTACTGGAGATGGGCTATTGGCAGGGGGGGTTATGACTGGAGATGGGCTATTGGCAGGGGGGTTATGACTGGTAATGAGCTATGGTGGGGGCTTGGACTGGAAATGGGCAGGTGGGGGTTAGGAAGGACTGGAGGTGGGCTGATGGGGGGAGTTAGGACTGGTAATGAGCTATGGAAGGGCTGACTGAAATGGGGTAATGGGGGTTAGGGCTGGAAGTGGGCTATTGGCAGGGGGGCTATGACTGGTAATGGGCTATGTGGGGGGTAAGACTGAAAATGGGGTGATGGGGGGTAAAACTGGAAGTGCGCTATGGGGAGGTTAGGACTGGTAATGGGCTATGGGGGGTCTAGGACTGGTAATGGGCTGGGGGGGGTTGCTAGGACTGGAAATGGGCTGAGTGGAAGGGGGGCTTGAACTGCAAATGGCTGATGGGGAGGGGGGCTTGGAATGGAAATGGGCTGTGAGGGGAGGGAGCTAGGATTGGAAATGGGCTGATGGGGGGCTAGGAATGGAAATGGGCTGATGGTGAGGCTAGGATAGGACTGGAAATGGACTAATGGGGGGACTAGAAGGGAGCGGATGCTGGGTGGGGCTGGAACTAGAAGGGAGCTGATGTTGGGGGAGGATTAGAATGGGATGGAGCTGGGAAAGTGAAATGGAGAGGGGAAAAATATTTTGTCTGGGAGAGAAGACAAATCTACAATTGGCCAGGTATTGGGAGAGTAAGTGGGGATTGAGGATGGAGGGGTAAAATTTGAGTGGATGAAATAGGAATGAGGAAAGAGAAAAAGGAGAAAGATTAGTATGTTAAAGCAGATGTAGAGAGAGAATGGAAAAAAAACTAGGAGAGAAGAAAGGGCAAATGGACAGCAGATGATGGAGAGTTAGCAGAAGACATGAAGAAACCAGAAGAAAGTGGCTGGAACAATTGCAACTGAAAAAAATGCACAAAAGGTAGAAAAATATCTCTTTATTTTGAATTTATTAACTGGAATATGTCAGCTCTGGGAAATGTGCATCATTAATGTTTGCGCTTTGTTTAGTACAAGAGGAAATTAATTTATAGTTTTATTTCTACAGTGTTGTTGTACATTCCAAGTTTGGCTTTTGGGGTTCCCAGTTTAATTATTGTCTTCTTGTTTCTAAATCTTTTAGTCTTTCTTTATCCATACTCATTAAAGAGGCATGTTTACTAAAAGTTAGTGTATGGTAATATTATGCAAATATTTATGCAAATGAGGCCCCTTATGCAAATGAGGCCCCGCGTCTTATGCGGCCCCCGGGTTACTTTACAAGTCCTCATTTGGCCCTCAAAGCAATTTGAGTTTGAGACCCCTGTTCTAGAGGATCCAGTCTGACCTTTTCAGTGCTCTTTAGAGTCGGGATTAGTCCCAGAGGACTGGAGAAAGGCATATGTGGTGCCTTTACACAAAAGCGGAAGTAAGGATGAGGTTGAGAACTACAGGCTCGTTAGTCAGAATTCTGTAGTTAGTAAATTAATGGAAATGCTGCTAAAACAGAGGATAGTGAAGTTTCTGGAATCCAATGGATTGCAGGATCTGAGATAGCATGGGTTTACCAAAGGCAGGTTTGTCAAATAAATCAGATTTATTTATGTATTTATTTATTTACAGATTTTATATACCGCTTTATCACATAATCAAGGCGGTTTACAGATAATTTAACTCTTACTGCACTGGGCAGTTTACATAGAACATGGAACACATTTATGAACATGGAATATATTTACAAATTTAGTACATTTTAATAATTATAAATGTATTACAACAAACTTTGGCCTGTAGTATGGTATGTAACAGCCAACTATTTACATTTAAGGGTAAATTTGATGGAGAATGCATTGTTGAGGGTTATATTACTTGATTGTTGATTTACCATTCTGTGTTGTTGAGTCTTGCTTGTCAATTATTGTTTGGTATGCTTCAGAGAACAGTATAGTTTTGAGTTTTTTCCTGAATACAGACCGATCTTTTATTTATCTTAGGTAGTTGGGTATAGAGTTCTAGAGGGTTGGTGCGTACAATGAGAAGGCTCTGTTTGTGGTTGATAGGTTTGTTTTTCTTGACTCCATTGGTGTGGCTAGTAGGTTTCTCATGTTTTCTCTCCTACTTCTAGTTTCCTGTTGGGTGTGTATTAATAAGGTCAGAAATGTAGGGGAAATGTTGGTTATAATCTTGAATATAGTCAGGATTGCTTTGAATTTGATTCTTTGAGATACTGGTAACCAATGTAGTTGGTACAGGATTGGGGTTATGTGTTCAAATCTTGTAATTTTCGTTATTGTGTGGGCTAATGAATTTTGTGTTATTTGCAGTGGTTTCAGGGTTTGTTTAGGAAGACCTTGTAGTATTATATTACTGAAATTGAAGTGTGGGCAGATAAATGCTTGTGCTATTGTGTGAAAATCTTCTGTGGATAGTAGGGGTCTCAGGTTTTGAATCATTTGGATCTTGCTGTATATTGTTCTCATTATCATGCTGATGTGTTTTGTCATGTTGAGGTTATGGTCAAGTAGTATACCTAGGTATTTTATTTTGTTTTTGATAGTGAGGGAAGCACCATTTACTAGATGCTGTTGAGGTGGTGTGAATAGTTCATTCCCGGAAATTATCAAGACCTCTGTTTTTTTAAAGTTGATTGAGAGGTTCACAGAGTTGACCATTGTGAGATTTCATTGAAACAATTGATGATGTTCTCATAGTTGGGATTTTGTGTACTAAATAGTGTGAATAGCATGATGTCATCAGCATATATTCTATATTCGACATTGAATTTGCGGATTATATCACATATCGGTTGAATATAAATGTTGAAAAGTAGTGCTGACAATGCAGACCCCTGTGGGACCCCTTGAGTTAGGTTGAATGGTTTGGATGATGTATTGTTGAATCTGACTTGTTGTGTACGGTTGGTAAGGTGTGATGTAAACTACTGAATTATTATGCCTCTGATTCCAAGGTGTTTTAGGCGTTTGATTAGGATTTCATGTTTTATGGCGTCGAAGACAGAGGTTATATCCAGGAATATCAGTATGTATACTTGTTTGGTATTTGATTCCTCGGATAATATTGTCTAGGAGGGAGTAGTAGAGTCTCTACACTGTGGTATGCTCTGAAGCCGTATTGATGTTGGTCCAGGGGGGCATTTGTGTCTATGAAGTCTTGTAGTTGCTTCTGTACTGTTTGTTCTATTATCTTTGAGAGGAATGGAAAACTTGAAATCGGTCTATATGATCTGGGGCTGCGCTTGTCCAGTGAGTTATCTTTCAGTACTGGCCGGATTGTGTTTTCTTTTAAGGCTTTAGGCACTAATCCTTGGGCTAAGGATAGATTGACGATTTTCAGGATGTAGGGGGTTAGCTCTATCTTGGTTAGTTTAATCCAGCTTACTGGACATGGATCAAGTTGTGATGTTGTTGTGTTGATGGCTTTGATATATTGATTTAGCTGGTCTGAGCATGGAAGAGAGAACAGGTTCTATATGGGTGAACAGAGAGTTGGGCCAAGGAAAAGTCGTAGATGGGGTCTACTTAGATTTTAGGAATGCCTTTGACACAGACAACTTATAAATAAATTGAGCACCCTAGGAATGGTACCTAAAGTGACGGACTGGGTTAGGAACTGGTTGAGTGGGAAGCAACAAAGGGTACAGGCAAATAGAGCTCACTCTGAGGAGAAAGATGTTACCAGTGGTGTGCGGCAGGGATCCGTCCTTGGTCCAATTCTTAACATTTTTGCTAGTGACATTGGAAAAGGGCTGTTGGGTAAGGTTTGCCTCTTTGTGGATGATACCAAAATCTGCAGTGAATACCCAGAAAGGAGAAGATAACATGAGGAAGGATCTAGCTAAGCTTGAAGAATGGCTGAGAATTTGGCAACTGAGATTTAACGCTGCAAAAATCCAAGGGAGTGGTACAGTATAGGGGGTGAAGTACTTCTGTCTATAAAAGAAGAGCAGGACCTGGGTGTGATTGTTTCTGATGACCTTAAAGTGGCTAAACGGGTAGAAAAGACTACGGCAAAAGCCAGTAGGATGCTTGGGTGCATACAGAGGAATGGCCAGCAGAAAAAAAAAAGGAGATGATAGTGTCTCTGTATATGGTGAGACCTCATTTGGAGTATTGTGTGCAATTCTGGAGACCGCACCTTCAAAAGGATATAAGCAGGATTGAGTCAGTGCAGAGGGTGGCTACCAAAATGGTCAGTGTTTTTTGTTGTAAACTATATGGGGGAAAAATTAAAGATCTCAATATGTATACTTTAGAGGAGTATGATAGAGATGTTTAAATACCTCTGTGGCATAAATGCACAGGAGGAGAGCCTCTTTCAATTGAAAGTTAGCTGGGCAATGAGGGGACATAGGATGAGGGTGAAGGGATAGACTCAGGAATATGTGGAAATATTTCTTTATGGAAAGAGTGGTAGATGCGTGGAATAGCCTCCCAGTGGAGGTAGTAGAGATGAGGACAGTATCTGAATTCAAGAAAGCATGGGACAAACACAGAGATCTCTAAAGGGAAAAAAGGAACTATAGTAGTTGATATGAAAGGTCAGACTAGATTGGACATATGGGCCCAATATCAAAGGTATTTACACAGCTTACAGACTTGTAAACCATGTAAATGCTGCTGAATGGGATATTCAATGGCACTAACATGGTTAGTGCCACCGAGTATCCCCTACTAATGCCATGGGCATTGCGGGGTGTGTTGTGGGCAGCGACAGTTGCTAACCGGGTAGCAGCGATATTGCATCACTACCGGGTTAGTGACACACAGGTAAAACTAGGTGCAGCAAAAGCTGGTCTAACGTTACCCGTAGGAGCTAACCGGGCAGTGGTTGAATATTACCGCTGCCGGGTGGAGGAGGCTGTGTGGTGACCCCAGATATTCAATGCACTATTCTATAGTCCCTATTGTACGAGTTCCAGTTTTGTTACAAATATGTTCCTTGTAAAAACTAAGTACCATGTAAACCGTTTTGACTAGTATAAAAGTGATAAATTAAATTCTAAGAAAGAAAGAAATTCTGTTAAATAAAATAAATAAATACTGAGGCCAGATATGACCCTGGTATTGAATATCCAGGTTTAAGGTTCAGCGCTGATGGCTAGGCACTATATTCGCAACTAGCCGCCAGCGCTGAATATCGGGCCCATGGTCTTTTTCTGCCATCAGATTTCTATGTTTCTATGAGTAATTTGGTTGGCGAAATATACTCGGTGTTTCAATGAATTATCATTGCAGAGGTCTTTGAAATTCAATGAAAGGGCATTATCCTAAAACAAACTCGAAATTCTTGCAAAGTGTAGATGCTGTGGAATGGTAGAAAACCCATCACCAATGTCAAATGGACTAAAGTAAAATATCATCGGCATAAAATCAGAACTGAATATTTAGTTCTCTCAACAATTTACGTAAAGACACCATATATATATTAAATAGTATCAATGATTAGAAGATCCGCTATGGAACACCTCACACACGTAATTGTAAATCAGGTAGAAGCTGTGTGAAGAGTTTTTAGTTGCTGAGTACGTTGAGACAAGTAAGACTCAAACCATCTATATATAAGCCCACTAACACCAATCTGCTCTAGCCAAATTAAAAGTATGACAGGTATAATAGAGGACAAGATATAACGAAAGTCCTCAGTTCAAATCCCAATCCCAAGTAATTCCTCTATTCTTTTTTTATTTGGGATTGGGATTTGAACTGAGGACTTTGGTCATATCTTGGGTTTTAAAGGTTCTCAGTGCGGGTTTTTGATTAAGGCATAACAGAATTACAGTATGTGCAGCATGAATATCTGTATAATAGCACTAGAAATGCCATAAAGAGTCAAATGAAGAAACAGCAGGGGTCTCAGGACTATGATGGATCCAAAACCAATACTGAAAATGATCTAACACACCATGATCACAGATATATTGATCAAGGGCTTATGAACAACCTGCTCTATTAACTTAACAACCACAGGTAAACTTGAAATTGGCCTGAAATTAGCTAGATTATCATATCCAGGCCTCAAGAACAGAATGCATTGAGGCTTTTTTGGCTTGGAAAGGCATTATCCCATGTGTTAACGATGAATTAATTAAAGCAGTTAAAAAAACACCTAAGTCTTCTCTAAGGAGCTTTGCATAGGGCAGGGGTGGCCAACTCTGGTCCTAGTGCACCACGATCCAGCCTGGTTTTCAGGGTGTACCTAATGAATATTCATGAGATATATTTGCATACAATGTGAGACGGTGGATGCAAATACGCCTCATGAATATTCATTAAGGACATCCTGAAAACCAGGCTGGATTGTGATACACTAGGGCCGGAGTTGGCCACCCCTGGCATAGGGCATGGAGAGGCAGGAGAGCAAATCTCAGGGACATGTCACCGGATGTTAGATTGAATTAATGATATTGCGGTGTCCGAGGATACCAATGAAAAGGAATTCCACTGAGGTAATAGTTAAAATAGAGACATAAATGGATGAGCCCAGATTGCAGTATCATAGATGACAGTTGAGGAGGCCTTCTGAGATGAACTGCATAGAAGGAACTCCATCTTGAGTACTCAGATGGTCTATTTTCCTAAGACTATGCTCCACGTAAAACAATTCAGCAGGACGAGAAATGGCTCTTTATAATCAGGCAATGGAACACGCTCACCAACAATCAATTTGTTGCTTATACTCTAACATTAGGACCTGATATTCAGTTCAAGCCCTAATGTGCTCTCCATACCCACACTCTGCCTCTAATCTGCCCACTCTCCACATTAGTGCACAAGTACCAGTTCATGTGCATTTTGGGAGTCGGCAGTTGGCATCCCGCGCATTGGCGTCACTACAGCCAGTTACTGCATGCTATAATGTACATTAACTGGTTAATGATGCTTAGTAGGAGGACCCCTAAATCAGAGTTAGAGGATTCCAAAAAAGCAGGTAAGTCTACACCAGTGATGGCTAACCTTTTTGAGCCCGAGTGCCCAAACTGCCGCACAAAACCAAAGAATTTCCTCAAAGTGCCAGCACGTCAATTTGCATAAATATTTGCATAATGCTAACATACACTAACTTTTAGTAAACATGTCTCTTAATGAGTGTATGGATAAAGACAGACTAAAAGATTTCTACATTACTATAATCCAGTGCCAACCGCCAGGCACATTAGGAACTACTACAAACACTGCCCATTTAGAACCAATAGCAAACCCGCCGTATCCTAACAGCACTACCAGGACTCACAAAGCACCACACCATACCTATCAAAAGGCAACACTGCAAATATTAAACCAATACATTTCAGACAATAACAATACATGACCTACTGGGGAAAGAGAACAAGTGGCAATGTCAAAAAGGAATTACATAAACAGAATACCTCAGCTCAGTTACACAGTTGCAATTGCTCCAGCCACTTTCTTCTGGTTTCTTCATGTTTTCTGCTAACTCTCCATCATCTGCTGTCCATTTGTCCTTTCTTCTCTCTTCTAGTTTTTTTTTCCATTCTCTCTCTCTACATCCGCTTTAACATACTAATCTTTCTCCTTTTGCTCTTTCCTCATTCCTATTTCATCCACTCAAATTTTACCCCTCCATCCTCAATCCCCACTTACTCTCCCAATACCCGGCCAATTGTAGATTTTTTATCCCTCCCACACAAAATATTTTTCCCCTCTCCATTTTACTCTCCCAGCCCCATCCCATTCTAATCCTCCCCCAACATCAGCTCCCTTCTAGTTCCAGCCTCACCCAGCATCCATTCCCTTCTAGTCCCTGCATCAGCCCATTTCCAGTCCTAGCAACCCCCCAACCCAATACCAGTCCTAGCGCCCCCCCATCAACTCACTTCCAGCCCTAAACCCCCATCACCCCATTTCCAGACAGCCCCCATCAGCCCACAGCCCATTAGCAGTCCTACCCCCCCAGCCCATTAGCAGTCCTACCCCCCCCGCCCGCCCGCCCATTAGCAGTCCTAACCCCCCCGCCCATTAGCAGTCCTAACACCCCCCCCCCTCCTGCCCATTAGCAGTCCTAACACCCCCCCTCCTGCCCATTAGCAGTCCTAACCCCCCTCCTGCCCATTAGCAGTCCTAACCCCCCCTCCTCCTGCCCATTAGCAGTCCTAACCCCCCCTGCCCATTAGCAGTCCTAACACCCCCCCTCCTGCCCATTAGCAGTCCTAACCCCCCCTCCTGCCCATTAGCAGTCCTAACCCCCCCCTCCTCCTGCCCATTAGCAGTCCTACCCCCCCCCCTCCTGCCCATTAGATGTCCTAACCTCCCCCCCGTGCCCATTAGCTGTCCTAACCTCCCCCCCCTGCCCATTAGCAGTCCTAACCCCCCCCCTCCTGCCCATTAGCAGTCCTAACCCCCCCCCTCCTGCCCATTAGCAGTCCTAACCCCCCCCTGCCCATTAGCAGTCCTAACACCCCCCCTCCTGCCCATTAGCAGTCCTAACTCCCCCTCCTCCTGCCCATTAGCAGTCCTAACCCCCCCCCTCCTGCCCATTAGCAGTCCTAACCTCCCCCTGCCCATTAGCAGTCCTAACCCCCCCCTCCTGCCCATTAGCAGTCCTAACCCCCTCCTCCTGCCCATTAGCAGTCCTAACCCCCCTCCTGCCCATTAGCAGTCCTAACCTCCCCCCCCTGCCCATTAGCAGTCCTAACCCCCCCTCCTGCCCATTAGCAGTCCTAACCCCCCCCCTCCTGCCCATTAGCAGTCCTAACCCCCCCCCCTGCCCATTAGCAGTCCTAACACCCCCCCTCCTGCCCATTAGCAGTCCTAACCCCCCCCTCCTCCTGCCCATTAGCAGTCCTAACCCCCCCTCCTGCCCATTAGCAGTCCTAACCCCCCCCTCCTCCTGCCCATTAGCAGTCCTAACCCCCCCCCCGGCAAATTTTTTTTAAAAAAAAGCAGGCTCTGGCTGCTGCCGCGGCAGTTTGCAATGTCCCGCGGGGCCCCCTCCGCCCGCTAAGCCCCTCTGCAAGGGCTTTCAGATTCGCGAGGGAGAGCGTCTCCCTCGCGTCTCTGTTAAGCCCGCAGGGGCTAATGGGAAATTTCCCATCAGTCCCTCGCGTCTAAAGGGGCTGATGGGAAATTTCCCATTAGCCCCTGCGGGCTTAACAGAGACGCGAGGGAGACGCTCTCCCTCGCGAATCTGAAAGCTCTTGCAGAGGGGCTTAGCGGGCGGAGGGGGCCCCGCGGGACGCTGCATTCTGCCCTTGCCGCGTCCGCAGTCAGAGACAGCTTTTTCTTTTTTTTGCGGACCTATGGCCCGCGTGCCAGCTGCAAGGCCTTCGCGTGCCACAGCTGGCACGCGTGCCATAGGTTCGCCATCGCTGGTCTACACCCTGAGGTTGCAAAATTTGCAGTGTGTGTCTGAGTCAGTGCTGACTCCTGGAAACCCAGCAGTTCCTGAGTTTTCTTGGCAGTATGACCAGAAGTAGATTGCCAGGCCTTTCTTCTGAGAATTAAGTGACTTGTCCATTGCCACAAGGAGTGCTGGTGGGAATTGAACCTTGGTCTCTTGTTTACCAAGCCAGTGCTCTGACCACCAGGCTTCTCCACCACTCCATCCAGAGATTAAGATCTTCTTTTTTGCTCAAAGGTAAACAAACTCTAGTGAGTGGAGATAAAGTAGCACAGGGAATCAGTCACTCATCATAGAGCACTATAAGGAATTCACATGACCCAGCTACCAGCCTACTCCCATCTATGCATGACCCCTGCATCCCCCTGCTACTTGTATATAGCCCCTGTACTTAGCTCACAATATATAAAGCTCGCCAGTTAATCATTCACACTGTACTCTCACACCACCCATGCTGATGTATCCACTGCATGTATTCACCCACACACACTCATGATTTGTTTGATGTGCTAACCACTTTTATTTAAAGATAAAGCGGTATATTAAATCCTTTTAAATAAATAAATAATAAATAAGATATTTTTTGAACATGCCTCAAGGAGTTATTGTAGGTAGTAGTGGAAAATTCAAAATATGTAGATTATAACTTCTTTAAGTATCCTCAAGCATTTCCACTTTAGATCTTAAACTTATTTTACCTTGCAAAATATTAGAGGCATTCCTATTTACCCTGCCATTCAGGGACTGAATATCTTGGGCCAGCAAATCGATTTGGGGTACCAATGTCTTTCCGAAATCTACAATAGTTTCCCAGATTACCTCCAACATTACTTTAGCAGGGCGAACAAGCAATGATAGAGGCTGAAAAAGGGGGAAGAGGAGGGGAGGAGTTGGGGGGAAAGACAAGGAGTTCAGTCTTGGCCATGTTCAATTTCAATCGGCGATGAGACATCCAGGCAGCAATGTCGGAAAGGCAGGCAGAGATCTTGGACTGGGTTGATGGGGAAATATTAGGTGTAGAGAGGTAGATTTGGGAGTCATCGGCATAGAGATGGTACTGAAAGCCATGGGAGGAGATAAGCGCGCCAAGGCCTTGGGTATAGAGAGAGAAAAGGAGGGGGCCCAGGACGGATCCCTGGGGTACACCAACATGGACCGGGGTAGGAGAGGAGGAGGAGCCACTGGAGCATACACTGAAGGAGCGATGGGAGAGGTAGGAGGAGAACCTGGATAGTACGGAGTCTTTGAAGCCAAGTGAGGAGAGGGTGGTGAGGAGGAGACTGTGGTCAATGGTGTCAAAGGCAGCGGAGAGGTCAAGAAGGATGAGGATAGAGTAGAGGCCCTTAGATTTAGCCAGGAATAGGTCGTTGGAGACTTTTGTGAGAGCCGTTTCAGTGGAGTGTAGGGGACGGAAGCCGGATTATAGTGGGTCCAGGAAAGCCTGGGAGGTGAGGAGGCAGTGGCGGTGGACTGCTCGTTCAAGTAGTTTAGATATGAAGGGAAGGAGGGAGATGGGTCGATAGTTAGAAGGACATGTGGGATCGAGTGAGGGTTTCTTGAGGAGGGGTGTGACAACAGCATATCTGAAGTCTACGGGGACTTGCAGTGGACAGTGAAAGGTTGAGGATATGAGAGATGGGGGGGACAATGGTGGGGGAGATGGGGTGTAGGAGATGGGTGGGGATAGGGTCAGAGGAATAGGTGGTGGGTTTGGAGGAGGCAAGAAGGAGTGTGGTTTCTTCTTCAGAGATCGTAGGGAAGAAGGAGAGAGTAGCAGAGGAGAGGGTATCAGAGGAAGTATGGATGGGGGAGAATTGGGGAGGGGGTGGGGAATTGGAGGGTAATCTTGTGGATTTTGTCATGTAAGTAGTCGGTTAAGGTTTGGGCAGATAGGGAGGGCGGGACCGGTGGTGGGGGGACCTTGAGGAGAGAGTTGAGGGTATTAAAGAGATGGCGAGGATCAGAGGCAAGGGAGTTGGTCAGATGGATGAAGTATTCTAGCTTGGCAAGTGCTATGGCTGAATGGAAGGAGCCAAGCATGAATTTGAAGTGTAGAAGGTCCTCCGGTGAGCGGGATTTGGACCAAGCTCGTTCAGCAGAACGGGCACAGGTGTGTAGATAGTGGGTTATGGGCGAAAGCCAGAGCTGGGGAGCAGATTGTCTGACAGGACATGGGGTGGGTGGGGCAAGAATGTCAAGAGCTGAGGATAGTGTAGCGTTATAAGAGGATACTGCCTCATCGACGGACTTGGAGGACATAATGGAGGACAGAGATGGGGAGATGGTGGAGGAGAGCGTCAGGGGGTCAATATTATGGAGGCTTCTAAATAGGTCGGAGGAGACAGGATGAGGTTGAGACAGCGGGAGCTGAAGAGTAAAGGTTAAAAGGTGATGGTCAGATGAGGGAAGGATTGAGTTGCGGAAGTTTGAGGGAGAGGAATTAGAGAAGAGTATTAGGTCGAGGCAGTGGCCGTGTAGGTGGGTGGGGGCAGTGGAGCAAAGTTGGAGGTTGAACGAGGAGGTGAGGGCGAGGAACTTTAAGGCATGAGAGTCGGAGGGGTTGTCAACGTGAATGTTGAAATCGCCAAGAATAAGAGCGGAGGAAGAGGGATCTAGAAAGGTGGAAAGCCAAGAGTCAAAGTCAGTGAGGAAGGTTGATTTGGATTTGTCGGGTGGGAGATAAATAACAGCTACTCGGAGGGGAAGAGGTGTGAGGAGGTGAATGGAGTGGAATTCAAAAGAGAGGGAGGAGTGTGACTGAGGTAGCAGGAGGGGTTGGAATTGGCAGGAGGGAGAAAGTAGGAGGCCAACACCACCACCGCGACCAGTAGATCGAGGTGTATGGGAGAACTGGTAGCCCCCATGGCAGAGAGCAGCAATGGATGCGGTGTCGTCTGGGTGGAGCCAGGTCTCAGTTAGGGCAAAAGGTGTAACGCATTAGAGATAAAGAGATCGTGGGTAAAAGGAAGTTTGTTAAAAGACTGAGCATGCATTCCATAGGGCACATGAAAAAGGGAGAGTGGAGGGGGAAAGCAGAGGGATTTAGATAAGGTTGGATAAGTTACACGAGGACTTCTTTCCAGAGTAACATGAGGCTCTATTTCTAGAGTAGCGCAGAGATTTAGAGGGGCTAGGGAGCAGGTGGGTATGTCTGGAGGTGTGTGCCCTCCAAGAGGGACATGAGGGAGGGGAAGTGAGGGGTGAATGAGGGGTGGTGTTGATGGTATCAGAAGTGGGGGGTGAATGAGGGGTGGTGTTGATGGTATCAGATAGGTTATGCGAGGATCTCTTTTTGGAGATAGGGTTGGGATTGTTATCTCTGGATGAGTGATTGGGGCACGAGTGAGGAAGGGCGGAGGGGGAGAGGAGCGGGATATGGATGAGGTTGGATAAGGTACGTGAGGATCTCTTTTTAGAGTGAGAAAGAAATCCAGGGGAGCCAGGGTTGGGGTTGATATTACCTGATGAGAGAAGGAGAAGGAGTAGTAGAGAGAGTGGTAAAGTGGAAGCAGTACGGCGGAAGCGAGGGTGGGGTTGCCTTAAGGAGAGAGAGGCTGGTTGAATGCGGGGGAGGGTGTGATGAAGCTCAAGAGCAGAAGCTAGGCTAGAGGACAGAATGGAGGGAGAAATGAGGAAGGTAGA
Source organism: Ichthyophis bannanicus (assembly GCA_033557465.1). Lineage (NCBI taxonomy): Eukaryota > Metazoa > Chordata > Amphibia > Gymnophiona > Ichthyophiidae > Ichthyophis > Ichthyophis bannanicus. Next base: position 68,523,564 of record CM066050.1, on the reverse strand, counting down.
GGGGGAAGTGAGGGAGGAAGAGGGGGTGGGGGAAGAGGAAGAGGGGGGTAGGGGGAAGAGGAAGGAGGGTGTTGGTAGGAGGGGAGGCAGTTGGGGAGGATGAGGAAGAGAAGGACAATGTGATGTGGGGCCATGGCAATGGGTAGTAAGTTTTATGCAAGCAATGGGTAGCAAGTACTGTGCAGGCAATGGGAAGCAAGGTCAATGCAACAATGGGCGACAGGTTCAATGCAAGCAATGGGTAGTACGTTCTATGCAAACAATGGGTAGCACGTTCTTTGCCAACAATGGGTAGCACGTTCTATGCCAACAATGGGTAGCAAGTTCCATGCAAACAATGGGTAGCACGTTCTATGCAAACAATGGATAGCAGGTTCTGAGCAGGCAATGGGAAGCAGGTTCTATGCAAACAATGGGTAGCAAGTTCTGAGACGGCAATGGGAAGCAGGTTCTATGCAAACAATGGGTAGCAGGTTCTTAGCAGGCAATGGGAAGCAGGTTCTATGTAAACAATGGGTAGCAAGTTCTGAGCAGGCGATGGGAAGCAAGTTCTGTGCAGGCAATGGGTAGCAAGATCTGTGCAGGGAATGGAGGCAAGTTCTGAGCGGGCAATGGGAAGTAAGATCAATGCCAGGAGTGGGGCTAAGCAGCATGTATTTTATACAAGTGTTGTGGTGAAAGAGGAGGAAGAACACATGAGTGCTCCAGGGAGAGGGCTCCCACCTAAGGGCCATGCAATCTGGGGATCATTTTTGACACCTCTCTCTCCTTCTCCGCACATATCCAGCTCGTAGCTAAGACCTGCCGCTTCTTTCTATACAACATTAGCAAAATCCACCCCTTCCTCTCTGAACACACTACTAAGACGCTTATCCATTCCTTAATCACCTCGACTATTGCAACCTACTCCTTGCTGGTCTCCCTGTGAGCCATCTCCTCCCCCTTCAATCTATACAAAATCACGCTGCTCGACTAATCTTCCGCCAGTCTCGCCATGCCCACATTACTCCCCTTCTCAAATCGCTTCACTGGCTCCCTATCCAATCCTGCATCCAATTCAAACTTCTCCTACTGACCTATAAATGCATTCACTCTGCAGCCCCTCAATACCTCTCATCTCTTATCTCTCCCTACGCCCCCTCTCGGGAATTGCGCTCCGCTACCAAATTACTTATATCCAGGCCTGTCACCCGCACCGCTAACTCCCGACTTTGCTCCTTTCACCTTGCTGCACCTTACACCTGGAACAGCCTACCCGTGTTTATACGCCAGGCTCCCTCCCTGGCCCTCTTCAAATCCAGGTTGAAGACCCACCTCTTCACCATCGCTTTCAGATCCTGACTTCTATCCCTATCTTATCCTAACCCCTGTCACTTTTCATGACCAAATTGTATAGACCATACCGTGCCTTGTACCGAATTGACTAATGTTCTGTATTATTGGGACTAGATTGTAAGCTCCGATGAACATGACTCTGATGGGCAGGGACTGTCTCTTGTATGCTGGCTGCCTCTTGTAGGTTAGCTGTACAGCGCTGCGTGTGTAGCGCTATACGAGTACTAATTAGTAGTAGTAGATTGAGGCACAGTCAAACTCAAGCATCCTATTCCTACTATGATGTCCTTCTCTCAAATCAGTACGTGCATTAGCTCCACGGTGCTCAGCTTGAACCTCGTCACTAATGTCGGCATTCCCCAATGCTGTAAGCTGTGGTCCCAACACTGTAGATTCTGTCCAATCTTCCTCCCCTCCTCCTGCCAATGCCCCAGTGACTTGTGACAGGACCATGCAGGCACCGCTATCAGGAAACTGTGAGAACCCAAGCTGTGGTGGAGGAGCTCAGGTCCAACCTTAGAGATATTGTGTCCAGAAGCATCAGGGAGATCACCTGATTTCTGTAGCATCTTAAGTAGGCCAGAAATGGAACCTTTCATTTGGATCCCTTCTTGTTTCAAATATATTACAATAGAGCAGTGGTTCTCAACCCAGACCTCTGGGACCCCTAGTTCAGTTGGGTTTTCAGGATATCCACAATGAATATGCATGAGATAGATCAGAATAAAACGGAAGCAGGGCATGCAGATCTATCTCATGCATATTCATTGTGGATATCTTGAAAACCCAACTGAATTAGGGGTCCCAGAGGACTGGGTTGAGAACCACTGCCATAAAGCTTGATGATGTTATTACGACTACTACTACTACTGAGCATTTATATAGCGCTACAAGTCATACGCAGCGCTGCACAGACATGTAAGAGAGAGTCCCTGCTCATCAGAACTTACAATCTAGTCAAGACAGACAATACAGAAGGTGTAGACAGGGATAAAACAAGGGGGAAAGGAAAAGAAAAAGGAGATCAGGTGAGTCAGATCCAAAAGCAGCAGCGAAGAGATGAATTTTCAGCCTGGATTTGAAGAGGGTCAGAGAAGGTGCCTGGCGTTATTGGCTAGGGCTTAGGAGGGCAAGCCCTGGTCTTCCCTTTACATTTCTGCATTAGAAGCAAAATAATACTGAGGCAAGGAGACGAGGGTCAGCAATCTGCCACCATCTTGGAGCAAGTGACCAATTTAAAAGCAAAATGTTACTGGCACTTCCCATTTCTAGAAACACTCTCATGCTCATCTATCTTATTTGCCACAATTACTCCCCTTCTCCCCCAAATGAAGCAGTTCTAGAAGTGGAAACTGCAACCAGCATCCTGTGTAGCAGATATCTACCTGAAACCTACTACAAGTACATCAAATAGAGTGCCAAAAATTCCCAAATCACTACCATATACAGGGTGGCCCAAAAAAAAGTGAGAACATCTCGTAAATTAAAAGTTTAAATAGTTTACTTATTTACCTTTTTTAGCTATATAACGTCTTTATTTTGACAATTTCCGGTCGCCATCTTTGTTTTTTTAATTTGTCAATCGTTTACATCTGTGTTTTTGATTTTTTAAATAACTTATATGCTACGAGATGTTCTCACTTTTTTTGGGCCACCCTGTATAATGGCACTCGAATAGAAAGTAATAAACACATTATGAATGTGACCAGGTGATGCGGCAAGAATGTTTTTCTAAGCCAGTAAAGTCCATAGTTTGAATTCCAGGTTACACAATTTATAATACATAACTTAAAATAAACAAAGTACAGTGTTAGTAGTAACACACCTGTTGCTTAGTCTTGGGTCCAGTCCGGGTGCAGCAGGCAGGCATCTAGTAGTCCTTTCAGGTCCCTCCGGTGATCCTCCTGGCTTAGTCCACTCTCTTAAGAAGAGTCCAGGAACCAGCTTTTATGGCTTTCCCTAGCAGAGAAGTTTATCTCTGAGATTAGTGAGAGACCTAGTGGTCCCAAAGTCCACGTTTGTTAGTATCCCCTTGAGGTTGGGGTCTGCCCCCCCCCCCTCGAGTCCAAAGTAGCCCTCACCAGGATTTTTCATAACAGCACAAAAATGAATGATATGCAAATTATCAGGAATATACAAATGACATCTTCCCAATGTCCTTCAGTTCAGCCACACATACATAATGAACAGTACAATAAATTCCCCCTCCTTTAAGTCTCGGATTCAGCCGGGGTGCGTCCCAGGTGTGGAATTACCTGGATGCCCTGCCACTTCCCACGTAGCTGTCTGTTGCTACTACCACCACAAGTCTGGCAGGTTATCCACCAGCTGAATGTCCATGGGGGGGGGGGGGTTCAGGGACTAGCTGTAGCTCATTTCCCAGCTTCATTTCCTCCTTCCACCAGGGGTCCCCTTGATCCTCCCTAAGGGGGTCTACCTCCATGGGGGTATGGACCAAGTCCCTCACCTGCCTTTCCACCTCCCTCTCATCCCAGGTGTTGTCAGGGAGCTGGAAGGGAAGCAGGGGACTGGGCCCTTCCTTGGCCCCTGGGTGTCCTCATCTGCTTCTCCAGAGGCCCCCTCCTAGATGGGTCCACATCCCCAGAGCAGGGACTGGCTGGGGTCCCCCGGGACTCTGGCGGTGACTGGACATACACCCCGTCACAACACCATACAATAAAATTTAAGGTATACTTGGAATATGGGTATTGTAATGGTATATGTATTACATTGATAAAAGTATGTTTTATGATGGTATTTTTTTTTGAGGGATTAAAATGATTTAGCTTTTTAGTAAATGTATTTATTATTTAGTATTGGAGTCCCATATATGGTAGAGACTTTTACCTGACCCATGAATCAGCTTGTTCCTGTCAGACAGCTTAGAATGGCACAAAAGGGAATTCATGGGGTGAAAGTCAAAGTAAGGAAAGCAGAAGTAACACTGACATACTGTGAGATTGCCAGGCAAGGATGGTATTCATCAGCAGATAGGATAAACTCCCGCTCAAGTCTCTTTGAACATTTTTAGGTCACTGTACTGCAATGGCTCCCTCTGTCTAGGTTTTAAACGTCAATTACTGTAATTCTTTTATGAGTCAGGATCCCTGGCATGAGAATCACATGCCTAAAAGTTTAACCTTTCAAATATATTGCAGATATGTGGCCAGAAATAAATGGCGAGTACTATCCAGGCTCCTGTATAAAGAGTGAAACTTTTTAAAAAGTTTTCATTGAAAGAATTTATTTGTTTAGGGAGGTTTCTGAATGTCTGTGTCTCCGGCTGAATATACTCTGCCTTGAAATTTCATTTTTTTAAAAAGGTATTTACTGTTGGATCAAGCAAATGTAGGGAGTCATTTTAGAAATGTTATTTGTGATCTGGATGTCTGAAAACAGGTATTCAGACACACAAATCGCAAAGACATTCCCGGAAGCCTTCTAGGCGTCCACAATGCAGTCACATCTAGGTCGCACAGGGACGTGGTGAGGGCATGGCATGGGTGGTCCTACGAAGATGCACGTCTTTGTGCAGTTTCAGAAAGGCCCGAGCACATTTGGCCCTGGCTGCTGACATGCCCATGCCTATACCTGCTCCTGACCACAAATAAGCTGATGAAAAGTGCTTGTTTCATGGTAGCAACACTTATGGGGGAAGAGCAAAATGTGCTCTCACCACCACCACGGTAATTTTCACAGGGTCAGCAAAACCTTTTATTTTACTGTCCCACCGCCACACGTCTACAGATCTAAAATGGACTGCGGGGACATAAATGTATCATAGCATAGATACCCCCCCATTCTGAAATACCTCGGCTGGTACGTCTATGTACCCATTTCTATGGCCATTCATTTCGGGGATGTCCATATTTTTGCAAATGTAGCCCATCCCCAGCCTTGCCGTATGCATGGGCTTGTCTCCAGAACCGGTTGTAGGGACTTGCATTTTTCGGGGCAGAAACAGAATGATTTCAAAAGGCACTTACATGTGCCTCCCTTCAGTGCCACCACTCCCCCGGGCCAGTACAAGTGTATTATGTGCCTTAGGCCTTATGTCCCTCGGAGGTTCTGATAATTAAACTCAACGATCACGATCATCGCAACATCACACCTCTCACAACAATCCTGCAAAAATGTATAACTGAACATCACACTTTTAAGTATTAAACTTTGCTGTGTATGTATGTGTGTGTATGTTCGCTTTCCCTGCAGGTAAAAGAATGTGCTGGTGGCTCTTGAGTTTGTGTCACTGTCAAGATCTATTGTTCAGCTTTGACTACTGCTCTTTGCTGCCCCTCAAAATCAGCTGCCCTAGGCGACCACCTAGTTTTGCCTAATGGGTGAGCTAGCCCTCTCTCCTCCAGTACATCACTGCCACTGTCAGAGCCATCTTTCCAACAGGATGTTAAACCAAGGCCCTGTCTATCCTTTGAACACTAAACAACACACGGCATCTTTCACTAGAGCAGGAAAGTTTCTTGATTGCATTCCTGTGTGAAAGATACAGTCTGGCTTTGCTATAATTCATTCTGTAGAAAATAAACTCTGCTCCTTTGTCTAACATATATATGAAAAATATACCAAAATATAATAAAAGCACTTAGTTCTCCATAACCTGGGACAATTATAGAAAAGGTTGTTTGGGTCTAATAATAGGTCTGCTTAATAGGTTCATGAGTCATGACTGTAAACATCTTGCAGCACAGGAGGAAACAGGACTTTGTGCTCAATCTTCAAAAAATATATAAAGACCACCTGAGTAATAATCACAAAATTGCCCCTTTCAACCTCTAGCCACTTCTGAATTCACGGATGGCTATATCTGGAAAATTACATAGTGGACTGGACTTTTTTTTTAAATAAAAAAGGATTTTAGAACCGCCAAACTTTCAGGCCGATGCAGAAAGCCAGCGCTGAAGTTGTGTGCTATTAGCTGTGTACGTGTTTTTGTAGCACGCCGATAGCACAAGACTTTAGCGCCGGTATGCAGCAAAGGACATGTATGCAATGAGTTGTGTGCAGCATTAAGTTGAAAGGAGGGGAGCCAACGCATGCGCAAACAACAGACATGCTAAAGTGACTGTGTGCATATAAATGTAAATGCCAAACGCTCACATTATGCGCACATGATGTGCCGGTTCTTTTGGCGCTCAAGCCTAATCACTAATCATAAAAGAAGACAATACCCACTCTAGAAGGACTAACAGACACACGATCAGCATCCCACCTGACTACAGAAAAAGCAAGCAATCAGCCTCCAAAAGAGCATTGTTGCTAGCTGCACCACAACTTTGGAACTCCCTCCCTGAAGATATATGCACAACTGGAGATATCAAGGACTTCCGAAAAAAAATTAAAGCACTTCTGTTCACAGAATTCTATGGCCACCTCACGTAATCCTGTAACTGCACCGGTCCCAACCAAAGGATCCATGATACACTCAAGCGGACACAAAAACCTAATCACATCCAAATGCACAGAACGCATCTGTTGTAAATATGTTGAATAAGTTGTATATAGTTCCCCCCTGTTAAATATCCCAAACCAATTATAATGTACCCTGTTCTTGTTCTGAGTTTAATGTAAACTGCTTTGATTTCTAGCAAATTGTTTCTATCTGTGCCCTTCTCTTCTATTGCTAAATCTAGACTTCGCTCCTTTCACCTTGCTGCTCCTTATGCCTGAAACAAGCTACCAGAGTCTGTATGTCAGGTTTCATCTCTGGCCCTTTTCAAATCCAAGCTGAAAACTCACCTCTTCGCTGCCGAATCTTGATTTACCTAATCACCTTTGTGTTTCATTACCATTCTTCTATGTCTACAGCTACTACGTTGACTGTCTTGACTGGATTGTAAGCTCTATTGAGCAGGGACAGTGTGGTAGGCCATGGCCTATATAATAGCCTGTACATGTATGAGAGGCCTGCAAGCTAGGCCTGAGTCCCCACCCCCACTTAGAAATAGTAGTGCTGAGAAAGATCAAAGTCAGTGAAGGTCTGAGGATCTGCCTTAAACCGCTCTCAAATGCTTTTGATAAGTTTGTGTTAATCCTTAATTCAATTCTTTTATGCTGATAGATATGTTCCAGTGTTTTGCATTCTCACATTCTCTGAGCCTAAAAATGACCTTGAAGTAGGAATGTATTTATGTCTAGAAAGTGAGCCTTTGTTAGAATAGCCTGAGAAGGGGGAACAGGGTGTTAGGCCCAGTGAGGGTCCCCGAATGGATAGATGCAGGGGGTGTTGGGACCAAACCTTGTGCACAATAAAGTGGCTTAGATCCTGAAGTGACTCCTGGTATTATTTGGATGCATACACTCCGCTGCTACAACAGTCTTTACATGTGTCTGTGCAGCACTGCATATGTCTTGTAGCGCTATACAAATGTTCAGTAGTAGTAGTAATAGTAGATTAGTTGGTTTGGCCCTTCCAACCAAAAAAGGTTTTCTGCTGCCCCTGATTCCTGGACTCCATAATCTCTCTACCCTTGACTAGAGCAGAGATCAGAAGATGGGCTTAGAAAGAGAACCTTGGTCAGGAGGACCGCTCTTAGCACATAAGAGACAGGTCTGAAATACAAACAGATTGATTATACCTGTGGAGGAATAGCCCCTAGTGGCTCAGAGCAACAGCTTATTATGCAGGTGATTTGGGTTAGATTCCCATTGGCTCCCCTTGGGTAGGTTACTTTGCCCTCTGTTGCCTCGGAAGAAAATGCTTTACAATCTGCTTCCAGTCATTACTTTGCCAAGAAAACCCAGGGACAGCTGGAGTCAAGATTTTAAAACGGGAGTAGCAGAGTGCGAACCAAGCAAGCAACACTGCAATGAATGAGTGTGGTTAAGAAGACCCAGAGTCAGGAGTCAGCATTGACTTGAAGACGCTTAAAAAAACACTGTATATACATCGGCAGCCACACCAAAAAAGTAAAAACTGTACCATGATGAATTATTCTTTGGACTTTCTGCCTTCCATCCGTTGCCATGGTTCCCACAGTTTCATTCTCGGTGGTGTGTCAATGTGCGAACCGAGCGATCAATAAAGTCTGAATTGTTTTAAGAAAGTGAAACAAGCCCTATGGCGAAGCAGAACTACATTTCCCAGTGCACTGTGGGTCTGCGGAACCGGAAGCGGAAATGGGAGAATGAAAGGTCGAAGTGCAGCATGTGGACTTGACTGATGTCGAAGCACAATTTGTCATTAAAAGTGATCGAGCGCACATAGAAGTGAAAAGAAATCTTCAAGCGCTGTTAATAAAATTATTGTAGTGTGAGACATTGCCGGCGGGGAAAGTAAGCGTGAACTGAAGGAAGAGAAAGATATTGTACTACAGTATGGCTGGCACCAGCGGCCAGAAGGAATTGCTGGCCTTGATTTATCAGCATCTTGTGCAGGTTGGCTACAAAAAGGCAGCGAAACAGTTACAACAGCAAAGTGGCCAGGTAATGTCTGTAAATATGCTTATTACTTAACATTTGTATCACGCTTGTAAGCGTACGCAGCACCGTACAAATATAGATTACATAGATTTTCCGGGACGCACATGGGAGGCTTTCACTTTTCTTCTTGATTTAGATTGTAAACTCTGACTTTGTACGCTTTGTAGCGTTATATAGTAGTAGTTTTCTAGACTAGTTCTCTTGGCATGTGTATCTTGTGCACTTTTGATGTTTCGATTTTGAGTGAGTTTACTTGCTAAGTTAATGGTGAAAAGAAAGCAGAAGCTAAGGAGTTGCTAGCAATGGACAGAACAAGTTCAAACATCTTAATGTTTGCTACTAGCGAAGAGCCTTGACCATTTCTAAAGAAATCTTATGAAAAAGGATCTCGTGTACAGTATTTTTTGTGATAGGTAGCCGAAGCGTTAGTGCTGTAGAAAAGAAGCTGTTGTTCTTTCAAGTGAATTTCACATGCAATATACTGGCCAAGAGGCCATGAAACTCGTTAAACAATTTTAAGATTTTGTCCCAAGGTAGGGGTTGGTGCAAGCAAATTGATCTTTTTAATTACAGTCATTTATAGCATTGCAAGCTCTACAACACGTGCATGTCTGCAGAGATGAGCTAGTCTTTCTGAGTATCATCATGTTGTGATATCTGTAATTACACCTATACCAAATCTTAGCAACAGCTGAAGAATGGCAAGAGGGTCAAACAAAAATAAGTATTGGTTGCATGTCATCCAAGATAAAAATGGTGCCTAGGACAGTGGTAGCAGTAGTGCGGCACCTAAGCCTAAAATATTTGGCAGTGCTAACACCCCTAGTGCAGCTATAGGCCATGGTAAAGCTAGTGGTGGACCCACCGAAGCAGGAGATAAACCACAGAAATTTGATGAAAAAGTTAAGAGGATTGACTGATTTATTTAACCATATTTTTATACCGCCTTTTCCTTCGGTCAAGGCGGTTTACAATGTAACTCAGTAGTATACATGGAACATTTAACCAGTGTACAACAAACGCTGTACACTGGTTAAATGTTCCATCAGTTAAATGCACCCCTGAAGATAAAAAAAAAAAGGAGAGAAGGTACTGCTAGATTTCTTTTTCTTTTTTTTTTGTACATATGGTACAAATGAATTCCTTAAATGTGTTCATAAGGAGAGATAAAGATAGAGGAAAATTAATTAAAGTTGTCCTTAGAATACATATAAGTCAAGAAAAATCTTTAGGCTTTTAGATAGCTATGAAGATAACCTCCTCCTTTCTATTAATACACTTAGACCTGTATGCATACCTTTTTTATGTAATAGATGTTCTTATTTTTAAAAAAATGCACCCCCATGGGAAAATCGGTATTGTTAGCATAACTGGGTTAAAGAAAAAAAATTTTGGTCAAATTCTGGAGGTAAAGTCCATGAACTCTTGTCAGCAGGATAGACTTGAAGAATTCCACTGTCATGGAATCTCGGTACCTTTTGGAATCCTGCCAAGTATTTGTGGCCTGAATTGGTCACTGTTAAAAACAGGATACTAGGCCTAATGAACATCTGGTATGAGATAGTATGAAGTTTTAATGCTCTTTGAACTAGATAAATTAGATACATAGCAAAAAAAAAAGAGAGAAAAGAAACAACGTAGTTTAGTAACAATGGAAGTATCCTTCCATTTCTTTTAACAATTTAACTCCTTATTTATCCATTACCAACCTCGTTCTAATACAGTAAGAGACTAGTGGCAGTGCATTCATTCAACATTCAGACTTACATTGCTAAACATAGTAGCCTACCCTTTAACTATTAGTATTCAGCTTTATCAGAATGACACTACTTCTCTCTTCACTGTACTGTCTTTAGCTCATTACCATAGTAACACAGATAAGGGCATCTTTACTGAACCCCCTTCAAGTAATACACATCTTGTACACTAATGGCCCAGACCACTAAAACCTATGCTAGCTGCAGTGCACAGCGAATGCCCCAATCTGACCCATGCTACCAGAGTAGGGTGGAATTTTTAGCGCAGTATGTTAAAACCATGCACAAATCCCATGTTACCCTGGTGGCGAACTTTTGTAAGAATGCCCCATAGAGCAGAAGTAATGATTTGGTTATGTCCGAATGTTCCTCTTGATGGAAGCAAGCTGACATGCCAACATGGATTCAGTATACATAGAGATATTTTGTGCCGTATATCTAGTTTGTGCAAAAGCAAATTTTAACACTTGTTCCTTTTCATTAACAACATATTTCCCAGCAGTAATAATTCTTTGTGAATTATTGCAAGGTGCTGCGTTTTTCAAGGCACAAGTCTTTGAATTCCTTATTCATGGCATCATTGGAGACACAGAAATTGCTTCTAAATGTATAGTATGTGCTGAATTAATGTTGCGGTAAAACCAAGAGAAAATATAAACAAAGAGCAGATGTGGTTTGACATCATCAGCCAGTGCATTCCCAGAAGCCTCTTGTGCTACTCTTCATGTTTTGTTCACAGGTTCTTGATAGTGAGAGTGTCTCGTGAATGCCTGCAGAGGTGGTAAGGTTAACAGGAAGTAGTTATTGAAGGAAGGGCATAACACATGGCATATTTAGTAACCATCAGATACTACTACTGTTGAACATTTACTGCATATAGCTCTGTACATATAAAAGACAGCCCCTGCGCCTCAGAGTCTACAGTCTAGTAGAGCTGAGCCTGGGGTTTCTGGCATCTTTGTAACACATCTTTATGACTAAATCAGAGGGTGCTTGATCTGTGACACAAACTCCATTTCAGCCCTGGTTTGGTAGGTGCTCTTAAGGCAATCCTCTGAGTTTTCAGGAACTTATTTCATCCTGATCCCACAGGCACCTGAAAACATGTTTTTCCTGAGCAAACTTAGTCACCTGCTTAATGCTTTCCATCCACAAATGTACAGGTGTATTTAACACCTTTTTGTCAATTAGTGTATAGACCTTACAAGATGCCTCCCTGTGTATCCAGATTTCACAGAACACATCTTTCCTATTTGTCCCCCCAGTCCAGTGCAGATGAATGGGTTATACTCCTCTACCAGCAGCGGAGACCGAGGACAAACTTGAAGTATGCTATAAGTAGCCTGTGCCACCTGACAAGAGCCAGTATTTCTCAGTCTCTACCAGGTGGTGAGCATAGCCTGTGCAGTCTGGTGCTGGATTTGGGCCGACAGTATTGTTTGCAGGCCCAGGATGCAGAACCTGGTGGTGCTGGGTCCCTCTGCCTTCCTCCCCAGCTGCCTCCCTCCAGTAGGCTCCCTCTTTCCTCCTCCACAACATTTGGGAGGGGGTCAGGGGTTGAGCAGGTTCCTGTGCTTTTAAGGCTCTGCAAAAAAAATAAGTAAGGCAGAAACGGGAGCAGGCAGCTCTAAAGATTGGCTGTGGGGACAGCATGCGGTCTTTGGGAGGAGCAGCCACTGGGTAAGTCTGGGGATCAGTGCCAGGGAATGCAGTTAGCACGGGGGAGAGTCAACAGGCCACAGGACCATGGATTGTGACATGTATTGTTTGCACAGGGCATGCTGTCTGAAGTCGGGCTGTGCCGCAGCTGTGTTCAGGAGAATGTGACTGCTGCAGATCGCCTCGGGGAGGCCCAGAGGAGCCAGAAACGTTCGGGAGCAGAGTTGGCAGCGGTCTCATGGCTTTGGCAGGAACCACCACCATTTGAATACATCGTGTTCGGCAGTTCTGGAAGGAGCTAAGCCCCTGATGCTGCAGCCCATGGCAGATGTTTCACCCAGGACCTCGGTTGAGTTGTCTGGGGGGAGTGTAAGGGCTAAAGGCTTTCCCTTTTTCCCTCAAGTTCATCTTTCTGCTTCACCAGGCCTCCGTTTTGAAGCAGGGTTTGGGTGAAGGGTCCCTATTCTTCACCAAGTCTCCTTTGGGTATTGGACAGGGGTCTTCCACGGTGGCCAAGTGCCTATGTCGAGGAGGATGCAGAGCTAGGCCCAGCGGGGTCATTGAACTCCCTGGATCATTTGAAGGGGATAGCAGACCTCCTTGAGGGGGAGCTCCTAGTGGGGGAAGATCCGACAGCAGTACAGATTTTTCACTGGGATAAGCTTCTCTCTTATTTCAGAGTCCCTGGCAGTTTTGCAAATTGCAGAAGAGCCTAGGTCAGAGCCCACAAAGTCTTCAGGAGATCTGCTGATGGAGGGTATCCAAAAGCCCCTGCAGTCCTTTCTGGCTGACAGGGTCTTGAAGGCAATGATTGCAGAGGAGTGGAACTCTACTGATGTGGGCTAGTGCGTTGGTCAGAGTATGGCGAGGCTGTACCCAATTCCCCCAAGGAGAGGGAGAAGTTGCGCTTGGTTCGTGTGGATACACTCATGATGGCTGTTACTCATAAGAACACCATCCCGGTGGAGAGTGGTGCGGCCATGAAGGATCCTTAGGACAGCCAAATGGAAGCCCCGCTTAAACATGTCTTCAAGGTCTCTGCTCAAGCCCTGCATGGGGCTATATGTGGTGCTTACATAGCTAGAGCCTTCTCTGGTCCTATTGGAGGATTACTGAGGAGACTGTGGTGGATCCTGCTTGCCAGGCAGAAGCTGCTATGCTGGAGTCTGGGTTGCCCTTTCTGGCAGAGCTGCTCTATGATCTACTTTGGGCGTTGACTAAGAGTTTTGCTACGGTTGTGTCATTGTGGCGGCTTTTATGGTTAATGCAGTTGGTTGGCAGATGTGGCTTCTAAGATGCAAGCTGCCCTTTGCAGGGAAATTGTTGTTTGGAGAGGACTTGGAGAAGCTGGTCAAGGATTTGGGAGGCTATGAGGTGCCTAAGATACCAAAGGATAAGCCGAAAGGGGCTGGCAGAGAGGTCCCCTTGAGAGGTCATTGTCAGGAATTTTGCAAGTTTTGTCCTGCTCGGGTGATTTTATCCACAGAGATCCCAATTCCTGCAGCAGGGCGCTTCCAGGGAGCCCAGAGGGGGCCTTGGGAGCTCCCAGTTCTGCCAAGTCTTCCCAATGAAGGTGTGGGGGGCCTTGGTGGGGATTAAGCCTATAGGCAGCCATGTGCAGTGGTTCTGTCCTGCTTGGGCTCAGGTCACATCAGTGGCCTGGGTGCTGAAGGTGATCAGAGACGGTTATGCTCTCGAGTTTGTCAGGAATCTCTTGAACATCTGTTGCAGCTAGAGATGGTCAAGCCAGTGAAAACTGACTAGAACTTCAATCACTTCGAGGCAATCTACTTTGTGGTCCCCAAAATGGAGGGGTCATGTCAACCCATTCTGGATCTGGAAGGGGTCAACAGGACCCTAAAGGTCCCATGCTTCTGTATGGAGACCTTACGGTCGATAATAGTAGCACTATGGCAGAGAGCTTTTGATATCTCTGAACTTGACCAAAGCTTACCTGCACATTCCTATCCACTCCGATCACCTGTGGTTTCTAAGTTTTGCGGTGCCAAGGGGACATTTTCAGTTTCAGGTTTTACCCTTTGCTGGCCATTGCGTGTCATGGTGGTGAACTTAGCAACTAAGGAGTCCTCATCCATCCTTATCTGGACATTTGGCTGATTCAGACAAAGCCATTCCAGGAGAGTTTTTAGAGGCAATGACCCTGATTATCCAGAGTTTTCATGAGTTTGGCCAAGAGCAGGTTAGACCCCTTCCAGTCCTTGGAGTATTTAGGTGCTCAGTTGGCATGGTTTTTCTCCTAGAGGGCAGGATTGTGAAGTTGTAGGACCAAGTGCGGGAGTTGAGAAGGGTCCCCTCCCCTCAGGTGTCGGACTGTTTTTAGGTGCTGTGCTCTATGGCAGCCATGTTGGAAATAGTACCCTAGGCAAGGTTACACATGCAGGACCTTCAGATGGACCTTCTGTCACAATGATCTTCCCATTTGCACTCAATGGAGGTTTGCCTTCCACTTTGAGAGGAGGTCAGGGCGAATTTACGGCAGTGGCTGAATCTGGAGCATCTCTTGAATTCCTAAACTGGGTGGTGGTGACCATGGATGCCAGTCTGTTTGGCTGAGGGACTGTGTCTGTCTGTCTGTCTCAGATAGCTCAGGACATATGGGACCAGGCGGAGAGTCTCTGATCGATCAATTGCTTGAAGATATGGGCAGTGCTTCTGGTTCCGGAGATGTTCCTTCCTCTGCTGAGTTACAAAGAAGTGCAAGTACTGTCAGATGATTCCACGATGGTGGCAAATATCAGTTGACAGGGCAGCACTTGGAGTTCACTGGTAGTGACAGAGGCGATTCTGTTTCTTCAGATGGGCGGAGGCCCATTTGCTGGCACTCTTGTTGGCTCATGTCACCAGGAAGGAGAATGTCCAGGTGGATTACCTGAGTTGTAACTCTCTGGTTCCCAGAGAATGGATTCTGTCAGAGTTGGCATTCCATTGGATTGTGGATCACTGGGAGCTGCCAACAGTGGATTTCATGGCATCTCTTCTGAATGCCGAGATCGCCCATTTCTTTAGTTGTGGCAGAATGCATATGTCTGAGTGACTCTGCCCTGGTTCAACCCTGGCCAAGTGTAGATATGCTTTGTTATCCCTCCATGGCCCCTGATCTTGCAGGTCCTGCAGCGGATAGTCTCAAGGGTGAGTGGTGGTGATTGCGCCAGACTGGCCTTGATGTCCTTTGTATGCAGATTGAATTCAGCTGCTGATAGCAGGATCATTTCTCCTGCCTGCGGATGTGGGCCACCTTATTTGAGGGTCAGTGAGGATGCCGGATGTGGGTTGGTTCTTGCTTATGGCTTGACTCTTGAGAAGGTTCAGCTAAGGCATAGAGGCTATTTGCCTTTGGTTATTAACACTTTACTGCAGGCTCGCAGGCAGTCAACATCATTGGTCTCTGTGCGGGTCTGGTGCATTTTTTGAGGCTTTGTGTGGCGAGCATGACATTTGCCTCCATTTGCCCCCTTGGGGCCTCGTTTCCTGATATTCTGGTGTTTCTGCAAGTGGGGCTAGAGACACATTTGGCCATGGGCTCCTTGAGGATTCAAGTGGTGGCTTTGGCATGTTTCAGGGGTCATGTTCAGGGTCAGGCCCTGGCGGTTCATGGAGATGTGATTTTATTTCCTTCAGAGCATTAAGCGTATTCGTCATCTTCCTTGCTGGTCTTGGGTGACCCCCCTGGAACTTTAATTCGGTGCTCTCGGTCTTGGGGGTGCCTCCTTTTGAGTCGCGTCAGGAAAGGATTTCACTTTGAAGATGGTGTTTCTGATAGCGATTTGTTCAGCCTGCCATATTTCTGAGCTCCAGGCTTGGTCTTGTAGGGGGCTTACTGGTTTGTTTTTTTTCCTAAGGAAGGTAGTTCTGCACCCGGTTCCTTCCTTTTTACTGAAGGTGGTGTCAGCTTTTCATCTCAATCGCTGACCTTTTCTCAGTCACGGGATTCAGTGGAGGCCCATCGCCTTCATAAGATAGATGTCCATAGGTGTCTCAAGTGATACTTTAAGATGACTCCGTTATTTTCAGCATTCCGAGAGGCTCTTCTTGTTTGGTCCTCATAAAGGTGAGGCAGCTTCTATTTACCTTTTGGATCTGGGAGGCTATTGCGTCTGCTTATCTGTTGAAGGGGTGTCCAGCGCCCTTGGGGTTGCGGGCTCTGCGCAGGTGGAGTTTGGTCTGGTTCCTCCCCGGGACATTTGTAAGGCAGCAGCATGGTAGTCTCTTTATTCCTTTGTGCAGCATTACTGCCTGGATGTACAAGCTCAGCAGGACGTGACCTTTGGGGCATGGGTGTTGCAGGCTGGTGTTTCGGTTTCCACCTGTTGCCAGTACTGCTTTGCTACATCCCACTCATCTGGACTTGACTAGAGGGAACTTTTACCTGCTAATTTTATTTGAGTCCCTCCAGTCCACCTGGGATGTTTTGCTATGTGGAGTGCTAGGGCACATTTACTCTTGCAGAATCGAATTTTGAACAGGCACGTTTGGGACAGCTTATGCTAGGATATGAATGGAGATTTCTGTTGGGAGTTCAGTGGTGTCTGTTTGGTTGTGCCCTGGGTCTGTGGTCTTTGCATTTTCTTGTTTTTGCCAGGTTGTTTCTCTCGTTTTTTCTTGGAGAGGGCATAACTGGCGGAGAATTGGTGTTTTGGGCTTCAGTTTCTCTGCTTTGAGGTTCATACTGGCTCTTGTGAGTTGGCACAGGCTACTTCAAGTTTGTGTTCTCTGTCTCCACCTGCTGGTAGATGAACATAACTCACTCGTCTGGACCAGATTGGAAGGGGCTCCAGGAAAGAAAATTAGCAGGTAAGGTCTAATTTTACCTTCTCTATAAAATACCTTTTGGAACTTTGTCACAGTTAACACATTTTTTAGAGTTTGTTTTTTATTTTCCTGTAAATTAGGAATTCTGTACATGTTTTCATGCAGACAGACTTCCTTGGAAGAGTGATATTTTCTTATTTTGGATGTTTCTAATATGTTAATCACACTTCAATAAAGAGTTAAGTGAAAAAAAAAATATTCAGGTGCTTTTCATGTTTTGTTTTGTTTTTTGTTTTTTTTGCCTGGGAATTGTCTCGTAAAAATGTCTTTTCTTACCTTCCCTAACAGAACATAGCTTCTTCACAATCGGTTTCATTGCTGGACATTTACACACAATGGACAAAGTGAGTATCGCTCAAAAGTGTCAGGGGAGGAGGTGTGCAGAAGGAAGAGGCACTGTACTGTAACATGAACTGTTACCATTATTGCATTCAATCTATTGGCAACTTACATGGATTTCATGTGGGTGGGTGGTTATTTATTTTCTTCTGTTTCTAAGCTACCTATCCAGTCAAAGGCTGCAGGTGGGCGACAGTATATTCAACATAAAATAAAGTACATAATACATCAAGCACAGCACAAAGATCAACGGAATACAAAATCTTAAAACGGTAAATTGCCAAGGCATTAGCAAGATGTCATTGTTTTTATTTTATTTATATGAATTTAATAACCACCTTTATGAAGAGATTCACCCAAGGCGGAGTACAAAAGGTCTCCCCCCCCAACATAAACATCCTGCGTTGTAGTAGCAGCATACCAATAGTAGATGACCCCTTGTCATAAAAGACAATTAGAGCATTGAGAGAAACTTGGAAAGAGGCAATAATAGATAGCAATAATGATTCAATGTCAGTAACGTACACCTTGAAATAGCATAGTAGAACATTCAAATAACAGAAAAATGGTACAATATCAGCAGAATATGATGATATATCTTAATAGGCAACATGGTATAATACTCAAATAACATAAATGGGATTCTCTCAGTGTCGGCACAGTACAAATGATTTACCATAAAAGACAGCACAGTAGAATATTCATATAATATATATAGGATGCTTGCAATGTTAGTAATGTATAGTGAAATATCCTAATAGGCAGCAGATTGGACAGTGCAGCTGTGATATATAGACAGACAACATGGGGAAGGTAAAGGCATAGAGATAAATAATCTAGTTACCCATTTTTAAGGATAAATTCTATATTTGCAGATGAATAAGATATGTGGATCTGGCCTCGGTTTCAGGGTGTGCAGCAAGCTAGTTTCGAATCAGTATGTTTGAATGGAAAGTTAGTCACCACAGTCATTAAAGGCTTTGAAGAATAGCCAGGCTTTTGCATGCTTCCTGAAGCAGAGGTAATCTTAAGTTAGACATAGCCCTCTGGGAGTGAGTTCCAGAGTGTGGGAGCTATTCCTGAGAGAGCTCACTAGTGGGTTTCACAGTGTGTGATTCATTATCTATCTTCCAATCCAGTCCCAATCTGTGGTAGTCGCCTCCCATCAGCAGCTTGGAGACTGAGCATGTCAGATTCTCTGACTTCACCATAGAAAGGCAGCTGGTACCTCCCACCAGCCCCCAGTATCTTAGTCTCCAAGCAACTGGAGAGAGGTGATCCCATAGACAGGGACTCACTGAAGGGACAACTAAGAACTTGGGCAAGTGTGTTTGGGTACAGAGCTGGCCTTTAAATTTGTTTGGAGGAGCTTGTTCCCTGAATTAAGCCTGTTTGTTTTAATTGAGGAGGGGGGAAAAAACCGAAGAACCAGAGTGCATTGGGCTGACAGGCAGCAGGAACTCCTTCGGGGGGGGGGGGGGGCCATTAGGGTCCCAGTAAGGTAAAGGGGAAGGACTCGGCAACTTCCACATCTCGCTGGGGGTGAGAAGCCGCAGACAGGAGAAACACCCATCAGTGAAGGAATTGGTCTGCCGAAGCTGTGCTGTCAGCTGAGTGGCTGTCCAGGAAGCATCACGGCCAGCCGCTGCAGGAGCAGAGGGGTTTCCTGCTTTGGCATGGCTTGCTGAAGGCTGTGAGTTAATGCAGGCAGTCATTGGAGGATCGCAGTGGGAGTCGGGGACTGCGAGGGGAGCTCCATTTTGCGTTGAAAATGCTGCCATTGTTCTGGGCAGTCGACCACATGGAGGGGTGGATTTTGGTGGTGGGCTGGATGCTGCGGGTGCCTGCCCTCATGGTTTGTGGTTTTTTTTTTTTAATTATTTTTTTCTGCCCTCTCTGCACCCTGGAACAGCCCATCTTTGAGAATCTTGAGCACTTGGAGGTATACGAAGCATTTTTTTTTTATTGCTGTTCCAGGGAGTTTTATATTATTTTCTGCCTTAGAGAAGTAGATCCAGGCCAAGGGGCATTCTGGCCTGAGGGCTGGCTTCGGGGAAGCGCAGGTGCATTTCCTGGAAAGTATTATGCCCTCTAGGCCCACTTGTGGTTGAGGCAGAAGCCAGGTCAGCCGAGGAAGGTTTTCTGGAAGGGAAGATGTACTGAACTCCTCAAGGAGCGGAAGGACCTTTTCCCGCTAGAGGGTTCCTCTTCTCCTGCATCTGGCGGGGTAGCCACCAGTATACAGGGGGGCAGGGAGAGTTCGGCCCTACCAGTACTGGAGCCTAGAGGCAGGGTGCCTAGGTCACCTAGACCATCCACATCTAAGGATTCATCTGCAGATGCTCTCCCAGGGGGTTTTTCACCCGAGTTTGTCTGCTCATGCACAAGGCCTTTTGTATGAAGCAGTGTGGTGAGGAGGGACCGATTTAGCTCCCAGGGGCGAACTAGGAAGCGAGCCTTTTCCGAGGCCCTCTTGGGGACAAAGGCGGAAGGGGAGCCCGGCCCTAGTAGGAAACATATGAAAACTGACCCTTGGAAGGACCTGAGCTCTGCTCATTAGGATGAGGTCGAAGACCCAGGAGTGGAGGCAGATATGGAAGCAGAGGCTATGGAGCTTGAGGAAGGTGAGATCCCGCAATGGGAAGAGTCTTGCATTGTTTGTTTTCCATAGAGAGGAGTTAGTGGCATTGATTACACATTTCGCTAAAGCCCTTAATATGGTGGCTGACACCCCAGCAGAAGAAGAGCCACTAGAGGACCCATTGTTTCAAGCGGCCAGAAAGACAGACTGTTTTTCCGCTGCATCAGGTGGTCAAACAGATAATTCAGGACGAATGGGACATCCCAGAGGCAGCCCTGGAGGGTATGTGAGCTATGGCTCAGCTCTATCTACTACCGGATCAGGATAAAGAGCTCTTCTGCTTTCCCAAGGTGGATGCCACAGTGGCGATAGTCAAAAAAAAATCACTATCCTGGTGGAGGGTGGGTCAGTGATTTAAGGATGTACAGGATCGGAAGTTGGAGACCCTCCTCAAGCAGGTGTTTGAGATTAATGCATTAACCTTTCAGGCCTTTGTGTGTGGGGCCTTTGTGGCCCACGCCTGTTTGTGTTGGGCACAGACGGTGCTGGAGGGTGCAGCAGACTTGCAGTCTCTTCTGCCAGATGCGACTAAGTTGGAGTCTGGGATGGCCTACTTGGCAGACATCTTTTATGATCTGATTAGAGGATTGTCCAAGGGCATGGCCTCGGCGGTGGCCACTTGCCACTATTTGTGGTTGCATAATTGGGCAGCGGACATCTCTTCAAATCCTGGCTCAGCAAACTTCCTTTTCGGGGGAAGGTGTTTGGAGAGGAGCTCGATAAGTTGGTGAAGGATCTTGGAGAGTCCAAAGGAGGCAGGCTTCCAGAGGTCAAGCAAAAGCCGGTTCATTCCTCAGGCCCAGTGAGGGGTCAGCCATGGGATTTTTGGCAGTTTCATGCAGTTAGAGTGCAAACCGATCAGAGGACAATTCCCTTCCCGAGGGCAAGCTTTTTGAGGGAGAAGCAGGGGCTTATACTCCTCCACTCCCTCATCTGCCAAGAAAACACAATGATGCTAGGAAGGTCCAGGAGTGGTTGGTTTCTGTGGGAGGTCGCCTGCGGAATTTTACAAAGCTTGGACCAGGATCACTTCTGACTAGTGGATGCTGGAAGTCATCAGAGAAGGGTACGCGTTGGAATTTACCCATCCTCTTGCAGACACCTTTTCCAATTCCCCATGCAGGACCCCTTGGAAGCTTGAGGCTGTACAGGGGACACTATGGTGCCTGCTAGAGTTGCAGGCAGTAGTGGAGGTGCCCAGAGACCAGTGCGGTTGTGGTTGATACTCCATATACTTCGTGGTCCCCAAGAAGGAAGCCCTGTCGCGCCCCTTTTCTATGCATTTCTAAGGAGAAGGTAGTGCTGCGGCCGGTACCTTCTTTTCTTCCCAAGGTACTGTCCGCTTTTCATCTTAATGAGCTGGTGTCTCTTCCAGTGTTTTTTGAAGGTGGAAGATCCTCTGTTGTGGCATCTAGATGTTCGACGGGTGTTGTGATGCTATCTGAAGCTGACAGAATTGTTTTGCAGGTCCAGTCGTCTTTGTACTGTTCAGAGTCTGCGTAAGGTGAAAGCGGCTTCAAAGGCTTCCATATTGCAGTGAGTGAAGGGGGAAGAGGCTTCAAAGGCTTTCATATTGCGGTGGTGAAGGAGGTTATCTCCTTGGCATACCTGCTGAGACACAAGGAGTTGCCCAAAGGGTTGCAGGCTCGTTCCACGTGCACTCTGGCAGCGTCATGGGCAGATATTTGCAGGGCAGAGATGTGGTGGTCTCTGCATATCTTTGTGAAGCATTACAGCTTGGACGTTCAGGCAGCAAGGGATGCATGTTTTGGGTCGGTAGTGCTTCAGGCTGGGCTCACGGGTCCCTCCCAAGGCTAGTCATGCAATGGTACATCCCACAGGTCAGGAATGGACTGGAGAAACGATAAGGAAGGTGAAATTAGGCCTTACCTGTTAATTGGTTTTCCTTGAGTTCCTCCATTCCAGTCCCAGACCCTCCCTGATTTCTGTTTGGTTACAGTGTGATGGCGTTTCCGGGCCTGAAGAAGTTCATCTGCTGGCATTGGTCTGGAAGTTGATCAGGAAGCCATCGGTGTGTGCGGCTCCTGGAGGAGTGGCCTGATGCCTTTCTGGGGCAGGAGGTCTAGAGAACACACTGTCAGGTGTTCACATAAGTGTATGGCACTGTAAGTGTTGGGGTGTTTAAAAGTACTTCTTTTTAAACACCCCAACACATACAGTGCCATATGAATTCCATTTTGATTATGTGTTGAGTGAAAAAATATGGGTTACATTGTAGCTTCATTGTGTGTCCCCAGTCTTTCTACTTTCTGATGTCATAAACAACTGATCTACGTTTACCCATTCATTCCATTCATTAATTTATAGACTTCTATCAAATCTCCCCTCAGCCATCTCTTTTCCAGGTTGAAGAGCCTTATCTTTTTAAGTCTCTTCTCATAGGAGTATCCTTCCACCCCTTTTACCAGTTTGGTGGTTCTTCTCTGTACCTTTTTGTAATTCTGCTATATCCTTTTTAAGATATGGCGACCAGAATTGCACACAATATTCAAGGTGCAGTCGCACCATAGCACAATACAGAGATATTATAATATCCTTGGTTTTAATCTCATTCCTTTCCTTAATGGAATATTTTAAAGAAGTCTGAGTGGGTGAGGTGGAGGATCTCATTGCAAAGCTGCTCTTCATTGAGAGCAATGTGAACAGTGGCAAAAGAATCCTATGGGCTCTAAACGACAGGGGCAGAGGTTGAGGAGAAAAATGGCTGTTATATGGCATTGTGTTTGACCATGTCGACATGCCAAGATTTCAGGACTTGGGCTGTATAAACCAAATGATTTAATATATTTTTTTTTGGTGGGGGGGGGGGGGGGGGGTTGTGCTAAAGATGTCTTTATTTCTAATCCGCTGTTGCACTCTGAGCATTTTGAAATGTATGCTCTATTGGTTGAATAAGAATTTGCTGAAGTACTTGTGGATGGTTATGCACTTGTGTCTTTGAAAGATGAGTGAGAATTTTTTGTGTAATTATGTGGATTTGGTTGTGTGTGCTGGAGATGGGGGGGGGGATGAATATAAGTATGGGTTTGGGTGTACTGAGTGGAAGCTTCAGGGCATATATGTTTGTCTGTTGTCTAGTTGATTCAGGGAGGGATGTTTATAGGAGAGCATGAGTGTTGAAAGGGTAGCCTAGTGGTTAAAGCAACAGCCTAGCACCCAAGAGATTTGGGTTCGATTCCCACTGGCACTCCTTGTGACCTTGGGCAAGTCACTTTACCTTCCATTGCCTTGGAAGAAAGACCTGGAAATCTACTTCTGGTCATATCTTGCCAAGGGACTGCTGAGTCACCAGGAGCCGGCATTGACTTGACTGCACTTAAAAAGTTTGGAAAGTCTGAGGCTTTTGTCTCAGGTTTGGGTGAGACAGTTAAGGAACTCTGTGGTGGCTGAAGCAGCTTTGGTTTATTTAATTTAATTTAATTTAATTAGCAGGTTTTTATATACCGCAGCTTCCATAGATCAGTTGCGGTTTACAATGAACAACAATGAACAAGCAAGGCTGTTTTACAAGGAACGGCAGTAAACATCAATGCTGTTTTTACATATAACAGTGTAAACAATAATGGGTTCAATCTATCAGTAACAGATTGATAGAATTGAGAACTATATACAGTGAACATGTTTAGAACTATAATACAATTTTAAATAGAATCTCTGGATACATAAGAACATAAGAAATGCCATACTGGGTTAGACCCAGGGGTCCATCAAGCCCAGTATCCTGTTTCTAACAGTAGCCAATGCAGGTCGCAAGTATCTGTCAGGTTCCCAGAAGGTATACACATTCCATGCTGCTTGTCCAAGAGGTAAGCAGTGGATTTCCCCAGCCCTCTTTAATGATTGTTCACGGACTTTTGCTCCAGGAACTTGTCCAAACCTGTTCTGAGCCTGGAAATATCAACAGCTTTTACTACATCCTCTGGTAATGAATTCGAGTTTGATTACACTGAGTAAAAAAACTATTTTCTCAGATTACTCTTAAACGTTGCCACATTGTAGCTTCATTGCGTGTCTCCGAATCTTTCTACTTTTTTGAAGGAGTAAACAACCAATGTACATTTACCCATTCCACTCCATTCATTACACAGGTACACTACCAAAAAACTGCCTCCAGTTTTGCAACTGATTCCTATAGATTTTGGGGTGCTGAATCCAGGAAAAATAGCCAAAATGTTCCATCACGTCACGTTTTCTTGCAAAATTAGATTTCTTACCCATATAAGGAATGTTTACATAATTTCTTTTTAGCCGACTGCAGTTTATTTTCTTGGCCCAAAATAGAGGTTGTAATGGTTAACTAACTAGAAACACTCCCTCATGATATTTTAGAGTGTTTTGTATTCATTTTATACATTAACAGGACAATTGGGAGGCGGGGGGCTAAATCCAGTACTCGCGCTGGCGCATGTTCTTTCCTGTTCGCCTCGCCTCGTTCGCTCGCTCAAACACGGTGGTTGCGACATGAATGTTCCTGTCAAATTTCAGTTTCTTGCAAGTTCATTATTACCTTTTGTTTGCTCAGTCGTAATCCAGCTTTATTCCGAAGTGGTTCACTACAGTTGTAGTTTGCAGTGCTGTGTATTTGTGATGGCTCACAGAGCCAGAGGTTGCGTCAACTCTCTGGACAGTTTTTGTTTTATTTGTGGGGAATATACCATGAAAATGTGGCAGAGGAACATTTCTGCATTTATTAAAAAAGTATATTTCGGCTATTTTGGTTTGAAGTTAGGCGATCAAGACAAACCGTGGGCTCCTCACAAAGTGTGCAAGACATGTGAGGAAGATCTACGCTTATAGATGAAAGGTAAAAAACAAACATTTCGTTTCGGAATACCTATGATGTGGCGTGAACAAAGAGACCACAGCAGTGACTGCTATTTTTGCTCTTGCATTGTGAAGGGATACAACTTAAAAAATAAGAACGTAATAAGTTACCCCAACTTTCCCTCAGCAATTAGGCCTATGCCTCATAGCAACGAAGTACCTGTGCCTGAACCACCAAAATCTTTGGATCATATTTGTGTGGACGATTCTGATCATGATGAGACTCATCAGATGGCTTTTCCCGATGAGTCCAGTACTTCCGAGTTTGAAACTGAACCAGATCCGAAACCTGAACCTTTCTCTCAAGCTGAATTGAATGATTTAGTCCGGGATTTAGGACTCCCAAAAGATGCTGCCCAACTGCTAGGTTCTCGGCTTAAACAGAAAAATCTATTGTCACCAGGAACAACTTTTTATTGGTACCGCAACCGCGAGACACAATTTTTGAAGTATTTCAGCAAAGAGGAAGATTTGGTATTTTGCAACGATATATACGGAGTGATGGAAAAGTTTAAACTCAAGTATGATCCTGCTGAATGGCGGCTGTTCATTGATTCGTCAAAAGACAGCATAAAAGGTATTCTTCTTCATAATGGCAACACATTCGCTTCAGTTCCTATTGCTCACTCTGTTATTCTCCAAGAAAAATACGAGAATTTGGCCCTGATTCTTCAGAAGATTCGTTATGATGAGCATAAGTGGATGATTTGTGGAGACTTTAAAATTCTATCCATGCTATTAGGGCAGCAATCCGGTTTCACCAAATATCCCTGCTTCCTTTGCTTGTGGGATAGCCGGGCCCGCAACCTACACTGGGGGAAAAAAGACTGGCCAATTCGGGAGTATTTGAGACCCGGTGAGAAAAATGTTCTTCATGAGAGCTTGGTACCTCGTGATAAAATTCTATTACCACCTCTCCACATTAAGTTGGGATCTCATTAAGCAATTCATCAAGTCCCTTCCAAAAGATGGTGAGTGCTTTCGGTACCTTTGCTCAAAGTTCCCCCGACTTTCTGAAGCAAAGCTAAAGGAAGGAGTGTTTGTTGGCCCTGATAAATGGAAACTCATTTCAGATGGAGCATTCGCTGAAACGATGTCTGAGAGGGAAAAAGAAGCCTGGGATTCCTTCAAGGATGTTGTTCTCAAATTCTTGGGGAACAGGCGGGATGAGAACTATAAGGATATTGTTGCCAGGATGCTCAATGCCTTCAAAGAACAAGGCTGTAACATGAGCCTGAAAGTCCATTTCTTGCACTCCCATGTGAACTACTTTCCCGAAAACTTGGGGGCGTACAGTGAAGAACAAGGTGAAAGGTTTCACCAGGACATCAAGGACGCAGAGAGAAGGTACCAAGGAAGATGGAACACCACTATGATGGCTGATTTCTGCTGGTTGCTGCTGCGGGAAACCCCAGATGAAAAATACGCCAAGCAGCGCACCAAGAGAAGCATTCGGGGGAAGAAGAAACGGGCCCACCAGGAGATTGATTGACCCAAGAATGACTTTAAAATCTAAACTGTGTTGACAAATATCGTGTTTTTACTAAACTTTGAAATAAAAATTTGCTAGTTATTACCACAGTGTTGGATCTCATTTATTAGAATTTTATTTTCACACCATCGGGTGTTTGTCTTCATGTATTGCAATGGTGCGGTTTGCGTTTTCTATTCTTACATACATACCTGTACAACATTTTTTGCACATTTCTTTGCTTTGCTTTGCTTTGTGTCTAACCTCGCTCTTATATGCTCAATGTTTGTGCACATGTATGTGGCTGTTTTAAGTGCAGACAATTTTGCTACCATCACAGTGTGTTTTGTTGACATTACTCTATTCTTATGTGCTGTCTTGTTACAATTTTCTTTATTCTTATTTGAATAACTACTAAACAATTAGTATAAAGAATTCATCCAAGAAACTTTTATCTCGATCACACTCAATCTGAAACGTTCACCTCAAACTGCTAACCCAATGTAGCAAAAAATCTGTACGTGATGGAGCAAATTGGTTACCAGATTTGGATTCAGCGCACCAAAAAACGTAAAAATCAATTGAAACATTAGAGGCAGTTTAAAAAAAATTTTTTTTAGTGTACCTGTGTTATTTTATAGAACTCTATCATATCTCCCCTCAGCTGTCTCTTTCCAAGTTGAAGATCCCTAACCTTTTAAACATTTCTCGATCGGGATATCCTTCCATCTCCTTTACCATTTCTGTCACTCTTCTCTGTAGTTTTTCCAATTCTGCTATATCCTTTTTAAGATAAGGTGATCAGAATTGCACAAAATATTCAAGGTGCAGTCGCACCATGGAACGATACAAAGACATTATAATATCCATGGTTTTACGTTCTATTCCTTTCCTTATGATTCTTAGAATTCTGTTTGCTTTCTTGGCCACGGTTGCACACTGGGCAGAGGGTTTCAATGTACTATCCACAATGATGCCCAGGTCCATTTCCTGAGTGGTGATTCCTAATGTGGAACCTCGCATCGTGTAACTGTAGTTTGGGTCGTTCTTCCCTAAGTGCATAATTTTGCTCTTGTCCACATTAAATTTCATCTGCCATTTGGATGCCCATTCTCCCAATTTTTCAAAGTCGTCTTGTGTTTATCAAATTTACAGACGACACAAAACTATTATCTCACTCATTTCCATTTCCATGTCATTTACAAATATGATAAAAAGCCAAGGGCCCAGCACAGATCCCTGGGGTACTTCAATATTCATCTTTCTCCATTGAGAAAATTTTCCACTTAGCCTTAGTTTTTGTTTTCTGTCTTTTTTTAACCAGTTCCTAATCCACAGTAGTACGCTGCCTCCTATCCCATGTTTTTTTTTTTTATTTCCACAAGAATTTCTCATGAGGGACCTTGTCAAAGTTTTTCTGAAAATCCAGATGTACTGGCTCACCTTTATCTATTTGTTTAGTCACGTCTTTGAAAAAACATAACAGATAGTGCTCCCTCCCATTAAGCCATGACTATTCACATGTTCAGTAATTTTGTTCTTTATAATTTCTACCATTTTGCCGAGTGCAGATGTCAAGCTTGCTGGTCTGTATTTTTCCCGGATTACCGATAGCATCCTTTTTAAAAATTGGCATTACATTGGCCACTCTCCTCAAGTACTACAGATGTGTTTTTGGGTTTTTTTAAATTTTATATTTATTGAGTTGTTACATCTTATCAAGACAAATTTGTAAAGAAAGGTATATCATCAAGAAAACTACATAGAAAGTTTAAAGAAAAAAACTAAAAATGAAAATGCCTGTATTTCACTAAGAGGAGGAAGACGTGTAGAAAACCTGGCTGGGCTGGAAGAACCCCAACCATTAATGGGGTTAAAAAAAGGAAATATTATACAGCATATTTCACAAATCAAGATAGCCATGTGCATTGTGTTATAGACTAAGCCTCCCGGTCATGATCAGTGGGAGCAGATGTTATCGGCAATCTGGCGCTAATAAAAGCAGCTAAATCCTTAGGCCGAAAAAAGCTAAATCTCTGAGATTTATACACAGCTAAGCATTTACATGGGAAACGTAAATAATAGGTGGCACCTAGCTGCAAGATGCTGGGTTTAAGAAGAAGAAACTGCTTTTTGCCTTTTTTTGTGTTTCCCTAGAAATATCTGGGAACATAGAAACTTTAACCATAAAAAAGGGCTGAGAATACTTCTTATAAAACAATTTAAGCAGCCAGTCCCTGTCTGATGCTAAGGCACATGTAATCAGAAGCGTAGAGAACTGCACAACATCAATACTAAGAACATAAATAGAAACCTAGAAAATGATGGCAGAAAAAGGACCACATGGCCTATCTAGTCTGCCCTTCCATCTCCAACTGTGCATGTCCCATGCTTTCTTAAATTCAGATACTGTCCTCGTCCCCACTACCTCCACTGGAAGACTATTCCACGCATCTACCACTTTTTCTGTAAAGAAGTATTTCCACATATTACTCTTGAGTTTATTCCCTTTCATTCTCATTCTATGTCCCCCCTCGTAGCAGAGTTTGCTTTCAATCGAAAGAGGCTTTCCTTTTATGCATTTATGCCATGGAGGTATTTAAACTCCTCTAACCCACCTTTCCTCTAACATGTTCATATTAAGATCTTTAATAGTCTGAAACATTAAGAATATCTATATTAGTGTCCATATTTACAGGACTCAGCTCTTTTTTCCTTTGTGGTAGGTAGTATGCTTTTGCAGTTGGCCGCTTCAAATCCCGCGGAACCACAAGAATCTCAGCAAGATATTTTCTAAATAGATCAACCAGTGAAGTGCCAGGAACCATAGGAAAATTGAGAACGTATAGATTTTCAGAAAGAGCAGAATTCTCAAGCATTTCTAGTTTGACACAAAGTGCGACATTATCTTTAACAAGAGCCGCTGTTACATCGGACATAGAGTTCAGTTTCTGGTCACTCTCATCCAGTTCCAATTTCAAATTATCAGAAGTACTTGCCTAGTTCTCCAGCTTTTCCGGGTTTGCGCAACTTGAGCAGAGATCCCTGCTGTCTGGTGGAAGATGGCGTCAGACAAGCTTGTGATCATGTCCCAGATACTATCTAAAGTAATTTTTTTGGGGTGAGACAGAACAAATGAAGTTGGCGATGATGCAGTTAAGGGAAACTCCAAGGCTTTACCAGTACCAGTACCACTGACCTGGAGATCTTCCAACGCTGACACTACTTCAGGGGAGCTGCTGAGGGACTCTGAGGCATTTGCACCACTTTGCATCATAGTCTCCCCACATAGATGCAGCCATAGTGCTGCTCTCCGCTGCCCCAGGCATGCAAACAGATGGCTGGGCTGCAGTCACTCGTGGAGGTGGGTGCTGTTTTTCAGGAGAGAGGATGGTATCCAGGTCGGACAGCTGTGCTGGCTCTTCCAACCCCACCACAGCAATACCTGCTCAAATCTCCTGCTTAGCAACCTCTGTGATTTCCACAAAGTGATCCATTGGACCAGGCACTGTAGGTTGCGGCTCAGCGGAGTAAGCCTTAGCCGTGCCCTTTCTCTTCAGCATGGGAGCAGGAAACAAGCACTACCCTCATGCAGCCATCTTGGAGAAACCACATACCCCCTATACTCCTCCTTCTAGCAGGTACTATGGATGATATTAAGAATAATTCACAGATTACTGAAAGTAGGTCTGCAAGCTCATATTTCAGTTCTTTCAGCATCCTGGGATGTATGCCATCCAATCCAGATGATTTGCTGCTCATTAGTTTATCAAATAGCTGTATTATATTTTTACCTTTTTTATTGAGATTTGTTTCAGTTCCTCTGATACATTTTTATTTACAGTATTTATTTATTTGAAACCTTTTTTTTTTCTATACCGCCCTTTCCAGATATCAGGGGCAGTTTACATTTATTTATTTATTTATTTACATTCTCTTATATACCGCGCTATTCTGCATCAGTGCGGTTTACATTGAACAAACTGAAATTACATTGAACAGGGCATTATAACTTGGAAATAACTATTTTACAGGGAACATGGGCTATGGAGGGTTAAGTGGCTTGCATTGAAACAAAACTTTTACATGGAACCATGTGAAAGAATTAGAGCAGTTACGTGAAATATGTGATTGAGTTATAGTAATAAACAATAATAGTAACTATTTACATCAATGATATACAATCCTATTACATTCAGGAAGTTGAATCTTGTATGTGAGTGGGGTTTAAATTGGACAGGTGGTCATGAGGTTAATTTGTGTTGGTTTTACTTGTGGGGGGCAAATTTCTGTATTCTGAATGTGTGATAACAATCAGGAGGTTGTTTTTTGTATGTGCTGAGTGAGTTTTATATTGGACGGGGTAAATCATGCGGCTTATTTGTGGTTAATATTCTTAGAAGACGGGGGAAGGTAGTGGGGGGAGACACGGTGTTGGGGGTGGTGATTGTGGGTGTGTCATTTTTGGTGATATGGGCGCTATAGCGTTCATGTTAGCTCTTTTTGGAAAGTCTGGAGGTCCTTGATTTATTCTTAATGATTATGGGAGAGAGTTACATTGTGTGGGGGCTGTATAGATGAAGGCCCTATTACTAGTGATCTGCTTAGTCTTCCTGATTGTGGGAGGAACTGTGAGGGTAGTCTGATTCTTCTCCTGGTTCTATTGTCTGATTTGGGTGTGAATTAAAGATGAGAGGTGGGATGGGGATATGCCATTAATTAGCTTGAAGGTGGTCATTATGACTTTATATTTTACCCTGCTGGCAATTTGGAGCCAATGGAGATCGTAAAGAATGGGTGTGATGTGGTCTGATAGTCTTGCTTTGAATATGATTCTGGCCATGACATTTTGGGCCATTTGAAGAATAGTTAGGTTCTTTTTGGGTATTCCATGTAATATACCATTGCAGTAATCAAATTGAGTTGTGATGTGGGGTACCATGCTGAGTGTTTTGTCTAGGATGATGCCTAGGTATTTCACCTCCAGTTTTACTGGGATGGGTATGTTTTATGTAGATAGTTTGTGGTGGGGTGAAATTTGGGTCCCTAGATGTGATCAAGGCTTCCGGTTTTTTTTTTGTAGTTTATGCTCATGTTCATTGACTGACTGGAGCCAGCTTTCTACTTCATTTAGGCAGGATGCTAATTTGTCATAGGAGGGGTTTTGTATGTCCAAGGGGGAGTAGGCCATATCATCTGCATATATGTGGTAGTTTTATTTATTTATGTTTTTTAAATATGGAACAAATTGGCTGTACATATAAGTTGAAAAGTAGGGCCAAACCTTGTGGATTCCTTGTTGCTGAGGGAAAGTTGTGGAGGATTTGTGTTCTGTTTTTACATATTGGAATTTGTTGGTAATGAATTGGTTTATGAATTGAACCATTTGGGGGTTTGTCCTTTTATTTCTATGTGATTAAGTCTAGAATGAGGGTGTTGTGGTTCACATTGGCGAAAGCAGATGTGATGTCTAGAAATATGAGAATGAATGCTTGCTGAGCGTTATCTAGCCCCCGGATGAGTGTGTCAAATAATGCTATTAGGAGCATTTCGACCCCATGGAAGGGGTGGAATCCATACTGAATATAATTTATGGCATGGGCATGTTTCCTATGTCTTCAGTAAAGACTGAAATAAAGAATTCATTCAATCTCTCCACTGTGGCCTTGTCCTCTCTCGGTGCCTCTTTTACCTCTCTATCATCTAATGGTCCAGCTGACTCTCACAGGTGTTTTGCTAATCTCCCATTATTACTGAAGGAAAGACATCTCTTTACCCTTGGCTTACTTCTCACCAGGCTACCATATAACTGACCTTGGTTCTTGACTTTAATTCTCTAAATTCAAAACAAATAAATAAGCACACATACACAGAGAGTTATGTAAAAATTGTACTACTTAAGGCCTTAAGGGAGGGGGCCCACAGTCCTGCAAACTTGCCCAGGTCTTGTAAATCCCCCTCCTAACTAGGACAAAGCACCTCATTTACAGAGAGAAAACTGCTACATGATACAAACTCAGCTCTACTTCAAGCCTCAGCATCACTTGTTTGTTTTATTTTATTTTATTTATTTATTTATATTCTCTTATATACCACGCTATTCTGCATCAGTGCGGTTTACATTGAACAAACTGAAATTACATTGAACAGGGCATTATAACTTGGAGATAACTATTTTACAGGGAACATGGGCTATGGAGGGTTAAGTGGCTTGCCCAAGACCACAAGGAGCAAGGTTTAACAAGTCACGTTATAGGTCAAAGTAAACACAGGCATATTGCTCAGCTGAATTAGGAGAAGCAAAAACACTCTGTCCCATTCTGCTAAACGTGGCCTTGGTATTGGGTACACACATCTCTTCAGGCTTCTAGTGAATTCCAAACTGCCAGGCTTTAGACTGTTAGGGTTAATATGGAGAGTGGTTTAGAATTTGCTTTCAGGGGGCTCTTGTACCCCATTTCAAGTCGCTCTCAACTACCCCCTCTCTGATTCTGTAAAGAATCACTATAAAATTGCTTGCTTGCATGCATGCATACATACAGAAATGTCGATAAATAAATTAAATTAATAAATATTCTGCCACAGCAGGAAACACCTTCCACTTCACTTTGCTTCAGAGTCCTAGGCACGTCTGGTGTATGGGTGAACTTCGTTTTGTTGGTTGAAAGAAGTCTTTATAGATAGATATAGTCCATTTGATAATAGAGAAAAAGGATTACAATCATTCTGAAAATGAAACAACTATGTGACACTGTTTGCCCTTGCTAGGCCTCAGTAAAAACGTGTACAGAGAATAAGGCTCTACCAATTATTCTTGCAAGCACAATTTATCAATGGCCAACTGTTCCTCATAGATCTGTCAGACGTTTGTGCCACCAGTGATGACTCCAAATTATTCAGCAGCTTCTCCTTTCACTCTGGGCCGTGCTATGCACGTCTTGGACAGAGTGTCGGTAGCTGTCCAGGCTTCATGGCTGCAGGTATATCTTTCATTAGGCTTGCTGGAATCGCTGATCTTTGCACAATCCAGCTTTCGGTAGTATAGCTGACTTCCTTTCATTCACAGTAGTCGTCTTCTTCCGCCCGTAGGATTCAGTGCATGCAATATATAACTTGAAGAATGAAAACTCACTATTACAACATTCCTCTGATTCCCCACAATGGCAAACATGCACAACTACTAATGACAATATAGAATTACTGAACAGAATTATCTCATTTAAAACTAATGTTAATTCCTTATCGTCACTCCAGTCCAGTCCCTTTACTTCTGGGTTACGCAACCCTTCCAGCAGCTTGGAGGCTGAGCCAAACCTTTTTGGAGGTGGGGCGGTATAAATACCACTGGGACCACCCCTCAACTCCAGTATTCTCAGCCTCCAAGCAGCTGGAGGGTTCCGTAAGCCTAGGGCTTACTGGAGTCTTCCTTTAACTAAATTCCTTTACAATTACTTTTAAATTTATCACATTATTGCTTTATTTCCTTTAGTTTCTTTGATTTCATTTTTAGTGTCTGTCAGCTAGAATTTGTGTTCTGCTCCTTTAACTGCTCTCTGCTCTCTTCCCTCCCTCCCTCCCCCCCCCCCCCCGGACGGGCCGGGCTCCGGAGGTAGAAGGGTGCTGGCTGTTTGCTGGAGATCTTCTGCATTTCCACGCTTTGTTCTGCCTCGCGCCGAAGCCCTTAAGGTGGCTGAGTGCTGGAGGCATCTCCGGGAGTTAGGTTTTGTCCGTCGGTCCCGCCCCGCAGCTGAAGGATGCGGCGGTGACACCCGGGTCTCCCGATAGCGGCGGAGGAGTTTTTCCCGGCACTTCAGGAGTCAGCACATTCTCTGGCGGCATCCTTTGCCTCGGCGGCGTTTTCTTTCCAGGGGGGAGAACAGCGACCCGGAGAACGCGCTCGCGATCCCCCGTTCAGGCTCGACGTGGTGAAGCCTACCACGTGTAGAGCCAACGGGTAGAGATCGCTGAGCCAGGTCCACCAGGCTTCAAACCGCAAGTACCAGAGTGAACTACTCACATTTTTCTTTATGCATTGCTTGTTTTTAATTTGAATTAATTTGAATTTTATTTTGAATTATAATATTTTAAATTTTAGCATTTCTATCTGCTCATTTACTTAGCATGGGGCATGATTTACCGATAGAGAACAGAGGGTCTGGTGGTCCTCTCTCTCTCTCTCTCTCTCTCTCTCTCTCTCTCTCTCTCTCTCTCTCTCTCTCTCTCTCTCTCTCTCTCTCTCTCTCTCTCTCTCTCTCTCTCTCTCTCTCTCTCTCTCTCTCTCTCTCTCTCTCTCTCTCTCTCTCTCCCTCCCTCCAGTATACATTTGATCTAAGGAAGGAGAGAACAATTCCTTACAGCTGCACTTTCTGCTATCCTTGTAGCTGGGGATCTGAACCAGTGCTTATCCTTCCAAACAGGAACCAAGGTACCTGGGAACAAGAGCATGGCGGCTAAGCCCAGATGCCCTTCCTGTGGCACACGTAGGGGCACATCCTCGGAGGCAGGAGTCTGCAGGGGTTGTGCTGCAGTAGCTGCCTCCGTAGAACAAGAAATTAATTTGGCCATGTCCCGATCTTCTTAGAGTGCTGGAGACCTCTTACAAGGGATGGGGGGGTCCCAGCTTCCTTCCACCTCAATCACAGATTTACTCCCCCCCCCCTCCTGCTACACCCCCTCCCTCGGGGGAAGGGGGTACAGGGGATTTTTTCTCTCCAGACTTTATTCTTTTACTCCACAAGGCCTATTGCTTGCGCAAGCAGGGTTCGGGCTCAGGGGGGAATGCCCTGACGGCCGAGACCATTTCCAAGAGGGCAAGCATCTTTGACTCAGGCCTCCCACCTAAACGCCCACGCTTGGGCGGGGAAGAACCTCTCTCCTCCCTTTCCCAGGGCTCTCCAGAAGAGGAGGACTCTGACAAAGACTGGGACGGGGAAGAAGAGGAACTGGAAGAAGGGGAGATCCCGGAAGAAGATCATTCCAGGATAATTAGAGTCTTTCGGCGGGAAGAACTCCCGGCCCTAATTGATGAGTCTTTAAAAGTTCTCAATGTATCCTCAGATGCACCAACAGAGGAGGAGACGGTGGAGGATCCGTTAATCCATGCCATCAGGAGATCACAGAGGGTTTTCCCGGTTCATAGAGTGGTGCGCCAGATGATCCAGGAAGAATGGGATCAACCCGAGTCTAGTCTAAGGGGAGTCCGATCCATGTCTCGCCTATACCCCCTACCAGAGGCAGACAGAGAGCTACTGAAGTCTCCAAGGGTGGATGCAGCGGTATCAGCAGTCACTAAGAAGACTACTATTCCAGTGGAGGGCAGCACCGCCTTGAGGGATTCTCAAGACAGAAAACTAGATACCCTCCTAAAACAAGCTTTTGATGTGAGTGCCCTGGCATTGCAGGCCTCGGTTTCTTGGGTGGCAAGAGCCTGCTTAAGGTGGTCTCAACAGCTGCAAGCAGCAGAGGGTCCATCTGGCGAAGCTCAGGCCCACTCTGCTAGATTGGAATCCGGAACAGCATTCCTGGCGGATAGTCAGTATGACCTCATCAGAAGCCTAGCCAAGAGCATGGCCTCGGTGGTGGCAGCTAGACGTTATCTGTGGCTATGGAATTGGGCAGCGGACGCCTCCTCGAAGGCACGCCTGAGCCGCCTTCCTTTCAAGGGGAAGCTGTTATTCGGAGAAGATTTGGAGAAGTTGGTAAAGGACCTTGGCTAGTCTAAAGGGGGCAGGCTACCTGAAGACAGACCAAAGCAAGGGCGTCCCGTACCCTCAGTGCGTAACCAGTCCAGGGACTCCTGAAGGTTCCGCCAAGCTAGGACAAACCCCTTTCCCAGGGGCCGTTTCCCCTCGAAGGGACAAGGTTTTAGAGGGTTTCGAGGAGCAGGCCGAGGTTTTGGCTCGTCCTCCTTCTCCTCCTCTCAAGCAAATAGAAAACAATGAGGTGATGGGGGTCCAGGGGGGAGAGCCGTCTGTGGGCGGTCGCCTAAGGCGTTTTCTTCCTGCCTGGTCCCGGGTCACGTCCGATCAATGGGTTCTAGAGGTCATCAGAGAGGGCTACGCCCTCGAATTCGCAAAACAAATTCCTCCAGCCTTTGTCCAGTCTCCCTGCGGTTCTTCGGAAAAGAGAGTGGCGGTAGAGACAACCCTCACCCGCCTGATAACGCTCGGGGCCATAGTCCCGGTGCCACCAGACCAGCGCGGTACTGGTCGGTACTCTATTTACTTCGTAGTCCCAAAGAAAGAAGGGTCCTTTCGCCCGATACTAGATCTAAAACAGGTCAATCGCTGCCTCAGAGTTCCACACTTCCGGATGGAAACCCTACGTTCGGTCATAGCAGCAGTCAGGGGCGGGGAGTTCTTAACAACATCCCTCGATCTGACAGAAGCCTACCTGCATATCCCGGTCAGGGATTCCCATCAACAATTCCTGAGATTTGCAGTGCCAAGGGGCCATTTTCAATTACAGGCTCTTCCCTTCGGCTTAGCTACGGCTCCAAGGACGTTCACCAAGGTGATGGTGGTGGTAGCGGCCTCTCTACGAAAAGAGGGAATTCTAGTACACCCCTACCTGGACGATTGGCTAATCCGGGCAAAGTCCGAGGAGGAAAGCCACTCCGTGACAACAAGAGTGGTTCAAGTGCTAGAAGAATTGGGGTGGGTCATCAATCGAGCGAAGAGCAGGATGACGCCCTCCCAGGAACTGGAGTACCTCGGAGCAAGGTTCGACACCAGCAGAGGCAGGGTGTTTCTGTCTCAATCAAGATCAAGAGAGCTAAGACTCCTGGTAACTCAGTTTCTGGGTAGACGGAACCCTACGGCGCGGCATTATCTACAGGTCCTGGGAACAATGGCAGCGGCAATAGAGGTGGTACCATGGGCTCGGGCCCACATGCGGCCGCTGCAGAGGGCCCTATTGCGTCGGTGGTCGCCGCAACATCACTCCTTATCAATGCTGTTACCTTGCGCGCCACGGACCAAACAGACGCTGCACTGGTGGCGGTCCCCGAAGAATCTGGATCGCGGGATGCCCCTAGAGCCTCACCAGTGGTTATTACTGACGACGGATGCCAGTCTGACAGGCTGGGGAGCTCACTGCGAGGACCAGTTCGTTCAAGGCATCTGGACTCCACTGGAAGCCCAATGGCCCATCAACAGACTAGAATTGCGGGCCGTAGGGTTGGCGCTCAGAGCTCTAGAGGCCTTAGTACAAAAAAGAGCAATTCGCGTACTCTCGGACAATGTTACCGCGGTGGCTTACATCAACCACCAGGGCGGCACCAGCAGCCCCGCTTTAGAGAAGGAGGCGGGCACTCTGTTCCAGTGGGCAGAGACTCGGTTGGAAGCTCTCTCGGCCCAGCACGT
This sequence comes from Ichthyophis bannanicus, assembly GCA_033557465.1. Classification (NCBI taxonomy): domain Eukaryota; kingdom Metazoa; phylum Chordata; class Amphibia; order Gymnophiona; family Ichthyophiidae; genus Ichthyophis; species Ichthyophis bannanicus. The sequence continues at coordinate 68,485,887 of CM066050.1, read as the reverse complement.
GGCAGAAATAGACAACGTCACAGCAGACTATCTCAGCAGGTGCAAGATAGACCACGGGGAGTGGGAGCTGGAGCAGGAGACGTTCGACCGGATAGTAGCCCATTGGGGTCCCCCAGTCATGGATCTCATGGCGAGGTTCGCAACCGCCAAGGTGGAACGGTTCTTCAGCCGGCGCAAGGAAAGGATGTCCGAAGGCCTGGATGCCTTGGCCCAGAAGTGGCCCTCGGAGGGTCTACTCTATGTGTTCTCTCCCTGGGCTCTGATCGGAAAAGTGCTACAACGAGTGGAGTCCCATCAGGGATATGTAATTCTCATAGCCCCGGATTGGCCTCGCCGGCCTTGGTATGCGGATCTGATGAGATTGATCGCCGAACGACCTTGGCGTCTTCCTTGCAAAAGGGACCTGCTGAGACAAGGTCCATTACAGATGCCTCACGTGGATTGGTTCTCGCTTACGGCCTGGCTATTGAAAGGGCGAGGCTCCTAAAGAGAGGTTATTCAGGAGCGGTCATCTCTACCCTGTTAAACGCTAGGAAGCGTTCGACCTGTCTCTCCTATATTAGGACTTGGCGCATCTTCGAAGCGTGGTGCGCGGAGCACCGACGAAAAACCCCTCTCCGCTTCAGTCCCCGAGATTCTAGAATTCTTACAGGCAGGTTTTGACAAGGGCCTAGCTCACAGCTCCTTGCGGGTTCAGCTAGCGGCAATCGCATGCTATAGAGGGAAGGTCCGCGGAAAGCCCCTAGGGGCGTACACGGATGTCTCCAGGTTCCTAAGGGCGGTGAGGCGCCTGCGCCCTCAACAGAGGTCAGTCGTCCCCCCTTGGGACCTCAACCTAGTGCTTAACGCTCTGATCAAGGAACCCTTCGAACCAGTGAAGAGGGCCTCCTTAAAGGACTTAACCCTGAAGACAGTCTTTTTGGTCGCGATCTTCTCAGCTAGGCGGGTTTCTGAACTCCAAGCGCTGTCCGCTCAGCCCCCCTTCCTACTGTTTCTCAAGGACAAGATAGTTCTACGTCCGGTCCCCTCCTTCTTGCCCAAGGTCATTTCTCCTTTTCATATGAACCAGGCAGTTCACCTTCCGGTTCTCTCCGCCGAGGAGGGCGGAGGTAGGTAGGGATAACAAACTGCTACTCTTGGATGTCCGGAGGGCCTTGAAACGCTACCTCTCCCACACAGCCCCTTTCCGGAAGTCCGAGCGACTATTCGTTCAGTTTGGGGGTCCACACAAGGGAAAGGCGGCGGCCAAGGCCTCCATCTCCAGATGGATCAGGGAAGCGATCGCTTCCGCCTACATCCTGAAAGGGAAACAGGTGCCAGCGGGGCTCCGGGCGCACTCCACCCGGGCTCAGGCTACATCATGGGCAGAATTCAGCTTAGTCCCTCCAGTGGATATCTGTAGGGCGGCAACTTGCTCTTCTCTACATACGTTCACCAAACACTACAGGCTGGACATCCAGAGCGCAGCGGATGCTCGGTTTGGTCTGGCGGTCCTTCAGTCCGGTTTGCCGGATCCCACCCAGGGTTGAACTGCTCTTGTACATCCCAGAAGTAAAGGGACTGGACTGGAGTGACGATAAGGAAATAGTAATTACATCTTACCTGCTAATTAGTGTTCCTGAAGGAACGACAGTCCAGTCCCTGATCCCACCCGGTTAGGACCTAGCAGTCAGACGGAAACTCTGGACCGAGCGTGGGGCCATTTCAGGATGAAGGGATACGGGAGAAAAGCCGGATCGGGCAACCTCCAGCATTGCTCCTCCGTCCGGTCCTCCTCTCCTTCTCTCTCTCTCTTCCTCGCACTAACCATTTTCTATTGGAAAAAAAAAAAATATATAGGTATTGTACATAGTTAGACAATGTTGGATAGATAAGTTCTTATGTTTGATTGCTAATGGAAACTCTGTAGATCTGCTTTTTCAGTCGAGTACTGGAGTTGAGGGGTGGTCCCAGTGGTATTTATACCGCCCCAACTCCCAAAAGGTTTGGCTCAGCCTCCAAGCTGCTGGAAGGGTTGCGTAACCCAGAAGTAAAGGGACTGGACTGTCGTTCCTTCAGGAACACTAATTAGCAGGTAAGATCTAATTACTATTTAATTGTAATAATTTAGTGCTAGCAGTAGATGTATTGTAACTTATTTAATTATATGGAGACCAAGATAGCTTGCAGCATACTTCTATTTTGCATCTGCATTCCTTAATTTATTCTCTTTATCAAGTTAAAGTTAGGCCACATAGTTAGACATACTGTACCTCTCGTCAGGTGCACAACTGTACAAGGTATAGTTAGTCTTATTTATTAAGGGATAATAAAATCAAAACATAGCTGACAGTTTATGACAATTAAATTAAACTCCTTTCAATTGTTTACTAAAAATTCTTAGGAAAGCTCTCATCTCAGGTTATGGTTTGACTCGCATTACTTAGTGATATTACTGACAATATAAAATCTGATTAACAACATAGACATCTCAGCTCACAAAGGAAGGAAATCAGGACACAAACAAAGGAACAAATATAGATAGGTCATTACATAAACAGAACTGTGCTCAAGAAATTTTCAAAAACATAGAATTTAAACCAGTTAGAAATTCAATTGTCGTCATTGTTTACAGCCTCTCTTTGTTGCCACTTTATTCAGCACAAAACAGCATAATAAAGGATCAATTAATCTCTTGAACAGGGAAATTTATTTACACCTTGAATATGTGATAACTCCATTAATTAATCAATCTTGGCATTTGTTTTGCCTATTTCACTTGTAAGAGGAATTTGCTGCACACTTCCTTAATAACATTTCTGCATGGGTCATTTCAAACTGAAACACACCATGAGAATTTAAAATTCAGTAGACTCTTGTACGTGGCTGAAAAATAGATTGGGGCATTGCTACTCTAATCTCTTACACTTTCATAGATATGATGTACATCTGGATTTTCAATTAATCTTCTAACAGAAAAAGAAAACATAATGCAGAAAGAATCTATTCTCACAGCGCATAACAAAAAACTACATAGAACTTATGTCTGTAAACAAACAGTAAATAGTTTAAACAAAACTGTAAATAGACTAAGCTGTAATTAGTGTAAATGAAACTGTAAATAGTCCATGCTGTAAATGAATCTGTAAATAACCCAAGCAGTACAAACTGACCGCATAAATGCAACTGTAAATACCCCAAGCTGTATAAATTCAAATCACCGAAATGTAGATGTAGATACTTTGATTCTAGTAAGAAATTGTTTGCTGTGCCTAAATGTAATGTAAACCGCTACTGATCGCTGGAAGAAGCGGTATACAAATGTAACCAAATAAATAAATATAATACACATTTACCACTTGGTTTAATTATTAACTTACTCATCAGAATGAAATTGTATCACTCGTTATTTGTTACTTGTAAAAGTTAAATTCCTAATCTAAAGATTTTTGTTTAATATTAGATGTATCACTGTTTCTTGCACAGTAAGAGACAAAAATAAGATGTCAACATTACTAATCAGAAATCATGAATTGAAAACAAACTATCAAATCTTTATGACAAGCATTGTCACATAAATGCACCTGATAACCTGCACCCCCAGACTGAATTCACTGTATACTTTTTTCTTTTTCCTTTTCCTTTTTTTTTCTTTAGTTAAATAAACTTGTTTTGACTTTGACATGCAATTCAATTTTCACTTATCTGCATTTCCTTTAAACACCTTCATATCTTTTCTTTAGTTTTTGTTATATCATGCAAATTCACAAAACTTATAAGATACCTAAACACATCAAAACATTATCACACATTGAAGATCTTCCCACTCATTCACATCAATTAAAATATGTACTCTAGAGAATCTTCATATTCTGCAGAAGCTCTAGGACCCTAATCTAGAAAACAAAGCTTAATATTTTGGATTAAACTTAAACTATTTCTTTGTGTTTGTACAATAAATAATTGTTTTTGGGTTTTTCCTCCCCTCTGTAAAATATTCTTAAACATAATTTTTAAATGAAATCACCATCATGTTTATTGTTTTAAAGTCGCTAGGAGAATAGGTATACTTGAACGAATACAATTATACCTAATAAGCCTAAGGGACATTTAGTTTTCACCCCAAGGTGAACTGCAAGGACATAATTAATCTACTCCTAAGGCCTATTAACTTGTTGTTTAAGATAATCAGTTAAACATGAAAGTGAGCAAGATCACTCCCTTCCCCTTAACTGGTTTAGGAGGCTATAAATAGAGGATTATGCCTGGGGTGGAACCAGGCTTGTAATAGTAAGTCTTTACTGCCTTTAATTTAAATGAAAGTTGGCTTGTTTTAGTATGCCTTAACTGACCTAACAAAAAATTTAAAATATACAGATTCTATCAGCTTTAACCCAAAGAATTCCCTTTCCCCCCAGATGTATAGAATTTCCCAGCAGGGTAAATACTTACTTACAAGTACAGATTTCTTCCCAGCAGTAGCAGTCCCTCTTGTAGTCCTTTAAGACTGGAGTTGACTAGTAGCTTCTCTATGGTTATGGCTGCAATGTTTTTGTTGCATGTGTGGTATGGGAGGAGGGGTAAGTTGTGTGGGTTTTTTTTTTTTTTTGTCTTTGGAGTTGGGATACAATGTTCAGTAGTAAGATGCGGGTGGGGGAGGGCGGGAGGTTTTTGGGTCTGGCTCTCATGGTTTGGCAAAAAGGGAGATTTATGAGATGGAGAGTAAGATTTTTGTCTTATGTACTAATGTGAATAAATGCTGATGGGTTGATTTCATGGCATAAAAGATGGGGTTTTGTTCAAAGCAGGGAGTTGCCAGAAAGCGGACATTATTTTTATTCAAGAAACGGATATGAAATAAATCCCAGGAATGTTTGTTTAGCAGCAAATTTATTTTATTTATTTAACAGGTTTTTTTATACTGCTTTATCATTTCAATCAAAGCGGTTTACATTATAACTTAAACTTGGTAATGTACATTAAACAGGGACATTGATAACTTGGATTTTTCTGAGGCAATGGAGGGTTAAGTGACTTGCCCAAGGTCACAAGGAGTGCTAGTGGGAATCAAACCCTGGTCTCTTGGTTCCCAAGACAGTGCTCTAACCATTAGGCTGCTACTCCACTCCAAATGAATGGATACCCAAAATGGGTGGGGTAAGAATTCTCATTGAGAAGGACCATGCACTCAGTGTTAGAGTATATGCAAAGGTGTAATAGGCAGATCTTATTTTGAATATAATGCTTGATGGGGCTGCTCTGATTCTGGTTTACGTTCATGCCCTTACTACCGATCAGTTTTATTTGATGAATTGCGGGTTAAGTTAGAGTATAGCTCGCAACACATGGTTCGTGGGGATTTAATATGATCTCAGTCCCTAAGGTTGATCATTCAAATGGTGCAATCATGGCTGCATGCCCTCATAGATCATTGCAACTTGTTGAATATCTGGTGTAAACATCATGGGCAGGAATGGGAATAATACCTTTTTATTCTCACCCGCATAATATGTATAGAATTGCTGATTTTTAGACTATTTGCTAATGCAGAGAGTCTGAGATGCACAGGTATCTTTTATCACATAGTATAACCATGCCCTGGTCTTTCTTGAGTTGGAAATGACCATTACTAAGGAGACAATTCAATTTTGGAGGCTAAATGACTCCTTATTCGAGGATGATGCTTTATATTCAGCTATAGGTAGAGGTCTTATGGAGTATTTTGATTTTAATGATAATGGGGACTTCCCTATTGGTAGTGTTTGGGATGGGATGAAGGCTGTGAAAAGAGACAGCAAAAGGAGGCGAGAAGTACAACCAGCGGTCCTTTATTAAGACCCCAACATAGCCGTGTTTCGGCAGAGCCTTCATCAGGGGGAAGCTGAAAGAGAACAATTGTGCAAACAAAAATAATTTAAAATATGTAACATATAGGCAATGAGGCATAAAAATAAATAATAAAAACTAAAAAACGTGTTAATTTAAGAACATATCTCAACTTAATACATAGACAATAAAAGGAAAAACTAATTAAATATCATAAAAACAGTATTATAAGAGGATAAAAGGAAAGTCATTTCCTATGTACATTGTATTCTAATGTCGGACAGGCGTCAAGTCTAGTTACATAGCAATAATATAACCTACCAACCAGTTGTGATGAAGGGGGAAAAAATATATATTACACAATATGCCCAACTGTAAGATGGTGACACCACAAGTGCTGCGGAAGGGGAGGATAAAAGTACCACAGAGAACTTATATAAAAGGTACAGAACAATAAATCGTTGGCAATCTTGGTTAAATAAAAGCATAAGCATTACTCTCCTATAAAAAAGAATAAAAACTCCTAAGAACAAAATAATCTTTAAAAATAGGGACATGAAAAACACAGAGAACTATATCCAAAATTGGATAAAATTGTACTTATAATCAAATAAAAATATTATAGACATCAGAGGAGACCATTACTCATACTGTAAAGTTTTTATAGTCATGACTGGAGGACAATGCAACAGAATATGTAAAAAGCAAAGCAATGGAATAAGCCTGCCATTACATAGACTGCAGCCAATGAGACAGTTGTAAAACAATGGCTCCTACATGACAGTGAATTCATGGTAATATACCCCAAAGGTAAAGAAGCTTGAGGGCGATTGGATACAAAACTTTGTTTATTCCAATATTGTTTTATGTACACATGCATATATAATGTCTCAGGATCTGTGTGAATGGCTGTCTTTTGTTCAGACTGCCGTATGGATGACTCATTGGGTACATTCATTTTCCACATTCGTTCTGCCTTCGACATATTTAGCGTGAGTAGGCTTGAACTGCACAACATGTTTTACTAACATTGAAGCCACGATTTCGGGTGTACTGTGTTTTATAATTATGCCTACCTGCCGCACGGGTGAATTATTGGGACTGTTATATTTCAGTAGGTTTTTAATCTGAGCGTTCGTGGCATAATTGTTTTTTTTTGGTAAAAGTGATGTTTCCTGAAGCATTCCGTAGTCTGAACAAAAGATCCCAAATGGTATGATAGGATTTGGGTTGGTTGTGGAATGAACGTCTGTGGTTAGAGGTACACGCTTTTGTCCACCAGTTAAAATCAAATGAACCCATTTTAAATTTGGTGGTAAAGGAAGCCGACTCGGCACAGAAAATTAAATCTAAGATTAAGCAACAACAGATTACACAGATTCATACTGGACAGAGGGAAGCGGTTAGATTTTTGTGCTATTCAGAAGTTTTTTTCACTAGTATTAGAAGGAGCAGTATGTTAAAGAGATGATAGGTTGGAGGATTGCCATACTGATTACCTTACCAATTGCCCCCTTCCTAAACTGAGCGCTTTGATAGAGAGATCAAATCTGTGGAAGCAATTAAGACAATTGGCTCCCTAAAGGAGGAAACAGCTGTGGGACTCCACAGCCTTACAGTTAAGTTTGAGAAGTCTTGGTGGGGCCCTTGGTGATAGTGTTTGACTGACTGTGTTCTCAGGGGTGCTGCTCCTGCCTTCGATGGCTATTGTAGGAGTTGCTCTCATTCCAAAACTGAGAGAGGATCCTAATGTTCATAGTTCATATAGACCTATTTTTTTTTTATTTTATTTTTTTTTTTTTATAAATCTGGATGCTAAATTGCTTGCTGAGGTTTTAGCCTGCTGATTGCAAAAAGTGATTGTATGCTTGGTCCATGAGGATCAGTCTGGCTTCATCCCAGTTTGGCAGGCAAGTGGCAATTTCAGGTGACTTCTAAATTTAGTATGGAAGGCAGACACAGAGGGTATCCTGGCTGTTAGTAGATGTGGAAAAACATTTGGCCATATCTAATGGGATTTTATGCTCATGGTCTTAGAATTTACTCCAAAGCCCACTTTTTATCAGGTGGGTGACGGCTGTTTATGATAAGCCACAGGACCACTTGTGAATTGATGGTAGATGTGCTAAGGCCCTGGGATTATGTTGAGACATTCAGGAGGAGTGCTGTCTCTCACCTTTTACTGTTTGCTGTGATCATTGAGCCCCTGGCTGCCAATATTTGTCAGAGTGGAGATATTGGTGGATTGAGAGTAGAAGATACTGACTCTAAAATTGCTTTGTTTGATGTGATCTAGACTATTAATCAGCCTCTCCTCACTCTCCCTGTTTTGATAAAAGAAATCCAGGCCTGAAGCCAACATTTTGGGATATAAAATGAACATGGGAAAATCTGAGGCTGTTAATTTGACTCTTGAGTGGTTAGAGTTTTCACTACATACATCCTTCACTTTTTAGATGGGCTAAGGAGTCTGTCTGGTATTTGAAAGAATCTTTGCCAGAGCTAGTCCCGATCAGATAGCAAAATTTAACCTCATCTTTTTGACTTCAATTCTCTAAATTCAAATGAAAATATGGAAGCACACATACAGAGTTATATAAAACAGTACGACTTAAGCTTAAGTGAGAAATTTGCAGGTGTGCAAACTCGTTCAGGTTCCTATGATACCTACTCGAACCAGGCCATCACACCTTCTTTTATTAAGAAAATTACTGCTACATGGTACAATTTTGTTTCTATGTCAAGCTTTGCTTCGCTTTTTATTTATCTGAATCAGAACAAAAGCTCCCTGTCTTGCAAGGTGTAACATTGAGTGTCTCTCTCTCTCTTATTTATAAACACGCCCTTGTAATACTGACAGAAATATTCAGAGCTATTTTTCACACTTTATATCAACCCTTTCAGAAGGCCCTGGTACCCCACTTCAAGTCCCTATCAACAAGAGTCCAGATCTCCAAGAATTGGAGGCAGCTGTATGCTTTCAATAATGAGCCCCTGATATATGAGCTCAGTAAGGATTTAAGCTGGTGGTTGGGACAGTGTGCCCTGGTTGGGGTGTATTGCTATTATGAAAACGAACATTGTGCTCCGATTGCTTTCTTTTTCCTTCATGGTTCTCCCAGTTCAGGTCTCTTACTGTGATTAAAAGGCTGCAGAAAGTTAGTTATTTTTTAACTCCTTATTTGGAAAAAGGGCTCCACCTCTGAGTTGTTCATAGAATACTTACTTTGCCAAAGTGATACTATAGGGTGGCCCAGTTGAAAGCAGTTTTTGATTGGTGGTGCTTACAAAAGAATCAGAAGTTGGATGTGGGAGAGGTCCTTTTGAGCAGCTGGGAGTGGATAGTGGGAGAGTGTCTGCCCTCAGGCAACTGGGTAACTCCTTTCGTATGGCATACATTGAGGGCATGGGATAAGAACATAAAAAATGCCATACTAGGTCAGATCAAAGGTCCATCGAGCCCAGTATCCTGTTTCCAACATTGGCCAATCCAGGTCACGAATACTTGTCAAGTTCCCAGAAAGTACAGAGTTTCCATGCTATTTATCCCAAGGGTAAGCGGGAGATTTCCTCAGTTTATGGACTTGTTCAAACCTCTCTTAAACCCAACTACACTAACAGCTAGTGTTAAAGGACAACTGCTGGGAGACGAGCAGTAAGTGCGATCTCAACCTATTATGTACAATAGATTCTTTCCCCTAGGGATATGGTAGAGGACTTACTCTTGAATGGCAGAGGAAAGGTTTAAAATGTGTGTCTTTTGGGGAAACTGCTAGGTACTTGTGACCTGGATTGGCCACTGTTGGAAACAGGATACTGGGCTTTTTGTACCTTGGTCTGACCCAGTATGGCATTTCTTATGTTCTAATCTAAACTGAAGATTTGCAGGAGAAATGTGACCTGGGGCTGTCTGATTTACTTTTATTATCTGCAGGTACAGCACTTTATAGTAACATTGTATATGACGGCAGATAAAGACCAGTATGGTCCATCTGGTCTGCCCAACAAGGCAGCAAGAGTAGGTGCGTTTGCCGCTCCGTGCAGGTCACTTCTCCCCATGCCTTTGTTTAGGGGTGTACCCACCACTCTGTGTAGGTCACCTCTATTTGTTCAGATACAAGAGATAGTTATGCTTATTTTGATTGTATCCTGTTGCTATGAAGGGATCCACTGTGTCTGTCCCATACCATTTTGAATTTTGTCACTGTTTGCCCCCACCACTTCCATCTGGAGGGCATTCCAAGCATCCACCACCCTTTCAGTGAAAAAGTATTTCCTGACATTGCCTTTCAGTTTACCCTCTTGCATCTTCATGTTATACCCTCTAGTTTTACAACTTCCCCATCTTTGGAAGATGTTTGTTTGTCCGTTAATACCCTTAAGTATTTAAAGGTCTGAATCATATCTCCCCTGTCCCTCCTCTCCTCCAGGGTATACATATTTGTCTTCAAGCCTCTTCTCATACATCTTCTGGCATAGGCTCCAAATCATTTTGGTTGACTTCCTCTGAATCACTTCCTGCTTTTTTATATTCTTTGCGAGATACGGTCTCCAAAACTGAACACAATATTCCAAGTGCGGCCTCACCAGCGACTTGTACAGCGGCATTAGTACATCTTCCTTTCTACTGGTAATTCCTTTTTGTATGCAGCCCAGCATCTTTCTGGCTTTTGCCACTGCCTTGTCACACTGTTTCACCACCTTGAGATCATCAGAAACAATCACACAGAGGTCCTTCTCCTTGTCCGTGCACACCAATCTCTCGCCCCTTATTGCATACATTTCCCTTGGATTTCTACTTCCCAATTGCATGACACTGAACTTTTTCACATTAAATCTTTACTGCCAAGCGTTAGACCATTCTTCCAGCTTTTATAGATCTTTCCTCGTGTTCCCCACTCCCTCAGGGGAGTCCACTCTGTTGCAAATTTGGTGTCATTTGCAAAAAGATTTGCTGTATGATTGGCTGGATTGCAGTTAGTCCCTACTCCTTTTGAGAATCTGTATAAGAATTCTGAGGGCACTAGGAGCCTGCTTTTGTTTCCCTGTAGGTGTCTTATATCATATCTAATAGGGATGTAAAGCAGCCACATACTCGTATCTAGAAAGATAATTTGGGATTAGTATGGGAGGAGATGGAGTTGCAGAAAGTATTTGTAGCTACTTCAAAAACTTCCTTATTGGTTGCTCTGCTTGAGAATGGCTATAAGATTTTTTTACCGCATATTTTAATCCAGTGTAGACTGCACAAATATTAAGGGGCAGTCATCACAATGTTGGAAGGCATGTGGTCAAGATGATGACTACATGTATATGTGGTGGTGGTGCCTGAAATGCAGATATTTTGGGGGCCGATATTTGATTTCCAGTTTGTCCCTCCAGTCCAGTCCAGACAAGTGGATTATGCTCCTCTACCAGCAGGTGGAGACTGAGAACACAAACTCAGTGTGCTATAAGTAGCCTGTGCAAATTGACAATAGCCAGTATTATCAATCACCAGCAGGTGGTAAAGGAATATAGCCTGTGCAGCCTGGTGCTGGATTTGGGCCGACGACAGTAGCACAGACCTGGAGTGCAGAACCTGGTGGTGCCGGGTCCCTCACCCTATTTGCACCAGATTGGCCTTGACGTCCATGGTATGCAGACCTGGTACAGCTCCTGATAGCAGAGCCCTTTTGGTTACTGGCAGAGTTGCTCCCTGCCAGTGGGCTCCCTCTCTCCTCCTCCCCAACGTTTAGGAGGGGGTCAGGGTAGAACAGGCTCCTGCACTTTTAATGCAAGAAAAGGGGAGAAAAAAACAGCAGGCAGCAGCAGGAGTGGACAGCATTGGTGACTGGCCACTGGGGCAGCAGCTACCGGGTAAGTCCAAGATTGGCGCCAGAGAATTGCAGACTGGCATGGAAGAGAAACACCAGATCATGAGGACATGGCTCGTGGCTGGTGCGTCACGTGTGGCAGCCACAGGGCACAGACTTCAGAGGTCAGGTTGTGCCACAGCTGCTCGTTAGAGAACGCAGATCACCTCGGGGGGAGGCCCGAGGGAGCTGGAGTCATGTGAGGCAGGAATTAGAGAGCAGGATGTTCTCCCGGAGATGACGGTTTGATGGGAACCACCACCATTTTGTCTGCATTGGGGGCTGCAGGCCCGGAGGGCATTGAGCCTCCTTTTCTGCAACTTATGCCTGAAACCTCGTGTGGAATGTCAGCAGTGATGTCGGGGGAGGGGGGTCACAAAGCTTTTGTTATGCAGCACAGCCTGAGTGAAGGGTCCCCAGTTCCCTCTAAACCTTGTTTGGACAAGGGGTCAGTAGTTCCTGTGGTGGCTAAGCACCTGCCTAAGGACAGACTGGACAAGGACTTGAAGCTTGCCTCCATGGGGGTCACTGGATTCTATGAACTCCTTGGAAGGAACGGTGGACCTTCTGGAGGAGTGTTCTCAGGAGGAGTTGGAGGAGGGAGTAGTCCCAGTGGAGGAAGATCTCAGTGGTGTGGCTCTTATTTTGGAGTCCCTGGCTGTATTGCGAATTGTGGAGGAGCCTAGGTCTGAGCCTGTGGGGTCCTTGGAGGACCCACTGATGGAGGGCATCGGAAAGCCCCCGAGTTCTTTTTCCATTACTTCAGTTTGAGTTGGAGGCCTGTAGACTACACCTGTATGGATGATAGTGCCATCTCCTTTTTACAGCACAATCCATAGCGCTTCTTCTTTTCCCCACGTCCCCTGCATTTCAGCAGCTTTAATATTGCTTTTGACATATAGGGCTGCTACGCCTCCTTTTCTGCCTTCTCGGTCTCTTCTAAATAAATCATAGCCAGCTATGGCTATATCCCATTCATGCGACTTGTTAAGCCATGTTTCTGTAATGGCCACAATGTCCAAGTCCGTGTCCACCATTAGGGCTTCCAGTTCAAGAACTTTGGCTAGGCTGCGAGCATTTGCGCTCATTGCTTTCCAGCATTTGTTGACTGGCTTACCTGTATTTTGCATGGATTTTGTTCTGCATGCCTCTTCCCGCTTGCCCTTTGTGTGTGGCTTAATAGTGTGGCTGTTTCCAGTGTTACATTTTTGCTGGGAGCGATGTCCTGAACTTGGTTTTTCTCTGTCCGTCACCTCCTTTCCCTAGTTTAAATGCCTGTCTACGTAATGCCTGAATTTTTCACTTAGAAACCTTTTCTCTGTGACAGAAAGATGTAGTCCATCCAAAGAGTATAGCCTCTTGTTGTTCCATCTATTTCCCTAGTTGCCAGTATATCTAAATCCTTCTTGTTTGTACCAGGTTTGAAGCAATGTATTAAAGTTGATTATGCGATGCAGCCTTTCTGCCCTCTTACCAAGAACGGGTAGAACTTCTGAGAATGCTATAGTGTTAACAATGGGTTTGAGTTGCTCTCCCAGAATCTGGACGTCCCTCTGAACTGTAGGCACTGTTTCTAGCCAAGTCATTTGTACCCAAGTGGATGATAACATCAGTTTTGGAGTGCTCACTTTCTGCACTAACTATGCCAGCAATTTACTTCATATGCCTGCTGGCTGAAGAGCCTAGGAGGCATTTGACCATCTTTTGTCCTTTGAACTGTATTCCCAAGTTGATGCCTCTGATGATGGAATCTCCAAGTAGTAGTAGTTTCTTTTTTGTGATATTTTCTTCATATTTAGTGCATTATCAATAGATTAGGCATTAACCTTCTCGTTTAAGGGCACTTCAGTTTCCACTAATTGGGCACTCAAATTTCTCAAGGCAGAGAAGGCATTTTGCAGGGATATCTCTTGATGGATAGGGTGTCTCCGTACTAAAGGTCGCAACCTACCAGAGCCCACTGTGATCCATTTGTTCCTGGGCTGTTTGATTCTTTGGGTCCTTCAGCGGATAGAGTCTCATTGGGGCGAGTGCTGCTATTTGCACCGGATTGGCCTCGATGTCCATGGTATGCAGACCTTGTAGTAGAGCCCTTTTGGTTACTGGCAGATGTGGACCTGCTCACTCAGGGACCGGTGCGAATGCTGGACATGGGTCGGTTCTCACTTACGGCTTGGCTCTTGAGAGGGCTCTGCTGCGGCTCAGAAGCTGTTCACCTCAGGTCACTGATACCATACTACAGGCCTGCAGGCAATCGACATCTTTGACCTATGTGTGGGTCTGGTGCATTTTTGAGATCTGATATGGCGAGTGTGGTGTTTGCCCCCCTAGGGCCTCGCTCCCTGACATTTTGGCATTCCTGCAGGTTGGGCTGGAGAAAGGCTTGGCTTTGGGCCCCTTGAGGGTCCATGTGGTGACCTTGGCATGTTTCAGGGATTGGGTCAAGCCCTGGCATTCTATGGGGATGTGATTTTGTTTCCTTTCCTTTGCGAGGTGAAGCATCTTGGTGCCCCCCCCCTCCCCCCCGTGCTGGTCTGTGGTTCCTTCGTGGGACCTTAATGTTGTGCTCTTGGTTCTTGGGGCACCTCCCTTCGAGCCGCTTGAAGGCACCACAGTAAAGGACTTGATTTTGAAGGTTGTGTTCCTGGTGGTGATTTGTTCAGCCTGTCTGGTTTCGGAGCTTCAGGCATCTTGCAAGGAGTCTTATTTGGTGTTTTCAAAGGAGAAGATGGTCCTACGTCCAGTACCCTACTGAAGGTCATGTCCAGTTTTCACCTTTAATCAGGTGGTTTCTCTTCTGTCCTTCTCTGGGTCACGAGATTCTGAGGAGGCCTGTCTTATCCGCAAGTTGGATGTCCATAGGACTCTCAAGTGGTATATAAAGGTGACTTAGGCTTTTCAGCGCTCTGAGAGTCTCTTTTTTTTTTTTTTTTTTTTGTCTTGCTCGGTGGATCTCGAGGAGGCAAAGCGGCCTCTAAGACCTATTTCCTGGTGGATCCCGGAGGCTGTCGTATCGGGGGTATTGGGTGCCCACTCAGTCTTCATCTTGGGTGGAGTTTGGTCTGGTTCCCCCTCAGGACATTTTTAAAACAGCAACATGGTCGTCTCTTCATTCCTTTGTGCGGCATTACTGTCTGGATGTGCAGGCACAGCAGGGTGTAGCCTTTGGGGCCAGGGTCAGTATCCATTACAGGTCAGTATCTCGATCTCCACCCGTCATTAGTACTGCTATGCTAAATCCCATTTGCCTGGCCTGGACTGGACTGGACTGGAGAGACGAACTGGAAGGTGAAATTGGACCTTACCTGCTAATTTTCTTTCCTGGATTCCATCCAGTCCAGGACCTACCCGGGGCTTGTTTATCTGCAGGCAGCTGTCTCGCATTTGCTGTTGGAGGGTCAGATTGGAGTGAGTGCATCCAGGGTCAGGCACAAGGAGAGCAGCAGCTCTTGCAAAGCTGAGCAGGAAACACACGGAGCAAGAGTATAGATGACACAAGCGCTTTTATTAGGATCCCCAACGCGTTTCGGCAGGATTGCCTTCCTCAGGGGGTTTGTAAACTTACAAATATAAAATGAATATACATATTATTAAAAACAATAAATACATAAAGTATAATAAAAATAGTGATAAACATGGTAAAAAATACATAATGATAATAACTAATAACAAACTAAAGCTAACCGGGCATGGTAAACATAGAGATAACAATAGAAACATTGATAATAAAATGTGACCATAATTAAAATGTTCCAAAACACATTAAAAAACTAAATGAAAATATAAAAACATAATAAAGTAAGCATTAAAAAATTAAAAAATATTAAAATAAATAATTATGAACATATACAAAATGGTTAATAGCCAATCATAACAACATCATGGTGTTGCTTCTAATTAACAAATATGAGTCTATTATTGTTGAAACATATGAATAAAAGCATAAATAAATGTGTATAAAACAAAGAACCATATAAAAACACCATTGTAAAACACTACAGGGCAGAAGTAGAAATAAAACCGATAAATACTATAAAGAACCATGTAAAAGCTCCATTGTAAAACACTACAGGGCAGAAATGGGAATAAAAACCAATTCTTGAGGAAATCAATTACATCAGAGGCAATTGTACGGTGTAGACCATATAAAAACAACGGGGGAAATTCGTGAAGTATATGCAAAGTAGGGCAGAGAATTTAATCGTACTCACTCAGCGCATGCATAAAAGGCGA
This sequence comes from Ichthyophis bannanicus, assembly GCA_033557465.1. Classification (NCBI taxonomy): domain Eukaryota; kingdom Metazoa; phylum Chordata; class Amphibia; order Gymnophiona; family Ichthyophiidae; genus Ichthyophis; species Ichthyophis bannanicus. The sequence goes on along the minus strand of CM066050.1, from coordinate 68,469,994 downwards.
AAACTCCAGCTGATGTAGGTAATGGGGACAGACGGCTGAAGCCTGCAGCTACCAGTATCCAAATAAAAACCCATCGAGTTAGAGAACAACGAAAGAACAAATTTACAAACTGTGATGATAAAGCTAACTGAAGGGATAACTTGTGGTGTGAAATATAAGAACTTCTGTGATGATGTTAAAACTACAGGGTCAAGTGTAATGTATTAAAAGATATGTGGAAAACTTAAAAACCTTGAAAAAGGGGCGGAAGAAACGGGAACCTAAAAAGTTGCTTTTTAGCTGTGCTGACAAATATCCTTAAACTGTGTGTTCATGGTAAATGGAGTAAACAATACTTAACAGTCCCACGAGGAATCTTTGATGTAGTAGTTACAGTAGCAGTCTCATGTGTAGAATTGCACCAGTAATCAGGAAAAGTCAATATAGCTAGTGGAGAAGACCAGCGGTGGTGAATCGTAATGTAATTGATAAACACAAATAGTTTTAAAACAATGTTGTGTGATATGGGAGCAATAGATATCAAACGTTCCTGAGCAAAGGGCTGCTACGGTGATAATAGAAGACTAAAAATTAATGCATTATCTTGGTATAAAAAATGTTTATGAAAGAAAGTACGCCCGGACCTTTAAAAATGAGAGAGCTGCCTTGCCGCAGCACCATGTTGTATCGAAAAACCGTGCGGTTGAAGTAAACACACTGAGCCTTATAATGTTAATAGAAGTACTAACGCCCATCTCAAAACCGTAAATTAAATTATAGGTAATCCATAGATATTAGATCCTGACTTATCTATGTAAACATCGTACCAGCGGACGTAAATCTAAGAATATATTGTAAAGCTCCTGTATCTAATGTAAGGACACAACAAGTGTGATGACAAGTGTGCTTTTACAAAGAGAAAAGTAAACTCACATTTTAGCGAACACTCAGGAGAAGATAACAAGAATCAGAGACAGTCAAAACTTACCAACCAAAGTGAAAGTACTGTCAGCACTAACTCCGAACAATGCAAATGGACGGCTGAAGTGAAAACGGGATATTTAAAGACGCTAAGACTCGTGCCAAAAAAAGGGGGCGTGGCTTGGCATCAAATTTCGAGGCAGAATCGCCTTCACAAAAAAACAATATATGTAAGTGTGAAAAAACGGTATACAGAGTGCATGTTATGAAAGGAGTGCCTTGGAGAGCAAATGAACCAGTAATATGAAATATATAAATTGCTATTGATCAACCAATATCTGAATATCAGGAGGAAATGAACGAACATATGTTATATGGAAACACTTTCTGGGGTACATTTAAATGTAGATTATAGGACAACTATAATTCTTTTGCAGCTACACAAACAATGTTATAAAAAGACGGAGAGATCAACTTCCTGATTTAACCCATTGGGCTCCAAACTATCTAATTCAAAAATGTACCGTTGTTCAAGCTTCAGTAATACCTTATCTATATCGCCTCCTCTCCAATTTGGTGTAACTACTCTGAGGACAGAATATTTCAGGTCACTAATAGTATGATTTTTTTTCTTTCCAATGAGTTACTAAGGGTTTGTCGGGTATTCCCCTATGAATGCAACTCCTATGCTCCACTATTCTGGTGCACACTTGTCTTTTAGTTTTTCCAACATAAAGTAGATTGCAGGGACAGATTATAACATAAATGACATGTTCGGTTTTACAATTGGAAAAGGAATGTAAATATATTTTTTGATGTGTAACTGGATGAGAGAAAAACTCTCTTTGATGGTAATCACGTGAGTGCAAACTGAGCATCCACCACACTTGAAGTGGCCCTTTAAAGTAGTACTGGGTCTGTGCAGCGGCAAAGCAGATGATACTAGATCAGATAGATTTGAATTTCGTTTGTGCTACCATAACTTTTTTATTTTCAAAAGGAGAAAGAGGTGAAAGCAAATCCCATTGTTGCCTTAAAATGTTAGTTATGTCTTTGGTATAGTTAGTGAAGGTCAAGGGGCATACAATTATGTCTCTTTTTTGCTCATTCTTTTTTATGTAGCAATGTTGCTCTCTCTGTGGTCCTTGCTCTGTAATAAGCCTTCTTGATGTAACGTGTTGGATAGCCCCGCTGTTGGAATCTGTGTTTCATATCTATTGCGTGTTTTTTGAAATCCTCTTCACTGGTGCACAGTCTCCTGACTCTGAGAAATTGGCTTATTGGAAGGTTATTTTTCAGGGATGCATTGTGAAAACTGTTGTACTGTAACAATGTGTTTCTGTCCATGGGTTTCCGATAAAGTTCCGTCAGGAAACCTGTTTCTCCTTTTTTGATTTTGATGTCCAAATATGATATTTGATTATCGCTGAATGTACCGTCGAATTGAAGGTTGGAGTCTAATGTATTAAGCCACTCAAAAAATATTAAAAGTGTTTGTTCAGTGCCCTCCCATATAACTAAAACGTCATCAATATATCTCTTCCAGAGCCGGATGTTAGATTGAAAAGGATGTGTTTTTAAAAACTTACTTTCAAAATCCGCCACATATAGGTCGGCGACATCTGGGGCCATGGAAGACCCCATGGCCACCCCCTTAATCTGTTTATAAAAAATACCCTTAAAAGCAAAATAATTCAGTCATGGCAACCGTTGCCAATTGTGTCAAAGAAAATGTAGGTGTACGGATGGGTTTTGGTCTCTGAATGAGTGTGTTTGCTAAAACCTCTATGGCCTCTTTTTGGGGAATATTAGTATAAAGAGAGTTAATATCTAAGGTAACTAGCAATAATTGGTTGTGATAATGTGGAAAATCATGTAAAATATTGATGATGTGTGGAGTCCTGAACATACAAATCAATTTCGACGACAAAAGGTCTCAGGAACACATCAAGGAATTTAGAAATGGGTTCCAGAAGTGACCCAAGGGCGGAGACTATCGGACGTCCTGGTGGATTGTGTAAGGACTTATGGATTTTTGGGATCATGTATATTGTCGGTATGATTGGATGCGTAACTGTTAGGAAGGCTTTCTCTTTAGGTGTTAGGTAGCCTGCTTCCTGACCTATATAAAGAAGTGTATCTATCCGTTGTCGAATGTTGTCTGTAGGATCATCATAAATTTTTAAATAAAAATGGCTATCATTAAGTTGACGTAGAACTTCTGTGACATATGAAGTGCGGTTCTGTACAACTAATGCTCCGCCCTTATCTGCTAGCTTAATTATGATAGAATTATTCCCACGGAGGTCACGAATAGCAGATTTCTCTTCCTTTGTAAAATTATAATAAATTTTACTTTTCCGTTTATATAACTGGTCTATTTTTGATAATACCACCTTCTCATATGCTATGAGCAGTGGATTGACATTGGATGGAGGTATCCAGGATGAAGGTCTTTTAATAACTGAAGGATCTGGTGTGTTATCTGGTGCATTGTGGAAAAAATCCATAATTCTAAGCTTCCGAAAGAATTTGAATAATTCCACTCGAGTGGTAAACTTGTCGTGTTTTTTTGTTGTGACAAAAGATAAACCTTTTTCTAAAACACGTAATTCTGTATTGGTAAGGGGGTGGTCCGACAAATTAATAATACCACTTACAGGTCCCAGTCCAGGCGTCTCTTGTTCATTAGCCCGCGTCCTCTCCCCCTGCCTCGTTGGGGGTAAAACTGTTGATCTCTGTGTTCGGCCCTTGTTTTGTATTGTTGGTGAAATTGCTCCCGTCCTCCTCCCTTCCATAAGTTATCTGAAAACCCCGGCGAGGGCTGGGGGGCTGTCTTCTAGCAGGTTGAGGGGCTTCTGAAAAAAGTGAGCCTGAGGGATCAATGCTGGCATCTCCTGAATGACGCCTGCTCCTCTTATGGCTTCTCTCTCATTCAGGTGAAATGGAGGGGGACCTTTCTCTAGACCTATCTTGATTCCTAGACCGATTTCTAGGCTGAAACCTTGGGGAGAGGAGGAGCCTCCTATAGGATGTATTGCTCTGTCTGTTCTTGAAATCAGTACCATCATGGGTCCAGTAATATACTGTATTTAATTTATATTCCTTAGCAGAACTCCAGTCCAGTCCCTTTACTCTCGGGTTGCGCAACCCTTCCAGCAGCTTGGAGGCTGAGCCTATCATCGTTTTGATGATGGTGTGGTATAAATACCACTGGCACCGCCCATAGGCACCAGTATTCTCAGCCTCCAGCAGCTGGAGGGTTACCGTAAGCCGGGAGCTTACTGGTCCTTAGTTCCTTTTTAATTTCTTTAATTTTATTTAATCTCCTTAGCTGTGGGAGTTTCTCCTACTCCCGTGCGTTTAATTGGTTTATTGCTTACTTGAGTTTTCCTTCCCCCCCCCCTCGTCCTCCCGGGGGCCTTTGGAAGGAGAGCGCTTACTCGGCAGCGGGACGCCTCGGAGCCTCTCCTCTCGCAGTCGCGGAATCTTCATCCTCCTCTCCGCATTGGTCTCGTGCCGAAGCCCCCGAGGCGGGCTGAGCGCTGGAGGCAACAGCCCGCTGCAGCACCGGTGTGGAGCTCAGCACGGGAGTAAGCAATGTTCCTGCCTTCTGCCTTTCGCCGCCTCGCGCTTGCAGCGGCTGCCCGGCTGAGCGCTAGAGGCGGCGTCCGAACGTCAAGGCAATTGCCCAACAGAGGGGGGATTCCAGCTCCAGCGGTTTGAAAAGATTCGCTGACCGCAGGTCCTGACTCCACGTGGCTACGGCCTACCACGTGGAGTCTAGCATCCGCCAGCATAAGCAGTGGCGCGCAGAGCATCAGGTCTCCTAAACCGCAAGTATTGCAATCGGTTCTGAGGCCTGTATTTTAATTAGTTATATTTTAAATTTGCTTATTTTGTTTATTTTGTTTCATTTTAACCTTGTTATAATTTCTCCGTGAGCGGGGTCAGCGTCCTGCTCCAGCCTTGGGGGTCAGGCCCCCTCCCTCCCCTTCTTGGTGGTTCGTGGTTGGGAAGCTTTCATTTAATTTCATTTAGTTTCATTTAATTTCTTTGATTTATTTGATTGTCAGCCTTGTGGTTTCTTGAGTGCACTTTCTCCAGGGGGTTTTCAATTTTAACAATAATATTGATAGAGGAGGTAGAATGACGGGAAAACCAAGGTGCCCGTCCTGCGGAACCCGCAGAGTAGCTGATTCTGAAGCTGGGATCTGCCGGGGTTGTGCTGCGGAAGCAGTCTCTGTGGAGCATGAAATCCAGGTGTCTATGGATCATCCTTCTCAGAGGTCTCAAGGTCTCATGGAAGGGGGGGGGGGATTCTTCCTCCTCTCCCCCGCCCTCTACCCCTGCCTTACCAGGCCCCTTCCAGTCCCTCCCCCCCTACTTCCGGTGGCGCGGAGGAAAGCTGGGAGCATTTTTCCCCAGAATTTGTCCTTCTCTTGCACAAAGCTTATTGTATGCGTCAGCAGGGGCTCATGGAACCCACGCTACTGAAAGAAGGTAGCCGGCCCGGTCCAGGGAAGACAAGCTCCCATGACCCCGGAGCCCCTCCCAAGCGTTCTAGGCTAATGAGCGAGGAACCTCTCACGTCTCCATCCCCAGCCCCTCCGGAGGAGGGATCAGACAGAGAAGTGGGGGAGGAAGAAGAAGAGCTTGAGGAGGGGGAGATCCCAGAGGAAGAGCATTCCCGAATAGTTAGAGTATTCCGTAGGGAGGAGCTCCCAGCCTTGATTAATGAATCCCTGAAGGTGCTCAATATGGCATCAGACATCCCTGCAGAGGAAGAAACATTAGAGGATCCTTTGATTCAAGCCGTCCGAAAGACTCAGAAGGTCTTTCCCGTCCACAGGGTTGTACGCCAGATGATTCAGGAAGAGTGGAATCAACCAGAGTCCAGTTTAAGAGGGGTGAGGGCCATGTCTCGCTTGTACCCTTTACCGGAAGCTGACAAGGATCTGCTGAAGTCCCCAAGGGTAGACGCAGCGGTCTCAGCGGTGACTAAGAAGACGACCATTCCGGTCGAGGGCAGCGCAGCGCTTAACGATAGTCAGGATAGAAAGCTGGACTCCCTGCTGAAGCAAGCCTTTGATGTGAGTGCCTTCGCGCTGCAGGCCTCAGTGTCAGGGGCTTGGGTAGCAAGAGCCTGCCTGAGGTGGGCCCAGCAACTCCAACTAGCAGATGGCGCTTCTACCGACGCGCAGTCGAGCGCTGCACGCTTGGAGTCGGGTTTCGCCTTTCTAGCAGATAGCCAATACGACCTTATTAGAAGTCTAGCGAAGAATATGGCCTCGGTAGTAGCAGCCAGGAGATATCTGTGGCTGTGAAATTGGGCGGCGGACCCCTCCTTGAAGGCTCGCCTGAGGCGCCTCCCCTTCAAGGGGAAGCTGCTGTTTGGGGAAGACCTAGAAAAGTTGGTTAAAGATCTTGGCGAGTCTAAGGGAGGTAGACTCCCGGAAGATAGACCTAAGCAGAACTGTTCGTCGGTCCCAGCTCGCAACCAGCCGAGGGAGTTTCGTAGGTTCCGGTCAACCAGACAGAATTTTTTTCCTAGGGGTCGCCCCCCGCCTAGAGGGCAAGGTTTCCGAGGGTTTCGTGGAGCTGGAAGAGGTTTTGGAGCTTCCTCCTCATCCTCAGGTCCTAGGAAGCCACAGTGAAACTGCGGAGGCCTAGGGGAAAGGCCTGCTGGTGGGGGGTCGGTTGAGGCAGTTCCTTCCCGCCTGGGCCCGAGTCACGTCGGACCGTTGGGTACTGGAGGTAATCGAGGTTATGCCCTCGAGTTCACAAAACGAGTTCCTCCAGCCTTTATGCAGTCTCCTTGCGGCTCTCCGGAAAAGAGAGCAGCAATAGAAGACACCCTTTCAAGGCTGATCGAGTTGGGAGCGGTGACTCCTGTCCCGAGAGACCAATACGGTTCTGGTCGATACTCGATCTATTTTGTGGTACCAAAGAAAGAAGGGTCCTTCCGTCCTATCCTGGACTTAAAGCAAGTCAATCGCTGCCTCTCGGTTCCTCATTTTCGAATGGAAACTCTGAGGTCGGTCATTGCAGCGGTAAGACAGGGGGAGTTTCTGACATCTCTGGACTTGACGGAAGCATACTTACACATCCCGGTACGAAAATCTCATCAGCAGTTCCTGAGATTTGCAGTGCCGAGGGGTCATTTCCAGTTCCAGGCTCTTCCCTTTGGCCTAGCAACAGCCCCCAGGACTTTTACCAAGGTAATGGTAGTGGTAGCAGCGGCCCTTCGCAAAGAGGGGATTCTAGTACATCCATACCTGGACGATTGGCTGATTCGAGCAAAATCGGAGTCGGAAAGTCGCACTGCTACGGCCCGAGTGGTGGAATTCCTGGAGGAGTTGGGTTGGGTCATCAACCGGGCAAAGAGCAGATTAATTCCCTCACAGGAGATCGATTACCTCGGAGCAAGATTCGACACAAGGAGTGGAAGGGTCTTCCTGTCGGAACAAAGGTTACGAGATCTGAAAAGCCTGGTCTCTCGCTTAATTTCAAGACGGATCCCTACCGCCTGGCATTACCTTCAGCTGTTGGGCACCATGGCGGCAGTGATAGAGGTTGTACCGTGGGCCAAGGCACATATGCAACCCCTTCAACGTGCTTTGTTACGACGTTGGTCCCCTCAGCATCATCCCTTATCCATGCAGCTACCCTGCCCTCTTCAGATCAGGAGGACTCTCCTCTGGTGGGAGTGTCCAAGGAACCTAGGATGCGGGATGCCCCTCGATCCACCCCAGTGGATACAGCTGACGACGGATGCAAGTCTCGCAGGCTGGGGTGCTCATTGCGAGGGCCAGTTCGCACAGGGAAGCTGGACCCCGACAGAAGCTCGGTGGTCCATCAACAGGCTAGAGCTGAGGGCAGTGGCACAGGCACTCCGAGCTCTCGAGCCCTTGGTTCGGCAAAAGGCAGTCCGCGTCCTCTCGGACAATGTCACCACGGTGGCCTACATCAACCGTCAAGGGGGGACGAGCAGTCCCCTGCTAGAGAGGGAGGCAGGCAGCCTCTTACAGTGGGCCGAAGCATACCTATTGAATCTGTCAGCTCAACACGTGGCGGGAGCAGAAAATGTGACGGCCGATTACCTCAGCAGACACAAGATAGACCACTGGGAATGGGAGCTAGCGCAGGAGGTATTCGACCAAGTGGTAGTACGTTGGGGAGCACCGATCATGGACCTCATGGCGTGCTACGAATCATCCAAAGCAAGTCGGTTCTTCAGCCGAAGAAAGGAGAGGATGTCAGAAGGCTTAGATGCCCTGGTCCAGAAGTGGCCTGCGGAAGGTCTACTGTATGTGTTTCCGCCCTGGGCACTCATAGGCAGAGTTCTAAGACGAATAGAGGACCACCCAGGTCTGGTAATCCTCATAGCTCCGGATTGGCCTCGTCGCCCATGGTATGCAGACCTGGTGAGGCTAACGGCTCACCGCCCTTGGAGGCTCCCCAACAGAAAGGATTTGCTATGCCAGGGCCCAGTACTCATGCCCCACCTGCATCGATTCTTGCTTACGGCTTGGCCCTTGAGAGGGCGCGGCTCGTGAAGCGAGGTTATTCGACTTCAGTAATCTCGACCCTGCTGAACGCTCGGAAACGCTCGACCTGCCTTTCCTATATCAGGGTCTGGCGCATATTCGAAGCATGGTGCGCGGATCTCCATAAGAAACCCTTAGAAGCCTCAGTGCCGGAGGTGTTAAAGTTCCTACAAGCAGGCTTCGAGAAAGGCTTGGCTCACAGCTCGTTGCGGGTTCAGCTAGCGGCCATTTCTTGTTATAGGGGAAAGGTTCGGGGCAAGTCTCTAGGAGACTACGATGATGTGGTCAGATTCCTGAGGGCGGTCAAGCGTTTACGCCCTCAGCAAAGATCAGTGATCCCCCCTTGGGACTTAAACCTTGTTTTGGATTCCCTAACCAGGGAGCCCTTTGAGCCAGCAAGGAATTCCTCCCTAAAGGACTTGACCCTGAAGACGGTATTTTTGGTAGCTATTTGTTCGGCTAGGAGGGTCTCGGAGCTCCAAGCTCTCTCCTTTCGACCTCCCTTCCTTTCCTTTTTTAAGGACAAAGTGGTCTTGCGGACGGTGCCTTCCTTCCTACCCAAGGTCTCCTCTCCCTTCCATATGAACCAAACAGTCTCGCTCCCATCCTTTGCGGGAGAAGCACAGGAAGGGGAGAGTTCCAAACTGCGTCTACTAGATTTACGTAGAGTGCTGAAACGCTATCTCTCACGCACAGCATCCTTCCGCAAATCCGAACGGCTTTTCGTTCAATTTGGAGGGCCGCACAAGGGGAAAGCAGCGGCCAAAGCTTCCATTTCTAGATGGATCAGGGAGGCCATTGCCTCGGCCTACATCCTCAAGGGGAGGCAGGTACCAGCAAGTCTTCGCGCACATTCAACTCGAGCGCAGTCGGCCTCCTGGGCAGAGCATAGCTTGGTCCCACCGCTAGACATCTGTAAAGCGGCCACCTGGTCCTCTCTGCATACCTTTTCTAAGCACTTCCGACTGGATGTCCAGAGAAGAGCAGACACCAGGTTTGCGAGTGCGGTACTTCGGTCCGGAGTGGCGAACCCCACCCAGGTTTGAACTGCTCTGTTACATCCCGAGAGTAAAGGGACTGGACTGGAGTTCTGCTAAGGAAAAAGTAATTAGTCCTTACCTGCTAATTAGTGTTCCTGAAGGAACTCCAGTCCAGTCCCTAATCCCACCTGGGTTCGATTCCTAGTGTTCGGAATAAAAGTAAAGACTGAAGTCGGTGAACGGTGCGGAGCGGAGGTGGAAATCTCCGGTCAGAGGAGCCCCCAGCGGCGGGGCTACGGGCTAGGGAGGTACGGGGAGGAACGAGTAAGGGCTAGGTCGGCCCCGGGTAAGCCCTCTCCTGCCCGCCCCTTCCTTACCACTGTTCTTTCTGTTTAACAAAAGAAAAAATAATAATAATAAGAGTGCGTTTGTTTGGTTCTCCTGTTTCTTTGAAATTGTTGGTTTTACACATCTTAGTTGCGGTGCCTATTAGGACTGCCTTTTCATCAGATTACTGGTGCCTATGGGCGGTGCCAGTGGTATTTATACCACACCATCATCAAAACGATGATGGGCTCAGCCTCCAAGCTGCTGGAAGGGTTGCGCAACCCGAGAGTAAAGGGACTGGACTGGAGTTCCTTCAGGAACACTAATTAGCAGGTAAGGACTAATTACTTTATCCTCCATCGCGTTTAAACTTATTGATTTTTATATCTTTAATTTCCTTTCTGTATTCCATGGTGTTTTTATCAAATTTCTTCTTTTCGGACTCAAATTGTGAATCCTCTTTTCTTAATTTGTCTACAGACGAATCAATTAAAGGTTTTAAAACTTCTGCCCTGCGTTTAGATGTGTTAATAATTAAAATCATTAAATCTAAGGAACATTTATTAAGAATCTTAATCCAATCTGTCATAAAATTTTTGTCATGGCTATTAACCATTTTGTATATATGTTCATAATTATTTATTTTAATATTTTTTAATTTTTTAATGCTTACTTTATTATTATGTTTTTATATTTTCATTTAGTTTTTTAATGTGTTTTGGAACATTTTAATTATGGTCACATTTTATTATCAATGTTTCTATTGTTATCTCTGTTTACCATGCCCGGTTAGCTTTAGTTTGTTATTAGTTATCATTATGTATTTTTTACCATGTTTATCACTATTTTTATTATACTTTATGTATTTATTGTTTTTAATAATATGTATATTCATTTTATATTTGTAAGTTTACAAACCCCCTGAGGAAGGCAATCCTGCCGAAACGCGTTGGGGATCCTAATAAAAGCGCTTGTGTCATCTATACTCTTGCTCCGTGTGTTTCCCGTGAGTGCATCCAGGACAGCACATGTTTTGATTTCATGGTCTCGGCCCAGTTATCCTCTGTATTCTGAGTCTTTGTGGGTTTTTTTCTTTCATGTTTTTTGCCAGCTTATTTTTAACAAAAAGACAGTGTTCTTGGTAATTCCCTTGTAGGGGGTGGATGTTTGGTTCCCCTCATTGTTTGGTGCTCAGTGAGAGCATTGCTGTCGAAGAACTGGGGTTTGGGCTCCTTTTCTCTACTTTTGTGAAGTTCATACTGGCTATTATCAGTTGGCACAAGCTACTTACATCACACTTTGAGTTAATGTTCTCAGTCTCCACCTGCTGGTAGAGAAGCATAACCCACTTGTCTGGACTAAACTGGAGGGACTCCAGGAAAGAAAATTGGCAGGTAAGCTCCATTTGAGCAGCATCAGTACATGTCAATGCCATTGAACTCAGATTTTCATGTAACCCTGGAGGGGGGACATTAAGTAAAACGAAGATAGGGTCTTACTTCAAATTCTGGCCTGTCATTTCCCAAAACAAAGTGAAATTAGACCTTGCTCTTCATTGGAAGCACTCGGAGCAGCCTAGTCGGTCCCAGGTGCTTCGGAGACTGTTATCTTTTATAGGATGAGCAAAATTACTGGCTGTAAAAAAGAGTAGCATCCTTCCAGAGTGTTCGGTTGCCTTTTATTTCATGGCAACATCAATCTTAGGCCCTCTGTTGGTATGTATATTGGAGATATGAATTCATTTGTTTACTATAATAATGTTATTTTTGCAGAGAGCTGTGGGAGGGGGTGTATTTTATTTAAGTTGAATATCTGGGTAGCAGACATACCATATTTAGCTTTGAGTGATCTTTATGCTGGTAGTTTGGATTGTATTAGGTTGTCTTAAAGTTAATAAACACTAAATAAAAATAAATACATTTTGGCCCTATAGCCTACTAGTAGCCAGTGCAGCTTTCACAGGAAGAATGTGATGTGGCCATGCTGCTTTTTAACCTTCTAGCAATTTTGTGCAGTTCGGTAATGTAAATTTGGTTTTAACACTGGTTCCTGTTTCACCCTTGACCATTCTCAAGGAGAGAGAGGGAAAAGACATAAGGCCAACCTTTGTTTTGATTTTCAGTTGGTTGACCCTGTTGGGATTGTATATTCGGAGTACAAAGAGACTGGAGTTCCTCTTAATATGGTGCCTCTGTAGTGAAAACAAGACAATTATTATTCATTCACTAATACAGTACATGGGAGGGAGATGTATCTTAAGGAAAATACAAGAGGAAGGCCAAGGGACATGTGAGATATTAAGTGTGTGACTTTGATGGGAGTCTTCACAGCTGCTTGTATGTGGCCTGCAACAGTACAAAGTTGTAAGGGAGAGACTATGCGCCTTCGTAGATTCAGGTTCACTATTTCTTTTGCCTGCCCCTTATCCTGGCATTGACAGCAGACTCCTAGGAGTAAAGTTCTGACATAAAACTGGGACAACATCTGCTATCGCTAATACATTTGCAGACAATTTGTGAAATGTTTCAGTTTTGATGGTCCATAAGGAGAAGTTCTGATTCTTATAAAATTTGCCTTTCAGAGCTCCAGGAAAAGCCAAGAAAAGGAAAGCCAACAGTACTCCCAAAGACCTCCAGACCAAGAAGCTGCGTATATCGGACCCTGCCAGCACCTCGGAAAGCTCAGAAGAAGATGAGAAAGGTAAATGCCAGGAAAGGCTAGTGGTACACAGTCAGTGGCATGCTCAGTATGAAATCTTGGACAGTGGGAGACAGAAGTTATTTGAGCTGCACTAAAGAACATGTCTTGTTCTATTTGCTAAATAAATCCTGTTCCATATCGCCCTGCTAGATCAATCCAGACAAGTTGATTGTGTTCCCCCACCAGCAAATTGGTGGAGACGGTGAACTATTGAAAAGCCCAAGTTTCAATGACATCGCTCCCATGCCTCTATCCACTTCAGCCTTCCAATTTTCTGGCTGCTCAACAGGCCTTTAACAGGATAAGAGCATGGAGCTGAAAGTTAAATTAGACCTTACCTGCTAATTAGCGTTCCTAAGCGTCCCTCCAGTCCAGCCCCTTTCCTCTGGGTTGTGCTGCCCTTCCAGCAGCTTGGAGACTGAGCACGTCATCTTCTTGTTGACTCTAGGGAATAAATACCACTGGCACCGCCCACCAGCTCCAGTATGCTCAGTCTCCAAGCAACTGGAGGGGGATCAGTAAGCCAGGGTGTTAGGCTTACTGGAGAGACGCTTAAGGAGAGTGAAGGAGTTTCTTTATTTTTGTCTTATTTTTTGGGTTCTTGCCTTTACTTTATTTTCCTGTGCAGTTTTAGTCAGTCGGCTATTTCCTTTTGGGGAAGGAGAAGGTCCTTCCTCCCCTCACCCCTATTCTTATCTGGTTGGGCCCAAGTAGGAGGAGGCTTCGGGGGAAAGTTTTTTGGCACAAACCTGTGGGCTTAAGAGCGGCTCCCGATCCCCTGTAGGGCAAGGAGCTGCCGACCGCTTCATTCAGTGCCTGCTGGGCAGCCCATCCTGCCGTTCCGCCTTGCTGCCGAAGCTCTTCTGGTGGCTGAGCACAGGAGCAAGACAGTGTTGCCAGAGCAATGGTGGGACTTCCGTTTTCTCCGAAGAATGTCGGAGGAGCTGGAAAAAGACAGTTTTGCACACGACGGTGGGCTGTGTGGTGCAGGGAGCTAGCCATTGTCTACTGTGGCTGGGTGCTTGGGAGTACCGGAGGTAACAGGCCTTTTTATTTGGCGTGCTTTCGCAGTTTTCTTTAATTTGAATTTCATGTCAGCATTGGGGTTCTAACTGCGGTTCTCTTTTACAAGAGACAACTTTCTTGAATTTCTGGTTTAGTTGATTTGTTCTTTCATTCCTTTAACTTCCATTTAGCTTTTTGTTTGTTATTCTTTTGTTAGCTTAAAAAAAAAGGGGGGCGGAAAGAGGCAAAGAACATTGAAAAGGGGAATAGGCAGCATTATCTCTGTGTCTGAATTCTTCCTTGGCGCTCTCCTTCGTGTGTGTTTGCAGAACAGAGCCTTTGCTGGCGCCATGCCGGAGAGATCATAGTGTTTTGGTATGCGGGACCCGCCAAGGAGCAGTATCGGAGGCAGGCATGTGCAGAGACTGCACGATGGAGGCTACGACCTTGGAGTCGGGGATTCGGGAGAGTATAAGTCAGGACCCTCCGTTCTCCCTTTCTTAGGAGTCAAGGGATTCCACAGAAGCCGTGTTCGAAGCCGGGTCTCCTCCTTCCTTCTGGTCCCCAGCCCACGCCCATACCATCCACTTCTGGGGGGGTAGAAGGCTGGGAGGTTGCCACACAAAGCATTCTGTCTGCGCCAACAGGGGGCGCAAGGTCAGGGACCAGGGCAGGAACACGCTGGGAAGCAGGCTCTAGAGCCTAAGGACCATGGGTGCGTGGAGGAGCCAGTGAAACGGGCAGGCTCGCGGACGATGGAGCTCTTCATTCACCTCACTCTGAGGTTCTGGAAGGAGAATCTTCAGATCGGGACCTGGGGGAAGACTAGGAGGAGCTCGAAGAGGGCGAGATCCCGGAGGAGGAACAGGCTAGGATCATATGGGTCTTCCACAGGGAAGAGTTGCCGGCATTGATCGGAGAGTCCTTGAAGACCCTTAATATCTCCACAAGCATCTTGGCTGAGGAGGAGACTTTGGAGGATCCGTTGATTCAGCCAGTGCGAATGTCTCAGAAGGTCTTCCCGATCCACCGGATGGTTCAACAGATCATCCAAGAGGAATGGAACCAGCTGGAGTCCAGGTTAAGAGGAGTGCGGTCCATGTCACGCTTGTATCCCTTGCCTGAACAGGAAAGAGATTTGCTTTGGTCACTTAGGGTGGACGCAGCAGTGTCGGCAGTGGACAAGAAAATGATTCCAGTTGAGGGCAGTGCGTCTCTCAAGGATGCCCAGGATAGGAATCTGGATACTTTGTTGAAGCAGACCTTTGATATCAATGCCCTGGCTCTCTAGGTATCAGTATGTGGGGCCTGGGTGGCCAGAGCTTGCCTGCGTTGGTCTCAGCAGTTCCAACGACTGGGTGACCTGTGCTGCTCGACAGGGGAAGCTACAAGAATTGAGTCAGGGGCAGCCTACCTCACAGATAGCCAATACGATCTTATCAGGAGTCTGGAGAAGAGTATGGCATCGGTAATGGCGGCCCGTCGGTACTTCTGGCTCCGCAAATGGGGCAGCAGACGGTTCCTCCAAGGCCCAGCTCAGCAGGCTCCCCTTTTAAAGGCAAACTGCTTTTTGGAGAGGACCTAGAGAAGTTGGTGAAGGAGTTGGGGGGACTCTGATGGAGGCAGGTTCCCTGACGATAAGCCAAAACAGAGTCATTTCCATGCCTGCGCAGACCCAAGCACGGGACTTCTGTAGGTTTCGATCAACTTGCTTGAGACTCTTTAAGAGGGGGCATTTCCTCTTGAAGGGTCGGGGTTTCTGGGGGTTTTGAGGAGCAGGTAGGGGCTTCGGTGTCCTCTTCCTCAGGACCTAGGAAACCACAATGAAGCTAGGGACCTAGGAGGAGGTGCTGCCAGTGGGGGCGTGACTATGGCAGTTCTTCTCCTCCTGGGTCTGGGTCACTTCAGATCAGTGGGTTCTGGAGATTATTCAAGAGGGGTACGCCCTCGAGCTTGCAAAGCCAATTCCCCCAGCGTTCATCCAGTCTCTCTGCAAGACTCCGGCCAGGGCTGCGGCAGTGCAGGAAACATTGTTACATCTGCTGCTCCTGGGAGCAGTCGTGCCAATGCCCAAAGACCAGTGCAGCTTCAGTCGATACTCCATTTACTTTGTGACACTCAAAAAGGAGGGTTTCTTTTGCCCACCAAAGGTTGGTCATCGTGATAGACCCGGACTGGCCAAAGCGCCAGTGGTATGCCGAGCTAATGTGGCTGTTGGTGGATCGTCCCTGGAAGCTCCCAATGAGGGAGGATCTTCTAACTGCAGGGTTCAGTCCAGATGCTGCAGGTGGATCGATTCTCGCTTATGGCATGGCTCTTTAAAGGGGCAAGGTTGCGGAAGCGAGGGTATTCCGGCTCAGTGATCTCGACCTTACTGAAGGCTCAGAAGCGTTCAACCTGTCTCTCCTATGTGAGGGTCTGGCACATCTTTGAAAGCTGGTGTGTGGACCGAGAGAGGAAGCCTATGGCGGTTACTGTTCCGGAGGTCCTAGACTTCTTGCAGGCAGGCTTTGAGAAGGGTCTAGCTGCCAGCTCCTTGAGAGTTCAAGTGGCAGCGATTTCCGGTTATCGGGGCAAGATCCAAGGGAAGCCCTTAGGTAAAGATCCAGACGTCAGATGGTTCCTCAAAGCGGTGAGGCGCTTTTGACCGCAACATAGGTCGATGGTTCCGCCCTGGGATCTCAACTTGGTGCTGGAGTCCCTGACAGGTGAGCCCTATGATCCGCTAGGGCAGGCTTCTCTGAACGATTTGACCCTCAAGACGGTGTTTCTGGTGGCGATCTGTTCTGCTAGGCGCATTTCAGAGCTTCAAGCTCTCTCGTATTGACCCCCATTTCTTTCTTTCTCCAAGGAGAAGGTGGTCCTGCAGATGGTGCCTTTTTACCCAAAGTGGTTTTGCCCTTTCATGTGAATCAGCTGGTGTCCCTACCTTCCTTCCTTAAAGAGGGGGTAAGGAGTTGGCGGATGTCCAGCTCCACCATCTGGACATTCGTGGAGCGCTGAAGCACTATCTTGAGAGAACTAAGGCATTCCGCAGATCAGACCACCTGTTTGTCTTGTTTGGGGGACCACGTAAAGGAGAGGTGGCGGCCAAGGCTTCCATCTCCAGGTGGATTAGGGAGGCCATTGCTTAGGCATATGTTTTGAAAGGTAGGCCGGTTCCGGTAGGATTCTGAGCACATTCTACACGAGCCCAGGCGGCCTCATGGACAGAGTTCAATCTGGTGCCGCCACTTGATATCTGTAGGGCGGCTGTGTGGACTTCCTTGCATACTTTTGCTAAACACTATCGTTTGGATGTCCAAACGGTGGGGGATGCAGGTTTTGGCGGAGCGGTTCTTTGGGCCGGTCTTGCAGGTCCCTCCCGTGCTTGAACTGGAAAGGGACTGGACTGGAGGGACGCTTAGGAAGATGAAACTAGACTTACCTGCTAATTGTTGTTCCTGGAGTGGAACCAGTCTAGTCCCGAAACCTCTGGGTTCCCAATCCAATCCAGTAGCTTGGAGACTGAGAAACTCCCCCTTTTTTGTGACATCACTAGTATATCTCTCTGGTGCTCTCCTCCTGCCACCAGTAACCTATTGACAAAGCAGACTCACCGGAGAAACAAGTAAGTATCTATCCAAATAATTTAACTTGAACAAAAATACAGCAGTATAGTAACTGTGACTGAGGAAAATAACTCCG
Organism: Ichthyophis bannanicus; assembly: GCA_033557465.1. Lineage (NCBI taxonomy): Eukaryota > Metazoa > Chordata > Amphibia > Gymnophiona > Ichthyophiidae > Ichthyophis > Ichthyophis bannanicus. The sequence goes on along the minus strand of CM066050.1, from coordinate 68,452,845 downwards.
TCCTTACTGTGACTAGAAAACGTGAACAGAACAGGTCCTCCCCCAGATGTGCAGAAGGCCCGCCAATCCTGCCACACCATGCTGTAAGTGGCTACCACTATCTACTCTTTTAAATTGAGCGAGAAACCCAAGGAAGCATATCTTACCTGTGAAGTACAGACTGAGTCCAGGCCTTTGTTTGCCAAGGGACGCTGGGCGGGATACGGGACTAGACTGGTTCCACTCCAGGAACAACAATTAGCAGGTAAGTCTAATTTCATCTTCCTGATCGTGTCCCAGTCTAGTCCCGAAACCTCTGGGTCCTGACCAGAGCAGTGCAGCAGACTAAATACGGGAGGGTCCCGGCAAACCAGGATGTTTCCTCCACCCTTTGCACATCCAGCCAATAGTGCTTAACGAAATAATTCAAAGACGACCATGTCGCTGCTCTACAAATCTCCACTGGCGACACCAACCGCATTTCCGCTCAGGAAGTGGCCTGCGCCCTCAAACCTTCCGGCACTACTTTACCCCCCAACACATACACCGATGCAATAGCCTCCTTAATCCAGCGAGCGATGGAAGCCTTTGAAGCCGCTTCCCCCTTCCTTCGCCCTGCAAAGAGAACAAAGAGCCTGTCGGACTTACGAAACGCCTCTGTTCGACTAAGATACTTCTTCAACGCCCGACGAACATCCAAAAGATGTAACTTTCTCGACGAAGGACTGTCCGAGCCACCGGGGAAAACCAGCAGGGAAATTTCCTGATTGACATGGAAATCCGAGAGCACTTTGGGGAGAAAGGCCGGGACCGGCCGCAGTACGACCTTAGCGGCCAAGAAAGACAGAAAGGGCTCCCTACAGGAGAGCGCTTGTAGCTCTGAAACTCTCCGCGCCGAGCAGACCGCTACCAAGAATACCACCTTCAAAGTAAGATCCTTGAGCGTCGCATGGGCCAGGGGCTCAAAAGACTCCTGTTCAAGAGCCTCCAAACAAAGGGGGAGATGCCATTTGGGAAAAACAGGTCTAGACAGTGGCCTCGCAAGAGACACCGCCCTTAGAAAGCGTTTTACATCGCGGTGCTCTCCTAGCGACTGACCCGCCAGCTTGCCCCTGTAACAGGACAAGGCGGCTACTTGAACCCGCAACGACGCCGCAGCGAGCCCCTTGACGAAGCCATCCTGCAAAAATTCCAGGACTTGAGGGAGCGAAGCTTTCAACGCCTCACACTTTCTTTCTCTGCACCACGCTTCAAATATTCTCCAGACCCACACATACGCTAGCGATGTAGATCGTCTCCTGGATTTTAACAAGGTAGAGATGACCGCCTGCGAGTACCCTCGGGAAGTCAGCCGTGCCCTCTCAAGAGCCAGGCCGTAAGCGAGAACCGATCCATGTGAGGCATGAACAGGGGACCCTGAGTCAACAAATCCGGTCTGCAGGGAAGACGCCAGGGCTTCGCCACTAGTAACCTTATCAGATCTCCGTACCAGGGATGACGCGGCCAGTCCGGCGCTATGAGAATGACGTGGCCCCTGAACTTCTCTATCCTTTGCAGCACCCTTCCTATCAGAACCCACGGAGGGAAGACGTAAAGCAGCTGCCAGGCCAGGCCTGGCCTGAAGAAGGGCGTCTAAACCTTCGGACATTCACTCCCTGCGTCTGCTGAAGAAACGGCTGCACTTGGCGGAGATGAGGGTTGCCATGAGATCCATGACCGGGGTCCCCCACCTGCGAACAAGCATCTCGAGCACCTCGGGATGTAGGACCCACTCTCCTGGATCTACCCGCACCCGGCTGAGGAAGTCTGCTTCCACATTGTCTACCGCTGCCACATGGGCTGCTGACAGATCTAAAAGGTTTGCTTCCACCCAACCGCACAGGACTTCAGCTTCCGCTTCTAGGGACACGATGCTTGTGCCCCCCTGCTTGTTGACGTAGGCCACCGCCGTCGCATTGTCTGACCACACTCTTACCGCCTTTCCTGCTAGCAGCTGCCGAAACTCCAGTAGAGCGAGGTACACCGCTCTTAATTCCAGGCGATTGATCGCCCACTGCCGCCCCTGTGGAGTCCACGACCCCTGCGCGAAGCTGCCTTGACAGTGAGCCCCCTAGCCCGACAAGCTGGCATCTGTCATCACCGCCACCCATTCTGGTGCTTCCAAGGGTTTTCCCCGCTCCAAGGACTCTGGAATCATCCACCAAAGCAGGGCCTGACGAGTCTCCTCTGGGCAGACTAGCTTCCGGGTCAGGGGATGCCGCATATGTGACCAGTGGTGTAACAACGCTCTTTGCAAAGGTCTCATGTGCAGTCTCGCCCATGTGACCGTCTCTATCGAAGCTGCCATGGTGCCCAACAACTGCAGGTAATGCCAAGCCAAAGGAGACTTGAGTCCCCGAAATCTCTCCACCATCCTTCGCAAACCCTGCACGCGCTGCTCCGTGAGGAACACTCGACCGATTCTCGTGTCGAAACGGGCCCCAAGGTATTCCAGATTCTGGGAAGGCTGCAAGTGACTTTTTGTCATATTGACGATCCACCCGAAACTTTCCAAGAACCATACCACTCGGGCCGTGACCCTCTTGCTCTCGGCTTGCGACTTGGCGCGAATCAACCAATCGTCTAGATAAGGATGCACAAGAATGCCCTCCTTGCGCAGCGCTGCCGCCGCCACCACCACCATCACCTTGGTGAAAACTCTTGGAGCAGTTGCCAGCCCGAAGGGTAAGGCCTGGAACTGGTAATGTCCGAAGGGCAGCACGAATCTGAGAAACCTGTGATGATCTGGCCGTATAGGAATGTGAAGATACCTTCCTGGACTTGTCGGAGGCGTGAGAAACTCTCCTTGCCGCACCGCTACTATGACGGAACGTAGAGTCTCCATGTGAAAATGCAACACCCGTAGGCATCGATTAACTCCTTTGAGGTCGAGAATGGGTCGGACTCCCCCGTCCTTCTTTGGAACAATGAAATAAATGGAGTACCGACCGCAGCCGTACTGGTCTGGAGGGACGGGGACTATCGCCCAGAGTTCCAACAATCTTTGAACCATCTCCCGCAGAGCTGTACACTTTGCTACAGACCTTGCGGGGGACTGCACAAAGGCCTCTCGTACGGGACGAGAAAACTCTAGGGCGTAGCCCTCCCGAATGACTTCTAGTACCCATTGATCTGTTGTAATTCGGACCCAGGCAGAATAAAACTCCCGCAGACGACCCCCCACGGGCACGAGGGACGACTGGGCCCTCCTCATCTCATTGTGATTTCTTGAAGTTAAGGGAGGAGGAGGAGGAGCCAAATCCCCTTCCGGCTCCCCTGAACCCCCGAAACCCCTGACTTCGGTAGGGATAACGACCTCTTTGACCTGAAGGGAATCTTTGGGAACGAAACCGGCGGAAATCGCGAAACTGCCCCCGCCCCCCCCCCCCCCGGGACCCCCCCGAGTCGGTTTGGGCTTATCCTCCGGTAACCTCCCCCCTTTAGACTCCCCGAGATCCTTAACTAGCTTGTCTAAATCCTCACCGAAGAGGAGCCGGCCCTTAAAGGGTAGCTTACTTCGGCGAGCCTTAGAGTAGCTATCTGCTGCCCAGTTACGCAACCACAAGTACCGCTGGGCAGCCACCGCCGACCCCATACTTTTGGACAAACCTCGCATAAGGTCATAATGAATATCTGCTAGGTAAGCTGCCCCCGATTCCAGCCGCGAGGCCTCCTCCGCCAAAGGACTCGGCTGTCCTTCCTGTACCTGCTGTGCCCAGCGAAGACAGGCCCTAGCCACCCAAGCCCCGCAGATGGCCGCCTGCAGCAAAATGGCATTGATGTCAAAAACTTGTCGCAACAACACGTCGAGTTTCCTGTCCTGAACATCCTTGAGGGCCGCACTACCCTTCACCGGAATCATGGTCTTCTTGGTCACAGCTGAAACAGCCACGTCTACTTTGGGTGATTTAAACACCTCTTTGTCCTGATCCAGCAACGGGTACAGATGACTCATAACTCTAGACCCCTTCAAGGGGGCTTCAGGAACATTCCACTCCTGAATCATTTCTTGAAATACCCTATGCACCGGGAACGCTCTTTGAGTCCGCTTGAACACCTGCAGCAAAGGATCTTCCAGCGTTTCATCCTCCGCTGCCCCTGGAGCAGGCATATTGAGGGCCTTAAGAGATTCGACAATGAGAGCCGGTAGTTCCTCTCTTCTGAAGACTCTCACCACGCTGGCCTGATCTTCTCACTCCGAAATCTCACCCTCTTCTAACTCCTCCTCTAGGGCCACACTGTGATTCTCCTCATCCGACAATGGATCCTCCGAGGCCCCCGGTGGTTCTGGTAAGTCCCTTTCTGTACGGGGCTTCTTGCTCCCAGATTGTGATGACTGGGCTCGCGGTGACGCCGGGCGCTTTCTTTCCCCACTTGGCCCCGACATCAGGCCCTGTTGCAAGACATTGCTAAAAGCAGACTGCTGTAGGAGAGCCACAAACTGCTGCGAAAATATGGCCGACAGATCCCCAGGAAGAAGCATCTGAGGAGCGGGGGCACCGGAGCCGGAAGATGGCCCTGCTACAGGCTCCTCTGGCTCCAAAACCGGCAAAGGGACAGCCGAGGACTCAGGCCCTGTCCCCGGTATCCCATCCGGCTGTGCTGGGGTCTGATCCGAACCTGTAGCCTCTCCCACACAGGCTTTGCAGACCCCCGTACCAGTAACCTTTCTGGCCCCACACACAACGCAGAGGGGCTTGGAAGGCATGGTAAATAAGTAATTGATGGTATTGAGAATAGCGGGGGCGAACTGCACCCCCCTGAAACCAGACTCTGGGTACTTGAGCTTCAAGATCGCAATCAGCCCGGCAGGCCTCCCCGCGTATCCCAGAAAGGCCGGCCAGATAAAACGCACAGCCCCAAGGACAAGCTACGTCCTCTAGTTCCTTCCCTCCTTCTTTTTTTTTTTTTTTTTAAACAGATGCTTCATTAAAGAACTCTCCCAAATACTGAATTGCTGGGCTTGCTGTGAGGCCGCGCCGCCGCCACGCGGTTAGGGCCTCAACCGAAAGCGTGCCAAAATCGCGCTGCAGGCCCGGTCGGCGGGAGAACAGAAAGAAGTCTTACCTAAGTGTGTGCGCTCTGCAGTCAAGTGCCTGGCTCGCTCGACGGCGGCCGCCATCCAATCCACCGCCCCTGGCCCGAACGGACTCAAAATTTCACCCCGCAGCAGCAAGGTACCCAGAACTCGAGGTTCGAGCGGCGGGAACGACGCCAGGTGCGCTAGCAGGTGCGGCGCCGACTAAGTCCCATTCAGGCTTCTCACGTAGGTTAAACTGCCTAAGTGAACAGTGGCACTGCTAAACCAGGCAAACATTCTGAAAGCATGCCCCGTTCTCCTAGAACAGACTGAAGTCAGGGCGAGGGAGGGAGGTTAGAGGGAGGAAGCCGGAGTGCTTCAAGCTTTAAAGTCACAGTCACCCAATTATTAGGGGAAATCCTGAGCAATAATCAAAAGACCTATAAAAAAAATGGTAAAAACTGCTCTAGACTCTCAATTGTTTCTCTTGTGAGCCCAGGCCCCCCCTCCCCCCCGGGCTCCCATCTATCCACCTGCTTGGAGACTGAGGCAACTGGTGGCAGGAGGAGAACACCGGAGAGATATACTGGTGGTGTCACAAAAAAGGGGGAGTTTCTCAGTCTCCAAGCTGCTGGATTGGATTGGGAACCCAGAGGTTTCGGGACTAGACTGGGACACGATCAGGAAAGAGTAATTAGACCTTACCTGCTAATTAGCGTTCCTGAAGGAACTCCAGTCCCTGATCCCGCCCATAGTTTATTTTTTCAATGTTGCTGAGGTGTCGCCGGCCCGAAAGTTAGCGTGCAAATGCTGAGAGGATTATGATGAGGATCGGCACTGACGGAACGGCGATGGTACGACGGAATGGAAAGCTGTGTACCCCCTTGACTCTGTGAACTCCGGGGAGAAATTGCTTGTCAGGTAAGCCGCCACCTCTTTGGTGGGGTGGGAGATCCCTTCCGGGGTAGGGAGGAAATCATAGTTTGAGTTTTGGGTTGTTACAGTGGTAGTTGGTTTGATAATCTACTTAGTTGTCTCTCCATTAAGTCTGCTTTATCAATAGGATACTGGAGCTGGTGGGAGGTGTCAGTGGTATTTATCTCCCAGAGTCATCAAGAAGATGACGTGTTCAGTCTCCAAGCTGCTGGAAGGGGAGCACAACCCAGAGGTGCGGGACTGGACTGGAGTTCCTTCAGGAATGCTAATTAGCAGGTAAGGTTTAATTACTCTTCCCTTGAACTCCAGTCCAGTCCCGCACCTCTGGGTAGTCAACCTCCTCTAACAGCTTGGAGATTGAGCATATCACCTTTTGATGACATCAGTGTACTTAGACAGCTGGCTCCTCCTTCCAGCCCCCAGTAACCTACTGACAAAGCAGACTCACAGGAGCAACAAATAAGTAAATGCACTCAAAAAAAAAGAACACTGTCTAAAACTTGAGTCCCCCTGCCAACCCCAGGAGGGACCCTCTTTCTCCCCCAAACAAAAAAGGGGACTTACCTATGGCCTGCAGAGGCCCCAAAACCAAGGACAACTGTCTGCACTGCTTGAAGGACAGAGAAAATGGCACACTGAGGTACTGCACCACCGCAGAATCTCCCCTTATGCCTTGGGATCTCTGCGCCCTTCATATCCCCGAACCATACCTCTTTCTGATAAACTTCTTCAGGTCCGGGGTCACATTACTGATCGGAGTAAAACACCCAGGCAGGTTCTGGGACTGGACTGGAGTTCCTCAAGGAACACTAATTAGCAGGTAAGGTCTAATTTCACTTTCCTTATCATCCCTCCAGTCCAGTCCCGCACCTCTGGGATGTAAGAGCAGTTCCATCAATGGGGCGGACCTGCAATTCCGACCTGAAGCACAACTGCACCAAATCTGGTGTCCCCTGTCACCTGCACATCCAATCTATAACGCTTAGCAAAAGTATGCAGGGAAGACCAGGTCGCTGCCCTACAGATCTCGGCCGGTGGAACCAAGGAATACTCGGCTCACGAATTCGCCTAGGCCCTGGCTGAATGAGCCCGCAGATCTGCTGGCGCTGATTTTCTCTTCAAGTTCACCGAGGCAATAACCTCCCCGGTTCTTCTGGAAATGGATGCCTTGGCTGCAGCTGCACCTTTTGCGCGGCCCTCCAACCAGTCCTCGTTCCGAAACGGAGCTGTTCTCTTTAAATAATGTCACAAAACTCTTCATACATCTAAGCAATGCAAGTGCAGATCCGCATCTCCTTCCCTCCTGCCTGAGAGTGCCGACAGGGAGATTATCTGACTCATGTGAAACATCGAGACCACCTTTGGCAAAAAGGATGGAATGGGCCAGAGCACCACCTTCTCCTTCGAGATGGATAAGAATGGCTTCCTGCATGAGAGAGCCCGAAGCTCTGAAATTCTCCGGCCCGAGCAAATTGCCATCAGAAACACTGTCTTAAATGTCAACTCTTACAGCGAAGTATGGGCCGAGGGCTCAAAAGACCCCTTTGCCAGAGCTGTCAGCACCAGGTTAAAGTGCCAAGCTGGGACGGAGACCCGCAGCAGAGGACAGATATGCCGAACCATTTTTAGAAAATGTGCTACATCCGGGTGCACTCCCAAGGAAATTCCCTGGAGCCTGCCTCTGTAGCATGAGATGGTTGCGACCTGTACCTTTTAAGGAACTTGCCGCCAACCCTTTATCAAGACCCTTCTGTAGAAAGGCTAGCACATCCAACATTGCTTCTCTGCACACCAGGCCTCAAATATGTGCCAAATCCGAATATAGGAAAGCGAAGTGGACCTCTTCCTGTCCTTCTTCAGCAATGTTGCGATAACCGGCCCTGACTAGCCTTGTCTTCTCAACCGCACCCTCTCAAGAACCAGGCCATAAGCAAGAATAGATTCACCTGGGGCATGCACAAGGGCCCCTGAGTTGAGAGATCCTATCAACTCGGCAGCTGCCACGGCCAAATCGTCCGCAACCATACTAGGTTGGCATACCATGGTCGTCTCTGCCAGTCCTGGGCAATTAGGATGACCCTGTGAGCCTCTATCCACTGCACAATCCGACCTATGAGTGCCCATGGCAGAAACACATACAGAAGGCCCTCCTTAGGCCACCACTGCACGAGTGCATTGAGGCCCTTCGATATTCTCTCTCTTCTTCTGCTGAAAAACCTGCTCGCCTTTGTAGATGCGTACATTGCCATCAGATCCATCACCAGTGTGCCCTATCTGCTCACCACTTCCAAGAAGACCTCTTGGCACAAGGATCATTCCCTGGGATCCACCTGCACCTGGCTCAGGAAATCCATTGTTTCATTGTGTACTGTGGACAGCGCTAGAAGATGCTTCTCGGACCATAGCAGCAGTGCCTCCGCTTCTTCCTCAAGGCCTATAGTGCCTGTCCCTGTTTGCCAGTTGATGTAGGCCACTGTTGTCGCATTGGCTGAGAAGACCTGGATGGCCTTGCCTTGCAATTCCCCCCTGGAAACTCCGGAGTGTTAGAGCGACCGCTCTTATCTCCAGTTGATTTATGGACCATCCTGCTTCGTGCTGCATCCACTGATCTTGAGCCAACTGCCCTCCACAGTGAGCTCTCCATGCTGACAGAATTGTGTCCATTATGAGTGGAATCCAGCTTGGAATCTCCAGAGGCATCCCTGCCACCAACTTCTCCAGCTGGAGCCACCACCGGTGAGCCTCCCTGGTCTCTGCTGGACCAGGGTAGCCTCTGAGATAAGGGATGCCTCTGGTGCGACCACCTGCACAGCAGTACTCTGTAGTAGTCTCGTGTGTGCTCTTGCCCAGGGCACGAGGTTGAGAGTCGCCGCCATAGTCCCGAGCAGCTGAAGATAATGCCACACAGTCGGAGCCTTCCTCAGCAGGAACTGCCTCACCAGCTTCTGCAATTCCTGTGCTCTCTATATCAAGAGAAAAACCTTTCCTCTGAGGGTATCTAAGTGTGCCCCAAGATATTCAATCTCCTGGGAAGGTACCAGGCAACTCTTGGCCCTGTTGATCACCCATCCAAGACTCTGCAAAAAAGATCACCACTCTTGCTGTCGCCTGTTCTCTCCCGCTCCGCAACTTGGCGCATATGAGCCAGTCGTCAAGGTAAGGGTGGACCACCACCATCATGACCTTTGTGAAAGTACGTGGGGCTGTTGCTAGTCCAAACGGCAAGGCCCAAAATTGAAAATGACCCAAAGGTATGGCAAAGCGCAGGAACTGCTGATGCTCTGGGCAAATGGGAATATGCAAGTACACCTCGGTGAGGTCGAGGCCCTCACCACCACAATAAGAACATAAGATATGCCATACTGGGTCAGACCAAGGTCCATCAAGCCCAGTATCCTGTTTCCAACAGTGGCCAATCTAGGCCATACGTACCTAGCAGTTTCCCCAAAAGACACAGGTTCCACAATGCTTGTACTGGGTCAAGCATTGATATCCTGGGTCCCTTCTTAATAATGGTTTATGGACCTTTCCTCCAGGAACTTGTCCAAACCTTTTTTTAAACCCAGCTACACTAACAGCCTTTACTACATCCTCCGGTAACAAATTCCAGAGTTTCATTACAAGTTGAGTGAAAAAATATTTTCTTTTATTAAGCTTCATTGCATGTACCCTAGTCTTTCTATATTCTGATAACATAAACAATCGATCTACGTTTACCCATTCCACTCCGTTCATTAATTTATAGACTCTTTTCCAGGTTAAAGAGCCCTAACCTTTTTAGCCTTTCTTCATAGGAGTATTCTTCCATCCCCTTTACCATTTTGGTGGCTCTTCTCTGAACCTTTTCTAATAACGCTATATCCTTTTTAAGTTACAGTGACAAGAATTGCACACAATATTCAAGGTGCGGTCTCACCATGGAACGATATAGAGGCATTATATCTTTTGTTTTATTTTCCATTCCTTTCCTTATGATACCTAGCATTCTATTTGCTCTCTTGGCCGCCTCTGCACCACTGGGCTGATGGTTTTAACAATGCTGCCTAAATCTTTTTCCTGGGTGGTGGTTCCTAATGTGGAACCTTGCATCGTGTAACCATAGTTTGGGTTGTTCTTGCCTAGGTGCATAGCTTTGCACTTGTCCACATTAAATTTCATCTACCATTTTGATGCCCAGTCTTCCAATTTATCAAGATCCTCTTGCAATTTTCCACAATCCTCTTGGGTTTTAACAACTTTAAATATTTTGTGTCATCTGCAGATTTTGATAACCTCGCTCGTTATTCCCCTTTCCAGGTCATTTATGAATATGTCAAAAAGCAGCGGACCCAGCACAGATCCCTGGGGTACACCACTATTCACCTTTCTCCACTGGGAAAATTGGCCATTTAGCCCTACCCTCTGCTTTCTATCTTTTAACCAGCTCCTGATCCACAATAGTACACTGCCTCCTATCCCATGACTCTTTAGTTTTTGCCAAAAGTCTGATGAGGGACCTTGTCAAAGGCTTTCTGAAAGTCCAGATACACTATATCAACTGACTCACCTTTGTCCACCTGTTTATTCACACCTTCAAAAAAACATAACAGATTAGTAAGACCAGATCTTCCTTGTCTAAAGCCATGTTGGCTGTCTCCCATTAGGCCATGACTATCTACATGCTGAGTAATTTTATTCTTTATGATGGTTTCTACCATTTTTCCCGGTACTGACGTCAGGCTCACCGGTCTTTAGTTTCCCGGATCACCCCTGGAACCCTTTTTAAAAATTGGCGTTACATTGGCGATCCTCCAGTCTTCAGGTATTACAGATGATTTTAATGACAATTCACAGATTACCAATAGCAGGTCTGCAATCTCATATTTCAATTCTTTCAACACCCAAAGATAGACCGCAGCATCTCTGTGAAAACGGAGGACTTGCAGGCTGTGATTTACGTGCTTGAGGTAGAGAATGGGTCAGAAGGAACCCTCCTTCTTTGGAACCATGAAATAAATTGAGTGAGTACCGACCTAATCCGCACTGTTGCCTGGGTACTGGCACTATGGTGCCCAGCTGACAAAGCCGCAACAGGTTCTCTTACCGCTGCCGCCATTTTATGTGCCTTGCAGGGAGACCACATAAAGGACAGGCCCAATGGCCGGGAGAACTCCAGCACATAGCCCTCCCTGATGACTTATGGCATCCAGTGGTCAGAAGTGACCTGGACCCAGGTGGAGTAAAACTCCCGTAGACAGCCCCCTACGTGCTGTATCGCCACCTGGGCCCCTCTCACTTCATTGCGACTTCTTAGGGCCCAAGGACAAGGAGGCAGAGTAGTAACCCTTTGCTGCCCCTCAAAACCCCTGACCCTTAGCGAGGAAATGGCCCTTGTGGGATGGATTATATCGTGAGCTGCAAAAATGGCAGAAGTCCCACGGCTGCCCCCGCGTTGCGGGTCAGTTTGGGCTTATCCTCGGGGAAACTGCTTCACTAACTTCTCCAACTCTTCCCCGAACAGCAGCTTGTTAAGTCGGGCCTTGGAGAGGCTATCTGCCGCTCAATTTCACAGCCACAGATAGTGTTTAGCTGCCACCATCGAAGCCATGCTCTTGGATAGGGGTCTAATCAGATCATAGCAGGCATCCGCCAGGTACACAACTCCCGATTCCATCTTTGCCACCATTCCCAACTGTTCAGGAGAAGCCCCCGCTGGCTTCTGCACACCTTGGGTCCATCGCAGGAGAGACCTGGCCACCCAGGCCCCACAAACAGATGCCTGTAATGAAAGGGCATTAATATCAAAGGCTTTCTTCAGTAAGGTGTCCAGCTTCTTATCTTGGATATCCTTTAGGGCTGTACTGCCCTCTACCGGGATCGTTGTTTTCTGCGTAACCGCTGAGACAGCGGCATCAACCTTAGGAGAGCGGAGTGTGTCTCGCTCTTGTTCAGGGAGCGGATATAGACAGGTCGTGGTCCTAACCCCTTGGAGACCCGCCTCTGGAAGGTCCCATTCATCCTGGATCATCTGCTTGACCACTCTATGGAAGGGAACATCTTCTGTGTCTTAAGCACTGTCTGGAGTAACGGATCCTCCAATGATTCCTCCTTCACCAGGACCCCCACCAGCATATTGAGAGTCCTCAAAGATTCTGCGATGAGCGCTCCCAGCTCTTCTCGGCGGAAAACTCGGACTATACGAGACCTATCCTCCTGAGGGATTTCTCCTTCTAATTCCTTATCCTTTTAACTTTTTCTTTTTTTTGAAAAGGATTAGGTCTGTATGTGAATAAACTTAAGGCAAAAAACCCTGGCAGGCACCTTCTCAATGCTCCGCTAGTCTTCCCTTGGAGAAAATCAAGGAGTTAGCAAAAATGTCATCGTCCCGTGCTGCCGTGAGTGTCCCGACTAAAGCCCATGTGGCTCCAGAGTAGCAGGCATGCCAACAAAAACACCCTGAGCCCAAAATATTCCCTGGGCTAAAGTACCGTTGACTGCCCCCGCTGTTAACTGCTACTCACAAGCTAAGGCTCTTACCGCTGACTGACTAACAGGTAAAAAGAAAGTGAATGTAAACTTAAAAGCAAAGAAAAAAACCCTACGCTGTTGCCGGGTTTCTCCGCCTTTGTGCTCAGCCGCTCCAGAGGGCTTTGGCGCTGAGGCGGGAGTGTGGAGACGCTGAGATGATTTTGCAGTCCTCTGCCTATGCCACAGTTCTCTCCTGGTCATGGGATCAGGAGCTGCTGAGAGTGCTTGCCGAAGTCCCAATAACTGACCTCCCCTGCTGTCCCCTGGAGGAGGAAGGAAGGAACGCAGAGATGGGTGGAAGGAGAGGTCCCTCTTCCTGGCTTGCCTCTATCCCCAAAGGCACTGCTTTCTTTCAGGCAACAGATAAACTTGACTGCAGAACCAGACCAAAACCTGTCTCTAACCTGACACCTTACTTGTCCCTACAGTGAGTCCAGCCTCTCTGGAATGCTCCTCCAGTTGCTTGGAGACTGAGCTTACTGGGGGCTGAAAGGAGGAGCCAGCTGCCTAAGTACACTGATGTCATCAAAAGATGACATGCTCAGTCTCCAAGCTGCTAGAGGAGGTTGACTACCCAGAGGTGCGGGACTGAACTGGAGGGACAATAAGGAACCAACTTTCCCTCCTCCTTTGGCTACCGAAAAGACTTCAGTCTAGTGGAGCCTCCAGTGTCACTCTCAAATGTGACAGTTGCCCTCAAGGTGGTCATTCACGAGTGTTTAAATCAATCTTTTCCTCTCAATTAGTCAGATTTTTTCAGAGTTGAGAAAATCCATCCACCATCTGCTAGAAACAAATACTCGAGAGACCTCTGGTGGCTGAGGCGAATGGGGGCTTTTCATTGATTCTTTGTCTCCACCAATCTGCTGGTAGGAGAACACAACCCACTTGTCCTTTCCTTGAGTCCTGCTGGACCAGTCCAGACATTATCTGGTAAGCGAAATGTCACCTTTGTCTTCCACATGAATTTAGTATGGGGAAAAGGGTGGAAAAATAGCCCATATCTTTAGTACTACTTCCAGATTTTATATAAAATAGCTATAATGCTGACTGAAGAACTGTTTTTTCTTTTGCCCTCTTCTGAGATATACAGTAACAGCTGCTATAGTTGTGCATTTCACTTTTTGACCTCCAGTGGGACGTTCTCTTTGGGAGTGACTGGAAAAGATTTGATTTAATTATGCCGCCCTGTTTATAGATAATAGAGAATTTTGTGGTTGTGCCTTACTTAAGAGGAAAATAGGATTGTTTCAGTATCTTAGTTTGATGCTATTTTATATGTTTCAAACTGTAATTTTGTATTAATGTTGTTGAAGCAGCTTTTATGCTGATGTTTATTATATATGTTGTAATGCACTTTGAAAATAATTAATAGAAAGACATGAAAGAAATCTGCAGTCTGCTGTAAAATCCACATGTAAGGTTTAAAAAGTGAAGACATTGTTTTGTTTTTTGTCTTTTTCTTCTGTTTTGATCTTGGCTTCTTATGCTCTCTTGGCTTACTGAGGACTTTCTGCCTTTTTTACAGATAGCAAAGGACAATCCATTGTCAAGTCTGTTCACGGCAACTCTACTGCGATGTCTGGAAGCACTGAGAAGGTGAAAAGAGCAGGGAGGGAAAATATTGTGGTAAGGCTAACCTTTCCTTCCACAAGAGTGTGCCCTGCACATGAACAGATTGCATAGAATCAAACACCTTTCTCCCAAAAACTTGTAATTTCATGTTTCACTGCTTCTTAGCATGAGTCAGTACAGCCCTTCTGTGTGGGAATGAATTACAGTAATGGTGTGGGAGCCAGAGATTATGATTGTGCTTTAAGAGGATCTATTACAGCTCAATTTTTGTTAGCCAAAAAAAAGGGTATAAGGTAGGAACATAAGATATGCCATACTGGGTCAGACCAAGGTCCATCCAGCCCAGTATCCTGTTTCCAAAAAGCGACCAATCCAGGTCACAAGTACTTGTCAGGTTCCCAAAAAAGTACACGGATTCCATGCTGCTTGTTCCATGGGTAAGCAGTGGATTTCCCCAGCCCCCTTTAATAATGGTTTATGGACTTTTCCTCCGGGAACAAGAGTTGCACTGACAACTTTTACTACATCCTCTGGTAATGAATTCCAGAGTTTGATTAAATGTTAACTGAAAAAATATTTTCTCTGATTTAGTCTTACAATAAATGTACTACATTATAGCTTCATTGCATGTCCCTAGTCTTTCTACTTTTTGAAGGAGTAAACTGTTGATCCATGTTTACCCGTTCCATTCCATTCATTATTTTATAGATCTCTATCATATCTCCCCGCAGCTGTCTTTATTCCAAGTTGAAGAGCTCTAACCTTTTAAGCCTTTCCTCATAGGGGTATCCTTTCAGCCTTGTTTTAACCCCTTTAAGTGAGGGCAAGGTCTCCTCGGTTCTTTAAATCTGGTCCTCCAGGCGGGAAAAGAGAGAGTGAGTCAAGACACAGAGGTTCAAAATTAATCTGATGCTTCAGAGGAAAACAGCGGCCATGAACGGGCACAGCTTCTTTCTGGTTGATTCAAAGGCCCCCCCCCCCCCCAAGCTAATCTTTTTATTGGTTACATTTGAGAAAAAAGCATTTTGCATAATCATAAGATAATCACAGGTTCTTTCACTTAAAGGATTTGCTGATAGCTATGTAAAATGTTTTTTCATATTATCAACTTTGACAGAAATAACATCCCAAATAACATCACTTTTTTCATAGATAGGTTATTCCTATAATGACCGAATATAACACATTCAATTATCTTGTTGTAATCAAATTTCTTGCTTACTTTATAAAGTCCCAAAAGATATGCCAAGTTAGCAAAGACCAGTAGTGACCTATAATTCTCTTAGAGTAATCACAATTTCTTTATGACAATGTCTGTCTTTATTTAAAGCAGTTGGTAAAAAACTAAACACAGGACTGTCTGACCATCTCCAAAGTTCATCTGGTCAGCACAGATTAGAGGCTTCTTAGAAAAAGGCCACATCGCCTATCTAGTCTGCCCTTCCATATCAATTATAATACTCCTCTTTTTACTTTCAGAGATCCTCTTTGTCCCATGCTTTTTATGAATTCAGATACTGTCCCCGTGTCTACTACCTCCACTGGGAGACTGCCACTCATCTACCACTCTTTCTATAAAGAAATATTTCCACATATTACTCCTGAGTTTATCCCCTTTCACTCTCATCCTATGTCCACTCATAGTAGAGCTTGCCTTCAATTGAAGGAGACCCTCCTGTACATTTATGCAACAGAGGTATTTAAATGTCTATCATATCGCCCCATCCCGCCTTTCCTCTAAAGTATACATATCAAGATCTTTAAGTCTGTCCTCGTATGCTTCATAATGAAGACCATTAACCATTTTAGTAGCCACCCTCTCCAACCTGCTTATGTCCTTTTGAAGGTATGGTCTCCAGAATTGCACACAATACTCCAAATAAGGTCGCACCAGAGACAGAGGCACTATCGCCTCCTTTTTTCTGCTAGCTATTCCTTTCCCTATACACACAAGCATCCTTCTGGCTTTCGCAGTTGCTTTTTCTACCTGTTTAGCTACTTTAAGGTCGTCGGACACAATTACGCTTAGGTCCTGCTCCTCTTTTGTGGACAGAAGTACCTCACCCCCCTACACTGTACTGCTTCTTTGGATTTTTCAGCCCAAATCCATGGCCTTGCATTTTTTAGCATTAAATTTCAGCTGCCAAATTCTGGACCATTCTTCATGCTTAGCTAGATCCTCATGTTATCTACTCTTCCTGGGTATCTACAATTACACGCTAAAGATTTTTGGTATTCTGCTACCTGTCTATTCCTACCTTTTACCATTTTGATAGCTCTTCTCTGTACTTGTAGTTTTATATTTTGGTCGTTTACATATAGGAGTGGCTCACTTGTGCACATAAATAAGTATGCTTATATACACACACATAAGAGGGAAATCATCCCTAGAACAAGCAGCATGAAATCTTTTCAACCTTTTGGTATTCTGCCAGTTACTTGTAATCTGGTTTGGCCATTGTTGAAAACAGGATACTGAGTTTGATGGACCTTTTGGTCTGACTCAGTATGGTAAATCCAATAATTAAGATCCTTTATGAAAGGGGTTTGTTGAGATTGGCATTATAGTGTTGTACAAAACCCTAGGTAATGATACTGTGAGTATTATTTTATAAGGGTTTCAGTGGATTTTTGGTCAGCCCCAGTTGGAACATCTTATGGTTTTATGAATTATTCTTGTTGATCCATTCTGGGTAACTTATTATTAATTTATTTATTTTAGTTTAAAAGAAAAGAAAAAAGGTACCAGATTGGCACCAGCAGTAGCCTCAACCTTCTATGCCAGTTGCAATGGCTAGACGGAAAAAGGTTCCCGGTTAACAGGCTGGTGTGTTCTGGCAGGAAATCACGAGCTCCATTGATCTTGTGATTTCATGGATTCTGATTCCCAGATCACTACATGTCAACTTTTGTTAGAGTTGCTTGAATGCAGGCACTTGAACAACTCGTCGTGCATGTGCTGAGAGTGGTAGGAAGGGATTCTTGGAGAGAACGGGGGGGGGAAGTATGTTTGGGCCTAGAGGATGAAATGCAGGAGTTTATTCTTATATTGATCTTGGCTGTCATTTTGGAACAGGTGAAAAATACTGCATCAGCAGGCAGCATTGTAAACTCCACAGGGTCTGCAAAGAAAGTCAATGCAGTCTTATCTAAGCCAGGTACCCCTGCCAAACCAGCTTCCAGCAAGCCCATAGCTCCTACAAAAGCCACTGGGCTCGCAAAGCAGGCTGTCAAAACCTCTGAAAGCAGCGACTCATCAGAGAGCGAGGATGAGAGACTAGCACTTGAGCCAACTCCAAAACCTGGTAAGAAATTCATGCATGCTCCTCAAGTGCCATAAGATATTGAGATTTATTCTGGGGGATACGGGAGCCTTTGGTATGTAACCTGGTTCATTTGGGCATTTGTGGTAATGTTGAGGGAGGGCATAAAGTAGGAAATGGATTTAAAAAATTATGAAAATGTGTATATGGCCTTTTTCATGTAAGTGTCTTAATTTAACCCTAAGTATCAAAACTCCGGAGTGGAGGAGTAGCCTAGTGGTTAGAGAACTGGCTTGGTAACCAAGCAACCAGGGTTCGATTCCCACTAGCACTCCTTGTGGCCTTGGGCAAGTCACTTAACCCTCCATTGCCTCGGAAGAAAGGCCTGACAATCTACTTCCAGTGACACTGCCAAGAAAACCCAGGAGCTTTTGGGTCGCCAGGAGTCGGGACTGACTCAAAGGCACACATTGCATTTGCATCAAAACTCCACAATGCTCTAAACCCAATAAATATGACCACAAAATACAAGAGACACCTTAATTAAATATATATACCAAGACATCATTACTCTGCATATCAAACTGATATCTAATATATGGGAAAGCAAACAGTGAGAGAGATGAAGTTAGTTTGGTGTCCTCACTTGTCTTTTTCAGTGGTGAAGCCCGAGACTAGGACAGCAGAGGGCAGCAGTGATACCGCTTCCAGTGACGACTCTGAGGGAGAGCAAGTTCCAGGAGCTCAGGTAAACTGCTCTACATGAGTCGCGTCTACTAGTCTAGAGCAGGGGATCCCACGTCCAGTCCGGATTTCAGGATACCCTTGATGGATATTCCCGAGTAGTATTTGTATGTGTTTTGCTCTGGAAACAGGATAATATGTATCTAGTGGTAATCCAGAAAACCAAACCAGCTGGCATTAGTCAAGAACCAGGGTGGTGCTGCTCATTTATTAGAGGGATAAAAATGCATCTGCAGTGCTGCTCTTTGCAGATATTTTAAACTTTCAAACTGGTCATAATTGGAATGTGTCATTCCGTGATGCACTGTAGCACTGAGCCCAGTTCTAGAACAATTACATCAAAACTACTTCCTTTCACGATTTTATGATTGAAGGCTTTTCATTTTTTTATATTTGCTCTTTGATAAACGTAGTGCCAATTAAGCCCTGAAGAGCATGTTTAACCCATGTGTGTGTTTTAACCATTTCCCTTAGCCCCCTGTTTGTCTCGTGGACCAGGGACTGTTTCATAACTATATGCCAATTTTTAAAAAGGGTTCCAGCGGTGATCCGGGTAACTACAGAACGGTGAGCCTGACGTCAATACCGGGAAAAATGGTAGAAACCATCATAAAAACCAAATTACTCAGCATGTAGATAGTCATGGCCTAATGGGAGACAGCCAACATGGCTTTAGACAAGGAAGATCTGGTCTTACTAATCTGTTATGTTTTTTGAAAGTGTGAATAAACAGGTGGACAAAGGTGAGTCGGTTGATATAATGTATCTGGACTTTCAGAAAGCCTTTGACAAGGTCCCTCATCAGAGACTTTTGGCAAAACTAAAGAGTCATGGGATAGGAGGCAGTGTACTACTGTGGATCAGGAACTGGTTAAAAGATAGAAAGCAGAGGGTAGGGCTAAATGGCCAATTTTCCCAATGGAGAAAGGTGAATAGTGGTGTACCCCAGGGATCTGTGCTGGGTCCGCTGCTTTTTGACATATTCATAAATGACCTGGAAAAGGGAATAACAAGTGAGGTTATCAAATCTGCAGATGACACAAAACTATTTAAAGTTAAAACCCAAGAGGATTGTGGAGAATTGCAAGAGGATCTTGATAAATTGGAAGACTGGGCATCAAAATTTATTTATTTAATTTATTTATTTACATTCTCTTATATACCGCGCTATTCTGCATCACTGCAGTTTACATTGAACAAACTGAAATTACATTGAACAGGGCATTATAACTTGGAGATAACTATTTTACAGGGAACATGGGCTATGGAGGGTTAAGTGGCTTGCCCAAGACCACAAGGAGCACCTGTGGGACTAGAAACCCCAGTCCTTCCGGCTCCAAGGTTGCTGTCCTCTAGTGGGATTTGAACCCCCAACCTTCTGGCCTGAAGTACCTTGTCCCAACCACTAGGCCACTCCTCCACTCCAAAATGGCAGATGAAATTTAATGTGAACAAGTGCAAAGTTATGCACCTAGGGAAGAACAACCCAAACTATGGTTACACGATGCAAGGTTCCACGTTAGGAACCACCACCCAGGAAAAAGATTTAGGCGTCATTGTGGATACCATGTTAAAACCCTTGGCCCAGTGTGCAGCGGTGGCAAAGAGCGCCAATAGAATGCTAGGTATCATAAGGAAAGGAATGGAAAATAAAACAAAGGATATTATAATGTCTCTATATCATTCCATGGTGAGATCGCACCTTGAATATTGTGTGCAGTTCTGGTCGCCGTATCTTAAAAAGGATATAGCATTATTAGAAAAGGTTCAGAGAAGAGCCACCAAAATGGTAAAGGGGATGGAAGGATACTCCTATGAAGAAAGGCTAAAAAGGTTAGGGCTCTTTAACCTGGAAAAGACAGCTGAGGGGAGATATAATAGAAGTCTATAAATTAATGAACGGAGTGGAACGGGTAAATGTAGATCGATTGTTTATGTTATCAGAATATAGAAAGACTAGGGGACATGCAATGAAGCTACAGGGTAAACTATTTAAGATTAATAAAATATTTTTTCACTCAACATGTAATCAAACTCCGGAGGATGTAGTAAAGGCTGTTAGTGTAGCTGGGTTTAAAAAAAGGGTTTGGACAAGTTCCTGGAGGAAAGGTCCATAAACCATTATTAAGAAGGGACCCAGGATATCAATGCTTGACCCAGTACAAGCATTGTGGAACCTGTGTCTTTTGGGGAAACTGCTAGGTATGTATGACCTAGATTGTCCACTGTTGGAAACAGGATACTGGGCTTTGATGGACCTTGGTCTGACCCAGTATGGCATATCTTATATTCTTACTATATATACAGAGCTACGTATGCCTAGTGGTGCTATACAGTTAGCCTGAGCCTTTTTATATACCTTAGAGCTGGGGCACCTGTCTTAGTTTATTCATTTATTTCATCACATTTTTATGGCTTTCCCTTCATAAATACTCTTTCCCTGCCTCCACGCCCATCTCGCCCCCAGCCATGACACTGCATCATTATGCTTCTATATTCTCAACATGGGCCGAGCCAGTCTGTGTCCCTAAAAGTCTGGACCTTCCACCTAAAGCAGTGGTTATCAACCCAGTCCTCTGGACACCCTTGACCAGTCAGGTTTTCAGGATAACCACAATGAAATATGCTTATCCTGAAAACCTGACTGACCAGGTGTGTCCCGACGGCTGGATTGAGAACCCCTGACTTAGAGGGATATTATATTTCAGTGTGATTCTGTCCTTGTCTCATTGTTTCCAAACGCAGTGAGTGACTCTGTAAGAGACATAGTAAGTTTTGTTTTTAATGTGTGAATATTTTGACCTTAAAAACTGCTTTGATTCTTCTGTTTTGGACGATATAGTAAATTCTAATAAATGGGTAAGTGCCACTCTCTACCTATACAACTGAAAAAACAAAATTATAGCTGAGCTGATCTCACTTATCCTGATAATTTCCCAGGGCATTTTAATTAGGGTCTTGATCCAAACGAGCTCAAAACGGTGCAGGAGAATAATAGATTTCTGAAATGCCAGAGACGCATTCGCAGATGCTTTTTTACCATGGGCCTTATCAAGGAGTACCAGGAAGTCTGAATTTGGAATACATTTCTTTTTGTTTTTAGCACATTCAGGGGGCAGGCTTGAACTATGGGTAATATAATGAACAAGTCTCAATAATCTTTGACATATTTGCAGACACACTGTCTGCATTTGGAAGTCTGAGTATGTCTCTGAGACCGGAAGGAAGCTGGTAACTTTCCTACTAGTGTTTCCTACACCAAAGTTGGGGCGTTCAGCTGAAAATGTAGTCCACAATTCCCTTCCTCTCATCTCACTCCAAAGAGGTTGGCAGCTTTAGATAGTCAGCATGAGATTTAATATTCATCTGTCTGTTCCTCCGTGTATACGCTCAGATGGCAGATCTTTTGTGCCATTAGGCTGCTCATTCCTCCCTGATGCTTTCTTTGGAATTTTTTTTTTTTTTTGGTCATGTATTATAAATTTGAGACTTGTTAATGCATCTCTCCTTGTTTTGGCCTTAGGGAACGCCGTCTGCTAAGGCAGCACTTCTTAAAACACCACAAGCTAAGTCAACATTGCAGAAAAGCATCTCAGCTACTCCAGTTTCCAGCAAGAGTACACAAGAGAAAGCTTCTGGTCTCGTTTCAAGTCTCAAGTCAAGAGTAGCTACACTAAATGAGGCCAAAGCAGGGAAACAAAAGGTTGTGACCCCTGCAAAGGCTACTGTGATCCAAAAGGGGGAGAGTTCTGAGAGCAGCGATTCATCTGACAGTGAGGAAGAGGCACAACAGGTGTGTCATAGTGACTTAAGATGGTACGATTTGCTCTTACAGTATGTCGTTAGGGGATTTGGGGCAAATGTTGGATACATGTGGCTGATTTCTTTTATCTTGGCTGATAAAGCTCACCACTTCTGTGTTGGTGATTATAGCACCATTAATCCCGGTGCCAGGGCTATTGTTGTTAATTTTGATTTGCTCCTTCCAAGGTTAAGGCAGCACTACTAAAGAATTCCCTGGCACCACCGCTTTCCAGCAAGATTGCCCAAGGGAAAGTGTCTACTCCAGCCCCAGGCACCAAACCAACAACAGCTACACCAAAGCGGGGAATGGCGTGTTGATGAGCCCTGCAAAGGCTACTAGGATTGTGACACCTGCAGCAGAGAGCATTGATGACCCTGACAGTGATGAGGAGATGCAGATGATATCTCCACTACTTAGGAATATATTTTGCCATGCGCTAACTTTTATTAATTGCGTTAATTGTACATAGCCATTCTAGTCCTATGGGTGCATATTCACTTAACGCGCTTTATTTTCTCCAGGAACAAGCAGGAAGTCAGTCCTCACATATGGGTGATGTCGGCACCGACAGACCACGCGAAGCATTTCCCAGCTTTCAAAGAAAGCCTTTGGGAATGTCACCACGCATGAGTGGTCCCCTTACCATCCAAAGGTGCCACCTTATTCAGTCTCTCTTTTTCCATGGAGCCCTTCAGACGCGCGTCTTGTTCCAGGAAAACGTTTTCTCTGTTTCCAACAGGTTTTTGCTATCTGGCCTTCGCCGGTCCTCTTCCCACCTCTTGAGCACCTCTGCTTCAGCCTTGGTCTCCGTTTTTTCCCCTTTTTGCCTTTTTGTGTTTCACCGCACTTTTGTGCTCTTTATAACTACTGGTCATGTCGAGGATCTTCGATCTTGCAGGGGTCCTTTTTCCCCCAAATGGCCTCTGGTTTTAAGAAATGTGATAGGTATTCAAAAAACATGTCGCTGACAGACACCCATGGCTGTTGTCTCAGGTGTCTAGGAGCTGACCATGACCCGGAGCTATGCTCCCTCTGTAAGAAGATGTCCTCCAAGGCCATCCAAAGCTGGATGATCTCCTCCATAAGGCAGCCCTGGTATCCCCGGTAGCCTCCTGCTCTTCGGCCCCGCAACCCCTGGAATCTCCCAAGGCTCCTCCCTGGGCACAGTGGCACTCTGACCAGCGGTCGCCCGAACACAAGGAGAAGAAGAAGAAGGCCGCGAGGACATTGTTGGGGCGCCAGAGAGGTCACGTGCCCGGTCTCTCAGCCCCCCTCGGAAAACTTTGGAGTCTGAGAGGGAGGGGCCCAGTAAGGTACCTTGAACCGATACGGAGGCCTCCGGCGAAGGCGCCCGGTCTCCCAAGGGTCGTCCCAGCAAAGACCCACTCTCCTCCTCGACACCTGCCCTGGTCACCCCAGTGTCAGTGTTCCTCACCATAGTTCCTGAGTGGGAGGCCCGTAAACTGGCCTTGGAGCGCAGCGTTTCTGTGTTCCTTGCTGCCCAGCAGGTGCTGGTGCCCGACCCCACCGGCATGAGCCTTGAAACCGCAGTGACCTTGACTTTGAGGACTCCCCGGGCTGCTGCAGTGATCCCTGAGAGCCAGAGGCCTCATGAGGATCCTCAGCATTGGTCTCTATCTCCGTCCCAGTCTTTGGACGCGAGATCTTCTCTGGTGAGCGCCTCCGGCTATGGGCAGGTTTTGGCCTTGGAAAATTGGCACTGGTCACTGACCCATCTCGAGCCGCGACCTTGAGTCCTCCACGGACTACTCAAGAGTGGGACTCCGATGGGGAAACCTTCCCAGAGACTTTGTTCCACCAAGACCTCCCCTTGGACCCCTCTCCGCTGAGCCAGAGGCAGCGGTCATCTCCCGAAGATGCCTCCTTTATGGAGTTTGTCTGGGACATAGAGTGGGCCCTAGCGCTCACTACCGATTCGGAGGAGGAGCCCCACATGGAGGAGCTCAATATTCTTCAATATGAAGCTCTCTCGGTGCCAGTTCCTTACATTCTGAACCAACTCCTCCTCTGCATGTGGGAGATCCCAGCCTCTGTCCCTATCGTGAGCAAGCGCCTGGATCCTGTGTATAGGGTTCAATGGGGCCCAGGGTTTCAGAAAGCCCAGCTTCCTCACACCTCAATGATGGTTGAATCGGCCATGCAGAAGCTAAAGAGCCTGAAGGCTCGTTCTTCAGTCTCACCAGGCAAGAGTCTTGTACTCTCGGGCTCAAGGCTTATCAGGGCTCCATGCTGTCATGCCGCATCCAAGTTTATACATTGGGAAGTTTCTCTGTGACCTCGCTAGAGAGCTCAGAGGCTTTGTGGCAGACCTTGACAGAGACCATCTCTGACATTTTCAGGCCCTCTCAAAGTCCATCGGAGAATGCTTGAAGTACCTCTCGTGAGCAGCGTACAACAGCTTCAAGTCTTCCGCCTGGGTGGTGGTGGCTGGCATCGGAGCCCGCCAGCAGGCTTGGCTCCAGTCCTCTGACCTGCAGCAGTGGGTCCAGTAGAAGCTGCTAGATGTCCCTTGTCTCAGGGAGCAACTATTCGGCAAGCCCATGGAGAATAAGGCAGCGGAGATTGAAACGGAGTATGTGACTCGTACTCGCCTCTCCCGGAAAACCACCTCCCTCCCTAGGAAGAAACAGCAGAGCAAGAAGCTTTCTTCCACCGCAAGGGACTCCCGTACAGGGGCTACCTGTCCTACCCGCTGGCATCCATCCCTGGTCAGGGCAAGAGCACGGCTCACATCCCTCGTAAGTCGAAGGGTCCCAAGACCCAGTGCCAGCTCAGCCATCAGCATAGCCTCTCGTCTGCTGACAGCGCGGCTGTTCATCGGGGGCATCTGGTCCACTTCTTCTACAGTTTGGAGTCCATCTCCACCGATGCTTGGGTCGTTCGGGAGGGCTATCTCCTCCATCTGGACCAGCTCCCTCCTCTGTACTTTCCTGGGAAGCCAAGTCTGCTTCCCCGGCACCAAACCCTCCTGAATCGGGAGCTTGCAGGCCTCCTCAAGGATGGGGCGGTAGAACCAGTCCCACTGCACTTCCGAGGATGGGAGTTTTATTCCCGATTATTTCCTAGTCTCAAAGTGGACAGGGGGGCTTTGGCCCATCCTCGACTTGCGGAACCTAAACAAGTTCCTGGTGTGGGAGAAATTCAGGTTGCTCTTCTTTGGAACATTACTGCCCCATCTCCAGCAGGCAATTGGCTATGCTCCTTTGACTTAAAGGATGCTTACGCTTGCATCCTCGTACATCCCAAGAACAGAAAATACCTCTGCTTCATGGTTCAGGGAAACCATTACCAGTATGGGGTGCTTCCCTTCAGCCTCGCATCCGCCCCCAGGTCTTCACAAAATGCCTGGTCGTGGCTGCGGCCCACCTCCAGCTGCAAGGCACTTTAGTCTATCCATATCTAGATGCCTGCCTTGTAACAGAGGGTACGGCCTCTGAAGCCTAGCAGGCCACAGACCACACCATTCTCCTCCAGGAGAATCTGGGGTTTGTGATCAATTACCCAAAGTCCCACCTCACTCAGTTCAGTCCCTCGAGTTCATCGTGGTTTGCTTTGGACACCGTGCCATGGCTTTCCTTCCTCTAGAAAGGGTGAACCGCTTCTTGTCCCTGGCGCCCAAAGTGTGGTGCCGCAGCGCTGTCTCAGCCTGGACAATGCTTCCCCTTCTCAGCCACATGGCCTCCACAGTCCATGTCGTGCCCAATGCCCGTCTCAACATGTGGGCAGCGCATTGGTGCCTCCAGGCACACTGGGCAGAGTCAACCGGCCACCTCAAAGACCCTATCTCGATCTCACCCAGCATGGCTGAGTCTCTCGCTTGGTGACATGAGTCTTAAAACCTGTTTTGAGGCATGCCCTTCCAAGCTCCGGCACATCAGGTGGTCCTGACTATGGATGCCTCCCTGGTGGGCTGGGGAGCCCACTGTGAGGGGCAGCACACTCAAGGGATCTGGTCCCTCGGAGTCCTGGCAGCATATCAACCTGCTGAAACTCCGGGCCATCTGCCTTGCACTCAAGGTTTTCAGGGACCGCCTGCAGCACCGAGTGGTGCTGGTCCAGACGGATAACCAGGTCATGATATTCTATGTGAACAAACAAGGAGGTACCGGTTCCTACAGCCTCTGTTCGGAGGCAACAGCTCTATGTGGTGAGCCAGGGCATGACCATCCGGGTACTTACCTCCTGGGTCAGGACATAAGAACATAAGATATGCCATACTGGGTCAGACCAAGGTCCATCAACCCCAGTATCCTGTTTCCAACAGTGGCCAATCTAGGTCATACGTACCTAGCAGTTTCCCCAAAAGACACAGGTTCCACAATGCTTGTATTGGGTCAAGTATTGATATCCTGGGTCCCTTCTTAATAATGGTTTATGGGCCTTTCCTCCAGGAACTTGTCCAAACCTTTTTTAAACCCAGCTACACTAACAGCCTTTACTACATCCTCCGGTAACAAATTCCAGAGTTTGATTACACATTGAGTGAAAAAATATTTTCTTTTATTAGTCTTAAATAGTTTACCCTGTAGCTTCATTGCATGTCCCCTAGTCTTTCTATATTCTGATAACGTAAACAATCAATCTACGTTTACCTGTTCCACTCCGTTCATTAATTTATAGACTTCTATCATATCTCCCCTCAGCCGTCTCTTTTCCAGGTTAAAGAGCCCTAACCTTTTTAGCCTTTCTTCATAGGAGTATCCTTCCATCCCCTTTACCATTTTGGTGGCTCTTCTCGGAACCTCTTCTAATAACGCTATATCCTTTTTAAGATACAGCGACCAGAATTGCACACAATATTCAAGGTATGGTCTCGCCATGGAACGATATAGAGGCATTATAATATCCTTTGTTTTATTTTCCATTCCTTTCCTTATGATACCTAGCATTCTATTTGCTCTCGGCTGCCGCTGCACACTGGGCCGAGGGTTTTAACATGTTATCCACAATGACACCTAAATCTTTTTCCTGGGTGGTGGTTCCTAACGTGGAACCTTGCATCGTGTAACCATAGTTTGGGTTGTTCTTCCCTAGGTGCATAACTTTGCAGTTGTCCACATTAAATTTCATCTGCCATTTTGATGCCCAGTCTTCCAATTTATCAAGTTCCTCTTGCAATTTTCCACAATCTTCTTGGGATTTAACAACTTTAAATAGTTTTGTGTCATCTGCAAATTTGATAACCTCACTCATTATTCCCTTTTCCGGGTCATTTATGAATATGTCAAAAAGCAGCAGACCCAGCACAGAACCCTGGGGTACACCACTATTCACCTTTCTCCATTGAGAAAATTGGCCATTTAGCCCTACCCTCTGCTTTCTATCTTTTAACCAGTTCCTGATCCACAATAGTACACTGCCTCCTATCCCATGACTCTTTAGTTTTGCCAAAAGTCTCTGATGAGGGACCTAGTCAAAGGCTTTCTGAAAGTCCAAATACAATTCATTGGCAGATCATCTCAGCAGAGTCCTCTGGACGCATGAGTGGTGCCTGTGTCCCCGGATGGGGCAGTGGCTCTTCCAGCATTGGGGGATTAAAGTTCTGGACCTCTTCGCCAGTCCTATGAATTTGCAGCTCCTCCGGTTCTGAGGTCCCCTTCCACACCCGGGCAGGGTGGCCCCGGATACCTTCCTCATCTCATGGGAAATGGGCCTGCTGTATGCCTTCCCCCCACGCCCCTCATTGCCCAGACCCTTCTCATAGCCCCCAGGTGGCCCAGGCAGCCTTGGTTTCCCCTGCTGCTCCATCTCTCGATGAAGCCCCCGGTCCCTCTTGGGTTTTCACCAGAGCTGCTGACGTAGGAGGGGGGTCTGCTACTTCACCCCAATCTGAAGTCCCTATCCCTCACAGCTTAAGAACATAAGATATGCCATACTGGGTCAGACCAAGGTCCATCAAGCCCAGTATTCTGTTTCCAACAGTGGCCAATCTAGGTCATATGTACCTAGCAGTTTCCCCAAGAGACACAAGTTTCACAATGCTTGTACTGGGTCAAGCATTGATATCTTCGGTCACTTCTTAATAATGGTTTATGGACCTTTCCTCCAGGAACTTGTAGGAGGAAAGATTAGCTTGGCTGATGAACTGGTCTCTCTAGCCTCCTACAGTCTTCCCGTGGAGTTCAAGGACATTCTTTTGGCCTCAGGAAAGGACTCAACCAGATGGGCTTATGCCTTCAAGTGGCATCTGTTAAGAACATAACATAAGAACATAAGATATGCCATACTGGGTCAGACATGGTTCATCAAGCCCAGTATCCTGTTTCCAACAGTGGCCAATCTAGGTCACAAGCACTGTTCCCTCTAAGCTGTGCGCGTTGTGATAAGGAAGCTTATCATAGCTCAGGAAGGAGCTATAGTAAAGGTGAAGTGACTCTGAACAAGCAACCTGTCAGTTCTGGTAGAAATAAGAAAACAGAATTTTCCCATAAAAGACTACCAGTCCCAGAATGCACCAGGTTTCCAACAGCCATTAGAGGAGCTGAAGTGGGGAAACGTGTGTTCAATCAGGAGGGCTATGAGGTAATCCCCAAGCACTCATCTCAAAGTGCAGGGCCTGATTCAACACAGCTGCGCTGTGCTAGGGTGGAGCACTCATCAAAGCAGAATAAAGGTAGAGTTTATTCTACAGAGAATTATCCTCATCCTCAGGATCTTGATCATCTTGGACAGCTTCATCATCTGGAGGATCATCAGAAGCAGAAGCCAGAGCGGACGGATAGAGAGGGCAAGAAACCCTTTGGAAGAAAGAAGAGAAAAGCATTTGGGAGGTCTAAAGGAGTCCAGAGCAGTAAGTATACTGGGAGACATTCAAAAGGCAAGCTTACACCATTGGACTGGGGAAAGCCAGAGGAATGGTGCTGCAGAGCTAGGAATCTCCAGACGGTACCTGTGAGGGAGACGGCTGCACGTGGAAGGGACCCTAAGACCCGTGCCAGAAGGTATGTGAAGAGAGACCCAGTGTCCAGGGATCTGGATTGGAAGGCTGGACATAAGAACTGGACTACATACTGGCCAGGCTATTTAGAGAGGAACTCTAACAGCAATGGAAGCTCAGGTATGAACACTGATCTATGCCCTAGCTATAACCTTGAAAGACAGCAGGGAAACAAGTATTCTCCTGAGAGTGCTACATTGAGAAATTCCTCTGTGCCAATCCATGATATTGAACCCATGATTGTTGAAGAAGGGGGAGCGGTCTTAGATACAGGCTGTGAATATATGGATTGCTCTCTGTCTAAACTCCTTTGGTAATTTTCTGTTACAAAGTACAACAACCATCACAAAGAAATACAAACTTGTTCTTTAATCTACTCAGAAAAGCTCCTGAAGTAGGATTTGAGCCACGCAGTAGAAAGCAAGCCAGCTAAGGGGTTTCAGCTGGGTAACTGCTAGCAATTGAGCCTTACCTAATTGCTTGTGAGCTCTGAGGGAATCACTTCTGAATCTATGTGTGAAGATATAAGAAGTTAACCTGAAAAGAACAGTTTTTCCCTTCTTTGTCGGTTTTGCTTGTTGTTTGAAACACTGCTAAGAAAATATTAGCTAAAGCCTACAGAAAAGACCAGTTTGTTATCAACCAGGTCTTTATTCTTTTGCTTTGATTGCCTGACAAGTTCAACTGTTTTCCTGATTTTGTTTTTCCAAGTTTAACACTGAAAGCAAGTATCCTGTTTTATGTGCTACCAAGCATATCTGTGTTGGGAGAAATAACCCCATAAATAAATATCTTATTGGCTTTACACTCAAGCACAACTAATTATTGTGAGCAGCTGTGTCTGGTGTGAATGAACTGCATTTCCCACAATCCCTTGCAAATCATATTGATATATGCACTTGCCAAGACTGTGAACATTCTCACCCAGGCAGCCGTCTGACAGCATGCACACACCTCATAGAGCGAGCGCACATACTTTACAACAGAGCGCACAAAAATTACGGTTCTGATTCTGATAAACACATACGTCTTAAAATTTTAAAGTTGTGATTGTAATTACTAGAAATTTTCTGCTTCATTTAATAATCTTTTATTTTCATTTAATTTGAGTAAAATCAATGTGGTGTACATACTGTATTCTGACGTATAGTCAAATTTTAAAGTATATAGCTCCGAGTGTCGTTATGTGGCGCACAAAAATTTAACCTTCCTTCAAAAGCTGCACAGCTGATATTTTATGCGCTCACAGCCTACAGAAAATTAGAGGGAACATTGGTCACAAGTATCTAGCAGTTTCCCCAAAAGACACGGGTTCCATAATGCTTGTATTGGGGCAAGCAGTGGATATTCTGGGTCCACTTTAATAATGGTTTATGGACCTTTCCTCCAGAAACTTGTCCAAACCTTTTTTCAACCCGGCTACACTAACAGCTTTTACCACATCCTCCGGTAGCAAATTCCAGAGTTTGATTACACGTTGAGTGAAAAAATATTTTCTTTTGTTGTCTTAAATAGGTTACCCTGTAGCTTCATTGCATGCCCCTTAGTCTTTCTATAATTATGGTGTAAATAATCTATCCACATTTACCCGTTACACTCCATTAATTTATAGACCTCTATCATATCTCTTTGTGGTGCTCAGAGCTCCGAGCAAACCCATTTTCATGCCCTACCAGTTTGGTCTTGCAGTACCTGCTCCACCTCTTGCAGTCTGGGCTGAAGCCTAACTCGGTTAGGTTTCCCCTGAGTGCCATCTCAGTGAACCACCACCCCATCGAGGGCAAGCCTCTTTTGGGGCAACCGCTCGTCTCTCGTTTCATGCGATCTCTGCTCCTTTCCAGGCCACCTACCCTCCCTCCTCCATCAGAATGGGACTTCAATGTGGGCCTCACGCAGCTGACCAAGTCGCCCTTTGAGCCAGTGGCTACCTGACCGCTATGGTATCTGTCGTGGAAAGTGGCCTTCCTGGTGGCTCTCACCTCCGCCTGGAGAGTCAGCGAACGCCAGACACAGCCGAGGCGCTGTACACGAGGTTCTATAGGAACAGGATGGTCTTGCGGACTCAGCCCAAGTTCCTTCCTAAGGTCATCTCGGATTTTCATCTCGATCAAGAGAGAGTGCTGTCCACTTTCTTCCCAAAGCCCCACGCCGACTAGGCATCGGTAATTCTCCATACTTTGAATTGTAAGAGGGCTCTCTCTTTCTACCTGCAGCAGACTTGAGACCACCGCAGATCCGGGCAGCTGTTTGCCGCCTTCGATCCCAGCCGTCTGGGGCTGGCAGTCACCAAGCGCACCTTGTCCATCTGGGTGGCGGAATGCATTGCTTTTGCCCAGGCCCAGGCTGGGT
Organism: Ichthyophis bannanicus; assembly: GCA_033557465.1. Taxonomy (NCBI): domain Eukaryota; kingdom Metazoa; phylum Chordata; class Amphibia; order Gymnophiona; family Ichthyophiidae; genus Ichthyophis; species Ichthyophis bannanicus. The sequence goes on along the minus strand of CM066050.1, from coordinate 68,421,670 downwards.
TTCCCCTGGACCGCCGAGTCACGTCTTGCAATGTTGGAGCGATGGCGACATCAGTCACCAGCCTGTGCTTGATGCCACTGGCAGACATCTGCTGGGCTGCCACCTTGTCCTCCACTCACATCTTTGCAGTACATTACTGCCTGGAGAGGGAGTCCCATTGAGATGCCATCTTCGGCAAGGCTGTACTCTGTAATCTCTTCGAGGTTTAAGCAACTCCTGCCCTCCGACCCTTCTTGTTCCGGCTACCGAGCGCATGACAGTCTATGGACCCAGGGTCCTTGGGCTGCCTTCAGTTTTCACTGGCAACTGCTCACAGTGCTGCCGTGCTTTTTCCTACAGGTCCTCTGTAGCATGTAGCTAGGGAGTCCCATATGTGAGGACTAACTTCCTGCTTGTTCCTGGAAAAAGCGTAGTTACTCCCCTGTAATGGGTGTTCCCCAGGAACAGTAGGAATTGGTCCTCACAATCCTCCCTCCTCCCCTTGGAGTAGCTGTATATTTTTGCCATCTTCTTGAAGGGGCTATAGCTATGGCACCTGACTAAGATGGCACCTTTGAACGGGAAGGGGACCACGCATGCGTGGTGGCATTCCCAAAGGCTTTCTTTTGAAAGCTAGGCAAATGCTCTACGCGGGCTCCGTCGGTGCCGATGTCAACCATATGTGAAGACTGATTCCTGCTGTCCCTGGAGAACACCTATTACAGGGAGTAACTACACTTTCATTAACGGCCATTAGCCTAGTAAACATGTCTCTTAGAATACTCTGAATATAGGAACACAATATAATCATAGTAAGTAGAAGCAAGGTACCTTATTTGGCATAAAACCCATTTTGCAGAAAATCTTGAAGTTTCAAGATACAGGCCCACTTTAAGCTCAAAGGCCCTAGTTTTCAGAAAAATCCTGATCTAATTTAGTTGGCCAGATTTTGACTTGTTAAGTTCAGCATCTATAATTTAATCTAGCAGGTTAGACTATTGGCTGACAATCGTTCTTCCTTATCGTCCCTCCAGTACAGTCCCAACCTCTGGGTAGTCAATCCCCACCAGCAGCTTGGAGACTGAGCATGTCCTCTTTTGATGACATCAGTGTACTTAGGCAGCTGGCAACACCTACTAGCCCCAATGATCTCAGTCTCCAAGCAGCTGGAGTGGATGATCCCAGGATTCTGGACTCACGGAAGGGACAACTAAGGAGGCTTTTTTATTTTTTAGCTTCAGTCTTATTTTTCTTGGCTATGTGGTGCATTCCCATTGGGGATGGAAGCAGGAAAGCAAGTTCCTCCCACTCCCCCCCCGCCAAGGCCAATCGGGCCCAGGAAATAGCAGCAGCAGGATTTTGACATCCAAAGCACCATCAGGCGCGCCTGTGCCTGAGGTCCTCTCTAGAGGGCTCTTTGGCGCAGGGCCCTTAGGCGAAGACTGCAGACGAAGACAGCAACAAGTGAATTGTTAACACAGCAGCCTACTGCAACACCGTTGTGACATCACTAACGGGGACCACTTCAATCTACAAGACACATCCACTAAAGACTCTATTCGCCTCCACACAGCCAAACATTCTACCATGCTTACTCTATATTTAGCATTATGCACCGTATCTATTTATCTGCCTGTCAAAGCGGTGCACATTCAGGTACTGCATATATATATTTTTTTACCCTTGTCCCTGAAGAGCTCACAATCTGTTTTGTACCTGGGGTAACAGAGGGTTGGTGGCGTGCCCAAGACCACAAGGAGCACCTGTGGGACTAGCAGGATTCAAACCTGTCTTCTAGCGGGATTTGAACCCCTGGCGCTCCAGCCTGAAGTAATCTGCCCCAACCACTAGGCAACTCCTCAATCCTTGATTGCTCTCATACTTTTAACCACAGCACACAGTACCTTCCACACCCCACATGCACCCTTCACAAATAGCATCCAGTACTCACTCTTCCCAAATGTTCACAACACTCATACAGATGCCACATAACCATACCAACATCCTCCCTCCCCACTCCCATCCCCTCTGCCATCCAAACAACAACTCAGCTACTCAGATGTGCATTAATCAATGCCAGGTCAGTGAGAAATAAAATCCACGCTATCACCAACCTACTCGCCGAATACCAGCTTAGATATTCCAGGCATCACCGAGACATGGCTCTCAGACCCCGATCATGTCTTCCTCAACCAGCTTAAAAAGAGAGGATATTCACTGTTTCACTGTCCAAGAACAATCGGAGAGGAGGAGGGATAATGGGGGTTATGGGGTAAAGACAAGGTGATGAAGCTATGGTCAGTCTATGGCATTGGGTACACCACAACAAACACAAAAATGGAAACATCAGATACAATGATACTGAGGGACCCTGGTAGCGGAATGGGCTTGTTCGCAGGAGGAGGTTGCAGAGAATCAAGCTTCAGTAGGGTCGGTTACCTCTGAGGTCCCTCTGGAGGGGCCCTCTAGTCTCGGTATGGACATGTCTAACATGGACCTGGAAGAGGTAGAGAGCCCTCTGGAGAGGATTCTAGTATCAGGGTGTTCCATTGGGAGGCGCTATCGGCGCTGATTGCGCTTTCCCTGGCAGCTCTTAATATTCCCCAGGATTCCTAGGAACAGGAAATTCCTTCAGAAGACCCTTTGCTACAGGGCATCAGTACTTCAGAGATGGCATTTCCAATCCACCAGGCCATTAAGCAGAAAATGAAAGTGGAATGGGAAGTGCCCAAAGCGAGTCGGTGGGGAGGTAGGGCTGTGACTCGCTTGGGTCCCATTCCGACTGTTGAGAAGGAGCTTCTGATGGTTCTTAAGGTAGATGCCCTGGTCTCAGCAGTTACCAAGAAGACCACCATCCCTGTAGAGGGTGGTGCGGCGCTTAAGGATGTGCAGGACAAGACATTGGAGACATTATTAAAGCAGGCCTTTGAGGTGAAAGCCCTCCAAGCTTCCATGTGTGGCACTTAAGTGGCCAGGGTCTGTTTCGGTTGGAAGCAAGGGCTGCTAGAAGTGGGCATGGCTGACCAGCAACCTCTGCTGGAGGCTGCTAGATTGGAATCTGGCTCTGCATATTTGGCTGATGCTTTCTATGATCTCATTAGAGCTTCCACTATGGCCTCTGTGGTATCAGCTTGCTGTTTCCTTTTGGCTCTGCAGTTAGTCTCGTTGAAGTCTTGACTTAGCAGTCTGCCCTTTAAAGGTAAGCTTCTCTTTGGTGAGGCAATGGAAAAACTAGTCAAGGACTTAAAGGAGTCCAAGCCTGCCAAGCTTCCAGAGGATAAGCCTAAGAATACTAAATCAGCTCCTTTGACAAGGGGCCAATCAAGGGATTTTCGTTTGTTTTGTGCAGTTCAGTTTGCTCCCTATCAGCGGGAGCTCTTCCTCCAGGGGGCAATCCTTTCATGGTGGTAGAGGAGCTGGAAGAGACTATTTTGCAGGAGCCGGGGTCGGTTCCAAGAAATCCCAATGAGATGAGTGGGGCTGAGGCGGGGGTGATGCCATTTGGTGGATAGCTCTATCAGTTCTTCTCTACCTGGGTTCAAATCACTTCTGATCAGTGGGTGGTGGAAGTCATCCATGAGGGCTATGCTCCAGAATTCGCACAACTCCTTGCCGATGCCCTTCTATTGACCCCTTCCAAGCTGCAGGTCATGAAGGACACTCCAGAGGCTGCTGCAACTGGAGGCTGTGGTTCTGGTTCCTGCAAATCAGCTATGGCTAGGTCACTACTCCATTTACTTTGTGGGCCCCAAAAAGGAGGACCCCTTTCGTCCCATTCACGATCTCAAGTATGTCAACAGAGTCTTGCAGGTACCTCATTTTCGGATGAAAACATTGAGGTCTGTCATTGCCGTTCAAAAGGGCAAGTTTTTAACAGTATTGGATCTGATGGAAGGATACCTTCACATTCCCATTTGGGCAGAGCATCAGCATTTCCTGAGGTTCGTGTTGCCTTTGGGGCATTTTCAGTTTCAAGCTCTACTGTTCGGTCTGGCAACGGCTCCGTGGACCTTTTATAAAGATTATGGTTGTCATCGTGAAGGAGTGTTGGTGCACCCTTATCTGAACGACTGGCTGATCATGGCAAAGTCGTTGGAAGAGAGTCATGCAGGTACTCAACAGGTTCTCGGTTCTGCAGGGTCTCAATTGGGTGGTCAATCTAGTCAAGAGCAGTCTGACTCCTCCTCAGGACCTCACTTATCTGGGAGCGCGTTTCAACATGCAGAAAGGTCTGGTGTTTCTGCTACTAGAGCGAGCTTGGAAATTGCAAGATCAGATCCTGTGATTTTTGCATTAGCAGGCTCCATTGGCATGGTCGTATCTCCAGATCACGTTCATAAAATACACAACTAAGAAGATCTGCTATAAACTTAGATTACTAAAACAACTCCATCCTCTACTCCACCATAATGACTTTAAATCTGTACTCAATGCAATTGTCACCCCCCACTTTGATTATGCCAACTCACTACTCCATGGACCGCCCAAACAAACACTAAGACCACTCCAGATTGTGCACCACATTGCAGCGAGGATCACAGCTAATGCCAATCCCATAGACCACATCACACCAATATTGTATGACCTCCACTGGCTCCAAATACAATACCGCACCCAATACAAAATAATCATAACAACTTTTAAATTAATCAACGATATTGCCCCATCCCATCTCTCATCCCTAGTGATAAGAACACACGATCTCAAAGGGACTGCAGCAAAAACAAACTTATAACAACTACAGACTTCCGAAAAGCCAAGAAAACCACTAACAGGGCATTTTCCCACTGTGCTCCCACACTCTGGAATAAACTACCAGACTGTCTAAGAGCCATCAAAGATCTATCCACATTTAGAAAAAACTCATAACCTATCTATTCACACAGCACTATGGATCAATAACATAACTAATGCCCAAAGTCTTACATCCAACACCTCAAACCCAATAACCTCTAACAAATTCACACCAACAACACATGAAAGAATTGTATATATTTAACACAAAATCCTTGCATATAGTTATATAAGCTGTGTTGCTGTCACTGTACATAGTTCAGTGTTCCATGTAAACTGAATTGTACTACCTTGTACTGTTCACATTCAAACTGTTCATTGTAAGCCGCAATTGATCTGTAGGAAATCGCAGTATAAAAATGTTAATTAAATAAATAAATATTGGGCTTCATGGCAGTGATGTTGGATCTCGTCCCCTGGGCCCGGGTGCATATGCATCCTCTGCAAAGGTCGCTGCCGTCTCAGTGGTCGCCACAAGTACATCATCACTCGAGAAAGCTAGGGTGTCCCCTGGAGGTCAAGCTTAGTCTGGACTAGTGATTGGACACCAGCAAGCCATTGGAGCCTCTGGAGTGGACAGTGATGACAACAGACGCCAGTCTGTCAGGTTGGGGTCCCATTGTCTTCCACAGGTGGCGCAACCTCGTTGGTCATCAGAGCAGAGTTTGTGGTCCATCAACCGCCTGGAGATGAGAGAGGTGTTTCTAGCTCTCCAGGCTTTCCTTTTGCTGTCGCAACAAAAAGCGGTGAGAATTTTCTTGGACAACACAACCACGGTGGCAATATTAATTGCCAGCGAGGAACTGGGAGTGCCGTTCTGGCAGAGGAGATAATACTATTTCTTCATTGGGTGGAGACGAATCTCCTGGCATTGTCAGCAGCTCACATAGCAGGCCGAATTCCTCAGCTGACAGCATTTGGATCTGGAGAAGTGATCTCTGGAAGAGTCAGTGTTTTTTTCAGCATAACTCATCGATGGGGGCCGCCAGTGATGGATCTTATGGCTTCTGCCTCCAACGCAAAGGCGTGTTGCTTCTCCAGTCGTCACCAAGAGAGGGTGTCTGAAGGTGGTCTTGTTGCCTTAGTGCAACCTTGACCATCAGACAGCCTTCTGTATGTCTTTCCTCCTTGGCCTCTTATAGAGAGGCTGCTCCAGAGAATAGAGGTGCATTGGGAGTTGGTGGTGCTGGATTGCCTCAGAGGCCATGTTATGTAGATCTGATTTGGTTGTCAGTGGGGGTGCCATGGCACAGGCCAACTTATTGCAGTGTCTGATCCTCCGGCTCCCAGAGTCCTCCAGTCCATCCCTCACTCAGGTCCTTGGGTTATCCAGCATCCATTGATCAGCAGCCAGTAATCAGCAATCAATGTCCAGTATCTAACTCCAGAAGGCAGTTGAGGATCCTCTCCAAATCACTATGGCTCCTGGGTCAGGAAGGCCTTATTTGAGGTCCCTTGTGTATTTAGGGTGAGTTCTGGGGTTCACCTGGACAGTCTAGTTCAGCTGTCCCCTGTTCTATCTCCACACCCCACCCCCCACTTGAGGGGACTTGCAAAGGGGGTGTTCAGGGAAGTCTTCCCCCACTCCTGGGAGGAGATCTCAGAGAGAGTTCCCAACTCCCTCAGTCTATGCAGATGATATGTAAATATATCCTAACCCAGAATCCCCTCCTCAGTCTCACTGGCTTCCCAGCTCCATACTCGCCACTAGTTACTACCACTAGTTCTCAGATGGGTCAGACTGAATTCTGGTCTGCCCTACCTGCCGCCATCCATGTAGCCATCCCTGGTCAGCTACAACAGCCCACCAGCAGGTAATAAATGATTCTCTCTAATCAGAATGACAGAATCTCTCCTTTTGAGCAGTTGAGCACAGCAACACTTAAAGATGTTTGTTTATTCGGTTGCTTGATAATACCATGCCTTTGCGTGATGCTTTGCTGCCACAGATGTCTACTTTGGCTGCTAAAGTTGCTTCTAATTCTAGTGCGGTTGAAGTTATTAATGCTTGCGTCACTTCAATGCAGACTTCTCTTACCGAGTTACTACAACAAAATGGACGTCTTGGAGAACCAGGTTCAAGCCAATATCAATAGTTCTTTGGCTGTATATGCTAAGATTGAACATTTGGAAAATGTTTTGAGAGCGGTGAATTTGAGGATAATTAATTTTTCCCAGTGTGCAATGATAGTGCGTGAAATGTCGAGGGAATATCTTACCGAAGCTTTGGCGATTCTGGGGGAATTGTATCCGCCGCTGTTAAACTGTATTATTTACCTTCAGGGAAGAAGAAACCATTGTCTGATTATATTGGGAACCAGCATTTAGACGTTTTAAATGTTACAGATTTTCTGGAAATGTCTGGCTCAGAGGTGGTACATATTGTTGGTGACTTTTGTGTTCAGACAAGGAATGGTTGTTAAAGTTATTCTATAAAAAAAAGGAATGTATTGTTTCATGGATTAATGATTAGGAAATATCCTGATTTGTCTAAGGAGACACAAAAGAGGCGGCGTGAATTTCTTCTCCTTCAACCGGGGGGTCCAGCAGCTGGAAGGGCTCTTTTTTTTCTCTTAAACATCCTTGCAAATGTCTGATTAAGTTTCAGTTTATTTTTTGTTTTTTTATGAACCCTCTCAGCTGCTGGCCTTCATGAACACTCGTCGTCTGGAGACCTCCATTGACTCTCCGGTGGTCTGTGAGGAATTTGTTTGTGAGTTGTAAAACTTAGTAATGTTTTCTTGCATATATCGTTTTTAGAAGTTAAAACATTTCCTTGACATTGACCCTTTGGATTTGTGAGCCAGAGAGTATTACTTTAATTAGTGACTGAGGGAATATTTTGGTATTTTCACAGTATTTTTGCATAAATTCTGTAATATGCTCATTTTCTGTACAAGATCAGTTTATTGGTGTATTTTGTTTAAATGGCATAAATATAAAATTAAAAAAATATATATATTCTTTGGGAATATCAATCCCCCGTTTGAAGCAATATTTTGTTTTGCTTTTCTTTGCCTCTATTTTAAAATGTAGGTCTGACCCCTCCACCCCCCCCACCCCCAAATTTAAAAAAACCCCTAAATCAGTATCCATTTTATTTTTATGAGGCAGAAAAGATATCATTTGCTACTGCTCCTCCAGAATAATAAATGGCACCCCCATTTAATTCTGCCATACAGGGAAATGGTTCTGGTACTGGATCAGTAGTCACATTTTTTGCTATTACCTGGTGGAGCAGGAATGACTGGGAAAGGCTTTTCTCATGAAGATACAACTTAGAGATGCAGTAAGTGTGTGTGTGTGGGGGGGGGGGGGGTTGAAGACTGTTTCTTGGAGGAGGAGGGGCCTGACCCAGACACAACACATTTTTCATTTTGGCCTGTTTTTTTTTTTTTTCTTTCATTTTATAAAATGTCATTTGTTGCTTGTTTTATGTTGTTCAAAATAAATGAAAGGAAATGGAACAAAGAAGAAACCAAAATAAAATGAAGAAAAAAATGCCTGTGCACATTCCTACCCCAAGAATCCCTGTGTCCATCTCATGTTTAAGAGTGAGCCAGGAATTCATTTGATACAAGGTTTAGGGAAGGAGTTAGGCCTTATGATGATGGAATTCTGCATAAAACCTTCTAATAAATCGTGCAGAATTTTAAAATGCTGTGTACAGAAGTTACATTTTTTGTACAGAGAATTCCACCACGAGTGCTGAGATGTACACAGTACCATGCAGATCCACATAAGAGGTGGTCCTTTTGCCAGAGAGCTTGTGATCTAGTCAAGATAAAACGTTCTCTAACTGCAGCTCTTAATTTCTCTAATGGTTTCCCAAGATATTTGTAGCTACTTTATATATAATGCGTGGGGAGTAGCCTAATGGTTAGAGCACTGGCTTGGGAACCAAGAGACCAGGGTTCAATTCCCAGTAGCACTGCTGGTGGCCTTGCGCAAGTCACTTAACCCTCCATTGCCTCAGAAGACTCCGTTATCAATGTCCCTGTTTAATGTACGAGGTGTGACAAAAAAGAAACGAGACTGTCCCATAAATGTTGTATTACAAAATCTACAGAGAAATTACGCATTGTCCCCTTCAAAGTAATCATCCCAAAGTTAATGCACTTCTGCATTCGCTTATGCCACGTACGGAAGCACTCGGTAAAGTCCTCCTCCTTGAGGTCCCTCAGCTCCCTCATCACATTGGCCTTGATCTCTTCTACAGAAGCGAAATGAGTTCCTTTGAACACAGTCTTCAGCCTGGGGAAGAGCCAGAAGTTGCACGGTGCGAGATCTGGGGAATAAGGTGGGTGGTCGAGAGCTATGATCTGTTTGTTGGCCAAGAACTGCCTCACACTGAGCATGATGTGTGCGGGCGCGTTGTTGTGGTAGAACAGCCACGACTTGTCTCTCCACAGAGCCTGCCTGCTGCGCCGAACCCAGTCATGGAGGCGATTGAGGACCTGCTGGTAGAAGTGCTGGCTGACTGTCTGACACTCAGGCACAAACTCGTGATGGACCACTCTCTTCTGGTCGAATAATGTGATCAGCATGACCTTGATTTGGACATGCGCGCCTTCTTGGGTCGTGGTGACAGTCGAGTCTTCCACTGCAGGCTCTGTCTCTTGCTTTCAGGGTCGTACTGGAAGACCCAAATCTCGTCTCCTGTGATGACTCGGCCAACAAACTCTGGATCTTCTCCGATCTTCTCTAGCAAGTCTCGACAAACATTGACCCGGTGCTCCTTCTGGTCATCCGATAAAAGCTTGGGCACCATCTTGGTGCACAGCTTCCGCATCCCCAGATCCTGCACCATGATGGTCTGCACTGACTCCCTTTTCAAGCTGAGCTCCTCAGCTATCATCCGCACTGTCAATCTGTGATCACTCCGCACCAGCTGGTTCACTCTGTCAGTGTTCTCAGCCGTCTTTGTCATGGAAAGCTGTCCTGACTTGGGGTCATCCTCCACCTCCTCATGGTCAGTCTTGAAACATTTGTGCCACTCGAAGACTCGCGGCCTTGACATTGCATCTTCTCCATAAGCCTTTTGGAGAAGTTGGAGACACTCAGTTAGGCCTTTCTCCAACTTAACCAGAAATGTCAAGTTGATTCTTTGCTCCATATTTCTGCCACCTCCAGTTGCGTGACAAAGCGATGGAGCAGTGTGCTACAAAAAAACCTGAAAAAGAAAAACAGAGAGAGAGATGAAAAAAATTATAGCAGAATAGTGGCGAGATGTTGCACAACACAGTGACATAAGTGGTTAGCCAATTGGCATTGAGTCATGCGTGTGGCTGCCACAGTCTTGTTTTGTTTTTGTCACACCTCGTATGTTATCGAGTTTGTTACAACGTAAACCACTTTGATTAAAAAATGATAAAGCGGTATAAAAAAACCTGTAAAACAATAAATATAATTTTATTTCTTTCTGTATTTTTTTCCTTCAAATTTAGCCCAAACCAACAGCTAAAGCAGCACTTTCCAAAGGGCTCCAAGTCAATGCAGCAGCAGCAAAGAATATTCCATCAACCCCATTGTCTAGCAAGATTGTCCAAAGGAAAGTTTCTAGTCCAGCTCCAAGCACAAAATCTGCTGCAGCTGCTCCAAACCAGGCCAATGCAGGGACAGGAAAGATCATGACCCCTGCAAAGGCTGCTGGGATTCAGAAGGAGAATAGTTCTGATAGCAGCGACTCCTCTGACAGTGAAGAAGAGGAGGCGGCACAGCAGGTGTGTCTTGGTGACTTAGGATAATGGTGTTTGCTGTGTGTGCATGCACTGACATCTGTTGCAGTATGTTGTGATGCGATTTGGGGCGGATGTTGATACATGCGGCTGATTCTTTGATCCTGGTTGATAAAATTCATTTCTTGTATGTATTTTTTACACCATTAATCCTGATGCCAGGGCTACATTAATGATAGTTTTAATTGCACCCTTCAAGTCACTTAGCAATGCATCGTCAAGGATTTGTTAATCATTGTTACATGTAAATGTTTTCCTTCATATCGTACAAGGATGTAAAGAGTTCCCCTGGGCATTTTGTGACTTGGATTTTGTTTTGCTCTTACCATTTTTTTTTCTGGACACATGTAGCTTGATTGCCTGTTTTTTGAATAGATGTGCTTTCTCTTTGTTTTGACTTTAGGCCCAACCTCAGCAGGCCAAAGCAACACCCAGGAAGACTTCTCTTGCAATCTCAGCATCTGGCAAGAGTGCTCAGGGGAAGGCTTCTACACTGGTTTCCAGCACCAAGCCAGCAGCAACTACACCAAATCAGGCGAAAGCAAGGATCGGAAAGGCAATGACTCCTGCAAAGGTTGCTGAGATTGTGACACAACCATCAGAGAGCAGTAGTGAGAGCGGAGACGACTCTGATAGTGAGGCGGATATGCCGAAAGTATGTTCAAGTTACTTAGATTGCAGAGGCAACGCCAACTACTTGGAAAATCCAGGGCTCAAGCTTATAGACATGGCTGACTGGGAGTCAACTGAAGTAGTGCTTTCAGTTGGTGGGCTGTCAGGTTAAGTACAGCATTCCCCTCCAAAGATAAAGGCTGTCTGACTGACTGTATTTCTGCTGCGATTAAAAAGCACCTGCTCTATCTGGTTAGCCTGTTGGTCACAACTCTCAGCCACATAGTAGTGAGTAGCAGCATCCCATCAAACAGAGGACTTCCCCGATAGTGCAGGGTGCCCCATGAGAGAGAGACACCTAGGGGCAACCCGATCCATATGCTTCCCTGTCCCACTCTCACCCTGTTAAATCTGAACAATCATGTAATACCTAGTCAGCTAGCCAGTCAGTTGATCAGTCTTTCACCTTTACCTAGTATACCTGCAGCTGCTGTCTGGCACCAAATGGCTCTCAATGAGTGTGAGCTATTCAGTGCACAAACTCCTGCTTTGTTCTCAGTCTAGTGATCTCTTGAGACTAGTGCAACTCAAACTTGAGAGCTGGGTGCTGCCGGAGGGTATCAGCTGATCTCCAGGAACAAGCAGGAATGAGTCTTCACATATGGGTTCGTCGGCGCCGACGGAGCCCGCACGGGAATGCTCCCCAGCATCCAATCAGAAGGCTTTTGGGAGCATCCCTCGCGCCTGCGCGGTAGCTTCCCGCCCTTCCCACTGCCTCTCCCCAGTTTTCGTTTTTCCGCGGAGCCGACAGGACGTAACTCCTGTCACCGCAGAAACCTTTTCTTCTTTCTCCTTTTTTGTTCCTGTGGTCGCGGGGTTTTTTTACCCCGCTGACTCTGGCACCTTCGGTGCCCCCATTTTTTCCTTAATTTTTATTTTCCTTCGAGGAGTTTTCTCCCCGTGTTATTTGAGGCCTACCGGGCTTTCCAGTATGGAGCCTTCTTCCCCTAGGAAGTGCCCCCACTGTGGAGACGTTGTCTTCTGCTCCGACTCCAACGCCTGGTGTCTCTCCTGTTGGGGCCCTGACCCCTTCTACCCCGGTTCCCCGGTCTTCAGCGTCGGGAGAAGACCCTCCCTGTTTAGAGTGTCCCTCGATGACGTCTTTCCCTCTGGGGAGTGGTCGTCTGCGTTCTCTCCTCGCCAGGATCAGGTAACCCAACAACAGTCTGTTAAGACTAACCGAGCCTTGAGGGGTGAGTCTCATGCGCCGCATGACGACGGTTTCGGCCTTCCCCTCCAGTCCCTTACACCCCGGAGGGAGTCGTCGGGCTCCAGAGCCTCCACGGGGTTTCGGGTTGTTCCTGAGGTTCGCTCCTCACAGAACATTCTCGAGCCATGCTCGAGGGTGGCACCCTCTTCGAGTGGTGCAGATCCCTCGGCATCGGTGCCGGCGTCGAGTGTTCCACTCTTCGCCAGGGACTGTTGACTGGTGTCCTCGGTGTCTTCGGGGCCGATCGATTTGACCCAGTCTGGCTCTGCGGCATCCCGGCCCTGCGCGGGGGCGGTACCCGCTTTCGGCGGTGCCGATTCCCCAGCGTCGGTGTCGAGCGTCGGACCACCCTGACCCGGTATGGCATGCCCACACCCCTGCCATGTGCGGAGGTGATGACCGCTTCGAGCGGGACCAAGTCCTCGGCACGGGCGTCGGAGTCGGTGGCCCCACTCCCCGCCGGGGATTGGCACCGGGTGCCCTCGGCTCCGCCAAGGCCGATCGACTCGCCCCCGGCTTCCGCGGGGGCGGTACTGGCCTTGAGCGGCTCCGCCCCTCCCGCAGCGGTCTCGACAACAAGGACCCCGGTCTTCGCCAGGGGTCGCCTCCGGGCTCCGCCTGCGGAGCCGATCGACCTATCCCGGTCGGGCGGGTCGGCACCCCCACCTTGCGAGGGGCCGGGGCCTCCCCCGGACGTCACCGACCTCCCGGCATCTGCGCGGGCGTCGAGTGTTCCACTCGTCACTATTTGCCCGCGGGACCCGGGATCTTCGGTCGAGTCGATGCGCCGCGGCCGCGGAGCCGGGGCGGCGCATCTCGCCCCCCGCCGGGGCTCGTCGGCGGGTTACCTGGGTACCCTCGAGGCCGCGTAGTGTGCCCCGTAAGGGTTTCCCACCCAATAAAACGGGCGTGGGAAGAGCCCAGGCGTCTAGAAGGGCCTCTCTCCCGACATCGGAGCCGAATCCGGGTGTTTCCCTCTTCGCCGAGTTTCGGCCTGGGAAGTCCTCGTTGCCTTCGGCATCGATCGTCGCGGCCCCGACTCCACTCTCGGGAGTGGCAGCATCGGCGCGGCCGCCGACTCCGGGGCCCCCTAAGGAGGCGTCGCTCGGTTCGATGCCCAGCCTCGAATCGATCTCCAGTCTGGAAAGCGTGGCCCCGCCGCGTTTCGGATCTGACCCTGGTCTCTTCCGACGGCGCAGTGATGCGCTCGCCTGCTCTCCAACGGCCTCGGCGCCACTCCAGCCGCCCTTGCGGATTGCCCCGGGGGCGGCCCCGCCCCCGGAGTCGGGACCGAGGCCAAGTCCCGCAGGCCCGTCGGGGACGTCGCTTCCTTCGATGCCCAGCTTGGAATCCATCTCGGGCTCTGACGATGCAGTGCCAACTGCCTCGCATTTGGTCTGTCGGTACCCTCCTCTGTTTAGAGCGATTCCTTCCGTGCACCTGCACGGGGGGTCCCCTGGTGTTCCAGCGGGCCCCTGCACCTCGGCCTCCCCAGAGATAGCTCCTCTGGGAGAGCCGTCTTTTCAGGACTTCCTCCTTGACATGGTGGACTTGCTCGCCATTCCTATCCCGGACCCTTCGCTGAGTCCGGGCCCTGCGGAACAGGCAGCCATAATGCTTCCTTTACATCCCTCCCTGCGGGATCTCCTGCTCGGGATTTGGCGCTCGCCCTTACAGGTACCGGCGCCGCCTGCGGCCATGCATGCCCTGTATCGGGTGCCCCCCTCTCCGGGTTTCCAGACGCACCAGCTTCCCCATCATTCCATTGTGGTGGAATCGGCCCTAAGGAAGGTCGGTAGCAAGAAGAAGCATTCTTCCTGCCCCCCGAATCGTGCGGCTAAAGCTCTGGACAACTTCGGGCGGCGAACCTTCCAAACGTCCATGTTGGCCTCCAGGATTCTCTCATATATTTTCTATATGAGCATGGCGCTTCGGGAGGTCACCGAGAGGTTATCCCTCTTTTGTGTCGGCCCCTCGGGCCCCTGACTATTCCTTGCTTCTTTACCACTGCAGGAATATCTCTTTGTTTCTTTCTCGCGTGGCAGTGGACTCTTTCGAGTCCGTTAGCAGGTCCTCTGCTGTCGCCATAGGGGCGCGTCGTACAGCCTGGTTGCAGGCTTCCGACTTGTGCAGCTGGGCGCAGCATAATCTGGGTACTTCCCCGTGTACCGGGGAGAACCTTTTCAACGGCGAGGCCTTGCGTCAGGTTGCTCAGTGCGCCGCCGACCTGTTTGGCGCTGGCTGCCCGCGGCCCTCCCCCTCTCCCGGGGGTAGGAGATGTCCTTCCCGACTCTCCTTTCCGAAGAAGAGGAAGTGTCATTCCTCTGCCCACTTGCCGGGCGCGGCAGTGCCGGGGACATCTCACGCCGGTCGGCGGTGCCTGAGCTTGCACCAGGCTGCCCTTGCCAAGCAGCCTTAGGCTCCGGTATGCGGCAGTGTGCGCTTAACTCCTCTTACTGGAAGTTATTGTCCAGTTCTACACTGTGGTTCTTTGCAGATTGGAGGTTTGGGCCCCCTCCCCCGGGGGGGACGGGGACCTTTCCCACACCGGGTTAGCCTGGCTCCTCAGGGCCATGCTAGTCATCTTCGGGCTTACCCTCGGGTACGTCCCTCGACTCCCCTCTGCCGGGTTCCCCCGGATTGAGGGAATCGCGCACCGCTCTCTTTTCCTAGTGGAGGCCTTGGCCGCTACTCTCCGAGCATGGGCCTCACTAATCCTCGACAGGGCCGGACCACCCCTGCCCTCGGGTCGGTGCCTCCGCTCTTGCAATAAAACCCCTGGTTCTGTCAGGTTACGGTGGACAGGAGTTCCACTGACCCAGATCGATTCCCGGCTCCGCTCCATGCTTCTTTGGGGCGGCGGAGGGCATTGACCCTACCCCCGAGGGGTGTTTTTATATATGCCAGAGCTGACCCCCGCGGTCACACCGTGGCCGTAGGTTTTTCTACCCTCCTGCCTTCCCTATGGTACGGAGGACACGGTTTCGGCGTGGCTGTCAGGCGGACGCCTCAGGGGCCTACGTACTCCTGATGTGCTCCCCCCAACTGATCTGACGGTCATGCAACCATACTGCTATCCTCGCCGATCGGCCTGCCCCACGCACATCGGCCCATCACTTGATGGTCCGTTCCCTTGCCACCTTCCGGGTGGGCTCCCTCCTGTGGATCACGGGCCGGTCCGAGTTGGCAGTATCGTTCTCCCGTGTGCTGTGCATACTGGGTTAATAACCTGGGTGGGTGTTCCCGGACCCACCTATAGCCCGATATACATCTATACCTGTCATTGGATATATATCGGTACAGGTGGGCGCTCTTGGGAAATATTATAGCGCCCTGTGTCTTACCGACTTGCTCCCATTGTCGGTAATTACGTTTTGCTTCTCTTACGGGGTCCGGCCGGCCCGCTTGCCTGCGTCCTGCGGCTCGGGTGCTCGGATCGGTTCTGCTTAACCTTGCTGTGAAGTCAACAGTCCCTTGGTGTACGCCTCCTTGTCTGGAGGTTTTCGAACCCAATGTCTTCCTATCCCTGGCCGGCTAGGGTAGGCAGTGTACCCCTCGATATCCCGGGGTACACTCCTGTTCTTCTCCGGGCTGGGTTCTCCCAGATCGGTCAGTCTTCTGCTTAGTCCTCCGGATTGGGGACTCTGCTCCTACGGGTGTTCTCGGCTTCTCTTAGAGCTCCTCGTGAAGACCTGCCGTTTTTTCCGGTGCCGGTTGACACCTGCGTCTCCAACCCGCCCGGACTGGGGAACTTCGTCCTATCTGCGATGACGTTCCCTTGAAGACTGCGCTACTGCACCTACAGTACCCGTCGCAGCTCTGCCTTCTACAATCCAGTAGGTAAGCCCTAGATTGTGCTAGATCATTAACGGTTTAATGATGTCAAAGTGGTTTTGAAGACTCCTCCTGTAGTCTTAGGTTGCTGTGCCTTTGGCGACTCTTCTCAACTCCTACCCTCCATCCCTCAGGGGATGCCGGGGATCCAGGTTGGACGACGCCGCCCTGTCCAGGGGCGTGCTTTCTGGGATCTCCTCTGGCACCCTCAGCTAGGGAGTCCCCATATGTGAAGACTCATTCCTGCTTGTTCCTGGAGATAGCACAGTTACTTACCTGTAACAGGTGATCTCCGGAACAGCAGGAATTAGTCTTCACAACCCACCCGCCTCCCCTAGGAGTTGTAGCTCTCTCTCTCTCTCTCTTCCTTCCTCTCCTCTCCTTCGGTCTCAGCTATGAAACGCAACTGGGGAGAGGCAGTGGGAAGGGCGGGAAGCTACCGCGCAGCTGCGAGGGATGCTCCCAAAAGCCTTCTGATTGGATGCTGGGGAGCATTCCCGTGCGGGCTCCGTCGGCGCCGACGAACCCATATGTGAAGACTAATTCCTGCTGTTCCGGAGATCACCTGTTACAGGTAAGTAACTGTGCTTTCTGAGGGAAAAGGCTGCAAGTGAGAAAGGAGTAACATTTGCTATGTTGGCATGCACATGTGAGGCACAGGTCCATATGCAATTAGTATGTCTAAAGTGCTAGTAGATGTATGCAATGCTGTACAGATCATAATAAGAGAGGGTCTTGCTCCATGGAGCTTATAGTCTAGTTAAAATCGCTCCCAAAAAAATGTCAATACCAGAATGAAGGAAAGATTCTTTATATCCACAAAAAACTCTGTTCCACACACTTCCGCAGGGTTTATATCGTGTGTGAAAAAAATAATGTTATTTAGTATTGAATAAAGAAGAGAAAAGGATCTCAGAATACCATAGGATAATTACCTGAACACAAGGTACCAAAGTACTCAGGCTCCTCGCGGGGAGCAGTTGAAAGGAAAAGCTGTTCACTTCAGCGCTTTAAGAGTGCAGTTTTTGTGAAATTGAAGACTGTGCCTCCTGAAGAAGTAGAGGTGAAATGTTGAAATTGGTGTCATCTGAGGCACTGGGGAAGTTGAATATGATCTATTGAGATAAGTATTGCTGCTGAGTTTATGCTTGCGAGAAGGGCAGTTATATTGGTGGTTTCATCCTGACTAATGTTCTCGGTTGTGCGTGATTGAGCAAGTTTGCTTTCTGCTCTGCGGGAGAGGCACCATTATGAAATTATATTGACGAAGAATGAAATTAAGTCCTATTTAAAACTGAAAAGAATAAAAAAGAATATAAAAATAAGTGATTTAAATATATAATTGAAGAAGTTTTTGAAGATCGCGGTTGTGCTATATGCCATTGCCTGAGTACTTTGGTTCCTTGTGCTTCAGGTAATTACCCTATGGTATGCTGAGATCCTTTTCTCCTTTATATTTAATACTAAATAACATTATTTTTTCATATGATATAAACCCTGTGGAAGTGTGTGGAACGGAGTATTTTATAGTTTAGTTAAGACAAATACACATGACAAACTTTAGCTGAAGCTCTTTCTGATGGGTTTTCCTGGAAGGATAAGACGGTATAGAAAACTGGATAAATAAATAGCTATTTAATTTTCCTCCTCCTTTAATATTTTTTTTTCCTAATTTTAGCTCAAACCAACAGTTAAAGCAGTACTTTCTAAAACTCTCCAGGCCAATGCAACAGCAGCAAAGAATATTCCAGCAACTCCAGTGACCAGCAAGATTGCCCAAGGGAAAGTTTCTAGCCCAGCCCTAGGCACGAAATCGGCAGTAGCTAAACCAAATCAGGCAAGGACAGGAAAAGACTTGACCCCTGCAAAAGCTGCTGAGATTCAGAAGGGAGAAAGTTCTGAAAGCAGCGACGACTCTGACAGTGAGGAAGAGGAGGTGGCTCAGCAGGTATGGTCTGATGACTTTAGGATAGTGTATATTGTATGTATGCGTTGACTCCTGTTGCAGTATTGAAAGGACAGGTTACTGGACAAATGTTGGATACATGTTGATTGTTTAATCCTTGAGGATAAAGCTCTTTTCATCCCACCAGACACATTCAGGCATGGTCTGGTCCACCTACCAGCAGGTGGAGGCTGAGAACACACTATATAGGGTCCCATGTAGCCCCAGCTTTCCAGTATTCTCTGTTTCCGGCAGATGGTAGGGTAGGACCTATGTAGCTGGAGTGTCTGGAGAGAAGAAAAATGGTTAGTACCTGAACCAGTTGGTTTTTGGATCTTCCTGCCCAGTGGAGTAGAGGTGTTTGAGTCTTGCAAATTGGTCAAACACTGGTCCTTCGGTCTAGGAGGACCAGTGACAGCCAGTAGTCTGGTTCCCTTCTACAGCATTGGATCTCCTAAAGAAATAAGCAATAGAGAGAGTAAAGAGGTAATACAGAAGTATTCTGGGGCAGCAAGGGAAAGTAGAGAAATGCTTGGTGTGTGCAGCTGAGTTCCTGGCAGTCCTTCACAGGAAAGAGATGTTTGTGGATTAGTCATAGGAAGCACAGCATGGCCTGTGGAAACAGTAATGGCAGCGGTGGTTTGTGTAGCATTTTTCATGGTTGAGATATCTGAAAAGGTGTAGAAGAGGACTTCTGTGCACCAGGGAGCCTTCCCCTGCATTGGGTATTCAGGGGATGGGTCGTGAGCTCAGCAGGAACCAGTGGTCATTGTCCCTGGAATGTTTAGTTTTTATGAAGCAACCTATGGCTGCAGTTGCCTCATGTGTTCCCTTGGGTCTGGTCCCTTGGGTCTCTGAGCCCCATGGCTTTCCAAACACTTTAGATTGGAGGAAGACTGGAATATATGGAGAGCTAATCCTAGAACTCAGGTGGTACCAAGTTCTCCTTGGCAAGCCACCATTGCAAGCTGTCATCATTCTCCCTCCTCAGTAGAAACTCTATTGTGTAATCCTTGTGTCTGATGAGACCATTTTGATAGGAGGGCTCTTTAAGGGACGCTAGTCCTTGCCCATGGACCAGATTCAGCACAGCTGCCAAAGATCCCAATAACTGTAAATAACGTCAGGCTTTGGGAGCTCACTTCCAACAGATTTGTGATCTGACCCTGAAGCTTCTGCATGTTCTCCACTGTTAAGAGGACTTTATCATTCTTTGTGTTGAAAGGGGGCCCAAATGCTCTAAGGTATTAGTGGGCTCCAGCTTGCTATTGGGCAAGTTTATCACCCAGACCAGACTTTGCAACACATAGAGTACTCTGGCCACAAAGGTTATCTCCAGGAAAAAGCAGGAATGAGTCTTCACATATGGGTACGTCGGTACCGACGGAGCCTGCACGGGAACGCTCCCCAGCGTCCAATCAGAAAGCCTTTGGGAGCATCCCACAGTGCCTGCGTGCTGCCTTCCCGCCTTTCCCAACTGTCTCTCCTCAGACTCTTCTTTTTCCGCGGAGCCAGCAGGTCGTGTTCCTGTCACCGCAGAAGAATTTCCTTATTTTTTCTTTATTTCTTTTGTGTCGCGTCTGCCTTCTACGACGCTGTACCGGTACCGCCGGTTTTTGTTCTTTTCTTCTTGTAAAAAAAAAACACCTTTTCCTTTTCGTCTCTCCGGGCCAGTCCAGGAACAGTAGGGTTGTCAATCTCCTTCAGCAACTGAGGACTGAAACTTCAAAGCTTTGCTGACAGCCTCCTAGCCCCCCCTGGTGTCAGAGAGCCAGTCTTTTCAGTCCTCAGCAGCTGAAGGAGGTGTTCTGACAGGCTCCGAGAGACGAACACTGTTTGTTGTTTTTATCCGGTTCTCCTGCCTGGCCCTAGCTGGGTTGGTGTTAGGAGGGCTAGGAGTGCATAGTTTGTGCGTTTTAGATAGAAAAGAAAAAAAAAATTTAAGATCACGTTTCCTTAGCTCATGCAGCCGCAGTACTATTACCCTCATTGGGTTCTGCTTAGCAGCCGGCGGTTCACTGCCTGTTAGAGCAGTAGAGGCAGAGCCTGCCTCGACGACCTGAGCCGTGCTTGAGAGAAGAGCAGGATCCTGGGAGCCCCAGAATCAAGTCTCTTCGTCCACCTCTCCCCTTCTCTGCCGCGAGCAGCGGCGCTTGAAGGCTCACTGTGTGATCAGGTGCGTTTCTTGCAGGGTTCCTCTTCTTCCTACGGGCCGCGATCGCTAAGCGCCGGGAGAGCAGCGGCGCTGTCTGTAAGTCCGATCGGCGGATTTTCGGGCGGATCGGGTTCTTCAGGGGGGCGTCGGGGTTAGGCCTCGGGGAATCCCGGTTCTCAATTTTCGGCTCATGGAGGAGCCTGCGGGGGTGCAGAATGTGGCGGGAAAGCTTCCCGCCGCCAGTGACAAGGCGGGAGGGGCGGCCATTTTGAAGGCTGCTGCATTTTCTCCCGCGCTGCCTCAAACCTCGGGAAAAAGAAAATCGAAGTCTAAACGCTCAGTTCCCGAGTTGGGAGTGGACCCTGCACCTGTTGCTCAGGTGCCTGAGGGGTTTTCTTCAATTTTTTCTCCCGACTTTATTTTATCGCTCCACAAGGCTTACTGCCTCAGATTGGAGCGGGGTCCTGAGGCAGCAGCTGCGCCCAGCCCTCCTGCCTTGCCCACGGTTCAGGGCATGGCAGTGGACCCCAGAGAGGGGCCTTCTCATGCGGGCTTGTCCGTTGGGGTGGCTCCGGGGGATTTGGACCAACAGGCTATGGGATTCTCAGGTCCAGAGGAAGGGGAGCTTCCTTCAGAGGCTGGCCTGGACTTATGGCCGGAGGATCTCGAAGACGGCGAGATTGCCCCTGGAGATGATCCTAATCTCTTTCGGGTGTTTCGGAAGGAGGAGCTAGGGGCTCTTATTTCCCATTCTCTGGCGGCTTTGAATATTGCCTTGCCGGCAGCCATGGCTGTGCCCTTGGAGGATCCCTTGTTGCAGGGATTTAAGGCAGAACAAAAGTGCTTTCCGGTCCATAGAGTGATTAAGCAGATGGTTGAGTCCGAGTGGGAGTATCCTGAAGCCACCTTAAGAGGGGCACGGACCTTGGGCCGATTGTATCCGGTTCCTCAGGACGAGAGAGAATTGTTACGCATGCCGAAGGTTGACGCGTTAGTTTCCGCGGTGACTAAAAAGACTACTATTCCGGTGGAAGGCGGAGCGGCTCTTAAGGATCTGCAGGATAGGAAGCTGGAGGCCCTGCTTAAACAGGCTTTTGACACCAGTGCCCTGGCGTTGCGGGCTTCCATCTGTGGGGCTTATGTGTCCAGAGCTTCGATTAGGTGGCTTCAGGCTGAGGCTCCGCCGGTTTTGGACGGCTCGTCGGCACCCGAGGGCGCGAAGTTGGAATCGGCCGCGGCGTATCTCTCCGACGCCTTCTATGATCTCGTTCGCATGTCCGCCAAGTCCATGGCTTCTATCATTGCCGCTCGCAGGTTCCTCTGGCTGAGGAATTGGGCGGCAGACGCTTCTTCGAAAGGGCGTCTTAGTAAGTTGCCTTATAAGGGCAAGCTGCTCTTTGGGGAGGCACTGGAAAAGATTGTCAAGGATCTGGGGGACTCCAAAGGCGGACGGTTGCCGGAGGACAGGCCGAAGGGGCCCAGGCAGGTCTCGGCGCAGAGAGGGCCGCTTAGAGAGTTTCGCAAATTCCGAGGATCTCGGTTTACCCCTTATCAGAGGGGGCGGTTTGTCCCCAGGGGTCAGTCCTTTCGTGGGGCTCGGGGATTTGGACGAGGGTTTGGCGGTTCCCAGTCCAATGCCCCGAAGAAGCTGCAATGAAGTGAGGCAGGTCCAGGGGGAAAGTCACATTGGCGGCCGTTTGCAGCGCTTCCTTTCCGCCTGGACCGCCATCACTACGGACTGCTGGGTCTTGGAGATCATTCGGGATGGTTATTCGCTGGAATTCGAGCAGTCGCTCCCGGAGGGGTTTGTGCAGTCGCCATGCGGGTCTCTTGCGAAAACTTTGGCGGTGCAGCAGACCCTGCAGCGGTTGCTGCAGATCCAGGCGGTGGTCCCGGTGCCTCCAGACCAGTGCGGCTTCGGTCGATACTCCATTTATTTTGTGGTGCCCAAAAAAGGAGGGTTCCTTTCGGCCCATTCTGGATCTAAAGCATGTGAACCGCTGTTTAAGGGTGCCGCATTTTCGCATGGAAACGCTGCAGTCCGTAATCAGGTCCGTGAGGCCGGGCAAGGTGCTGTCCTCCATAGATCTTACGGAGGCGTACTTGCACATTCCCATTCATCCCCAGCACCAACGGTTTCTGCGCTTTGCAGTTCCCATGGGACATTTTCAATTCCGAGCGCTGCCGTTTGGGCTGGCGACGGCTCCTCGCACTTTCACGAAGGTCATGGTAGTAGTGGCAGCGGCGTTGCGCCAAGAGGGTATTCTCGTGCATCCCTATCTGGACGATTGGCTCATCCGGGCTCGCTCGGTTCCAGAATCGGCAGAAGCCACCTCCAGGGTGGTATCCTTTCTAGAAAGCTTAGGATGGGTGGTCAATCTGTCCAAGAGTCAGTTGACGCCCGTGCAATCCCTGGTGTATTTGGGGGTAGTGTTCGATACGAAGCAGGGAGCGGTGTTTTTGCCGGAAAGCAGAATTCAAAAGATTTTGCGGCAGGTGGCCGCCTTTTTGCGCCTCAAGGCTCCCACGGCGTGGCGCTACTTGCAGCTTCTCGGTTCCATGGCAGCTACCCTGGACGTAGTGCCGTGTGCCAGGGCGCATATGCGTCCGCTCCAGCACTCCTTGCTGTCTCGGTGGTCACCGCAACGGCATCCTCTCAGTCAGCGGTTGAGTTTTCCGGTTCCGGTTCTGGAGAGTCTCCGGTGGTGGAGCGATCCTGCGCATCTTCGGGCCGGACTGCCGCTGGAGCCCCCGGAATGGGTGTTAGTCACCATGGATGCCAGCCTCTCCGGTTGGGGGGCTCATTGTCTGTCTCACGTAGCTCAAGGGGTTTGGACTGAGGAGATGGCCTCCTGGTCCATCAATCAACTGGAAATGCGAGCGGTGTCGTTAGCGTTGCAGGAGTTCGTTCCCCTGGTCAGCGGCAGAGCTGTGAGGGTGTTCTCGGACAATGCGGTCACCGTGGCTTATATAAATCGGCAGGGGGGCACGGGCAGTGCGAGCCTGTTGCAAGAGAGTCAGGTGCTGCTAGGTTGGGCGGAGGATCATCTCTTGGCCCTGTCGGCGGCGCATGTGGCAGGAAAGGACAATGTGCAAGCCGATTTTCTCAGTCGAAATGTCCTGGACCCCGGAGAGTGGTGCCAGAACAATGCTGTCTTTCACAACCTTATGCGGCGTTGGGGCCAGCCGGTGATGGATCTGATGGCAACCTACGCCAATGCCAAGGCCTGCCGGTTTTTCAGCCGGCGCAGGGAACCCATGGCCGAGGGCCTCGATGGCCTAGTTCAGCCCTGGCCAGTGGGGGAGCTTCTGTATGTCTTCCCTCCGTGGCTGATGATCGGGCGAGTCATTCGCAGAGTCGCCCGGCACCAGGGGCGCGTGATTCTCATTGCGCCGGATTGGCCTAGACGGGCGTGGTATGCGGATCTCATACGTCTGTTGGCCGACCGTCCGTGGAGGTTGCCCTGTCGGATGAACTTGTTGTTCCAAGGGCCTATTCTCATGCCACAGGTTGATCGCTTCTTGCTTACGGCTTGGCTCTTGAAAGGCAGCGGTTGAAGCGGAGGGGCTATTCCGCGGCGGTGGTGGACACCATGTTGCAGGCGAGACGAACGTCGTCGACGTTGGCTTATATCCGCGTTTGGAAGATTTTTGAAGGATGGTGCGTTAGGCGCGGGGTGCTTCCGCATTCCTGTGGGGTGTCGGAGGTCCTGTCGTTCCTCCAGGACGGATTGGACAAAGGTTTGGCGTTCAGTACTCTAAGGGTTCACCTGGCGGCTCTGGCTTGCTATCGTGGCAAGGTGCAGGGTCGGCGCTTGTCGGTTCATCCGGATGTGCGTCAGTTCCTTCGGGCGGTTAGGAATGTTCGTCCGCCTCGGAGAGCGGTTGTTCCGTCCTGGGACTTGAATTTGGTTCTTCGGGCCTTGATGCGTGCTCCGTTTGAGCCGGGTAAGAGGATAGCTCTCAGGGAGCTTACTTTGAAGACTGCCTTTTTGGTCGCCTTGTGTTCGGCTAGACGTATTTCGGATTTACAGACTCTTTCTTGCAGGGAGCCCTTCCTGCAGTTTTCAGCGGAAAAGGTGGTTTTACGACCGGTGCCCTCCTTTCTCCCGAAGGTGGTGTCTGCTTTTCACATGAATCAGTCCATTTCGCTGCCTACCTTTTGGTCGACACCGGCGATTGCGGGGGACTGTTCGCTTCATCGCTTGATCTTGGTAAGGTGTTGCATCGGTATCTCCGACGTACTCAGTCTTTTCGGAAGTCTGATAGATTGTTTTGTTTGGCGGAGCCCGCAAGGGGGCCGCAGCTTCCAAGGCCTCCATTTCTCACTGGATCAAGCAGGCGATTACGACAGCGTATCACGCGAGCGGGAAAGTTCCGCCGGAGGATTTGCGGGCTCATTCGACGAGGGGGCAAGTGGCCTCTTGGGCCGAGAGTACTCTGGTTCCTCCGGTCGACATTTGTAGGGCGGCGACCTGGTCGTCCTTGCATACTTTTGCGAAGCACTATCGCTTGGATGTACAAGCGGCTTCGGACGCTAGTGTCGGGGCGTCTGTGGTTTTGGGGGGCTTAGTGGGACCCTCCCGAGAGTAGGTACTGCTTTGGTACTGCCCTACTGTTCCTGGACTGGCCCGGAGAGAAGAAAAGGAAGAATAAATTAGACTTACCTGCTAATTGTCTTTCCTTGAGTATTCTCCGGGCCAGTCCAGGGCCCTCCCAGGGTATGTTAGCGCTCCCAGGTGCGGGAGTGGACCGCGCAGCGACGTTTGCCCGCCGTATTCTTTCAGTTATGGCGGGGGGGGTTTCTCTCTTCGTTGGGGAGTCTCTTGTGGACGTGCAGGTTTGATTAGGGGGCTCCTTTTCAGGTCCTCCTTCAACATTAGGGAGGTTTTAGCTGCGGGCTATTGCAAATTTGGGAGTTTCCTGGCGATTAGTTTACTGTTTCTTGTTTTTTGATATACTGCTTGGACATTTGTAGACTGGCTCTCTGACACCAGGGGGGGCTAGGAGGCTGTCAGCAAAGCTTTGAAGTTTCAGTCCTCAGTTGCTGAAGGAGATTGACAACCCTACTGTTCCTGGACTGGCCCGGAGAATACTCAAGGAAAGACAATTAGCAGGTAAGTCTAATTTATTCTTTTCCGTTCTTTTTCTTCAGGTGCACTTGAGTTTTGGGCATTAGGCCCAAAACCTTTTTTCCTTAAATATGGAAAAGCTTGCCTCAGGATTTAAAAAGTGCACAAAATGTAGCGGTACCGACACCCATGACTGGTGTCTAAAACATTTAGGTCCTGACCATTCCATAACAGATTGTGTGTCCTGTTCCATGATGTCTGAAAGAGGTCGGCAGAACCGAGCTGCCAAGCTCAGTACCCTGTTTCCCTCTGATGCGGCTTTGGTGGCATCGACTTCTTCAAGGGCTTCTTCTTCCTCGCATGGATCTCAGGTAACTAAACATAAATCCAGCCGGTCCTCGAAGGGTTGATCTCCTTCTAAGTATCGAGATGCCTCTGGTCTTGCCCTCGAGGATTCTGCACCGGCTAAATTACCCCGGCGGGAGACTTCGGCCTCTAAAGCATCATCATCGGGGTTCCAGGATGATCTCGATGGCGTGGCCTCGACAGATCTCCTGGTGCCATGCTCTGGGGTACTGGTGGCTCCCACCGGTACCGATTTCCAGGCATTGGCGGCGTCGATGGATCAGAGGATTCTGTCCATAGACCGCAGTCTGGCGGCTTTCCTTGTGGCATCGATGCCCGTGGTACCGCAACAGACTACTCCACCGGTACCGGCTTTGGCATCGGCATCGGTGTCCTCTATGCCGGTACTCTGTCTTCTGAAGCCCTCCGGTACCGATACCCTGGTACCGGTTATTCCCGATACCGATCCTGGTCGGTACGGGTATCGGGCTTTGCAAGAGCATCCGGACAGACGATACTTCGATTCCTCTGAGGACTCTGAGGATTCTGAAGAGTCTGTCGATGCAGTGATGCTTCTTCCACAGGAGGAGTCCTTTCCTAAATGAAGGATGTCTCCTCCAGAGGATTTGTCTTTTCAAGACTTTATCAGAGAAGTGGCTCGGGGTCTCTCTATTACAGTGGCACCTGAGCCAGAGCCAAGGATTAGATATTTTACAATATCCTAAGACTCCTAAGGAGGCAGCTACCTTACCTA
Organism: Ichthyophis bannanicus; assembly: GCA_033557465.1. NCBI lineage: Eukaryota > Metazoa > Chordata > Amphibia > Gymnophiona > Ichthyophiidae > Ichthyophis > Ichthyophis bannanicus. The sequence goes on along the minus strand of CM066050.1, from coordinate 68,395,172 downwards.
TTCATGAGATTCTGTACGATCTCATATTGAGGATGTGGGAAGCACCTCTAACCACCTCTCCTCATTCTCGCAGGTTGGATACCATGTATCGTGTCCCTCCTTCTCCTGGTTTCCATAAAACTCAACTTCCTCACCACTCTATTGTGGTTGAGTCTGCAATGAGAAAGATTAGAAGTGCCAAAAGACATGCCTCTAATCCTCCAGGACGTGAATGTAGAACCCTGGATGCTTTTGGAAGAAGAGTCTTCCAAGCTTCCATGCTTGCTGCGAGAATTAATTCTTATAGTCTCTACATGGGAATGTTCTTAAAGTCTGCAAATGGTCAGTGACTTCTTTTAAGTCCTTTTATGTCTGAAGATAAAAGGCAAGAATTTCTCACTGGGCTCAAACATGCCCAGGATATCTCCAAATTCTCCAACCGTGCAGCTTTCGACTCCTTTGCATGTATAAGCTGAGCCTCAGCTATTGCCATAGGTGCACGTAAGATTGCTTGGCTTCAAGCATCTGATTTGGAGATCTGGGTTCAAGATGAATTGGGAAATATTCCTTGTACAGGTGAGAACCTGTTTGGCTTTTGCTTGCCAATCCTTACCAATCAGATGGATGCTGAAAATTCTGCTTTGGATAGACTATCCAAATCCACAGCTGCTCCTGCTAAGAAAAGGTTGTTCAAGAAAACTCCTCTTTCTAAAAATGGAAGATTCTATCCTGCTTATGGTCAGCAGGCATCTTCTGCAGCTCAGTTCCCTTCCAAACGTCAGCAATCCTCCAAACAGAGCAAAGCAAAGGCTGCGAGGCTTGCTCCAGCCCAGCAACCTCAGCCCCCTCAGGGCCTTTGACTTTCTGCTAGAGAACTTAGCCTTCCTGGCTCTAGAAGGACCAGAGCCCTCCACCATTCCAGGAAGGTTATGTCACTTTGCTCCCAGGTGGGGGCAAATTACAGCAGAGCATTGGACACTCTCCATCATAAGAGAGGGGTACAAGCTTCATTTTTCAAGCTTGCCCCCTCTCACAAGAGTGCACCAGTTCAATTCTCCAACCTCCCTCCTCAGCCTGTTGGAGCAGGAGGTTGCCACTCTTCCCACCCAGGGGGCAATAGAGGAAGTGCCTTTTCAACAACAGGGCACAGGGTTCTACTCCCCCCTATTTTCTTATTCCAAAGAAAACAGGGGGCTTCAGACCCATCTTAGATCTCAGAGAGTTGAACAGATTCCTAGTGAAAGAAAAATTCAAGATGGTTTCTCTAGGAACTCTGCTGCCATACCTTCAGAGTCAGGATTGGCTTTGTTTCTAGACCTCAAGGATGCGTACACTCATGTTCTCATCCATCCAACTCACAGAAGGTTCCTTCGGTTCCTTTTTCAGGAAAAGCACTATCAATACAGAGTGCTCCCTTTTGGTCTGGCCTCTGCACCGAGGGTGTTCACAAAATGCATGGCAGTGGTTGCTGTTTTTCTGCGCACCCTGGGAATATTCGTCTTCCCTTACCTGGATGACTGGCTCATTCGAGCTCCCACTCAGAGGCCAAGACTTCTCTAACCTGCACCATGCGTATCCTTCAGTATTTAGGGCTGGTAATAAACATCCCAAAATCCAATTTGATCCCTACTCAGTCCCTGGAGTTTATAGGGGCGTTGCTGGATACCACAACGGCAAGGGCCTATCTTCCCCAGGCACGTTGCCTTCGCTTGGTGCAGTTAGCTTCTCAAGCAGAGTTGAAGCCCCTACTAACTGCTCGAGAGATGTTACAGTTGCTAGGCCACATAGCATCCACCGTACATGTGGTACCATATGCTCGCCTTCACATGAGAGCAGCCCAGTGGACCCAGGCATTAGGCTGCCTGTCAGACAAAATAGCAAACACAAGTCGCCTCATTTTGTCCCTCCAGTGGTGGAAGTCCCCTCAAAACCTGTTGCTGGGATCCCCCTTTCAACAGCCTTTACCCCAAGCAACTCTTACAACAGATGCTTCTCCAATGGGCTGGGGAGCTCATCTTCAGGACCTCTCCACCCAGGGCATCTGGTCCTCACAGGAGACTTGTCTACATATCAATCTCTTGGAACTCAGAGCAATCTTCCTTGCTCTGCGAGTTTTCCACACCCTGCTCAGCCACAAGACAGTCCTTATCCACACGGACAATCAGGTAGCCATGTTCTGTGTAAACAAGCAGGGAGGAACTGGCTCTCTGTCGCTTTGCAACGAAGCTCTGTGACTGTGGGCCCTCACCAGAGAGCATCACATTCATCTTCTGGCAGTTTATCTTCCAGGTGTTCAAAACTCTTGGGCGGACAGACTCAGTCGAGTTCTGCTTCCACACGAGTGGTCCCTACATATGGACCAGGTATCCAAGATTTTTTGAATTTGGGGAACCCCGGACATAGACCTCTTTGCAAGTCCGTGGAATGCCAGACTTCCCCGGTTCTGTTCCAGAACTCCGGCTCAGGGGGCTCAGTCAAGGGATGCTTTCTTCCTTCACTGGGGTCAAGACTTCCTGTATGCCTTTCCACCCATTCCCCTAATTCCCAAAACCCTGTTCAAGCTTCAGAGAGACAGAGGCCACATGATTCTCATAGCTCCACATTGGCCACGACAAGTGTGGTACCCTCTGCTTCTACATCTCTCTCAAGCTCCCTCCCTAGAGTTAGGGTCTGCTCCAGACCTCCTCTTTCAAGAGGACGGAAGGTTATGGCATCCCATTCCCCAGTCTCTGCATCTCAGGGCTTGGTTGCTGAAGGCCTAGATCTCCAGGTTCTTCATCTTTCTCAACAAGTGAAAGATGTTCTTTATGCTTCCAGAAAACCTTCCACTAGACGTTCTTACGCTTTCAAGTGGAAGAGGTTTACCATCTGGTGTTCTGAGAAGGGTCTTAACCCCCGTGCCATACCTCTGGAATCGTTGCTGGAGTATCTCCTTCATCTAATGCAGGCCTTAAGACAAATTCAGTAAGAGTCCATTTGAGTGCTATTGCAGCTTCCCTTAGGCCCCTAAATGGACAACCTATTTCCTCTCATCCTCTTGTAGCAAGATTCATGAGAGGCCTCCTTTTAACAAAGTCTCCCATCAGACCACCCCCAGTGGCATGGGACTTAAACTTGGTTCTTGGTCAGCTTATGAAGCCGCCTTTTGAACCTTTAGCTACCACCTCCTTGAAATACCTTTCTTGGAAGGTTATCTTTCTCATTGCAGTCACATCAGCACGCCGCATCAGTGAATTGCAAGCACTCATAGCTAATCCGCCTTATACAAGGTTCCATCATGACAAGGTGATCCTTAGGACTAATCCACACTTTATGCCTAAGGTGGTCTCGCCTTTTCACGTCAACCAGGAGGTCTACCTACCTGTCTTTTTTCCAGGGCCTCATGCATCAAGTGCAGAGAGGAATCTTCATACCCTGGACTGTAAAAGAGCTCTGGCTTTTTACTTACAAAGGACACAGCAACATAGAAAGTCTTCCCAACTCTTTGTTGCCTTTGATCCTTCTCATCTCGGACAACCAGTCTCCAAGAGAACACTTTCTAACTGGATTGCCCAGTGCATTTCTTTCGCCTATCAGAGCAAGAACCTTTCTCTGGAGGGCCATGTCACAGCTCACAATGTGAGAGCCATGGCAGCCTCAATGGCTCATCTGAACTCTGTGTCTATTGACATCTGTCGAGCAGCCACTTGGGCCTCGGTTCATACCTTCACAGCCCATTACTGCTTGGACAAGGACTCCCACCGGGATGCCTTGTTTGGTCAGGCTGTTCTTAAACACCTGTTCCATACTTAATCAACTCCTACCCACCATCCCTCATGGGATGCCAGAGATCCATGTGGGGAAGTGCAGCCCTGTTCCAGGGACACACAACTTCTGGGATCTCTCCCTGGCATTTAAAGCTAGGGAGTCCCCATATGTGAAGACTCATTCCTGCTTGTTCCTGGAGATAGCACAGTTACTTACCTGTAACAGGTGATCTCTGGGAACAGCAGGAATAAGTCTTCACAACCCACCCACCTCCCCTAGGAGTTGTATCTCTCTATCTATCTTTCCTTTCCCTCTCTCTCTCTCTTTGTCTCAGCTTAAAACTCAACTGAGGAGAGACAGGCGGGAAGGCAGCACGCAGGCACTGTGGGATGCTCCCAAAGGCTTTCTGATTGGATGCTGGGGAGCGTTCCCGCGCAGGCTCCGTCGGTACCGACGTACCCATATGTGAAGACTTATTCCTGCTGTTCCCAGAGATCACCTGTTACAGGTAAGTAACTGTGCTTTCCCTTCTTCCAAGGAGTACACCCAAATGAGCCAATCATCTAGGTACTTTTATACCAAGATACCCTTCTTGTAAAGAGTAACTGTCGCCACCACCATAACCTTGGAAAAGGTTATCGGGGCTGTAGCTAGTCTGAATGGAAATGCTCTGAACTGAAAGTGGTCTCCCAAAATGGCAAACTGGAGAAACCTCTGGTGCGCTGATCTGTTGGGAATATGGAAGTAAGCTTTTGTCAAGATCAGAGACACTAAATATTCCCCTCCCATCTCGCCATTGTCATAATTGATCATAGGGTTTCCATAAAAAGCAGAAGACATGCAGCATCATATTTACTATTTAGTCCAGGGGCGGTTCTGAGAGCACCTGAGCAATGAAAATCTGGAGAGTATAGCAGTGGCTTGGGACTAACCTGATCTTAGAGGCCTTTATTCTGGTATGAGTCACCTCATCAGGCATGGCCTGCTTGTGATGCATGGCATTCTCCATACTTTTATTTTTCTTTTCTAGCCTCAAGTCCTGGTTAAAGCATGAGTTTATCATTTGCCAGCCTCGTCCTATGCAGTATAGGGCCGGCATAATCTGCAATGATGGCCTAGTGTAGTCTTCTCTGGAGCTAGTTACAACAGTTGGGGGCAGGGGGAAGAACACATGCCCCTGTAACATCTATGCTCTGGTTTTCTTGCTGGGCTCTAGGTAATTACGTTCCATTAGAAGGAATGGGTGTTGGCTTTTCCTGCTGGGTACGTGCCTCATGGACAGCTAGTCGGTTCGTGGTGGAGAGTGCCAAGTGCGGCGCTTGGTAGTCAACCTGTTTATATAGAACGGGGCAGTTGGCTTCTCCTGCTATGGGCACATGATCTTTGGCAATCAGGCCCATGGCTCTGCTAGTAGGAGGCCTGCATTCCAGCCCAGGGCTCTGACTGCCTCTGATTGTGAGTCTCGGAAATTTAGCAAGGTTTAAGTTACTTGTGGCTACAGTGTATGTCTAAGCTTCTATGGGTTCTGTGACAGTGGTAGGGCCTCTGCTGATCTCATGCCTTTTCGGCACTGTGAGTGCATGTTTTAATGCAAACAGTTCTTTGGTCACGTTGTAGAGTATAAATATCAATATATCATAAAACTCACTCCAATGAAACAGAACTTGTTTCCTGATTTCAAAGACAAAAATGATTGTTTCCAAAAGTATATTAACATCAATAGTGGAACAGTGAAAACAAAACCGTGGTCAGCAAGGGCTCAGCTTCCATGGGCAATGGCAAATATAATCGAGACGTGAGTCCAGATCCTGCCATTTAACTTGAGCCCGATAACATCAAGGACCTGCTGCCACCACCCTCCACATTTACAGAAATTCTTCAACAAAATGAACAAAATAAACAAGCAACGCCCACACCCAACCAACAACAACAACAACGAAGTTATAACTCACATTAGACAGCAGCAAAACTAGCACTTCAACATTGCTTCTCAAAAAACGCCGCGCATGCTCAAACCACCAAGAAACACCGCGCTCCAAAAAATACCTTCCCGCTGACGTCAACGGGTATCCCCCGAAGAAAAACTCCACCCCCTTTCTTAAAGGCATGTTGCCCAATCTACGCGAAGATTTAAACCCTCCGGAGCTACAGTATGTAGCTTAAAGATCCACTTCTGCTCGCATATCAAAAAGGACTGTTCCCTGCTCTTACCGTCCCTCCCAGCCAAAACTCGGTCTAGACAAAAACATCGCAACTCCAAAAACTGATGTTTATACTCAACACAGTGCGGAACCAAAGGCGCCTCACGGACAGCACACTTAAGCCGACTTCTATGTTCAATGATGCGCTTACGAAACATCCTGCATGTGCTGCCCACATACAAAAGGCCACAAGGACACATAACCCCATAAACAACAAACGTGGAGTCACAGGAAGTCTGATGCTTAAACTTATACTGCACCCCATGATATTCAAATTGTGAAATCTCACTGGACACCACACAAATGGAACAGCAACCACAAGGACGATGGCCCCGCACTCGAGCTCCCTCACCAAAAACCAGACGTAAAATCGAAGGGCTCAATATCTCTCTCAAATTGCGCTGGCGCTGCCAGACGCACCGTACTGTCTTATTCGCTAAACATGGCACAGTGTGCAGTACCCCCATGTGTCTCCGCACAATCCGCTGTATAGAGAAACTGAAAGGGGAATATTTTGCGACAATGCAATCATCAACCAGATGTTGCCCACAGGGTTCTCAGTCCACGCATGCCATAGAACCAATCAGAGAGGAGGTGGAACACTCATCCTTGTCAAAACTTGCCTAAGCTTCCAGATGAGCAATGCAACCAGCACAGCCCACCTGGACTCCCTTACTATAACAAACGACACCTGCACGATCAACCTACTGTACCGAGCGCCAACACAGTCATCAGAGGATCTTGCAACGATAATTGGCCTCGCCTGCAACTCAAACAGACCACGATCCCAAAACTGGATTCTAGGCGACTTCAACCTGCCTACTCTGCAAGAATCTCAAGCCACTGCTTTCATAGAAGCATTACACGAGCTGGGTTACTCTCAGCTAGTCGATAGACCCACTCACATCAAGGGAAACAAACTGGACCTGATCTTTGGCCCACAGACAGACACGGAACCCACCCAACCAATGCTATCAACCATAACTCCTGTGCCATGGTCTGCTCAAATTCCAGATACCTATTAACACCTACAACCGAAATTCCAACAATACCAACGCTGCCCACGAAACATCGTTGAAGCACTTCCGCCCCTTTGACAAAGAAGAAATTCGAGAGAAGATCCTCCCACTCCTCAGCAATGCAGCACATGACCTAGATGCTTTGGTATCCACCTGGGACGACAGCCTCAAGTCTATTGCATGCATACCAGCCACACACAAAAAAACAAAGAAACAAGAGCACGCACCATGGTATACTAAAGAGCTCCGAGCATCACTCCTGTACCTGCGCAAGCTCGAGAGAAGATGTCGTCGGGCACGCTCCACTGAAGCACAAAGTACTTACAACGCTCACCTGAGAGTACACCGAGATGAATTAACGAAGAAGCGGAAACAATATCATTCAGACATCTTGAAGCGGTCGTTAAACAAGCCTCACAACGTGTTCAATATAGTGAAATCTCTTATAAGAGAACCTCCTGCAGACCAATCACATATGCCACAGCCCCAGGCATACTCCAACTACCTACAATCAAAAATGATCCAGACCGGTGCAACCTCAAGCCCCGCAGACAACACCCTACAGCATAATTTGTCCCAACCATCGCCACTATCCAAATTTGACAAAATATCACGCAGAGAGATTGAAGACACTATCGCTGCAATCAACCCCACCACCGCGCCCAATGACCCATGTCCAGCTCTATGGATAAAGGAGTTACGCTGCGATTTGAGCCAATATCTGAGCGAATTAGTAAACCAATCCCTCACAACCGGATCGTTCCCACAGAGTCTGAAACAAACTTCAATCAGACCACTGCTGAAGAATAACAAGCTGGACCCAACGAAAGTCGAATCATACAGACCAATTTCAAGTATTCCCATGCTCGCCAAAGTAATCGAAAAGTTAGTACAGAGCCAAATTCAACAGCATATTGACACTGAAGCCCCACTGGATCCATCCCAACATGGGTTCAGAGAAGCACACGGGGTGGAAACCCTCCTCACCACCCTATTTGACAACCTAGTCTCTGGAACCAACAGAATTCACCAAGGATTCGCCCTCATCTTCCTCGACATCGCAGCGGCCTTTGACTCGGTGAGCCACGAGATCCTCATACAACGCCTCAGCGAGAGAGGAATACAAGGAACCGCTCTAGACTGGTGCAAGTCATACTTGACTAATAGATGGCAACATGTAAGATCTGGCTCCACGACCTCAGAATAGTTTTTGCAAAACCAGGGTGTGCCACAGGGTTCGTCACTATCTGCATTGATGTTTAACATCTACATGCAGCCCATATGCACCCTAGTACGCTCGTTCAAGGTCAACTGTCTGGCCTATGCAGACGATATCCTGCTATACATCCCATTCAGGACCGACCAACCAGACTTCTCCCCTCTAACAAGATGTTTTGAGGCAGTAGCAGACTGGCTAAACACGCAAAATTTGCGAATCAACTACAGCAAAACAGATGTTCTTTTCATCTCAAGGAATCAGGACTTCACCCCTCCACCCTCTTTAAAAGTCGGCAACACAGAACTGAAAACTAAGCCCACAATCTGCGTTACACTGGACCAACAGCTGGACCTGAAAACTCACATAAAAAACACCGTAAAAACAGTATACCTAAAAATAAGGACCTTAAAACACCTACGACCACTACTCGACTTCAGCGACTATCGATCAATCTATCAAGCATTAATATTACCACATTTCGACTACGCCAACGTAATTCTACACGGTCTCCCTCAAGCAACACTAGCACCGCTCCAGCTCGCAATGAACACTGCCGCGAGAGTACTAACAGGAGCCTCACGGAGAGAGCATATAACGCCAATCTTGATGAACCTCCACTGGTTACCTGTTCAAGCAAGAATCCTCTACAAAGTACTAACCCTGACCTTCAAAGCCTTAAACACCCCGACCCCCACAGCTATCAGCAAGATGTTACATAACGTACCACAACAGAAACAGAAGACCCACGATGCAAAACACCCTAGAGGTCCCAAAAGCAATGACGAAATGTACAAAAGCAACGTCGAATAGGGCCTTTACGATTTACGCACCTAGAGCATGGAATGCCCTCCCCACTTATATTCGAAACATCACCAACCTAACCCACTTCAGGAAGGCATTAAAGCATCACCTGTTCACTACATACTACCCCGAACCCAGCCTTAGTAAACATGCATGGTGCCCCTCAGACAATCATCCACTGCACCTAACTAATCAGACCCAGCATGAAAAAGGATAATCAGCTCTGTCTCCCGACAGTACTCCCTGAAACAGAATTTAGACACCCAATGTAAATAAGATGTAGATAGACCCTGCCTGAAAGTAGGTACCAGTGTAAATACAATGTAGATAGTTTCCCCAGTTATTTCCAAGTTGATCTCCCCATTCATTGTAATTACAACTCAGAGTGCCTGCGTTGTATAGTTGATGTTGAATGTAAACCGCACTGATCTAAAATAGCACGGTATAGAAGAAATGTAAAATAAATAAATAAAATAAATTTTGAGATCAAATTTTACACAGTCCCCATCAGCCAAAGCATCTCCCTTGTTTTTGGGCAGTAGTAACAAGGACCAGTTATTATATAACGCCCTTCGATAGGCGTCACGCACAACCCTGCGTGGATAACCCCTATCCAGGAAACCATTTGCTAAAGATCTAGAATGAGATTTTAAATCAGCAACATTAGAACAGTTCCTGCGATAGCGGATGAATTGAGAAAAAGGTAAATTATTACGTAGACTCACCGTATGGGCACTACCATAGTGCAATAGTTTGTTCCTATCAGTGATCTTCCTGTGCACACTAGTTACCCAACCAGCCACATCCTTAGCCACAACCACATCCAAAAAACACAATCTGAACCTGACTGCATGTGCCGGTAAACTGAATGTAACTCTCACGCCCATTTAACCACTGGACAAACTTCTGAAATTCACTTACTGTGCCCTGCCACAAGACGAAAACATCGTCTATGTACCTGCGCCATAACCGCAGATGCCCAGCAAAAGGGGAGGTGTAGACCCATTTGTCTTCATACCTAGCCATGTACAAATTGGCAACTGACGGGGCACAGGTGGCACCCATTGCCACTCCAGAGACTTGGTGATTAAAAAAGCCCCTCAAACACAAAATAATTTTCAGAAATAGCCAAGTGAGACAAACACTTCACAAAAGCAACCATCTCAGAACTTAAATCACCTCTACGGTGCAAACACTCCTCGACCACCTCCAGTGCGGCCCCCTGGGGAATCGATGTATACAACGAAGCCACATCCAAAGTGGCCAACAATATCTCAGGGGAACCTGCCAAACACGAATGATCTTCCAAAATGTTTAAAAAATGCATAGTGTACCTAATGTAAGCCGGGATCTCTAACAGCAGTGGTCTTAAAAAAAGAATCTGCAAACGTAGAGAGAGGCTCAAGCACTGTCCCACGCGTAGAGACAATGGGGTGCCCAGGTGGATGTTGTAGATTTTTATGTATTTTGGGCAACAAATAAAATCTGGCTAAAGATGGACTGCGGACATTTAGAAAGGAGAACTCCTTCTTGGAAATCAATTTACTCCCCAAAGCTTCCGTGGTGACAGTTTTAATCAGCCCTTGCAGTCGCATGGTAGGGTCCTGAGACAATACCACATAGGTGGTCAAATCAGTCAAATGGCGCTGAGCCTCTTGCAAATAATCGTCCCGGGGCCAGACCACTACTGCACCTCCAGCGCCATTTGTCTGATTTGCCCACCTATGTGGTATTGTCTCAGGACCCTACCATGCAACTGCAAGGGCTGATTAAAACTGTCACCACAGAAGCTTTGGGGAGTAAATTGATTTCCAAGAAGGAATTCTCCTTTCTAAATGTCCGCAGTCCATCTTTAGCCAGATTTTATTTGTTGCCCAAAATACATAAAAATCTACAACATCCACCTGGGCACCCCATTGTCTCTACGCGTGGGACAGTGCTTGAGCCTCTCTACGTTTGCAGATTCTTTTTTAAGACCACTGCTGTTAGAGATCCCGGCTTACAGAAACTTGCAGACCATGATAAACGGATGATGTCTGTTGAACGAAGAGCTGTCTCACTTGAGGCGGATGTTTCTGCTAATAAAGATGTGTTAGCTTCTTTTGTTCAAAATGTTAGTTCCTTATACCGTCAAGATGAGGTTTTAGAGTATCTGATGCGATCTAGGAATCTTCGGTTACTGAATTTTCCTCGCACACATTACACAGGTACACTACCAAAAAACTGCCTCCAGTTTTGCAACTGATTCCTATAGATTTTGGGGTGCTGAATCCAGGAAAAATAGCCAAAATGTTCCATCACGTCACGTTTTCTTGCAAAATTAGATTTCTTACCCATATAAGGAATGTTCACATAATTTCTTTTTAGCCGACTGCAGTTTATTTTCTTGGCCCAAAATAGAGGTTGTAATGGTTAACTAACTAGAAACACTCCCTCATGATATTTTAGAGTGTTTTGTATTCATTTTATACATTAACAGGACAATTGGGAGGCGGGGGGCTAAATCCAGTACTCGCGCTGGCGCATGTTCTTTCCTGTTTGCCTCGCCTTGTTCGCTCGCTCAAACATGGTGGTTGTGACATGAACGTTCCTGTCAAATTTCAGTTTCTTGCAAGTTCATTATTACCTTTTGTTTGCTCAGTCGTAATCCAGCTTTATTCCGAAGTGGTTCACTACAGTTGTAGTTTGCAGTGCTGTGTATTTGTGATGGCTCACAGAGCCAGAGGTTGCGTCAACTCTCCGGACAGTTTTTGTTTTATTTGTGGGGAATATACCGTGAAAAAGCGGCAGAGGAACATTTCTGCATTTATTAAAAAAGTATATTTCGCCTATTTCGGTTTGAAGTTAGGCGATCAAGACAAACCATGGGCTCCTCACAAAGTGTGCAAGACATGTGAGGAAGATCTACGCTTATGGATGAAAGGTAAAAAACAAGCATTTCGTTTCGGAATACCTATGATGTGGCGTGAACAAAGAGACCACAGCAGTGACTGCTATTTTTGCTCTTGCATTGTGAAGGGATACAACTTAAAAAATAAGAACGTAATAAGTTACCCCAACCTTCCCTCAGCAATTAGGCCTATGCCTCATAGCAACGAAGTACCTGTGCCTGAACCACCAAAATCTTTGGATCATATTTGTGTGGACGGTTCTGATCATGATGAGACTCATCAGATGGCTTTTCCCGATGAGTCCAGTACTTCCGAGTTTGAAACTGAACCAGATCCGAAACCTGAACTTTTCTCTCAAGCTGAATTGAATGATTTAGTCCGGGATTTAGGACTCCCAAAAGATGCTGCCCAACTGCTAGGTTCTCGGCTTAAACAGAAAAATCTATTGTCACCAGGAACAACTTTTTATTGGTACCGCAACCGCGAGACACAATTTTTGAAGTATTTCAGCAAAGAGGAAGATTTGGTATTTTGCAACGATATATACGGAGTGATGGAAAAGTTTAAACTCAAGTATGATCCTGCTGAATGGCGGCTGTTCATTGATTCGTCAAAAGACAGCATAAAAGGTGTTCTTCTTCATAATGGCAACACATTCGCTTCAGTTCCTATTGCTCACTCTGTTATTCTCCAAGAAAAATATGAGAATTTGGCCCTGATTCTTCAGAAGATTCGTTATGATGAGCATAAGTGGATGATTTGTGGAGACTTTAAAATTCTATCCATGCTATTAGGGCAGCAATCCGGTTTCACCAAATATCCCTGCTTCCTTTGCTTGTGGGATAGCCGGGCCCGCGACCTACACTGGGGGAAAAAAGACTGGCCAATTCGGGAGTATTTGAGACCCAGTGAGAAAAATGTTCTTCATGAGAGCTTGGTACCTCGTGATAAAATTCTATTACCACCTCTCCACATTAAGTTGGGTCTCATTAAGCAATTCATCAAGTCCCTTCCAAAAGATGGTGAGTGCTTTCGGTACCTTTGCTCAAAGTTCCCCCGACTTTCTGAAGCAAAGCTAAAGGAAGGAGTGTTTGTTGGCCCTGATATAAGAAAACTCATTTCAGATGGAGCATTCGCTGAAACGATGTCTGAGAAGGAAAAAGAAGCCTGGGATTCCTTCAAGGATGTTGTTCTCAAATTCTTGGGGAACAGGCGGGATGAGAACTATAAGGATATTGTTGCCAGGATGCTCAATGCCTACAAAGAACAAGGCTGTAACATGAGCCTGAAAGTCCATTTCTTGCACTCCCATGTGAACTACTTTCCCGAAAACTTGGGGGCGTACAGTGAAGAACAAGGTGAAAGGTTTCACCAGGACATCAAGGACGCAGAGAGAAGGTACCAAGGAAGATGGAACACCACTATGATGGCTGATTTCTGCTGGTTGCTGCTGCGGGAAACCCCAGATGAAAAATACGCCAAGCAGCGCACCAAGAGAAGCATTCGGGGGAAGAAGAAACGGGCCCACTAGGAGATTGATTGACCCAAGAATGACTTTAAAATCTAAACTGTGTTGACAAATATCGTGTTTTTACTAAACTTTGAAATAAAAATTTGCTAGTTATTACCACAGTGTCAGATCTCATTTATTAGAATTTTATTTTCACACCATCGGGTGTTTGTCTTCATGTATTGCAATGGTGCGGTTTGCGTTTTCTATTCTTACATACATACCTGTACAACATTTTTTGCACATTTCTTTGCTTTGCTTTGTGTCTAACCTCGCTCTTATATGCTCAATGTTTGTGCACATGTATGTGGCTGTTTTAAGTGCAGACAATTTTGCTACCATCACAGTGTGTTTTGTTGACATTACTCTATTCTTATGTGCTGCCTTGTTACAATTTTCTTTATTCTTATTTGAATAACTACTAAACAATTAGTATAAAGAATTCATCCAAGAAACTTTTATCTCGATCGCACTCAATCTGAAACGTTCACCTCAAACTGCTAACCCAATGTAGCAATAAGTCTGTACGTGATGGAGCAAATTGGTTACCAGATTTGGATTCAGCGCACCAAAAAACGTAAAAATCAATCGAAACATTAGAGGCAGTTTAAAAAAATTTTTTTTTAGTGTACCTGTGTTATCTATCTCCTATAATTCTTTTTCAAAAATATTTAAAGGAGATACTGTTGATTACTGATTTTCAAACTTCTTCTATTTTTAAGATCTATTATGTACCTTTGAGGAATTTAAATCAACAATTGGGGGATGAAGGGGAAGTTCCCTTCCCATCTGAAAAAGTTACTACTGATAAAGTTCTTTCTTCCACTTTAGATATTTCAGCTTTTTTGGAAACTACCTCCGACGATATTTCCTCTAGAGCCACTTTATTGGTCTCCTTTACTTCTGAATTGGATAAAGATAAAATATTGCGGGCTTATTTTCCTAAAAAGTCTGAAATGTTTTGTGGTCCTTGTGGCCTTTTGTATGTGGGCAGCACATGCAGGATGTTTCGTTAGCGCATCGTTGAACATAGAAGTCGGCTTAAGTGTGCTGTCCGTGAGGCGCCTTTGGTTCCGCACTGTGTTGAGTATAAACATCAGTTTTTGGAGTTGCGATGTTTTTGTCTAGACCGAGTTTTGGCTGGGAGGGACGGTAAGAGCAGGGAACAGTCCCTTTTGATATGCGAGCAGAAGTGGATCTTTAAGCTACATACTGTAGCTCCGGAGGGTTTAAATCTTCGCGTAGATTGGGCAGCATGCCTTTAAGAAAGGGGGTGGAGTTTTTCTTCAGGGGATACCTGTTGACGTCAGCAGGAAGGTATTTTTTGGAACGCGATGTTTCTTGGTGGTTTGAGCATGCGCGGCGTTTTTTGAGAAGCAATGTTGAAGTGCTAGTTTTGCTGCTGTCTAATGTGAGTTATAACTTCGTTGTTGTTGTTGGTTGGGTGTGGGCGTCCTCTTTGTTTCGGCATTTCAGTAAATGTTAGCTTGATTTTTGAATGTTTGTTTCTTGTCTTTTATAGCATTTTCCCCTGATGCAGCGAGATTACTCACGAAACGTATGAGAGCTCTATAGTGACGTCGGGGCAGCAGCCTGTCATCAACTCCCGCTATCATCTCATTTTAAAGCTAAGTTTTCTTGGGGGTTGATGCGGTTGCTTGTTTATTTTGTTCATTTTGTTGAAGAATTTCTGTAAATGTGGAGGGTGGTGGCAGCAGGTCCTTGATGTTATCAGGCTCAAGTTAAATGGCAGGATCTGGACTCACGTCTTGATTATATTTGCCATTGCCCATGGAAGCTGAGACCTTGCTGACCACGGTTTTGTTTTCACTGTTCCACTATTGATGTTAATATACTTTTGGAAACAATCATTTTTGTCTTTGAAATCAGGAAACAAGTTCTGTTTCATTGTAGTGAGTTGCATGTTTTAATGAACACCCTTACAATCCTGTCTGTAAGGCAGTCTTGTAGGGCTTCTTCACCCAGTAGGTGGTAGCATAAGAGGACTGAGAGCCTTACTCCTAGGTAAAATCCTTTGGCCTGTATTCCTCAACACACAAATGGTTGCTATGCACCATTCTGACATGGGCTATACATGAGTTTGCTATAGGATGGCTTAGTTTTTGGAGTTTGGTGTGTCTAATTTTACCTGTGCATGGGCAAGGTCTTATTTCAATGTCTCCCGCAATGGGGGAGAATTGGTATCTCGTGGAGAGAATGTCTGGTTGGCTGTCCCCCAGTAAGTCTGTATGATGCCCAAGAGGGCCTCTGAATGCTCCCTGGTTTCCTAGGGTAGGAACTTAGTGCTTTGATTTTCCTAAGGTTGCTTGGGGCCTCAGGGATGTGATAGTGATGCAGTGTATGTGGGTAGCCTAAGACAGTGCTGGTGGGCTACGGATGCTTTTCTAAGCCTGGCCGAGAGCGGTGTTATCTTAGCTAGAAAGCTAGGTCTTCTCCTGGGCTGTCAGCTTTATCCTTGCAGTGGTTTTCCGTTACGTATAGTCTCAGGGACTGCTGGGTATGTCAGGAGTTTCAGGGCAGCGAGCTACCATTCTGGTTCAGTTCTAATGTCCTGAAGATAGTCTATTCGCTTGGGTGCTGTTCAATCATTTGAAAGCGAATACATCTTTCAGATGGGGAAATCGCTCCCGCCTGAGGGAGGGCAGATAGGAGAGAACTTTAGCATGGTTGCAGATACTTGTGCTACAGCCAGTACTTTTCCTTGCAGCGACAAGTAGCCTTTTCTCTAGGCCAGTGGTCAGCGAGTGGAGTTTTGATGAACTCGTCAAGTCTACTGTAGTTACAGGGAGTTGTTGTGGTCTACTTCTACTTTTCATTTGTATAACACTACAAGGTGTACACAATGCTAATGTGGTGTTTGCCTGTTGCATCCCCTATGGGCAGAAGTGCTACAAAAGGCCTCGATTGCAGCCTTTGTCAGCATTTCTGCCTGTGGGGGATGGGATGCTTGTGGGCAGACAGCTTCAGTCTCTGACGCAATTGGCCTTTCTCAGCACTTCTGCCTGTGGGGGATGGGGCCCCCACCTGGCAAACAGCTTTGGTCTCGCACGTCTGCCTGCAGGGGATGGGGCTCCCCAGAGGCAGCCAACCAGCATCGGTATTAGCCGCAGCCCTTATTCCCTTGTGGATCCCAGCATACCGCATCAGTCAACAGTTCTCCCAATGGGGGATCTGATCCTCACGGGCAAACAGCGTAAGCATCCACCGCGATTTCTTAGTAATTTGGGGGGTCTATGCCGCTGCAAGGTGCAGTGAGTCCCAGGTGCCAGGTCTGATTTTTGTTGCCATGGCGACCTGGTGCCTGGGATTTGTTGAGCCCTGAGGTAAGGTAAGGATTAGATGGGCGGCGACTTGTTAGTCTGGCACAGTCCATTTACGTATTTTGCAGTGGTGGTATTGCTAGGATGTTCGGAAAAAAAAAAAAAAATCCAAAAGCAACAATCTGGGTGACCATAGGTGTATGGTACAGACTGTAGTTCAGTGGGTTCTATCCTCTGTTTACAGACTTTATAAAGCGTAGTGAGGGGCAGCTCATAAGTATGGTCTATCCTGGGTCTGTTGGAGGGGATGTAATGATCGCTTGCAGAGTTTTGGAAACTGGCGTTTACATCGGTGGATATATATCCACTATTCCAGTCGTCTTTCACAGTGGAAGTGGTGTATTAGTAAGTGTGTACTGTGAGCACTGAATAGGTATCTAGTCATCATGTTCTTCAGCCTGCTTTGTTACAGAAATACTGGCGAACGGAGAGCTAAACAGGGCCATTATACCATGGCATCATCAAACTCTGTTCTGTTTCCATCTGCTGATGGGGAGGCATAACCCATGTGTCTGGACTGGACTGAAGGAACTTGAGGAAAGAAAATTAGCAGGTAAGGCCTAATTTCACTTTATCTTCCATTTACCATCCACCCCTGCCACACATCGCCTGGAAAAAGGAGGACGTGAGAAGCTGCACCTTGGGCTGCATCAGCCTCCTCTGCTGTCCAGAGTCTAATGCAGACTTTGAACCACAGGTTCAGGAGTCAGACTATGGGCCGTGTGGAGGAGGACGTGGCCCAAGATGAGGCCACTCTCACCACTTGTCAAGTGATCAGTGGGGTGTGGCACATCAGAGGAGGAAGGAAGATCATGACAGTCTTCATTGCCGCTTTGTTCCTTGCAGAATTCTCTGCAACAAATGCACAGGAGGGGAAATCAGCACAAATTCTGCATTGCGCAGTTGTGCAGAAGTCCCCTGGAAGTACCGTGTAGTGTGTTCTCAGCAATCTTGTTCCCCTCCTCTTGCTGGTAGGGTGACAAAACCCACATGTTTCCTCGAGTCTTACCAATCAGTTCAAAGAAATTGTAGCAGATAACATTAAATGTTTCCTTCTGGTACATCGTTGATTATACCACCAGTGATGCAGGGGCTAAATTTAATAATAGGTTTGATTGCGTGTTCACATTGCTTAACAATTATCTTCAAGGGTTTGCTTTGCTAGGTGTGACTAGCATGGTTAGCTTCTTTTTATCATATTAGGGCCTAACTTCAAGAAGTCCCCTTGGAATTTTGTGACTTGAGTTCTGTGCTGCTCTTATAACTTTTTTTTTCTAGATATTGGCAGCTTCCATGCCTGTGTTTGTATTGATTATTTTGACGTTAAGTCAGTCTAAATAAAAATACATCTGCTAAACCTCAACAGGCAAAGGCAGCACCAGGGAAGAATTCTCCAGCAATTCCACTTTCTAGTAAAAGTGCTCAAGGAAAAGTTTCTACTCTAATTTCTGGCACTAAACTAGCAACAGCTACACCACACCAGGCTAAAGCAGGGACCGGAAAGGCAGCGACCCCTGCAAAGGCGGCTGAGATTGTGAAGCACCCGGCAGAGAGCAGCAGTGACAGTAGTGAAGACTCTGAGAGTGAGGAGGAGACGCAGAAGGTATGTCTAAGTTACTTAGCTTATGCTTTACTCTTGTTCTCGGAGCAACATTGTGACCAGTGCCTAGCAAGGTCCCTGTTGGCATTTAAGTATTCTTAAAAAGTAAAAACAGGTGCTGAGCTCCCATTAATCATTGGCTTGTACAGACCATATTGGTCAGGTTTGAATTTCCACTCCTGCCTCTTGAATGTGCAGGATTCACGCTTCTCTTCTCATTTTACTACTATTAACATTTTATTTAGCGCTACAAGGCATACACAGCACTGTACAAGACCATATGGAAGACTGGCCCTGCTCATTAGAGTTAACAGTCTAATCAAGACAGACAGTACAATATAAGAGAAATAAAGGGTTCAAATAGGGAAAGGAGAGACACAGAGAACAAGGGAATTTGGATCCAAAAGCAGCCTCAAAGAGGTGAGCTTTTAGCATGGATTTGAAAAGGGGGAGATTCATTAAGTACCCCACAGTACCAGGACATAAAGCTGGCTGAGGAAATTCCCAACTTCAGTTTGCCTGGACTGAGAGATTTTTGTTTCTGAACATTGATGCCAGTTAAGGTTTATTTTATTTATTTATTTTTGTCTCTCATGTGTGGAACAAGCTTTTTGGTGAAACTATGGAAACAAATACAGTAGCAGAAATGAGCTCTTAAGACAAGTGAGGGTAGTCCGTTGAAAGAATTGACGCAAGGGTAGGATGCAGAGCTAAGGGGGAACCCTTCCAGAGAAAATAAAAAGGTTGACTGTAGGGTTCTGTGCTTTATACTTGTCTTGTGCACCTATGAGAATGTCCTACACTACACCAGCTGTGCTGTGGTCTCAAATTGCCTTCATTAAACCAAACCAAAGTTCGGTAGGTAAAATGGTGCCTCCCGACACGTCGTATTTCATTTTGTAACACTGTGACATTCTTCTCACTAATCATCTTGTGCCATGCTGACCGCAGGCCCATTAGTCCCACTATCAGGAAGAAACAAATAGGTGCGAAAAGAGAGTGGACTCCCTCAGACTTCAGTAGCATCAGCTATTTGCAAGCCATGCTGTGGTTTGACTAGTTTGGCTTGCTCCATTTGCCTCTGAGCCTGGACTGATGGAGACAAGTTGGCAACTACTGTAACCACTACTGCTGATAATTTCTGAAGCGCCACTAGATATGAGCCGGGCGTTAGAGATCCACATAAGAGACAGTCCCTGCTCCATGCAGCTTTGTCTAGTTAACTGCAGCTTTTTCCCTTTCTGATAACTTCCCTGGATAGTTGTAGATGCATTGTAAATAATTTTCTTTCTGTTTTTATTGTAATTTTTGCCCAAACCAACAGCTAAAGCAGTACTTTCCAAAACAATGCAGGACTATGCAGCAGCAAAGAATATTCTTGCAACTCCAGTGTCCAGCAGGGTTGCCCAAGGGAAAATTTCTAGCCCAGCCCAGGCATGAAAGCAGCAGCAGCTACACCAAACCAGGCCAAAGCAGGGACAGGAAAGGTCATAACCCCAAAAGGGAAAGAGTTCTGAGAGCACCGACTCTGATAGTGAGAAAGGAGGAGGAGGCACCAGGACCCCATACCAAGCTTGAAAGTAAGGTTGCTCACCTGTAATGATGATTCTCCATGGACAGCGGAATAAATCAGCTACGCAGGTGGCTGTTTATTTTTTAAGATGGCAAGGCGCCTGATCTGCAATGGAGCTGTTCACTCTGCCCCCCTGGAGTGGACAGAAACAAAACCGCTCACACTGAGGTGGGCGGAGGCCCACGCGGGGCGGCTCGCATGTACCATGCACACTATCCCAAAGTGATACGGAGGCCTTGCAGTGTTGGCGCTGAGGATGGCTTCTCCCCCCTCCTCCCGCTCTGCAATTGTTAGGGAATAGAGATTGACTGAGTGTTGTGAGGAGCACAGCTTGGATCAGGCCTGTAGCCATCCAGCGCACCCGTGCAGGCCAACAGCGGTGGTCTCGTGCCAGGGTTGGGGAGCCATGACAAGTCCCATAAGGTAACCGCTTTCCATTTGTGTAGCCGATTATATCCTGCTTGTCCAGGGAGAAATGCGCACTGTGTGACTAATGAATCTGGTGCCTCTCTCTGCCCCAGCTACGTGCAGTAACTCGCTCTTTGAACTTCCTGGAAGCCCAGTGATACCATCAAAGCCCTTTCTGTACTTGCACCTGTGCGGTCGCATTGCTCACATAGTCCTTGGTATGGCCCTGGGAAGCACAGCAGGCGTGTTTAGTTTATTTCAATTTTGATATACTATCTTATGGCGTATCAAGGCAGTTTGCAATAAAATTTTAAAACTGAGTTATAAAGCCAAAAAGCAAATAAAAAAGAAAAAAGAGATTAAAGGAGAGGCAAGGGAGAATAGTGTAGATAATAATTACAATGATGGGGGAGGGAAAACGGGGGAAGATAGGGAGTGATAGCTGTCTTGTTCTGAAGGTGATCATTTGACACCTGAACATCTGAAGATCATGATACAAGTGACTTAGGATGTTTTTTTGTTGTTGTTGCAATATGTTGATAGGATATCAGCCAAATATTAGTTGCATGCATCTGATTAAACATAGAAGCATGACAGCAGAAAAAGATTATAAGACCTATTTAGTCTGCCCTTCCATATCAACTACTATAGGTTGTTCTTTTTTTTTTACTTGAGAGATCTTCTGTGTTTGTCCTAAGCTTTCTTGAATTCAGATACTGTCCTAGTCTCAACTACTTCAGCTGGGAGTCTATACCATGCATCTTCCACTCTTTCCGTAAATAAATATTTCCGCATAATACTTGTCTATCCTCTTCCACCCTTATCCTATGTCTCCTCATTGCAGAGCTTTCTTTCAATTGAAAGAGGCTCTCCTCCTTTGAATTTATGCCACGGGGGTATTTAAATGTCTCTTTCCAACTCGTCCTGCTAGACCAGTCCAGACTAGCGCGTAATCTCCCCCTGACAGCAGATGATGGAGACAGAGAACCAATCAGAAGTTTTGGCTACACCCCTTCCTTGGCTGTAACCTTACCACCCCTAGGGGTCAGCTTCAGTTTTTCTGTCTCCAGCAATTGATGGATGTCAAATTTTCTCAGCTCCTGGCAGTCCCTTAGAGAGGGTCCTGTCATTGTAAGCGCTTTACCTATTTGTTGAGTGGACGTCTCCAGTGTGCTCAAGAGGTGACTCCCTGGAGTTACCTGTATTCTTGAGGTTTTCTGAGCTCTTGATCAAGAGGATCAGTGGAGCACCTCAGAGGGAAGAGGGAGGGGGAGCACCCCGGCTCAAGAGGAATAGCCTAACCCGTCTAAGCATGTCTTTCCTGCCTCAAGCACAGCACTGCTAGTCAGAAGCTGAGCCCTTTTTTTATTTTCATTCAAGTTCCATTAAAAAAAAAAGGTTAGGCAGGACACCAGCGAGGTACCTGTTCAAGACACAGAACCAGCGGACCATTTCGCAGTGAATTACATCTGCCTCAGCTTCCCCTCTTCAGGTACCGGTTCTCTGTTACAGCAGGGGTTCCCTGAACACACAAAAGCATGCACTCTGCATTCCTGCCTCAACCCCCCCCCCCCCTGAGTTTCTCTGACCGACAGGGTTTTTTTGTGACGCCGAGGTCCTGCACGCCCTGGGGAGCATTGCTGTCTCTTCCAGCCTCCAGCGCTCTGCTTTTCTACATCATGAGCTTGATTTTCACCAGCGAACATTTTCATTTTTCAATGCAGAGCTCCCTTTCACCGCGACCGCGTTTTCCTGCCAAGTTCTTGCACAATGAGAGAGAGGTGCCATTTTCTTTTTTTGTTCTCCAGGCAGCTGGTTTGCCATTTTAAGGCAGACCGCACCATTTTCAAGCAGGGTGTCTTCAGGCTTGTCACACTGCCTTGGCTGCGGCCGTAAGCAGTGCCAACTTAAGGATCAGATTTGTGCTTCCTGTGCAGCAGATCAAAGGACTACATCCAGCACAGGAAGCAATGTGGCTGTACGAGAGAAAGCTAACCTGGTCAGGCAGGATATCAGCTCTCCCTTAAACCCTCTGACTGGAGGTGATACCTGCGCAGCAGATGCAAACCCACCGGTCCTCTTGCCTGAACCAGAGGTTGCCTGTTTTGCAGACCAGTTCTTCCCACAGGCAACCAGAGGTAGATGCTCAGTTCATGAGCCTTTTTTCACAAGCATGGAGCTTATGGAGGTCATGGGCCACCAATATCCCAGGGCAGGCCCCATCGCCGTCAGTTGAGCAAGTTCACACAGCAGGAAACATAGCAGGCTTGATCCGTTGCCTTCTTCAGAGGGGCTTCAGGCTCATTCCACTAGGGCTCAAGCTGCTTCATGGGTGGAACGGTGAGATGTCATGCTGCTGGATATCTGCTGGGCAGCGATTCTTACTTGGAACTCCAAGTCCTGGAAGCAACATGTTCGGTGCCATCTTGTTGGCCGCTGCTGTTTCTTCCCGCCCAGTGGTGGAGTAGCTCTGGTACGTCCCGCTAGTGTGGACTGGTCTAGCAGGATGAGTTGGCTTTTGCTGTTGCCTTTTCTACCTGTTTAGCCACTTTAAGATCATCAGAAGCAATCACGCCCAGGTCCACTCTTCTTTTGTGGACAGAAGTACTTCACCCCTTATACTGTACCGTTCCATTGGATTTTTGCAGCCCAAATGCATGACCCTGCATTTTTTATACGATAAATCTCAGTTGCCAAATTCTAAACATTCTTCAGGCTTTGCTAGATACCTCTTCATGTTATTTACTCCTTCCTGGGTGTCTACTATATTGCAGGTTTTGATCCTAGTTGATGATAAAGTTTATTTTGTGTATACCAATGATTTATAGCACCATAAATCCTAATGCCAGGGCTACATTAATAGGTTGGATTATATCTTTCAAGTCACCATCTTTAATCTTTGTTTTTGTGGTCGCATCTGCCTTCCCTCGATGCTATACCGGTACCATCGGTTCTTTCTTCTAAAAAAACAAAACAAAACCAAAACTATAGTTTCTGAAGTGGTTTACTTCAGAAACATTTTTTCCTTGGTGCTAGCGCCATTGTGGGCACTAGGCCCAATTTTTCCTTAAAAATGGAAAAACCTGCTTCAGGTTTTAAGAAAAGTTCTAAGTGTGGCGGTACCATTTCCGTCACTGACACCCATGATTGGTGTCTCAAATGTTTAGGTCCTGACCACTCTATTTCAGAGTGCCTTTCCTGTGGAATGATGTCAAAAAGGGGCTGGCAGAACCGAGCTGCTAAACTTAGCACCCTTTTTCCCTCAGATGTGGCGTCTGTTGCATCGATATCCTCCAGGGCTTCATCTTCCTCCCATGGATCTCAGGTAACTAAACATAAATCTAGCCGGTCCTCAAAGGGTAGATCTCCTTCTAAGTATCGAGATGTCCCTGGTGTTGCCCTTGAGGAATTTTCACCGGCAAAACTGCCCCGGCGGGAGGCTTCAGCTTCCAAAGCATTAACGGGGCTCCAGGATGTTCTCGAGGCCTCAACCTCGGCAGAACTACTGACGCCATGCTCTGGGGTCCCGGCCGCTTGTACCGGTACAGACACCCAAGCATCGGCAGCGTCGATAGACCAGAGATTCCTTGCTATCGAACACAGTCCTAGTGGCTCTTCTCACAGCTTCAGTACCGTTGAAACTGCTTCAGACACCTCAACTGATACCAGTACTGACTACATTGACATCGGTGGGTATGCCACCCGTACCACATCATGCGTCTCTCTCTGGCATCGACAGATCGGTACCGGAACAACCCGATACTGACTTCGATCAATACCGGTACCGTGCTTTGCACGATCACTGGGATCGGAGATATTTTGAATCCTCGGATGAGACTGAAGACTCCGAAGACTCTGCCGATACCAGAGTACTTCTCCCCGAGGATTCCTCTTCTCCTCAGCACAGAATGTCTCCGCCAGAGGATATGTCCTTTCAGGACTTTATCCGTGATGTGGCCCGAGGCCTTTCCATCACAGTAGCTCCTGAAAAAGAGCCTAGGGCAAAGGAGTTGGAAATCCTCCAGTACACTAAGGCTCCCAAAGAAGCAGCTACTCTGCCTATTCATGAGATCTTACATGATCTTATGCTAAGGATGTGGGAAACACCTTTAACCATATCTCCTCATTCTCGAAGACTCGATACCATGTATCCAGTTCCACCTTGTCCTGGCTTTCAAAAAACTCAATTACCACACCATTCAATGGTGGTGGAATCAGCCATGAGAAGGATGAAAAGTGCAAAGAGACATGCATCCAATCCTTCAGGTCGTGAATGCAGTACTCTCGATGCCTTTGGACGTCGATGCTTCCATGCTTTCAGCTAGGATCAGTTCCTATATCTTGTATATGGGAATGTTCCTTAAAGAGGTCACAGGGGACTTGGAGCTTATGAACCCCCTTCTTCCTGATGACAAAAGAAAAGACTATCTCACTCTTGTCAAACGTGCTCAGGATGTTACCAAGTTGGTAATCGTGCAGCCTTTGACTGTTTTGAGTGCATAAGCAGAACCTCTGCTATTGCCATTGGTGCACGTCGGATCACCTGGCTTCAGGCATCTGACTTGGAAATTTGGGTACAGGATAAATTAGGAAACATTCCTTGCACAGGAGAAAATCTCTTTGGCAAGAATTGGCAGGAGAAGGCTAATGAAATAGATGCTGACAATATCACACTGGATAGATTGTCCAAATCAAACAGATACCAAGACTGGCAGATATTCAGGCTTAAACAAACCCCTTTTATTGACCCCTATGCGTTACGGGCGTAGGCCTTCTTCAGGGGGATATCAAATGAGAGATCAAACCTTTTCATAAAAACTTTCTTGCAAATGAAAAGCATTGACCACGCTTCAGCGTGACAAACTTTGTGGTCAATGAAGCGTGATCAATGCTTTTCCTTTGCAAGAAAGTTTTTATCAAAAGGTTTGTTCTCTCATTTGATATCCCCCTGAAGAAGGCCTACGGCCAAAACGTGTAGGGGTCAATAAAAGGGGTTTGTTTAAGCCTAAATATCTGCCAGTCTTGGTATCTGTTCCTTTGTTCCTACATATCCTACAGATACTTTGTTGCTTCTTCTTGTTCCACCTAGATTGTCCAAATCTACAGCTGATCCTGTAAAGAAAAGATCCTCTAAAAATAACATTTTTCAATAAGAA
The DNA here is from genome assembly GCA_033557465.1 of Ichthyophis bannanicus. Classification (NCBI taxonomy): domain Eukaryota; kingdom Metazoa; phylum Chordata; class Amphibia; order Gymnophiona; family Ichthyophiidae; genus Ichthyophis; species Ichthyophis bannanicus. Next base: position 68,369,727 of record CM066050.1, on the reverse strand, counting down.
AAAAGTTTTATCCTTCCTATACCCAACAGGAACACTGTCCAGGTCAGGCTGCTCAAAAGGGACAGCAGCAACAACTTAGACAACAAAAGAAGCCAAAAGCTGCAAAACCTCAGCAGGCTCAGCCTCCTCAGGGACTTTGACTCCTTTCTAGAGAACTTCGCCTTCCTGCCCCTGAAGGGTCCAGAACCCTTAACCATCCCAGGCAGGTTATGTCATTTTGCCCACAGATGGTACCAAATAACAGCAGAAAAGTGGGCTCTGTCCATTATACGAGAGGGGTACAAGCTTCATTTTCACAGCCTGCCCCCTCCTAGAATTATAAGACAGTTCAATTCTCAGACCTCTCTCGACAATCTCTTAGGTCAAGAGGTCACAATGCTCATTGCTCAAGGAGCAATAGAGGAAGTACCCATTCCCCATCAGGGTACAGGGTTCTACTCCCCCTATTTCCTTATTCCAAAGAAAACAGGAGGACACGGACCCATTTTAGACCTCAGAGAATTGAACAAATATCTGTTCCGAGAGAAGTTCAAAATGGTCTCTCTAGGAACTCTGCTGCCATACCTTCAAAGTTAGGATTGGCTTTGTTCTCTAGATCTCAAGGATGCGTATACTCATATTCTCATCCATCCAAATCACAGGAGATTCCTCCGATTCCTGTTTCAAGGAAAGCACTACCAATACAAGGTTCTTCCCTTTGGCCTAGCATCTGCGCCAAGAGTGTTCACAAAATGCATGGCTGTGGTAGCAGCATTTCTCCGCACTCTGGGAATATTCGTCTTCCCTTACTTAGATGACTGGCTCATTTGAGCCCCTGCAGTGCCAGAGGCCAGCTCTGCTCTATCTCGCACAATGCGAATCCTTCAATATTTGGGACTGGTCATAAACCTCCCAAAATCCAATCTTGCTCCCACTCAGTCCCTAGAGTTCATAGGAGCTCATCTGGATACCAGACAGACAAGGGCTTTCCTTCCGCAGCCCCGCTGTCTTCGCATAGTACAACTAGCTTCCCAAGCAGTGCTCAAACCTTGTCTCACTGCTCGGGAAATGCTACAATTGCTAGGCCACATGGCATCCACTGTGCATGTTCCTTATGCTCACCTCCATATGCTCGCAGCCCAGTGGACTTTATCCACTCAGTGGACACAGGCCTCAGGTTGCCTGTCAGTCAAAATAACAAACTCAGACTGTCTTATTTCATCCTTCCAATGGTGGCAGTCACCCAGAAACCTTCTGGTGGGGTCTCCTTCCAGCAACCCCTATCCCAAGCCACCCTAACAGATGCTTCACAGGTGGGATGGGGAGCACACCTGCAAAATCTCTCTACCCAGGGTACCTGGACTCCACAGGAGGCTTGTCTTCACATCAACCTCCTGGAGCTCAGAGCAATCTTCCTTGCTCTTTGAGTATTTCATGCCCAGCTCAGCTACAAGACAGTCCTAGTTCAAATGGACAATCTGGTAGCCATGTTCTATGTGAATAAGCAGGGCGGAACTGGCTCTCTGTTGCTATGCAACAAAGCTTTGCAACTATGGGCCCTCGCCAGAGAGCATCAGATTCATCTCCTTGCGGTGTATCTTCCAGGCATTCAAAATTCTTCGGCAGACAAACTCAGTCGAGTTCTGCTTCCACACGAATGGTCTCTCCATGCAGACCAGGTTGCCCAAATATTTCAGATTTGGAGAACCCTGGACATAGACCTCTTTGCAAGTCTGCTGAATGCCAAACTTCCCAAGTTCTGTTTCAGAATTCCGGCTCGATGTCAGGCAAAGGGCGCCTTCCTCCTTCACTGGGGTCAGGACTTCCTATATGCCTTCCCACCCATTCCCCTCATCCCCAAAACCCTATTCAAGCTTCAGAGAGACAGAGGTCATATGATCCTCATAGCTCCACGTTGGTCACGGCAAACGTGGTACCCTCTGCTCCTACATCTCTCTCAAGCTCCACCTCTGGAGTTGGGATCCACTCCAGATCTTCTCTCCCAAGAGGACGGGATGCTGTGGCATACCAATCCCCAGTCTCTGCATCTCAGGACCTGGTTGCTGATAGCCTAGAACTTCAGGATCTTAACCCTTTCCCAACAGGTAAAGGATATCCTTCATGCTTCTAGGAAACCCTTCACAAGACGCTCATATGCCTTTAAGTGGAAAAGGTTTACCATATGGTGCTCGCAGAAGGGTCTTAACCCTCTTGCCATACCTCTGGAATCGATACTGGAGTATCTCCTTCATTTGTCAAATGCGGGTCTCGAGACAAATTCAGTTAAGAGTCCATCTTAGTGCTATTGCAGCTTCTTACAAACCTCTAGGTAGACAATCTATTTACTCTCATCCTCTCATAGCGAGATTTATGAGAGGCCTTCTTTTAACAAAACCTCCCATTAAGCCACCTCCGGTGGCATGGGACTTAAATCTGGTGCTCGGGCAGCTCATGAAACCGCCCTTTGAACCATTAGCCACTACATCGTTGAAATTCCTTTCCTGGAAAGTCATCTTCCTCATTGCAACCACATCAGCACGTCGCATCAGTGAATTGCAAGCATTAGTGGCTGATCCTCCTTATACAAGGTTCCACCATAAGGTAGTTCTTAGGACTCATCCACACTTTATGCCAAAGGTGGTTTCGCCTTTCCTTTTAAACCAAGCGGTTTATCTTCCTGTATTCTTTCCGAGGCCTCATGCCTCCAGTGCAGAAAGGAACCTTCATACTTTGGACTGTAAAATAGCTTTGGCCTTTTACTTGCAAAGGACACAGCAACATAGAAAATCTTCTCAACTCTTTGTTGCTTTTGATCCTAGTCATTTGGGACTTACAGTTTCCAAAAGAACACTGTCCAGCTGGATCGCAAAGTGCATATCCTTTGCCTTTGAGAGAGTAAGAACCTTCCTCTTGAAGGCCATGTCACCGCTCACAATGTGAGAGCCATGGCAGCCTCAATGGCTCATGTTCACTCTGTGTCTATCGACGACATCTGTTGAGCAGCTACATAGGCTTCGATACATACCTTCACAGCTCACTACTGCTTAGACAAGGAGTCCCGCCGGCATGCCTTGTTTGGCCAAGCTGTTCTTCAACACCTTTTTCAGACTTAATCAACTCCTACCCACCGTCCCTGGTAGGATGCCAGAGATCCACGGGGGGAAGTGGGGTCCTTTCACAAGGACTGACAACTTCCTGGGGCTATCTCCCTGGCATCTGCAGCTAGGGAGTCCCCATATGTGAAGACTACATTCCTGCTTGTTTCTGGAGATAGCATAGTTACTCACCTGTAACAAGTGATCTCCGGGAACAGCAGGAATTTAGTCTTCACAACCCACCCACCTCCCCTAGGAGTTGTATTCTCTCTCTCTCTCTCTCTCTTTTGTCTCAGCTATAAACTCAACTGGAGGGGGACAGTTGGAAAGGCGGGAAGGCAGCACGCAGGCGCTGTGGGATGCTCCCAAAAGCTTTCCTATTGGATGCTGGGGAGCGTTCCTGCACAGGCTCCGTCAGTACCAACGATACCCATATGTGAAGACTAAATTCCTGCTGTTCCCGGAGATCACCTGTTACAGGTGAGTAACTACGCTTTCCTGACTTGGTTCTTTTCTGCTCTTGTAATTTTTTTTATGGACATCTGCATCAATATATCAGTGTGTTTTATTGATGTATTTTTCTTTATTTTGACTTTAGGTCAAACCATCTGCTAGACCTCAGCAGCCCAAGACAGCACTAGGGAAGAATTCTTCAGTACCCGCCATTTCTAGCAAGAGTGCTCAAGGGAAGGTTTCTAGTCCAGTTCCAGGCATGAAACCAGCAGTAGCTACACTAAACCAGGTCAGAGCAGGAAAGGTGGTGACCCCTGCAACGACTGCTGGGATTGGGACACAAGCAGCAGAAAGCAGTAGTGAGAGCAGTAAAGAGACAGACAGTGAGGAGGAGATACAGAAGGTATGTTCAGTTTGATTATGTTGTGCTCCTGTTCTGGTATTGCTAGGCTCTCATCTTCCAGACAGCCATGCTAATGAGCTTGAGCCCTGGAATTTACAACTGAAGTGACACCCTTTGGGAATGCTGGCAGGTTGGGTACTGCACCTCCTCCATAAAGAATATCTGTCTTCATTCTTCAAGCCATGTTCTAGGGGCATCCACTCCATCTAAGTAGCCCTATGTCTGATGCAGCACTCAGCAATGTAATAGTGAGTAGCACCATTCCATCAAACAGGGCTTCCCAAACAGTGCAGGTTTCCTTGAAGGGCCCACACCTAGGGCCAGCCATGTCATTTGCTTCCTCCTTCCCTTCTTTCCTCTTCCACCCTTAAGGAAATCATGTTCTACTTCACATGTCCTACCTAGCCAGCCAACCACCACCCTCTTTTCCCCCTTCCCCCACAATGTTCAACTTGTGGACAAGTCAGGTTCTTCTTTTGAGCTAACCAACAAACGACTCTTTCTACCTGTGGACTGTCTCCCACCCTTTCATGTCATCTTTGTTCCATGCTCCCTATCACTGTTCCCCTGGAATATCTGATGATGCGTTATCACATGGTCATGTGAGTATGAGCAAGTGCGATGGTTAAACTCTCGCAGTGATCTCAAAATCCTATCATCTCATGAGAGCAAAACAGCTTGGACATGACTGCTGTTCTAAACTGGAAGGTATTGACTATTCTGAGAGCCTGGGTTGTGAGTGAGAAAGGAATGGCATTCGCTACATTGGTACACACACGTGGATCATTGGCATATATGTCACTGCCTAGCAACATCTTTTTCAGAGTATAAGCATTCTTACAAAGAAAAAAACCCAAGTGTTTGTTGAGCTAAACAGAGAATATGGGTTTCCCATCAGTTCATTGGGCTGGCCAAGAGGACAAATGAGATCCACTCTGGGAGGGCGGGAGGTTCAGGCGTCTTGTTTTCCCTACCCCTTTTTTTTTTATCTCTGACTCCTTCCTTCCCCACCCCAGGTCTTGCTTATAGTTCTTTTTTTTAATTTTATTTTAAATAAGACTCTTGGTTTGAGGGACGGTAGCCTGCCTTGGGGCTGGGGCTATTTTCGGGATTAGGGGCAAGAAGTAATTGCTATCGTTGATCTTGGTGGGATCACAATAGAAACATAGGCCACGTGGTCTTTTCTGCTGTCATGTTTCTATCTAGTCTGCCCTTCCATATCAACCACTACAGCAGCCCCCTTTTTACCTTTAGAGATTCTCTGTGTTTGCCCCATGCTTTTTTGAATTCAGATACTGTCCTCATCTCTACCACCTCCATTGGAAGACTATTCCATGCATCTATCATTCTTTCCGTAAAGAAATATTTTTGCATATTACTCCCGAGTCTATCCCTTTTTACCATTATCCTATGTCCCCTCATAGAGCTTGCTTTAAATTGAAAGAGGAGGAGGAACCACGTGACGCATGAGCGGGTGAGACGCATCTCTCCTTGCTCCGGGGCTATCTTGCCTTTCTATTGATCTTTGACCCCCCCCCCCTGGCTGTAACCCCACCAGAGCATCGGGGGTGATACCGCAAGATTTGCTGCCGGTGTAGAGCAACTTACTACTCTCCGCAATGCCTCTCACGGCCAGGAAGGAGCGGGAAAAGGTGGCGAAGTCGGGGGTGGCCTCCGCGAGCAAGATGGCATCCACCATGATACAGCCGCGGTCGCCGGATGCGGAGAGCGTGGAATCGAGCTTGGAAGAGTTAGCGAAGGAGGTTGCTAAATTCCTGGAGCCGAAATTTGACCGCATACTGACCAAGCTCGAGGCTGTCGGAGAGACCCTGGCTGATTTTGGTCAACGGGTCGAAGAACTTGAGCATCGGGTGTCCGCGATTGAGGAGGCCGAGGGGCTGCAGACACGTGAGCACACAGCCATGCAGAAGACTATTGAGGCCCTGAAGGAAAAAGTGGATGATTTAGAAAATCGTTCACGCAGGAATAATCTGCGGTTAGTGGGCATTCCTGAAGCACACACTGAAAACTTGCTGCAGGCGCTGGTGGAGTCTTGGCTGCCCAAAGAGCTTGGGTTGGAGCAGCTGGTGGGAGAAATAAGAGCTGAGCGGGTGCACCGTATTGGGCCTAAGTCGGAGGCTTCACAGCGACCCCGAGTTGTGATTGCTCGCATTTTGAATTTTCAACACAAGTGGCAATTGCTCCAGGCCTATCGCAAGAAGCGGTCACTATTGCTGGACAATCACAAAGTCCTCATGTTTCAGGACTATTCGGCTTCTGTAGCGGCGAAGCGCAAGGAGTTCTCCCCCTTTTGCTCTACTTTATTCCAGCGGCAACTGCGGTTCACACTGGCCTTCCCCGCGACGCTACGAGTGTTCCATGAGGGGAGGAATCATGTTCTCAGCACTGTGGCAGCAGCCCGGAAGTTTGTGGAGGCCTTGGGGAGCCCGGTGTCTTCGACTTGAAGGGACATCTGCCACCTGACACTACCTTAGTGTTGTATTGGCCTGTTCGACAGGTTTGGCTAGTGCAGTGGCTTTGGCATGCTGATAACTGGGTGATTTCCTAATTGCTGAACCTGGAGGAGACACCGCGTGGCCGCGCCCGGCCCTACGCCTCTCACTTGATGTTTGGGACTTTCTCTGCTATTGTGGGGCTTGTTACGAGGTGTGTGGTGGGCGGTGGGTGGGGGGACTGTATTGTATATATTTTTTTTGGTTGATCTTTATTTATGAAGGTTTATCATCACATTAATGGGGGAATATCAGTGCCAGTGTCCTTCAGAGGGGTGAAGCAGATGTAGTTTTGCTGCGAGATCGATGAGATCCGGTGCAGAGTCCACTGTAGGATCGCTGGTTTGAATGGGGACTGTATTGGCTTTAGTTTGTCTTGGGTGGGGGAGGGGGTATACTCATCGAGAGTTGTGCTGTGTATTTGTGGGGGGGGCGAGATAGCCCTGCTGTGCACAAGAAGTGGGCCCCGAGCCTGGCGCAGTTAGCCGGGCGTGCTGCTGGGTATGTTTTACCTTGGGGGTGGGTGGGGGGGAGGGCGGGTGGGAGGGGGGAGGAAGGGGGCGGGGGGTGGGAATTGAGGGATGTATGGAAGGATGTGTGGGGGGTTCAGGGGGAATATTGCTGTGAGTGTTCGGGGGCATATGAGAGGGGGGGTAGGTATGCAGTACAGACAGAGAGTGAGTGTGTTCTATGGTGGCTATGGATTAGCAAACAACAGCGCCTATTATCCAAACACTTATGCGCCCGGAGGGAGAGATTGATGTTTGACTGTTCTGAGTCGAGGCTGGGCGACTTGGAACGTTGGTATGCATGGGAGTCCTGTGGGATGAGACGTACATGGTGTGAGCTGAATGAGTGATGATCTACGTGTCGTTTCTTGGAACGTAGTTGGGCTGAATACGCCTGTAAAAAGGACGAAAGTGCTGCAGGCCCTGAAGAAGGGACATACACATATAGCTTTATTACAAGAAACCCATTTAACTGCGGTTGAACACACTAAGTTGAAGAAAGATTGGGTGGGGCAGGTATACGCCGCTTCTACGAAGGTAAAGAAGCGTGGAGTGGCGATTTTGGTGAAAAAAGGTTTAACACTTGAGGTGATTAGAGAGGAGGCGGACCCGAATGGGAGGTTCCTCTTTCTACATGCCAAGATTCAGGGACAAGAGCTACTCCTGGGAAACATCTATGCCCCAAATACATATGATCACCGTTTTTTCCAGTTACTCCTGGGGAAAGTGTTAGGGGCCCCGACAATACCTTTGATACTGGCGGGGGATTTTAACTGCCCGCATGACCCGCTCTTGGATAGATCCGCTGGGGGGGTTTCTCCTGGGGCTTGGCGTAATAAAGGGGTAGATTACCTGTGTAAGTTGGGGGGCTTGGTGGACTCCTGGAGGGTCTTGCATGGTGGGGAAAAAGATTATACACATCTGTCGAGAGCACACCAAACCTGGTCCCGGATTGATTACATCTTGATTTCGAGAGCGAGCTTAGGAAAAGTGGTCAAAGTGGAAATTGATCCTATTGTAGTGTCCGATCATGCTAAGGTGGTGTTGGATTGGAGAGGAGGATCCCAGGGTGGAGCCCGTTGGGCATTCCCGGGGCATCTTTGGCAAAATGAGGCTTTCCGAACCTATTTGATCCGCCAGTGGGAGGAGTATCTTAGTCGGAATGACACCGGAGAAGTGGATGTAATGACCTTCTGGGAGGCTGGGAAAGCAGTGCTCCGGGGACACATTATAGCGTATGTTGCAAGGGAGAGGAGGAGATTGGACGCGCGGCTCATGGAGTTATCACGCCAATTACAGGAGGCGAAGCGAGCGGCTGTGTGGCTCGACCGCAGCTCCTCGCGGCATATTTTGAAGTGCAGAGAGCTCTTAATGAGGTGCTCCAGGAGCGTGCAGTACAGTCGCTACAATATTATCGCCACCAATTATTTCGTTTTGGTGATCGGTCGGGACGTCTACTGGCGAGACTAGTTAAACGTAGAGGAGGCATCCAGGGGGTGACTCGGATCCGGGACAGCCAGGGGGTGCAGCAGACTACCATGCCAAAGATTGTGCAGGTGTTTCGTCAATATTATCAGGATTTATATACCCCAGATGCGGAGAATAGAGAACAGGAGAGCGCGTTTCTTACAGCCGTGTCTTTACCTCGAGTGACGGAGGCTGAACTTCAGGCTTTAAATGCTGGGATAACTTGCGCAGAAATCCAAGCTGTGATAAAGAAAGGGAAAGCACATAAAGCTCCGGGCCCCGACGGCTATGGTGCAGAGTTCTACAAGATATTGATGCCCCATATTGTGCCTACTCTGATGGCAGTGTATCAGGAGGCGCAGGAGCGAGGTTCATATCCGCGAGATATGCGAACGGCAGCCATTACTATCATTCCAAAAGAGGGCCGAGATCCGGAAGACCCTGCATCTTATCGCCCCATCTCTTTAATCAACTATGATATGAAAGTGGTGGCCTCGGTCCTGGCGGCCCGGCTACAAGAGGTTTTGCCCCGGCTCGTTGGTGCCCATCAATCGGGTTTTGTTAAAGGCCGGGATGCTTTTACTAATATTAGTAGGGTACTTCTGGGCATGGAACATTGTCTGCACCAGGGGGCGCCTCTTCTCCTGGTGAGCCTTGATGCCGAGAAGGCTTTCGACAGAGTGTCGTGGGCTTATATGTTCGAAACGCTCAAAAAATTTGGCTTTGAGGGTGCCTTTCTTTCGTGGGTGAGAGCGTTATATGCGGGACCGCTGGCGTGTGTGGCCAGTGGGGGAACTTTCTCGGCACCATTTGAACTCCGCAGAGGTACTCGGCAGGGTTGCCCGCTGTCGCCCCTCTTATTTGTTCTGCAGTTGGAACCTTTACTCCTGGCTCTCATCGCGGAGCCTGAGATACACGGGATTGAATGGCCGCAAGGGGGAATCAAGGTCAGCGCGTTTGCTGACGATATGCTTTTGTGTTTAAGTGACCCTCAGCCTTCACTGGAGTACGCTTTGGGAGTGATTCAGAGTTTTGGCTCGTTCTCAGGGCTCCGGATTAATCTTAGTAAATGTGTCGCGTTAGATGTAGGGGGCCGGGCGCGGAGGCAATGGCGAGGGTTTTTTCCTTTGCGTTGGGCGAATGGGGAATTTCGCTACTTGGGGATTCAGATACCAGATCAGATCTCCCGATTATATGATGTCAATATCCGCCCCATGATGCAGAGATTGGCGGCTGTACTGCATAGGTGGCGAGATCTTCCTCTCTCGCTCATGGGGCGGCTGGCTTTGTTTCAGATGATGGAGGTGCCCCGTTGGATATATCTTTTACGCCATTTACCTCTGTGGCTGTTGCGGCGAGATGTCATATTGTTTCAGCGCTATCTCAGACAATTTCTATGGCGTGGTAGGAGAGCACGAATCCCGCTCCAGGTCTTGATGAGTAATAGGGAGGAAGGGGGACTTGGACTATTCTCGATCCGGGATTATAATTTTCTTGCTTTGTTGCGGCCCTTGCGCAATTTGATACGGGGTGGGGAGGGAGCCCTGCCGTGGGGGTTGATCGCGACACTATCGGCGCCCTATCATCCGGCCTACTTGCTACATAGCCCTCCGATGGGCCTACCGCGTTTCTGGCGGCACTCGGTATATCTTAGTGCCTTGGAACAGTACGGAGTGTTTGCCCTTGAGGGGGAATGCTGATTTTGCGCCGGGTGCCCTGGGAGGACTTCCAGGCAGTTGGACAGCGGCTGGACTGGGACATCTGGGTCAATTGCGTATGCAATCTCAGGAGGCATTGGACTCCTTTCAAACTTTATCCCGGCGCTATCAGCTTGCGCCTCACTCCTTCTACTTCTATTTGCAAGTGCGACACTATATACAGTCGCTCCAGCGGTCTATGGGTTTTCAGTTTCGAGATAGAGGGGTGTGGGATCTCATAGCGGACGCAGATGGCAAGTTTTCGCTCCGCTCCTGGCGTGAGGAGTGTTGGCCGGGGGGGGACCGGACTCCGTTGGAACGACTGGCACAGCAGTGGTGCAACGCTGATGATGTGTCCCTTACGGTAGAGTTACTCCAGACTGCTTTCCAGCATCTCAGGCTCCTCTCGGAATCGATTAAATTACGTGAAATCCAGTATAAATTGTTATGGAGGGCATATGTACCCAACACACGGGCGTTCCAGATGAAGTTGCTCTCGACTGATGTCTGCCAGCTGTGTGGCACTCATAAAGGGACCTTACTCCATCGTTTTTGGAGCTGCACCTGGATAACTCAGTTTTGGGGGGAGATTTACACTGAGCTGCGCGCCTGCAGACCTATGAGAGGGGAGCTCACGTATGACTGGGTTTGTTTGGGGTGTGTGCTATAGCTTCCAGGGAATCCTCTCCAGATTTGACTGCAGTGTCTAATGGGGGTGGGCAAAGACCCAGACATGATAGTACCGCTGCCTCCAGTGGCGTGGCTACTCGGCAGCTTTATACTAGAGCCTTCCTGATTGCGAAGCAGTGTATCCTGCGACATTGGGTGGACGCCCGCCCCCCGGGGATTCGGGAATGGTGCAGAACTCTTTTAATTCTGAGAGACCACGAGCTGCGCACAGCGAGACTCCTGGGGGCCAAGCAGAAGGCGCATTGTGAGAGTATCTGGAGAGGGGTCACGGAGCATCACTTCTCAGCCCGGGGGCTCCTGGGGGGTGTAGGGACAGATAATGAGGGGGTGTGATGTGTGGGGAAACTTGAACTCTGGGTGTACGAGTGTTAAGACTTGCAAAGAGTGTACGAGTGTTAAGACTTGAAAGGGATTACTGGGCTGAATGTCTGTACTGTGGGAGAGAGGGGCTGGGAGGGATGGGGGAGGGGGGGAGTAGTTTGGGGTCTTCTCAGGTTTGTCTGCAAAAGGGATCTGGGGAGAGGGGGGGGGGTTGATGGAGCTGCCCCACTGCCATTGACAACTATTTCAGGCTTCCCGCTTGAGATGTTTTGTGTTGTCTGTTTCAATGGGGGCTACGGGGATGACCTGTTTTTTTCTGTTAATGTTATACTGTTGGTTCTCTATGTGAACCCCTGTTCCTCTCTGTATTTGTGAAAACTTAATAAAAATGATTTGCACTAAATTGAAAGAGGATCTTCTCCTGTGCATTTATGCCACAGAGGTATTTAAACGTCTCAGTCATATCACCTCTATCCCATCTTCCCTCTGAATTATACATATTAAGATCCTTAAGTCTCTCCTTATGCTTTATAATGAAGACCGCTAACTATTTTAGTAGCCACCCTCTGTACTGACTCCATCCTGTTGATATCCTTTTGAAGGTGCGGTCTCCAGAACTGCACACAATACTCCAAATGAGATCGCACCAAAGAATTATACAGAGGCACTATCACCTCCTTTCTTCTGCTGGCCATTCCTCTCCCTATGCACCCAAGCATCCTTCTAGCTTTCGTCGTTGCCTTTTCTACCTGTTTAGCTACTTTAAGATCATCAGACACAATAACGCCTAGATCCTGCTCTTTATTTATTTATTTATTTAGTATACATTTGTATACCGCTACTTCCAGCGATCAGCAGCGGTTTGATTACAGATTGGAAATTGTCAAATCATGACAGGAAATTTTTGAGGAATAAACACATTGATTAGACAGGAAAGCACAGCACACAGAGAACTATTTATCTCCAGGAACAAGCAGGAATAAGTCCTCACATATGGGTACGTCGGTACCGACGGAGCCCGTGCGGGAAAGCTCCCCAGCTTCTTAGAATAGAAGCTTTTGGGACCTCCCACTGCACATGCGCACTGCCTTCCCGCCTTCCTGAACAGCTCTCCTCAGTTTTCTCTTTTTCCGCGGAGCCAGCAGGTCGTGTTCCTGTCACCGCTGAAGAAATTGTTATTTTATTTGTTTCTTTAGACCGCGTACCTGCCTTCCCCATACCGATACCGGTATCGCCGGTCTTTTCTTTCTTTCTTTAAAAATTATAATTCTTTTTTCTTATTTTTTAGCTTTTTGGTCACTTCTGAGAGGCCTCTCGGCCTACTCAATTTCTCCTCATGGAGAAGCCAGCCCCTGGATTTAAGAAGTGTACCAAATGTAATGCTGTTATTTCAGTCACAGACACCCATGAATGGTGTCTGAAATGTTTGGGGCCTGACCATTCCATACCGGACTGCCCATCTTGCTCCCACATGTCTAAACGTGGGCTGCAGAACCGGGCCAACAAATTCCATGTGCTGTTTGCTTCAGAGAATACAGCATCACAGTCATCCAGGTCTTCTTCTCCGGATGGATCTCAGGTAACCAAACCTTCTGTGGGCAAGTCCTCAAAGAGCAAATCTCCTTCAAAGCATCGAGAGGCTCTTAGCTTAGAACTTGAGGACCCTGCCCCAGCCAAACAACCCCGGCGGGAAGTCCAACTTCCAAAAACGCCAATTCAGGGGTCTCAGGTTGATATCGATGCTACGGCCTCGACAGATCACCTGTTAGCCTGCTCTGGGGTACCGGGTCACTCCGGTACCGACATCCAGGCAGCTATGGCGTCCATGGGCGATACTGTACAGTCCATGCAGCAGGCCGTCATGGCTTTCATTAAAGCTGCAACGCCATCGGTTCCGCTTTCAGCGGTTCCGGGCCCGATACCGGTATCGTCCGCCATGCCGGTATCGAGGCCGTCCACCTCTAAACGCAAGTCGGTACCGTATGGGCTTTCGCTCCATACCGGTTCCATACCCGATACGCCCGATATCGATACCGATCGGTACGCGTATCGTGCGTTAGAGGAAAGCACCGATTCCTCTGAGGATTTTCACTCCTCTGATGATTCTGCTGAGTTTTCACTCAACTTACCTGAGGAGCCCTCTTCTCCTAAAAGGAGAATGTCCCCTCCAGAGGATTTGTCCTTCCAGGACTTTGTTTTAGATATGGCTACAGCCCTTTCTATTACCACATCCTCTGAAAAGGAACCCAGATCCAAAAAACTGGATATTTTGGGATACTCAAAGGCCCCTAAGGAGGCAGTTACCCTGCCTATCCATGAAATCCTTCAAGAACAACTGATGGATTTCTGGGAAAATCCTTTGACTTTGTCTCCTTATTCCCGTAGGTTGGACACCATGTATAGGGTCCCTCCTTCTCCTGGTTTCCAAAAGACTCAATTGCCCCACCACTCTATTGTGGTGAAGTCTGCAATGAAGAAGATTAGGAGTACCAAAAGGCACTCTTCCACCCCTCCAGGACGGGAATGTAAGACTTTGGACTCTTTTGGTAGGAAAATTTTCCAGGCTAGTATGCTTATAGCCAGGATTAATTCCTACAGTCTCTATATGGGCATGTTCCTGGAGGAACTTGCCAAAAAGGTACGGCATTTTGCCCCCTTTATCCCTGAGGATAAAAAGCAGGGATTCCTTTCCCTAGTGAAACAACTCTTAGAGGTTTCTAAGTTCTCTAATAGGGCAGCATATGATTCCTTTGAGGGAGCCAGTAGGGCTTCGGGCATTGCTATTGCAGCCCGACGTCTTGCTTGGCTCCAGGCCTCTGATCTGGAACCTTGGGTTCTAGATGGCTTACGGAATCTGCCCTGTACAGGTGAGAACTTATTTGGGGAAGAGTGGCAAATCAAAGCCACCCAGATGGATGCTGAAAATGCCACCTTGGAAAGACTTTCAAAGTCCACTTCAATTCCTACTAAGAAAAAGTCTTTTAAAAGGCCTTACTATAAGAAGGCCAGAGTTGCTTCAAATACTGGCCAGCAGTCTTCTCAACCTCGCTATACTGCTAAGCGTCAGCAATCCAAACAAGCACGAGCTAAGCCTGCAGCAGCTACTGTAGCTCAGCAGGCTCCAACCCCTCAGGGGTTTTGACTTGCTCCTAGGGAACTTGCCACTTCTGGTTCTAACACAACCAGAACCTCTCACCATACCCGGAAGGTTGGTTCACTTTGCTCCCAGATGGGAACAAATCACAACAGAACAATGGACCCTCTCTATCATTCGAGAGGGTTACAAACTTCATTTCTCCAGCCTTCCTCCCCATCATATGGTGAGACCATTCAATTCTCCCCCATCTCTCCTAACCCTGTTGGGTCAAGAGGTTTCCTCTCTTCTTGCCCAAGGGGCCATAGAAGAGGTTCCTCTTCCTCAACAAGGGTCCGGTTTCTACTCCCCTTATTTTCTCATTCCAAAGAAGACAGGGGGATTCAGACCAATCCTAGATCTGAGAGAATTGAACAAATTTCTCTTCAAGGAGAAATTCAAAATGCTGTCTCTCGGCATTCTCCTTCCTTACCTCCAGGGTCAGGACTGGCTTTGTTCTCTAGACCTACAGGATGCGTATACACATATACTCATCCATCCATCCCACAGAAAGTATCTTCGCTTTCTGTTTCAGGGAAAACATTTCCAATACAGAGTACTCCCCTTCGGTCTAGCCTCTGCTCCAAGAGTATTCACAAAATGCATGGCAGTCGTAGCCGCATTTCTAAGAGGCATGGGAATCTTTGTCTTCCCATATCTGGACGACTGGCTCATCCGAGCTCCAACTCAGTCACAGGCCCAGATTTCCCTGGACCACACAAGGAGCCTTTTGCAGTATCTGGGACTGGTAGTAAACCTTCCCAAGTCCCAACTCATCCCTACTCAATCTCTAGAATTCATAGGGGCCCAGTTGGACACCATCACTGCAAGGGCCTACCTTCCACATGTTCGAGGCCAGCGCCTCCTGAGTTTGGCCTCCCAAGCTCAGTCCAGCACTCACTTGACAGCCAGGGAAATGCTACGCCTACTGGGTCATATGGCCTCCACAGTGCATGTGGTGCCCTATGCTCGTCTTCATATGAGAGCAGCTCAATGGACCCTGGCCACTCAGTGGACTCAGGCGTCAGGAGCGCTCTCAGACCAAATACAAACCTCCGATCGTCTGTTTTGGTCCCTCCACTGGTGGACTTCCACCAAGAATCTGTTGTTGGGGGCTCCATTTCAACCATTGCTACCCCAAGCAACCCTCACAACAGATGCCTCCCAAACAGGGTGGGGAGCCCATCTGCAAACTCTCTCTCCACTCAGGGCACTTGGTCTCTACAGGAGACCACCCTTCATATCAATCTTCTGGAACTGCGAGCAATTTACCTTGCCCTCAAGGTCTTCCACTCCCTCCTAGCCAACCTCACTGTCCTAGTTCAGACGGACAATCAGGTGGCCATGTTTTACATAAACAAACAAGGAGGGACGGGCTCTCTGTCGCTTTGCAACGAAGCTCTAAGACTATGGGCCTTCGCCAGAGAGCATCAGATTCACCTGCTAGCAGTGTATCTCCCAGGAGTTCAAAACTCTCGGGCAGACAGGCTCAGTCGAGTTCTGCTGCCACACGAATGGTCCCTACATTTGGACCAAATAAACCGAATCTTTCAGGAATGGGGGACCCCGGACATAGACCTCTTTGCAAGTCCGTGGAATGCCAAACTTCCCCGGTTCTGTTCCAGAACTCCGTGTCAGGGAGCTCAGGCTACGGACGCCTTTCTCCTGAATTGGAATCAGGCATTCCTATATGCCTTTCCACCCATTCCTTTGATTCCCAAGACTCTGTTCAAACTCCAGAGGGATCATGGAACTATGATCCTCATAGCTCCACGCTGGCCACGCCAAGTGTGGTTCCCTCTACTTCTACAGCTCTCCCAGGGATCCTACTTGGATCTGGGAGCTGCGCCAGACCTCCTGTCTCAGGAGGAGGGGACTTTGTGGCACCCAAACCCCAAATCCCTTCACCTCAGTGCTTGGTTACTGAAGGCTTAAGCCTTCAAGACTTTCATCTTTCCCAACCAGTGAAAGATATCCTTTCTGCCTCTAGGAAACCCTCTACCAGGCGTTCCTATGCTTTCAAATGGAAACGTTTTTCCATTTGGTGTGCTCAGCAGGGTCTTGACCCTCTGGCACTTCCTTTGAATTCTCTTCTTGATTATCTCCTGCATCTATCCAATGCAGGCCTCAAGACGAATTCGGTAAGAGTCCATTTAAGTGCTATTGCAGCATCCTTGAAACATATTAATGGACAACCTATCTCCTCTCATCCTCTTGTTGCAAGATTCATGAGAGGCCTGACTCTCACTAAACCTCCCATCAGACCACCCCCGGTCGCATGGGATTTGAATCTAGTGCTCGGTCAACTTATGAAGCCACCTTTTGAGCCAATGTTTTCCACCTCCTTGAAATTTCTTTCCTGGAAGGTCATCTTCCTCATTGCAGTCACTTCGGCTCGCCGCATCAGTGAGCTGCAGGCTTTAGTGGCTAATCCACCTTACACAAGATTTCATCATGATAAGGTGGTCCTTAGGACGAATCCCCACTTTATGCCTAAAGTGGTCTCGCCTTTTCATCTTAATCAAGAGGTATATCTACCTGTCTTTTTTCCAGCTCCTCATGCATCCAATGCAGAGAGGAACCTTCATACTCTGGATTGTAAAAGAGCTCTCGCTTTTTACCTTAATAGGACTCAGCCACATCGAAAGTCTTCTCAACTTTTTGTGGCCTTTGATCCTTCCCATTTGGGACTTCCAGTCTCCAAGCGTACACTTTCCAATTGGATTGCTCAGTGTATTTCTTTTGCTTACCAGAGCAAAAACATTTCTCTGGAAGGCCATGTCACTGCTCACAATGTGAGGGCCATGGCAACTTCTATGGCTCATCTGCACTCTGTTTCCATAGATCAGATCTGTCGAGCCGCTACCTGGGCCTCGGTTCATACCTTCACAGCCCATTACTGTTTGGACAAGGACTCCCGCCGGGATGCCTTGTTTGGCCAGGCTGTCCTCAAGCACCTGTTCCATTCCTAAACAACTCCTGCCCACCTTCCCAGAATGGATGCCTGAGATCCATACGAAGATGGCGAACCTTTACAGGGGATCCCATGCATCTAAGCTAGGGAGTCCCCATATGTGAGGACTTATTCCTGCTTGTTCCTGGAGATAGCACAGTTACTTACCTGTAACAGGTGATCTCTGGGAACAGCAGGAATTAGTCCTCACAACCCACCCACCTCCCCTAGGAGTTGTATCTTTTATCTATCTATCTTCCTGTCCTCTCTCTGTTGACTCAGCTATAAACTCGAAACTGAGGAGAGCTGTTCAGGAAGGCGGGAAGGCAGTGCGCATGTGCAGTGGGAGGTCCCAAAAGCTTCTATTCTAAGAAGCTGGGGAGCTTTCCCGCACGGGCTCCGTCGGTACCGACGTACCCATATGTGAGGACTAATTCCTGCTGTTCCCAGAGATCACCTGTTACAGGTAAGTAACTGTGCTTACAGGGAACATGGGCTATGGAGGGTTAAGTGGCTTGCCCAAGACCACAAGGAGCACCTGTGGGACTAGAAACCCCAGTCCTTCCGGCCTAAGGTTGCTGTCCTCTAGTGGGATTTGAACCCCCGACCTTCCGGCCCGAAGTACCTTGCCCCAACCACTAGGCCACTCCTCCACTCTTCTTTTGTGGGAAGAAGTTTTTGTGGGCAGAAGTTACTCACTGTCTATACTATATTGCTCCCTTGGATTGCTGCAGCCCAAATGCATGACTTTGCATTTTTTAACATTAAATCTCAGCTGCCAAATTCTAGATCATTCTTCAAGGTTAGCTAGAATCCCTCCTCATGTTATCTACATCTTCTTGGGTGTAGGATAAGATAGGAATAGGATAAGATTTTTGCCTGTGGACAAGGATGATTAGCAAGTAATTCATTCCAGCACAAGCAGTTGGCATCCCTTATCACCCAGATGAGTTCAGTACTCCACCTTGCGAATATGGCACAAGAGAAGCCCCTCTAAAGCATTTCCCTTTCTGCAGGTGGTGTGGCGCATGATTCTAGCAGAATGGGAAATTCCTGATGGACTTTTGCACAGAGGTGATGTTATGGGCAAGCTGTATGTCCTCCCTCAGACAGACATGATCAGCTGGTTGCATTTTTTTCTGGTCACTTGGTGCACCACTGTCTCAGTGGAGGGTAGAACCGCCCTCTGGAATCAGCAGGATCACAAGGTTGAAGACCATTGCGGTCCCTGGAGTATCTCAGAGCGCAGTTTGACACAAGTTTGGACAAGGAGTTCTTGAGCGCCAAGAGACAGGACAAAATCTTATCCCCCTACTCCTTGTTCCGAGCTCAGGCATCACCCAGAATATGGGATTATTTGCAGCTAAAACAAAGCACTAGGCATTGATAGCATCCCTGTTGAATTTTTACAGCAATCTGATGCAGCTGTTACTAAACTTACAATGCTCTACCAAAAAATTTGGAAGACAACATCATGGCAAACTGACAGGAAGAGATCTGTGCTCATACCAACACTGAAGAAAGGTAATCTGACTGACTGGAAATTATCACATAATTGCTCTAATCCCACATGCCAGCAAGATTCTACTCGGGATCATTCAGTGGAGGCTACAACCACACCTGGAACAAAAACTACCTGAAGTGCAAACAGGGTTTAGGAAAGGGCAAGGAACGAGAGACATAATCATCGCAGATGTGAGATCGATCCTTGAAAAGACAAAAGAATATCAAAAAGATATCTCTGCATTTTATTGACTACAGCAAGGCCTTTGTGTAAATCATGAGCAACTTTGGGCCACATTAGGGATTATTGGTATACCAGAACATCTGATAGTTCTCGTGTACAAACTTTACATTGGGGATGCTTGGCGGTGGTAATCTCAACTCTGCACGGTGAAGGTCTACTTCTCTGCCGTATGTATATGGGTGTGACACCTGTTCAAGACATGGTGTCGGAACCAGGAAGTTTTTTCTTTTTAAGCTGACATGCTGCACCTTTAGCTCTCTTTTAAGAAGCTTTGAGAGAGGCTTTGCACAGAATTCCTTGAGAGGTCAGGTTGAAGCATTGGCTTGTTGTTGGGGTGTCCCTTGGCTTTGCATCCCAATGTGTCTTGGTTTCTCCGGATAGTTAAGCATCTACAGCCTCTTTTCTGGACCATTTTTCTGACCTGGGATGTTGGCTTAGTGCTTTGGGACTTAGTACACCCTTCCATTTAGCCATTGCGGTATGCCATGCTGAAGGATTTTGTCCCTAAAGACTGTCTAGTAGAGATTTGTTTGGTTTGTCACATTTCAGAGCTGCAGGCCTTGTCCTATCAGGATCCATGTTTGACCATCTTGGAGGTTGTGACACTTCGGCCAATCCTTTCTTGCCCAAGGTGGTTGTTGGCCTTCCATAATAACCAGGTGATTTCTCTTCCAATGTTCTTATTTGGTCAGGGACAGGGCAGGTAAATCTGCTTGGAGGATGTACAAAATACTACTACTACCATTACTACTAATCATTTGTTTAGCGCTACAAGATATATACAGCACTATATATATAGATGTAAGACACAGTCCCTTCTCTTCGGAGTTTACAGTCTAATCAAGATGAAAAATATTGTAAAACTGGGGACTAGAGTATGGTAAGATTCACATAAGTAGTAGACGAGAATGAGGAGCGTCAGGATCCAAAAGCAGCCTCAAAGAGGTGGGTACTCAGCCTGGACTTGAATAGGATCAGAGAAGGAGCCTGATGCACCGACCCAGGTGGTTTGTTCCAGGCATATGGAGCAGCAAGGTGGAATGAACGAAGTCTGGAGTTGGCACTGGCAGAGAAAGGCAGAGATAAAGAGCGTTTCATTATCTAGAGGTGATGTCTGAGAAAGGTATGAGCTAAATTCAATTCCTTCCAGAGTTGGGTAGGTTTTTCATCTTGTTTGGTGGCCTCCAAGGCCATCCTTGGGTGTTGGATTAAGGAACTAATCTGTTTTTACCTATATTCCGAAGAGAAGACTTGTTCCATGGGTTAGCATGCTAACTCTGCTAAGGTACAAATTGTCAACTAGGGTGGTGGCCACAGTGGATATCTGTAGGACGGCTACATGGTCATCCTTGCGTGGAAGAGTAGCCTAGTGGTTAGAGCAACAGCCTAGTACCCAAGAGATCTGGCAAGTCGCTTAACCCTCTATTTCCTCGGCTACGAATTTAGGTTGTAAGCCCTCCGGAGGAGGGAAATACATTCAGGTACGTAAGTAACTCACCTTGACCTACCATTGGAAAGATGCGAATTTAATACTAATAAAAAAAAAAACAACTTTTGCTAAGCATTATCGTTTAGATCTGCAAGCCAGACTGGGCACAACGTTTGGTTCAAATGAGTTCTCAGGGAGTCATGTCCTCCTCCCTCCCAGACAAGTCATAGTTTTGGAACTCCCATTTGTCTGGATTACTGTACTGGAATGTGAAACTTTTACTTGCATGATTTCCTTTCCTTTCCTGGAATTGTGACAGACCAGTCCAGGACCTGCCCCGTTGAAGTACATTGCTACCTCTGGTTTGAATGAGTTGCTCAGATTTGCTGTATATAGTTCTTGAGTTGATGGGCGTTGGCTTTATCTTCAGAATGTCTGAGCCTTCACCCTTCAGGGACTGAACTCCTCAAGGTTGTTAACTTGTGTTTTCTGTGCATATTTGCCAAGGGGGGCAGGGCCGGCCCAAGGGTTTCTGCCGCCCTAGGCAGCAGCCCTGGCTGCACTGTCCCCCCACTTCCCTTCATGCCAAGCTGTGCTGTGCCGCTACTCCCCTCTGCCGCCAATTTCATGAGTGGGAGGGGGATGGCTCAATTTGGTGCAGCAGCGGCAGGCCATGTACTTCGGCACACATAGCCTGTCACTTCTGCCCCCCCCCCCCCCCCGACACAGCTTCCTATTGGAGAAGGGTTAGGCACAGCGGGCCATGTGTGCCAGGCCACCCACAGAGGTCTGCCGCTCTAGGTGCCCAGCCCTGATGGGGGGCTTGTCATACTAATACTGAAGGATGCCTCTAGATGTATCAATCCTTATACCAGTGGTGATGTCACTGGAAACTCCAGGTTTTTTTCTCTCTCGCCATCATCTGCTGGTAAGGGGGAGGGAGCATAACTCACTTCTCTGGATTGGTCTAGCAGGATTCCAGGAAATGAAATTACCAGGTAAATGAAATTTCACCTTAGATGTGCATAGGGCTGTGCAGCTTGATCGACATAAGACATTCCTGGCTCCATGCAGCTTACAGTCTAAAGACACACGAATATTCACCAGCTGCAGCTCTTTTCTCTCTGATGGTTTTCATGGATAGTTGTAGCTACATTGTGTATAATTTTCTTTCTTCTTTCTGTATTTCCTTTTTTCTTAATTTTAGCCCACGCTAGCAGCTAAAGCAGCACTTTCCAAAACGCTCCTGGCCAGTGCAGCAGTAGCGAAGAATAGTCCAGCAACCCTAGTGTCTAGCAAGATTGCCCAAGGGAAAGTTTCTAGCCCAGCCCCAGGCATGAAATCGGCTTCAGCTACACCAAACCTGACTAAGGCAGGAACAGGAAAGGTCATGACCCCTGCAAAGACTACTGGGATTCAGAAAAGGGAGAGTTCTGAGAGCAGTGATTCATCTGACAGTGAGGAAGAGGAGACGGCACAGCAGGTTTGTCCTAGTGACTTAGGAGGATGATGTTTTGATTGCACCTTCTAAGTTGCTTAGCACTGCATCTTCGAGAGTTTGCTAGCCACAGTTAAGAGGAAGTGGTGTGGTTCATTACCTTTCATTTTATAAAAGCCTAGACCAGGGGTTCTCGACCCAGTCCTCGGGACATGCCTAATGATTTAGTTTTTCAGGATAACCACAATGAATATGCATGAGGCAGTGCATGCCAATCTCTCTCATGCATGTTCATTGTTGAATTCCTGACTGGATAGGTATGTCCCAGGACTAGATTGTGAATCCCTGACCTCGACTGAAAAAAATCCCCTTGACATTTTCTGACTTGCGTTCCCTTTAGCTCTTGTGTATATACTGTATATATGATGCAGAGTTTAATATTTAAAAGGTGATGTAAAATATATATATTTTTTTTCTTTTTCTTTATTGTTTATCAGCCAGAAGGCCCAAGGGCCATGATACAGTAAAGAGAATACAAACACATTAACAATCCTCAAACTCCCAACCCCCCCCTTCCCACCCCCCCCCCCAACAGAACTGTCACAATACAGGCGAAGACCCACTCCCACACAATCAGAACACTAGGCCTGGCATCCACGGTAGGGGCAAACAAAATGCTTTAACCCTGAGCCCCTTGACACCAATTAGAATATTGATCCCACACAGATTGAAAGCGCAAGGGCCGTTTGACCCGCAACGCCGTAAGGCGGTACATCAGATAAAGGTGAGCAACCTGGTTCTGGATCATCAAAAGAGAAGGTGGCTCCAACCTCCGCCACTGTCGCGCAATACATTGGCGGGTCGCAGTGCATATAATCCCACACCACCCTGCCAGGTCGCCGGAAAGAGAATCACTCCCCACTGCAAGCAAGGCCATACAGGGACCCCAGGGAACAGGCCGCCCAACCACACAACCACACCAATCCTGCACTTCCCCCCAGGTGCGTTGGATTGCCGGGCAATCCCACCAGATATGCATAAAAGAACCCACACCTCCACACTGTCGCCAACAAAGTGCTGGGCCCCCCAGCCATCTCTGCATCCGCTGCGGTGTGAGATACCAGCGGTACAGCATCTTATAGTTATGCTCCAACACAGTGCTGGCCACTACGCCAGTCAGCAAACCCTTGCACACCCCCTGCCATTGCGGCCCCTCCCACGACCGGTTCAAATCACATAGCCAAGCCCGCCTATGAGACCAAGCAGCACAGTCCGTAAAATCCATTAATCTATACAAGGCAGAAATTAACCCTTTAACCTGCCCCCTAGAGAGGAGCTCATCTACCGCCGCTCCCCGCTCGCCCTGCCCCCTCCGCACCATGGACTGAGAAAAATGAAGCACCTGCAGGTACCGAAAACGATCCGCGGGGAGGAGCTGAAAGCCACGCACCAGGTCTTCAAAAGGAACCCAGTCTCCCCCCTCATGTAATTGACCCACAAACTGCAGACCCTCTCTACCCACCGGGCAAAGGCGGGGTCCTGAAGTCCAGGGAGGAAATCAGGGCTGCCCACAATTGGAATAAACTTTGAGGCTCCCCGCCCCCCATACCACTTCAGGCGCCATTTGCGCCAATAGCCCAGAGTTAACCTTAGGAAAGGATTCTCCCCCATCTCCCCACCTCCCGTCCCCCATAGCAAGCCTGCCAACGTGTGGGGTCGTGGCACAGACGTTCCAACCAGGATCACCCATTCCGCCTCTTCCCGAAACACCCATTCAAAGGCCTCTCGCACCCGGGCAGCCTCATAGTACCGAGAGAACAGCGGAAGCCCCATCCCACCCTCTAACTTAGGTGCGCATAACACAGTCCGCGCCACACGTGGCCCTCTCCCACGCCACACAAATTTGGAACACCGAGCTTGGATCTTCGCTAGGAAGGAACGGGGCACCCTTATGGGCAGATTCATAAACAAATAGAGCAGTCGGGGCAATGCTATCATTTTTAGCAGCGCAATCCTGCCCAACCAGGACACCTCAAAACTCTCCCACCTCTCCAGTTCCCGAAACATATTGGCACAAGCCAGTGCATAGTTAACGGCAAAGAGCTGCCCAAACTGTACTGTAATCTGCACCCCGAGATAACGAATACTATTGCGAGCCCATTTAAATGAGAAGCGCTGCCGCACCCGAGCAGCCTCCCTATCAGTAAGAGAGACATTAAGCAGCTCCGATTTGGAGACGTTCATACGAAAGCCCGAGACCTCCCCATACCGAGCCAACTCCACCTGAACCGCCGCCAGGGAACCCTCGGGGTGTGTAAGGAAAAATAAAACGTCATCAGCAAACAGGGATATCTTATGCTGTACCGTCCCCACGTGTACGCCAGAGATCTCCGCACAATCCCGAACACGCTGCGCCATGGGTTCCATCGCCAGAATGAAGAGCAAGGGGGACAAGGGGCAGCCCTGCCGCGTTCCCCGTTGTAATGCAAACGCCTGGGTAACAGCACCGTTAATCTTTAAACACGCCAAGGGCTGATTATAAAGGCTCCGGACCCAGGACAAAAAAGCCCCCTGCACCCCCACTTTCTCCAGGGTTTTAAACAAAAAGGACCAATTCACTCGGTCGAAGGCCTTCTCAGCGTCGACCGCAAGCAACGCCAGAGACGTTCCCGCTCGGGAACTCTGCCACATCAAGTTCAGCGCGCGACGAATGTTATCGGCCGTATACCGACCGGGGACAAACCCCGACTGATTGGGGTGAATCAACCGTCCCAGACTCGGCAAAAGCCGATTTGCCAAAACCCGGGTGAAAATCTTAAAATCACTGCCCAATAGGGAGATGGGACGGTACGCACCGCAATCTGTGGGATCCTTCCCCTCTTTGGGAATGAGACTAATCCCCGCCAGCCGCAAAGATGATGGTAGCGGGCCACCATCACTGAAAGAATTATACATCGCTGTGAGGGGCTCGACGACCTGCCCAGCAAAGACCCTATAAAAGATATTAGAGAACCCATCCATCCCCGGGGCCTTATGGGACTTCAACCCTTTAATCACCGAGAGCACCTCCTGCTCCCCTATGCGCTTAGACAAATCCGCACTAGCCTGCCCAGACAACCGAGGGAGCTGAACACCCTCCAAATAAGCCGAGAGCACTGCCTCGCCCGGGTCATGCTCCGGGGTGTACAAGTTCCGATAAAATTGTACAAACCTATCTTCAATTTCCTGAGTGAGCCAGAGCAAACGGCCCCGCTCATCCCTAATCTTGAGAATAGCATTGCGCGCAGTCCACTTCCGCACCTTGCGAGCTAACAACCTCCCTGCTTTATTACCAAATTCAAAGGTGCGCTGTCGTAACAACTGTAGTTTATACTGTATCTCATGAAGGTGAATTTCACTCAGGTCTTTTTTGAAGCCCCACAACAACTCACGCAAGGCCCTATTGGACGGGTGCACCTTCAGCTGGTTCTCAGTCTCCCGAATGGAACCCAGGAGTTTCTCCTGTTGGGCCAACCAGGCCTTTTTTTAATGGGACCCCACCGAGATCAACTTACCCCGCACCACCGCCTTCAGGCATTCCCAGAGGGTTCCCGGGCCAACCTCACCCGTATCATTCAGAGAGAGATAATCAGAGATAGTATCGCGGACCTGAAGCACCACCTCGGGGTCATCCAACAGGGACTCATTGAGCTTCCACCACGCCCTACAGGGGCCCTGCTTGCCGAGCCGAAGCCGACAGGTCAAGGGGGCATGATCCGACCAGGTGCGCTCACGGATCACACATTCCTTCACCCCCCCAGCAGAGTTTTATCAATAAAGAATAAATCAATCCGGGAGTAGGTGCCGTGGACGGGAGAATAATAAGAGTAATCCCGTTGGCCATAGTTCACCTCCCGCCATACATCTACCAGATCCAGCTTGCTCACCAAGTGTTTCAACTTGAGGCGATGGCTCCTGGGGGTAGAGGCCGCCCCTCGAGAGGTATCCACCAGGGGATCCGGGGCAACATTAAAATCACCCCCCATGATCAATTTTCCAACGGCCTTCCCCAGGAGCACCCCCTGCAAGGTCAGAAAAAATTCTCCTTGATTTACATTCGGGGCGTAGGCACTAACCAATGTGAAAGTATCTACCCCTAGTTGGAGTGTTAGGAGTACATACCTACCTCCGGCGTCCCGGATGCAATCTGTCACCATCCCAGTCACCCGAGAGGAAAGAAGAATCCCCACACCCCCCCCCCCGTCTCCGTTCCCGCCTATTGGAAGCAAAGAATTGCTGAGGAAAGTGCCTATGCCCCATGCACCGCTCATCCCGCACCCGAAGATGGGTCTCCTGGACAAAGACAATATCACCCCCCAGCCGATCACATTCCTTGAAAAAAAGTTGGCGCTTCCTGAAAGAGTTAAGCCCTTTAGCATTAATTGTCACCAAGTTAAAGGAAGCCATGGCCTAAGGCACTCACCCTCCATATACATAAGGTCTTCGAATACAAACATGACTCCTCCCCCCTCCCTTCCTCCCCCCTCCCCACCCTCCCCCTTCCCCCCCACCCCCCCTCCCCCCTACACAGCCCCCCTCCCCCCTCCCCAATCCTCCCCCACACACCGACCTGCAGCAGCAAGACCGCAGACCCAAAAGCCCCCCGATCAAACAATATAAAATCACATAGCCCCATATAAACATACAAAAAAAAAATAAGAAGAAAACACACATCCCCCTAGAAAAAAGCAACCCCCACCTGAAAAATAAACAACCAACCCACATGTCGGACCAGGAATATCTAGGAACCCCAGTCAAGAAAAAAGAAAAGGCCTCCCACAGGCCCCGCAGGCCCACAGTTCAAGTGTCCACAGTAGACTGGGTCCGAGAGGGTCGCTGCCTCCGCAAACGTTTGTCTCCCCCGGCTGCACGGCTCCACTGAAGATGACTGGGCCGCTGCGCTCCACTTTTTGCAGGGTCATCAGTCGCAGTCAGCGGCAGCGACGGTATGTCCGACCAGCCCACCTGCTGCATACTCTCAATCGCTGCCTCCACAGAGTGCACCGCATAGGCTTTACCATTCAACGAATACTGGAGCCCCACCGGGAAAAGCCACCGGTAGCAAACATTCTCATCTCGCAGCTTTTTAGTGACTTGATGATATGCGCGGCGTTTCCGCATAGTAATACCAGAAATATCCGCATAGACTTCCACCTCCGCCTCGTGCCATCTGATACGCCCCAATTTCCGCGCTGCGGCCAGCACTAGCTCTTTGGTGCGGTATTCGTGCAGGCACATAAGGACATCCCGAGGCTGATTATCTCGGCGGGGACCCAACGCCCGGTGTGCTCGATCCACGCGCAGACAAACAGAGTCCATAGCCACCTCCGCCCTCTGCAAGACCGCCGCACAGAACTCTTCCGCCAGCAGCAAGTAATTAACTGAGCCTTCTTGCTCCGGGAGGCCCCGGATCCGCAGGTTCGCCCGGCGGGACCTGTTCTCCAGGTCCTCAACCTTTTGCCAGACCTCCTCTTGCAGCTGGCTAAGCGAGTCAAGTCGTTGCTCCACCAGGGCACACTGGCCCACATGCTCCTCAAATTGTGTTTCCACCTCTTCCAGCCGGCTCCCCAGGCCAGCCAGATCCCCTCTCACCTCCTGGAGCCAGCTATGGACCTCCGTCTTAAGGCTCTCAAAGTCCTGCCGTGAAGCCTCAAACCACCCCTGCAGGTCTGCACGAAGGGCCTGAATCTCACTAGGCCCTCCACCATTTCCTCCGACTTCAGCTGCACTGGCGGATTCACCGCGACCCGCCGCCATCTTGGTCGCTGGGGTCCGCGGCCCCGTGGAGGGCTTAAAAGTAAAGGCTTTTAGGTCCGCACTTGCTTTTTTCGCCGCCATTCGGTCCGCAGTGTAGGCTCCACCAAATCCGTTGCCTCGGGGGTGCTAATCAGGGGGGAGTTAGCAGCTAATCAGGGCATTAAGTCCACTATCGGGACGGAGCTGTGGAGTCAGGCAGCCATCAGGTATCCGACGCCACCGGAAGCCAGCGTAAAATATATTTTTAAGGGTTTTTTTTTTCCAAAGACTGATGGGAAGGGGTGTTGGAAGACATCTTCCATCGTGGCTCATATGTTCTAACATGATGTTTACTTGCAACATTCTTTCACTTCGAAATTTCATGATATCAATGCAGTTCTGCCATCACAAGCACAGCCAACCATATATTTCCAAATGTTGAATAATGAGCTCACCCGTTGGCACCAATTCTGTTAATGTTTTGTTGTCGACTTTCATCATGAAATGACAACAGGTGAGCTCCATTAGAAAGTCCCCTGCAGCCTCTTCTTCTCTTACCTCTCAGGGGCTAATTGATCCCTTTCTGGTTCGCACACCTCTGCAGGCTGGGGCAATTCCTGCAACTCAGTGCCCCATTGACAGTTTGCTGAAGCTAGTTTGCTTCTTGAGCAGTTTGGGGCCTGACATCCAATCCTCGGAGTAACTGCATGCAGCAAAAGTGGTCCTGGTGGAGTCTTCCTGCTCCAAGAGTCAGGCAAAGCCAGTTGTGACCTGTGTTGGTGAGCCTGCATTTGTCTGAGGACTGTCTCTGGGTCTGTCAGGAGGGATTGGAATTTCCCTTCCAGTTCAGCGATCCAGTGCATTACAGCATCGTTGAGAACTCGGCTGAGCTCTTGTCAGCATTGTCTTCATCTGCAGTGGCACCATGAGCATCGGAGACTGGCTCTGGAGCAGTGGGGGCCCTGTTCACTCTCTCTCTGCAGCAACTAGCAGAATTTACTTTAGAGTCAATCTGGTCAGCTATTTTGCAACTGGGAGAGTCCTTGGCTCCCTAAGTTCATGCTTTGTCTGCTCAAGTCCAAGCAAATACTGTCTTGCTTTAACAGTGTTAGGAAGATGTAGTTGTTGTTTTCCAAAATTCTACTTCTACATTACAAGAAAAGGTTGGTCGAATGGAAGATTGGGACTTTTTGCAAGGACACATCGGTTACGAAAGCTAGGATGGAACATTTAGAAAATTTCGCTAGATATCATAATTGAAGAATAGTTAATTTTCCCAAGCCTTTGATGATTAACACTAAAGAAATGTTTTAAAAATGTTTAGTAGAGGTGCTTGGGGTCCCTTGTGAATCCCATCCCCCTATATCTAAGTTGCATTATATTCTTGTTGGCCTCAGGTCCTCAGGATCTGAGGCTATACCAGGTGTGTAACAAGCTGACTCCCTAGGGCAGGCGCCTATACTTCGGTTAATTTATTGGTAACATTTACTTTATCTTCTAAAAGAAATTGGTTCCTAAAAATATTTTTTCATAAGAGGTCTGTTCTCTTCAGAGGTTTCCCTGTTTGCGTTTTTCCGGATTTATGCACGGAAACTCAAAAGAGAAGGCATGAGTTCTATTGCTCCGACCTGGAGTCCAGCAACTGGGAGGACAATTTTTCCTTAAGTTTCCTTGTAACTGTGCTGTTAAGATGCAGTCTTTATCTTAAATCTCTTTTTGATCCAGCCCAGTTGCTGGTGTTTTTAAATGCATGTAAATCAGCCGTTGCTGATGTAGTGTCTGCTGCTGAAATAAGTCGTCACCTGTACTTTCTATTTTTCCCTTTCCTTTGTTAGTGGTAGTATTGATTTCAGTCTCTTCCCCCCCCCCCCCCCCATCGATGTTTTCTTTGTGGCTGTAATGGGGGACTGTAGATACTGGCCCTTTTTGGTCTTTGCTTGTATAATTTCTTGTATTGCTTGGACGAACAGCTCTTTCCTTTTTTCTTCAAGCATATATGTATGCTTGGTTATGTTATAAATGTAAAATTTTAAAAAATATTTTTTGGAAATATATGAAAAGACTCATGGTTGACTGTGCTTGTGATAGCAGAGTTGCATTGATTTGAAATTTTGAATCAAAAGAAAATAACATGATATAAGCATACAAAATATATATGGACAAAAAGTAAAAAAATATATATATAAACATTAAAAGGATACTTGGTTGACTGCTATTTATTGGTGATGGATATATAGCAATTCTCCAGGACCAAGCAGGAAGTCAGTCCTCACTTATGGGTGACGTCGGCGCCGACGGAGCCCTCGCGGAGCAATTTTCCCCAGCTTTCAAAGAAAGCCTTTGGGAATTGCAGCGTGCATGCGCGGTCCTCTTCCCGCCCAAGGGTGCCATCTTAGCCAGTCTTCTTTTTTCCGCGGAGCCCTACAGACGTCCCCGTCGTGTCCCCGCGAAAAAGTTGATATTTCTTCATAATTTTATTCTTTTTCCTTCGGTTCGACGCCGGTCTTTTTCCCGCCCGGACTTGCGACGCCGGTCACGAGTCCTCTTCTTCTTTTTCGGTTTTTCTGACTTAGTCAGTTTTTGTTTTCGATTTTTCCCTGGCAGCCCGGTCCTTTGACCTCACCGGGGCCCTTTTTCCCCCGATGGCTGCCAGTGGTTTCAAGCGGTGTGGTCACTGTGACCGAAATATGTCACTAACTGACACGCACGACTTTTGCCTCCGCTGCCTGGGCCCGGATCATGAAGAAATGATCTGTGGGCCCTGCGGCAAAATGTCCTCCAAAGCGTTGAGAAGTCGGCGGCATCAGCGGGATAGGATCTTCGCTGACCCCAGCCGTACCCGGACCTAGTCGGAGGCCTCCGCGTCCAAAGGTTCCAGCTCGGACCATCGCCGGAGTTCCTCCGACAGGGGTTCTCCCTCCGGGGACCATTGACGTAAGGTGAAACCCGCGAGGGCGGCGTCGGACGCTCCTGGCTCCGCGAGGGCCAGGTCGCATAGCCCCGATAGCCGCCACGGGTCCTTGGAGAAGGAGCACCTCACGAAGCGACCTCGCCTGGAGTCGGAGCTGCCTGCTCGGGTAAGTCCTGTGGTCCTCCTGGACTCGCCTCCGCGACAGCCGACGTCGGGCCCGACGCCGTCGGGGCCCGAGTCGGGGGCTGCTGGGTCACCTGAGCTCGGACTCAGGTTGACGGCCTTGGAGAGCAGACTGTCTGCCTTCATGGACCAGCAGCGGGCACTGCTCGCTGGCTTCGCTGGCGCCGCTGCCCCGACCGCCGGGACGTCGACGTCCAAGTCGACCCCGGAGACCGAGCCGATCCTCGAGTCGATGCGAACTCGAGTCGATCCTCGGTCGAGGTCACCCTCGGCCTCCCGTTCGGGACCGAGGTCGCCGACGCCGACTCCCTCGGCGTCGGGGCAGCAGGCGCCGCGCCCTGCCCGGGCCGACCCCACCGAGTCCTCGTCGGAGTCGGTCTGGGAGTCTGAAGAGGAAGAGTCGCCTGTTTCTTTCCGGACTCGGTGTGTCCCCTCGGACTCACCGGAGTCTGAACCTCGGAAGCAGTCCCCCCCAGAGGATGCCCGGTTCTCGGACTTCGTCAGGGATATGGCCAAGGCTTTGGCCTTCCCTGCGGACCCCGAGGAGGAGCCTCGAGCCGAAGAGCTCGACGCCCTCCAGTATGACTCTCCCGCAAGGGAACACTTTACTGTACCGGTTCCTCCTATGCTGGAACGACTACTCTTCCGCATGTGGGAGAGTCCGGCCACCTCGCCGGTCCTGAGCAAGCGGGTCGATTCTATCTATCGAGTCCGCAAGAGCCCTGGCTTCCAAAAAGCACAGCTACCACACCATTCCATGGTAGTGGAATCGGCCATGCATCGTCTTAAGAGCCAGAAGATGCACTCCTCGGTGCCTCCTGGCAGGGAGGCCCGTAACCTGGATGGCCTTGGTAAGAAGTGTTTCCAGGGCTCTATGCTTGCGTGTCGTGTCCAGACCTACCAGCTATACATGGGCATGTATCTCCGAGACCTGGCTAAAGAGCTAGCCGGATTCTCCGCTGGTTTGTCCGAGGAACCCTTGCGGAGGTTCCTGGCCTTGTCCACTGGCATTCGGGAATGCTCCAAGTTCATGTCCCGAGCAGCCTATGATGGCTTTGAAGCATCGGCTCGAGTGGCCGCAGCCGGCATCGGTGCCCGCCGACAGGCTTGGCTTCAGTCGTCTGACCTTGAGCCCTGGGTGCAGGACAAGTTGGTCGATGTCCCCTGCCGAGGCGAAAACCTCTTTGGCAAGCCCATGGCTGAAAAGGCTGCACAAATTGAGACGGAGACTCTCACCAGGACCAGGCTTTCTAGGAAGACCTCCGCCCCTTCCCAGAAAAAGAAGGGCTCGGGAAAAAAGTCCTTTTACCCGAGGAAGGCGGCTGCCTACAAACAGTACCCCCATTATCAGGCCCCTGCAGCTCCCCAACAGGGCCAGCAGGCCAAGGGACGGGGTAACGGGTCCCGTAGGCAGCAAGCCCCCAAGCCTGCACCTCCAGCCCCTGCTCAGCAGGGTGGGGGTTTTTGACTCCTTAAGCATAGCCTCTCCCCCCCCGCTGGTTCCTCCCAGCACCGGAGGCCGGCTGGTTCACTTCGCCCACATGTGGTCCAGCATCACCGCAGATGCCTGGGTGCTTCAAGTCGTGCGAGAAGGCTATCTTCTCCACTTCCACCAAGTCCCTCCCTCCTCTATTTTCCGGGAGAACCTCCACGACCCCCTCTGCACAGGGAATTACTCCTTCAGGAGTTAGCAGGTCTTCTACAGGAACAGGCGGTGGAACCGGTGCCCCACCACCTGAAAGGTCAAGGCTTTTATTCCAGGTATTTTCTATTACCAAAGAGAACAGGAGGCCTCAGACCCATCCTGGACTTGCGCAACCTCAAGTTCCTCGTGCGGGAGAAGTTCAAGATGCTTACCCTTGGAATCCTTCTGCCCTACCTCCAGCAGGGAGATTGGCTATGCTCCTTGGATCTAAAGGATGCCTACACGCACATCCTCATCCACCCAAGCCACCGCCAATACCTAAGATTTGTGGTGGCAGGGAATCATTACCAGTACAGGGTACTGCCCTTTGGCCTGTCCTCCGCACCGCGGGTCTTCACAAAATGTCTCGCGGTGGTGGCGGCCCATCTCAGGCTTCACGGCCTCTATGTCTTTCCGTACCTCGACGACTGGCTCATCAGAGCAGCGTCCGCTCTGGAGGTCACCAACGCAACGCGCCGCACGGTGACTCTTCTGCAGTACTTGGGCTTTGTTATAAACTTCGCAAAGTCCACTTTGCTCCCCTCACAGGATCTCGAGTTCATCGGCGCAAGGCTGCACACTCCTCAGGCACGAGCGTACCTACCGCTCGACAGGGCTCAACGGCTCATGGACCTAGCCGACCGTTTTCGCAGCCAGCCCCTGGTCTCCGCCAGGCGCTTCCTGAGACTACTCGGCCATATGGCTTCCACCGTCCATGTGACCCCCAATGCCCGCCTGAATATGCGGCCTGCTCAATGGTGTCTCCGCCAGCAGTGGCGACAAGCCACAGGCGGCCTAGCAGACCTAGTGCGCGTCTCCGAGCCGCTGATCTCGTCTCTCCGGTGGTGGCTTCAGCAGCCGAACCTGATATTCGGAATGCCTTTCCAGTCACCTCAGCCGGCCCGGGTGCTGACAACAGATGCATCCCTCCTGGGCTGGGGAGCGCATTGCCAAGGGGCGCGTACTCAGGGCCTCTGGACCACATGGGAGTCTGCTCAGCAGATCAACTTCCTGGAGCTCAGGGCGATCCGCCTGGCTCTCAAGGCCTTCTCCCACCTGACTTCTCACCAGTCCGTCCTTGTCCAGACGGACAATCAAGTTGCCATGTTCTACGTGAACAAGCAGGGGGGCACGGGCTCCTTCCTCCTCTGCCGGGAGGCACAGAAGCTCTGCTCTTGGGCCATCAGTCACGGCATTCTCCTCAAGGCAGTTTATCTACCAGGCGAAGAGAATTACCTGGCGGACAAACTCAGCAGGATCCACCAGCCGCACGAGTGGCGCCTGGATCCCTTGGTAGTTCAGAAGCTCTTTCTAAAGTGGGGCCTCCCCACGTTGGATCTCTTTGCCAGTCCTCACAACCGGCAACTTCCTCGCTTCTGCTCTCGTCAGCTACACCCCCTTCGGGTTGCGGCGGACGCTTTCCTGCTCTCATGGTCGGGGAGCCTTCTGTACGCTTTCCCTCCCATCCCGCTAGTCTCCCGGACTCTTTTCAAGGTTCTCCGAGACAAAGCCTTCATGATCCTGGTGGCCCCTCGCTGGCCCAGACAGCCGTGGTTTCCACTCCTGCTGCAATTAGCGGTGGAGGATCCATTCCCTCTGGGGTTTCAACCGGATCTCCTCACTCAGGATCAGGGGTCTCTGCTACACCCCAACCTCAGGTCTCTCAACCTTATGGCCTGGCTGCTGAGAGGGTAGTCCTTGCTCCCCTTCTACTGCCGGCAGAGGTGGAGGAGGTCGTCCTAGCTTCGCGACGACCTTCTACCCGAAAATGCTACGCCCTTAAATGGCGTCGTTTCTCCGTTTGGTGTGCCCAACAGTCTCAGGATCCCTTCTCCTGCCCGGTGTCGGTGATCTTGCAGTACTTGCTATCCCTCTCTAATCTGGGACTTAAGTCCAACTCCGTCAAAGTTCACCTCAGTGCTCTTTCAGCACATCATGTGCCGGTGGACGGCAGACCTCTCTCCAACGACCCTCTCGTAGCGAGGTTTCTCCGAGGTCTCCTTCTACTTAAACCACCTCTGCGCCCGCCAGCGCCTGACTGGGACCTGAATGTGGTTTTACAGCGGATCACCTGTCCGCCTTTTGAACCTATGGCTACCTGTTCTCTCCGTTTTCTTTCTTGGAAAACACTGTTCTTGATAGCCCTCACTTCCGCTAGACGCGTAAGTGAATTGCAGGCCCTCGTGTCTGATCCCCCTTACACTCGGTTCTACAAAAATAGGGTAGTCCTACGGACTCACCCAAAATTTCTTCCAAAAGTGGTCTCCCCTTTTCACATCAATCAGGAGGTGGTACTTCCAACCTTCTTTCCCAGACCACACTCCAGCCGAGCTGAAACGGTCCTCCATACCCTGGACTGTAGAAGGGCATTGAACTTCTACCTTGACCGTACGCGGGAGCACCGTAAAGCTGCTCAGCTTTTTGTGTCTTTTGACCCCAATAAATTGGGGCTCCCGGTCTCCAGGCGTACTCTGTCCATCTGGGTTGCGGACTGTATCTCTTGAGCTTATGGGGCAGCCGGACTCTCCTTGGACGGTCGAGTCACGGCTCATTGCGTTCGGGCAAAGGCCACGTCAGTGGCTTACCTCCGCTCTGTTCCGCTGGCAGACATCTGCCGGGCCGCTACTTGGTCTTCGAGCCAGACTTTTGCGGTCCATTACTGTCTCGAGAGGGAGTCCCGCAGGGACAGTGCTTTCGGACAGGCAGTCCTCCGTAATCTCTTTGAGATCTGAGCAACTCCTACCCTCCATCCCGGATGTGGGCTACCGGTGGGTAATAATTCAGCGAAGATCCTTCCTTCTGTGCTGCTGAGCTAGAGGGAGCTCATTTTTGTGCTTAGGGTCTCCGGTAGCCTTAAGCTTGGGAGTCCCATAAGTGAGGACTGACTTCCTGCTTGGTCCTGGAGAAAGCATAGTTACTCACCTGTAACAGGTGTTCTCCAGGAGCAGCAGGAATCAGTCCTCACAACCCTCCCTCCTCCCCTTGGAGTTGCAATCGTCTGCTTTACTTTTTTGCAAATTTTTCTGCTGTCTTTTTAGCTATGTCATCTGACTGGCTAAGATGGCACCCTTGGGCGGGAAGAGGACCGCGCATGCGCGCTGCAATTTCCAAAGGCTTTCTTTGAAAGCTGGGGAAAATTGCTCCGCGAGGGCTCCGTCGGCGCCGACGTCACCCATAAGTGAGGACTGATTCCTGCTGCTCCTGGAGAACACCTGTTACAGGTGAGTAACTACGCTTTTTTGTGGTGGTCTGGTGGTCATTCTTCAGTGTTATTTGAAACCTGCCCACTCTTTCTGCAGGTAGAAGTAGATTCCTAGGGGAAGTTCTGCAAACCTTCCTTTCTTTCAGGTGGTCTGGGGTTGTCTAGTAATAAAGATCAGAGACTGTGTTCTCATTTTATTGTAGATAAATAAAATATGTCAGGATTTAATAAATAAGGCAGTGAAAACATGTCTCAATAAAGGTAACAAGCAAAGCTTCTATATTATGCAAAGCTATTAAAAGTCCTAACTATTAATTTCCCTAATAAAACTTAATTGCTATTTTGCCATAAGATTGTAAATGCAAGACAGATACAAAAGAATTTTCCTGACTGACCACTAGCCAAAGAAAAATAATAGCCATACAACCTGTTATGGCAGACATGTGGCCAGATGCCAAGCTAGACCCAGAAGCAGCCTCAGCTCTGCAATCAGGAAGGAAGAGGTTATTTTGCCAGGCTCAAGTAGCAGCTGTAGTCATGAGCTGGCTAAGGGTCCTGAGGTCAGATTCAGATGGTTTATAAGGGGATAGATCAGTACAAGGCTCAGTTCATATGGTGCTTGTAATGAGCTTAAGGACTTTTTCCACAGCGATAATCATCAACAAACAGTTTCTGTCCTTATCAGTTCCTCATGTGGGAAGGATTTTGCCACTCTGGCTGGTCCAGAGCTTACTGGGTCCTGTTAAAGGATCCTTGATTTTGCTATCATTGCCAGTCTAGTGCAGGGTGCACTTGGTTGTGAGAGACTAGCGCCAGAGGGTGATGTCTTGTTTTTCCAGCTCTGGTTCCATGGAATTGCAGCATAGTAGCATCTTGAGGTTCTTTGAAGCGGGTCCCAGGGCTGACTGAGAATGTTGGGATTCCAGTTTCTTTGCACATATATAGCAGAAGAACAAACAAAGCTTCTTTCAGTAATGCACATACAGGCAACTTGCAGTTTCTGCAGTGTTGTAAGTCCACTTACAGACCCTGCAGAAACTGACAAGAGTTCATATCAGTTTGGTTCATGTGGCCCAGACAGGATGTAATCCCTAATGATTCTTTTGAGTTTGTGTGACTATTAGGACTATTGTTTTGCTTTTTGTGCAGCTTCATTTTGCTGCTGCCTTACGAAATCATCTAGTTTGTCTAATGGTTAAACCCCGAATTGGGCAGAGTCATTACTGTGCTGGCTGGAAAATATTATTAAATATTTGAATCTGTTTTTCAGTTGGTTTAACTCGCTGTGAGAACTCTTGCATTCCGGATCATCCTGCTAGACCAGTCCAAACTAGTGGGCTATCTCCCCCTGCCAGCAGATGATGGAGACAGAAAAAAACAAAACTATGCTGTGACATCACCACTCGTGTAAAATCTGGCGCAGCTAGGGACACCCTCCAGTATTTTCTCTGTCTTCAGCAGATGGTGGTTGCTGTCTCATGTACAGCTTAGGCCTGGAGCTCCTGGCAGACGATGAGGATGCCGGCCAGTTGAACATGGTCACTTAAGAGCCCCGGGGTATATATGAGATACCCCTCTGGCTGGTCTCTTCTTCTTGAGAGTAAAATGGCTAGGAAAGCCAGTACAGTTCTGTTTTATTTTGGGGTCATGAAGACCCTCAGAGGAGGTGCCTAGGATCTTCAGTTATCTACCTTTTATTTTATTTTATTTTTTTCACTACAGTTATTTTCTCCAGGAACAAGCAGAAAGTCAGTCCTCACTTATGGGGTGATGGCGCCGACAGAGCCCTCGCAGTAATCTCTCTCCAGCTTTCAAAGAAAGCCTTTGGGAGATACCCCACGCATGCATGGTTCCCTTCCCGCCAAAGGGTGCCTTCTTGCCTCCGTTTCCTTTTTTCCACGGAGCTCATCAGATGCATGGCAGTTCCCCTCGGAAAAAGTTGATAGTTTTTGTCTTAAAAATTTAGCTTTTCTCTGGTCGCTTACCGTCCCTTCTTGTCCCCGAGTCCGCCTGCCTCTGTGTTGCACTTTCACAGGTTCTTTTCTTGTCTCGGACTTCCATCTCAGTCAAGAGATAGTCTTACCGACTTTCTTCCTGAGACCTCACGCCGACTGGGCGTCGGCGGTCCTGCATATGCTTGACTGAAAGGGGGCTCTCACCTTCTACATGCAGTGCACCCAGGGTCATCGCAAGTCCCACCAGTTCTTCATCGCCTATGATCTATGATCCTAACCGTCTGCGGCTTGCAGTCACCAAGCACACACTCTGTCTGCGTCACCTTTGCTCAGGCAAAGGCTGGAGCCCCGCTGGATCTTTGAGTCACTGCGCACGGTGTCCGTGCCAGTGCGGTGTTAGCAGCTTCGCTGCGCTCAGTGCCTCTGACAGATATTTGCCAGGCTGCGACCTGGTCTTTAGCAAATACCTTCACTTCACATTACTGACTGGAGAGAGAGTCCTGTCAGGACAGCGCCTTCGGACAGGCTGTACTTCGTAATCTGTTTGGGGTATAAGCAACTCCTGCCCTCCGACCCTTCTTCTGCGTCTAACGGGAGCTTGGCCCCCGAGGACCTGAGGACTTGGTCTCCTTCAGGTCGTTGGCATCTGCTCACGGCTTCGCGGAGGCGCTTTTGCTTACAGGTTTCGGTAGCCTGTCGCTGGGGAGTCCCATAAGTGAGGACTGACTTCCTGCTTGTTCCTGGTAAACCGTAGTGACTCACCTGTAACAGGTATTCTCCAGGGACAGCAGGAATCAGTCATCACTACCCTCCCATCTCCCCTTCAGAGTTCCTATTCTTAACCTTCCCTTGCCATCTGCTTAATAGGGCTCTAGCTATGGGACCTGACTGAGCAAGATGGCACCCTTGGGTGGAAAGAGGACCACCCATGTGTGGCAGCAATCCCAAAGGCTTTCTTTGAAAACTGGGGAATTGCTCCGCACGGGCTCCGTCGGTGCCGACGTCACACATAAGTGAGTAAACTACGCTTTCGGTTCTTGCATTCCTTCAGGATGGCCTTGAGAAGGGGTTGGCTTGGAGTTCCCTGAGGGTTCAGTTTGCTTCTCTCTCCTAATTTCAGGGACCTGTTGCGGGCTGCTGTCTTGCATTGCACCAGGATATGGCACATTTCCTTCATGGTATTCAGGCCTTACGCCCGCCAGTATGTCTAGTAGTTCCACCGTGGGATCTGACACTAGGATTTGCAGGTGCTTATGCAGGCTCCCTTTGAGCCCCTAATATATGCTACGCTAGAAGACCTCTCTTTAAAGATGCTCTATTTTGGTAGCTGTCACCTTGGTGCAGTGAATCTCGGAGTTACAGGAGCTTTTCTGTCAGGATCCTTTCTTGACCTTTTCGTCCAAGGAAGTGACCTTACGGGCTGGTACCTTCCTTCTTGCCCATGTTGACCAGGTTATTTCCCTGCCAGCCTTTTCTTGCATAGTTTTCATTTGTTGAGTGTGAAGTCCAATGTAATTGCTTGATACAGAGCTCTTGGTGTTGAGCTTGAAACACAGTGCTGTGTTGCATACTGATGGGAGGAATTTCTTCATCATCTTACTTCCTTGGTATATTTTGGACTGGCTACAGCTTGAATAGCTTTTGGTGGCTGTTGTTGCAAGCTAAGGGGTCTATTCTGTACTGCGAATAGTGGGGATGGATGTCCCATTGGGCTATATGCCCCACTTTGTCCCTGGCAAAAGCCTCCCCGTACGAATAAGGAGTTTGTATGGGGAGGCTTAGATGGGGTGGGAGAGGCATTGTGGAGGCTGAGTGAGGGTGGGCAGTGAGCGGTCTGAGGCCCGGACATACAGGGCCGATTCTGAAGTCAGCCCTGTATGTTCGGGGCCTCGGATCTAGACGGGGGACTTATTCCGCCTTGGAGGTGGAATAAGTCCCCCTGATTGTCAGGGGACAGCAGGCCTGGGCAGTGGCAAAGAGGTGAGGGGGTGCAGGGGGTTCCCTGCAGCCTGACCCTGGCCATGAAAGGTCAGATCAGGGGTTGGGCTGTGGGTAACGAAGATTGTGGCCGGTGGCCAGGAATCGCAGCTCCTGAATGGAGCAGCGGTGCCATGGAACTGCGGCTCCACTCAGGAGCCTGACTGAGTTAGCCTGGTAGGGCTTTGTAAGTGCAGGCTGATCTGAATTGGTTCCCACCTGCACTTACAGGCCCAGACCTGATTCTGATCCCACAGGGCACGTCTAGCCCCAGCGGGATCAGAATCGGGTCTGCCTTTGTGCGTCCCGATTCAAATCGGATGCACAGGGACCTGCACGCACTCATTGGAATGTGCCTGTAAGTGAACATTGCATTAAATCTAAGTTATATTTATTACCACATTTTGTGTTTAGCACTATATTTTGTGTTTGACACATTCACAGGTTGATTTTTCAACCATCTTAATATTAAAAGGAGGGTTCGGGTCTAGAGGGTTTCCTCTCCTAATGAACAGTCCGACATGTAATCTTTATTAGCTACAGCTCTCCTTTTGGGTTTGACCATTTTTAGTTTGGCCTTTAGAGCAGGCCCCAGTAAAGATAAAGTCCTTCGTTTTGTGGATGTCCACGGGGTGCCTTTGTGATAACTGAAGATGACAAATCATCTTTTGCCTTTCAGATCACCTCTTTGTCCTCTTTTCAGAGCCTCGTAAGGGGCAGGTAACTTCAAAAGGCTACTCTTGAGCACTGGATTAAAGAAGCAATCACTTCGGCCTATTTGTGGAGGGGTAAACCTGTTCCTGAGGGATTAAGAACGCATTTGACTCGGGTTCAAGCAGCTTCCTGGGCAAAAGTCCAGTGTTTCGCATCTGGATATCTGTAGGGCAGCAACATGGTCTTCCTTATCTACTTTTGTCAGGCACTATCGTTTGGATATTCAAGCTAGGGCAGCAGCTCATTTTGGCGCTCGGGTGCTCACGGCTGTGGTTGGTTGGTTGCCCTTTTGTGGTGGACTGGTCTAGCAGGAAGATCTAGAAGGTAAAATTTTACTTGCTGTTAATTTTCTTTCTCCAGGACCAAACATATGGGTGTCATCGGCGCCGATGAAGCCCCAGCGGAGCATTTCCCCAACTTTCTATGAAAGCCTTTGGGAATGCAGGCACGCATGCGCGGTTCCCTTCCCGCCTAAAGGTGCCATCTTACCTCGGTCTCTTTTTTACCGTGAAGCCCACCGGACGTGTGCCCAGTTTTCCGGTTAAAATTAGATTTTTCAGCGATTTTGCTCTTTTTCTACCGGTTCGACGCCGGTTCCCCTCCCGCCGGGTTTGGTACACCGGTATCGAGCCCGATTCTTCTTTTCGGTTTTTGCCCTTCGTGGCTGGCGTTCGCGCCTTTTTTCTCTTTTTCCCTGGAAGGCCGGTCCTTTGACCTCGCGGGGACTCTTTTTTTCCCCGATGGCTTCTAGTGGTTTTAAGAAGTGTGATCGGTGTAAGAAACTAAGGTCTCTCACCAACACACACGACTGCTGCCTTCGGTGCCTCGGCCCCGACCATGATCCTAAGTCGTGCGGGGTCTGTGGAAAAATGTCTTCCAAGGCACTACGAAGTCGCCAGCAGCAAAAGGAAAAGCTTTTCTCGGACTCAGCCTCCGGCCGGGCCCGGACCTCGTCTGAGGCCTCGACATCTCGGGATTCCGATCCTGTGCGCCATCGAAGCTCCTCGGACAGGGGGTCCCCTGACCGGGAACGCAAGAGGAAGAAACGGCTCGCGAGGGCATCGTCGGAAGAGGTCCCTGGTTCCTCGAGGGCCAGGTCTAAGACCCCCGACCGTCGCCCCGGGCCTGTGGAACCGGAGAAGCCTGCCAAAGTTCCTCGTGTGGAGCCGGAGTCTGCTGGACACGTAAGCCCCGTAGTCCTCGTGGACTCTCCTCCCAGGGAGCCGACATCGGGCCCGGCACCGCCGGGGCCTGAGTCGGTAGTTGCTGCGTCTCCCGAGCTGAGTCTCAGGATGACAGCCTTGGAGAGCAGAATGTCTGCCTTCATGGAGCAGCAGTGGGCACTGATGGCCAGCCTGTCTGGCGCATCTGCCCCGACCACCGGGGCGTCGAAGTCGACCCCGGAGACCGAGCCGATACTCGAGTCCATAGTGGCTCGGAGTCAACCTCAGTCGCGGTCTCCCTCGACCTCCCGTTCGGGACCGAGGGCGTCGACACCGGTGCTTCCGGCGTTGGGACGGGTGCTCCAGGGCCCCGCGGGGTCAGACCCCGACTCTTCCTCGGACGAGTCGGCTTGGGAGACGGAGGACGAGGAGTCTCCTGATACCTTAAAGACTCGGTGCGTCCCTTCGGACTCACCGCAGTCTGAGCCCCGGAGTAGGTCCCCCCCGGAGGACACCCAGTTCTCTGAGTTCGTCCGGGATATGGCCACTGCCTTGGCTATTCCGTCGGATCCCGAGGAAGAGCCTCGAGCTGAAGAGCTCGAGGCGCTGCAGTATGACTCGCCTCCGAAGGAGGCCTTTACTGTCCCGGTTCCTCTGATGCTGGAACGGCTCCTCTTCCGTATGTGGGAGGCACCGGCCTTGGCGCCGGTTCTTAGCAAGTGAGTCGATTCCATCTATCGGCTCCGGAAGAGCCCTGGCTTTCAGAAGGCACAGCTATCACACCATTCCATGGTTGTGGAATCGGCCATGCATCGTCTGAAGAGTCAGAAGATGCACTCCGCGGTGCCTCCTGGCAGGGAGGCCCGAAACCTCGATGGCGTCGGTAGAAAGTGCTTTCAGGGCTCGTTGCTTGCTTGCCGTGTCCAGTCTTACCAGCTGTACATGGGCATGTACTTGCGGGATCTGGCCAAGGAGTTGGCCGGGTTCTCTGCTGGTCTCTCCGGGGAACCCTTGCAGAGATTTAAGTCCTTGTCCTCGGGGATTCGGGACTGCTCGAAGTTCATGTCCCGCGCCGCCTACGATGGCTTCGAGGCTTCGGCCCGAGTTGCGGCAGCCAGCATCGCAGCTCGACGCCATGCATGGCTGCAGTCATCGGACCTCGAGCCATGGGTTCAGGACAAGTTGGTCGATGTCCCTTGCCGAGGTGAAAACCTTTTTGGCAAGCCCATGACTGAGAAGGCCGCTCAGCTCGAGACCGAGCACCTCACTCGGACAAGGCTGTCGAGGAAGACCTTTGCCCCTTCTCATAAAAAGAAGGGGTCGGGTAAAAAGCCCTTTTACCCGAGGAAGGGCACTGCCTACAAACAGTACCCACAGTATCAGGCTGCCCAAGCTGCCCCCCAGGGTCAGCAAGCCAAGGGCCAGGGTAATGGGCCCCGTAGGCAGAGGACCCCCAAGCCTCAGGCCCCTGCTACCACTCAGCAGGGTGGGGGTTTTTGACTCCTTGAGCATAGCCTCTCCTCCACTGCTCTCCCAACCCTGCACGGGAGGTCGTCTCACCCTCTTTGCCCACCAGTGGCCCCTTATCACGGGGGACAGTTGGGTGCTGGAGATAGTCCACAAGGGCTATGCCCTCCATTTCCACCAACTGCCACCCCCGTACTTTCCAGGGGAGCCTCCAAGGCCTCCTCTGCACACAGACCTTCTCCGTCAGGAGCTTCAGGGTCTGTTGGTGGACAGGGCGGTGGAGCCTGTGCCTCCCCACTTGCGAGGTCACGGATTCTACTCCAGGTATTTCCTGGTGCCCAAAAGGACAGGTGGCTTTCGTCCCATTCTGGACCTCAGGAACCTCAACAAGTTCCTAGTGAAAGAAAAGTTCAAGATGCTTACTCTTGGAACCCTTCTGCCCTACCTACAGCAGGGAGATTGGCTATGCTTCTTAGATCTAAAGGATGCGTACACTCACATCCTCATTCATCCAGACCACAGAAAGTACCTCAGGTTCATTGTGGGAGGAAACCATTATCAGTACAGAGTGCTGCCTTTCGGCCTCACCTCCGCCCCCAGAGTCTTCACAAAGTGCCTAGCAGTGGTGGCGGCCTACCTGAGAAATCAGGGCATCTTTGTCTTCCCCTGTCTGGACGACTGGCTCATCAGGGGTCAGACAAGTCAGGAGGCCAATCAAGCCACCCTCAGGACCATTGCTCTTCTACAACGCCTGGGTTTTGTCATAAACTTCGCAAAGTCCACTTTGCTCCCTTCCCAGAACTTGGAGTTCATAGGGGCAAGGTTGGACTCTCTCCTGGCAAAGGCATTCTTGCCAGAAAACAGAGCCCAAAGGTTGATGGCCTTGGCAAGT
Source organism: Ichthyophis bannanicus (assembly GCA_033557465.1). Classification (NCBI taxonomy): domain Eukaryota; kingdom Metazoa; phylum Chordata; class Amphibia; order Gymnophiona; family Ichthyophiidae; genus Ichthyophis; species Ichthyophis bannanicus. The sequence goes on along the minus strand of CM066050.1, from coordinate 68,325,977 downwards.
CAATTTCTCAGCAGGTCCCTGGTCTCCGCCAGACTCTGCCTGAGGCTTCTGGGCCACATGGCTTTGACAGTACATGTGACCCCCAATGCCAGGCTCCATATGAGGCCTGCACAGTGGTGCCTTCGGACTCAGTGGTCACAGGCAGCCTCAGAGACAGGATAAGGGTGTCCAGACCATTTCTGCACTCCCTCAACTGGTGGCTGCACCCACCCAATCTACTGAAAAGGGTGCCTTTTCAGATTCCAGGGTACACAGTAGTACTGACAACAGATGCCTCCCTGCAAGGCTGGGGAGCTCATTGTCTGGGCAAGTGCACCCAGGGCTTCTGGTCTCCCTGGGAAGCTGCACAGCAGATCAATCTCCTCAAACTCAGAGCTATTCGATTAGCACTCAAAGCTTTCACACCTACCCTGGCTCACCAGTCTGTCCTGATTCAGACAGACAACCAGGTTGCCATGTTTTATGTGAACAAACAGGGCGGAACTGGGTCCAGAATCCTTTGTCGAGAGGCTCAGGACCTTTGTTCTTTTGCCCTCAAGCACAACATGCTCCTCAAGGCTGTGTACCTTCCAGGCCAGGACAACTACCTGGCAGACAGGTTAAGCAGGATTCTGCAGCCCCACGAGTGGCAGCTGCATCCTTCGGTAGTTCAGAAGATCTTTCTCAAATGGAGTCTTCCTTTGATGGATCTTTTTGCCAGCCCACTGAACAAGCAACTGCCAAAGTTCTGCTCCAGGCAACCACATCCTCTGCGGATAGCACCGGATGCCTTTCTGATATCTTGGTCTCAGGGCCTCCTCTATGCGTTTCCTCCCACGCCCTTGGTGGCCCGAACTCTGTTCAAGATTCTTCAGGACAAAGCCTCGGTCCTTCTGGTAGCTCCCAGATGGCCGAGACAGCCTTGGTTTCCTCTTCTGCTTCAACTGGCGGTGGATCATCCACTACCTCTGGGGTTGCAACCCAACCTTCTCACACAAGACCAGGGTTCCCTTCTGCACCCCAATCTCAAGTCTCTCAATTTGATGGCCTGGAGGCTGCAAGGGTAGTCTTGGCTCCCTGGAGCCTGCCTCAGGAGGGTTGAGGAGGTTGTCCTAGCCTCTAGGAAACAGTCCACTAGGAAAACCTATGCTCTCAAATGGAAGAGGTTTTCTGTGTGGTGTCAGCTACGTACAGAAGATCCTTTCTCCTGTACTGTGCCAGTAGTCCTTCAGTACTTACTGCACTTGTCAAATCAAGGTCTTAAATCCAATTCTGTTTGGGTCCACCTCTCGGCTCTAGCAGCTCACCACTCATTGGTAGAGGGGGCAGTGTCTCTCTGGTCACCCCTTGGTGTCCCGCTTTCTCAGGGGCTTGCTTTTGCTCAAGTCTTCCATCCGTCCTCCTGCCCCTGAGTGGGAGCTGAATGTGGTCTTGCAGCAGCTGACTCGCCCACCTTTTGAGCCGATGGCTACTTGTCCACTACACTTCCTCTCCTGGAAGACACTCTTCCTAATAGCCCTTACCTCGGCTAGGCGAGTAAGTGAGCTTCAAGCCCTGGTCTGTGACAGGCCTTACACCAGGATTTACAGGAACAGGGTAGTCCTCAGGACTCATCCAAAGTTCCTTCCTAAGGTTGTCTCCTCTTTCCACCTCAATCAGGAGGTGGTTCTTCCAACATTCTTCCCTAGGCCTCATGCTAGCCAGGCTGAAGCAGTCCTGCATACCCTGGACTGTAGGAGGGCCTTATCCTTCTACCTTGACCGTACGCAGGGGCATAGAAGGGTTACTCAGCTCTTCGTATCTTTTGACCCCAATAAGTTGGGGTTAGTTGTGTCCAAGCATACCTTGTCCATCTGGGTGGTTGACTGTATCACCTGGGCTTACAAGGCGGCTGACCTTCCTTTGCCTCAGTGGCTCATCTCCTCTCTGTGCCCTTGGTAGACATCTGCAGGGCTGCAACTTGGTCTTCAAGCCAGACTTTTGAAGCCCATTACTGCCTGAAGAGGGAGTCCCGTAGGGACAGTGCTTTTGGCCAGGCAGTACTCTGGAATCTTTTTGAGGTTTAGGCAACTCCTGCCCTCTGTTGGACTACCGGTGGAGGTTGTGTCCTTGAAAAGCCTTTCTTTGCTGCTGAGACTAGAGGGAGTACTCTTGTTCAGCCTGGGTAGCCCAGAGCTAGGGAGTCACCCATATGTGAGGACTGACTTCCTGCTTGGTCCTGGAGAAAGAGTAGTTACTCACCTGTAACAGGTGTTCTCCAGGAGCAGCAGGAATCAGTCCTCACAACCCTCCCTCCTCCCCTTGGAGTTGCAGTTGTACATAGTTTATTTTTACATTTTTGTGTGCTGTTCTTAGCTATGTCATTTGACTGAGGTAAGATGGCACCTTTAGGCGGGAAGGGAACAGCACATGCGTGCCTGCATTCCCAAAGGCTTTCATAGAAAGCTGGGGAAATGCTCCGCTGGGGCTTCATCGGCGCCGATGATACCCATATGTGAGGATTGATTCCTGCTGCTCCTGGAGAACACCTGTTACAGGTGAGTAACTACTCTTTCCTTGGAGTCCGTCCAGACCCCGGGCCATGCCAAGCCATAATTGTGTCCTGTGTGACTTGCAAACCTGGCACCTCCCCCTGCCCATGACATCAGTCATTTGCCCCATCCCCAGCATCTCCCTATCTTAGCCAACCTCTTCATGTCGAGCCGGGTCCCTTCTGCACTGCCTGTCTGGCCACCGCGTTTCCTGTTCTCTTGGCAGCGGAGGCAGTGGCGGGTCTTTCCGACTCTACACTTACATGGCTGGTGTGATCCCTCCCCCCTCTGATAAAAGCTCAAGTCAGAAGAAGAGGGGACCAGACAAGCCATGCAAGTGTGGAATTGCAAAGACCTGAGTTTGTTTGTCTTTATTTTAAATTGGAGGGCCGCCGCCAAGGGAACAGGAAAAGTGGCGGCAGGGCACAGGCTGGGTAGGCAGCGTGGGGGGGGGGGGTGGGAACTGAGGCCGGTGATCGGCAAATCTAAATGCGTCCCTGTATTTTTTGCACCTTGTGCAGCTGCACCGCTCACACAGGCCTAGGTATGACATAGAATCCAGAATATGCCTGCTTTCTCGGCTTTGTGCCTTGACAAGGGACATTTTGTCCATGCAGAATTTATGGACATAGTTTGGAGTCTATCCATTGTTGTTTGGTTGGTCTCGGGGCCCCTTTGGAGAATTCTCAAAGGTTTCCATTTGCTTGTTACAAATACTGGAGGGTGCCCCTAGCTGCACTAGGTTTTATGCCAGTGGTGATGTCACAGCATAGTGTTTTGTTTTGTTTTGTTTTGTTTTTTCTCTGTCTCCATTATCTGCTGGCAGGGGGAGATAACTGGTCTAGTAGGATTCCAGGAAAGGAAATTAACGGTAAGTAAAGTGTCATCTTCTATGACCTCCACTTCCCCACCGTATCACTGTAAAACTGTTTTCAACATGGTCCTTTTTTGGGGGCTATAACCAGGACTTGTCTGCTTTTCAGAGTAACCAGAGTATACAAATATGGCCGAGTGCATTTTACAATGTCTGTAAAACCTGACTGGTTTGTGGCTCTTGTGAATTTGGAAGAAAGTCCTCCATCCCCCCTCACTCCCTCTACCTTAGCACAAAATGCTAAGAGCCATCATTCTTTTACCTGCAGAAAGCGTGGGTACACATGCATACAAAACAAAGTTTAACATATAAAAGCATATCGCCTTATTATGCACTTTTACACATTTGTTATGGGAGGGGTAGTGTTCTGATGATCATGATTGAATCGGGGGGGTGGGGGGTTAAGGGGTTGAAGATTCACCTGGGATGCCCAGTACCCAATGGAGGAGACCAAAAAACCCAGATGACCTAAAAGCATACTGTGACACCACTAACAAGATCAAACAAGAGTATCGCTCTAATCTCATACTGAGAGCCATTAATAAACCTAGGGAGCTCTTTGAAATAGCCAAGCTGCTCACCAAAGACCCTACTCTGCCAAAATGAGATACTGCCCTGAATCCACAGTACATGGCACAATACCTATACGTCACACACAATATACGTAACTCCAACAGTCTCTCTCTGCCTTCCCACACTCTAAACACTCCTGGTCTACCTTTGGAACCGTGTCCCCAGAACTCGACAAAATCATCACCAGCATTAACATCACTACCTCACCACTTGACTCCTGCCCAGTATCCTGGATAAAAATCACAAGAGCACACCTCATACCCTTCATCTCTAAAACAGTACAGAGCTCCCTAACATAAAATCTCATGCTACCCTCACTAAAACAAGTATCCATCAGAGCACTCTTAAAGAATCCAAATCTTAATACAAACTCACCAGCCTCATACAGACCCACTGCCAGCATCTCTTTTATAGCAGAAATCATTAAAAAGGCTGTACAAACCCAACTCCAGGACCATATAAACAACCACTCACCACTGGACCAACATCAGCATGGGTTCCGTCCTGGTCAAAACATTGAAACCCTCCTCACATCTCTACTAGACAAGCTCCTAACTGGCACAGAAGACCTCACACATAGATTAATCCTGTTATTCCTGGATATATCTGATGCTTTTGACTCTGTGTCCCACCATATCCTGCTCAACAGACTTAATTTATTATTATTTTTTTTTTTATTTAATTCTCTTATATACCGCGCTATTCTGCATCAGTGCAGTTTACATTGAACAAACTGAAATTACATTGAACAGGGCATTATAACTTGGAGATAACTATTTTACAGGGAACATGGGCTATGGAGGGTTAAGTGGCTTGCCCAAGACCACAAGGAGCACCTGTGGGACTAGAAACCCCAGTCCTTCCGGCCCAAGGTTGCTGTCCTCTAGTGGGATTTGAACCCTCGACCTTCCAGCCTGAAGAACCTTGCCCCAACCACTAGGCGGCTACTCCACTCCACAAAGTCCTCAAAGTCCTGCTCAAATAGTTTCACTCCTACCTCTCAGACTGCAGCCATCAAGTAAAGGTTGGAATTCGCAAATCCTCCTCCTTCTCTCTACTACAAGGAGTCCCCCAAGGCTCATCCCTCTCTTCCCTACTGTTCAACATCCACATCCAACCGCTGTGCACACTTATCCAGAAATTCAAAATTAACTGCCAGTTCTATGCCGATGACATCATGATCTACACTCCATTCTCCACAACCGCAGTGGATTATTCCAAAGTCGCCAACTGCTTCTCTGAGATAGGTTGTGGAGGTGGAGCCAGTTAACTAACAATCAACTACACCAAAGCCGAGATCCTGCACATCACAAATCACAAGAGACCCCGACTCCAAGCCCCCCTCTTCAGTCAAACTGGGTAATGAAGACATCCAAGTCAAACCAGAAATCCAGGTACCTCTGTTTTACTCTTGATCAAAACCTAAACCTCCAAGCGCAAATCAAAGCACCACCGAGTCTGTCTACCATAAGTTCAGAATCTTAAAAAATCTATGCCCCTTCCTGGATCTGCAAGTCTTCCGCTCCGTCTTTCAAGCAATCATCACTCCCCTGCTTGACTACTGCAACTCAGTTTACCAAGGACTACCTTGGTATTAGTACAAAATACAGCAGCACAGATCATTCAAAAAGCGTCACAACAGACTTATATCACATCCATCTCGAAACTCCACTGGCTCCCCATCACCTTAAGAATCAAATACAAAACCATAATGAATGTATACAAAGTACTAAACAGCCAATCATATGAACACTTGCATACACTGCTAAACAAACCCAAGAGTGATAGACCAAGAAGCAACAATACACTAAATCTCCTCTATGTTCCACTTCAGTTCAGCAAGAAAAAGAATGCACATGCCAAAGAACATTTTCTCTGTACACACTCACTACCTTCCACTATAAGGAACATTGAGTTAATTGGAGACTTCAGAAAGACATTAAAAACCCACCTCTTCCAAAAGCATTTTGGTGCAGACCCCCCATAGAGCTCTACCCTTCACAGACTATCCCAACACAATATAAACTCTCCTACCTCAACTCCAGATTCCCACCACAAACTACCACTGCCTAAATTTCCCCCCACTGCCAATGTAATCCACCTCACCCCAGACACACTGCACCCTTGAACTACACCCATATTACTCCTCCCCCTCCAGTATACATAGTTTAACCCCCATAGCCATGTTTGAGATCATGCTAAGTACTGTCCAAGTTCTTCTACCCCTTTGATGTTATATGTAACCACTGTTCCACTTAAGTTCTCTGTATTGCACTATGTTCTGTGTAAACCATTTTGACTATAGAAAAACAATATTAAAAAAGATGATGGATAAATAACAGCCCTGCCTTCATGTTTGTAGAGGTTGAGTGGTAGTTTAAGCGAGACCATGCGGAGCTCGGTCACGCACTGTCTGAAAGCTCTCAAAATGCTGCTTTTGACTTTAACTTTGAGGCTATCTCTAGGGTGGCAACTTTACAGTGGTGATATGCCTGTGTCCTAAACTAATCCTTGGCGGCAGCAGCAGCATCTGTTTTAGAGACTTGTGAGGGCTGATTCTGAATAGTTTCCAACTGTGACAACATTGCTGTCAGTTCTGGTGTGGGTGAGCTATGATACATGAATCTCTTTGAGTAATGCCACTTGTCTAGAGACACAGCTCATCCGTAGCGTTAGTGTTCAGTTTTTGGAATTTTGAAAATGATTATTTTTCTTTCCCCCCCCCCCCTCTCTGGAATTTTAACAGTTCGCTGTTCCTGCTGGAAAGGGCACAGCCGCGGTAAGAACGGCTGTAGCACCAGCACAGAAGGCGCAGCAAAATGTAAGCAGCAGTTCGTCAGACAGCGAGGAAGGACAGAATCCGCCAGCACGAAGTAAAGAAACTTTCTTCCGTCTTATTCATGACTAATAGATTTTAGTTCTTATCCTCTTCTTTATTCATTTTGTCAAGTTCTGGTAATCCACCAGTATAACGTGGCCTTTAATTGTAATTTTGGTATTACATAAGGCATGTTGCAGCTGGGGAAGCTTTGGGCATGGTATGGAGTCAAAATACCTATGGTCCTATTTCTAAGCCTACAGAGCATGAATAAAAGGAAGATAAGGTTTGGCCTCATAGAGGCAGCAGAACCTATGTGTGTGCAGGTGGTAGGAGGAGGGTAGTGAAGTAATAATATGTATCATTTGTATAGCGTTACGGGATACATGTAACACTGTACAGTGGTACGATATCTTCCTCCCCAAAGAGCTTACAAGTTAAGTGGGCACCTGAGGCAGTGGGAGATAGCGACTTGCTCAAGGTCACGAGTGTCGGTGGGATTTGAAACCCAGTTCTCAGCTCATTGCTCTAATCACTAGGCTACTTCCCCTCCCCCTTGCCATTCTACCCCCTTCTGCCATCATCTAATTAATTTGGAGAAGAGGTGGAATATCTATATGATAGGGAGGGCGGAGGATGAATTAAGTATGTACTGGGAGTGGGGGACAGGCTCTGTTTTAAGAAAAAAGGAATGACTTGATGATGCTTGGATCTGTGGTAATTGCTATAAACTTAGGGCCCCTTTTACTAATGTAGGTCAAGCAGTTCGTGTGAGAATTAGTGCATGCCTGCGCCAATGCAGCAGCTCGACAGTGCCGTATATCTCACATTAACCGACATGGGGAATGGGCATAGACTATACCTTGCATGGTAAGCTGCTGAGTGATGATTGTTAATGCAGCAGATAACACCTAATCTCCAGGAACAAGCAGGAATAAGTCATCACATATGGGTACGTCGGTACCGACGGAGCCTGCGCGGGAAAGCTCCCCAGCTTTTCAGATGAAAAGCTTTTGGGGCCTCCCACTGCACATGCGCGCTGCCTTCCCGCCTTCCTGACCAGCTCTCCTCAGTTCTTCTTTTTCCGCGGAGCCAGCAGGTCGTGTTCCTGTCACCGCTGAAGAATTTATTACTTTTGTTTGTTTCTTTAGACCGTGTACCTGCCTTCCCCATACCGAAACCGGTATCGCCGGTCTCTCTTTCTTTCTATATAAAAAAAAAAAAAAAGACTTTTTTATTTTTCTTCAGCACAGCTTGGTACCCGTTGTTAGGCCTTAAGGCCTACACAAATTCTCCTCATGGAGAAGCCAGTCCCTGGTTTTAAAAAATGTACCAAATGCAGTGCTGTCATTTCTGTCACAGACACCCATGAATGGTGTCTCAAATGTTTGGGACCTGAACACTCCATACCGGACTGCCCATCCTGCACCCAGATGTCTAAACGCGGTTTGCAGAACCGGGCTAACAAGCTCCATGTGCTGTTTCCTTCAGAAGCATCACAGTCATCCAGGTCTTCCTCTCCGGATGGATCTCAGGTAACCAAAACTTCTGTGGGCAAATCCTCTAAAAGCAAATCTCTTTCTAAAGATCGAGAGGCTCTCAATTCTGAGTTCGAGGATTCTGCCCAGGCCAAAAAGCCCCGGCGGGAGGTTCCGGCCTCCAAAGCAATCATGGGGTCACAGGTTGACATCGATGGCACGGCCTCGACAGATCACCTGTTGGACTGCTCTGGGGTACCGGCCCATACCGGTACCGACATCCAGGCAGTAGTGGCGTCTATGGGCAGTACTGTCCAGACCATGCAGCAAGCCGTTCTGGCATTCATTAAGGCTGCGACGCCCTCGGTACCGATTTCATCGGTACCGACCCCGGTTCCGGTATCTACGCCGGAACCGAGACCATCGACTTCTAAACGTCGATCGGTTCCGCATGCCGGATTCCGGCTTTCGCCCGGTACCGATCCCATGCCCGATACGCCCGATGTCGATACCGATCGGTATGCGTATCGTACATTGGCAGTACAGAGGGAGGACTCAGATTCTTCTGATGAATTCAATTCCTCTGATGACTCTGCTGAGCTTACTCTTCCTGAGGAGCCCTCTTCTCCCAAGAGGAGGATGTCTCCTCCAGAGGATTTATCCTTTCAGGATTTCATTGTTGATGTAGCTAAAGCACTTTCTATTGCTACATCTTCTGAAAGAGAACCCAGATCAAAAAATTGGACATTTTAGGATACTCAAAAGCTCCTAAAGAGGCAGTCACTCTGCCTGTCCATGAAATCCTTCAAGAACACTTGATGGATTTGTGGGAGACTCCCTTAACATTGTCTCCCCATTCCCGCAGGTTGGACACCATGTATCGGGTCCCTCCTTCACCTGGGTTCCAGAAAACTCAGCTGCCTCACCACTCCATTGTGGTGAAGTCTGCCATGAAGAAAATAAAGAGTCCTAAAAGGCATTCTTCTACCCCTCCAGGGCGAGAATGTAAGAACCTAGACTCTTTTGGAAGAAAGATGTTCCAGGCTAGTATGCTTATAGCCAGGATCAACTCTTATAGCCTTTATATGGGTATGTATCTTGGGCAACTTGCCCTAAAAATACAGAATTTTGCCCCCTTTATCCCTGATGATCAAAGGGCGGACTTCTTTTCTATGGTGACACAACTTTCAGGGGTCTCCAAGTTCTCCAACAGGGCAGCCTTTGATTCCTTTGAGGTTGCAGGCAGAGCTTCGGGAATTGCTATTGCAGCCCGACGTCTCGCTTGGCTCCAGGCTTCTAACCTAGAACCCTGGGTTGTAGAAGGCCTCAGGAACCTGCCCTGTACCGGTGAGAACTTATTTGGGGAAGACTGGCAAATTAAAGCTGCTCAAATGGATGCAGAAAATGCCACTCTAGATAGACTTTCCAAGTCTACTTCTACCCCTACCAAAAAGAAGCCCTTTAAAAGGCCTTACTATAAAAAGACCAGATTTCCTACAAATACTGGCCAGCAATCTGCTCAGCCTCGCCTTGCGGCTAAGCGTCAACAATCTAAGCAGGTAAAGTCAAAGCCTGCAGTGTCTGCTACACCCCAGCAGGCTCAACCCCCTCAGGGGTTTTGACTTCCCTCTAGAGAACTTGCCGTTTCTGGCTCTAGAACAACCAGAGCCCCTCACCATTCCTGGAAGGCTAGCTCATTTTGCTCCCAGATGGGAACAAATCACATCAGAGCAATGGACCCTCTCTATTATCCGAGAGGGCTACAAACTTCATTTCTCCAGCCTTCCTCCCCATACCATGGTGAGGCAATTCAGTTCTCCCCCATCTCTTCTGACCCTGTTGGGTCAGGAAGTCTCTTCTCTCCTTGCCTCCTCCTCAACAGGGGTTAGGTTTCTACTCCCCTTACTTTCTCATAACAAAGAAGACAGGGGGCTTCAGACCTATCCTAGATCTGAGAGAATTGAACAGGTTTCTATTCAAGGAGAAATTCAAAATGCTCTCTTTGGGCCTTCTCCTTCCATACCTTCAGAGTCAGGATTGGCTTTGTTCTCTAGATCTCAAGGATGCGTACACTCATATACTCATCCATCCATCCCACAGAAAATATCTAAGATTTCTGTTCCAGGGAAAACATTTCCAGTACAGAGTACTACCCTTCGGTCTGGCCTCTGCTCCAAGAGTCTTCACAAAATGCATGGCAGTCGTAGCCGCATTTCTCAGAGGCATGGGAATCTTTGTCTTCCCATATCTGGACGACTGGCTCATCCGAGCTCCATCTCAGTTAGGAGCCCAGATGTCTCTGGACCGCACAAGGCGCATTCTTCAATATCTGGGACTTGTGGTAAACATTCCCAAATCCCAACTCATCCCTACTCAGTCTCTGGAATTCATAGGGGCTTATCTGGATTCCACCACTGCAAGGGCCTACCTTCCTCTGGTCCGAGGCCAAAGGCTAATAAGCTTGGCCTCCCAAGCTCAGTCCAGAAGTCACTTGTCAGCCAGAGAAATGCTGCAACTTCTGGGCCACATGGCCTCCACGGTTCATGTGGTGCCCTATGCTCGTCTCCATATGAGAGCAGCTCAATGGACATTGGCCACCCAGTGGTCTCAAGCATCGGGACTGCTATCAGACCAGGTACTCACCTCAAAACGTCTGTTTTGGTCTCTCCAGTGGTGGACATCCTCCAAAAATCTGTTGTTGGGGATCCCCTTCCAACCTTCGTTGCCCCAAGCAACCCTCACAACAGATGCCTCCCAAACAGGGTGGGGAGCTCATCTTCAACATCTCTCCACTCAGGGAACCTGGTCTCCCCAAGAGACCACCCTTCATATCAACTTTCTGGAACTGCGAGCAATCTTCCTTGCCCTCACAGTCTTCCACACCCTCCTTGCCAACCTGACTGTCCTAGTCCAAACAGACAATCAGGTGGCCATGTTTTATGTCAACAAACAAGGAGGGACGGGCTCTCTGTCGCTTTGCAACGAAGCTCTCAGATTATGGGCCTTCGCCAGAGAGCATCAAATTCATCTTCTGGCAGTATATCTTCCAGGAGTTCAAAACTCTCGGGCAGACAGACTCAGTCGAGTTCTGCTCCCACACGAATGGTCCCTACATATGGACCAGATACGCAGAATCTTTCAGGAATGGGGGACCCCGGACATAGACCTCTTTGCAAGTCCGTGGAATGCCAAACTTCCCCGGTTCTGTTCCAGGACTCCGTGTCAGGGAGCTCAGGCCAACGATGCCTTTCTCCTGCATTGGGGTCAGGAATTCCTGTACGCTTTCCCACCCATTCCTTTGATTCCCAAGACTCTGTTCAAACTTCAGAGGGATCACGGATCCATGATCCTCATTGCTCCATGCTGGCCCCGCCAAGTGTGGTTCCCCCTCCTTCTACAGCTCTCCCAGGGCTCCTCCCTGGACCTGGGAGCTGCACCAGACCTTCTGTCTCAGGAGCAGGGGACTTTGTGGCATCCAAATCCCAAGTCCCTACATCTCCGAGCTTGGTTACTGAAGGCTTAAGCCTTCAAGAGTTTAATCTTTCTCAACCAGTGAAAGATATCCTTTATGCCTCTAGGAAATACCAGGCGTTCCTATGCTTTCAAATGGAAACGTTTTTCCATTTGGTGTGCTCAACAGGGTCTTGACCCTCTGGCACTTCCTTTGAATTCTCTACTAGACTATCTCCTGCATCTTTCCAATGCAGGCCTCAAGACGAATTCAGTACGAGTCCATTTAAGTGCTATTACAGCATCCTTAAAACCTATAAATGGACAATCTGTTTCCTCTCATCCTCTTATTGCAAGATTCATGAGAGGCCTAACCCTCACTAAGCCTCCCATCCGGCCTCCTCCGGTAGCATGGGACTTGAATTTAGTTCTGGGTCAACTTATGAAGCCACCTTTTGAACCGTTGGTATCTACCTCCCTGAAATTTCTTTCCTGGAAGGTCCTTTTCCTTATTGCAGTCACTTCGGCTCACCGCATCAGTGAACTGCAGGCTTTGGTGGCAAATCCACCTTATACCAGATTTCATCATGATAAGGTGGTCCTTAGGACGAATCCCCACTTTATGCCTAAAGTGGTCTCGCCTTTTCATCTTAATCAAGAGGTATATCTACCTGTCTTTTTTCCGGCTCCTCATGCATCCAGTGCAGAGAGGAACCTTCATACTCTTGACTGTAAAAGGGCTCTCGCCTTTTACCTCAATAGAACTCAGCCACATCGAAAGTCTTCTCAGCTTTTCGTGGCTTTTGATCCTTCTCATTTGGGACTTCCAGTCACCAAACGCACACTTTCCAACTGGATTGCTCAGTGTATTTCCTTTGCTTACCAGAGTAAGAACATTTCTCTGGAAGGCCATGTCACAGCTCACAATGTGAGAGCCATGGCCACTTCTATGGCTTATCTTCACTCTGTATCCATAGATCAGATCTGTCGAGCAGCCACTTGGGCCTCGGTTCATACCTTCACAGCCCATTACTGCTTGGACAAGGACTCCCGCCGGGATGCCTTGTTTGGTCAGGCTGTCCTCAAACACCTGTTCCATACTTAAACAACTCCTGCCCACCTTCCCAGAATGGATGCCTGAGATCCATACGAAGATGGTTACCCTTGGAGGGGGATCTCCCAGGCATCTCAGCTAGGGAGTCCCCATATGTGATGACTTATTCCTGCTTGTTCCTGGAGATAGCACAGTTACTTACCTGTAACAGGTGATCTCTGGGAACAGCAGGAATTAGTCATCACAACCCACCCACCTCCCCTAGGAGTTGTCTCTCTATTCCTCTATCTTCCTGTCCTCTCTCTATTGTCTCAGCTTTAAACTCAAACTGAGGAGAGCTGGTCAGGAAGGCGGGAAGGCAGCGCGCATGTGCAGTGGGAGGCCCCAAAAGCTTTTCATCTGAAAAGCTGGGGAGCTTTCCCGCGCAGGCTCCGTCGGTACCGACGTACCCATATGTGATGACTAATTCCTGCTGTTCCCAGAGATCACCTGTTACAGGTAAGTAACTGTGCTTTATGCACTTAACTCAACCTCTTATCTGCAGTGCAGTCAACGCTCAGTAAATATGTTTTCTGGGCTTTGATTGTATGGGAAGATGCTGGCACACACCCTAAAATTAATGCAGAGATTCATTTCATTTTGGTCATTTACACAGTTTAGTAAAAGGGGCCTTTAGTAAACCTATGCCTTGTCAGAACTCCTGCTCTTTCCATATAGTCATCTCGGGCCATTTCCAATAAGGACTGTTGACCCATGTTCAGTCCAGTGGGACTGAAATTTCAAGAGGCAGCTATGATGTATGCCTGTGGCATACATATTACTGGGATTGGGAGGGCAATGCTGATATCAAGGATCTGAAAAAGCTCCTGGGGTTTGATGTGTAGACTCTGAAGTTCCATATGCAGGACCACCTAAGCCCATTTAGATTGAGACCTTTGTACATGATGCTGATTTTCTAACAAAGAGCCAGTATTCTGGTTACTGTACTGTACAGGAATGTGAACTGGCCCCAGGAAACATCGCAGTCTCCAGAATCTCTTTCAGTTGAAATTTTTAAACGATCTTCCTTTTTATTTTACTTACTTAAAATATTTCTTATACCACGGTTCATGCATGGTGACCTTAAGACAGCATACATAATCAGGAAATCGATATGTACTAAGTAAAACATGAACAAAACCAAAAAGGGTGTTCACATCATCTTTTAATATTTATTTATTTTATTTATTTACATTCTCTTATATCAGTGCAGTTTACATTGAACAAACTGAAATTACATTGAACAGGGCATTATAACTTGGAGATAACTATTTTACAGGGAACATGGGCTATGGAGGGTTAAGTGGCTTGCCCAAGACCACAAGGAGCACCTGTGGGACTAGAAACCCCAGTCCTTCCAGCCCAAGGTTGCTGTCCTCTAGTGGGATTTGAACCCCCGACCTTCCGGCCTGAAGTACCTTGCCCCAACCACTAGGCCACTCCTCCACTCCAGTGCTGGATGATGCGTATGATAAATAAAGCATTATGTCACCTCTTTGCAATTTTGAGAATTTTCTCAGTTCCTTCCATATTTTAATAAACGCGCTTATACACAACTTATTGACATAAAAACACCTTTTCCTTTGAAGATAACATTCAGAAAATCCACAATCCAATCCACTTTCTAGATCTAGGACTGCTGTGAGGCTCACCAAAGAAACTGATCTCAGTGGGGCAGTCTAACAAATATATCAGCTGGTCGAGCCAAATGTCTGCTTTATACACTGTTTCCAGTAGAGTTTTAATGTAGAACACGTAACCTTCCATGGAGGTTAACTGTAATCACAGAAAAAGCGCCAGTGACCTCCCCTCAACTTTAATAGGTTGCCAATGGTTATACAAAATCCTCACTAACGCTTTGTTCTTTTCATTCATGTGTTTTGCATATTTCTTAAGAGAAGGATGCCTGTGTGTTTCATCCCCTTTTTTTCCTCTGCAACCTTCCTCAGGTCCTAAGGTCAGTGCTGCAGCTCTGGGAGGTGGCAAGAAAGCAGCTACCCCTGGTGTGACAACTGCCCAAAAGAACAAGAAGACAGACAGCAGTGGAGAGACTAGCAGTGAGTCAGACTCCGAGGAAGATGAGAAGTCTCGGCAGGCAAGTAGAATGGAGCGGGGGGGCTCTCGGACAGGTGTGTGCCCACTTCCTCAACATCTTTGGGCTAATACTGCGGAAGATATAGGTGCCTAACTCAGGGGTGGCCCAAGGGTGTTGCGGGGCCATGTGCAGAGACTCATTGCAGGGCCTGATTTGCATATTTCCTGCACTTAGCGTACATTAACATTTAGTAAACATGCCTTTTAATGAGTGTCTGAATACAGTTTGCATGGACAGTGATGATAAAGAAAGACTACCAGATTTCTACATTACTATACTCCAGTGTCAACTGCCAGGCACATTAGGAAGTACTATAAACACTGCCCTTTTAGAACCCATAGCACCCCGCCGTATCATAACAGCACTACCAGAACTCACAAAGCACCAAACCCTACCTATCAAAAGGCAACACTGCAAATATTAAACCAATACATCTTGGAGAATACCAATACATCTCCTATGTGGGAAAGAGAACAAGTGTTACTGTCAAATAGAAATTACATGAACAGAATACTGCAGCTCTGTTATATATGCAAAGCATAGACTGTCATCAAACATACAACAAGGGATCACAGTTCAGAAATATCAAGACACTAATTAAACTGGGAACCCCAAAAGCCAAACTTGGAATGTACAATAACACTGGAGAAATAAAACTATAAACTCATTTCTTCTTGTACTAAACAAAATGCAAAGACGTTAGCGATGCACATTTCCCAGAGCTGACATATTCTAGTTAATAAATTCAAAATAAAATAGTATATTTCTACCTTTTTGTTTGGGCTTTTTATTTTTCCATCCCAACTGCCCCAGTCACTTTCTTCTGTTTTCTTCATGTCTTCTGTTAACTTTCCGTTGTCTACTGTCCATTTGTCCTTTCTTCTTTCTTCCAGTTTTTTCCATTCTCTCTCTATATCTGCTCCAACATACTGATCTTTCCCCTTTTGCTCTTTCCTCAATTTATTTTTTTTATTCCTTTTTCATCTACTCAAATTTCACCCCTCTATCCTCAATCCCCACTTATTCTCCCAATACCCAGCCAATCATAGATTTTTCTTTCCTGCTACATAAAATATCTGTCCTCTCCATCCTCATTCCCCCAGCTTCTTCTTCTTATCTCTTGCTAGCCCCAGCCCCATCCCCTTCTAGTCCTCCCCCATCATCAGCTCCCTTCTAATTCAAGACACTCCCAGTATCCGCTCCCTTCCAGTCCCATTCTCCCATCTACCTACATCAGCCCATTTCCAATCCTAGCCCCCAGTCTTTGTCCAGGGCCAGCAGCTCTGTCCTCCCCACCCCACCCCCAGTCAGCCCATTTCCAGTCCTAGCCTCCAGTCTTCTTCTAGGGCCAGCAGCTATCTCCTCTCCCCCGCCCCATATGGCCTCACACAAGAAGAGCCCTGCGCCTGCCTGACCAGCTTCAGAGGTAGTTGGGGAGGCCTGAAACTCTGGGCCCTGGCTCACCTCTGCCCAACAGCGGGAGTGAAGAGTGGCGTTTTCCTTCACTCCCACGGCTGTTAACTTGCAGCCCACTGGCGCACTCTCTGCTGCAAAGTTAAACGGAGGCATTTCTTGTCTTGCGCAAAACAGGAAATGCCCCTGTTTAACCTCCTGGCACTCAGCGCACCGGCGCTCTCAGGTTAACAGCCATGGAAGTGAAGGAAAACACCACTCTTCACTCCCGCACTTGTGCAGAGGTGAGCCAGGGCACCAGGCTTTGGGCCTCCCCGACTGCCTCTGAAGCTGGTCAGGCAGGCGTAGTGCCATATGTGGGGAACATTCCTGCACAATGGTCGGGCCGGCCCTGGCCTAACTTTGAAAGTTAGACACCTAGATTTTTTTCAAATTGAAAAATTTTTACGAGGGCCCAAAATGTGGTGAGCCAGGGGGGAGTTCGGTCAGAAATGCAAAGTTAGATGCTTGCCACTGATTTCCAGCGCCAGACAACTAAAGTTGATAGTGAATAACAGGCCTGAATTTATGGGCCTTGGTTTTAGTTACCTATTGTCAGTGAACCTAGGTGCCTACATTTTAAATCTTAGGTTCCTATTGTCAGATGAATTTTGGATCTACCTTAGGTCTAAATTTTGACTCTCCACATAGTCTTTTTATTTTTTTTTTTTTTTATTTCATCTTCTCTTTTTATAACTATCCTAGTTTCTCTTAACTTAAATATGTGAGCCTTTAGTGTGGAGCACTTGCTGTATTTTAGGTTAGTAAAACACATGCTGGACAGTCTGTGTTATGCTGATTATCTGCCCAGGGAACAGCCAGAAGAGCCTGCGGGTTAAATATAAGAGTCTATTTTTCTTTTTCAATGGCCTTTCTGTTTGCAGTCATCTTTCTGGGGGGCGGGATGCTTTGGCATAAACACTGATGGTGGATCAGAACCATAAGACTCCTCTAGTTTGACAGTTTTCCTGCTTAATGCAGATACATGACTTTATCCTTTTCCTATTGTGGAGAATCTCCTGTGCACCTTTCAGCTTTTCCCTGTCCATCTAGTACCAGCCAGATCGGCAAAGATTGAATCTGTGATAAGCAAGCAGTGAGGAGAAATCGGGCTAAAGTACTGTGTAAAACTGCTAGGATTTGGTGATTGTAGCAGAACATCATACAGAAGGTCCTCGTATTATTAATTAGGTGCTGCTCTAAAGCAATGCAGCACTCTACAGCTACTTTATGTACATACGAAGTGGAATGATAAGTCTCTGGCCTTGTAACGAAACAGAAAGCTACAGGCACACTTCGGTTCCGGAGGTCCAAATGATCTCTCTGCAGAGAGATTTCCCTCTGCAGAGAGATCATTCAGACCTTCGGAACCGAAGTGTGCCTGTAGCTTTCTGTGTTATTACAAGGCCAGAGACTTATCAGCCGCCCTCACCTTGTATACATTATCAACTCATATGAGAGCGCACTCCGGTGCAGCCCCTTCTCTGTGAAATGGCCTTCCTAAGGAGTTAGAACTCAGTTATTTAATATTTAGTAAAAACGATTAAAGATCTGGTTTTCACCAATTACTCAGCTTGTGCTAGAATTCGTAAAGAAGGGTTTATGTATTTTATTAACTGTGAAATTCTTTTGTTTATTTCAAGCATCGTTGCACATTACTGTATAGTATTTTTGTTGTATAACCAATTATGCTGTATAACCTGTTTTTTTTTTTTCTTATTGCCTCCTTGAACAGAGGAGTGACCCCTGCAAAAGCAGGTTCTAAATGAGAAATTTAATTTAAATTAGATAAACATTTCTTGTTTTAAAGCACCGACTGTCAGAGGATAAAGCAATACTGTCTCTGGAAAACTCTTTACAAAATGTTTAAATGTGGTTTTCTGTCTGGCATAAAAAATACTTTTACAAAGGCAGTTTTCAAAGTGATTTATACAAGTGAAAAAAACATTTTTATCCACATTTAGAGCCATGTTTGCCAAGCTTAGTTTACGCTAATGTCGGTTAGCTGATTAAGGGCCATATTTACTAAAGCTTAGAGCTATCTGAAAATAGACATCCCTCAGTATGGCTAAAAATGCATCATATGTTATGGGCCTGATTTCACCCAGGGCAGCCATCCATTATAAGGTTAAGCACAGGCCTCGGCACAGTAAATATATTCAGCAGCACTAACTGTTTAAGGCGACATTAAATATATGTATAACGTTGTAAATTACCTTAAGTGAAAAGTTGGGAAAGCAATCTAGAAAACTATATAATGGAATGAGGGAAAAATTAGGTGCTTATTTGTCCGGACTCCGCTAAGGTCTGAATGGCCCATTGTCAAACTCACAGGGCCATATCAGATGAGGAAGGAGTCCAGACAAATATGCACCGCCCCCCTCCCCCCAGGCCTAAAAAAAAAATGACACAATGCATTTCCACTGAAGAAGCAGTTCCAGCTTCTGCAGTATAAAAACTTATATAAAGTGAAACATAGCAGTTATGGAATTCCTCCTTTCAAACTGTCTCTTCCCTTTTCTCTCCCCACCACTCCCAAACTGCTTCCTTGCCCCCATCTACCCCTCAACCCCCTACCTAACTCTCCTCCCCTACTTCTCATGAACAAAGCCCCCCTCTCCTCTCTTCTGTAAGTTACACACACTTCCAAAGCATCCTGCTAGACCAGTCCAGTCTAGTGGGCTAACTCCCCCTGCCAGCAGATGATGGAGACAGAGAAAAAACTAGAAGCTTCCATACCATCACCACTGGTAATTAACCCTGGACCCCTAGAGATCAGTTTCAGTATTTTCTCTGTCTCTAGCAGATGGTGGACTTCAGCTTGCGGCTCCTGACAGTTGTTTAGAGAGTGTCCAGTCAGTGTAGCTTCTTTCTTTTCGGACATCTCAGGGCACACAAGAGGTGCCCCTCTGGTGTTTTCCGGTGATTTCTCAAGGTTTTGCTACGGATCAGTTGAGCTCTGGGGGAGGGGGATTGCTCAGCCCTGTGGGGTAGTTGGCTTCCCCGGCTTAGAAACGGCTCTGCCAGTAAGGTTCAGCCTTCCTTTGTTTTATTTGAAGTTAGTTTAAAACAAAAAAAACCTACTACTAATTTCTTTCAAGTAAGGGAGCCGGCAGGATCTCCAATCAGGCTCCGGTTTGGCTATCTCTGTGCAGTGACTTACCCAGCCTCCCACCCACCTCCCTCCTCTCTCTCTACTGCTTAAACTGGCAACGTGGTTCCCGTGAGGGAGTTCACCATTTTTGCGATCTCCTTCGGGCCATCGTTTTCTGTTGCCAGTGCCATTTTTTAGTTCACTGCTTCAGTCTGACCTCCTGTCATTGCTCTCTCGTGACAGGAAGGTTTTCAGTGCCAGATTGTTGCCCGCTGTGGCAGACTCTTCGATAGGGGGTTCCCCCTTCAGTATGGCTTTCGTTTTTCCTTCTCTGGCCCGCACTTGTCTTGCACAGCTTGGGCCCGGCTCAAGCCCTTTCTCCTGCAGCTTGCCACCATTTTTACCTTAGCAGGGGGTGCCATTATCTCCAGGAACAAGCAGGAATATAGTCTTCACATATGGGTATTGTCGGTACCGACGGAGCCTGCGCGGGAACGCTCCCCAGCGTCCAATAGGAAAGCTTTTGGGAGCATCCCACAGTGCCTGCGTGCTGCCTTCCCACCTTTCCCAACTGTCCCTCTCCAGTTCTTCGTTTTCCTCGGAGCCGACAGGTCGCACATACTGTCACCGCAGAAAATTCCCTTCTTATACTTTTTTGTGGTCGTGTCTGCCTTCCCTCGATGCTATACCAGTACCGCCGGTGGTTCTTTTCTTTTTTCTAAAAAAAAAAAAAAAAACCCCAACAAAATAAACTTTGTTTCTGGAGTCTTTCTCCAGTAATTTTCTTCTCGGGTGCCACGTGCCATTTTGGGCACTAGGCAAAATTTTTTCCCTCAAAATGGAAAAACCCACTTCGGGTTTTAAAAAGTGTTCTAAGTGTGGCGGTACCATCTCCGTCACCGACACCCATGAGTGGTGCCTCAAATGTTTAGGTCCTGACCACTCTATTTCAGAGTGTGTTGCCTGTGGAATGATGTCAAAAAGGGGCTGGCAAAACCGAGCTGCTAATCTTAGCACCCTTTTTCCCTCCGATGTAGCCTCCATGGCATCGACGTCCTCCCGGGCTTCATCCTCCTCCCATGGATCTCAGGTAACCAAACATAAATCTAGCCGGTCCTCAAAGGGTAGATCTCCTTCTAAACATCGAGATGCCGCTGGCGTTGCCCTTGAGGGACTTTCACCGGTAAAATTGCCCCAGCGGGAGGCTTCGGCTTCCAAAGCACTAACAGGGCTCCAGGATGTTCTCGAGGCTTCAAACTCTGCAGAACTACTGGTGCCATGCTCTGGAGTTCCGGCTGCTTTAACCGGCACCGATACCCAAGCATTGGCAGCGTCAATAGACCAGAGATTCTTGGCTATTGAACGCAGTCTGGCTGCTCTTCTCACGGCCTTGATGCCCCTGAAACCGCTTCAGACAATTCAACCGGTACCTGCATCGACATCGGCAGGTATTCTACCGGGACCAAGTCATGCATCTCTATCCGGCATCGACAAGTCGGTACCGGTACCGTGCTTTGCACGATCACCCGGATCGGAGATATGTGCACCTATGCCAAACTTCCCCGATTCTATTCCAGAATTCCGGCTTGAGGTTGTCAGGCCAAGGATGCTTTCCTCCTTCATTGTGGTCAGGACTTCCTGTATGCCTTTCCACTCATTCCCCTAATTCCCAAAACCCTGTTCAAGCTTCAGAGAGACAGAAGTCATAAGATCCTCATAGCTCCACGTTGGCCACGGCAAATGTGGTACCCTCTGCTCCTACATCTCTCTCAAGCTCCGCCTCTGGAGTTAGGGTCTGCTCCAGATCTTCTTTCTCAAGAGAGCGGAATGCTGTGGCATCCCAATCCTCAGTCTCTGCATCTCAGGGCCTGGATGCTGAAAACCTAGAACTTCCCAGTTTTAACCTTTCCCAGCAGGTAAAGGATATCCTTCATGCTTCCTTTCATGGAAGGTTATCTTTCTCATTGCAATCACATCAGCACGTCGCATCAGTGAATTGCAAGCGTTGGTGGCTGATCCTCCTTAGACAAGGTTCCATCATGATAAGGTAGTCCTTAGGACTCATCCACACTTTATGCCAAAGGTGGTTTCGCCCTTTCATTTAAACCAAGCGGTTTACCTTCCTGTATTCTTTCCAAGGCCTCACGCCTCAAATGCAGAAAGGAACCTTCATACTTTGGACTGTAAAAGAGCTTTGGCCTTTTACTTGCAAAGGACACAGCAACATAGAAAATCCTCTCAACTCTTTGTTGCTTTTGATCCTAGTCATTTTGGACTTCCAGTCTCCAAAAGGACACTGTCCAGCTGGATTGCACAGTGTATATCTTTTGCCTATGAGAGTAAGAACCTTCCTCTTGAAGGCCATGTCACAGCTCACAATGTGAGAGCCATGGCAGCCTCAATGGCTCATCTTCACTTTGTGTCTATCGACAACATCTGTTGAGCAGCTGCTTGGGCTTTGGTACATACCTTCACAGCCCATTACTGCTTAGACAAGGACTCCCGCCGGGATGCCTTGTTAGGTCAGGCTGTTCTTCAACACCTGTTCCAGACTTAATCAACTCCTACCCACCATCCCTGGTAAGATGCCAGAGATCCATGGGGGGAAGTGGAGCCCTTTCACAAGGGCACACAACTTTCTGGGGCCATCTCCCTGGCATCTGCAGCTAGGGAGTCCCCATATGTGAAGACTACATTCCTGCTTGTTCCTGGAGATAGCATAGTTACTCACCTGTAATAGGTGATCTCCGGGAACAGCAAGAATTTAGTCTTCACAACCCACCCACCTCCCCTAGGAGTTGTATCTTTCTATCTCTTTCTCTCTTTTCCATTTCTCTTTTGTCTCAGCTTTAAACTCAACTGGAGAGGGACAGTTGGGAAAGGCGGGAAGGCAGCACGCAGGCGCTGTGGGATGCTCCCAAAAGCTTTCCTATTGGACGTTGGGGAGCGTTCCCACGCAGGCTCTGTCGGTACCGATACCCATATGTGAAGACTAAATTCCTGTTGTTCCCAGAGATCACCTGTTACAGGTGAGTAACTATGCTTTACAGTGGGAAGAGTATGGTTTTCAGTCCAGATGTCATCTGGGCTGCAGCCACAAATGCTACTATCTAATGGACCATCTTTGCTCTGCTTGTGCAGCATATCAGGGGGAAACATCAACAGCAGGGAGCTCAGCTATGGGGTGGGATGGAGCAAAAGCTTCCTTGGCTCTGTTTCTACTTCCCCCTCCGGGACACCCCTCCCCCCTCCGTGGCAGTTTTGGTGGTGGCTTCTGCTCTCTTCATTCTAGGGATGCCCCTCCCCCTTCCCCTGGTTCTTTTGCCTGAACAGTCTCCGCAAGTTCAGCAGCCTCGGCAACCTGTGGATCCTGATTCCTTGCAGTTTATGCTCATTTTTAGGCAAGCTTGGGACTTGTGGGTCATCCTTTTCCCCTCCAGACACCTCGGGGCAGCAGTGCTCCAGCCCACTTGTCTAGGAAGCGTTCTTAGTCTGCCACAGCTTCACAGAATAAGGACCATGCTAAGAATGTCTCCTGGTCCTCTGGGGATTGGAATCCTGTTGAAGAGGAAAGAGAGTGCCTGTCTGAGGAGCATAGTGTTTAGCAGTGGCTTGGACCAGGAGGATGGTGAGCTGTCTCCTCCAGAGGAATATCTCGATGACCAGAATGATGGTCAGGATGTGCATTTATTCCACAAGGAAGAGCTCCTGATTTTAATCTAACAAACTGTAGAATCCATACACATATCTGAGCCTCAGACTCAGCAGAATCCCAATCAGACCAAGTCTCAAGCAAACCCTATCATTGTGGGTATTCAGAAGCCATCTAGGGCCTTTCCGTTTCCCTTGGAGCTTCAACAGATGGTCTCCCTAGAGTGGGACTCTCCAAATGCCTCATTGCGCTTGGCGCAGCATCTTGGTCGCTCCTATGTCTGGTCTCTGGCTGACGTAGATAAGTGGCTGCATTTCCTGAAGGTGGATGCCCTCGTGACTATGGTCACTAAGCATACCACCATCCCAGTGGAAGGTGATGTTGGCCTCTGGAAACAGCAAAATCGATAGGTTGTAGAGTTGAAAACTGCTTTCTTCTCCTTTTCTCTCACTCTGCAAGCTTGGGTTTGTGGAGGACTAGCAATGCACATCTTGTTATGGTGGATTAAGCTTCTGCCCCTTCTCAGCGCGGTTGGAATCGGTTACCACCTTTTTGGCAGACGTGCTTTATGACCTTCATCTGGCTGCTCGCTCTGTGGCTGCAGTCACTGTTGCGAGGTGGAGGTTGTCCTTCGCCACTGGAATGTGGATGCTGCCTTCAAGGCTTCCCTTTAAGGGGAGACTCCTTTTTAGGGAAGATATTGAAAAGTTTGTGAAAGATTTGGACGAAGCTAAGCCTCAATGTTTGCCTGAGGATAAACTCAAATCAAACTCTCGATGACCCAGTGCTTGGGGCCGAGATTCTTGGTGTTACTAGCCTGGGAAATCTGCCTCTTCCTCAACCAAGCCAGATTCAGAAGCACAGTCCTTTCGGTGTGTTAGTCCCCTCATGGGGCTATTACTCCTCCTCCACCAAGTTTTCTGGAACCACGCGGTCCTCTTGATGACAGGCTTGGGATCCATTCCAGGATGTTGTAGGTCGGTAGACAACTATATGCCTTTTCTCCCATGTATAGACAGATGGGTTCTCAGTGTAATGATGTAAGGCTATCCCCTCGACTGTGCCAAGCCCATTCAAGATGCCTTTTTAGTCTCCCCTTGTGGTTTCGTTACCAAGAGGGCAGCAGTGCAAGCAACTCTCCAGTGACTTTTGCAGTTCCAAGCAATTTGTCCAGTTCCTCTGTCTGAGAGCGGCTCAGGTCACTATTCCATCTATTTTTGTCAGGTCCAAAAAGGATGGGTCCTTCCGTCCCATTCTGGACCTCAAAAGGGTCAACCGCTGCCTTTGTGTGCCTCCAGTTCCAAATGGAAACTCTGAAGTCTGTCATGCAAGCCATTTCTGGCATCCTTACAATTCACAGAGGCAAACTTCCACATCTCGATTCACAACGCTCACCAATGCTTCTTGAGCTTTGCAGTCCTGGGTCATCACTATCCGTTTCAGGCTCTGCCATTTGGGCTTGACATGGCTCGTTGTACGTTTTTCAAGGTCATGGTGGTCATCACAGCATCCCAGCTTTGCCATGGGATCCGGGTCCACTCTTACCTGGACGACTGGCTTATCAGGCCCAGATCTCTCGAGAAAGCACTCGGCAGTCTCTTGCATCGTGAGCTTTCTGGAGCACCTCAGCTGGGTGGTCAAACACGCCAAGAGCTGTCTTTGCCCGACTCAGTCTTTCGATTTCCTCAGAGCAAGGTTTGACATGAGGGTGGGCCGTGTTTTCCTCACCCAAGAAAGGTGGCAAAAATTTTGCAAGCAGCTCTTAAGTCTTTCAGCTCATGGTAGCTCCCAGAGCATGGGACTAACTTCAAGTTCTCAGAGCCATCACAGCCACCTTGGATGTTGTTCCCTGGGCTCAGGCTCATATGCATCCACTTCTGCACTCCCTCCTGTCACGCTGGCCCCCTTGCACTCAGGATTACAATGTCTGTCTTCCGGTATGCTGCAGTCTTCAGTGGTGGCTCTGGTGGGACCACTTGTTGAGAGGAATTCCCCTGGAGGTCCCTCACTGGATACTTTTGACCACCAATGCCAGTCTAACTGGCTAGGGGGTGCACTACCTTGAGCAGACTGTGCAGGGCACTTGGTCACGATGGGAGGCTGGCTGGACCATCAACCGCCTCACGATGTACGCTGTGCGTCTGGTGCTGCATTATTTCCAGTCTCTTCTCCATGCTCAAGCAGTCAGAGTACTGTCAGACAATGTCACGAAAGTGGCCTACCTCATTTAACTTATTTCAGAGGACCACTCTGCAGGCATTCCCTCTCCTCCCATGTGGAGTTTTCCCTTTTTCTCCACAGTCTGTACCTTATGGCCTCCTGTTTGTCCAATTGTGCCATCTTGGGATCTTTTTCTGATTCTCCACACACTCATGCGCATGCCCTTTGAGCCCTTGAGCAGGGCCACTCTGAAGGACTTGACACTTAAAAACAGTGCTTCTTGTGGCAGTTGCTTCGGCCCAGCACTGCACTGAGCTTCCTTTATCAATTTCCCCAGAAGGTGTTGCCCTTTGGATGGTCCTGTCCTTCTTGCCTAAGATACTGTCCGACTTTCATGTGAATCAGATGGTGTCACTCCCTTTTTTGGAGGAGCAGTACTTGGGGCCTGATAAGAGCCTTCGCTTCCTTGATATCAGCAGAGCATTACGTCGGTATCTTAAGGTTGCTAATGCCTTTCGCCTCTATGATTGTTTGTCTTGATTTCCGACTCACATAACGAGTGTGCCGCTACTATAGCACGATGGATTAAACAGGCCATTGAGTTGGCCTATATTCTACAGGGTAAGTCGGTCCCCATGGGGCTTAGAGCTCACTCGACGTGGGCTCAGGTGACTTCTTGGATGGAAAGGTCACTGGTCGCCCAGCTTAACTTTCGCCTGTCACTATTGCTTGGATCTCCAAGCCAGAGAAGCAGCTTGCTTCAGCATGTTGGCAGCAGCTGTCTTCCCACCCTGGAGTAGAGTAGCTTTGGTATTTCCCACTAGTCTGGACTGGTCTAGCAGGATGATTTGGAAGGAGAACTTTCACTTACTGTTAATTTCCTTTCCTGGAATCCTGCTAGACCAGTCCAGAACCCATCCTCTTTCTGTTCTGAGAACTAGCCTTGCTGACACTAAGATGTGATCCTGTACACATGTTGGGCAGCCTCTAGCTGTTTCATGATTTTATACATAGTTTGGTTGCTCTGCGGTCTTGTGTATATAGTTCCATTTTGGTGTTTGGCCTTGTCTGGCTTGGTTGGCTGTGCCTTGCGGGGTTGGGTTCTGAAGTCCTCATGCTTTGCCAGTGGCATACTGAAGCTGACTTCTAGGGGTCTAGGGTTAACTTCCAGTGATGATGTCACTGAAACCTCTGGTATTATCTCTGTCTCCATCATCTGCTGACAGAGTTAACTCAGTAGTCTGGACTGGTCTAGCAGGATTCTAGGAAAAGAAATTAACGGTAAGTGAAAGTTCTACACACACAGGTTGGAAAGAATTCCATAAATCTTGCTCTGCATGCTTTACTCGTTCATAAAAGCCAACAATGCATCTGTGTGCCTTCCCTACCTAAGGTGCCCTGTTTATAACATGAACTCCCCACATGTCCAGTTCAAGGTGTGCACAGTGTCTTGGGTATCTTCTCTGTATTCAGTACTTCTGCTAACATTCTAAGGTTATTGGACTTTCGGGAGGTAATTTTATACAGAGCTGCATAAAGTTATATATACCATCAACTTGCTAAAACACGTATTTTCAATTACATATATGTATACTTCAACTAATTATTATTTCATATGTATGCATATCAGGCTGATGGCATGTACTTTTGCTATTGGGAGAGCACAAATTTACCTGCGTTAATTATAACATGCTATAATTTATGCATCCTTTTTTAAAAAATAAAAAATCTAGACATAAGCATTTATGCCAGACATATGGCTGGTGTAAGTGCTCACGCCCAGATTTGATGTGCTTTCTCGGACACTGGCACCCCTATTTTATAAAGAAAAGTTTGTACCTGCTTTCCTTTATAAAATAGGCTTATGATAGGCGCGTTCTTTGTACTTAAAACTAGGCACATGGTTATAAAATTACCTTCTCAATTTATAAGATTCTTGTTTTACAATGCTCCTATAACCTGTTTACATTCTTTCTTTTTACTGCTTTGGAAACAGAAGGCTGAATCTGGTAAACCAGTATTGTCCACAACAAAAAAAACTCTGGCAGATTCCACTCCAAAAAAGGGCACGCCCATCAAAAGCAAAGGCGCTACACCTCTGCCAGCCAAAGCAGTGCTGAACAAGGTGCCAGGGATCTTAGCACAACACGAGAGCTCTGAAAGCAGCGACGACTCAGAGAGCAAAGACGAGGATGAAGTCCCAGCAGGCAAGACCCCACCCAGGCCTGGTATGAGACCTTTGATAGCAGGCACAGGTTGTTTATGTTTTTTGTTTTATTTAATCATTTGTTTGAGGAATGGTAAAAGGTATTGAAATCATTAGTGCAACAGTCCTCAGTTTCATATTTTACAAGCCATCATTTGTATTTAGTTATGTTTTTAAGAGGTTATGTAGAAATAATGGCAGGAGGACTCCTGCTGTGTTCATGCTGATAGGAGGGGAAATGGAGGGAGAAAACCGCATCATGCTCTTCTCTATTGAAGGGTCTCCAGATCTGTGAATGCCTCTGAGCTCTTTTTGTCTTTTGCAGGTGCAGCCCAGAAGGGAATAGGGGCTCTCACTCAAACCAAGTCAGTTGCCAAAGGAGCTGACAGCTCCTCTGAGGACTCAAGTGATGATGAGCTGGAACCTTCACAGGTACTATATCCATTACCATCTCTTTTAGACAAATACCCCAGCATCCAGAGATACCAAGGCAGGGCTCATCTACTACTACTGATCATGTATATAGCGCTACAGGGCATACGCAGTGCTGCACAGATACATGTAAAGACAGTCCCTGCCCATCAGAGCTTACAATCTAGTCAAGACAGACAGCACAACAGCTGAGGACAAGGATACTACTAGGAAAAGGAAGGCTACACATAGGAGACTAAGCAGATCAAGATCCAAAAGCAGCCTCAGAGGTGAGCTTTTAGCATGGATTTGAAAAGGGCCAGGGGTGAAGCCTGATGTACAGATTCAAGTAGTTTGTTCCAGGCATAAGGAGCAGCAAGGAGAAAGGATCAAAGTCTGGAGTTGGCAGTGGAAGAAAAGGGGCACAGACAGAAGCAATCCACCAGAAGAGCAGATTTCACGAGGAGGGATGTAGGGAGAGAGGAAAGGTAGTGAGGAGCAACAGAATGAATGCATTTATAGGTCAGTAGGAGAAGTTTGAACTGGATATGGAAAGGGATGGGGAGCCAGTGAAGTGATTTGAGAAGAGGGGTTATATGAGCATACTGGAGCTGGCAAAGATTAGATGTGCAGCCGAATTTTAAACAGATTGAAGGGGAGAGAGATGATTCAGAGGAGACCAGCAAGGAGGAGGATGCAATAGTCAAGACGGGAGGTGACTAAAGAGTGGATAAGTGTCTTAGTAGAGTGTTCAGAAAGGAAGGGGGGAATTTTGCTGATGTTATAGAAAAAAAGAAACAACTGGTTTTAGCTATCGGATGTGAATAGAGAAGGAGAGGGAGGAATCGAAGACAACCTCAAGGCTGAGGAAACAGGGAGAAGAAGAATATTATCCACAGAGATTGAGAAAGGGGGGAGGTGGGTTTAGGGGGAAAAGTAAGAAGCTCTGGCAGCGATGTCAAATAGGCAGAGATCCTGGAGAGAGATCTGAGAGTCATCAGCTTAAACATGGTACTGAAAGACATGGGATGAGATGAGTGCACCAAGGGACTGGTTATAGAGAGAGTAAAGGAGTCGACCCTTGGGTTACACTGACTGAGAGCGGGATAGCAGTAGAGGAGGATCCACCAGAACAAACACTGAAAGAGCAATGGAAGAGATAAGAAGAGAACCAGGATAGCACAGCGAGGAGAAGGTGGTGGTCAACGGTGTCAAAAGCAGCAGAAAAGTCAAGAAGGATGAGGATTGAGTAAAGGCCCTTGGATTTTGCCAGGAACAGGTCACTGGAGACTTTGGCAAGCGGCATTTCAGTAGAATGTAAAGGACGAAAGCCAGATTGCAGTGGATCCAGAAGGGTTTGAGAGGAGAGAAAGTTCAGGCAATGGTGCTGGACCACACAGTCGAGTACTTTAGAAATAAAGAGGAGGAGGGAGATAGGTCGATAATTAGAAGGACGGGTAGGGTCTTGTGAAGGTTTCTTGAGGAGAGGTGTGACCACAACATGTTTGAAGGCTGCTAGGACAATTGCAGTGGAGAGCGATAGGTTGAGAATGAGAGATGGAAGGGCTGACAGTGGAGGAGATGGAACTGAGATGGGTGGGAATAGGATCAGAGGAGCAGGTAGTACGTTTAGAGGAGGAAGGAAGATGAGTAGTTTCCTCATCGGAGATTTCAGAAAAAGAACAAAGGGTAGCAGAGGTTGAGGGGAAGAGTTGGGAGTGAAAGGGGATGGAGCTGATCTCGTGGGGAATTGGAGTGTAATCTTGTGGACATCTGTGTGACTTCTGTTCCACCAACTTTCATCTCTGGCTCCAGAGCAAAGATTCCCAAGCATCAGCATGAAACCTACAACCCCAAAGTACAGATGCCCTTCACTGACACTAACAGTTTTCTGAGTTTCATATGTTAGCTATTGTAAAGAAATCACAGGAAACTGGCAGAGGATGTGCTTAATGTGTATGCTGTTAAATGGATGGTGCCTATTGGTAAAAGAATCCATAATTCATTACACTTTGGTATGCTTTCTAACTGCTTGTAGGTCAGATTTTCATGGTAGCTGAAGTTTTCCATTACAGCCTCCAGGTCTGTGTTGCTATGACATTCTGCATTTATCAGAAAAGTAGACTTATAAGTAATGCAAAAATATATCCTACGTGTGCAGCCGTCATATAATCTTTTCTTTTTGTGTGCATTGTGAATTCTTTAGTCACGCCTAGCTGCTACCGCGCTATCTATCAAAACTACCAAAGCTGCAAAACCTGCTCCAGTAAAACCTCAGATATCAAAACTAACAAAGGCAGCCAACGCCACAAAGCTGCCTGGGAAAGTGAGTGGAGAAAACGGCCTGGACAGCGAGAGCAGTGTTTCAGACATAGAGACTGTCAAACCAGCAAGCAAACTTACACCCAGTTCAGGTCAGTGTCAGGAGATCCAGTGAAATGTTCTGCTGCCATCTGGAAGGAACCCTCACGTGGCCGAAAACCAGGCACAAGAGAGAGTTTTTATAGTAATGGGTAACGCTTCACCCATGCCAGTATTCCCCTACAGGTTTTTTTTGTTTGTTTGTTTTCACACACAAGTGGCAAAATTTTAAAATTTGTCCAGGGGGAGGGAAGTCATTAACCCTTTCCTAGTCACCCTGCTCCTAACTGACACATTCAGAGGTAACTGAAGGGGTCATTTGATAGGCCAAAACATCTTAGATTCTGTCTTGAAAGCCAGAAAACTGTTCCATTGCATTGATTTGGAAGTGGGTAGTTACGATTTTAGAAACAGGAAACGTTTAACTTTGCTGCATGCAGTCAGAGGTCTCATACTAATTAAGAAAAAAGTCATGGTGCGCAGTGTCTCTCCCCACTCATAATATGCTTGTAGAGATTGTTTCGTGCTGGTGAAAGCTTCCAGTTTCACTGCACTGGGGTCAAGAGTTTCATTAATAGAGCAAATCCAGCCTGGCCACTCTGGCAGGGTCCCCTGGTGAACTAAAGAGAGGCTATTATGTCATAACAATTAAAACTTACAAGGATAAGTCTTAGTCTTGCCTCTGGGGTAGTGGGTTGGTGTTCTTTAGCCATGCTCTGAAAGGAAAGCTTAAAGGGGGAATGTGGAAGATTGGTTCATTTCCCATCCTGCACCTCTTTAATGATGTGCAAACCTGTCCATTACAATCTAGCTTCTTTCATTAACTGTATGTGAGAGGGTAAAGACCTCTCTTGACCCACCTGAGGAAGTGGGTTTGTTAGTGACTTCCTCTTCATGCAGACGTTTGCAAAGGGAGTCCAGCTCTTGACAGGCAGGTGAAGGGTAATTTTATAACTGAATTTCTAGTTTGACACCCAACACATGCCTATTTTACAAAGAAAAGTAGGCACCCACTTTATAAAGTAGACTTGTGCCCAAAAATGCATGTTACATCTAGGCACCAGCACTTACACCACTCATAGGGCCGGTGCAAATGCCCATGGCAAGATTTTCAAATAGCACGCTTAAGTTATAGCATTTTGTAACTTACGCATATAGATTTGTGCCCACCTATGCCGAAAGAACACGCTATCTGCCTGACTGGTTAAAGTCTGCACACAAGTCATTCAAAGCACGTAACTTTATGTGGCTCCTTTTTAAAATCACTTCAGTATTTCCCTTGGGATTCCCTAAGACCTCCTGTGCCTGGTTCAGAAGCCTGACATTAAGCTCTCTCGTCCTGGGCATTTTTCCTTTTGACTGCGGCACTCTGGATGGGGTTGGGGGGTTCTTCTCTTTTCAGCTGTCCTTATTGGATCCTTAGGGGTTTTTTCAGTGTGTGTGACTATGAGTGCCTGACATTACCTCTCCCCTCTCATTTAAAGGAGCGCTGATTTCTCCTACAATTTATCCTTGCTTTCTTTGGTGTGTGCCAGCCGTGTTTACTCACCCTCTTTTAATGGATTTTCCACAGTATCTGCACTATCCCAGAAAGGAAAAGGCACGGCACAGCAGATTCAGGCCTCCCCACAGAAGCTCAAGCCCAAGAAGGATTCTGCTAAGAAGAAGGCAGATGACAAATGTCCACTAGCAAGTAAACCAAAGCGAAAGAAAGCAACAGTTTCCAAATCCAAGACTGAAAACAATGACCCGCAGTATCATGAAGGTGCGAAGGGGGATATGGTAGCAAAATCCACACCTTACTCCCTCCTGTCGCTGACGGAACCCACGAGCAATAGCTCTGAGAGTGACAGCGATGACAAGACCACAACTGTAGCCAAAGTCAAGGTGCCCGAGGCTAAGAGGAGTGTTGATGACAGTGATTCCTCCGAGGAAGAAGAGGAAAGGAAAAGGAAGACCCCAGCAGCCAAAGCAGCAAAAGGAGCAGAAACGCCTAAAATACAAACCCCTGGTGACAAAGATAGCAAGAAAAAGAAATCTGCCAAGAAACTGAAACTGGCGAGTGGGGATGCTAGCACAGTCACCCCAAAGAAATCTAGCAAGAAGAAGAAGGCGGAGAAAAGTGAGTGTCGCTGGGTAGCTTGTGGGCAGACAGCTTGCATCAGGGTCGTGATCACAGCTACCCCCTTCTCTTCTGCCAACAGGAGATGGGATCTCCCAGGTAGAAGAGAAGGGGATGGTTGTGATCGTGGGGCCGATGCATTCTGTCTTTCCAAGAGAGATCAGATCCCTGCAGAAAGACAGCTTGCGTTGGCCCCTCGATCGCAGTCATCCTCCTCCTCTTCCTCCTGCCCATGAGGATCGATCTCCCTCGGACAGACAAAAGGGTTTTTGCCTCGCAATAGTGAATTTTTTTAAGGTGGGGGGGGGGGGGGCAAGTAAACCCCAGGAGCAAGATGCAAATTTCTGGTCGCCATGGTGACCTGGCGCCTGGGATTTGTTGAGCCCTATCCTCTGTGTCGTCGTCAGTCAAGTATCCTTAAAGTGGGTAATTTTTGTAACGGGGCACCCATAGGCTGTAAAGGCACATAGGCAACATGCGTTTTACCTGTTTGATAAAGGCAATATATGTGTCTCTGACTCAAAAATCTGTCTCCAGAAAGCTCCCAAGAAAGGTTACGCCTGTTTTGAAGCAGATTGTAGTTTTTGCTTGTATGTGCCAATAGGAATTGGCGTATCTGCATGTATTTTATAAAAGATGCACAGAAGTGCCAGTCCTATCCCTGCTCTGCCCTGTAACACCCATGCATATATGGATCAATATCCAAAGCAGTTTTCATTATACGGTTAAGTCCCCTAGTCATTAATTTTCAGAGGCACCGTATGGATTCTCTGACCGCTCTGACACTATCCATATAGTGCTGGGGCAGAGAGAGGGCGTTTTGCCCAGCTACACAGATAGCGATGATATTCAGCTGCTCTCCTTATAGCTGTGCGGCTTAAGTTAGGACAGAAGTGGTGCTGTCATAATTTTATACTACTTGGCAATACTCAGCTGCTACATGTACAGGACTGCAGTGAATGCGATGTATATTCAGTGCCCACTGCCTATCTGCATAGCAGCACTGAATACATATGGTTTATTTAAGTGCTGCAACCAACATTTTAAACACACCAAATACGTTCATTGAGATGGTCCAATATTTTGACCTAATAGTATATAAATTTATGCACGTATAGTCCACAGAGGTTTTGCAAGTGCCTAACTGAGCATGTAAATTACTGTTCTGTGTGTTTAAGTTGCATATAAAATTACCCCCAAAGTGTGTCCCACGAAGAATCCCTGCCCCTTAAAGGAAGAGGAGAGACCTCCAAAGACTTTCTCCAATTGTATTTTATCACCTAGCGATAGGAGTCTAGTTCAGATCCCTGAAGCCTCCATCCTGAGACTAGACAGCGAGGTGGTGTATTCCCCTCCATTGCTGTGCTCGTTACCTCCCTTTGGTGTGCGCCACTTTTACACTCACTCACACTCTACATTTTTCCCCCAGAAAAGAAGAAAACAAAAGACAAGAAAAAAAAGGCAAAGAAAACTGCTTCTAAAAACTCTGCCAGCGGGGTTGATACAGAGGCCAGTCCCTCGCTCAAACAGAAGAAAAAGGTAGAACTTGTTAGTGCTTGTGCGAGTTCACACAATGTTTTCTGTATCCTGTTTCCATTTGTGTTTCTCTCAGATTTGTCCTTTCTTCTCACGTTCTCGGTTTTGAGCGGCTGTAGTGAGCACCATCCCGGGAGGATGGGGAAGTTATCTGGAAAAGAGCAGGCTTTGGTGCCTCAAAGTCTGAGAAGGAGTGGACTATCAGTTATAACAATTGGCTGAGGACCAGGGTTCAAGTCTCATTCTGCCCATTCCTCCAATAATGCCGTTTGACTTGGGGCAAATCACTCTATCTCTTACCTCAAGCATCTATTTAGACTGCAAACTCTTTGAGAAAGGGATTTATTGTACTTCTGTTCAAAAATCGATGTTCAAGTTGCCTTGAGTAACATTTGGAAAGATGGGACTAGAAATCCAAAAATGTATTACATTTATTTATAAATCCTGTACTAGCCGCAGTTCAGTCATCCCTTGCATTTGTTGCTGTAGAAATTGAATCAGTACGTAACATAATGATGGCTAAAAACCCCTTGTAAAAATATTGTGCCGGTTCATATCTCATGTCCTGTGCCTGTAAACAGCTGGAATTGTTTTTAAATGGCAAGTGTTGCTTCAGTGCAAGCTCTCGCAGGATTACTCAGAGCTGGAAACCACGAAAGCTTTACCATGATATCTGACAGGGAGCATTGGGCTTGCTACCTGGCGGTTTTCTTATGCTCAGTCAGAACCAGGGCTGGAATCTGGTGCCATTTATCTTCATTTGCAACCATCTGGGGATTTTTCCTCATACTATATTCCCTCCAAGCTTACTTTTAGTGCAGACTTTGTAGTGGCCGCCTATCATAGCTCCTTTTGGAATTATGACTTAAATCCAGCCAATACTTGTAGGAGTCACCATTCCACAATGACAACCCTCCTCTCCTAGGTTATGTACAATGCTGCTTCAGCATCCGCAGCCTCAGCTAAACTAGGCGAGTGGAAGACCTGAAGCCAGAATCAAACACAAGGTGAATATTATTTCTCCAGGACCAAGCAGGAAGTCGGTCCTCACATATGGGTGTCATCGGCGCCGATGAAGCCCCAGCGGAGCATTTCCCCAGATTTCCATGAAAGCCCCTGGGAATGCCGGCACCCATGCGCGGTTCCCTTCCCGCCCAAAGGTGCCATCTTACCTCAGTCTCTCTTTTTCCAAGAAGCCCATCGGACGTGTGTCCTGTTCTCCCGGATAAAAGTGATTTTTTTTCTTTGGCGATTTTCGCTATTTTTCTCCGGTTCGACGCCGATTCCCCTCCCGCCGGGTTCGGTACACCGGTATCGAGCCCATTTTCTTCATTTTTTGGTTTTTGCCCTTTTTTCATTTTTTCACTGGAAGGCCGGTCTTTTGACCTCGCTGGGGCTCTTTTTCTCCCCGATGGCTTCCAGTGGTTTTAAAAAGTGTGATCGGTGTAAGAAAATTATGTCTCTCACCGACACACACGACTGCTGCCTTCGGTGCCTCGGCCCTGACCACGACCCAAAGTCGTGTG
Source organism: Ichthyophis bannanicus (assembly GCA_033557465.1). NCBI lineage: Eukaryota > Metazoa > Chordata > Amphibia > Gymnophiona > Ichthyophiidae > Ichthyophis > Ichthyophis bannanicus. Next base: position 68,290,566 of record CM066050.1, on the reverse strand, counting down.
GACCATGTGGGAGGATGTCTTCCAAGGCACTAAAGAGTCGACAGCATCAAAAGGAAAGGTTTTTCTCGGACTCTGCCTCCGGCCGGGCCCGGACCTCGTCTGAGGCCTCGACATCTCTGGATTCCGATCCCGAGTGCCGTCGAAGCTCCTCGGACAGGGGGTCCTCCGACCGGGAACGTAAGAGGAAGAAGCGGCTCACGAGGGCGGCATCGGAGGAGGTCCCTGGTCCCTCGAGGGCCAGGTCTAAGACCCCCGACCGCCGTCCCGGGCCCGTGGACCAAGAGAAGCCTGCAAAAGATCCTCACGTGGAGCCGGAGTCTGCTGGACACGTAAGCCCCGTAATCCTCGTGGACTCTCCTCCCAGAGAGCCGACATCGGGCCCGGCGCCGCCGGGGCCCGAGTCGGTGGCTGCTGCATCTCCCGAGCTGAGTCTCAGAATGACAGCCTTGGAGTGCAGACTGTCTGCCTTCATGGAGCAGCAGCGGGCACTGATGGCCAGCCTGTCTGGTGCATCTGCCCCGACCACCGGGACGTCGACTTCGAAGTCAACCCCCGGAGACCGAGCCGATACTCGAGACCCTCGCGGCTCGACGTCGTCCTCGGTTGAGGTCTCCCTCGACCTCCCGTTCGGGACCGAGGGTGTCGACGCCGGTTTCCCCCGGCGTCGGGGCGGGTGCCTCGGGGCCCCGCGGGGTCGGACCCTGACTCCTCCTCGGACGAGTCCGCCTGGGAGACGGAGGACGAAGAGTCTCCCGATACTTTTAAGACTCGGTGTGTCCCGTCGGACTCATCACAGTCTGATCCCCGGAGTAGATCCCCTCCGGAGGACACTAGGTTCTCGGAGTTCGTCCGGGATATGGCCGCTGCCTTGGCTATCCCTGCCGATCCCAAGGAAGAGCCTCGAGCCGAGGAGCTCGATGCTCTACAGTACGACTCTCCTCCGAAGGAGGCCTTTACTGTCCCGGTTCCTCCGATGCTGGAACGGCTCCTCTTCCGAATGTGGGAGGGCCCGGCCTCGGTGCCGGTTCTCAGTAAGCGAGTCAATTCCATTTATCGACTCCGCAAAAGCCCTGGTTTCCAGAAAGCACAGCTACCACACCATTCCATGGTTGTGGAATCGGCCATGCATCGTCTGAAGAGCCAGAAGATGCACTCTGCGTTGCCCCCCGGCAGGGAGGCCCGCAACCTCGATGGCGTCGATAGAAAGTGCTTCCAGGGGTCGATGCTTGCTTGCCGTGTCCAGTCTTACCAGCTGTACATGGGCATGTACTTACGGGACCTGGCCAAAGAACTGGCCGGCTTCTCTGCTGGTCTCTCTGGGGAACCCTTGCAGAGATTTCAGACCTTGTCCTCGGGAATTCGGGAATGCTCGAAGTTCATTTCCCGCGCCGCCTACGATGGCTTTGAGGCTTCGGCCCGAGTAGCAGCTGCCGGCATCGCGGCTCGACGCCAGGCTTGGCTGCAGTCATCGGACCTCGAGCCATGGGTTCAGGACAAGTTGGTCGATGTCCCCTGCCGAGGTGAGAACCTTTTTGGCAAACCCGTGACCGAGAAGGCTGCTCAGCTCGAGACAGAGCACCTTACCCGGACAAGGCTGTCGAGGAAGACCTCTGCCCCTTCACATAAGAAGAAGGGCTCGGGTAAAAAGTCCTTTTACACAAGGAAGGGCACTGCCTACAAACAGTACCCTCAGGCCCCTGCTGCCGCTTAGCAGGGTGGGGGTTTTTGACTCCTTGAGCATAGCCTCTCCTCCACTGCTCTCCCCACCCTGCACAGGAGGTCGCCTCGCCCTCTTTGCCAACCAGTGGCCCCTTATCACCGGGGACAGTTGGGTGCTGGACATAGTCCACAATGGCTATGCCCTCCATTTCCACCAACTGCCTCCGCCATATTTTCCAGGGGAGCCTCCAAGGCCTCCCCTGCACACAGACCTCCTTCTACAAGTGCTTCATGGTCTGTTGGTGGACAGGGCGGTGGAGCCTGTTCTCCCCACTTGCAAGGTCACGGATTCTACTCCAGGTATTTCCTGATAACCAAAAGAACCGGTGGCCTTCGGCCCATTCTGGACCTCAGAAACCTCAACAAGTTCCTAGAGAAAGAAAAGTTCAAGATGCTTACTCTTGGGACACTTCTGCCCTACCTCCATCAGGGAGATTGGCTATGCTCCTTAGATCTAAAGGATGCGTACACTCACATCCTCATTCATCCAGACCACAGAAAGTACCTCAGGTTCATTGTGGGAGGAAGCCATTATCAGTACAGAGTACTGCCTTTTGGCCTGACCTCCGCTCCCCGGGTCTTTACCAAGTGCCTGGCAGTGGTTGCGGCCTACCTGAGAAATCAAGGTATCTTTGTCTTTCCCTATCTGGATGACTGGCTCATCAGGGGTCAGACGTCCCTGGAGGCCAGACAAGCCACCCTCAGCACCATTGCTCTGCTTCAAAAAGTGGGCTTTGTCATAAACTTTGCAAAGTCCACTTTGCTCCCCTCCCAGAACTTGGAGTTCATAGGGGCAAGGTTGGATTCTCAGCTGGCAAAGGCATTCTTGCCAGAAGACAGGGCTCAAAGGCTGATGGACGTGGTAAAACAGTTTCTAAACAGGTCCCTGGTCTCCGCCAGACTCTGCCTCAGGCTTCTGGGACACATGACTTCGACAGTACATGTGACTCCCAATGCCAGGCTCCATATGAGGCCTGCTCAGTGGTGCCTTCGGACTCAGTGGTCTCAAGCCACAGGCCACTTACGAGACAGGATAAAGGTGTCCAAACCCCTTTTGGCCTCCCTCAGCTGGTGGCTACATCCACCCAATCTACTCAAAGGAGTGCCCTTCCAAATGCCAGAATACTCGGTGGTCCTCACCACCGATGCCTCTCTCAAGGGCTGGGGTGCTCATTGTCTGGACAAGTGCACCCAAGGCCTCTGGTCTCCCTGGGAGGCAGCCCAACAGATCAATCTGCTGGAACTTCGGGCTATCCGCTTGGCTCTCAGAGTTTTTTCTCCAGCCCTGGCTCACCGCTCAGTCTTGATTCAAACAAACAACCAGGTAGCCATGTTTTATGTGAACAAACATGGCGGGACTGGGTCCCAGATCCTTTGTCGAGAGACTCAGGACCTTTGTTCCTTTGCCCTGAAGCACAACATGCTTCTCAAGGCGGTGTACCTCCCAGGCCAGGAGAACTGCCTGGCCGACCGGTTGAGCAGAATTCTGCAGCCCCACGAGTGGCAGCTGCATCCCTTGGTCATTCAAAAGATCTTCCTGAAGTGGGGTCTTCCTTGGATAGATCTCTTTGCCAGTCCACTGAACAAGCAACTGCCCAAGTTCTGCTCCAGGCAACCACATCCTCTGAGGATAGCACCAGATGCTTTTCTGATGTCCTGGTCTCAGGGCCTCCTGTATGCGTTTCCTCCCACGGCCTTGGTGGCCCGAACTCTGTTCAAGATTCTTCAGGACAAGGCCTCGGTCCTGCTGGTGGCTCCCAGATAGCCGAGACAGCCTTGGTTTCCTCTTCTGCTTCAACTGGCGGTGGATCCCCCACTGCCTCTGGGGTTGCAACCCGACCTTCTCTCTCAGGAGCAGGGTTCCCTTCTACACCCCAATCTCAAAACTCTCAATTTGATGGCCTGGAGGCTGCAAGGGTAGTCTTGGCTCCCTGGGGCCTGCCTCAGGAAGTTGAGGGGGTTGTCCTAGCCTCTAGGAAACAGTTCACTAGGAAAGCCTATGCTCTCAAATGGAAAAGGTTTTCTTTGTGGTGTCAGCTACGTACAGAGGATCCTTTCTCCTGTACTGTGCCGGTAGTGCTTCAGTACTTACTGCACTTATCAAATCAGGGACTTAAGTCCAATTCTGTTCGGGTCCACCTCTCAGCTCTTGCAGCTCACCACTCACTGGTGGAGGGACATTCTCTGTCCGGTCACCCCTTGGTGTCCCGCTTTCTCAGGGGCTTACTTTTACTCAAGCCTCCAGTCCGTCCTCCTGCCCCTGAGTGGGAGTTGAATGTGGTCTTGCAGCAACTGACTCGCCCTCCTTTTGAGCCGGTGGCTACTTGTCCACTATGCTTCCTATCCTGGAAGACACTCTTCCTGATAGCCCTTACCTCGGCTAGGCGAGTGAGTGAGCTTTAGGCCCTGGTCTGTGATAGGCCTTACACCAGGATTTATAGGAACAGGGTAGTCCTCAGGACTCATCCCAAGTTCCTCCCAAAAGTTGTCTCCTCTTTCCACCTCAATCAGGAGGTGGTTCTTCCAACATTCTTCCTTAGGCCTCATGCAAGCCAGGCTGAAGCAGTCCTGCATACCCTGGACTGCAGGAGGGCCTTATCCTTCTACCTTGACCGTACGCAGGGGCATAGAAGGGCTACTCAGCTCTTCGTATCCTTTGACCCCCAATAAGTTGGGGTTAGCTGTGTCCAAGCGTACCTTGTCTATCTGGGTGGCTGACTGTATCACCTGGGCTTACAAGGCGGCTGACCTTCCTTTGCAGGGTAGGGTCACGGCCCATCGTGTCAGGGCAATGGCTGCCTCAGTGGCTCATCTCCGCTCTGTGCCCTTGGTAGACATCTGCAGGGCTGCAACTTGGTCTTCAAGCCAGACTTTTGCAGCCCATTACTGTCTGGAGAGGGAGTCCCGTAGAGACAGTGCTTTTGGCCAAGCAGTACTCCGGAATCTCTTTGAGGTTTAGGCAACTCCTGCCCTCTGTTGGACTACCGGTGGAGGTTGTATCCTTGAAAAGCCTTTCTTTGCTGCTGTGACTAGAGGGAATTCTCTTGTTCAGCCTGGGTTCCTCGGTAGCCCAGAGCTAGGGAGTCACCCATATGTGAGGACTGACTTCCTGCTTGGTCCTGGAGAAAGAGTAGTTACTCACCTGTAACAGGTGTTCTCCAGGAGCAGCAGGAATCAGTCCTCACAACCCTCCCTCCTCCCCTTGGAGTTGCAGTAGTACATAGTTTGTTTTTTTACATTTTTGTGTGCTCTTCTTAGCTGTGTCATTTGACTGAGGTAAGATGGCACCTTTGGGCGGGAAGGGAACCACGCATGCGTGCCGGCATTCCCAGGGGCTTTCATGGAAAGCTGGGGAAATGCTCCGCTTGGGTTTCATCGGCGCCGATGACACCCATATGTGAGGACTGATTCCTGCTGCTCCTGGAGAACACCTGTTACAGGTGAGTAACTACTCTTAATTGCACCTGTCAACCCAAAACATCCTAAAGATAGTTTATTGTGTGTTTCTAATATTTGGCTGGTTATGTTTTGCTTTTTAATATTTTTTTTTTATATCCACCTAAAATTGATCATGATTGGTAAAATAGAAGTAATTTTAAATAAATAAGGTCTCTCCACTTGGCGGTGTCATTGAGCTCTGGGTTCTTAGTTCAGATCGATGGAGGTTGGCAGTATTTCCTCTCCTACCCTATGACTTTTTAGACATACTCTGTTCTTTTTCTTTTTTTTTAATTTCTAGAAAAAGAAGTTGGACTGATGACTTTAGAAGCAAGAAGGTAAGAGGAACCTTATGGGTACCATTTGGCACAAACCTATAAAACCTCCATTAAATGAAGGTTGTGTGGCATTTTCCCACTATAGGGAAAGTTGATGGTTTTGCTGCCACTAGGGAAGACCATCTTAAATCCAAAATTAATGTTTGAATACGATGTTTCCTCAGTAGCTCTTTAAATATTGTAAATACAGAGAAATCCTTTAGAAACCTTTTATGCATTTTGAATATGTCAAAGCTCCGATAACCAGGCCAACTCAATTTAACTCCATCCGATGCTGCACAGCAAGCTTGAATTCTGTTTTCCATGCCCCCTGCCCTGCTACTTGGGAAAGTATATATGTACTTTTTAAATTGAGATTGTGTGCAAAATGATTTTTCCATCAAGATGTGCAGTTTGAAAATTGCCTTCTAATATATTCAGTATTATTCTGGAATTAAAACATGATGACCAATGAATGAAATTTGTGGGAGTAGCATGCACATTGGATAAAGCTACTTTTTTCACCTTGTGCTGAGGTCTCCTTAATATCATTTTTATTAACGCATTATCTCCAGGAATAAGCAGGAATGCAGTCTTCACATATGGGTAACGGCAGCCTCGATAGAGCCCCGCATGGGAACACTCCCCAGCATCTAATAGGAATGCTTTTCAGAGCATCCCTCCACGCATGCGTGCCTGCCTTCCCACCTTTCCAGCAATTCTCCTCAGTCGGCTTTTATCCGCAGAGCCATCAGGACTTTGTCCTAACCCAACTGATTAAATTTGTCTAAGTGCCTTTGGATACATAGTGCTTGCCTTCCTGTTGGGCCGCTGCGGTATTGAATGCCCCAGTCTGTCTTTTTTTCGTTGAAATTTTTGTAAAATTTCTTTATTTTTCCTCATTTGCGGCATTGTGTTTTCTTGGCTGGCCTAGGCCGCCATTGTCCTTTTTGATTTTGCCTTGGTCTTCTCAGCATGGAGAAACCACATAGCGACTTCAAAAAATGTGCTAAGTGCCAAAGTACTATTTCGGCTACAAATAAGCACGACTGGTGCTTAAAATGTTTGGGCCTGGACCACGACACCTTGGTTTGCCCCCTCTGTCAACAGATGACCCAGAGGGGACTAAAAAACCATGAACAGCAACGGGGAAAGCTGTTTGTCAGACTCTACCACTTTAGCACACTCTTCGGTACCCTCCACACTGTTTTAGTCATCGCATGGTTCCCATATTTCCTCAAAGTCTAAACATGGTAGCAAACCCAAGTCCTCCTTAGAGACAAGAAAGGTATCAGACTTCTGCATCATCATCTGCAACACAAGTATCGAGGTCCTCTGCATCGGCATCCGACTCAGGGACCCGACTGACATTGGCACTCCCTAGCAGAAGAACTGGACATCAACTGACTGGAAAAACTGCACTGGTGGGAGGATACCTCCTCCAAAGCACCAGAGGAGCCCTGGGATGCTCCTGCGGTGTCGTCCTTTGTGGAATCCCTACTATCCGGGTGGCCGTAGTGCCAAGGCCTGTGTGATCCATGGATCCAATGCCCGACCTCGATGTTGGTGCACTGAGAGATTCCATGATATCAGTAACTGAACTGGCACTGTCATACCCGGGACCAATACCCCCTTGAAACCTGTATCTGCACTGAGCTCTGAACACCTCTGTTCTGAGACTTCGCAGCATCGGCACCGAGCCTCAGTGTCGACATTGGAGTGGCATCGACACCACAATATCAACTAAGGCCGCTTCTGGAAACTGTTCACTTCCGCAATGTTTGTCATGCTCTAATTACACCATTACTTGACTTCTGCAATCCAATATATCTGGGTCTAGCTAAGTAGTCACTGAAGCCTTTACAGTTAGCGCAAAACACCGCTGCTCGTATAATTTTTGGTCTATCAAGTAAAGAGCATATAACTCCTATCTTAAAGGAGCTTCATTGGTTACCAATATCATCTCGTATTAAATACAAAACAGTAATTTATATTTTCAAGATAAAGCAACAATGTTCTGCAAAAAGTCTGACGTATCTTATCCGGTCAGATATTAGCAACAGACCTAGGAGAAGTGTATCTGAAAATAGAATCAGCTTCTCAAATGACATCAGAAAAACACGCAAGGAGACCTCTGAGAGAGCTTTCTCGTTTGCTGCGACTTCCATCTGGAACTCCCTACCTAATGATCTGAGAGCAGCTCAGGACATCAAAGACTTTAGAAAACAACTGAAAACAGTTTTGTTTACGGAGCACTACGGTCATGCAATCAACTAATTAATTTTTAAGAAAGCAATTATTTATATATACATTGTACAATAGCTCACTTTATAGTATAGCTCACAATATATATATTGCACCTTTTCCCAAGACATTTAATCATATATTTACAAACTATGTATATATTATCACAGATTGTTTCACTATTACTTATTTTCTCTTTTGTTAAACCGCTTTGATTGTATGATAAGGCGGTATAAAAATCCAATTAAATAAAAATAAATAAATAAATAAACCGTCATTACTTCAACTTTCTTCCAAGTTCTGTTTCTGCTTCCTTGGACATCAAATCAGTTGATTCTGTTCCTTGGACCCCTCTCCACCACATGAGGGGCATCGATCACCGCCTGAGGATATGTCCTTTCAGGATATAATCCGGGATATGGCAGCTGCCCTCTTGATGACTCTAACCATCGAGACAGAACAGAGGGCTGAAGAACTTGAAATTCTTCATTACCCCTCGACTGCCAAGAGGGCTACTATGCTTCCCATTCATCATTATCCTCCAGAACTTCATGGTTCGCATGTGGGAAGCTCTCTTGACAGTTCCATCAGTCAGCAAGAGACTGAACACTCTCTTTATAGAACCCCTCCTTTGCCAGGTTTTCCAAAACCTCAGTTACCACATCATCCTATGGTTGTGGAATCGACAATGCGGCGAGTTCAGAGTGCTAAGAATCACTCCTCCGCTCTGCCGGACAGAAATTCTAGGACTGTTGATGCATTTGGACGTTGATGCTTCCAGGTAGTAATGTTAGTTTCTAGGATAAACTCCTATATTCTTTATATGGGGATGTTCCTGCGAGATGCCACCCTCTTGCCAGCAGACAGGCAAGGCTCACATCAGGTCTTGATCACTCAAGGACAGAATACATCAAAATTCCTGACCAGGGCTGCCTTTGATGCTTTTGGGCCCACCAGTAGGGCAGCAGCAGTCTGCATAGGAGCCAGAAAAATGGCCTAGCTGCAAGCCTCCGACCTTGAACTATGGGTTCAGGTAAAGCTTGCTAATATTCCTTGCACAGGTGAAAACCTTTTTGGAAAGGGGTGGCATAAAAGGCAGTTGACACGGTGAGATCATCAGATCTGTTCTGTCCATCCCTTCCTCTCGCAATCTTCCCTCACTACCCTCGTGCTGTCCCTTGTCTCTAAGCCAAAATTCCTCAAATAGTGATCAACAATAGTAAACCAATTATCACTATGTGAATCCCAAATGAAAATTAATATGGTGCACCAACATCGAGGAGTGCGGAGATGATTGTGGCATTCAGATAAGTGCAATATCTAGATGAACTTTATAATTGCGGCTTGACATCTTAGGCACAAGTGTGAATAAAAGGACACTTGTTGACTGGAGGGAATGGATTGAAGTACCATCTTCCCTCAACTCTGCCTGACAAAAAAATATTAATTCTCCAGGACCAAGCAGGAAGTCAGTCCTCACATATGGGTGACGTCGGCGCCGACGGAGCCCTCGCGGAGCAATTTTCCCCAGCTTTCAAAGAAAGCCTTTGGGAATTGCAGCGCGCATGCGCGGTCGCCTTCCCGCCCAAGGGTGCCATCTTAGCCAGTCTTCTTTTTCCGCGGAGCCCTACAGACGTACCCGTCGTGTCCCCGCTAAAAAAGTTGATTTTCGTGAGTTTTTCTTTTTTTACTTCGGTTCGACGCCAGTCGTTTTCCTGCCCGGACTCGTGACGCCGTTGCGAGTCCTTCTCTTATTTTTCGGTTTTTCTGATTTTTGGTCAGTTTCGTTTTCGGTTTTTCGCTGGCAGCCCGGTCCTTTGACCTTGCAGGGGCCCTTTTTCCCCCGATGGCTGCCAGTGGTTTCAAGCGGTGTGGTCAGTGTGACAGAAATATGTCACTCACTGACACACACGATAATTGCCTCCGCTGCCTAGGCCCGGATCATGAAGAAATGATCTGTGGAGCCTGTGGCAAAATGTCCTCCAAAGCGTTGAGGAGTCAGCGGCATCAGCGGGATAGAATCTTCGCTGACCCCAGCCGTACCGGACCTCGTCGGAGGCCTCGGCATCCAGAGGCTCCAGCTCTGACCATCGCCGAAGCTCCTCCGACAGGGGTTCTCCCTCCGGAGACCATCGACGGAAGACAAACCCGCGAGGGTGGCGTCGGTGGACGCTCCTGGCTCCGCGAGGGCCAGGTCGCATAGCCCCGACAGCCGTCCCGGGTCTTTGGAGAAGGAGCACCTCCCGAAGCGACCTCGCCTGGAGTCGGAGTTGCCTGCTCGGGTAAGTCCTGTAGTCCTTCTGGACTCGCCTCCGAGAGGTCCGACGTCGGGCCCGACGCCGTCGGGGCCCGAGTCGGGGGCTGCTGGGTCACCTGAGGTCGGACTCAGGTTGACGGCCTTGGAGAGCAGACTATCTGCCTTCATGGACCAGCAGCGGGCACTGATCGCTAGCCTCGCTGGCGCCGCTGCCCCGACCGCCGGGACGTCGACGTCTAAGTCGACCCCGGAGACCGAGCCGATCCTCGAGTCCATGCGAACTCGAGTCGATCCTCGGTCGAGGTCACCCTCGGCCTCCCGTTCGGGACCGAGGTCATCGCCGCCGACTCCCTCGGCGTCGGGGCGGCCGACGCCTCCGCCTGCCCGAGCCGACCCCACCGATTCCTCCTTGGAGTCGGCCTGGGAGTCTGAAGAGGAGGAGTCACCTGATTCCTTTCGGACTCGGTGTGTCCCCTCGGACTCACCTGAGTCCGAACCTCGGAAACAGTCCCCTCCGGAGGATGCCCGGTTCTCGGACTTCGTCAGGGAGATGGCCAAGGCTTTGGCCTTCCCTGCGGATCCCGAGGAGGAGCCTCGAGCCGAAGAGCTCGACGCCCTTCAGTACGACTCTCCCGCCCGGGAGCACTTTACTGTACCGGTTCCTCCCATGCTGGAACGACTACTCTTCCGCATGTGGGAGAGTCCGGCCTCGTCGCCGGTATTGAGCAAGCGGGTCGATTCCATCTATCGAGTCCGCAAGAGTCCTGGCTTCCAAAAAGCACAGCTGCCACACCATTCCATGGTTGTGGAATCGGCCATGCATAGGCTTAAGAGCCAAAAGATGCACTCCTCGGTGCCTCCTGGCAGGGAGGCCCGTAACCTGGATGGCCTTGGTAAGAAGTGTTTCCAGGGCTCTATGCTGGCTTGTCGTGTCCAGACCTACCAGCTATACATGGGCATGTATCTCCGAGACCTGGCTAAAGAGATAGCCGGATTCTCCGCTGGACTGTCCGAGGAACCTTTGCGGAGGTTCCTGGCCTTGACAACTGGTATTCGGGAATGCTCCAAATTCATGTCCCGAGCAGCCTATGATGGCTTTGAAGCATCAGCTCGTGTGGCCGCAGCTGGCATCGGTGCCCGCCGACAGGCTTGGCTTCAGTCGTCTGACCTTGAACCTTGGGTGCAGGACAAGTTGGTCGATGTCCCCTGCAGAGGTGAGAACCTCTTTGGCAAGCCCATGGCTGAAAAGGCTGCACAAATCGAGACGGAGACTCTCACCAGGACCAGGCTTTCTAGGAAGACCTCCGCCCCTTCCCAGAAAAAGAAGGGCTCGGGAAAGAAGTCCTTTTACCCGAGGAAGGCGGCTGCCTATAAACACTACCCTCAATATCAGGCCCCCGCAGCTCCCCAACAGGGTCAGCAGGCCAAGGGACGGGGTAACGGGTCCCGTAGGCAGCAAGCCCCCAGGCCTGCACCACCTGCCCCTGCTCAGCAGGGTGGGGGTTTTTGACTTCCTCAGCATAGCCTCTCCCCCTCAGCGGGTTCCTCCCAGCACCGGAGGCCGGCTGGTTCACTTCGCCCACAGGTGGTCCAACATCACTTCAGATGCCTGGGTGCTTCAAGTCGTGCGAGAAGGATATCTTCTCCACTTCCATCAGGTCCCTCCCTCTTATTTTCCGGGATAACCTCCTCGACTCCCTCTGCACAGGGACTTACTCCTTCAGGAGTTAGCAAGTCTTCTTCAGGAACAGGCTGTGGAACCGGTGCCCCACCACCTGAGAGGTCAAGGCTTTTATTCCAGGTATTTTCTGATACCAAAAAGGACAGGAGGCCTCAGACCCATCCTGGACTTGCGCAACCTCAACAAGTTCCTCGTGCGGGAAAAGTTCAAGATGCTTACCCTTGGAATCCTTCTGCCCTACCTCCAGCAGGGAGATTGGCTATGCTCCTTAGATCTAAAGGATGCCTACACGCACATCCTCATCCACCCAAGCCACCGCCAATACCTAAGGTTTGTGGTGGCAGGAAATCACTACCAGTACAGAGTACTGCCCTTTGGCCTATCCTCCGCACCGCGAGTCTTCACAAAATGTCTCGCGGTGGTGGTGGCGGCCTATCTCAGGCTTCACGGCCTCTGTCTTTCCGTACCTCGACGACTGGCTCATCAGAGCGTCGTCCTCTCCGGCAGTCACCAACGCCACACACCGCACGGTGACTCTTCTGCAGTACTTGGGCTTTGTCATAAACTTCGCAAAGTCCACTTTGCTCCCCTCACAGGATCTCGAGTTCATCAGCGCAAGACTGCACACTCCTCAGGCTCGAGCTTTCCTGCCTCTCGACAGGGCTCAACGGCTCATGGACCTAGCCGGCCGTTTTCGCAGCCAGTCCCTGGTCTCCGCCAGGCGCTTCCTGAGACTACTCGGCCATATGGCTTCCACCGTCCACGTGACCCCCAATGCTCGCCTGAATATGCGGCCTGCTCAATGGTGCCTTCGCAAGCAGTGGCAACAGGCCACCGGCGGACTAGCCGACTTAGTGCGCATCTCCGGGCCGCTGGCCTCTTCCCTACAGTGGTGGCTTCATCGGCCGAACCTGGTGCTCGGAATGCCGTTTCAGTCGCCTCAGCCGGCTCAAGTGCTGACGACCGATGCTTCCCTCCTGGGTTGGGGAGCACATTGCCAGGGGGCATGTACTCAAGGTCTCTGGACCGCGTGGGAGTCTGCTCAACAGATCAACTTCCTGGAGCTCAGAGCAATCCATCTGGCGCTCAAGGCTTTCTCCCACCTGACTTCTCACCAGTCCGTCCTTGTCCAGACGGACAATCAAGTTGCCATGTTCTACGTGAACAAGCAGGGGGGCACGGGCTCCTTCCTTCTCTGCCGAGAAGCTCAGAAGCTCTGCTCTTGGGCCGTCAGTCACGGCATTCTTCTCAAGGCAGTTTATCTCCCAGGCCAAGAAAATTGCCTGGCGGACAAACTCAGCAGGATACTCCAGCCGCACGAGTGGCGTCTGGATCCCTTGGTAGTTCAGAAACTCTTTCTAAAGTGGGGCCTCCCCACGATGGATCTCTTTGCCAGTCCTCTCAACCGGCAACTTCCTCGCTTCTGCTCTCGTCAGCCACATCCCCTTCGGGTAGCGGCAGATGCTTTTCTACTCTCATGGTCGGAAAGCCTTCTCTATGCTTTTCCTCCCATCCCGCTAGTCTCTCGAACTCTATTCAAGGTTCTCCGGGACAAAGCTTCCATGATCCTGGTGGCTCCTCGCTGGCCCAGACAGCCGTGGTTCCCACTCCTGTTGCAATTAACGGTAGAGGATCCGTTCCCTCTGGGGTTTCAACCGGATCTCCTAACACAGGATCAGGGGTCTCTGCTACACCCCAACCTCAGATCTCTCAACCTAATGGCCTGGCGGCTGAAAGGGTAGTCCTCGCTCCCCTTCTCCTGCCGGCAGAGGTGGAAGAGGTCGTCCTAGCTTCTCGGCGACCTTCTACCCACAAATGCTACGCCCTTAAATGGCGTCGCTTTTCCGTTTGGTGTGTACAGCAGTCTCAGGATCCCTTCTCCTGCTCGGTGTCGGTGATCTTGCAGTACCTGCTCTACCTCTCTAATCTGGGACTTAAGTCCAACTCTGTCAAAGTCCACCTCAGTGCTCTTTCAGCACACCATGTGCCGGTGGACGGCAGACCTCTTTCCAGCGACCCTCTCGTAGCACGGTTTCTCCGAGGTCTCCTTCTACTTAAACCACCTCTGCGCCCGCCAGCACCTGACTGGGATCTGAATGTGGTGTTACAGCGGATCACCTGTCCGCCTTTTGAACCGATGGCTACCTGTTCTCTGCGTTTTCTTTCGTGGAAAACCTTATTCCTGATAGCCCTCACTTCCGCTAGACGCGTAAGTGAATTGCAGGCCCTCGTGTCTGATCCTCCCTTCACTCGGTTCTACAAAAATAGGGTAGTCCTACGGACTCACCTAAAATTTCTTCCAAAAGTTGTCTCCCCTTTTCACATCAATCAGGAGGTGGTACTTCCAACCTTCTTTCCCAGGCCTCACTCCAGCCGAGCTGAACAAGTCCTGCATACCCTGGACTGTAGAAGGGCATTGAACTTCTACCTTGACCGTATGCGGGAGCACCGTAAAGCTGCTCAGCTTTTTGTGTCTTTTGACCCCAATAAATTGGGGCTCCCGGTCTCCAAGCGTACTCTGTCCATCTGGGTTGCTGACTGTATCGCTTGGGCTTATGGGGCAGCCGGACTCTCCTTAGAAAGTCGAGTCACGGCTCATTGTGTTCGGACGAAGGCTACGTCAGTGGCTTACCTCCGCTCTGTTCCGCTGGCAGACATCTGCCGGGCCGCTACTTGGTCTTCGAGCCAGACTTTTGCGGTCCATTACTGTCTCGAGAGGGAGTCCCGCAGGGACAGTGCTTTCGGACAGGCAGTCCTCCGAAATCTCTTTGAGGTTTGAGCAACTCCTACCCTCCATCCCGGATGGGGGCTACCGGTGGGTGATAATTCAGTGAAGATTCCTTCCTTCTGTGCCGCTGAGCTAGAGGGAGCTCATTTTTGTGCTTAGGGTCTCCGGTAGCCTTAAGCTTGGGAGTCCCATATGTGAGGACTGACTTCCTGCTTGGTCCTGGAGAAAGCGTAGTTACTCACCTGTAACAGGTGTTCTCCAGGAGCAGCAGGAATCAGTCCTCACAACCCTCCCTCCTCCCCGTGGAGTTGCAATCATCTGCTTAAGTTTTTTTGCAAATTTTTATGCTGTCTTTTAGCTATGTCATCAGACTGGCTAAGATGGCACCCTTGGGCGGGAAGGCGACCGCGCATGCGCGCTGCAATTCCCAAAGGCTTTCTTTGAAAGCTGGGGAAAATTGCTCCGCGAGGGCTCCGTCGGCGCCGACGTCACCCATATGTGAGGACTGATTCCTGCTGCTCCTGGAGAACACCTGTTACAGGTGAGTAACTACGCTTTTTCATTTGGGATTCACATAGTGATAATTGTTGATGGTCCCTTGTTTCTAGGCTGGATTATTGTAATGTTGTCTCCCTCAATATCAGCTTTGTTACCTTCAGCTTATTCACAACACTGCCACCCACCTCATTACTCACTCCTCCCCTTCAGATAGATCACCCCTCTCCTTTTGCAGCTCCACTGGCTTCCGATCAAATTTTGTTTCATCCATAAGATACTCGCAATCACTCACAGGGTATTCCACACTTGCATCCCCCGCTACCTTGCTGATCTCATTCTTCAGCAACCCTCCCCGCGCCCCCTCCACTCTTCCTGTGGGAATAGACTCTTCCTTCCCTCCCCTGTCCAAGGCCACTCTGCTTATTTTTTCCTTGCCCCTGCACTCTAGAACTCACTCCCATCAACTCTGCACACTGAGGCCTCCTTTCCCCGTTTTAAAGCTGTGTTGAAGACCCATTTATTTCACCTGGCGCTTGATCTTATTCCCCCCCCCCCCCCCCCGATTCCTAGAAGCCTCCCTCTCAACTACTTTGGTCCTTGTTTCCTCCATTTGTGTGCCGCTGTCTCTGTTCTTTGCCTCTTTTCCGCCTGTTCTGCTGCCGCTCCTTTCTGATCGATGGCGTTCCTTTCATCCTTACTTTTCTCTGCAGCCACATTGTATGTACACCGCTCTGATGCGATAGCCTGGGCGGTATATCAAATGCTTCAATAAAGATAATAGTCTTTCTTGGAAAACAGCTGAACCAGCTAACAAGAAAGCTCATGCCAAGAAGTCTTCCTCTGCCAGGAAGAAGTAGTATTACCCTTCCTACTCAACTTATTCTTCCTATCATTCTCAACAGCCACGCCACATCAAAAACAACAGGGCCAGAAAGCCTAAGGCTGCAAAACCTCAACCAGCTCCGTAGGCACAGTCCACAATTGTTTTTTCATATAATTAATCAATAAGCTCTACCTACTAACCATACCGTAGTGTAGATTACCCAGCAAATATCAAGTGGGAAGAAAACAAATCTCAGATGACTCAAACACCATCCATATTCCACCTTTCAGTGAATTAGGGTAATTTCAGTGAGTTTTGCACATCAACGGTTTGCTAATACTTTCCCACAATCTCTAGACTGAATTTCAATAGCCACATACAACATTTTGAAAGCAAGACATGATGACAAAAGAACTTAATGTTTTCTGATATAAATACTCTAAACAATTTTCATAACAGCATGTTCGAATGTTAGCAGTCAAAGCATATTCTAATGTCACGTGATATCCATCATTTCATATCCAAACAGTATGTAAAAAGTGGTCTTTCTTGATAACGTAGTATGTATGTTAAGCAATGGTTGTGTGTTTGTTTATTTATTTTGTAGTTATATTCCCCTGAAGCAGCTGAGGCGAAACGCTGGAGGGACGTTCCAGCAGGCGTCGGGGTCCATTTGTCTGTTTGGATATGAAATGATGGATATCACGTGACATTAGAATATGCTTTGACTGCTAACATTCGAACATGCTGTTATGAAAATTGTTTAGAGTATTTATATCAGAAAACATTAAGTTCTTATGTCATCATGTCTTGCTTTCAAGATGTTGTATGTGGCTATTGAAATTCTGTCTAGAGATTGTGGGAAAGTATTAGCAAACCGTTGATGTGCAAAACTCACTGAAATTACCCTAATTCACTGAAAGGTGGAATATAGGTGGTGTTTGAGTCATCTGAGGTTTGTTTTCTTCCCCCTTGATATTTGCTGGGTAATCTATACTACAGTATGGTTAGTAGGTAGAGCTTATTGATTAATTATAAGAGGTATTAGGCTCTGCTAGCGACCTTAATATTTATTGTTTGATCACAATTGGTTTTTGACTACTTCCACAAAAGCATAGTCAGTCTCCCCTTAAAGGATCCTCTTCCCACCCAAATAGAGGACAGATTAATCCACTTTGCCCACAGATGGCCCCTCATCACATCAGAACCCTGGACCTTAAAGGTTTTGAATGTGGGATATCGGCTCAATTTCCAGGACCTGCCCCCCACTTTCTTCATAGGGGAGTCCCCCATGGATCAACTGCACTCCACTCTACTTCAACAGGAGATAGCCACTCTAGTAGTGTAGGGAGCCATAGAGGAAGTCCCACTCCCTCGACAAGGCCTAGAGTTCTACTTCTGTTCTATTTCCTCATCTCTAAGAAAAGAGGGGAGTTCAGGCTTATCCTGGATCTCCGCAATCTCAACAAGTTCCTGGTAAGGGAGAAGTTCAAGATGGTGTCACTAGGGACCTTACTTCCTTACCTTCAGGAAAAGGACTGGCTCTGTTCTTTCGATCTCAACGATGCCTATACTCACAACCTGATTCATCCCTCCCACCAAAAGTACCTCCAGGTTTTCTTCTAAAGACACCAATACAGAGTTCTACCCTTTGGTCTTACATCAGCACCAAGAGTGTCACAAGGTACCTGGCAGTCATGGCGGCCTACCTCCGCATTCTGGGCATCTTCGTCTTTCCTTACTTAGATGATTTGGCTGATCAAGGGCGATACCCCTCATGTAGTGACCGTCTCGCTCCAACACACCATCACGATACTTCAGCATCTAGGCTTTGTGATCAACTACCCAAAGTCCTATCTCGCTCCAACACAAACACTGGAGTTCATCGGGGCATACGACGCAATCACAAGCCTTCCTTTCAAGAGATTGGTTCCACGTCTCATCAGTTTGGCAACTCGGTGCCAAAGCCGATCCAGTTTCAGTGCGAGTGACATGCTTCGTCTCTTAGGACATATGGTCTCCACAGTTCATGTAGTACCATATTCTTGATTTCACATGTGACCAGCACAGTGGACTGTTTCAGATCAGTGGAAACAGTTGTCTCATGAAAAAGATCACCATCACGCCTCAGTAGATAGACTTCCTAAATTGGTGGTGCACTGCACAAAATCATCTCGTCTGGTTACATTTTCAAATGTTTGCACCGCAGTGTACCGTGACGACAGATGATTCCAAACAGGGTTGGGGGGCTTATCTCGATGCTGTCTCCACGCAAGGCTTATGGTCCCCCAGGGAAGCTATTTACCACATCAACCTCTTGGAACTCAAGGCAATTGCCAGTGCCCTTCGTGTGTTCTTTCCTCAGTTGACCAAATGATCGGTCCTCATTCAGACCGACAACCAGGTTGCCATTTATTACCTCAACAAACAAGGGGGAACCGGATCTTGCTACCTTTGCAGGGAAACGATCTGCCTCTGGACCTTTGCGATATTCCATCTGATTCTTCTTTAAGCAGTCTACCTACCAGGAGAGCAAAATGTGCTTGCAGACAAGTTGAGCAGAGTCCTTCAACCACACAAATGGACACTCCATCGCAAAACAGTGCAGCACATCTTTCAATTATTGGGAACTCCCATCATCGACCTCTTTGCGACTCCAATCAATGCCCAGCTTCCTCGGTTCTGCTCCAGGATTCCATCTCCACAGAGCCAGGCCTCAGATTTGTTTCCCCTTCACTAGGGACAAGGCCTGATTAACGCATTCCCACCCATTCCATTGATTCCGAAAACCCTCTTCAAATTGCAGTTTGACAGGGGAATGATGATCCTCATCACCCCATTCTGGCCACATCAACCCTGGTTTCCCCTGCTCCTTCGACTTGCAGAACACACATATCTCAGTCTCAGATGTGCATCCAATCTCGTATCGCAGTACCAGAGACCTCTCCTTCATCCCAATCTGAGAGTGCCACAGTTGACGGCGTGGCTGCTGAAAGCTTAGCCTTATCTCAATTTGACCTTCCAGAGGAAGTAAAAGATGTCTTACTAGCATCTAGAAAAGATGCCACTAGACATATGTACACTTTTAAATGGCATAGGTTTTTTCTCTGGTGCTCACAGAGGGCTCCCAGCCCATTTTCTTGCCCAATAGAGTCTCTACTTCAGTATCTTCTCCATCTCTCCAGGGCAGGACTAAAGACAAACTTAGAGTCCACCTTAGTACCATTTCGGCCTCTCACCGTCCATTCGCAGGTCAACCTGTTTCGGTTCATCCTCTAGTAGTACGCTTCATGTGAGGCTTTCTCTTAATAAGGCCACCAATCAGGCTACTTCCTGTAGCCTGGGATTCTCAACGCGGTCCTGGCTCAACTGCTCAAATCTCCCTTTGAGCCCCTCGCCTCCGCTTCGCTGAAGTTCCTTACTTGGAAGGTTACTTTCTTGATTTCTCTCACATCGGCTCATCGTGTCAGTGAACTGCAGACTTTGGTAGATTATACTCCCTACTCACGCTACCACCAAGATAGGTGGTCCTCTGAACTCATCCCAAGTTCTTTCCAAAGATGGTTCCCTTTCCACCTTAATCAGTCGATCTGGCTTCTGACCTTTTTTCCAAGGCCTCATTCTTCTCGAGCGGAAACATCATTGCATATCCTTGATTGCAAGAGAGCTCTGGCGTATTATCTGTACAGAACTAAGCCTCATCAGCAGTCCTCTCAACTTTTTCTTTTGACCCTAGTCACTTGGGCTCACCAGTAACAAAGCGTGCTGATAGGCCATATGGTCTTTTTCTGCAATCATGTTTCTATCTGGTCTGCCCTTCCATATCAACTTCTACAATAGTCCTCTCTTTTCCTTTAGAGATCCTCTGTGTTTGATCCATGCTTTTTTGAATTTAGATACTGTCCTCATCTCTATCACCTCTACTGGGAGACTATTCCATGCATCTGCCATCTAATATTTCCGCATATTACTCCTGAGTATCTCCTTTCACCCTCATCCTATGTCCCCTTGTAGCAGAGCTTGCTTTCAATTGAAAGAGGCTCTCCTGTGTATTTATGCCATGGAGATATTTAAATATCTGTATCATATCTCCTCTATCCCATCTTTCCTCTACATATTAAGATCCTTAAGTCTGTCTTCATATGCTCTATAATGAAGACCACTAACCATTTTAGTAGCCACCCTCTGCACTGACTCCAACCTGTTTATATCCTTTTGAAGATGTGGTCTCCAGAACTTCACACAGTATTCCAAATGAAGTTGAACCAAAGACCTATATAGAGGCACTAACACCTCCTCCTTTTTTCTGCTGGCCATTCCTCTCCCTATGCACCCAAGCATCCTTCTAGCTTTTGCTGTTGCCTTTTCTACCTGTTTACTACTTTAAGATCATCAGACACAATCACGCCCAGGTCTTGCTCTTCTTTTGTGGACAGAAGTACCACCCCCCCCCCCCCCCCCCCCGACACACACTGTACAGCCCCCTTGGAGTTTTGCAGCCCAAATGCATGACACTGCATTTTTTAGCATTAAATCTCAGATGCCAAATTCTAGATCATTCTTCAAGCTTAGCTAGATCCCTCCTCATGTTATCTACTCCTTCCTGGGTGTCTACTCTATTGCAGATTTTGGTATCATCCGCAAGGAGGCAAACCTTACCAACAGCCCTTCCACAATATCGCTAACAAAGATGTTAAAAATAATCGGACCAAGGACAGATCCCTGGGGCACACCACTGGTAACATCCTTCTCCTCAGAGTGAGCTCCATTTACTTGTACTCTTTGTCGCTTCCCCCTCAACCAATTTCTAACCCAATCGGTAACTTTAGGGTCCATCCCTAGGATGCTCAGTTTGTTGATAAGTCACCTGTGCGGAACGGTATCAAAGGCTTTACTGAAAACCAAGTACACCACATCTAGGACTCTCCCTCTGTCCAACTCCCTGGTCACCCAGTCAAAGAAATCAATCAGATTTGTCTGACAAGACCTGCCTCTGGTGAATCCATGCTGCCTCCAATCCTGAAATCCATTGGACTCCAGAAACCTCACTATTTCTCTTTGAGCAGCATTTCCAATAATTTACTCACCAAAGAGGTTAGACTAACCTGCCTGTAGTTTTCAACCACATCCTTGCTTCTACTTTTGTATAAAGGGACCACAAGTGCCTCTCTCCAGTCCTCTGACACCATTCTCGACTCCAAAGAGGCATTGAAAAGGTTAGTCAGTGGAGCCGCTAGAACATCCCCCAAGTTCTTTCAGTATTCTTGGATGTATCCCATCCGGTCCCATCGCTTTTGTCTACTTTTAGTTTAGCTAGTTCCTCTCGAACACAGTCTTCTGAAAATCGTTTGAGATCCCCGTCGCTTCTTTTTCTGTTTGTGAGTATTTTCTAAGGTCCTGCTCTGGGCCCTTCATCTGTGAACACAGAACAGAAATATTTGTTAAGAAATTCTGCTTTATCCTCATCAGCTTCTACATATTACTCCTCTTCACCCTTGAGTCTGACAATACCACTTTTGCCCTTCCTCTTCTCACTAACGTATCTGAAAAATGTCTTATTCCCTCCTTCCCCCATTTTATTGCATTTGCTATTTCTTCTTCTTTTAAGAACATAAGAACATAAGATATGCCATACTGGGTCAGACCAAGGTCCATCAAGCCCAGCATTCTGTTTCCAACAGTGGCCAATCTAGGTCAGACGTACCTAGCAGTTTCCCCAAGGGACACAGGTTCCACAATGCTTGTACTGGTTCAAGCATTGATATCCTGGGTCCCTTCTTAATAATGGTTTATGGACCTTTCCTCCAGGAACTTGTCCAAACCTTTTTTAAACCCAGCTACACTAACAGCCTTTACTACATCCTCCGGCAACAAATTCCAGAGTTTGATTACACGTTGCGTGAAAAAATATTTTCTTTTATTAGTCTTAAATAGTTTACCCTGTAGCTTCATTGCATGTCCCCTAGTCTTTCCATATTCTGATAAGGTAAACAATCGATCTACGTTTACCCGTTCCACTCCGTTCATTAATTTATAGACTTCTATCATATCTCCCCTCAGCCGTCTCTTCTCCAGGCTAAAGAGCCCCAACCTTTTTAGCCTTTCTTCATAGGAGTAGCCTTCCATCCCCTTTACCATTTTGGTGGCTCTTCTCTGAACCTTTTCTAAAATCGCTATATCCTTTTTAAGATACGGCGACCAGAATTGCACACAATATTCAAGGTGCGGTCTCACCATGGAACGATATAGAGGCATTATAATATCTTTTGTTTTATTTTCCATTCCTTTCCTTATCATACCTAGCATTCTATTTGCTCTCTTGGCCGCCGCTGCACACTGGGCCGAGGGTTTTAACAAGGTATCCACAATGACGCCTAAATCTTTTTCCTGGGTGGTGGTTCCTAATGTGGAACCTTGCATCGTGTAACCATAGTTTGGGTTGTTCTTCCCTAGGTGCATAACCTTGCACTTCTCCACATTAAATTTCATCTGCCATTTTGATGCCCAGTCTTCCAATTTATCAAGATCCTCTTGCAATTTTCCACAATCCTCCTGGGTTTTAACAACTTTAAATAGTTTTGTGTCATCTGCAAATTTGATAACCTCACTTGTTATTCCACTTTCCAGGTCATTTATGAATATGTCAAAAAGCAGCGGACCCAGCACAGATCCCTGGGGTACACCACTATTCACCTTTCTCCATTGGGAAAATTGGCCATTTAGCCCTACCCTCTGCTTTCTATCTTTTAACCAGTTCCTGATCCACAGTAGTACACTGCCTCCTATCCCATGACTCTTTAGTTTTGCCAAAAGTCTCTCATGAGGGACCTTGTCAAAGGCTTTCTGAAAGTCCAGATACACAATATCAACCGACTCACCTTTGTCCACCTGTTTATTCACTCCTTCAAAAAAACATAACAGATTAGTAAGACAAGATCTTCCTTGTCTAAAGCCATGTTGGCTGTCTCCCATTAGGTCGTGACTATCTACATGCTGAGTAATTTTATTCTTTATGATGGTTTCTACCATTTTTCCCGGTACTGATGTCAGGCTCACTGGTCTGTAGTTTCCCGGATCACCCCTCGAACCCTTTTTAAAAATTGGTGTTACATTGGCGATCCTCCAATCCTCAGGTATTAGAGATGATTTTAATGATAGTTCACAGATTACTGATAGCAGGTCTGCAATCTCAAATTTCAGTTCTTTCAACACCCTTGGATGTATACCATCCGGCCCAGGTGATTTGCTACTCTTCAGTTTATCTAATAGTTGTAAGACATCTTCCCGATGTATCGATATTTCCTTCAATTCTTCCACACCTTTAAATACCACTTCAGTCATGGGTAACATCCCTACATCTTCCTCAGTAAAGACCGAAGCAAAGAATTCATTCAGTCTCTCCGCTATCGCCTTGTCGCCTCTTAGTGCTCCTTTAACCCCTTTATCATCTAATGGACCAACTGACTCTCTCACAGGTTTTTTGCTATGAATGTACTTGAAAAGGTCTTTATTTCGCGTTTTTGCTTCCGCAGCAAGCTTCTTCTCAAATTCTCTCTTTGCCTGCCTTATCAATGCCTTGCATTTGACTTGCCAGTGCTTGTGCTGTTTCCAGGTTTCATCGTTTGGCTCTTTTTTCCATTTCCTGAAAGATGCTTTTTTGGCAACAACAGCCTCTCTGACCTCACCTTTAAACCATGCTGGCAGTTTTTTGGACTTCCTTCCACTTTTCTTAAAGCGTGGAATACAGCTGGTCTGGGCTTCCAAGATAGTATTTTTCAACAACACCCAAGCTTGATGTACGTCTTTAACCTTTGCAACTGCTCCTTTTAGTTTTTTCTTAACTGTTTTCCTCATTTTATCATAGTCTCCCTTTCGAAAGTTAAAGGGTAGTACTGTGGATTTCCTTACTATCCCTCCTCCACTAATTAAATCAAAGGTGATCATGCTATGATCACTATTGCCAAGTGGCCCCAACACCCTTATCTCTTGCACTACATCTGGTGTTCCACTAAGGACTAGGTCTAATATTGCTTCCCCTCTGGTTGGTTCATGAACCAGCTGCTCCAAGAAGCAGTCATTTATTTCATCTAGGAACTTTATCTCCCTAGCATGTCCTGTTGTGACACTGACCCAGTCGATGCTGGGGTAATTGAAATCACCCATTATTATTACTGCACTGTAACTTTTGCTAGCTTCCTTGATTTCTTTGAGCATTTCATCATCCATTTGTTCATTCTGGCCAGGCGGACGATAGTACACCCCCACTGCCATCGCCTTCCCCTTTTTACATGGAATTTCAATCCATAGAGATTCTACAGCAAATTTTGTTTCTTGCAAAACTTTAATCCTTTCTGACTCAATGCCCTCTCTAACATAGAGCGCAACCCCTCCACCAATTTGGTCAGCTCTATCATTACGATATAGTTTGTACCCAGGTATCACAGTGTCCCACTGGTTGTCCTCCTTCCACCATGTCTCTGATATTCCAATCATATCTAACCTCTCGTTTAGTGCTATATATTCTAACTCTCCCATCTTGTTTTGTAGACTTCTAGCATTTGCATACAAGCATTTTAGAGACTGTATTTTATTCATATTAATTTGGCTATTGGTAGACATGGGTAATTTGGGATCTTTAAGTTCTGTCTGCTCCATACTCGAGGGCATTTGGGCTACTTTACTCTTTTTTGGAACCTCTCTGCTTTTTGTAGTATCCTTCAAGGATACATTCCTCCGAACCATGTGCTCTTCGGCGACTGTCGGCTTTCCCCTATTATCTAGTTTAAAAGCTGCTCTATCTCCTTTTTAAAGGTTAATGCCAGCAGCCTGGTTCCATCCCGGTTAAGGTGAAGCCCATCCCTTCGGAAGAGCCCCTCCTTTCCCCAGAATGTTCCCCAGTTCCTAACAAATCCGAACCCCTCATCTCTGCACCATTGTCTCATCCACGCATTGAGACTCCGGAGCTCTGCCTGCCTTTTGGGTCCTGCGCGTGGAACGGGAAGCATTTCGGAGAACGCTACCCTGGAAGTTCTGGATTTCAACTTCCTACCTAAAAGCCTAAATTTAGCTTCCAGAACCTCCCTACCACATTTTCCTATGTCATTGGTACCGACATGTACCAAGACAGCAGACTCCTCCCCAGCACTATCTAAGACCTTATCTAGGTGGCGTGTGAGGTCCGCTACCTTCGCACCAGGCAGGCATGTTACCAGGCGATCCTCACGTCCACCAGCCACCCAGCTATCTACATGCCTAATGATCGAATCACCAACTATAACTGCTGTCCTAACCCTTCCCTCATGGGCACTTGGCCCTGGAGAAACCTCCTCGGTGCGAGAGGGGTTTACATCACCTGGAGGACAGGTCCTAGTTACAGGATCACTTCCTGCCACACCAGGGTGATGCTCTCCTGTCACGTGACCTCTCTCCTCCATGGCAACAGGGATGCTGCCAGACTGGAGGTGGGACTTCAGGACTATATCCCTGTAGGTCTCGTCTATGTACCTCTCTGTCTGTCTTATGTTTTCCAAGTCTGCTACTCTAGCCTCTAGAGAACGGACTCGTTCCCTGAGAGCAGAGAGCTCCTTGCACCTAGTGCACACGTAAGACCTCTCACCAGCTGGGAGAAAATCATACATGTGACACTTAATGCAAAAGACTGGAAAGCCCACATCCCGCTGCTGGACTGCTGTCTGCATCTTAGTTTTAAGTTTGTGTTTAGATCTTTAAGTTCTTTATGTACTAAAGGGTGCTATGGATATTTATACCACTAAAACTGTACCTAAGAAGTTTAATATACCTTGTTCACCTGAAGCTTAATTAATCTCAGGTCCTTAGTGTATGACTGATTTGGGTAATGAGCTTCACCTGAGAGCACCTCCTGTCTTTTAAGTTGTGCAAGTACCTATAAAGCTGTGATTATCCCAGGGGAGGGTGGGTGTGGGGAGGGAGGGAGGGATATAACACTTATTAAAAAAGGGCTGCTACACAGTACCTTGTCCTGTGCCGCTGAGGTAAGCTATATTCTGATTTGATTTAAATTATAGCTCTTTGCTGCTACTAGGCTCTAACCTATTAAGAATTTTAAACTACAAGCTCTCTGCTGGATTCTAAATTTAACCAGAAAGCTTTCTTCTGTGTTTTAATTTGAAACTAAAAGTACTTTGCTGATGCTAGGCACTGAGTGACTATGAAATTTAAACTACAGCTGTCTACTGGGTATGAAAGGTAACCCGAAAGTTCTCTTCTGTGTTTTAAATTGAATCTTAAACTGTTGCTACTAGGCCCTGACTGATTTAACAAAAAAATAGTGGGTTCACAGATTAATTAGCTTTAAAAGAAAAAAAAATTCCTTTCAGAAAAATTCCCAGAAGTATATACTCACAATTTCAGATTTCTCTCCAGAAGTAACAGCCCCCCTTTCTAGTCCTTCAAGACTGAGGGTCACAGAGCTCTGGTTGAGCTATTTATGCTTGTGCTGCTGATGTAAGCAGTGACCTACTTCCTGGGTAATTAACAGTCCTTGCTTGGATAGAAGGAGTCTTTCAAAATGGCCTTTTGAACTGCCAGCTGGTGTTAACACCTTTTAGTATCTTTGCTTTCCTGACTACTTTGCTAGCTTCTCTAAGTTTTTCCAAATATAGATGCCTGTCTTCTGCTCTCTGTCATCTCTTGTATTTCATGAAGGTTTCCCTCCTCTTCTTCACCTTTTCAGCTACTACTTTTGAGAATCATAGAGGCCTCCTTTGCCTTTTATTTTAATTTACCTTTCTAACAAGGTTGGTTGCCCTTAAAATATCCCTTCCCACTAACAATTCCTTGAGGTATTGGCCCATCTTGGCAAAGTTATTGTTCCCAAAATCTAAGACCCTTGCTTTTGAATGAATGTTATCAGCCCTAGTCCTAATGCTGAACCACACCATCTGGTGATCACTGGATATGAGATTCTCCCGCTGTAACATCAGAAACACTTTCACCATTGGTAAGCATCAAATCCACTATGGCCCTTCACATGTGGATTCTGTTACCGGTAGCCTGAATAGTTCTCCCTATAGGGAATCCAGGATCTCCTTACTTCTAGATGATACTGCAGCAGGGATGTTCCAATCAACATCCGACATATTGACATCACCTATCAATAGCACTTCTCCTTTCCTAGCAATGCTGCGTATGTCCTCTATTAAATCTCCATCTACTACATTTCCCTGTGAGGGGGTTCTGTATATCATGCCAATGCAAACTGATTTCTCTTTCCCTCTTTCTAGTTTAACCCACAGTGCCTCCTCTCTCCCTTTTAAGCCCTGTAATTCTATAGCTTTAATGTTATTTTTTACATATAATGCCCCTCCTCCTCCCCTCTCTCCAAGGTATACCTGGTATATGTACATCCCAGTCATGGTTGTCCATGAACCATGTCTCTGTAACTGCCACTAAATCCAAGTCAGCCTGTTCCAACCTGTTCCTCAGCATCTGTGATCTTATTTCCCATGCTACAGGAATTTTTACACACTGCTTTCCAGATGTTGCCCCTTTTACCCATTTCTATAGAGGCATTTAATATTTCACTTACCGGGGGGCTTTCTTCAACCATCCCCAACAAATCTAGTTTAAAGCCCTCTTCAGTAGGTTAGCCAGTCTGCTACTGAATACACGTTGACCCTTCTTGGACAGATAGACGCCAACGCTTCTCTGCATCCCTTGGAACATCATCTCATAGTCCAGGAAACCAAAACGCTCTCTGACACCATACATACAGCCATGCATTTATCTCCAAGATGCGAGTTTCTCTGCTTCCGCCTTTATCCTCAACAGGGAGGATTGAAGAGAACACCACCTTCGCACCTGTCTGCTTCACCCTCTGTCCCAGAGCCATGAAGTCACTTTTGATATGCTCAGAGGGCTAGCTGGCAGTATCATCACTGCTGATATGGATGAGCAGCATTGAGTAATAATCAGTAGGCTTGATGAGTCTCTGCAAACTCTTCGTAACGTCTCGGATTTTGGTACCTTGCAGACAGCACACCTCTCTGGACGGCAGATGGACTCCTCAGTACCCCTCAGAAGAGAGTTGCCCACCGCCACTACCCTTCACTTCCTTGTGGTCACTGATTCTGCAATTTTGGGGTGCTCAAGCTCTGGTTCTTCCCTTTCCTGGGATGCTTTCACCACCTCCACTTCTAGGGCTGCATAATGTTTCTTCAATTCAAGGGCTGGAGGAGTTGCATTGGTGATTCTGGAGGCCTTGGTGACTTGTGTCCAGCTTTCGTTGTTCTGCAGGCTCCTCTCTTCACCTCTGTTGGAGAAGCTTGGATGTTTAAAGAAGCATATCATCAATGTACTTCTCACTGTTTTGAATGCTCCTCAGCCTCGCCACCTCTTCTCTTGGCTCCTCCACCTTTTTGAGCACTTAAGCATGCAGTCATCCTGCACGTGGAACCTGTCCTTCAACTGGCATAGGGATCCTCTGTCTGGACAGAGACAGAGGCTGTAATGGGGGCATCAGCTTTGGTAATACGAATCTTCCCTGCTATATGCCAGTTGGTAGAGCTTTGGTACCTGTTGAAATAAAAGAAAGAGAGAGACCTACCAAAGTACCTGCCTGTTCCTCAGCTGTCCTTTCAGAGAAAAAGCAGTTAACCTCTTTTAAGTGTATTCTAACAGTGCTGTTTGGAGTCCCTGTGTGTAGCTAATTGGGGAGCTGTCCTATAAAGAAGAATGCTCACATGGGGTGGGTGGGATCTGGGGTGGGTAGGAAGAGAACTAACACCCGATGAGGTCAGCGGCTTCAAAGAGCTTGCTGTGAATGGAATAAAAAGCAATGAACTCTGACATAGCCTTTTGCCCAACACTACAAAAAATTACCCATTTAAAGTATAGAAAAGTAAACAAACAATTGGCTTTTACAGATGATAACCAAAACCCCTTTAAGAGCTTTCAGGCAGAGAGACTAGTTAAAAGCCCCACAGAATTACCTTGTTTGCAACAGAGTTCCTGCTTGGATTGCTAACTGCATTTCCTTTCTTATGCGCAGGCTGGACTTTCCCTGAATGGTCCAAGCTATGGCCATTTATGGTGGCCAACCTACGCTCTGTCTCCAATAATAGGTGGTATAAAAATAAGTTTAAATAAAATAAATAAATAAAAATAAATCTCAGATTTGCTGAGGTGCCACATGGTCTTCCGTTCATACCTTCGCTATTCATTATTGTCTCGATAAAGATTCCAGTAGGGATCTTTGACCAAGCTGTTCTGCGGCACCTTTTCGGGACTTAACTACACCTTGTCTCACCGGCCCTCTATTCCTACCGGCTACTCAACGAAGAGTGTGCTCAAGGGACTGGGTCTGGCAGATCTCTACTCTGCCCTGGTTGCGGTTTGTGGTTTTTTTCCCCCATCTGTCGCGCCTTCATCCTCTGTCCTCACGGTAGCCAGGAACTGGTGAGTTCCATATGTGAAGACTGCATTCCTGCTTGTTCTTGGAGATAGCTTAGTTACTCACCTGTAACAGGTGATCTCTGGGAACAGCAGGAATCTGTCTTCACAACCCGCCCTCCTCCCTTGGGAGTTGTAGAATGTGGTTTTAGTTTTTCTGTTTTTTCTCCAAGCTCTACACTTGACTGAGGAGAATTGCTGGGACAACGGGCACGTATGTGTGGAGGGATGCTCCCTAAAGCCATTCCTATTGTATGCTGGGGAGTGTTCCTGCATGGGGTTCTGTCAATGTGATGTTACCCATATGTGAAGACTGATTCTTCTATTCCTGGAGATCACCTTACAGGTGCGTAATTATGCTATTTTGTCAGTGTTCCAAGACGTTGGAGGGGTGGTGGTGGTGTTTTTTTTTTTTCTTTCTTTGCGAGACTTCAGCAGTATTTTTTAATGAAATTGAGAAGTTGCTCCCCCTACCTAAAAATAATTATGAAATCAATTGTATAGCTTCAAGATTCAAAAACGGGGCTTAGCAGATTAAGTAGAATAAATCAAGCAGACAACAATAGGCCTGCTATGACATGAGCCATCCTGCCTGGCAGTTTAGCTCAGTCTCTCCCCTGTCACCTCTCCTTCCCCTTCCCACATGGATGATGATGCTTCCTAGCACAGGCCTCTTGCAGCAGTTAAATAGCCCCATCTAGTGACAGCCACCCTAAACTGAGGATACAGATTGCTAAGGAGTAACTCTGCCTTTAGGTATTCTCCATTACTGTTTGGGCTATAACTTGTGTTGTAGCTATGACATTTATTGCTACAGAAGAGAAGCTGCTGTTGTCTTATGAAATATGTAGATGCTTTATGATTCTTTTCTAATGCAGCAAATGTGTCTGGTGACATGTAATATCTTTGCCCATCTTAGCTGGTGAGATAAATCAAAGCTTTTCTTTAAGAGACCATTTAAGGCAATTTTTCTCTCCCACTTTGATTAGTATAAGGTAATCTATTTGGGCAAGACTGCAGTTAGTGCACGATAGAGCAGCCAGGTTAATATTGGGTGGTGTAAACTGAGCAAAGGCAACACCTTGTTTAGAGTGTGACAGTCCATAATACATGTGTAAGATGGTGATGGTACATTTTTCATCCCAGGAAGTGCTGGGTAGGTACAGTTGTGGTCAACATTATTGGCACCCTTGCAGTTCAACCCCTTAATGTCTAATATCTCCTAAAAACAAAAGTGGCCAGTGAAATAACTTTGTCTATATAAGCACGCATATTTGACACACAAAAGAATCAAATAAAACAAGACCAATTAGAAAAGGAAATAGTATAAACTGGGATACTGCCCGGACATGATTATTGGCACCCTTATAAACAATTCAGATCAATTTGAACAAAAGAATCACATTCCCACTGCAGTAAAAATTAGACACACCTGTGATCAATTGTCAGTACTCACATGACTTGAATCAATCAATGATGGCTCTAATGTTCAAAATGGCCATGTTCACTCCCTATTCCATTTTCACAGTGGTGAAGACAAGAGGGCAGACTGAGACCATCAGAAAAGCCAATATCACCAAACATCTAACTTCAGTGGGGTATAAGGCCATCTCCAAAAACCTTGGGATTCCTGTGTTTACAGCTCACAATGTTATGAAGAGGTTTTCTGCTCATGGAACTGTCAAGAATCTCCTAGGACATGATGGGAAGAGGAAAATTAATCCAAGAAGTCTTTGAAGGTTAGTGCAGACTGTTGGAAAAACACCACATACAATATCCAAAGAGCTTAAGGTTGACCTGGAGCAATCTGGAGTGGTGGTTTCAACTCGCACTATACGCCATGCACTAAACAAAGAAGGACTTCATGGGCGAAGGCCAAGGAGGACCCCACTGCTCAAAGACAGGCATAAAAAAGCATGTCTGATCTTTGCCCAAACCCAACTTGAGAAACCACAATTCTTCTGGGAAAATATTCTGTGGACAGATGAAACCAAACATGAGCTCTTTGGCAATGCAGACCAGCGATACATTTACAAACAGAGAAATGAAGCTTTTAAGGAAAAAAACACCCTTCCTACAGTTAAATATAGTGGAGGTTCCATAATGTTTTGGGGCTGTTTTGCTGCCTCAGGAATTGGAGGCCTGGAACATATGAAAGGAATTGTGAAGTCATAGAATTACCAAGGTATTTTGGAGCAAAATGTGCTACCTAGTATCAGAAAGCTGGGTATGGGTTGAAGGTCATGGGTCCCTCCAGCAGGACAGTGACCCAAAACATACATCCAAAAGTGCAAGCGAATGGTTAAAAAGGAAAAAATGGACCGTTTTAAACTGGCCAGCAATGAGTCCTGATCTTAGTCCAATCAAAAGCCTTTGGAAAGAGCTGAAATCTGCCATTAGTAAAAAGGAATCCTGGAAACATTCATGAACTGGAACAAATCTCAATTGAAGAGTGGGAGAAACTAACAGCAGACAGGTGTATGAACCAAATATTAGTGAAGGATGCCATTAATCCTGTCCAGGTCATATTTTGTGGGGGGGTTTTCTCAGAAATTACTACGTCTGAGTTGCACGGACATCTTTTTATGTGTTTTGTTATTCCTTTCAACATACTATTAAAATATTATAACATACAGTTTGAATATTTCCAATTATTTCTCAAGATATTGTACATAATATATCTAAAATGCAAGGGTGCCAATAATGTTGACCACAACTGTATGAAAATAGGCTATTGCCTTTGTATTCGCTCCCAGTCCTCGAGATTGCCACTGGGCCTGGTTCTTGGAATATTTCTCATGAATATGCATGAAAAAGATTTGCATATAATGGAAGAAGTTGATTGCTCTTGAGGACTGGGAGTGAAGACCAAGGGGCTGGTGCATCCATCTCCCATAACATTTAGGCCGATGGTGACACATAATAGGCCTTTTTGTGTGCTGCCTCTGTTCATGGGAACAAACTCCTACTTTAAGGATTTTTATGCTATGTTCCACAAATATTTAAAAACATGGTTACTTTAAAAATTCTCACAATTTTCCTAATCAAATTGGGATTCCTTGTGACTCACATTTTTTGTTAA
The DNA here is from genome assembly GCA_033557465.1 of Ichthyophis bannanicus. Classification (NCBI taxonomy): domain Eukaryota; kingdom Metazoa; phylum Chordata; class Amphibia; order Gymnophiona; family Ichthyophiidae; genus Ichthyophis; species Ichthyophis bannanicus. Next base: position 68,258,348 of record CM066050.1, on the reverse strand, counting down.
CTGGTTTCCTGGGTTGCTGGTTTTGATATCTTGCTTTGTTTATTGTGTTCTGTTTGCTTTTAGATTGTGATCTGCATTGAGCTTTTGTTAATTGGAACATAAATGCACAAATAAAATTAGTTATTTATTTATGCCATTTTCTATACTGCCAAAGGACACAGTGGCCAGTGCAGTGGTTTACAATAGATACAAGTAGAAATATAAGAAAAAAAGGGGAAAGAATAGATGGGAGAAGGAAGTACAATTTCTTTTGGGAAGGAGGAGAGAAAAACAAAGGGCAGGTCATACCTTTAGAGCAAGGGGAATGTAGGAAGAATTCAGAGAGACACATGGGGGGCCTGGAGTTTAGGTAAGGGGTGAATCAAGGAAAGCAGTCTGAAACAGCAAGCCTTCAAGGCTTTCTTGAACTTCAAGTGTTGATAATGCATATTTCCAAATCATCCTGCTAGACCAGTCCAGACTAGTGGGTTATATCCCCCTGCCAGTATATGATGAAGACAGAGAATCAGAAGCTTCAGTGAGATCATCACTGGCACATATAGGTGCACCCTTAGGGCTCAGCTTCAGCATTTTCTCTGTCTCCTGCAGATGGTAGACTTCTGCTTGTCTGCTCCTGGTGGTCACTTTGAGAGTGTCCTGCTAGTATAGCTGTCTTTGATTCTGGACATCTCCAGGGTGTACAAGAGGTGCCCCTCTGGGGTTTCCCAAGCGTTTGCTCGGTTGACTCCTGATTAAGTGGATCGGTTGAGCTTCCTGGAGGGGGAGGGCTCCCACTCAGGAGTAGAGCAGCCCTCAGGGGTGGCCCCCAGCCTCTGCCCACAGAATAACTTCTTCACTAGGCTTGCTTTTCTTTTTTTGTTTTTTCTTTATTGTTAAATTAAAAAAAAAAAAAAAAGTACTTCCATTCAGTGTAGCAAAGTGCTTGGCCAGTGGCTGTTCCTTTAGCGCTTAGGCGGTATTGTGAGTACCATTTCCAATCCCTTCCCCCTCTCACATTAATTTGCTTGCCACATTTAGCTTCGCGGATCTTTTGGGGGCCCAGTGCCTTTGCCAGTTTTTGTTGTAACAGCTGACCATGCCATTTCTCTTCCTCTTTCTTTTGCAGCTGCCTACCTGCTATTTTTTTCCGGCGCTGTTCAACAGAGTGCCACTTCAACAGAGCAAAGTTAATTTTTGGCCATGATGCTCTTTCCGCCTGCTTTTCGTCATCAGGGGATATTTTTTCTTTGCCGCATGCATTTTCCTTGAGCCTGCGGAAATGTGTTCCCACCATTTTTTTAAGTGGCAGGAAGTATTAGTGCTGCTGCATTCCCTCTTCTTTCTAGCGGCCTTGGCTGTGGCCGCAAGTGTCGTTTTTTGATGGATAATATCTGCTTTTTTCATGTGCTGCTGATCCCGGGGAGTTGTCTTCAGCAGGCCTGTCTTCTGCAGTCTGTGGGGAAGCAGAGGCCCAGGTTCCTCAGTCGGTGGCGTCTGCTCTCCTCACTGCGGCACCACATGGTGATGTTTCTCTTCCTCATCTTCTCCTACCAGAACAGATGCATCAGTCTGGGGATCTCGATTCATCCCAGTTTGTCTCTTTTCTGCCAGGAAAGGGATCTTTCTCCAGGACCAAGCAGGAAGTCAGTCCTCACATATGGGTGACGTCGGCGCCGACGGAACCCTCGCGGAGCAATTTTCCCCAGCTTTCAAAGAAAGCCTTTGGGAATTGCAGTGCGCATGTGCGGTCCTCTTCCCGCCCAAGGGTGCCATCTTGCTCAGTCTTCTTTTTTCCGCGGAGCCCTACAGACGTTGTTTGTGAATCCCCGCAGAAAAGTTGATTTATTTCTCTTTTTTCTCTCGGTTTCGACGCCGGTTCTTTTCCCGCCCGGACCCGCGACGCCGATTGCGAGTCCGTTCTTTATTTTTCGGTTTTTTGTCCTTCGTGACAGATTTCGCGCCTTTTTACTTTTTCACTGGCAGCCCGGTCTTTTGTCCTCGCAGGGGCCCTTTTTCCCCCGATGGCTGCCAGCGTGTTTTAAAAGTGTGACCTCTGTAAGAAACTCATGTCTCTTACCGACACACACGACTTCTGCCTCCGCTGCCTCGGACCCGATCATGACCCGATGATCTGTGGTCCGTGTGGCAAAATGTCCTCAAAAGCGTTAAGGAGTCGTCGGCAGCATCAGCGGGAACGTATCTTCTCTGACTCCGGCCGGGCTCGGACCTCGTCAGAGGCTTCGACGTCTCGGGACTCTGGTCCTGAGCATCGTCGAAGTTCCTCTGAAAGGGGGTCTCCTACCCGGGAACATCATCGGAAGAAGAAACCCGCGAGGGCGGGATCGGTGGACGCTCCTGGTTCCTCGAGGGCCAGGTCGCATAGCCCCGATTCCCGTCCCGGGTCCTCGGAGGTGGAGAGGCCTTCTAAACATCCTCGTCTCGAGATGGACTTGCCCGCTCACGTGAGTACTGTTGTCCTCGTAGACTCGCCTCCGAAGGAGCCGACGTCGGGCCCGACGCTGTTGGGGCCCGAGTCGGGGGCTGCTGGGTCTCCTGAGCTCGGACTCAGGTTGACGGCCTTGGAGAGCAGTCTGACTGCCTTCATGGACCAGCAGCGGGCATTGATCGCTGGCCTCGCCGGTGCTTCTGCTCTGACCGCCGGGACGTCGACCTCCAAGTCGACCCCGGAGACCGAGCCGATCCTCGAGTCCATGAGGGCTCGAGTCGATCCTCGGTCGCGGTCTCCTTCGGCCTCCCGTTTGGGACCGAGGTCGTCGACGCCGACTCCCTCGGCGTCGGGGCGGATGGCATCGATGCCCGCCCGACCGGAGCCGCTCGACTCCTCCTCCGAGGAGTCGGCCTGGGAATCCGAGGACGAAGAGTCACCTGGTTCCTTTCGGACTCGGTGTGTCCCATCGGACTCCCCCGAGTCTGAACCTCGGAGACGGTCCCCCCCCCCGGAGGATACCCGGTTCTCGGACTTCGTGCGGGATATGGCCAAGGCCTTGGCCTTCCCCGCGGATCCCGAGGAGGAGCCTCGAGTCGAAGAACTCGATGCCCTCCAATATGACTCTCCCCCGAAGGAGGCCTTTATTGTACCGGTTCCTCCGATGCTGGAACGACTTCTCTTCCGCATGTGGGAGAGCCTGGCGGCGTCGCCGGTGTTAAGCAAGCGGGTCGATTCCATTTATCGAGTCCGCAAGAGCCCCGGCTTCCAAAAGGCACAACTACCGCACCATTCCATGGTGGTGGAATCGGCCATGCATAGACTTAAGAGTCAAAAAATGCACTCCTCGGTGCCCCCCGGTAGGGAGGCCCGAAGCCTGGATGTCCTCGGTAGGAAGTGTTTCCAGGGCTCTATGCTTGCTTGTCGAGTCCAGACCTACCAGCTCTACATGGGCATGTATCTCCGGGACCTGGCTAAAGAAATAGCCGGGTTCTCTGCTGGTCTCGCCGACGAACCTTTGCAGAGGTTCCAAACCTTGTCAACTGGTATTCGAGAGTGCTCAAAGTTTATCTCTCGAGCAGCCTACGATGGTTTTGAGGCATCGGCTCGAGTAGCCGCAGCCGGCATCGGTGGACGCCGCCAGGCTTGGCTTCAGACGTCCGACCTCGAGCCATGGGTGCAGGACAAGTTGGTCGATGTCCCCTGCAGAGGTGAAAACCTCTTTGGCAAGCCCATGGATGAGAAGGCTGCACAGATCGAGACCGAGACTCTCACCAGGACTCGTCTCTCCAGGAAGACCTCTGCCCCTTCTCAAAAGAAGAAGGGCTCGGGGAAAAAGCCCTTTTACCCGAGGAAGGCGGCTGCCTATAAATACTACCCTCAGTATCAGGCCTCAGCAACTCCCCCACAGGGTAAGCAGGCCAAGGGACGGGGTAATGGGTCCCGTAGGCAGCAAGCCCCCAAGCCTGCACCACCGGCCCCTGCTCAGCAGGGTGGGCGGTTTTGACTTCATCAGCATAGCCTCTCCCCCTCAGCTGGTTTCTCTCAGCACAGGAGGCCGGCTGGTCCACTTTGCCCAAAGGTGGTCCAACATCACCACAGATACCTGGGTACTTCACATAGTTCGGAAGGGCTATCTTCTTCACTTTCACCAGGTACCTCCCTCCTATTTTCCAGGGGAGCCTCCAAGACTCCCTCTGCACAGGGACTTACTCCTTCAGGAGTTAGCAAGTCTCCTTCAGGAACAGGCTGTGGAACCAGTGCCCCACCACCTGAAAGGTCAAGGGTTTTACTCCAGGTACTTTCTGATACCAAAAAGAACAGGAGGCCTCAGACCTATCCTGGACTTGCGCAACCTCAACAAGTTCCTTGCAAAGGAAAAGTTCAAGATGCTTACCCTTGGAATCCTGCTGCCCTACCTCCAGCAGGGAGACTGGCTATGCTCCTTGGATCTAAAGGATGCGTATACTCATATCCTTATTCATCCAGACCACAGACAATATCTCAGATTTGTTGTGGGAGGAAATCATTACCAGTACAGAGTTACTGCCCTTTGGCCTATCCTCCGCCCCCAGGGTGTTCACCAAATGCCTGGCAGTGGTGGCGGCCTATCTAAGACTTCAAGGTCTTTTTGTGTTTCCATACCTGGACGACTGGCTCATCAGAGCCAAGTCTTCCCAAGAGGCCACTCAAGCCACTCATCGCACTGTGACTCTACTCCAGCACTTGGGATTTGTCATAAACTTCGCAAAGTCCGCTTTGCTCCCCTCTCAAAATCTCGAATTCATCGGCGCCAGGTTGGACACTCTTCAGGCGCGGGCCTTCCTGCCTCTGGACAGGGCCCAAAGGCTCATGGATCTCGCCAGCCACTTTCACAGCAATTCCCTGGTCTCGGCCAGGCAATTTCTGAGACTGCTCGGCCATATGGCTTCCATGGTCCATGTGACCCCCAATGCCCGCCTGAACATGCGACCTGCTCAATGGTGCCTTCGCACACAATGGCATCAGGCCACTGGGAGCCTAGCGGACTCCGTACAGATCTCCGACCAGCTGGTCTCTTCTCTGCAATGGTGGCTTCATCTGCCCAACCTAGACCCAGCGGAAATGTACATGTCTATGTCCACCCAAAATCACTAATTGTTGTCCCTGGTGATGGCCCCACCCTATAAAATACTATCCCCCCCATGTTATATGTTACACCGCTTTGACCCGGTGAAAAGCGGTATATAAATGCAGTTAAATAAATAAATAAATAAATAAAAATAAATAGGAGTGACTTTTCAGCCCCCTCCGCATTCTCATGTCCTGACGACCGATGTTTCTCTCCTGGGTTGGGGAGCACACTGCCAAGGGACATGTACTCAAGGTCTCTGGACTCCTTGGGAGTCTGCTCAGCAGATAAACGTCCTGGAGCTCCCAGCCATCTGCCTAGCGCTCAAAGCATTCTCTCACCTGGTTTCTCATCAGTCGGTGCTGATACAGACAGACAATCAGGTTGCAATGTTCTATGTGAACAAACAAGGCAGAACAGGCTCCTTCCTTTTCTGTCAGGAGGCACAAAAACTATGCTCTTGGGCCGTCCACCACGGCATCATCCTCAAAGCTGTCTATCTCCCAGGTCAAGAAAATTACCTGGCCGACAGGCTCAGCAGGATCCTCCAGCCGCACGAGTGGAGGCTGGATCCGATGGTGGTTCAGCGGATCTTTCTCAAGTGGGGCCTCCCCACCATGGATCTGTTTGCCAGTCCTCTGAACCGGCAACTTCCCAGATTCTGCTCTCGACAACCGCATCCTCTCAGAGTAGCGGTGGATGCTTTTCTGATTCCATGGTCCACAGGCCTCTTATATGCCTTTCCTCCCATGCCGCTGGTGTCTCGGACACTCTTCAAAGTTCTCAGAGACAAAGCATCGATGATCCTAGTGGCTCCCCGGTGGCCGAGACAACCTTGGTTCCCACTTCTAATGCAGCTGGCGGTGGACACCCCTTCCTCTGGGGTTTCAGCCCGACCTCCTGTCACAGGATCAGGGGACTCTCCTGCACCCCAACCTCCGGTCCCTTCATCTGATGGCCTGGCTGCTGAAAGGGTAGTCCTTGCTCCCCTCCGCCTGCCTCCAGATGTGGAGGAGGTCGTTTTGGCCTCCAGGCGGCCCTCCACCCGGAAGTCCTACGCTCTGAAGTGGCGTCGGTTCTCCGTCTGGTGTGCTCAGCAGTCTCAAGATCCCTTCTCCTGTTCAGCATCAGTGGTCTTGCAGTACTTGCTTTCCCTCTCCAATCTTGGACTTAAGTCCAACTCGGTCAAGGTCCACCTCGGTGCTCTTTCTGCGCACCACATGCCGGTGGAGGGCAGACCTCTTTCTAGCCACCCTCTGGTGGCTCGTTTTCTCAGAGGCCTCCTTCTCCTTAAACCACCTTTGCGCCCACCAGCCCCGGACTGGGATCTCAATGTGGTTTTACAGCGGATTACCTGTCCGCCGTTTGAACCTATGGCTACCTGTCCTCTTCGTTTTCTTTCTTGGAAAACATTGTTCTTGGTGGCCCTCACTTCTGCTAGACGCGTTAGTGAGCTGCAGGCCCTGGTGTCTGATCCTCCGTACACTAGGTTCTACAAGAACCGGGTAGTCCTACGGACTCACCCTAAGTTTCTTCCCAAAGTGGTTTCCCCTTTTCACATCAACCAGGAGGTGGTACTTCCGACCTACTTTCCCAGGCCACACTCCAGCCGAGCTGAAATGGTCCTGCATACCCTGGACTGTAGAAGGGCGTTGACCTTCTACCTTGACCGTACGCGGGAGCACAGACGGGCTGTTCAGCTCTTCGTCTCTTATGACCCCAATAAGTTGGGGCTCTCTGTCTCCAAGCGTACTTTGTCCATCTGGATTGCTGACTGTATCGCTTGGGCTTACGAGGCAGCCGGCCTCTCGTTGGAAAGTCGAGTCACGGCCCATCGTGTTCGGGCGAAGGCTACGTCAGTGGCTTACCTCCGCTCTGTTCCATTGGCAGATATCTGCCGGGCCGCTACTTGGTCTTCAAGCCAGACTTTTGCGGCCCACTACTGCCTGGAAAGGGAGTCCCGCAGGGACAGTGCTTTCGGACAGGCAGTCCTCCGTAACCTCTTCGAGGTATAGGCAACTCCTACCCTCCATCCCGGATGTTGGGCTACCGGTTGGGGACGTATTCAGAGAAGATTCCTTCCTTCTGGGCTACTGAGCTTGAGGGAGCTCCTTTTTGTGCTTAGGGTCTCCGGTAGCCTTAAGCTTGGGAGTCCCATATGTGAGGACTGACTTCCTGCTTGGTCCTGGAGAAAGCGTAGTTACTCACCTGTAACAGGTGTTCTCCAGGAGCAGCAGGAATCAGTCCTCACAACCCTCCCTCCTCCCCTTGGAGTTGCAGTTCTATGCTTTCTTTTTTGCTTATTTTTGCTGTCTTTTAGCTATGTCATCTGACTGAGCAAGATGGCACCCTTGGGCGGGAAGAGGACCGCGCATGCGCGCTGCAATTCCCAAAGGCTTTCTTTGAAAGCTGGGGAAAATTGCTCCGCGAGGGCTCGGTCGGCGCCGACGTCACCCATATGTGAGGACTGATTCCTGCTGCTCCTGGAGAACACCTGTTACAGGTGAGTAACTACGCTTTCCTGCCAAAACCCCTCCCCTGGGCTTCCCTGCTTCAGTGACACCCAAGGATCAGTCATCTAGAAAACAAGCAAGGCTGGCTCAGCCTTCTCATGATGCTGAGCGCCCTACCAAGGAGCTTTCTTGGACCCCGGAGGAGTGGGATCCCATTTAAGAGCAAGGCTCAGAGGACAACAGCCTCAACTGATTTTTGACTGCAAAGACAGGGATTTGTCGCCTCTAAAGGATGACGCCAATCTTCAAAATGATTGTCCAGATGTCTGGGGGGTTTTTTGCAAGGAGGAACTGCCGGCCCTCATTTCTCAGATTGTACAGTCCCTTCATATTGCTGATCCTCCAGAAAAGTAAGATTCCGCCCAGCCTAAATCTCAGGCGGATCCCATTCTCAGAGGCACTCACGAACCATCTAGAGCCTTCCCATTCCTGGAACTTCAAAAGATGGTTTCACTGGTAAGACTCTCCTGATGCATCCTTGCATTCTGCTAAGCTTCTTGGACATTTATATGTCTGGTCTCTTGGTTCCACTTTCCTAAGGTGGATGCCCTGGTGGCTGCGGTTATTAAGCATACCACCATCTCTGTGGAGGGTGGGGCGGCCCTCCAGGATCCACAGGACAGAAAAGTTGAAGGCCTTTTGAAGGCAGCATTCTCTTCTTCCCTTGCTCTCCAGACCTCAGTCTGTGGTGGTCTCGCAACACGAGCCCTTCTCAGGTGGATACAATTCTTACTGCAAGACTCTTCTTTGGCCTGTTTGAAATCCGTGGCCACCTTTTTGACTGATACCCTTTATGATCTGCTGCGTTTGGTGATACAGTCAGTTGCGGCTGTTACAGTATCAAGGAGTGGCTATGGCTTTGACACTTAAGTGCTGATGCATCTTCCAAAGCCCGACTTGTCAAACTCCCTTTTAAAGCAAGTTCCTTTTTGGGGAGGATCTTGAGAACCTTGCAAGAACTTGGGCGACGTTAAACCTTTAATGTCTTCTGGAAGACAAACCCAGGGTGTCGTCTCATCAGTCAGGTACCGGAATGTTGTCTTCATCATCCTCCAGGGCACGCTTCTGGGACTCGTGGCGTTATTGGCCTGGCAAGTTGTCTTATTCAGAACCCAAGTCTGGTGCTAAGGCCTTTTGGGGGGGGGCGCCTGTCGGACTCGAGATGGTTACTTGACCTCAAACAAGTTCTCTGGAGCTGCACGTGCCTGCTGCTGATGAGCTTGGAGTCCTTTCCAGGATGCCACAGGTCGGCGGGCAGTTGAGACTTTTTCCCGCAAATGGGCCTGGATTATCACAAACAAGTGGATCCTCGACATAATATCTTGGATACGTTCTCAACTTTGTCAGAGCCATCAGAGATGCCTTTTTATGATCTCCCTTTGTGGGTCAGCCCGAAAAAGGGCAGCAGTGCAGGAGATTCTTCATCAACTCCTGCAACTTCAAGCAATTTGCCCAGTTGCTCCGTTGAAGGCCAGGTCCGGACTGTATTCCATTTACTTAGTCATTCCCAAGAAGGACGATTCCTTCTGGCCCATCTTTGATCTCAAGGGGGTCAACCGCTGCATACACGTGCCGTGCTTCCGAATGGAGACATTAAAGTCTGTCATTCAAGCAGTCCATGCAGGAGAGTTCTTGGCATCCCTGGATCTGGCAGAGGCCTACTTCCATATTCCCATCCAAGAGAATCAGCAGCATTCCTCCACTTTGCTGTGCTAGGCCATCATTTTCAGTTCCAAGCTCTATTTGGCCCTGTCATAGCTCCTCGTACCTTTTCAAAGGTTATGATAGTGGTTGCGGTCACCTTATGCCATGAAAGTGTCTGGGTCCATCTGTATCTAGACGATTGGCTCATTCAAGTGAAATCTTTCCAGGAGGCGCAGGGAGCAGTGGCTCGGTTCTTATCCCTGCTGGAAAGCCTCAGCTGAGTGATCAACCACACCAAGAGTTCCCTTCTTCTGTCTCAGTCCCTTGAGTTTCTCGGAGCCTGTTTAAATAACTCATGTGGGACAAATGTTCCTCACTCGAGACAGGTGCCAGAAGTTCTGCAGCCTACTCCGAGCCTTTCAGCTTCGCCCGGTTCCCCGAGTGTGGGATTACGTGCAGGTCTTGGGAGTGATGGCGATGAACTTGGATGTGGTTCCCTGGGCTTGGGCACACATACATCCACTTCAGCTCTCCTTGCTGTCCTGTTGGTCCCCTTGCTCTCGGGATTATGACATCTGTCTTCCTCTCCCTCTTGCAGTTCGTCACAGTCTCCGCTGATGGCTGTGTCATGATCACTTGATGCGGAAAGTTTCTCTGGAGAGCCCATGATGGATAGCTCTAACAACTGATGCCAGTCTATTCAGCTGGGGTGATCTTGGCCTTCAGCAGACAGCGCAGGGAATGTGTCTTGCTAGGAGTCCCGTTGGTCCATCAACCGGCTAGAGGCAAGGGCAGTGTGCTTGGCACCTTGTCATATCCTGCCACTTGTCCGACAATGCCACGATAGTATCTTACTTCAACAGACAAGGGGGGGGGACCAAGTGTCTGGGGGTTGTCCTGGAAACGTATCTTCTGTTTCTATGGGCTGAGCACCATCTGCAAGCGCTTTCAGCACAGCACATCAGAGTGGAAAATGTGTAAGCAGATTTTCTCAGTCGTCACACTCTAGACCTGAGTGAGTGGATACTTGCTCTGTGGTTTTCAAAACGCATTGTGGTCTGCTGGGGTCTTCTCGGTTTGGACTTGATGGCCATCTCAGCCAGTGCCAAGGTTCCATCATTCGCCGGAGGGAGGCGAATCCCAGGGTCTGGGCGCACTGGTTCAGCCCTGGCCTCCATCGAAACTCCTCTTGTCTTTCCTCCGTGGCCTCTCATCGGCCGAGTGCTGAGGCACATAGAGTCACATCCAGGTCAGATGATTCTGGTGGTACCGGATTGGTCTCGTTGCCCATGGTATGCCGATCTGGTTCACCGCCTTGTCACAGAGCCTCTGAAGCTCGGCTCAACTGTTAAGGCATGGGATGGTTGTCATGGATGACCCTGCTCCCTTCTCACTTATGGCTTGGTTCTTGAGAGGTGATATTTAGTTCAAAAGGGATATTCAGCTCAGGTTGTGGCTACCTTGCTTTGAAGTGCAGCATCCTTCTACATCTCTTGTGTATGCTCGAGTGTGGCATTTCTTTGAGACTTGGTGTTTCGCCTGCGTGCATTCTCCGTGGCGGGCTCAGGTATCAGATTCCTTGTCCTCCTTACAAGATGACTTCGACAAAGGACTTGCCTTGAATTCTTTGAAGGTACAGATGGCAGCTCTTGTCTATTTTTGTGGCCCCATTATGGGCGCTCCCTTGCTTCTCACACGGACATTGGATGTTTTCTGTATGGCGTGCGTGCCTTAGTACCGCTGGTCCATGGTTCTCCGTGTGCTCAAGCATCCTCCCTTTGAACCTTTTGAAGAGGGCCACATTGAAGCACTTGGTTCTCAAAACTGTCTTTTTGGTGGCCATTACTTCAGCCCGCCGAGTTTCTAAGCTGCAAACACTTTCTTGCCTTGACCCCTTTTTGTCCTCCTCTGCGAAAGGGGTGACACTTCAGACAGTTTCTTCTTTCTTGCCCAAGGTTCTGTCCGATTTTTATGTAAATCGGTCAGGTCTCGCTCCCTTCCTTTCTGCAGGGACAGTCTTCTGAGCACAGCATAGATCATTGCTTGTTAGATGTTGAGCAATAGTTGTGGCATTATCTGAAGATGACTAATTCTTTTTGGCTCTCAGATAACTTGTTTGTCCTGCTCTCTGACCCCCATAGAGGGGCTGCCACTTCTAAGCATACCAGAGCACATTAGATCAAACAGGTCATTGAGTCTGCTATATTTTGCAGGGCCAGCCTGTTCCTGTTCATTCTAAGCGGGCACAGGCGACTTCTTGGATGGAATGTTCTCTGGTTGCTCTGATTGACATTTGCTGGGCAGCGACATGGTCTTCCTTGTCAACTTACATCCACCATTATCGCTTGGACATTCAACCATATGAGTTGGCCCTCTTTGGTGCCAGTATCTTAGCAGCAGCTGGCTCTTCCCACCCTGAGGTGGTGTAGTTTTGGTACTTCTCACTAGTCTGGATTGGTCTAGCAGAATGATTTGGAAGGTGAAACTTCACTTACCATTCATTTCCTTTCCTGGAATCCTGCTAGACCATTCCAAGACCTGCCTGCTCTTTCTTTCAGATTCCGCCTTGCTGACACTCAGAAACAACCTTGCCTTGAGGTCGGCTGCTTTTACTTATTTTGGCAGCTGGGTTATTATTTAAGAACTTATTGTAAATAAGTTCTTAAATAATAAAGTTCTTAAATAAAAATACTTATTATTTAAGAACCTATTGTAAATAATTGAAAATATCTGTTAATTGTTAATCCCTGTTATCCATGTTTTTATTCCCTGTTCTCTGTAAACTTAACATTTGTTTTATGTTTAAGTACAAAATTTGTTAAAATGTAAACCGCGCTGATATCAAAAGTGCGGTATATAAAAGCTGTTAAATAAATAAATACATAGTTGCACGTTTGTGCACTGTTTGTATTTTGTTTTAGCCTACTGAGGAGGGGGGTTCCTTCTTTTGAGTGCTGTTCTGAAGTCCTTTTTTGCTTTGCCAGTGGCATACTGAAGCTGACCCTAGGGGTGCACACATATGAACCAATAATGATGTCACTGAGCTTCTGATTGGTCTTTTCTCTGTCTCCATCATCTGCTGGCAAGGGGATATAACTCGCTAGTCTAGACTGGTCTAGCAGGATTCCAGAAAAGGAAATTAACAGTAAGTGAAATTTTACCTTAGTGCTCTTCAGTGGCAAGCTGGAAAGCAGTAACATGGTGAAATTAGGCTTACCTTTTAATTTGCTTTCCTTGAGTCCCTCCAGTCCAGTCAAGACGAGCAGGTCGTCTACCCCCATCAGCAGCTGGAGATTGAGCATGCCCAAACCTTGGCAATATCACCTCATATAGCCTACCAGTACTTCCCACCAAGGCCAGTATCATATTATCAAAGCAACTTAAAAGGACAAATCGTCCTATAACTAACCATCAAGCCAAACAGAATGGCTAAAATCTACCATAAGAAGTGACAAAGGATTAACTATTTCCTCTTTTTTTTTTTTTCCTCTACATCACCTTCATGACCCTCATTACTGAGCACCTATGAAACGCCAGGGCACCCCCCCCCCCCCCAAAGAAACCAAGGAACACGCGAACCAGCCAGATCTAACTACACCGATGACTTCTTTGAGAGCCGGGCTCGCCACACCAAAACGGAGACCTGGGAGGGCTCTGGGCTGGACTGGAGGAACTCAGGGAAAGTAAATTAGTAGGTAAGCCTAATTTCACCTTCCTTATCCCTCCAGTCCAGACAAACGGAATGTACCAAAGCAATATTAAACATGAGTGGGACCCGTGAGCCTGGCCTGCAACGCTGAGGCTCCAAATCTTTCCTCCTTTGCTCCCTGAAGTCCAACCAGTAATGTCGAACGAACTTATGCAGCGACAACCACGTCGCTGCCCGACAAATGTCCATGGGAGGCACCAAGGTGCACTTAACCCATGATGCCACCTGTGCCTTCATGGAAGCACCACAAACCCTGGGGCACCTGCTTACACCCCAGTAGGTAAGCTGACACAATCGCCTTCTTAATCCAGTGCGCCCACCGATGCTTTGGAAGCCACCTCTCCCTTGCGTGGACCACCAAACAAGACGAACAGATGATCCCACTTATGAAACTGCTCCGTATGCTCGAGGTAGAGGCGAAGAACTCCCTGCACATCTAAAAGATTTCACCTCTGCCTGCAGAAACCAGCAACATGACTGGTTGGTTCAGATGAAAGGCTGAAACTACCTTAAGCAAGAAGGACAGAACCAGTCTAAGCTCCACCTTTTCCTTGGAAATCAATAGGAATGGCTCACAACAGGATAAGGCCTGCAACTCCCATATCCATTGGGCTGAACTTATTGCCACCAAAAAGACCGCCTTCAACATAAGATCCTTAAGAGGCGCTTCTCTTAATGGTTCAAAGGGCACTTTTTGTCAGAGCCAACAGACCAAATTCAGATCTCACGAAGGTACCGGAGCCTGCCACAGCAGCTGCACCTGCTTTACTGCCTTAAGAAAACGTACCAGATGGGATGCCAGGGTCACCCCCCCCCCCCCCCAGACCCACCCACGATAGCACATCAAAGCAGCCACCTGCACTCACAACGAACCAAGTTTCAGCCCCTTATCGAAACCCGCTTGAAGAAAGGCGAGGATCCCTGACAAGGGAGCTGCCAGTGCTGTGAAACCATTTTCCGCACACCAACTCTCAAAGATGTGCCAAACTTTCACAAAGGACAGAGATGTCTAGCACTTTCGGGCCCTCAATAGCGTTGCTATAACCTGTGGTGAATAGCCTCTTTTTCTCAAACTAGTCTTTCAAGAGCCAGATCCACCTGCGGCATGAGGATTGAACCCTGCATCAACAGATTGGGTCTTGCTGGCAACCTCCATGGTTTGTTCATCAGCAGCCACATCAGGTCCGCATACCCAGGTGGTACAGCCAATCCGGGGCTATCAGAATCACGATGCGCTGCAGTAGATATCCAATCAGGACCCACGGCAGAAACACATAAAGGAGTCTGTTCTGTGGCCAGGGCTATACTAGTGCATTCAAGCCGCCTCTGACTGAAAAAGAGAGATGCCTTTGCATTCTTGAACATCGCCATGAGGTCCATGATGGGCTTCCCCCATCTCCCAGGTCACCCGGTCAAAGATGCTCAAATCAAGGGCCCACTCGCTTGGACCCAAGCGGTGCCAACTGAGGAAATTGGCCTGCACATTTTCTCTTCCCACTATGTGCGCTGCTGATAGCACCAGCTGATTTGCCTCTGCCCAAACCAGGATCGGGGTGACTTTATCTCCCAAGGTCACACTGTCGGTATCACCTGTCCAGTTCAGGTACTCTACCATTGCTGCCTTGTCTGAAAACACCCGAACCACCTTCCCCTGAAGCATCAAGCAAAAGAAGTGGAGGACCAGAAATACTGCTCTAATCTTCATCCTGTTAACGGGCTAGGTACTTTGCTTGCATGTCCACCGACCCTACGTAACCTAGCCCTGGCAGGGCACTCCCCAACCTGACAAGCTGGCATCTGTGGTTAGGGGAATCCAGATGGGCGTCTCCAGTGGCATCCCTGCTGGAGATTCGCCCATACCATTCACCACTGAAGGGCCATCCTGGTGACCATGGGACATAGTAGTCTCCTGGATAAGTCATGCCACTGCAGGGACCATCTCTCTAGGAGAACTTTCTGCAGGGGTCTTGTGTGTGTCCGTGTCCAAGGTACCAACTCCGGCAACTCCAGCATGGCTGCCATCAACCCCAATAGTTGAAAATAGTGACACGCCAAGGGGGCCGACAGCTGCAGGAAGCAGCGGCGGTCCTGACCCTGTATCTTCTGCACCTGATTGTTGGGCAGACCGATGGCACTGTCCGTAATGTGCTCCCAAATGGACTAGATCCTGCGAGGGTTCCAAGTGTCAAAGTTGATCACTTAACCCAGCTGCTGGAGAATGGTGATCACATGCTGGATGGCCCTCTGGCTTTCTTCATATAACTTTGCTTGCATCAGCCAGTCGTTGAGGTAGGGATGCACCAGAACCCCTTCCCGATGCAAGGTGGCCGCCATGAGTACCATGACCTTGGTGAATGTGTGGGGCGCTGTGGCCAAACTGAAGGGAATGCACAAAACTGAAAGTGGCCCATAGATACCACAAACCAAAGAAAACACTGATGCTCCAGACATAGGAATGTGCAGGTATGCTGGTTTGAGATTGACAGCTGTCAGGAACTCTCCTTCTTGTACGGCAAGAATAACTGAGTGCAATGTTTTCATTTGGAAATGCAGGACCCGTACTGCTCTGTTGTCATGTTTGAGGACCAAGATCGGTCTGAAGATCCCCTCCTTTTTGGGACCACAAAGTAAATGGAGTATCGACCGCTTCAGACCTCTCTGCGGGCGCTGGAACCACTGCTTCCAGCTACAGCAGCCACTGGAGCGTCTCCTGGACCACCCTGGCCTTTCTCGGCATCCTGCACAAAGGAGTCTGTCAATGGGCATGCAAAGTCCAATGCGTACCCGTCTCGAATCACCTGTGATCTGGGCCCAGGCAGGCAGAAACCTCTGGAGTCATCCTCCCATCAGCTACACTTGATCCTGGGCCCCGTTCGCCTCATTATGTCTTATTGGGGGCCGAGGAAGTGGCAGAATAGCAGCCTCTGCCCAGTCCTCTGCCGCCTCCCCCCCCCCCCCACCCCGCAAGGAAGAACCTCTGCCTGGGTACAATGCTTTCTGAAATGGGGCAAACCGGGCTGCCAGGAAACACTGAAGCTCCCTCTGCTGTCCTCTGACTGGTGCCTGACTCTTGGCTTGCTTCGGCTTATTCTGTGGGAGCTTACCATCCTTAGACTCCCCCAATTCCTTAACTAACTTCTCTAAGGCTTGCTCCAAATAGCAGCTTTCCTTTAAAGGGGACCAGCTAAGGCGTGTCTTGGAAGAGACATCTGCTGCCCAGTTGCACAATAACAGAGGCCATACTCTTGGACAAGGCCCTGATCAAATCATAAAAGGTGTCTGTGAGTAAGGCAGTGCCTGACTCCAGCCGTGCCGCCTCTGCGGGCCCTTGCTGCAGGCGTTTCTCATCCTCCAAGAGAACCTGAGCCCAGTGTAGGCATGCTCGGGACACGTAGGCTCCGCAGATAAGAAGCCTGCAGCATCTTGGCATTAATGTCAAATGCTAGCTTGAGCAGCGCTTCCATTTTTTTGTCCTGGGGGTCCTTCAAGGCCACCCCACCTTCTACCCAGATGGTTATCTTATCACCGTTGACACCACCACATTCACCTTTGGGGACTACAACTGTTCCTTCTCTTGGTCCAGCAACAGATGTAACCAGCAGCGGGTCCTCCAACAGCTCCTCACCGGCCTGAGCACTCTACACAATATTCAAAGCTGCCAAGAAGTGAGCAATAAGAGCCAGCAGTCCTCCCTGCAAAATACTCTTACCAAGTTGGGGGTCCTCCCCCGGCAGAACACTACCATCCTCTGGGTCCAGCAGAGGACCGCCCTCCAACATGTTTGAGGTGCCCTCCAGCAGATCCTCCGAGGCTTCCGAGGGCCCCAAGTTAGGGTCCTCTCAGAGCTGCAGTTCCAGGCGAAGGCATTTTGCTGAGGGCTCCCCTGCCTCTTCTCCATGCTGTGCTCCCACCTTCATCTCCAGCCTTCTGGCTGCAGGTGATGAACCTCAACCTTGCCCTGCCTCAGGCAATATGCCTGAAGCAGGAGCAAGACAAACTCTGGTGAAAAGGGGGCCAGAGGGACAGATCCACTTGTCCCTCCCTAGTGTCCACACTTCTGTGGCTTGAAGCATGACACCCTACATGGAAGCCATTTCAGCTTCAGATGGGCCCACTGCTCCTAATATGGCCTCCCTTCCCGCCAAAACTGCAGGCAAGGGGCTGATAGAGGGACCCAGTTCAGATTGCAGTAAAACAGTCTCCCTATGGTAGAAGTCCCCAGTTCAGTCTGGACATCCCTCAGAGCCTCCTCTGCTGATCGGATCTCCTTTTTGCAGGACCTGCACACCCCGGCCGCAGAGAGGCTGCTGCGATGCGTCCTGCATGCCTGCGCATGTCACTTTTGCCATCAGCATGCCAATAACTCGTAAACTGCCGCTAAAACCCAACGAAACTAAAATGAAAGTAGAATGACACTGACAGCCGAAAGAGATGACTGCTGTTGTTCCCTGTGAGCATGCCGCCAAACATGAGCCGCTGACAATGCGGCCGCCCCAGAGGGACCTTCCCTCCTCCCACCCTAAGCACCGTGCTGCCGGCTCAATCCCTGGCGCTAAGGCAAACACTTACCACAGCCAAACACCACGATCCAACAAAGCCAGAATGCTGCAGCCGCTTATACAGTGCCGGTAAACTAACAGGGGAAAGGGACCGAGGAACCCTCCTATGGTAAAATCCCCCAAGCAGGATTGGACTGACCTAACGGTCCTGGTCCCTCAGAAAGCCTGCCCAGCACTACTTTAGACCCGCAAGCCTCCCATTCAAGGCTTCCACCCGGGTTGGTCTGTTCTTAATTCTTTTTTGTTTGTTTGTTTTTTTGCTTTATCTGTCTCTTGGCTGCTTAGCTTCTGTTTGGCTGGCTAACTAAACACCATTCTAACATCCAGTGTAGTCCAGCATTGGGCAGATGCTTCTCACCAGCTGCTTCAGACTGAGATAATGGCGTTGGTGGGAGGTATTGGTAGGCTATGTGATGTGACATCACCAAGGATTGGGCATGCTCAGTCTTCAGCTGCTGGTGGAAGACAAACCGCTCGTCTGGACTGGACTGAAGGGATGATAAAGAAGGTGCTTAAATCCATCTAACTTGAGGCACAGTAACTTGATTACCAATGAAGAAGAGCAGCGGGCCAAGGATATGATTGGTCTGACATCTGCCTTACTGAAAGTGATTGACCCAAAAAGTCATTTTTAAAAGAACAAAATATGAAAAATATTTCACATCCAGGCATATGCATGTTTTTACTCTCTTGTTACACCTATAGGTGCCTTTTAAGAAATTTGACCATGTCACCCCTCTGTTTATTCACCACTATTGACTTCCAGTACAGCCGCATATACAATTTAGGATTCTTTCTTTGACTCCTAAGTCTGTCCATGACAATGCCCCTCAATATCTTTCTGGACTCATTATCCCATAAGACCCACCGTGTTGTCTTCACTCTCTTTAAGAGAACAGGCTGGTCATTCACACCCCTCTAGGATTAAATATGAGTCTACAAGATGTTCTGCTTTTTTCGTTACTGCCCTATCCTTATGGAATTGTTTACTTCTTCCCAACCGCTTGGAGCCCTCATTTTAAAACTCTCCTTAAGACTCACCTGTTTGGATAGGCGTTCAGAATAGAGCCAGGCCCGGAGGACTGTTGAATGCTTGGCAAGCACTAACCTCTACTTCCTTATCTGTAGATCTCTCTTTATTTTAAATTTGGTGTTCCTTTCTTAGACCTTTTAAAGTTTTATTGTACACCGCTCTGTATGTTGCCCTACGTAGGGTGGTATATCAAGTCTAATAACCTATAAATATAAATGGTAGATCTATATGTGTGTTCAAGTAATTTTAATTTTTTTGGATTGGGGTGGGAGAGAGAGTTTAAGTACCTGAAGGAATAGCTCATCTGCATGCCACAGTGGAATGGGGAGCCGCTGTCTTCAGAGTGGAATTACAGGCAGTGCGGCCAATCACTCAGTCCAGCATTAAGATTAACTAACCATCCCCTCTATGCTTTATAATCTCTTTATTTTCTGATGTGTTTTCTCACAAGATCTGAGGCCAGTGCCATCTTGAGGCAGAAGAGGCATGGTGACCATCTCTACATTTACTACAGAAACGAACATGTAGGTGGAGAAAAAAAATGAACCAAGCTTTCACTTTTTATTTGGAAACGAACATTCTGTTTCGGTGTTTTTTCTGTTTCTCACCAATGCAAAATTTAAATTAAGAAGGTGGGAAAAGACCTGCTTTTGATTTTTACTTTCTTATAACTAATGCTTAGCAGCCCAGCCTCTGAACGTTTATTGTGCTTCCTCCACCGGCCCAAGAAAAAGAGAGGGATAAAATCAGCTGAAGGGGGTGATGTAAAACTTTACAGAGAAAAGGTAAGGAGGGCTTGCAAGGAGCAACAAGTGACTGCTCTAGTGCAGAAAAGAACAACTTGCCTAACTACAAGAGTAAGAAATGTACAGTGACGAAAGAAACATACAGAACTATATATGCATATATATTTTTAAGAGACTTTCTGTACGTTCGCTCTTTGTTACTTACAGAATATTTGTGGGACTTTTATCTTTTTTTTGTAGAATGAAGAAATTGTTTTTAAAATCTGTAGAAGTTAGTGTGGTTGTTTAATGTGCATAGTCTGATTTACAATCACTGGTTTGCACATTTTATCTTTTTTATGCTGCTCTAAAGACAGCCTTGTCTTAATGTTTGTCCATTTTCTTTGAACTGCTGGTGAAATAAAGTTTTCATATGAAAAAAAAAGTGAGAATGTGCAGCTGAATTCTTTGCATAACAAAAAGAGGCACTTCCAGTTTCTGAAGAAATCAGTATATGTTGAGAGAGGTCAAAACAAGACTAGATGCAACGATATTGGGTGCCTTAGATGAGCCTTCAGCTTTATGCCCTTCCCCCTGACATTTTGATAATTAAACTCAATAATCATGATCATCCCAACATTACCCTTCCTCCAACAATCTTGTAAAAATGCATAATTGGACATCATACTTTTAAATATTAAACTTTGCTGTGTGTGTGTATATGTGTGTGTGTTTGCTCTCCCTACAGGTAAAAGAATGTGTTGATGGCTTTGAGTTTGTGTGACCATCAGGATCTATTGTTTTGCTTTGATTTCTGCTGCAGTTTCTGACCCTCCAGAAGCTGCTGCCTCATTACACAGGTACACTAAAAAAATTTTTTTTTTAACTGCCTCTAATGTTTCGATTGATTTTTAAGTTTTTTGGTGCGCTGAATCCAAATCTGGTAACCAATTTGCTCCATCACGTACAGATTTTTTGCTACATTGGGTTAGCAGTTTGAGGTGAACGTTTCAGATTGAGTGCGATCGAGATAAAAGTTTCTTGGATGAATTCTTTATACTAATTGTTTAGTAGTTATTCAAATAAGAATAAAGAAAATTGTAACAAGGCAGCACATAAGAATAGAGTAATGTCAACAAAACACACTGTGATGGTAGCAAAATTGTCTGCACTTAAAACAGCCACATACATGTGCACAAACATTGAGCATATAAGAGCGAGGTTAGACACAAAGCAAAGCAAAGAAATGTGCAAAAAATGTTGTACAGGTATGTATGTAAGAATAGAAAACGCAAACCGCACCATTGCAATACATGAAGACAAACACCCGATGGTGTGAAAATAAAATTCTAATAAATGAGATCCGACACTGTGGTAATAACTAGCAAATTTTTATTTCAAAGTTTAGTAAAAACACGATATTTGTCAACACAGTTTAGATTTTAAAGTCATTCTTGGGTCAATCAATCTCCTGGTGGGCCCGTTTCTTCTTCCCCCGAATGCTTCTCTTGGTGCGCTGCTTGGCGTATTTTTCATCTGGGGTTTCCCGCAGCAGCAACCAGCAGAAATCAGCCATCATAGTGGTGTTCCATCTTCCTTGGTACCTTCTCTCTGCGTCCTTGATGTCCTGGTGAAACCTTTCACCTTGTTCTTCACTGTACGCCCCCACGTTTTCGGGAGAATAGTTCACATGGGAGTGCAAGAAATGGACTTTCAGGCTCATGTTACAGCCTTGTTCTTTGAAGGCATTGAGCATCCTGGCAACAATATCCTTATAGTTCTCATCCCGCCTGTTCCCCAAGAATTTGAGAACAACATCCTTGAAGGAATCCCAGGCTTCTTTTTCCTTCTCAGACATCGTTTCATCGAATGCTCCATCTGAAATGAGTTTCCTTATATCAGGGCCAACAAACACTCCTTCCTTTAGCTTTGCTTCAGAAAGTCGGGGGAACTTTGAGCAAAGGTACCGAAAGCACTCACCATCTTTTGGAAGGGACTTGATGACTTGCTTAATGAGACCCAACTTAATGTGGAGAGGTGGTAATAGAATTTTATCACGAGGTACCAAGCTCTCATGAAGAACATTTTTCTCACCGGGTCTCAAATACTCCCGAATTGGCCAGTCTTTTTTTCCCCCAGTGTAGGTCACGGGCCCGGCTATCCCACAAGCAAAGGAAGCAGGGATATTTGGTGAAACCGGATTGCTGCCCTAATAGCATGGATAGAATTTTAAAGTCTCCACAAATCATCCACTTATGCTCATCATAACGAATCTTCTGAAGAATCAGGGCCAAATTCTCGTATTTTTCTTGGAGAATAACAGAGTGAGCAATAGGAACTGAAGCGAATGTGTTGCCATTATGAAGAAGAACACCTTTTATGCTGTCTTTTGACGAATCAATGAACAGCCGCCATTCAGCAGGATCATACTTGAGTTTAAACTTTTCCATCACTCCGTATATATCGTTGCAAAATACCAAATCTTCCTCTTTGCTGAAATACTTCAAAAATTGTGTCTCGCGGTTGCGGTACCAATAAAAAGTTGTTCCTGGTGACAATAGATTTTTCTGTTTAAGCCGAGAACCTAGCAGTTGGGCAGCATCTTTTGGGAGTCCTAAATCCCGGACTAAATCATTCAATTCAGCTTGAGAGAAAAGTTCAGGTTTCGGATCTGGTTCAGTTTCAAACTCGGAAGTACTGGACTCATCGGGAAAAGCCATCTGATGAGTCTCATCATGATCAGAACCGTCCACACAAATATGATCCAAAGATTTTGGTGGTTCAGGCACAGGTACTTCGTTGCTATGAGGCATAGGCCTAATTGCTGAGGGAAGGTTGGGGTAACTTATTACGTTCTTATTTTTTAAGTTGTATCCCTTCACAATGCAAGAGCAAAAATAGCAGTCACTGCTGTGGTCTCTTTGTTCACGCCACATCATAGGTATTCCGAAACGAAATGCTTGTTTTTTACCTTTCATCCATAAGCGTAGATCTTCCTCACATGTCTTGCACACTTTGTGAGGAGCCCATGGTTTGTCTTGATTGCCTAACTTCAAACCGAAAAAGGCGAAATATACTTTTTTAATAAATGCAGAAATGTTCCTCTGCCGCTTTTTCACGGTATATTCCCCACAAATAAAACAAAAACTGTCCGGAGAGTTGACGCAACCTCTGGCTCTGTGAGCCATCACAAATACACAGCACTGCAAACTACAACTGTAGTGAACCACTTCGGAATAAAGCTGGATTACGACTGAGCAAACAAAAGGTAATAATGAACTTGCAAGAAACTGAAATTTGACAGGAACGTTCATGTCGCAACCACTGTGTTTGAGCGAGCAAACGAGGCGAGGCGAACAGGAAAGAACATGCGCCAGCGCGAGTACTGGATTTAGCCCCCCGCCTCCCAATTGTCCTGTTAATGTATAAAATGAATACAAAACACTCTAAAATATCATGAGGGAGTGTTTCTAGTTAGTTAACCATTACAACCTCTATTTTGGGCCAAGAAAATAAACTGCAGTCGGCTAAAAAGAAATTATGTGAACATTCCTTATATGGGTAAGAAATCTAATTTTGCAAGAAAACGTGACGTGATGGAACATTTTGGCTATTTTTCCTGGATTCAGCACCCCAAAATCTATAGGAATCAGTTGCAAAATTGGAGGCAGTTTTTTGGTAGTGTACCTGTGTTATTAATGAAAAGATAATTAAAATCAAGGAATATTAGGAAATGTCCCTTTAGAAAGGGAGGTGAATGTATGCAGTGTCTTTCCAGGAAGGTGGTGAAGACAGGGTTACCCTTGGGGGGGAGGTGCAAACCAAGGCCAGCATCCTGGCCCCACAATAGCCACACTCCCCTGATATTACTTCCAATGAGCTGAAGGGCATTTTGATTGTGGAGGTGGCAGCTTTCCAATTCATCGCTCCCACTTTTGCTTTTCTTCTTCCATCCCCTGCACAGCAAACGGATGATCACAGTTGGAGATGAGAGCAGTATATTTGGCGCTACAGGAGTTTCGGTCCCTTTTGCAGGGAAGAGTGGTGAGTGTTCTCAGACAACGCCACCATGGCGGCCTACATCAGTCACCGGGGGGGGGGGGGTGTATGAGCAACGCACAGCTGGAGGACGATATATGGGCAGAAGAGAACTTACAGGTGCTCTCGGTGGCTCATGTGGCTGGCAAAGAGAATGTGGCAGCTGATTGTTTCTTTGAGAGCCCACTCGCCGAGGGCTCTCAAAGAAACAATCTTCACTCGGTGCAGCGCTGGGATCAGCTGATTATGGACCTAATGGCACAGTTTTACAGCAGGAGAAGGGAGCGCATGTCAGGCTCAATGCTCTGGTGCAGCGCTGGCCCTCAGAGGGCCTACTTTGGGGGGGGTGCATGGTTGGTGTTGCTACTGAGAGGTCCAGTCCACTGGGAGGAAGGAGCATAAGATGTGTGTAACAGAGGGGGGGAGACATGGAAGGACTGGAGTGGAGCTGATGCTGGGAAGGGCTGAGACAAGAAGCAAGCTGATACTGGGAAGGATTGGAGGGGAGCTGATGCAGGGAATGGCTGAGACCAGAAATGAGCTGATGCTGGGAGGGACTGGGACTGGAGGGGAGCTGATGCTGGGAAGGGCTGGGACAAGAAGTGAGCACCTGCTGGGAGGGACTGGGACTGAAGGACAGCTGATGCTGGTAAGAACAGGGACTGGAAAGGAGCTGATGCTGGGACAAGAAGCGAGCTGATGCTGGGAAGGGCTGGGACTAGAAGCGAGTTGATGTTAAGAAGGACTGAGACTGCAGGGGAGCTGATGCTGGGAACAGCTGGGACAAGAAGCAAGCTCATGCTGGGAGGGACTGGGACTGGTGCTGGTAAGAACAGGGACTGGAAAGGAGCTGATGCTGGGACAAGAAGCGAGCTGATCCTGGGAGGGGGAGGGACAGGGACCGGAAGAGAGCTGATGCTGGGAAGGGTTGGGACTAGAAGCGAGTTGATGCTAAGAAGGACCGAGACTGCAGGGGAGCTGATGCTGGGACAAGAAGCGAGCTCATGCTGGGAGGGACTGAGACTGAAGGACAGCTGATACTGGGGGGATAGGGACTGGAAGGGAACTGATGCCGGGAAGAGCTGGCACAACAAGCGAATTGATGCTGGAAGGGAGCTGATGCTGAGAAGGGCTGGAACAAGAAGCAAACTCATGCTGGGGAGGGACTGGGACTAAAGGAGAGCTGATGCTTGGGATGGACAGGGACT
Source organism: Ichthyophis bannanicus (assembly GCA_033557465.1). Lineage (NCBI taxonomy): Eukaryota > Metazoa > Chordata > Amphibia > Gymnophiona > Ichthyophiidae > Ichthyophis > Ichthyophis bannanicus. Next base: position 68,233,883 of record CM066050.1, on the reverse strand, counting down.
GGAAGGGAGCTGATGCTGGGAGAGCTGGGGCTGGAAGTGAGCAGATGCTGGTGAGTACTGAAAGGTGGTGATGTGGTCATAGTGAAGAAAGAGGATGGGGAGAAGGACAGATACTTTGTGTAAGAGGGAAGAAACAAGGTGGATGTGGAGAGAGTGTGGGGGGAAAAAAGAGATAAGAGAAGAATGGACGACAATGGAGTTTGCAGAATATTTGAAGAAAGCAAGAGACTGGGGCAATTGTGACTGAAAAATAAAATGCCCAAACAACAAAAGTTAGAGAGAAATTGTTATTTTGAATTTATTAACTGGAATATGTCAGCTCTGGGAAATGTGCAGCACTGATGTCTTTGTGTTTGTCCAGAACAAGAGGAAATTAATTTATAGTTTTATTTCTCCAGTGTTGTGGTGCATTCAAGTTTGGCTTTTGGGGTTCCCAGTTCAATCATTGCCTTCATAATTCTAAATTGTGATCCCTTGTTCTGTATTTGATGATGGCCTGTCTATGTTTTGCATATATGTCCGAGCTGCAGTATTGTTTATGCAGTTTCTGTGTAGGGTCCTGCTTGTTCTCTTTTCCCAGTAGGAGATGTATTGGTTTTCTGAGGTATATTGGTTTTATATTTTCAGTGCTGCCTTTTTATATGTAGAGTTTGGTGCTGTGTGAGTCTTGGAAGTGCTTTTATGATATGGCGGGTTTGCTATGGGTTCTAAATGAGCAGGGCGTATAGTACTTCCTAATGTGCCTGGCAGTTGACACTGGAGGATGGTAATATAGAAATATAGTAGCTTTTCTTTATCCTTACTGCCCATGCAGATGATATTAAGAGGCGTGTTTACTAAAGGTTAACACGCACTAAATGCAGCAGCACCCATTTATTTCTGTAGGTGTAGTGGCATTTAAGCACATTAATGTTTAGTAAACATGTCCCTAATTCATTATATGGTAATGCCATCAACTACGTTGGTACTGTGTTAAAAAAATGTATAAGCTCCCTTGGGCTTTAAGATCTGAAGGTGTTCCATCAACTATTTTGCAGAAACAGGAATATGCTGTTTTTCTTTCACTGGTCCTGTTGAGTGGAACAGGCTTTCAAACAAATTAAGAGAGATGATCAATGTAAAACTGTTTCATAAGCAGCTTTACAGCATTGTTTCAACAAGCGTTTTACCTGGTGGATTAAATAGCTGGTGCAGTGCTGTTTACTCTGAAGTATTAAAGGTAGCAACATTTTTATTTTCATTTTATGACGTTTTTGGTTTGTTATTGTCTAATTTATTACTATGAATGTTATTTGTAAGCCTCTTAGATTTTGATAAGCGGCATAGAAATACTTTTATATAAATAAAATATGTAACTGATAAAATGTCTGATGTCATGTGGGGGGGGGGGCATCAGTTCCAGAAGTCGAACTGGGCGGTTATAATTTGACACGGCCCTGCCAACAGGCCTATTACTATTACTACTACTACTATTGAGCATTTATATAGCGCTACCAGTCGTACTCAGTGCTGTACAGACATGTAAGAGACAGTCCCTGCTCATCAGAGCTTTCAATCTAGTTAAGACAAACACAGAGCTGACAATCTAGACAAGACAAAAACACAGCACTTACAGTCTAGTCATGACAAACACAGAGGTCAAGATCTGAAAGCAACAGTGAAGAGGTGAGATTTCAACCTGGATTTAAAGAGGGCTAGAGAGGGTGCCTGGCATACAGATACTGGTAGCTTGTTCCAGGCGTAAGGTGCAGCAAGGTGAAAGGAGCGAAGTCTGGAATTAGCAGTAGGAGTGGAGGGCATAGACAGAAGTAGCTCTCTCTATCTATTCCCCAAATTTCTGTCTTTGATTTTTTGACAAATCCCGTACTTGTAATCAAACCGCTTCTGATCGCTGAAAGGAGCGGTATATAAGTCTTTACTAAATAAATAAATAAATTAGAAGAGCGGAGTTCCCAAGAGGGGTTGTAAGGAGAGATAAGAGATGAAAGGTACTGAGGAGACGCAGAGTGAATGCATTTATAGGTCAGGAGGAGAAGTTTGAACTGGATGCGGAAGCGGACAGGGAGCCAGTGAAGTGACTTGAGGAGTAATATGGGTATAGCGAGGCTGGTGGAATATTAGTCGCACAGCAGAATGTTGAATGGATTGAAGGGGAAAGAGATGACTCAGAGGGAGACCAGCAAGGTGGAAGTTGCAGTAGTCGAGACGAGAGGTGACTAAGGAGTGAATAAGGGTTTTAGTAGTATGCTCAGAAAGGAAGGGGTGGATTTTGCTGATGTTGAGAAAGAAACATCAGGTCTTAGCTATGAGCTGGATATGTGTGGAGAAAGAGAGAGAGGAGTCAGACAACCCCCAGGTTGCGGGCCGAAGAAACAGGAAGGATTACAGTTTTCCACAGAGACTGAGAAGGGAGGAAGAGGAGGGGAGGTTTTGGGGGGGAAAAGATAAGAAGTTCAGTCTTGGCCATGTTCAGTTTCAGGCGGTGGTGAGACATCCAGGCAGCAATGTCAGAAAGGCAGGCAGAGATCCGGGTCTGGATTGCTGGAGAGATTTCAGGCGTAGAGAGGTAGATTTGGGAGTCATCAGCATAGAGATGGTACTGAAAGCCATGGGATGAGATAAGCGCCCCAAGGGACTGGGTATAGATAGAGAAAAGGAGTGGACCCAAGACAGATCCTTGGGGTACACCAACTGGGAGCGGGGTAGCAGAGGAGGAGCCACCAGAACACACACTGAAAGAGCGATGGGAGAGGTAGGAGGAGAACCAGGATAGTACAGAGCCCTTAAAACCAAGTGAGGACGGGGTATCGAGGAGAAGGTTGTGGTCAACAGTGTCAAAAGCAGCAGAGGTGTCCAGAAGGATGAGGACAGTATAGAGGCCCTTGGATTTTGCCAGGAACATGTCACTGGAGACTTTGGTAAGAGCCGTTTCAGTAGAGTGTAAGGGATGAAAGCCAGACTGTAAAGGATCCAGGAGGGCATGAGAGGAGAGGAAGTCAAGGCAGTGGCAATGGCCAGCATGTTCAAGTAGTTTAGATAAGAAGGGAAGGAGAAAGATGGGTTGATAGTTTGAAGGACAGGTGGGATCAAGTGAGGGTTTCCTGAGGAGGGGAGTGACCACAGAATGTATTTATTTATTTAGACAGTTTTGTATACCACCTTATCCTTCAATCATAGTGGTCACAACACAATTGGGGGATACATTTAACATGAGGGATATGAGAAAATACACTAATACTTACAGGGAACATGGGCAATGGAGGGTTAAGTGGCTTGCCCAAAACCACAAGGAGCACTTGTGGGACTAGAAACCCCAGTCCTTCCGGCTCAAGGTTGCTGTCCTCTAGTGGGATTTGAACCCCCGACTGTCCGGCCTGAGGTAACTTGCCCAGGCCACTCCTCAAAAATGCTTGAAATCAGCAGGGAAAGTTGCAGTGGAGAGCGATAGGTTGAGAATATAAGAGATGGAAGGGACAACAGTGGAGATGGGGCTAAGGAGGTAGGTGGGGATAGGACCTTGAATATTGTGTGCAATTCTGGTCGCCGTATCTTAAAAAGGATATAGTGTTAGAAAAGGTACAGAGAAGAGCCACCAAAATGGTAAAGGGGATGGAAGGCTACTCCTATAAAGAGAGGCTACAAAGGTTAGGGCTCTTTAACCTGGAAAAGAGACGGCTGAGGGGAGATATGATAGAGATCTATAAATTAATGGAGTGGAATGGGTAAACGTAGATCGATTGTTTACGCTATCAGAATATAAAAAGACTAGGGGACATGTAATGAAGCTACAGGGTAAACTATTTAAGACAAGAGAAAATATTTTTTTACGCAACGTGTAATCAAACTCTGGAATTTGTTACCGGAGGATGTAGTAAGAGCTGTTAGTGTAGCTGGGTTTAAAAAAGGTTTGGACAAGTTCCTGGAGGAAAGGTCCATAAACCATTATTAAAAAGGGATCCAGGATATCAATGCTTGACCCAATACAGGCATTGTGGAACCTGTATCTCTTGGGGATACTGCTAGGTACGTATGACCTAGATTGGCCACTGTTGGAAACAGGATACTGGGCTTGATGGACCTTGGTCTGACCCAGTATGGCATATCTTATGTTCTTATGATCAGAGGAACAGGTGGTGAGTTTGGGGAAAGAAAAGGAGTGGTGTGGTTTCCTTTTCAGAGATCATAAGGAAGGAAGAGAGGGTAGCAGAGGTAGGGGGAGGGTTGAGAGTGAAGAGGCCTGTCCGTTGGCTTACTGATGCTGTGCAACATTCACCCTGGATTTGGTTCCTGGGTCAGGGGTTAGTTAGCATGCAGACGTACCACTGGGTGTATGGGCTGTAGAGTCTATGACTGCAGGCTCCTGGATAAGAAGTTGGGAGAGGGGAATTCACCAATTTTATATTTCCTTCCATTGACTGAGCTGGAAACCCAAAAGGGCAGAAGGATACAGAGTCCAAAAAAAGGCAAACTGCAGGTACCATGGATAGGTGGGAACCACCTAGATAAATATGTACATCATGTCCAGAGAAAATAATTAAAATTAGCATTATTTCATTTTGGTGTCCTGTCAGCAACAGGGTGTTTTTTAGTGTTGAGCATGTAGCATGGCTCACTCAGTAGGCTTAGAAATCTTCCATAGTGAATGACTACTCTGGTTCTACACTATGGTCTGTTTAGTGCAGTCGGGAGTCTGGTTCCTGGAGAAACCCATCTTCTGTGGCACTTTAAATACGGAGAACATAGTTGACTATACAAATGTTTACGATATGGAGGGATAAGGAGTGCGCTAAAGTCCTTGGCAGTTGAAAAGCCCTAAAAGGAGGTCATGGTACTGATGATGGAGTCTCTCCTAGGTGCTTGTATGGGTAGATGGAGTTTAAAGCAAGAGCGGTGATAGTAGAAATAAATGTTAACACTGCCACGAGAACCCCTCTTCCTTTCACACTGCTACACTGTGGAATTCTAACGATATTACTGCAGAAACCCTGTGCTAAAGCTTTAGTGCAGGGTCTCCAGGCGCAAGATTAATGCAGTTTTTCTCAGCCCTGCTATAAGCAAAGAACATGCAAATGAGCTGGGCGCTAAAGAAGAACAAGACGGGTACATGTGTACAGGGTTCTGCGTAAGCAGCATCTATATCCTGTGCAAAAACAGATCGGCACTTCTGGAATGCTTTCTGTGGCATACAAAAATTCTGTTCTTTGCAAAGGTTCTGCACGGAATAGTATTACTATATGCACCAGATGACATTCTAGCATACTTCCCTTGCCATTTATTTAGACAGTTTTGTATACCGCGTTATCCTTCAATCAAAGCGGTCACAACACAAGTGGGGGATACATTTAACACGCGGGGATATGAGACACATACACTGATACTTACAGGGAACATGGGCAGTGGAGGGTTAAGTGGCTTGCCCAAGACCACAAGGAGCATCTGTGGGACTAGAAACCCCAGTCCTTCCGGCCCAAGGTTGCTGTCCTCTAGTGGGATTTGAACCCCAGACCTTCCGGCCTGTTTTTCAGCGCTCTCTTCAGGAAAGCCAGACAGTTGCAGATGTATGCTTAGGAAACGGGCATCAATTTGTCTCTAGCACTCGCCACAGACTTATGAGCCTAAAACCTTAATGTTTTCTCAACCTCGCATTCACATCCCAGCAGTGAGCTCAGTCTCCTGCACATTTCACTGTATCCATGCTGCATAGCTACTTGACTCATTGCCATCCATTTCAATGTACTGTGCCGTCTTTAGCAAAGCCGCTTGTGTTAGATCTCTTCTTGCCTTCTTTGCCCACTCTGCGCTGTTGCCTGCACTAATGACTGTGCTTTTTGCTGCAACGAGTCTGACCCTGGAAACCTAAGCAGAAGGGTACTAGTAAGCTACCACTCCACTAGCAAAGGCATTTCTGATCTCAGAACTCTTTGTGGAAAACAAATTAAGCCAGCAATGGCAACACCAAGGCTGGGGCTGGATTTGGATTAATCATCTTCCATTTCTGTGTTTAGATTTTCTACCCATTTAGAATTAGAAATGTACAATTATTTAAAACACCACAGGAACCATCAATGACACTGCCTATATAGTTTCATATCATTTTTGAACAGAAATGAAAGTGAAAAACTTGAAATTTCATCACTTTCCATCTGTCATTAGTAGCACCCTCTATCAAAGAATGTGCACTGTTGAACAGTGCGTGCTATTAATGGCATTTCCCCCAAAATTAAATTAAGAAAAAAAAGACAAAGCAAAATGAAAAATCACAGAAATGACACCAAACACAACAAAAACATTTTGCCTGCAACCCCCTAATTAGAGTCTGTCAGAAGCTCTCGTGCTGTAATGTCTAGAAAGCTTTCAGATTGCATCAAAATGTGTTTTGTTTGCTAAGACATCTGGAAAGTGTGTTAATCTGTTATAGCCCCAACCCTAAATTATACCAGCATGGTTTATACAACAGTGGTGTTGCTTTTAATAAAAACGAGTATATGCCCTTGCCCTTAAAGTCCTGCTGGTGCCCAGCAAGCTCTGGCAATCAGGAAATCCTCTTGACCATTGGTGAACCCGAGGTGTGCAGGAGAGCTGCCTCTAGAGATCACTCCCAAAATGTCATGAACTGGGGGCACTGTACCTTTTGTAATCCAATGCCACAAGACACGATGTACATTAGACATTCTGCGGCTTTATTGTGATTTCATAAAAGCTCAGAAAAATGTTGTAAAAACTGAAAATGAATTTAAAATGCTTTTCCATAGCAACAAAGCCAACGTGCTCCATACATTTATGATGTTAGTTTACATAGTTTAAGAATAGCTTCTGCGTATATTCTTAGAAATTAAAAACAGCTGCTAGCAAAAAAGGAAAAAAAAACCCCACTACAGATTTCTCCCTCAGATTCTACAGAAAAAAGTCTAGACCCCCCCTTCCCACAAATATTCATTTGCTCACATTTAATAAGCACTCTACCTCAAATCTTGCATCTGTCCTTTCTGTTAGGAAATTCTTGATTATATAATTTTATAAAATTATAGCAGAAGATGGGGTCAAGCATGAGATGCTGTTGTGTGAGTTCTGGCAGACTGCTTTTCTTTACTGCTTTTAGTTTTTTCTGATACCGGATTAAATTAGGGGGAAGCCCTCAAAAATCAGAGTGCTTTGACAAACCTTCCATCCTGGGGATCATAGCAGCTGGGCCACTGTGATGTTAAGGAATGGCTGACCAGCTAGAATCAGGTTTCCCTCGGTCCCAATATTAGAAATTCACCACTGCTCAAGACTGTCACTGTTTTTCAAGGTTGTACTTTTAGAACCAAGAGGCCTTGTTCCTGGGCTACAGTGAATGGATTTTACCAGACTTGTATTTGAGAAACAGGAATCAAGGAAGGAATTCTAGCATGTGCACCAGGAAGCATGTTACAATCTGTTTTTCTTGTTAATGTATTCAGATGGTTAGATATATTTTTTGAGTCTTCTCTGAGGATTTTTCTGGATAATAAACTGTAGAAGCATTTAAAGGTTACCACTGGTAATTCTGTTTCATCATAGGCCTGGATGCTGTTCATAAGATGAAAATGGGGGGTATTCTCTCCTGTAAATTGTATTTATTTTTGGTTCTTTGTATTCCTATCCACTCAGGAATTTAACGTAATCTTCCTTGTGTTTGCGGAACCCCCTAAAAAGTGCTTATATATAATTCTTTGGTATTGGGAAGGGGGCCGGGTGTTACATTAATTTATTTTCTTGTGTGCTGTTCTTTTCTTTAAGCAAGTGCTTCCCAAACCTTTATCTAGTACGACCCCATTATAGCACTAAAGAGATTCATGTGACCCCTGATGACGATAACAACAAAATAGCAGATCTCTTCTGCACCTCTTCCTTGCTTATCCAAACATGAAGGTGGCAGCAATAGTCTGCACTGGATCCAGTGTGAGCTCATGAGGGAAGGGTTAAGGCCTGTGAGTACTGACTGACTCTTGGGCTCCACTGTGTTCGCCATTGCTGGCATCCATTAGAATGTAAACCCAGAAGGAGGGGGTTGCCCATCTGTTTCTATGACCCTGCCTGCTAATGATGGGGCCCCATTTGAGGTTCTGACCCATAGTCTGGGAAGCACTGCTTTAAGCTTGGTTGATGTACAACTTAGAAGAGGGAAAAAAAAAAGTAAAAACTGCCACAGGAGATTGGAAAAGGCCATTTTTAAGCTTCATCGTTCTCCTTGTCTTGGTAAAGCCCTTTGCAATCATTCCATGCAAATGGTCACTGAATGACCACCCCATGTCACAAGAGTGTGTGTGCACACTGATACGTGCAGGTGTAAACTTGGTCCTGTACACCCCCGAAGACTATGCTCCCCTCGAAATGTGAGTTCTGTCATTTTACCCAACAGGTTTACATCTGCATGCTGTCGAGCATCACATATATATGTATGTGAAATAGTCTGGGCCTTGTTTCTGAGCATAAATTATGGCAGCTGCAGAAAGAGGCTACACAAATGCTCCCAACTTTCAGGGACTCTGATTCTGTTTGTCAGTTTCTTTAGGGTTGGGATGCGGTTGCATCAGGACTACAAACTCTACTATTTCCATTCAACTTAAACTTTGTTACATTCCTAAGGCAACAGGCTGCTGAGATTTTATGTACTTGCTGAATCGTGACTGATGTATGACTTATCCAGAGCTGGCAAGGATGTGTAGCCATTTCTGTTTCAAAAGTAAGGAGATGCATGTTTCTAACCACAGCAAGACCAAGAGAAATAAGTTTTCTCCTACCTGGAGATCACAGAGTAAGTACAATCACACTCCTGTTTAGCCCAGTTATTTGTTAACTTAACCACCTGGGGTTCCAAATCTTATCTACATCTAAATCCAGGCCTGCTTCTGGCTACAGCACAACTCTTATTCTGTTCTTAAACCTCCTGTACAAAACAGTCTCCTGTTGCTTTAGAGGGTGCCAGTCCATTTTCCACAAAGAGGGTGTGAAGATTCTTCAGTACATCCTACCATAAAGATCACGTCAGCTATTCTAGAATACCAAAAGCTTTATGAGGTGCTCGGTCACATCAAGAGAAAGGAGAGGGGACACAGGAGCAAGGGCAAGATCACATGCTGGCCATGTCTGTCTTCTGCAGAAGCATCACTTAGGCGCTGTTCACTTTAGAAAGAGAGAAAAAAGAGACATTAAAAAAGGAAAACCTAAGATACCCAGAAGTGGCAGTCACCATTCATTGGATGACAGTCTAGAGCTAGTCTGGAATTAACACAGCACCCTGAAAGCTGTCATCTTTGCTTGTACCTAGCAGGAAGTAGGAATTTGTCCTAAGGTGTAAAGGACATGGTTATTGTCCTGCTTAAGACTCAGAGCTCCAATGTGCAGGAAATACCTGGAACCTACCAAAACCAGATGTAACAAGGTTACTTAACTATAACAGGAGATCTCCATGGACAGCAGAATAAATCAGCCACACACTGGTGACATCATCTCACAGCACCAAAGTTTAATTAACCACTCTTCACCTCAGCATGTTCCCCTGCTATAGGCAGGTTCATCTGAAAGGGGAGGTGGGTGGGATTTATCCTACTGTCCAAGGAGAACCCCTATAATATACTTTAAAAAGAGAAAAGTAAAAAAAAAAATAGTGGAGAACAGGACAATTCTCTGCGTGGCTAGGTGGATAGAACAGACTGAGGTAAAGATGGGCAGACTCTGTGGTAAGGGGGTGGCTGGCACATGCTCAAAAAAGCCTTCTAGTTCTAGGAGAGCTAATCTGTCCTTGGATCCATTGGATGATGTTGCTAGTATGTGGTTGACTCATCCTTCTCGTCCATGGAGAAAGATGGGCAGGACACTGTAATGGTGTCATCCTTGATAAGCCATAAGTGCCGGGCTCTCCCCTGGCCCAGAGAAGTCTTTTGGACTTCCCTGAGCATCCACAGGGACAAAATGGAAGGAACCTTCTCAGGCATCTAGTTTTCTTTACAATTGCTGCTTCCAGCTGAGACGTAAGTGCCTCATTAGGCCACGTCCTAGTATTAGAATATGCTCTAGCTGTGGTCTTTACCTAAGACTGAAGGCTTGCGAGTCATCCCCTTGTTTTGCTTTTACCAGATTTTATATTAAACAAAAAGGGATGGGGGTGGGATAAATGGTGAAGAGATTACCTGGGTAGAAATCTTCTCCAACCATCCCTGCTTCCACGCTGGATCCCTCCGGGTCCTGGATACCTATTAAAAAAAAAAAAAAGTTAACGCTATCATTCTCACCGATATTTTACATATCAATGTACAAATAATCAACAAAGCCCTTCCTATTCTTTTTATATCTAAGATAGAAATCCGTATAATGTTTAAAAACAGATAAAAATCAAACATTTATCCATAGCTCAATTTATATAACTAATCCAAAGCTATATTTTTGAGGAGTATTTACGGAGAATAGACGAAACAGCTAATCAGACTGTGGAACCATCTTTTCTGGAACATATCCAGCTGGGACACAACAGAAAAGATTAGACCCAACACCTTAATCATTTTGTCTCTATTGCTGATCGTAATATCCATATAAAATATATTCAAATCTGGTCCTCTGCTAAGACAACCGAGTAGCCTCTCCGTCAGGGCCTGTTGCTTTTCTTTTAGAGGGGACAGTTGATGCTTCTGAGCCTCAGGCTTAAGGAGAAATTTTAAACGTTAATTTATTTTCCTGGAGTCCTGCTAGACCAGTCCAGACTAGTGGTTATTTCCCCCGCCAGCAGATGGGAGATAAAGAAAAGAAAGCAAAACGATGCCGTGACATCACCACTGGCATAAAAACTTAGTACAGCTAGATGGAGCCCTCAGTTTTTTGTAACAAGCAATGGAAGGTAGTCAAATCCTCCCAAGGAACCCCTCAACAAGGACAACTATATACAATCTATGCATGGTCCAAAGGGACAAATATGCAGACGGTTGCAGTCCAAGGTACAAGGCTGAACGGGGCAGGTCCTGGACTGGTCTAGCAGGACTCCAGGAAAGGAAATTAATGGTAAGTAAAATTTCTCCTTCCAGATATTCCTGCTAGACTAGTCCAGACTACTGAGATGTACCAAAGCTACTCCATCCCAGGGCGGGAAGAAAGTGCAGTGGAAAAACACCAGAGCCAAACCGCATGGCCACTGGGACATGCACTTCTAGTCAGTAGTGCCATGTGAAGGGGCCAAGGAAGACCCAGTCACTGTCCTGCAATTGTTCAATGGTGACGCACAACATGACTCCACCCAGGAAGCTGCCTGAGCCCAAGTCAAATGAGCCTTGAGGTCTGGGGAAACAGGCCTACCCTGTATCAGGTGGGATGAGGCGATGGTGTCCTTGTTCCAGCGACCTAGGGTCACCATGGACATCGCTTGTTCCTTCCGGGATCTGGCAAAAAGGACAAATAAGTGATTAGAAAGACTAAAGTATTTCATCACTTTCAAGTACCGCAAGAGTGCACAACGGACGTTTACAAAACGCAAGTCCTTGTCTGGTCTGGCGAAAAGGCCGGCAAGAACAGCACCAGATTTGACATGAAAGGGAGAGAGCACTTTGGGCAAGGAGGGAACCGGGCAAAAGATCACCCATTTTGCCGAGAATGTCAATAAAAGGTAGCGGCAGGAAAGTACCTGCAATTCTGAAATCCGCTGGGCCAAAGTGATAGCTACCAAGAACACAGTTTTCAGGGGCAGATCCTTGACGGTAGCCCGCCTGAGCAACTCGATGGGCAGACACATGAGTGCTCTGAAAAAGAGTGTCAAGTCCTATGGCGGGTCAATGGGATGTACTAGTGGACGAAGGGTTCGAACCCCATGGAGAAAGCAGCTCATATCCCAGTGCCACTACCAGCACATGGCCTGCCACCAGAACATGAAAACAGGAAAGTGTAGCTACCTGCACCCTAATCGAGCTCGACAAACCATTCTCAACTTCCTCTTTAAAGAAGGCTAGAAGTGAGGGGATCAAAACCCCATGGGGAAAGACGACATCGATGACACCAGTTCTCAAAGAGATACCAGACCCAGGCATAAGGCAATGAGGTGGAGCACCACCTGGTTTTCAACAAGGAATAGCCCTTATGCCTTAGACAACCCTTACACCATAGTAAGCCCCTCCTGTCCCCAAGGCACAGGGCCTGGGAGGCGAGGAGATAGATGATGTCCATGTACCACAGCCAATGAGGCCAGTCTGGAATCACCAGGATCACCAAAAGACTGGGTGTCATGGCCCATGGGGCGAGAGACACAGCAGTTGATCCACAGGCCAGGGCTGGACCAGTACGTCCATCCTCTTGGACATGGGCTCCGAACAATGGCTAAAGGAGGAAGGGATCTTGGCATTGGCTGCATCGCCATCCAGTCTGCCCCTGGGAGACCCACCGATCCACTATCTGGTTGAATGCCCATGGGGCAAGTTCCCAATCCCTGAAATCGATGAGGTGACTGCTGAGGAAATCCACTTCGCAATTGTCTTTGCCTGTGATGTGATGGGCTGTACTATTACTACTACTAAAGCGCTTGGAGGTTCAGTTCTGGGCAGGGGAACAGTAAAGACATTTCTCAAGCTTAATCCCAGGCACTTCGTTCCGCCATAGCTATTGACATAACCCACCGTGGTTGCTTTGCCCAAGAGGACTTGCACAACACTCCCATGGAGCAGCTCACTTAAGTATAGCAATGCCAGATGGATGGTCCTAACCTCTAGATGATGGATAGCCTATTTCACTTCCACAAGAGACCATTGACCCTGTGCAGTCTGGCCAAGACAGTGAATTTCCCAACTGGAGAGACTGACATTGGTGGCGAGGAGCACCCGGGATGGAGTTTTAAGGGACATACCAACATGTTGTCAGGGGAGGCCCACCAGAAGAGGCTAGCCATCTGAAGGAGTCCTTCCACCTTCCAGCCCTTCAGGTTCTAAAGGGCAGCTCCACTTCGATAGGAATGGTGATATGCTGGGTGACTGCTGTGATCAAGATGTTGACCCTAGGAAACCACAACCACTTTCCAAGGCTGCCAGTGACCAAGCGTAAACGTGACCCACTTACTGGGCCTTCTTGAGGGGCACATCAGGCAAAGCTCCGGAGGGAAAGGAAAGGCTATGGCAAGCACCCTGATGCCACGATCAGAAATGGAGGGAATCGGGGCTGGTCCAGAGAGATATGGAATGTGCTGTTCAGTGGCAATCTGGACAATCAAAAGGGGGATTTCCTCTCAGCGACAGAGATGCACTACACGAGAGTCTCTATGGTCCTACCCCTGAATGAGGTTCCCCTTTTTCTGCATTGGAGACAGCTGAACCAGAGTCATCGTGGGAAACATCCTCAGGGACTCATCACCAAAAGATAAGGGACTTTGTCCAGGAGGGTCCGCAGCCCCCTCCAGAGTCCTGCCCTCTCGATCATTTGTGGGAACCACCTGCAAGGACTATCGGGGGGAGCAACGGAAGATGGGCCTGGTCAAGAGGGAACAAGGCCTTGACACCCCCCTCCCTTCCATAGCCCCTCAAGCTTATTGAAAGATGGGTGAAAAATCTGCCACTGTGGCTGAAACATTTGTTCTACTGTGGTTGGGAGCGTTGTGACTGTGGAAACAGAGGGAGAGCAGACTCCCCTGTCTGCTACAGGACCGGTTGCATGGTGAAATTCAGCATCATGGGAACAGCAGATCCACATTGAGAAGAGCACCAATCTCTGATTTGGAAGGTGGCAATGAAGCCTCAACTTCATTGGGAGCCGGAACATCTAACAAGGATACTGAATTGGTAGAAGTCTCCCCCAGATCAGCTGTACAAGCGGCGCAGAGACAATCAACAAGGGAACAGTCACCACTTATTACAGCCGAGGCAACAGGACAATGAGGTAGGCACTAATCCTAACGTACCGCCGAGTTACACTGGCTCTCATAGCCAGGAGCTCGCCACAGGAGAAAGTGAAAGGACCTCCAGAAGGGTATCTCATATACTCCTTGGGGACTCAGCTGCCCAACCTGCACTGAAACCAGTCTCAAAACTGACCAGCCACTGTAGGCCTTAAGGAAGGAAAAATGATGTGCGGCCTGCAGAGGCCAGGACGTCAGGCAGGATCACAACAAACACTCGCGGTTTGGTGCAGCGACCCCTTTTTGTCGCTGGTGTGTGATCTGCACAGGCTGGGGATGACGGGTGGGATCGCAGCAAATGCGGTTAGGTGCAGCGGCCCCTTTTTGTTGCTGGCATTCAGATAGCGATCCTCTGCAATTGCCTGCTGGAAAAAGGCAGCAGTCCCTCAGGAGCATGAGCGCTTGTGGAGGAGGATGCAGGGAGGAAACCCTGATCAGTCACATTCTAAGGAGCTACACGGAGTTGTGCAGAAGACTCTCACCTTTTATACTTTTTTTTTTTTTTTTTTTTTACAAAGGTAAATGGAGAAAGAAAAGAAAAAGGCCAAAAGACAATTAAGGGTCAATCAGCAGGATCCTTGTGATCCAACACCCCTACCAAGCTACACTGGCTGTCCTAGCCAGGAGCCAGCCCCAAAGTAACAGATCAACCAGAAAAGGGTATCTCATACACCCACTGGGATCTAAAGTGGCCAAGCTACACTGCACCCAGATGCAGATTGGCAGGAGCTATAAGTTTCTGGAAGAATTCAGGAACAGAAAAAAATAACAACCATCTGCTAAGACAGAGAAAATAATGAGGGCTCCGTCTAGATGTGCTAGGTTTTATGCCACTGGTGATATCACGGCATAGTTTTGCTTTCTTTTCTCTCCCATCTGCTGGCAGGGGAAAATAACCACTAGTCTAGACTGGTCTAGCAGAAAGATCTGGAATGTTAGTTATGTTCCTGATTCAATCATGGTTTAGAATATGATATAAAATATTGGTATAAGTAAAGAACTACTGTGGCCCCTTTTTGATCTTATACAGCAGTTTTGCTTTATTACTAATGTTTTTTTCCCCCCACTATTTTGGTCTTGAGTTTTGAAATGTTGTTAAATCACAACAGTATATCTAAACTGATTACATGCACCAGTGCGGGACCAGTTTACATTAGTTGCAAGTAATTCCTGCTTGAATGTTGTTCCTTCCTCTACGCCAAGAAATTTATATATGCCTTCTTGTTCAAGTTCTTTGATGTTAACAGCCCTTAGCCAGGAAGATGTTTTCTGGTTTGTTTGTTTTTTAAAGAGGCAAATTGAACAAAAGTTGCCTTAGCACATTTGTCTAGGCCAAAAGTCATTCTGAAGTCATCAGAAAAGCTTTTCACAACATGGAGTTGCTTTGCTATTATTGGTCACTGGAACTGTAGAGCTTCAGGTTGTCTACAAATAATAAACGGGATGTTATTCTTTTGGGATATAGATTTATCCTGAATCTTACAGAAGGTGATAAGAGCACTCATTGGATTAAGCGCCATACAAAACAGAAGTAGCGACAGGGAATCTCCGTGAAATATTTCTCGCTTGATGTTAGGAATGATGTACTGACCATCTTCATACTTCAAAAATAGGGTGGTTTGCCACAGTTTCATGGTGAACTTAGTGTACTCTATCAAACCAGGATTTATTTTATATATTTCAAGGCAATTTATTATCTAAGAGTGTGGGACATTGTCAAAAGCTTTCTTATAATCATTCCATGCTATATTGAGATTTCTGCTTTTCTTAGCGCTGGTCATGATGGTCTTAACATTAACTGGTCTTTCGTTCCATATGCTCCTCTATTATTGCACTTTTGCTCTATTGCCATGATGTTATTGGACTTGATATGATCATATATTCTGTCTGCATTTATTGCAGTGAACAGCTTATGGATTGCAGGTAGACAAGTTATTGGCCTGTAACTTTTGGGAATGATACTTGGGTTCCCCTTTGGAAGAAGATAAGTTCAGCTGCTTGATCAATTGTTTTTTGCAGTTTGCCAGGTCTTAGTGGAGTGATGCCATCTGTTTAAGCCAAAGGTTGGTCACTCCATCCAGGCCAGGGATCTTCCAGTTTGGGGCTCATTTTAACCTGCTTTACAGTTCTTTTGTTGTTATTACAGACCATTCCATAGGTTTGATGTTTGATTACCCTACATACAGGAACATTAGGAAAAATGATTGTGCTCTTTAGAGTCCTCATATAGGCTTCTCCAGAAGGTTTCTGTTTCAGCTTTGGTTGGTGGTGTCTTGTACCATATTAATATTCTTTCCAATTTCCTGTAGAACCGTTTTGGGTTCTCTCTAAATAGTTTATTTTGATATGTTTTCTTCATATCTGGGCAGTTTTTGTGCTTCTGCTGCTACTTTCAATTTATTGTTGGAACATATAAATTTCAGGTCATCTTTTGTTAATGCTTGATGCCTGGTTCTCCCTCAATATCTTTCATGATCTTAATCTTCTAGATACTGGTCTTTCAGGGTCTTGGTGAGGGGTTGCTCCTTATGTTTTCTCACATTAAGAATTAAGTTTTTTTAGTACAAAGCTAAATACACATTTCAGTTTACCAATTGACTTGCGTGTTGGTGTAAACTTCTGGAGATAAGTGAGCAGATGATAATGGGGGGTATAGCCAAAGGGATTAATGCGGTTAGCAGACCTGCTGAGTGGGATATTCAGCAGTACATAGCGGGTTTGTGCTGCTGAGTATCTCCTTTTAGTGTTGCTGAATGCTAACTACTTAGCATTGGTACGTGCTGGGGGGCAGCGATATTGAGCCACGTGTCTGTTCATCCTATCCAGCTAAAGTTAGGCTAGCTTTTCTTTGGCCTAGCTTTTCAGCTAGTTTAGATCTCTGGTCAGTGGTAATATTGCGCCCCTGACCAGATAGCAAATTAGTTATCTGGGCAACCTGGATTGTCAATGCTACTGGCTGGATTATGACCCAGGCATTGGATATCTGGTTTTAATTTAAAACAGCAAGAGCCAGACGCTTTACTCATGCTAGCTGCCTTTACTGAATGTACCGCCCTCGCCCCCTCCCTGCATAATATATAGATGGGCAAACTCTGTCCTAGAACACCATAACCCAGTCAGGTTTTCAGAATTTCCACAGTGAATACACAAATCTGCATTCAATGGAGGCACAATGTTTGTCTATTCTCTAATATAAAAAAGTCACTTTAGGCACAATGTTTGTCTATTCTCTAATATAAAAAAGTCACTTTAGTGTCTATCCCCTCCCTCTAATCATGCAGTTGGAAGGTCCTGAAATAATTCTTGCCTAAACCACTTCATGCCCAATGATTTAGTGACTTGAAAATCACAAGCTGATCCCATGGACCATTTGTTGGGGTGCATAGCTGCCTGCTATGGAGATCATATGGGTGCTGGAAGAACAGCTGAATATTCCAAGAAGATATCCATGAGACGAGGGGGAAGAGAAGGTACCTAAGCCCTGTAAGTAAAGAAGGGCCCTGTGTTTTCACATTTACTCCAAATTCAATGCGCCGAAAATGAGAGAACCAAATTTAGATGGCTCAAATCTTAAGTAGCCTGGATTTCAGTTAGCCCAAAAGTTCACAACAGCAACATTTTTATAGACTCCTCCTTTTCATACCCACTGCTTCCCTCTTTAAAATGTATTAGATTCATTTACTGAGCAGGACAAGAGAACAGAAAGCCCTTACTGCTGCAGTCCAGTTTTGCCCGGGTCTTGGTGTCGGGGATCTCTGTGCCGTTCTTGTAGACACACCAACAGAAGCCGGTGCTTCTCCAGCATTGTATGGAAAGGTAGTCACCATTGTTGGCACACTGGGGAATAAATCTTCCTGGCAGATGCTTGCCACTTGCTTCCAATTGGCATTTGGACATAACTGGAGCCTCTTTAAAAGTCACAAATACAGAAAACATGAAATTTCCTTCCTAATCTTCCCCTCTCGATCTTGTCTTACATGCATCGATTCTGATTGTACAGCCCATCACTGTCTAGAAAGATAATGTGCTTAGTTACTTCAGGGTAGCATCTGTTTAGTTCTGTACGGATGCTACTTTAAGAGCTACAGCCGCAAAGGGGTGCTATGCACTGTCCAGTGTGTGTATTTTGCAAAGCACCTTGGCACTGGAACCCACAGGCAGCGGCAGGACTGCTGGCTTGAACAGAAGGGGATTCTCGGCAGCTGGAAGGAAGCAAAGACTGGCCACAAAGGCTGATCTCTGCACTGCTCGGAGAAGGGAAGGAAGCAGTTCTATGAGCAGAATAGCCTGCATGGAACTGATGTGATGGGTAGGGGTAGGGGCAGGGGCAGGGGCAGGGGCAGGGGCTGGGAGTAATCCACAGCCCAGTGAATTTCAAGGAGCATCAGCTAGTTCTGTAGTGATGGATGTTCTTCAGACAGACAATTTTCTGCATTAAAGGCGTGTAGCTATCTTTTTCTGCACAGCATTGAATCTGCATGTTAATATGCCCTGCCTATCTTTGTTCACGGCCTGTTAAGGTTTGTGCTGGCTGTAAATGGTAAAATTAAAACGAGAGACTCAAACATGTGCATTAGCCTTTGGAAATGTGAAATCTCTGAAGCTGTGCAACAACTTAACAAAACTGAAATGACCTGAGGATCCTCTTTAAAGGGCAGCTGCTCAAGCACATAGTACAAAGCAAACATGGGACACTGATGCCTGAGGCTCTAAAAACTCACAAATGTTCATCACTAACAAGCCCATACAACCCACAAACAAAACAAAATATGCATTAAAACAGATTCCCAGGGCTATTTTTATCAACCACGATGCGTACTTTTTACCATCTATTATTTGCAATGGAGGCCAATTACCTGTTACTATGTGTCACAGGTTGATAAGACAGATCTCAAAGTTAGCAACAGCGTACTTTATGCAAGCAGTACAGAAATTCAGCCTCTTTCCTTGGCTATATTACTCAGTTTCCAAAATGGCCATTTTTCATGCCTTAGTTTTAACAGAAATGCGCAGGCAGAAAAGTTGTTTTTCATTTCATGTCGTAATAGTTTAGTGTGCATGGTTTCACACATAAAAAAACAAATTGTACCCACTAATTTAAAGTACATATTACAAATTTTAGATTTTTAAGGTCCTTTATTCTTCCTCTTTTCTTTACTCTTCTCACATGGATGATCGCAGTGCATGTTGGGATACTTAACATAAGAAATACCATAGTGGGTCAGACCAAGGTGCATCAAGCCCAGTATCCTGTTTCCAACAGTGGCCAATCCAGGTCACAAGTACCTGGCAGGTTCCCAGAAAAGTACACAGACTCCATGCTGCTTGTCCCATGGATAAGCAGTGTGTGTCCCCGTCCTCTTTAGGTTTATAGACTTTTCCTCCAGGAACTTATCCAAACTATTTTTTAAACACAGCTAGACTAACAGCTTCAACAGCATCCTCCGGTAACAAATTCCAGAGTTTGATTACATATATTGAGTGAAAAAATATTTTCTCCTATTAGTCTTAAATGGGCTACAATGTGACTTCATTGGGGGTCCCCTAGCCTTTCTACTTTTTGAAGGAGTAAACAATCAATCTACATTTTATATTAAAGATTTGATGTATAGTCAAATCATTTAGCACTCTAAAACTGGGATTCCATACTGTCCTGCAAGACTAGTCTAGACAAGTGGGCTGTGTTCCCCTTCCAGCAGATGGGTGGAGACAAAAAAACAGGGGTTCTCAACTCTGTCCTCGGGACCCACCTAGCTAGTCAGGTTTTCAGGATAACCACAATGAATATGTATATGAGAGATTTGCATGAACTGCCTCCATTATATGCAAATCTCTCCCATGCATATTCATTGTGGTTATCCTGAAAACCCAACTGGCCAGGTGGGTACCGAGGACAGGGTTGAGAACCCCTGCAAAGAACCAATGAACTGCACCGGTTTCAATGACCTTACTCCTATGCCTTTCTCCACCTCAGCCACCAGAGGTCTCTTCAGTATTACTTTGTCTCCAGCAGATGGTGGATGATTTTGCGCACACTGAAGAAAATCTGAATAATTGAGAGGAAAAGACTAATTTAAATGCTCGTGAAGGATCACTTCGAGGGTGACTCTCACTTGAGCATGATGTGAGAGACTCTAATAGACTGCAGTCTTTTTAGTAGCCATATGAGGAAGGAAAATTGGTTCAGCTCCATGCTCTTATTCTGTTCAGGATTGACTGAGCAGCCAAAAATATTTGAAGGATTTGGGAGAGTTCAGCGGCCTCACACAACCTCAACACCCCTCTCATTTCTCCTCTGTTCCCGCCTGCTGTCTCTTGAAAATTGCAAAGGCTCTCAGGAATCTACCTGCCTGCCAGCCACCTTAAATGCAGTGCCTGCAAAAGATTCAGGGGAGTACAGCTGAGCCTGGCATTGATTTCTGCCAGGGTGAATACCAAGGCCTGACCTAGTCACTGTCCTTGTTGGGGCTCCTGATTCGGTCCAGCTGGGGTGGACCACTGGTGACCATTGGCACAGTGGGGGGGGGGGGGGGGAGTTCTACCATTTTCTGCATGCATTAGTAGCGCCTTTTACTACTGTGTGCCTTTCCTACCCAAACACCTTTAATGTGCACCTTTCAGGCTACCACTGCCTTGGCACACACTGTTGTGGGACTTGCCTTAACTCTCTGTCTTCTTCCAGGAAACATCATTTAGCCTATGGCAACCACAGCACTTCATCTCCGGCTTCTGAAATCTGCTTATCTCCAGGAACAAGCAGGAATAAGTCCTCACATATGGGTACGTCGGAACCGACGGAGCCTGCGCGGGAAAGCTCCCCAGCTTCCCAGAAAGGAAGCTTTTGGGGCCTCCCACTGCACATGTGCGCTGCCTTCCCGCCTTCCTGAGCAGCTCTCCTCAGTTTCTCTTTTTCCGCGGAGCCAGCAGGTCGTGTTCCTGTCACCGCTGAAGAAATTCTTATTTTAGTTTGTTTCTTTAGACCGCGTACCTGCCTTCCCCATACCGAAACCGGTACCGCCGGTCTCTCTTTTCTTTTCTTTTAAAAAAAAAAAAAACTTATTTAGCAACTTGGTGACTTCGGTTAGGCCTCAGGCCTACACAAATTCTCCTCATGGAGAAACCAGCCCCTGTTTTCAAGAAGTGTACCAAGTGTAGTGCTGTTATTTCTGTTACAGACACCCATGACTGGTGTCTTAAATGTTTGGGGCCTAACCACTCCATTCCGGACTGCCCATCCTGCTCCCAGATGTCTAAACGTGGTTTGCAGAACCGGGCCAACAAATTCCATGTGCTGTTTGCTTCAGATAATCCAGCATCACAGTCATCCAGGTCTTCCTCTCCGGATGGATCTCAGGTAACCAAACCTTCTTCGGGCAGGTCCTCAAAGAGCAAATCTCCTTCAAAGCATCGAGAGGCTCTCACTTTTGAATCTGAGGATCCTGCCCCAGCCAAACAACCCCGGCGGGAAGCTCTGGCTTCCAAAGCACCATCTATGGGGTTACAGGTTGACATCGATGGCACAGCCTCGACTGATCACCTGTTAGACTGCTCTGGGGTACCGGCCCATGCCGGTACCGACATCCAAGCAGCAGTGGTGTCTATGGGCAATACTGTCCAGACCATGCAGCAGGCCGTTCTGGCTTTCATTAAAGCTGCGACGCCCTCGGTACCGCATCTAGCGGGTCCGGTTCCGGTACTGTCTTCCATACCGGAACCGAGACCATCATCTTCCAAACGCAGATCGGTTCCGCATGCCGGATCCGGGTTTTCACCCGATACCGATCCCATACCCGGTGCGCCCGATGTCGATACCGATCGGTATGTGTATCGTGCGTTGGAAGCAAATAGAGGATTCTCTGATTCTTCTGAGGATTTTGACTCCTCTGATGAGCTGTCTCTGGTTCTTCCTGAAGAGCCTTCTTCCCCAAAGAGGAGAATGTCTCCACCAGAGGATTTGTCCTTTCAAGACTTCATTATAGAAGTAGCTAAAAGACTTTCTATTACTACATCCTCTGAAAAAGAACCTAGATCAAAGAAATTGGATATTTTAGGATACCCTAAGGTTCCTAAAGAGGCAGTCACCCTGCCTATCCATGAAATCCTTCAAGAACACTTGATGGACTTATGGGAGGCTCCTCTAACGTTGTCTCCTCATTCTCGTAGGTTGGACACCATGTACCGGGTCCCTCCTCCTCCTGGTTTTCAAAAAACTCAGCTGCCTCACCATTCCATTGTGGTGAAGTCTGCGCTGAAAAAGATTAAGAGTACCAAAAGGCACTCTTCTACCCCTCCAGGGCGAGAATGTAAGACCCTAGACTCTTTTGGTAGGAAAATCTTCCAGGCTAGTATGCTTATAGCCAGGATTAATTCATACAGTCTGTATATGGGCATGTTTCTAAGGGAACTTGCCCTAAAGGTACGGCATTTTACCTCATTTATTCCTGAGGATAGAAAGGAGGAGTTCATTTCTCTGGTGAAACAGCTTCTAGATGTTTCTAAGTTCTCCAACAGAGCAGCCTTTGATTCCTTTGAAGGTGCCGGTAGAGCTTCGGGCATTGCCATTGCAGCCCGACGACTTGCTTGGCTCCAGGCCTCTGACCTAGAACCCTGGGTCCTGGATGGCTTACGGAATCTGCCCTGTACAGGTGAGAACTTATTTGGTAAAGACTGGCAAATTAAAGCCACTCAAATGGACGCAGAAAATGCTACATTAGATAGACTTTCTAAGTCTACCTCTACTCCTGCCAAGAAAAAGTCTTTCAAGAGGCCTTACTACAAGAAGGCCAGATTTTCCACAAATAACTGGCCAACAATCTTCTCAGCCTCGCTTTGCTGCTAAACGTCAGCAGCCTAAACAGGCAAGGTCAAAGCCTGCAGTGTCTGCCACTCCTCAGCAGGCTCAACCCCCTCAGGGGTTTTCACTTGCCCCTAGAGAACTTAACCTTTCTGGCTCTAGAACAACCAGAGCCCCTCACAATTCCCGGAAGGTTAGCTCACTTTGCTCCCAGATGGGGGCAAATTACATCAGAGCAATGGACCCTCTCTATCATCAGAGAGGGCTACAAACTTCATTTTTCCAACCTTCCTCCATATACCATGGTGAGGCACTTCAATTCTCCCCCATCTCTCCTGGGCCTGTTGGGTCAGGAAATCTCTTCTCTCCTTGCCCAAGGGGCAATAGAAGAGGTTCCTCTTCTTCAACAAGGGACAGGATTCTACTCCCCTTATTTTTTCATACCAAAGAAGACAGGGGGATTCAGACCTATCCTAGATCTGAGAGAATTGAACAGATTTCTGTACAAGGAGAAATTCAAAATGCTTTCTCTAGGCATTCTCCTTCCATACCTTCAGAGTCAGGATTGGCTTTGTTCTCTAGATCTCAAGGATGCGTACACACATATACTCATCCACCCATCCCACAGAAAATATCTAAGATTTCTGTTTCAGGGAAAACATTTCCAGTACAGAGTACTTCCCTTCGGTCTAGCCTCTGCTCTAAGAGTGTTCACCAAATGCATGGCAGTTGTTGCCGCATTTCTAAGAGGTCTGGGAATTTTTGTATTCCCATATCTAGACGACTGGCTCATCCGAGCTCCATCTCAGTCAGAGGCCCAGATTTCCCTGGACCGCACAAGGCACATTCTGCAGTATCTGGGACTGGTGATAAACCTTCCCAAGTCTCAACTTATCCCTACTCAGTCTCTGGAATTCATAGGGGCCCAGTTGGACACCACCACTGCAAGGGCCTACCTACCTCAAGTCCGGGGCCAACGTCTGGTGTGCTTGGCCTCCCAAGCTCAGTCCAGCAGTCACTTGACAGCCAGAGAAATGCTGCGACTTCTGGGCCACATGGCCTCCACGGTACACGTGGTGCCCTACGCTCGTCTTCATATGAGAGCAGCTCAATGGGCCTTGGCCACCCAGTGGACTCAGGCATCAGGAGCGCTCTCCGACCAAATACTCACCTCAAAGCGTCTGTTTTGGTCCCTCCAATGGTGGATGTCCACCAAGAATCTGTTGTTGGGGGCCCCCTTCAAACCTTTGTTGCCCCAAGCAACCCTCACAACAGATGCCTCCCAAACAGGGTGGGGATCCCATCTACAACACCTCTCCACTCAGGGTACTTGGTCTCCACAGGAGACCACCCTTCACATCAACCTCCTGGAACTGCGAGCAATCTTCTTTGCCCTCAGTCTTCCATACCCTCCTTGTCAACCTGACCGTCCTAGTTCAAACAGACAATCAGGTGGCCATGTTCTACGTAAACAAACAAGGAGGGACAGGCTCTCTGTCGCTTTGCAACGAAGCTCTCAGATTATGGGCCTTCGCCAGAGAGCATCAAATTCATCTTCTGGCAGTGTATCTTCCAGGGGTTCAAAACTCTCGGGCAGACAGTCTCAGTCGAGTTCTGCTTCCACACGAATGGTCCTTGCATATGGACCAGATACGCAGAATCTTTCAAGAATGGGGAACCCCGGACATAGACCTCTTTGCAAGTCCGTGCAATGCCAAACTTCCCCGGTTCTGTTCCAGGACTCCGTGTCAGAGAGCTCAGGCCAACGACGCCTTTCTCCTACATGGGGGTCAGGACTTCCTATATGCCTTTCCACCCATTTTTGATTCCCAAGACTCTGTTCAAACTCCAGAGGGATCACGGATCGATGATCCTCATAGCTCCACGCTGGCCACGCCGTGTGGTTCCCTCTACTTCTGCATCTTTCCCAGGGACCCTCCCTGGACCTGAGAGCTGCGCCAGACCTTCTGTCTCAGGAGGAGGGGACTTTGTGGCACCCAAACCCCAAGTCCCTACACCTCAAAGCTTGGTTACTGAAGGCCTAAGCCTTCATGACTTCAATCTTTCTCAACCAGTGCAAGATATCCTTCATGCCTCTAGGAAACCCTCCACGAGGCGTTCCTATGCTTTCAAATGGAAAAGCTTTTCCATTTGGTGTGCTCAACAGGGTCTTGACCCTCTGGCACTTCCCTTGAATTCTCTACTAGACTATCTCCTGCATCTTTCTAATTCAGGCCTTAAGACGAATTCAGTCAGAGTCCATTTAAGTGCTATTGCAGCATCCTTAAAACCTATAAATGGACAACCTGTCTCCTCTCATCCTCTTATTGCAAGGTTCATGAGAGGCCTGACTCTAACTAAGCCTCCCATCCGACCTTCTCCGGTAGCATGGGATTTGAACCTAGTTCTAGGTCAGCTTATGAAGCCACCTTTTGAACCGTTGGTTTCTACCTCCTTGAAATTTCTTTCCTGGAAGGTCCTTTTCCTTATTGCAGTCACTTCGGCTCGCCGCATCAGTGAACTACAGGCCTTAGTGGCTCATCCACCTTATACTAGGTTTCATCATGATAAGGTGGTCCTCAGGACGAATCCCCACTTTATGCCCAAAGTGGTCTCGCCTTTTCATCTTAATCAAGAGGTATATCTACCTGGTTTTTTTCCGGCTCCTCATGCATCCAGTGCAGAGAGGAACCTTCATACTCTAGATTGTAAAAGAGCTCTCGCCTTTTACCTCAACAGGACTCAGCCACATCGAAAGTCTTCCCAACTTTTTGTGGCTTTTGATCCTTCTCATTTGGGACTTCCAGTCTCCAAACGTACACTTTCCAATTGGATTGTTAAGTGTATTTCCTTTGCTTACCAGAGTAAAAACATTTCTCTGGAAGGCCATGTCACAGCTCACAATGTGAGAGCCATGGCCACTTCTATGGCTCATCTTCACTCTGTATCCATAGATCAGATCTGTCGAGCCGCCACCTGGGCCTCGGTTCATACCTTCACAGCCCATTACTGTTTGGACAAGGACTCCTGCCGGGATGCCTTGTTTGGTCAGGCTGTCCTCAAACACCTGTTCTATACTTGAACAACTCCTGCCCACCTTCCCAGGATGGATGCCTGAGATCCATACGAAGATGGCGAACCCTTGGAAGGGGATCTCCCAGGCATCTTAGCTAGGGAGTCCCAATATGTGAGGACTTATTCCTGCTTGTTCCTGGAGATAGCACAGTTACTTACCTGTAACAGGTGATCTCTGGGAACAGCAGGAATTAGTCCTCACAACCCACCCACCTCCCCTAGGAGTTGTATCTTCTATCTATCTATCTTCCTTTCCTCTCTCTATTGTCTCAGCTATAAACTCAAACTGAGGAGAGCTGCTCAGGAAGGCGGGAAGGCAGCGCGCATGTGCAGTGGGAGGCCCCAAAAGCTTCCTTTCTGGGAAGCTGGGGAGCTTTCCTGCGCAGGCTCCGTCGGTTCCGACGTACCCATATGTGAGAACTAATTCCTGCTGTTCCCAGAGATCACCTGTTACAGCTAAGTAACTGTGCTTTCTTGCATGGCAGCTTCTGAGTCATCCCTGAAGGGCTTGCTCCTCTTTTTCTCAGTCAGAGGATATAGTTTGGTCAGCCTTAGGACAGGAGATGGTAGATGGCGCTATGCATAAGTATGTCCAACTGGCTAGGGTTTCTGGCTATCATGCTGTGGGCCGCCCCCATACTCTATGGGCTCAGCAGCAGCTATGTCCCCTGGTGCAGGGGGCGGTGTCATCTCCACAAGGAGAGCTTCTGGAGTTCATATTGTCTTCACTAGAATTATTTTCTTTTTTGCAACAGGCATGGTGGTTCTGTGTGGAAATTCAGACCCTGCAGCCTCTGGTTTCCCCCAAGCACAGTCTCATAAGGGGCACACAAAGTCCATTTCAATTGCCTTTGGCTAAGCAGCCCCAGCGAAGGATGGAAATGGCGATCTCCTGGAATCTGTATAAAAGTTGGACTATGACTTTGATTCAGATGTCTCGATTCTGGGCTCTGATGTGGACAAAGTAGTACTCTCACCTTTAGAGGATTGTGAAGAGGCCAGTGTTAGCCACCTTTTCCAGAAAGAGGAACTGGTGGCTTTGATTGCCTGGGTCTCATCCTCCTTGAATTTGGCAGATGCTCTAGACATAGAGCAAGAGCCAAAGGTGCATCTGCTCCTGCAAGGGGTGTAGAATCCACCACTGTCTTCCCATTCCCGGAGGTGATCAAGGACATGATCTGGTCGGAGTGGGACTCCCTTCACTCCCTGCCGAAGGGGTTAAGGGTCTATAAAAAGATATATGATCTCCCGGAGAATGAGTGCATTGTGTGGTTCGATATTCCTAAGGTGGATGCACAGGTCATGGCAGTTACCAAATGGATCACCATTCCTGTGGAAGGTAGATAAGTCTTAAAGGATGCTCTGGACTGCAAGGTGGATTCCTTGTTGAAGAACCAGTTCACCATGGCTGCCATTCTTCAGTTGACAGTATGTGCAGGCCTGACGTCTCGAGACCTGCTCCAGTGGTTTCAGTCTCTTCCGCCAGATGCTACTGTAACTCTTTTGGAGTCTGCTACAGCCTTCCTTTCTGATGCCATGTATGATCTCATCCGCCTAGAGGCCAGGGAAAGTGACAGTGATGTGGCATTGGATGTGGCTCTGACATTGGGCAGCAGACATCTTCTAAAGCCTGATGTCCTGTCTTTTAAAAGGGAAGCTTCTGTTTGGGGCCTGATTTGGAGCAGCTGCTGAAGACTACGGATGAGATGAAATCTTACCACCTTCTGGAGGAAAGGTCCATGGGGACTGTGAAGTAGGCAGGAGCTCCCTTTCTGTGCCTTGCAGGTACTCTAGTCGAATCCTCAGGGGTCTTGGGACTCCAAGTCGCTACTGGCCTGAAAAGCCTTTTCTTCCCCTCTGCTTCCAGATTTGTTCTCCGTCCTTTTGAGGAGCTCGTGGGCCCAGGGATTCAGCCCCCTCGAGAGGGGGTTCCTCCCAGATTAGCAATGAATGGGGACCCATTTCCTGATACTGCCGGTTGGAGACAGGCTTTGCCTTTTCTTTCCAGAATGGGCCCGGGTCACTGAAGTGCAAAAAAAATCATCTTTCCAGAAATGGTGAAAAGGAGCCAAATGACAAACTGGAAACATAAGCACTGGCGAGTTAGACGCAAGACCTTGCAAAGGCAGGTAAAGAGAGAATTTGAAAAAAAAAGTGCTGTGGAAGCAAAAATGCATAATAAAAAACCCCCACCTTTCAAGTAGATTCGTAGCAAAAAAACTGTGAGTCAGTTGGACCATTAGGGGAGATAGAGGGGTAAAGAGGAGGACAAGGTCATAGCAAAGAGACTGAATTAATTCTTTGCTTTGGTTTTAACTGAAGAAAATGTAGGGAGGTTACTTCTGCCTGAAATGGTATTTAAAGGTGATGTATCAGAAGAATTGAAAGAAATATCGATAAATTGGGATGATGTATTACAACTCTTTAATAAACTAAAGAGTAGCAAATCACCTGGAACAAATGGTATACAACCGAGGGTGTTGAAAGAACTGAAAAATGAGACTGCAGACCTACTATCATTAAAATCATCTGTAATACCTGAAGACTAAAGAATGGCCAGTGTAATGCTACTTTTTTAAAAAAGGGTTCCAGGGGTGATCCAGAAAACTACAGATCGGTGAGCCTGACGACAGTACCAGGCAAAATGGTAGAAACTGTTATAAAGAAAAAAAAATTACTAAACAAAGATAGTCATGGTTTAATGGGAGAAAGCCAGCATGGATTTAGCTAAGGAAAATCTTGACTTACTAAACTATTATATTTTTTTGAAGGCATGAATAAACAGATAGATAAAGGTGAGTTGGTCGATATAGTGTACCTGAATTCTCAGCCTTTGAAAAAGGTTCCTCATGAGAGACTTAGCAAAATTAAAAAGTCATGGCATACTATTGTGGATCAGGAACTGATTAAAAGAAAGCAGAGAGTAGGGCTAAATGGCCAACTTTCTCAATAGAGAATGGTAAATAGTGGAGTACCCCAGGGATCTATGCTGGGCTGCTGCTTTAACATATTTATAAATGACCTGGAAATGGGAATGACGAGTGAGGTAGATGACACAAAATTATTGAAAGGTATGAAAACAGAAAAGGATTGTAAAAAATTGCAAGAGGATCTTTATAAATTGGAAGACTGGACGTCCAAATGGCAGATGAAATTTAAATGTGGACAAGTGCAAAGTTATGCATCTAGGAAAGAACAACCCAAACTACGGTTACACGATGCAAGATTCCACATTAGGAACCACCACCCAGGAAAAGGATTTAGGTGTCATCGTGGATAATACCATAACCATAATACGTTAAAACCCTCTGCCCAGTATGCAGCCACAGCCAGGAAAGCAAACAGAACACTAGGAATCATAAGGAAAGGAATGGAGAATAAAGCCAAGGATATTATAATGCCTCTATAGCATTCCATGGTGCAACTGCACCTTGAATATTATTTGCAATTCTGGTTGCCATATCTTAAGAAAGATATAGTAGAATTAGAAGCGGCATAGAGAAAAGCCACCAAAATGGTAATGGGGATGGAAGGATACCCCTATGAGGAAAGGCTTAGAAGATAGGACTCCTCAATTTGAAAAAGAGATGGCTGAGGGGGAGATATGATAAAGGTCTATAAATTAATTAAGGGAATAGAACAGGTAAACGTTGATAGGGTGTTTACTCCATCAAAAAGCAGAAAGACTATGGGACATGCACTGAAACTACAGTGTAACCCATTTAAGAGTAATAAGAGAAAATATCTTTTTACTCAACATGTAATCAAACTCTGGAATTCGTTACCGGTGGATGGAGTGGGAGATGTTAGTGTAGCTGAGTTTGGACAAGTTCCTGGAGGAAAGGTCCATAAACCATTATTAAAGAAGACCTGAGAAATCCACTACTTACCCCGGGACAAATGTTGTGGAAGCTTTGTACCTTTTTGGGAACCTGCCAGGTACTTGTGACCTGGGTTGGCCACTGCTGGGAAAACAAGATACTAAGCTTGATGGACCTTGGTCTGAACTAGTATGGCTATTCTTAAATTCTAGGGGTGCTAGAGATCATTAAGTAGGGCTATATCCTGGAATGCAAAGAGACTATTCTGGACACTTTTGTCATCTTCACTTGCGGATCTGCGAACAAAAGGGCCACTGTGTGGATCACACTGAACAAGCTGCTACTCTTGAAGGCCATGGTGCCCATTCCCCCAAATGATTGGGGCAAGGGCAGGTATTCCATAAGTTTTGTGTTGCTGAAAAGAGACTTATCATTCCAGCCCATTCTGGATCTCAAGGTATCAATGAACACTTTGTCTTGTGCTTCTGGATGGAAACTTTGCGATCCATGATTCAAGCGGTGTGCCTAGGGGACCAAGGTGGGTTTCATATCCCAATCCAGGAAGATCAACAAAGTATCTGCATTTTGCTGTGCCTGGCTCTCACTTGCAGTCTGCTACCTTCCCATTAAGCCTCTCCACTGCCCCAAGGACCTTCTCTCCAAGATCATCATGGTGGTGGCTACAGCACTACCACCCAAAGGGATTTGTGTGCACCAACATCTGGACGACAGGCTCATCTGAGCTGTTCACTTTCAGAAGTGTCTCAGGTAGTGCCCCGCGCGGTGTCCTATGTGAAAGGACTCAACTGGGTGATCAATCACAGAAAGAGCCAGTTGGTGTCTTCTAATCCCTTGGAGCATGTTTCAGTACTCAAATGGGCAGAGTCTTCCTGCAAGAGGAAAAAGTCATGAGGTTGGATTGCCGGACACTGTTTATTTGAGTAGCTCCTGTGCTAGCGAGGTATGATAAACCAGGACGAGCTGCCGTTCCTTGATACATTCTGAAATGTTCTTAATCCTTGCAAGAGTCCACATTTGATGGCTCAAGCATTTTTTGTGAGCGAGGTTACTGAAGTAAGGACGGCTCTACTGCTGGTGATACAATTTTGAATGTCTACTTGTTTCACGATTCAAAGAGAATTGGAATAAAACATATCTATACAGCCATTTTAAGCCCCTGAGGAAGGCTTCACGAAACACGGCCTGTGTTGGGCCTATGGCTACAGTTGTTTAATTCAATAAAGTATTTGTCACGTTCTTCCTTTGCACGCCACGTTTCTTACTGGGTCTGGTCATTGCACGTGGTACTCATGCTCTTTCTGTTGGACCACTTTGGCATTGGAACAGGCTGCCATCAGATCCATTTTGGGGTGACTCCATTGGTGTAGAATCAGCTGAAATGCCTCCTGACGCAATTCACACTCTCCTGGATTCAGAGAGTGCTGGCTGAGATAGTCTGCTTCTACACTGTCCACCCCAGCAACGTGCTGAGCTGCCTATGCAAACTGGAGAGCCATCTCTAGGGCCAACCCAACACCCCTCATGCTGCTTTGCCGATTTGACATAAGGGGAGGAGTAGCCTAGTGGTTGGGGCAAGGTACTTCAGGCCAGAAGGTCGGGGGTTCAAATCCCACTAGAGGACAGCAACCCTGGGCCGGAAGGACTGGGGTTTCTAGTCCCACAGATGCTCCTTGTGGTCTTGGGCAAGCCACTTAACCCTCCATTGCCCATGTTCCCTGTAAGTATTAGTGTATGTATCTCATATCCCCACGTGTTAAATGTATCCCCCACTTGTGTTATGACCACTTTGATTGAAGGATAAGGCGGTATACAAAAACTGTCTAAATAAATAAAATAAATAAGCCACCATCACAGCATTGTCTGACAACACTCAAACCACTCGGCCCTCGACCAGGGGCTGGAAATGCATAAGAGCCAACCTGATGGCCCTTGCCTCTAAGTGTTCTCAGGAGTTTGAGCTCAGGCTCCCGTTCCTGATGATGGTGAAGGCCAGCCTGCAGTGGTGGCAGAAGCCCAGTCATTTGAGGAAGGGCATTCCGCTAGATTATTCTGATGACGGATGCTAGTCTCTCAGGCTGGGGAAACCATTGCCATGACAGAATGGCCTAGAGCCATTGATACCGCAGGAAGGCAATGTGGTCTATCAATCGCTTAGAGGCAAGGGCCATCAGGTTGGCTCTTATGCATTTCCAGCCCCTGGTCGAGGGCCGAGTGGTTTGAGTGTTGTCAGACAATGCCGTGATGGTGGCTTATGTCAAATCGGCAAAGCAGCATTGGGTTGGCCCTGGAGATGGCTCTCCAGTTTGCATAGGCAGCTCAGCACATTGCTGGGGTGGACAATGTAGAAGCAGACTCTCTCAGCCAGCACTCCCTGAATCCAGGAGAGTGTGAATTGCGTCAGGAGGCATTTCAGCTGATTCTACACCAATGGAGTCACCCCAAAATGGATCTGATGGCAGCCTGTTCCAATGCCAAAGTGGGCCACTTCTTCAATTGCTACACAGTCTGAGGAGTGGGCCACGCTTTTTCAGTCTGAGGGCTGACACCCTAGCCAAGCCTTACCTACATATATGCCTGCTGTATGTGTTTCCTCTGTTGTACCTGGCGTGGGGCATGCCATTCAGCATATAGAGTGCCACCCAAGGAGGAATGTTCTGGTGGTGCTTGATTGGCCAATGAGCACGTGGTTCGGAGATCTGATGCAGCTCCTGCAAGCATCACCTCTTTGTTTGCCTCCATCTCAGGGTCTATTGCATCAAGGACCAATTGACCTGGCTCCCTTCTCACTTCATAGAAGCATAAGGGCAGAAAAAAGTCACATGGCCTATCTAGGCTGCCCTTCCATATCAACTACTCCAATAGTCCCCTTTTTTCCTTTAGAGATCCTCTTGTTTGTCCCATGCTTCTTTGAATTCAGATAATGTCCTCATCTCTACCGCCTCCACTGGGAGGCTAATCTACGCATCTACCACTCTTTCTGTAAAGAAATATTTCTGCATATTACTCCTGAGTCTATCCTCTTTCACCCTCATCCTATGTTCCCTCGTAGCAGTGCTCGCTTTCGATCGAAAGAGGCTCTTCTGTGCATTTATGTCACAGAGATATTTAAACATCTCCATCATATCTCTTCTATCCTGCCTTTCCTCTAAAGTATACATATTAAGATCCTTAAGTCTGTCCTCATATGCTTAATAATAAAGACCACTAACCATTTTAGTAGCCACCATCTGCACCAACTCCAACCTGCTTTATATCCTTTTGAAGGTGTACTCTCCAGAATTGCACACAATATTCCAAATGAGGTCACACCAAAGACCTATACAGAGGCACTATCACCTCTCTTCTGCTGGCCCTTCCTCTCCTTATGCACCCAAGCATCCTTCTAGCTTTTGCCATTGCTTTTTCTACCTGTTTAGCTACTTTAGGATTGTCAGACACAATCGCGCCTAGGTCCCACTCTTCTTTTGTGGACAGAAGTACTTCACCCCCTACACTGTACCACTCTCTTGGATTTTTGCAGCCCAAATGCATGACCCTGCATTTTTTAGCATTAAATCTCAGTTGCCAAATTCTCAACCATTCTTCAAGCTTAGCTAGATCCCTCCTCGTGTCATCTACTCCTTCCTGTCTACTCTATTGCAGAGTTTGGTATCATCTGCAAAGAGGTAAACCTTACCCGACAGCCCTTTTGCAATATATCACTAACAAAGACGTTAAAAAGAATCGGATCAAGGACAGATCACTGCGGCACACCACTGGTAACCCCCTTCTCCTCAGAGTGAGCTTGAGGAAGGAATGACACTGGAGCAGAAACTACTGAGAGAGAAGATCAGTAAAGAATATTATAGGAGATTAAAACTGTCATTGAAAAATGCTTTAACATCATGAAATAAGATACAAGCCATCAATCAGCTGGCAATTACTGTACTCTCAAACAGTTTTGGGATTGTGGATTGGCCTCATAAAGATGATGTGCGCGCAAGAAAAACTCCTCCATGCTCATGAAGTAATTTACAAGAATCAGTGTATGCCAAGATTGTATATTAGTAGAGCTGAAGGAGGGCTAATAGGCTTGGAGGCCTACGATAGTAGCTCTCTATCTGACATCATCAGATCCAATTATGCAAAAAGTGCTGAAATGTGAAAGTCCAGAATCTGTCTCCATCATCAAACTTGGACAAGCGTTTTGACGATTAGAAGGAATGAGAGAGAATCCACAGGCATGCATGGGAAAGGAAGTAACAGGATTTGCAAAACAAGAGAAAAAGAACTCTTCAAAGAATTAGATCAGCAGGCAAGGAAAAACAAGTGGCAAATGCACAAATACAGTAGAAAATACAGAGAGTTTCTCCAAGAACCTTTTGACGATCAAGAACGGATACATATATGGTTGAGGCGAGATGAACTGAAACCGAAGGATGAAAGATTGATAGTTGTAGTCCAGGACAGAGGATTACGGACGAGATGGGTTACGGCGAGTATTGAAAAAACTAGCACAACAGACATATGCCGATTCTCTAAGAAAGAGCTGGAAACTGATTCACTTAATAGTAGGCTGTGAAGTTTTGATGGCGGATTTCTATACAGAAAGACACAGCCAAGTAGCACGCTTCCTCCACTAGAAACTCTGTAAACACTACATCACTGTCCCTGAAAAGCACTGGGATCATGACCCTAAGAGAATAACACAGAATGAAGAGGTTATGATCACCTGGGACATTCTTATCCGTCGGAATGGGAAACTGGATGCCAGGAAACCTGACATTGTGGAAAAGGAGAAGAATACCAGAATGGCATTGATAATAGAAGTGTCGGTACCGAGTGATTATTCTGTGAATCACATGGAGAGGCAGAAGATCCTGAAGTATGAAGAAATGCAGTCAGAGACCAATGTTCCCTGTAAGTATTAGTGTATGTGTCTCATATCCCCTCATGTTAAATGTATCCCCCAATTGTGTTGTGACCACTTTGATTGAAGGATAAGGTGGTATACAAAACTGTCTAAATAAATAAACTGTGGCAGAAAGATACAGAATATTTCCCATTATACTGGGAGCCACAGGCTTGATAAAGAAGAATTTCCAAGCTCATCTTGACAAACTCCCCATACATGTTACATCTTACAAACTCCAGCAGGGTCTCGTTGGCATGATGCAAGTATTACGCTAAGCATTAGCAGTAAATTTGAGAGACTAAGATCATACTCCGCATATATTGGTTTAGAAGTGAGGTT
Source organism: Ichthyophis bannanicus (assembly GCA_033557465.1). Taxonomy (NCBI): domain Eukaryota; kingdom Metazoa; phylum Chordata; class Amphibia; order Gymnophiona; family Ichthyophiidae; genus Ichthyophis; species Ichthyophis bannanicus. The sequence continues at coordinate 68,199,057 of CM066050.1, read as the reverse complement.
CACATTTGCCATAATATGCACAAAACTAACCCATTTGGAGAAACTACCCTGAGCTCCATTTACTTCTACCCTTTGTTACCTCCTGCTTAACCAATTTCTAACCCAATCAGTAACTTTAGGGTCCATCCATAGGGTGCTCAGTTTATTTATAAGTCGCTTGTGTGGAATGGTGTCAAAGGCTTTACTGAAATCCAAGTACACCACATCTAGAGCTCTCCCTCGGTCCAACTCCCTGGTCACCCAGTCAAAAAATTCAATCGGGTTTGTCTGACAAGACCTGCCTCTGGTGAATCCATTGGACTTGAAAGGAACTGGCTAGTGTGTAAGGGCTACTCTCTGGCACTAGTTTTCCACTATGCTTGGAGCCCAGAGGAGGTCAACCAACCTGGCATATTTGCAGGTTTGGTGCCTTTTCAAGCAATGGTGTGATGCACGACAGCAGGTCCCTGAGACAGCCAAAGTGCTATCCATGCTGGATTTTCTGCAGGAAGGTCTGGAAAAGGACCTCTCTCTTAGCTCCCTGAAGGTTCAGGTCACAGCTTTATCCTGTTTCAGTGGTCTGGTGGGTGGTAAGTCGCTAGCCTTACACCTGAATGTTTCATGCTTTCTTCAGGAGGTTGGGAGACTGCATCCTCTCCTCTAATCTGTGGTTAGTTCCTGGTATCTGGATCTGGTGCTCAAGACCCTGTTGTTTGAGCCTTCTGAGCCACTGAAATGCAATACTTTGAAGAATTTGATGCTCAAGACTGTTTTCTTGATCATGATCTGTTCCGCAAAGTGGATTTCCGAGTGGCAGGCTCTGTCTTGCCAAAATCCTTATCTGTATTTTTCAAAGGAGGCCATTTCCATTTGGCCTGTACAATCCTTTTCCTAAGATGATCTCTCCCTTTCATGTGAACCAGGTGGTCTGCCTGCCCTACTTCTCTAAGAAGCAGTGGTGGGGAAAGGATAAGGATCTTGTGGATGTCTGATGGGTGCTTCTCCACTACTTGGATATTATGAATTCTTTTCGTAAATCAGACCTCACTCCATCCAGCCCATCCTGGAGACCCATGCGCTGCCAGCTGAGGCAGGCACATCAATCTCCCTGTCTAGTGTATTGGGTTCAGTTGTCCCAGGGTGCCACCCTCTTTGCGTGACCAAAGCAGGCGGCAGGAGGAGACCCGACGCTACTTTGATTTTCTCTCAGAGTCCGAGGGTTGGGAAACCGAGGAGGACTCTGCAATCTCAGATAAGTTGTCTCTGAACCGTCCTCTCCATATGTGTGGCGCAAATCACCCCAGAGGACATGTCCTTCCAGGACTTCGTGCGGGACATGGCCAAGGCCATATACCCTCCTCCTCGGAGGTGGAGGACGAGCTGACAGGAGAGGAGCTTGAGCTCCTCCAGTACCCCTCTGCGCCCAAGAAGATAGTGATGATGCCGGTAGACCATATCTTGCAGAGATTGCTGCTGAGGCTGTGGGAGGACTCTCTCACAGTTCCTGCCTTCAGCTGGACTTGATGTACCAGGTCCAGAAGGTACTGAGCCTTCAACAAGCCACAGTTACCACACAACTCCATTGTGGTTGAATCAGCTTTGAAGCATGTGAAGAGCACCAAGACTCATTCTTCTGTGTGCCTGGTGATGGAGGCTAGAACCCTGGACTCCTTCAGGAGGCAATGCTACCAGGGCTCCATGCTGGTGGCCATGATCCTTTCTTACCAACTGTATATGGGTATGTTCCTGCAGGACATCATGTTGGACCTGGCAGACTTTTTCCACCTATGTCCCTGCTGACTGTCTCGACTCCTTCCGAGCCCTGATAGACCATGGCAAGGATTGCTCTAAGTACACCAATGTGTGCCACATGTGATGCCTTAAAATCCACTTGCAGGGTGGCAGCAGTGGGAATCTGTGCTCGGCAGCTGGCCTGGCTCTAGTCCTCCAACCTAGAACAGTGGGTCCAGAATAAGCTGGCCAGTGTTTCCTGTCAAGGGAAGAACCTCTTCAAGAAACCAGTTGAGGAGAAAGCAGAAGAGCTTGAGAAGGAGTATGTGATGCTTTTGAGGAAGACCGCGGATCCCTCACGCACAAAGTACCAGGGCAAGAAGGTTTTCTGCCTATGTCTGCACCAGTACTACCCAGGCCCCCAGAATGCCCAACTGAAGGCGCAGGCACCCCGCCAACAGCTGAGGGAGAAGCCTCAAAAGTCCCAGGCGGCCCTGCAACCCAAGTTAGGGGCGAGCTTTTTGACTGGTTCTTCAGGAGTACAGCCAACTGTCCGTTGGGGTTCCCCCTCAGACAGGAAACACTGGCCAGCTTATTCTGGACCCACTTGTTCTAGGTTGTCCATTTTGCCCACCAGTGGCCCCTTATCACCTCAGGTGCCTGGGTGCTGCAGCTTGTCCAGCAAGGATACCGGCCTTACTTCGCCCAAGAGGAGTACCCCATGGACCCACTGTACAGAAACCTGTTGCAGGTGGAGGTCTCCACTCTTCTAACTGACCTTGCCATTGAGCCAGTTCCACTGGCTCAGGTCAGAAAAAGGTTCTACTCCAAGTATTTTCTGGTTCTCAAGCAGACAGGATGATTACAACCCATTCTGGACCTCTAGAACCTCAACTGGTTCTTGGGGCACAAGAGATTCAAGGTGATTTCGCTGGGGACACTGCTCCCTTACCTCCTAAAGGATGACCGGCTGTGCTCCTAGGATCTCAAGGATGCGTACATACACACATCCTGATCCACTCGGGTCATTGAAAATACCTCAAGTTTGTGCAGGGAAATCAGCACTATCCATACTCCTTCGGGTTGGCTTCAGCACCCCAGGTCTTCACCAGATGTCCAGCAGTGGTGGCTGCCTAGCTCCGAACCCTGGGAGTCTTTGTCTTCCCCTGTCTGGATGACTGGCTCAAACAATTCTGGATGCTGTCCTACAATCTGCTCATCTCACCATACAGTTTCTCGAGCGAATGGGGCTCATCATCCACTACCCCAAGTGCACCTCCAGTGGATGGAGTTCATTGGGGTCCTCCTAGATACCACTCGAACTCAGGCATTCCTGCCAATGGACTGCTGGCAGAAGTGGTCGTCAACGACCCAGGGGATGCTGTAACTGCTCGGCCACATGGCCTCCATAGTGCACATTACCCTCCTGGCCTTTCTCTTCAAGCGTCTGACACAGTGGACCCTCAGCATGTAATGGAGGCAGGCCACTGGTCATCTGTGGGACCAGATGATGGTCACCGCTCCCTTGGTACAGTTCCTCGTCTGATGGTTGGAACCACTGATTCTGATCAGAGGCCTTCCCTTCCAAGTGGAGACCCCCCCCTGCAGGATGCTGATGGGTGGGGGCCCATCTGGATGGCCTGCGCAGGAGAGTCTGCACCAGATCAACTTCCTTGAGTTGTGGGCCATAGCCAATGCCCTCCAAGCTTTCTGGGTGCACTTGGCAAATCAGGTGATCCTGATCCAGACAGACAACCAGGTTGTGATGTTCTATGTGAACAAACAGGGAGGCGGTACAGCTGTGGAAGTTCGCCCTAGCCCACGGAATGGAGCCGAGGGCTACCTATCTGACTGGTGAGCTCAACGTCTTGGCAGATCTTCACTCATAGTGAAAACTCTGCTAAAATTTCAGGCTGACAGGACCACCACGATCCTCATTGCCCTGTACTGGCCTCGGCAGCTGTGGTTTCCCCTGCTGCTTCAGCTCTCTGAGAGATTCTCTCTGGTTGGGATCTGCCCGACGGTAGGACCCTGCTGCATCTCAACATCCGCTCCTTGGCCCTCATGGTCTTGATAGTGAGCGGGTAGTCCTTTCGGAGCTCAATTTGCCCAAGAATGTCACGAACATCCTCCTTGCATCGTGCAAGGATGCGACGCGATGGGCTTAAATGTTCAAGTGGCAGAGGTTCACCTCCTGGTGTGTGGACAAGACGCTGGATCTTTTTCCTGCACAGTGGATCAGTTGCAGGAGTACCTCCTGCACCTCTCTGACTCGGGTCTCACATCAAACTCCGGTCGAGTTTACTTCAGCACGATTGGGGCCTACCTTTGTGGCTCACTTCACGAAGGGCTTGCTTCTCTCGAAGCCTCCTATCAAGCCGCCTACAGTGGCTTGGGATTTTAACGTGGTCCTTGCTTAGCTCATGCAGGCTCCTTTTGAGCCACTTGACCCTTGCTCTCTGAAGGTCTTGACGTGGATGGTCCTGTTTTTGGTGGGGGTCATGTCAGCACGCCATATCAGTGAGCTCCAAGCCTTGGAAGCCAGCCCACCTTACACCAGATTCCATCAGAATAGGGTGGTCTTGCAAACACAACCACATTTTCTGCTGAAGGTGGTATTCACATTCCACCTCAACCAGATGATTGTTCTACCAACTTTCTTCTCAAGGCCACATGCCATCCGGGGGAGGCAGCGTTGCACATGCTGGACTGCAAGCATGCCTTGGCATTCTACCTCAAGCGTACTAAGACCCACCAATAGTCCACAACGCTGTTTGTCTCCTTTGACCCTAGTAAGTTAGGTGCTGCTGTTTCTAAGTGCATGCTATACCTATGGTTAGCTGACTCCATTCTCCTTGGTATATTCCCAGGCAGGCCTGAGCCTTGAAGGTCATGTCGTGGCTCGTACTATCCAAGCCATGGCTGCATTCATTGCTAACCTGAGCTCTGTCTCCACAAAGGAAATCTGAAAGGCTGCCACATGGTCCTCAGTATACTGTGGTGGTCGCGCCCCTACCAGGCGGTCGCCTAGTAGGGACGGGAAGCCATCTTGAATTCCTCTTTACCAAGGATTGTAGTTGTGTATAGAGATAAATGAACCAAGTGGTTGTTTCAAAGCACACAGGAATTTTATTAGCTTCCGTGGCAAGCGGGTAACAAATCTTAAAGCAGTTGTACACTCAAGTCAAAGAAAATAAAGGATAATCTTCTCCTATTAAAGCAAAGCTTACAACCAGTGTTGTAGTAGAATTATTTACACAGGCTTTCTTTTCTTTTCCCTTTATGATGCTTCTCAATTCCGTAAGCACATGTATTTACAATTCCTAACTTCTCACTGCTCTCAGGCTTTCATTACTTAGCCACAATGCACATATCACAGTCCATCTCAGAACAAGCTGAAGTCAGGTCACTTTCTTTACCTTCTACCTCCATGCTTTCTGCTGAGCTGTATCTTGGCAAAGTTTGAAAACGCTCAGGCACTTTATGCTTAATGTTCTTTAACAGGTTAAACAGCCTATTCCACTGAATGGCCCCTTCTCCTCTAGGTAGGACTTCAATGGGCTTCTCCTGTTCAGTTTCTCCTGACAACCCCTTCTTCCTAATCTGGGTTTTCTCAGGCCTAAACCTCTCTTCAGAGTCAGAGCAAGAAACACAGGGTTTTGGCTTTACTGCTTTCTGTCTCCTACCTTGGAGTCTTGTTGCAGCACCTTCCTGGCTGAGGCTTCTGTGGCTTGTGACTCTCTCTGCCTCTGAGCTAGACAGGGAATCAGGGTCAGACCTCCACTTCCCTTCCTGGGGCTTCTGCTGCCTGCAGACAGACCCTTCATCAGAGGAGTCTAAGCACTCTTGCCTTAGCCTTCTCAAAGCCAACCTTTCCTCTCTCTCCCTCTTGCCAGTCTGTTTGGTCCTCTGCCTGGAACCTTCTCTGTAGCTTCCTTGGCTGCAGTGCTGGCTGCTCTTGTCTCTGCTGCTGCTCTCTTTGTGGCTGCTTCTCCCTTGACTGCTTCTCCCCACTTTGTTTGTTTTCTCAAACTTAAACGTTGAGCAGGGCACCTCCCTTTCTGACTCCACCCACTTGTACCTCCTACTCTTACCTGGGGTTGTCATGGCGTCTGGGAGTGGCTTGAACCTAGCTCTACCCTCTTGGTTTCTCTCAGGGATTTTGCTGTGGTGTATGTGTTCTAGTGCACCCATCCCCCGAAAAGAAGAAAAAGTTCTTCTTTCTCTTTTATTTCCATGCTGAGCTGCACTCTCCTTACCACAATACACATTCACATCCCATTACTGTCTGGATGGGGATTCCAATGGGACAACAACTTTAGCCAAGCCATACTCTTACACCTCTTTGGGTCTTAGGTCTAACTCCTGCCCACTGGCCCTTCTGTCCATCCAGGCTACCTACAAATGTAAGAGTAACCTCGGTACTGCTGTACGCTGAGGATGCTGAACCTGTGGAGTCCCTAGAGGGATTCCTTTACTGTTCCTCCTGTTCTTCCGTTGTTGCCCCTGTTGAGCTTTTGCCTCCTCTGTTTTTGGTAGCCTGTAGCTTGGAAGGCCCATACATGAGGACTTTCTTCCTGCTTGTCCACAGAGAAAGCATAGTTATTCATATGTAGCAGGTGTTCTCTATGAACAGCAGGAATAAGTCCTCACAACACTCCCACCTCCCTGAGGAGTTGGGCTACTGCTTTGCCATATAACTGGAGAAGATGGCACCAAGGCAGGCGCACATGCGTGGTGCAGCTCTCAAAAGCTTCCAGTGGAAGCTGGGGAGCATTCTGTGTGGGACTCGGTGAGTGATGTCACCCATACATGAGGCCTTATTCCTGCTGTCCACAAAGGACACCTGCTATAGCTAAGTAACTATGCTTTTCCTAAAATCTAGCCTCATGCTGCCTCTGTTGGAGACAAATTTCTAGCTTTCCCTGAGCAGAGGATAGGGAGAGAGCGTAATAGCACCAGGCTGAAGTCTTTCTTTGGCATGCTCCTTTATGACTCTGGACCTGATATTCAAAGTGATTAATAGGGCTGCTAACCACATTAATTGCAGTGAACAGAATATTCAGCGACATAAGAACATAAGATATGTCATACTGGGTCAGACCAAGGTCCATCAAGCCCAGTATCCTGTTTCCAACAGTGGCCAATCTAGGTCATACGTACCTAGTAGTTTCCCAAAAAGACACAGGTTCCACAATGTTTGTACTGGGTCAAGCATTGATATCCTGGGTCCCTTCTTAATAATGGTTTATGGACCTTTCCTCCAGGAACTTGTCCAAACCTTTTTTAAACCCAGCTACACTAACAGCCTTTACTACATCCTCTGGTAACAAATTCCAGAGTTTGATTACATGTGGAGTAAAAAAATATTCTTTTTATTAGTCTTAAATAGTTTACCCTGTAGCTTCATTGCATGTCCCCTAGTCTTTCTATATTCTGATAACATAAACAATTGATCTATGTTTACCCATTCCACTCCGTTCATTAATTTATAGACTTCAATCATATCTCCCCTCAGCCGTCTCTTTTCCAGGTTAAAGAGCCTTAAGCTTTTCAGCCTCTCTTCAAAGGAGTATCCTTCCATCCCCTTTACCATTTTGGTGGCTCTTCTCTGAACCTTTTCTAATAACACTATATCCTTTTTAAGATACGGCAACCAGAATTGCACACAATATTCAAGGTGCGGTCTCACATGGAATGATATAGAGTCATTATAATATCCTTTGTTTTATTTTCCATTCCTTTCTTTATGATACCTAGCATTCTATTTGCTCTCTTGGTCGCCGCTGCACCCTGGGCCGAGGGTTTTAGCATGTTATCCACAATGACACCTAAATCATTTTCCTGGGTGGTGGTTCCTAATGTGGAACCTTGCATCGTGTAACCATAGTTTGGGTTGTTCTTCCCTAGGTGCATAACTTTGCACTTGTCCACATTAAATTTCATCTGCCATTTTGATGCCCAGTGTTCCAATTTATCAAGATCCTCTTGCAATTTTCCACAATCCTCTTGGGTTTTAACAACTTTAAATAGTTTTGTGTCATCTGCAAATTTGATAACCTCACTCATTATTCCCTTTTCCAGGTCATTTATGAATATGTCAAAAAGCAGCGGACCCAGCACAGATCCCTGGGGTACACCACTATTCACCTTTCTCTATTGGGAAAGTTGGCCATTTAGCCCTACCCTCTGCTTTCTATCTTTTAACCAGTTCCTGATCCACAATAGTACACTGCCTCCTATCCCATGACTCTTTAGTTTTGCCAAAAGTCTCTGATGAGGGACCTTGTCAAAGGCTTTCTGAAAGTCCAGATACACTATATCAACCGACTCACCTTTGTCCACCTGTTTATTCACACCTTCCAAAAAACATAACAGATTAGTAAGACAAGATCTTCCTTGTCTAAAGCCATGTTGGCTGTCTCCCATTAGGCCATGACTATCTATATGCTGAGTAATTTTATTCTTTATGATGGTTTCTACCATTTTTCCTGGTACTGACGTCAGGCTCACCGGTCTGTAGTTTCCTGGCTCACCCCAGAACCCTTTTTAAAAATTGGCGATCCTCCAATCTTCAGGTATCACAGATGATTTTAATGAAAATTCACAGATTACTAATAGCAGGTCTGCAGTCTCATATTTCAGTTCTTTCAACACCCTTGGATGTTTACCATCCGGCCCAGGTGATTTGCTACTCTTCAGTTTATCTAATAGTTGTAATACATCTTCCTGATGTATCGCTATTTCCTTCAATTCTTGACACTAACATTGTGTTCTGAGGCAGAGTACAGGCAACACTGCTCACTAACTGTGTAGTGGCAATATGCAGCAAAAGCTGTAGGGCTGGTAACCTGTTGTGGCCTGCTCAGCCACCAAAAACCTGAACCATATAAGATGGATTCCTTTTCTGCTATTCCAAGCTCCAGACCCGCTGACTTGCAAGCGATTCCTGTACCTAAGCCTTAGCAGGCAAACTATTGTTCCCAGATATGACTATGTGCAAGAGAACCTACTCCCTAGGCTTTGGACATTTGCAACAATGTATGAAACTGCCTACCATCATCTTTTCTCATTATGGCACTTTGTCTCCCACTTACCCATCTGGAAAGCCGACATGGTAACCTAATTCTGGCTTTAGAGTAGTACATGAGAATAACATGAATGTCTACTGGAAGCAGGTGAAAGGTCATTCCCATGTTAACAAGCCTGCCAAGATCAGAAATGAACTTGTTGACCATCTTGCGCAGGAAGGTGCTATCTCTGGGGAACTCTGGTAATTGGAGGCTTCTGTGACCAATCTAACCATTGCTGTTAAAGCAGTCACCTGGCAACAAGCTCAACAGCTAACCACCTGACCTGTAGTACAGTGGTGTAGTAAGATCACTGGTGAGAGAGCAAACAAAATTACTGTCAGTATCCTGAAGAAATGTCTCCCCTCCTTTGGGAAGGATTGGGACATAAAGTTACCTTTGGTCCTGATGGCTATTAGAGGCACTCGTCATTGCTCTACCAGCATGTCTCCTTTTGAAATAACAACAGGTATGGACACGGTCTTACACCTTCCTCTTCTTACAACCTTGCCTATGCTTCTACTACCCACAAGTATGGTGCCTGCTTAAGACAACACTTGCAACATGCCTTTGCCTAAAATAATTTGGAAACTGTTGCTAGAGGTAGGAAAGCCTACTATGAGCCGAGGACTACCTCTAAAGAATTAAATTAAAGTAGAATACCTTAAGACAAAGTAAATACGTTTCTCCCTAGCTGGACTGGTCCATATGCTATTAGCGATAATGCTTTTTGAATCCCAACAAAGAAAGGTAATGAGGATAAGAGACTTCCTTAAATGTGTCTACATTAATCAGCTTCGACTGTGTCATCCCAGTAAGCTGCTTCCTGAAGACACCAATCATGAAGTGAATGATACTAATCTTGAAACAGGATAGCCTGTTTTGTTTTACAGATGGAGAACCAAACCTTGAAGGTCCTGTTCCTGATTTTGCTGACAGCAGGATCCCAAGTTGCCAAATTTATCAAGCCTGGCTCACCTGGGGTTGTGCTGCAGCATACACTGCTGTTTCAGTGGCTCACTGATGTCACATATAACCAATGACACAAAGACTAATCCACAACAGTGGTTTAGAGTACACATGGACTATGCCACTGATAATGTACAGAATATTTTGAGTCAGTTAGAGAAGGTTGTGATCCAACCCATACCGCAAGAACACACTAGACAGAGATGACTTATAGGACTTGCTGTCGGTTCCTTATTTGCTTCCACTATGGCTAATGCTGTATCTCTAAGTACGCTCCCGAGTAACATGCAAGAGTCAAGAGCTGATAAGAAAGATATCAGAACCCAGATACATTCACAACAAAACCAACTAATTGTCCATGGCAAGACCATATGTGATACTGTAACTATGGTCAAGCTTCATTCTAAACAAAGTGGAACTAACTATGCTTAAAGGTCTCCTTAATGATGAATTTACTTATGATTTGTTTAGGGAACTAGATAACATCAGTAACTTGATGGGAAGGTCAGATTCCTCCATACCTGGTACCCACAGACCTTTATCGAGACATTTGATATACCGCCCAGGCAATTGCATTAGAGCAGTGTACTATTACTGAAGCCTTCGCTAAGGTAATCAGATATAGCATTGAGCCAATTCAGATAGAGTGGAATTGCCTTCCACATGGGAAATGCTATTTAAAGGTACAGAAGATAGCAATTGCTTACTGCCAGCACTACATACGCCACTGCTAGCTGGTTAGCACTGGGGCACAGCGGAGGCAGCACTGCTCACTAACTGGGTAGCAGCACTATTGAGCCGTTCTTTGGTTGGAGATATGTGGCGAAAGCCAGGCACAGGAAACCCTGGCCTTTCACCACCTAACGCTAACAGGGCAGCAGCTCACTATCGCTGCTGCCCAGTTAGCAAGCGGCTAACTCAAATATTCAATGCTGGAACCAGATATGACCCCGGCATTGAATCTCTGGGTTTAAGTTTCAGCACTGCTAGTCACCAGTACGGAATATCAGGCCTGTGCCGAGAAATCACGAACATGATACTCAACCCTATCTCCTAGTTATTGACAATGGAGCCACAAGGAAGAGGTATGGTTTGAAGGTTATCAGTGACCAATAATTGTAACTGCTTCTATTCTTCCTGGGATGCAAGAAGCTGATGGCTGTTTTTCTAGGGTTAAACACTCATAGATTATGTAGGTCTCGTATCAGAGGGCTGACCTAGATCACAAAACTGGTGAAAAACCCTCAAAAAATCAGGATCAGCTAACAAATAATGTATACTTATGATGTTAGAGAGTAACCAAAAGTCTCAGACTATAACAAGCACTATATATCAGGTGTACCCTGAATTTGTGCCACAAACTGCATCAACGACTTTGGTTCTCTTTTCTAATTTTGGTGACTATATATATCCTATCCTATCACAATTCAAAAAGTATTCAACATTGCTACATTCCATGATTGAAGATAAGTGTGACTAACTCCTCCTTCATCATTTTCAAATTGCCGTCCGGCAACGATTAGATGGTCAAATCTCTATTCATCAATGTATTGCCTCGCATTAGGGAAAACAGTTCTTATTGTCCTCGACGCCTTCCACAGGTACCAATTTGTGTTTCACTATTCATAAGGTTCTTCAGGAGATTGATGTAGAAACGCCCAATGGCAATGAAAATGAAATATGATATCCCACTATTGCTGGACGAGAAGAAATTCTACAACATCAAAGCAGCATATCAATAAAACTTCAGCCTATCCGATATTAAAATTACAGGGGATCTAATGCAATATTGCTTAACTCTATTAAAATGCATACCCAATGGATGATTTAAATTTAAATTTTTTAAAACATTTCACTTCTTGTGATTCCCAGTATGTTATTTACTGTGTTAGATGCCCATGTGACCTTATTTACATAGGTAAAACCATACGCTCTTTTAGGGTCAGGATGAATGAGCATCGCAGTAGATTAAAATGCAAAGTTATGGAAGCCCCTCTGGTGGCGCATTGTTTAGATCATCATCATCAATTTGACAATCTACAATGTTTCTGTATAGATATGGTCTATTTTGGCCAGGAAGGTAAATCTCGAGATCAAACATTGACCATACGGGAACAACGTTGGATTTACAAGTTACGGTCAGTCAGCCTGAATGGTCTAAACAACCTGATTGAATGGTCAGCGTGTTTTTGATTCTCCCGGAATAGTGATAAAGCAGCTTTTAATTTGCAGTGGGGCCACTGAAACCATTGTACGATCATCAACTGATTTTTGGTTCATCATCATTTATGTGGTTAACCCATTGATTTTTAACATCAGTTCACGCGATGACGTAAGATACGTCAGACTGAAGGTCTTTAAATGCCTGAAATCCTTTGGCTGCGTGCATGCGCGGCGTTTTTTTGAAGCCGAACGGCCTGGAGTAACACGCCAAGCTATGGGTAAAGAATTAAATTGAAATCATCCATTGGGTATGCATTTTAATAGAGTTAAGCAATACTGCATTAGATCCCCTGTAATTTTAATATCGGATAGGCTGAAGTTTTATTGATATGCTTCTTTGATGTTGTAGAATTTCATCTCGTCCAGCAATAGTGGGATATCATATTTCATTTTCATTGCCATTGGGAGTTTCTACATCAATCTCCTGAAGAACCTTATGAATAGTGAAACGCGAATTGGTATCTGTGGCAGGCGTCGAGGACAATAAGAACTGTTTTCCCTAATGAGAGGCAATACGTTGATGAATAGAGATTTGACCATCTAATCATTGCCGGACGGCAATTTGAAAATGATGAAGGAGGAGTTAGTCACACTTATCTTCAATCATGGAATGTAGCAATGTTGAATACTTTTTGAATTGTGATAGGATATATATAGTCACCAAAATTAGAAAAGAGAACCAAAGTCATTGATGCAGTTTGTGGCACGAATTCAGGGTACACCTGATATATAGTGCTTGTTATAGTCTGAGACTTTTGGTTACTCTCTAACATCATAAGTATACATTATTTATTAGCCGATCCTGATTTTTTGAGGGTTTTTCACCAGTTTTGTTTTTCTAGGGTGGCAAGATAGCATACAGGTAGGCGGTGTGCGAGTGAGCTCTTGGCATCTTTCTCTAAGTTTTGTCTCCTGTAGCCTCTTACATGTGGTGGTGTCTGTTAAGGGGAAAATCCAAGCAAAGACCTGATGCTATAAAGCTGCCTGAGATTCACCTAATTGAATGCAACAGAAGCTTTGGTTGAGGCAGGCTTTAGGCACTGACTGAAGGGGTTACTAACAGTCCCCCTGCAACCTGGACGTTTATTTGTGAGGTGTGCTACCATAGCGCAAGATGAAGGTTGTGGGCTTCAGGGGCAGTCTATAATGACCCCCCTCACTGGACCTCAGTGAGTACCCAAGTTGCAGAGTCAACGAGGAGTGGAAGGAGCTGCTAGACATGTCACTGGGTTGGTGCAAAAGCCTGCTGAAGTTACAATGGATAACCTGCGGAATGCCCTGAAAACTCTGGAGTCTTTTCTTGCAGGTTTGATAAGCAACTCAAAAACTGATTAGGATTACTTGCTGCTGAGCTTCTCATTCAGAACCAGTGTGTAAAAGGCATGTGGAGGAGGCTGGAAGCCACTGAAAGATCTAATGGCAAAACAGAGGTGATTGTTCTTCAAACTAAAGAAAAGGAGATATAGAATCAAAGGATTGAGGGTTTTTTGGAAAAAAAAAATCAAGAAAGAAAAATTTGTTTATTAAATTTTCCTACATGTCTTTTAATTGCTCCAACTAATATAGTTAGGAAGTATCTAAGGGAGATTTTAAATTTTCTCTCGGATAACCTCCCAGAGTCTATTTCAGTTCCTGGAAGACGTAAGACCCCCTTCTTTGGAGAAGAGCCATATGACCTGGACCAGCTTCCTAGAATCATTTTTGAAGGTGGTGACAGAGCACAGAATTATGCTGGCCACTTTTGCCTTTGAATCAGACCAGGATTTTGTTTTACATCTGTTTTTTTTTTTTTGCAATATTCATTCTCTCTTTTTAGGTTCAAATGTAAGAATTTTTCATGTATATGCAATCCCATCAATGGGCCTTTTGGGCCCTGTGACCCTCTAAGCTGGATTTGCTTCGAATTTTTCCTGTAAATGTATTATATCTTTTGGGGGTAAAGTTTCTTTTTTTTATCACAGTCAGTTAATGGATTTTCTTGTGGCTATAAAGTTCAGGGTACTGTAGGGGGCACCACAACAATGCATGTTTCTGTTTTGTTTAATTCTACCTCAATTGTCTAGCATATCTTATTTTTCTTTATTTCTATTTACTTAGACCACAATTCTTAGGGAGAGTACATATGAAGTTTTTGTGATTTCTGTTTGCTACTTGTCCTGGTTTGTACTTTTTAAGTATTGCTTACATATCACTTATTGATAAATAGTATTCTGAAAATGTCTATAAACATAAAATAAAAGAGAAGCTGTTGCAATACCATACCTGTGACAGGATCAGTCTGGCTTGATCTCAAGTTGGTTTCGGTTTCAGTTTCATTGTTCTTTTGGACTAAATTAAACAGCAACCATTTGTGCATCCACGATTCAAATTCCTGCAAAAAACAACAGGGTGAGGTTCTGCTCAATCAAGATCTAGGAATACATTAAACTGCAAAATACAAGTCCTAAGACAGCATTATACAATCCCCTAAGAATCTGCAATTGAACCAGACAGCTTGGTGACTCAGTACTGCCATCCACAAGGACCGGGGTTTGATTCTATACATGGTTTCTGGGGATGCTGCAGAGGAGGAGTCCTAGTCATCGTACAATGGCTGCACCTAAGGACTAGATTTAGGGCCCAAAACGGCAAGGTTCTGCTATCCTTTCATTCTGGTGCCTCCATTCCTCCTCCCTTAGAAAAACACATACCAGCCACACAACCAACATGGTGTAGCAGAAGATCAAAGCTTGGAGCTGTGAAACGGGAGGGTCAATGGCTGAAGCAAACCACAATTAAGCAGTGTGTGACCTTGAGCAAAAAGTGATTAACTGCACTCAGCAGACATGCCTTCCCCTCCAGTGTCTTAAATCATGTGCTGCAATGTTCATAAAAAGGGGACACGTGGGGTTCAGTAGCATGAGGGCACAAACCTTCCAGTCTCTGGCATTCATGCCTGTCTTCAGCTCTTCCAGATTCTCCATCAGGCTTTTCTTGAAATCCGGGAACAACATCTGGGGCTTTTCCTTCTACAGCAAGCAAATGAGAGAGAAAATAACAAAGAGCGGAGTCTGCAGGCAGAATAACTAACTGGGGCAGGTATGAAGAGGGCCTGCAGCCAGGAAGATATCAATGCACAGACATAGGACAGCTTGAGAAACACTAACAAGGCATCTCCCACTATTTGCACAGTCACACATCAACCATAGCTCAATGCTCAGAGTGGCAAAGTATGCTGCTTAGCTATACAGATGATATGCAGTTATGCAAATGATATAAATCCAGTCCAAAGATTCTTGGTTCCAGGTGAGCAGAACAAGTAATGAGGGGTCTAGCCACACAGGTAAGTTACCAGGTAAGCAAGAGACCAACCCTGCAAGGGGATCAGTATAGAGGACACAGGAAGACTTACAACAATTAGGTACTTCACATGGTCTTCCATTTTATTGGTTTGTTTTGCAGTATTTTCCAGAGCCTGGAGAAGGTGGAGAAAGTAGTATCAGGAAGTTCAATGCTTTATTTCATTAAAAGGCAAAACATAAAATAAGAGCCCTCTTAAAAATCAAAATGCAATTTAACATTCCGCCCCCTCCCCCAAAACATCTAGCATACTGCAGAATGACCAAAGCATGGTGATGCTTAGAAACTTGGTATAGGCTCCAAGTTTCCAATCTCATTACTCCCAGATTCAGAAAATGACGGACAAAGACCCCGCGATTCAGCAATGGGTCTACCTATTTCATGCCTCAACTTCCTCTAGTCTTCATCAGCAGGAAACACCCCCAAGATTCCCATTATGGAATAACGGTTATCAAACATGGTGGTCAAATGGAAATCCACTTTAGCTAGTGAATGGTACAAGCCTGGCATAAAAAAGGTCCAGTGGGCTAGTTACTGCTGACTGCAAAAGAGCCGGGTTAACTGGGAATCCCACTGCATAGCTATTGAGTCCTTTCAGTTTACGCTCCAAGGTAAAATCAGTCACTAACTTTATTTTCTTACCCATCTCTTACCTGCTCAGGTATAATGTAATGTAATTTCTGTTTTGGGAGTTGCACTACTTTTGACCCACTGTTGACTGTGTGTTATGATGTACAGGGAAAAGGCAAAACAAGAGTAGAAGAGTAGCCTAGTGGTTAGATCAGCAGGCTGACAGTGCTTAAATGCTCTCACTTAATTCTCCACTGCCTCATGGACAAAAGAAGACTGTACCCCAAAAGGAACACAAAAAAAGAATGAGCTAAATCCAAATAGGAATAGAGATGAAATATAAAATCCATTACCAACTAAAATCAACATAATATGTGAAAAAGGCTTAAATTCTCAGGAACGTGTGTGACAAAGCAAGCTAAAAATTGCAATAACTCAAAAATGTTGCAGCTCGGTATACAAGGTTTATTTATTAGTATTTAGTTCACACCTTTCCAGTAGTTCAAGGTGAATTGCAATCAGGTACTGTAGGTATTTCCTAGCACCCAGAGAATTTACAAGGTGAAATTAAACCTTACCTGCTAATTTTCTTTCCTGTAGTTCCTCCAGTCCAGTTCAGACAAATGGGTATATGCTCACCAACCAGCAGATGAAGACTAAGGAACACTTTCTCAGTTCAGTATAACTAGCCTGGGTCTACCAGACTGAGCCAGTATTGACACTTCACCAAGCAAGAAGCATCACCACAGAGACAGGGATCCATTCCCCACTCTGCCATAAGGCCAGAATAAGACAAGAAGCTTTGTGCCCTGCTGCACTACATTATCAAAAGCCAGAGGGCCAGAACCAATTTTTTTAACTTTTTTTTTTTTTTTTTTAATATTGAACCCAAATTCTTCTGCAGGACTTGAAGTACGAGGCTAGGACTTTAAGAAAGACACACACAAACACGTTCCTAGGAGAACAAAAAACGTGGCACCAGGCAAAACAACTGGAAATACTATGGGTGGGTCCTGGAATGGAGGAACTACAGGAAAGTTAGCAGGTAAGGTCTAATTTCACCTTCCAGGGCATCCCTCCAATCCAGTCCAGACAAATGGGATTTAGCACAGCAGAACTAATGAGTGGGACCAGAAATCCCTGTGCACAGCAGTAACCACAAAATGGGCATCTTGTCAGGAATGAAGATCCAGACAGTAATGCCGAGTGAAAGAGTGGAGAGAGGACAAGATGCCTGCCCTGCAAATGTCCAGGGGAGGGACCTTCCCTAACTCAGCCCAGGAGAAAGCCTACACTCTAGTGGACTGGGCTTGTAAGCCCACTGGCATCTGCTGCCCTTTCAGAACGTAGGCTGGAGGTAATCGTCTCTCGAATCCAACGGGCAATGGATACCTTTGAGGCAGCCTCCCCTTTCCAGGGTCCACCAAAGAGAATGAACAGGCACACCGAATGGCGAAAACGGCTGAGTGACTTTTAGGTAGCACTTCAAATCTCTGTGAACATCCAATTTATGCAGCAAAGCAAAATTATGCAGAGTCCTGCTGGCCAGCAAAGGAGGGTAGCATATCTAACTGACTGAGGTGGAATTCTGATACCACCTTAGGCAAAAAGGGACAGATATCTGGAAAAAAACAAGTAGGGTTCCTTACAGGACAGGGCCTGTAACTCCGAAATACGCCTTGCCGAGCAAATGGCTACCAGGGTGAGATCCTTGAGCGAGGCTGCCCCAAGAGACTTGAAGGAGGGACCTCCCAGAGCCACCAGGACCAGATTAAGGTCCCACACCTGGTCCAGCGGCCAGCTAAGCGGCTGCAGATGCTTGACTCCCCACAGGAAACAAACCACATCCATGTGGGATGCCAGGGGAATGCCCTGTATCCTGCCTGAGTAGCAGGCCAGGGCTGCCACCTGCACCCACAGGGAGCCGAACGCCAGGTCCTTGTCAAGTCCCACCTGGAGGAACCCCAGGATAGCTGGCACTGGAGCTGTAAGGGGCCAAACCTTTTGATCCCACACATCACACCTCAAAAAGATGCCAAACCCGGACATAGGCCAGGGAGGTAGAACATCTCCGTGCCTGCAATAGGGTGGCTATAACCAGCTTGGAATAACCACATGCCTTAGCCGTGCCATTTCAAGATTCAAGCCGTAAGTGAGAATCGATCTACATCCGGGCATGCACACAGGGCCCTGAGTCAGGAGGTCTAGAACCTGTGGTAACTGAAGGAGGGGATCAGCCACCAAGAGCTGAAAGAGGTCGGCATACCAGGGCCGCTGTGGCCAGTTGGTGGCAAATCATCAGCACCCACACCCGATGTGCCTTGATGCAATGAAGAACCTGCCCTATCGGCACCCAGGGCAGGGTCACAGCTGTACGAGGATGTTGAGGCTTTCTGCCATTGGGGAGTGTCGTCAGCTGAAAAAGCAGAGTGCTTTGGCATTCTGTACTTAGGCCATCAGATCCATCACTGGCCTGCCCTATGTACCACCAGGGATTGGAAGACTTCTTCCAAGAGGGACCACTCCCCCAGATCCAGAGTATGGCAACTCAAGTAATCCGCTTGGACATTCTCCATCCCGGCAACATGTACTACTGACAGTGCAACAAGGTGCACTTCGGCCCACTGGAGCAGCGGAAGGGCCTCCACCACTACCTATGAACTGAGAGTGCCACCCTGCCCATTGATGTAGGGGAGGGGGGGGAGGGATCTCCAGTGGCATCCCCGCCTCCAGTTTTAGTCTGGTACAGATACCATTCGAGGTGGGACTGAACCCTCTGCGAGAGGGAGAGGTACACCTCCATGGAGTGACATAGTGGCAACCGGGCAAGAAGATGGGCCTGTAATGGTCACATATGAAGGCAGGCCCATGGCATCAGCTCTAGAGAAGCTTCCATGGATCGCAGAAGCTGAAAGTAATCCCAGGCACGAAGCCTCAAAGTCTGGCAGTCCCTCAACCTGAGCCCACAGTTTCACTATTCTCCCCTTTGCGAAGAACACCCTTTCGCAGCGGGTGTACCTCTCCAAGGACTGGGAGGGTTGTAAGTGTCTCTTGTGTTGACTACCCAACCGAGCTGTTGGAGAAAAACGTACCACGGACTCTGTGGTGTTCTGGCTCTCTTCAAGAAACTTTCCATGGGATCAGCCAGTTGTCAAGATATGGGTGGACCAACACTCCTTGCCTGCAGAGATGTGCTACTACCATCACCATGATCTTGATGAAGACCTGTGGACCTGTGGAGCTGTGGAACAGCAGAGGAAACAATGTTCCATCTCAGCAGAATGTGCAAGTAGGCCTCGTGAGATCAAGGGAGGTAAGAAACTCGCCGTCACATACTACCACTATCACCGACCGCAAAGCACCCTGAGAGCCCTATTGACTTCCTTGAGGTCCAGGATTGGGCGCCACAAAATAGATGGAATACCAGCCTAAGCCCCACTCTGCCTTGGTAGCAGGATCACCGACTTGAGCTGCAACAGCTGCCCCAGCATCTCTTGCATGACCCAGAGTTTGTGTGCCAACCCGCAGGGGAAGAAAATTAAGAGGTCTACCAGGGACAAAGTTGAGGGAGTACCCTTTGCGAATGACTTCCAAGACCTAAGCATCGAATATGATCTGGGCTCAGACAGGGAAAAAATGCTGCAGGCAGCCAGGCCCCCGCACATTCATTGGGCAGGCTTTGTTGGGGCCAAAGCCCCAGGAACCTCCTTGAAAGGACAAACCACATTGGAGGAATCAAATTCTTTGGGAGTTGTCTCCTTGGGCAGGGTGAAACCCTCGAGGACAATAATACCGCCTGTGGCCCCAGTCTCCTCTAGCTGACTTAGGCTTGTCCTCCGGCAAGCGAGTGACATTGGTCTCTCCCAGAGACCTGACCATCTTAACTAGATTCTCCCCAAAGAGCAACGTACCCCCGAAGAGGAGTTGGGAGAACTTGGTTTTCGAGGCCACAGGAGGCACCGGGCCACCACCAGAGAGGCCATGCCCTTGGCCGAGACCCATAAGAGATCATAGAAACATGATGACAGAAAAAGACCACATGACCTATGGAGTCTGTCCTTCCATATCAACCACTACAATAGTCCCCTTTTTTCCTTTAGAGATCCTCTGTTTGTCCCATGCTTCTTTGAATTCAGATACTGTCCTCATCGCTACCAAGAAGGCCGCTCCCAAGTCCAGCCTGGCGTCAGAAGAGGATCCTGGCCTCCCGCCCCCCCCTCAAAGGCCTGTTTGAGAAGTATCTCCAGACGCCGGTCTAGCAGATATTTTCATGTCATGCCCCCTTGCACTGGAATGGTGGTCTTCCGGGTGACGGCTGGCACCAGGGCATCCACCTCAGGGAGGCGCAGCTGCTCTTTTTTTCTCTGGTGGAATGGGGTAAAGTCGAGTCATGATCCGCCCCACTCTGAGCCCTGCATTTGGTATCTTCTATCATAGCCCAGAAGGCTCTATGAACCAGGAAAGACTTGGAGGGTCTGCATCCAGGTCTGGGCCCGCAGTGGCCCCTAGCTCTGCAATTAGCAGGGCAGCCAGGGACTTCGTTATCAACGCCAGGAGCTTATCTCGGTGAAAAATTCCGAGCACAGATGGGTCCTTCCCCCTTGGGAACTCCCCTTCCTCAAACTCCTCCTAAGGATGGTCCAACAGATCCGAGGGCTGTCTAAGATTCCCAGGGAAGTTCAGGAGCACACTTCTGGCTCCTCATCCAGGCACTCCTGCCGAGGATGCTTGCCTGATAAAGTGCCCCTGCCCAGGGGCATGGGGGAGCGCTGCAGGGACCCCCGGCTCCCTATTTCATCAGGAAGGCCTTATGAAGCAGAGCATGAATTCCGGTGAAAAAGGGGCAGGCCCTGCCCTCCCCATGGCCGCAGGCATGTCATAGGACTTTCCTCCAAAAAGGACTCAGGAATCCTGTAGCTCTGGAGGCCCCAGAGGTGAATCTGTATCCCCGGCTGATATATCCAACATGGTGGCGTTTCCCACCAAAGTCATGGGCCCGCTGCTCGCTCCCACGGCCTCCCCGCTTTCCGAGGAAACACCCACTCCTTCTTTGGACCCTTCCTGGGTCCCACCTAAATCGGCCGTAGCTAAATAGTCAGCCCTGCGGCAGCTGCAGCAAAGCGCGAGCTCTGATAAGTGAGTTCTGCAGCTGACGCATAGCGCATACTGGGCCATCTTCATGTGGCTGCATGTGTGCTCAGCTCCCTCACAAAAAAATAAGGCCCAGGGCCCCAGAGACTTATCCAGGATGCCCCTTCCACTGAAGACAGCGGCTTGAATCTCCGCAGCCGTTCAGTGTGCTCTCTTGAGTCTGCCCATTTTGTTTTTGAGGGGGGTGGAGGTTTGGTTTATTTTATAATCTTTATCAGCAAGTGTTCACCACAAATAGGCTGGGCAGGCAACACTGCTACGAACTCCAGCCCTCTCCAAAAAGTTGGGGAGATGGAAGGGAGGGGGCTACGACACATGGCTTCTGCACTCCTGATAAATTCTATGCCAAAAACCAATAGCAAGACTCCACTGTCCACAGGCTATGCACTCCATCTGCTTGGAGACTGAGGAATACTGGCTCATCCCAGTGGGCACAGGCTACTTCTACTGAACTGAGAAAGTGTCCCTCAGTGTCCACCTGCTGGTTGGTGAGCATATACCCCTTTGTCTGGATTGGCTTGGAAGGACGCCCTGGAATCTACGTTTGTACCTGAGCCAATGGAGAGTTAAGCAACTTAACTAAGCTACAAGGAGTGCCGGTGAGAACTGAACCCGGTCTTTTTAGGTTACCAAGCTGCTACTCAAACCACTAGGCTACTCCTCTACTCTTGATCCCTTCTAAAGTTATCTTCCCCCCCCCCCTTGAACACACTCCCCATAAAGTACAGTAGAATCGAGAGGTGCCTAAAGTCATCACTTAATGGGTAGAATGAATAATCTATTACATTATCCAGAACCCTTCTCTTTGCACCCAATCCAGTCCTGTTGGTGCAATGACATCAAGACAGATCAGTGTAAGGAGCTCAGCTGCATTCAAAAAGGAAGAAGTATTGTGGTGAAGAACAGAGAAGATTTCAAGAGAAGAGAGGGAATGTTTACAAGACACAGCAGAGAATGGAGTGGAAGAAGCAAGAGAAGAAATTTGCTAGGATTGTTATAAACAAAATTAAAAAGAGAGAATGTACATCATCAAGCCTTACAGTCAGGTTTATCCTCTTGGGCACATCTTCAGAGTCTATGTCTGCCTTGACTGCCAGGGGCATATTGAACATGGCCATCCTCATTGGTTTAACCTGGCTGGAGGCTGAGGGACAGAAGCACATGATAAGTCTTCATCTCATCCAAAAATGAAATCAATATACAAGAAGGAAGTTATATAATACCTATCCTATGAAGTGTATCCCAAAGCTCTCTGTAGGTCAGAGTTTGTGGTAGAACTTAGACACGAATTCTTGAGTCTAACTAAATTTCTAAAGCTTTAACCACTGGTGGTGTTTATAATTCTGGTTGTGCATAAAGGATTCTTTCTTCCAAACGCTGGCCTATCTAAGGGATGTTGGAATCAACTGTTACTGATCGAGAGTGGGTTTGTCCCAAGAATCAGACAAGTTTGATAAGGGATGTGCATAAGCAAACGTTTGGCTCGTTTTGGGAATTTTCAAAGATGTTTTCCAAATTTCTGCCATTTTTTGCTTCATTCTATGCATTCAGTTTATTAAAAAATAAATTTAATACACATTAACTTGAGTCTGTCTACACTGAATTTCTTAAGATAAGACTTTAGGGATGAGCTTTGAGTAGCATAACTCTTCCTTTCAAACAGGATGAACCTAAAAGGTTTGTCCCACTGTAAAAACTGCTCAAAGTTTATCTATGAAACTAACCTGCTATTTTCAATGGGGCACAACCAAAGCCATTTTTGCTGCACCGAAGTTACATTGTGCTCGTTTTGTCACAGTGTGATAGAAGTGAAGCGTTTCAGATTGTCACCAATGTGGCCGCTTCCCTCGTCGTTCTCTGTATACCAGGGGGCAGCTTTACTAAAGGGCACACCATTAGTACACATCTGAGCCGCAAAACAAGCACAGAGGCCCACATTAACATTTGGGGATATGTGCACCCATCCCCCTGCTAGTGTATCGGTAATGCACCACACCGTGCTAAGAGGCATGCAGGTGCACTGAAGGCCACCTCAAGGGGTGACAGTAAACACATGCATGCTAATGACAACATTAGTGGTTAGCAAATGACCAGAACACCCATGTTAACCGCAATGTACCATCAACGCCCAGTTACAATCCTGACCCATTCAGTTCCTGCCCAATCACACACTAATCAGTTAGTGCGAGACTTTTATTGTGAGGTCCCCATGCTAACAGCGTGGTTTAGTAAACATGTCCCCGGATGACAGAGATTGTGTCCTGTGAGTGAAATCCAAGAAACATTTGCATCCTAAATCCAAAGGCAGTTCCATCGCTGTTAATTCTTGCCTACCAAGTCAGGAAAATGCAAGGACTATTTTCAATACAGATCAAATACTAGAATCTCTAGTCATTCATTACAAAGTATGGAAATATTTTTCAAGGAAAACACAGAGCAGAGAGTGAAAAAAAAGAGGAGTTAGGTAACTAAGCTTTTCTTTTAAAAGGGACAGAGGTCACTCAACATGGTGGACTCTAGGCCAAATGCGTCAGTAGCTTATTAATTGAGCCCCATCAGTATTTCCAGCACAGAAGGGATACAAGAGGTGTAAATAGCCCTGGGTGCATCATAACTAAAGCCTGCTTTTGTGGTTTTGACACAGAACTATATGAAGAGTTAGTATCCCGAGTGAAAGAAAGAAAGGGCTTTTGCTGTAATTCCTGCAACTCTTCCAAGAGCCTTATGTTCACAGTTACAATGCAAAATCAAAACCCAGCTTTCCTAGGGGTTCAGGGCATAGGTGGAAACAGGTCCGTACCAAGGTGGAAATGAGCCCTGTGCGACTAATGAATCTGATGCCTGCCTGCCCCTCCCTCCACCCAGTCACATTCAGTAAAGTTAAATTAGACCTTATATGCTAATTGGCGTTCCTTGAGGAACTCCAGTCCAGTCCTGTACTTCTGGGCTAAGCTCCTCTTCCTGCAACTTGGAGATTGAGAATGTCATCTTTTTTATGATACAGGTGTACTTAAGCAGCTGACACCGCCTACCAGCTCCAGTAACCTATTGACAAAGCAGACTCACAGAAGCAACAAGTAGCTAACAGTAACCAAAAAAAACTTCTATGCCTCTTCCCCCCAGAGAAGGAATTCCCATGTTCCTTCCCCCAACAAGGCGGCTTACGTATAAACTGCCTGAGAAACAGGGCCATCAACCAGACTACCGAAAATCTTGACAGCACTCCCGCCGAACCTGGTCACCGTAACAGACAATGCTGTGACACCTTGCCCTCCCACTTTTCCAACACTCCTGACACTCCTAATCAGGTATGGCCCACTCAGGCCCGGGGACACAAGGCAGGCTATTATGCACAGCTCATCAGGGAGGGATCCGGGACTGGACTGGAGTTCCTCAAGGAATGCCAATTAGCAGGTAAGGTCTAATTTAACTTTATCATCCCTCCAGTCCAGGCCCACACTTCTAGGATGTAACAGAGCAGTTTTAGTTACAGGAGAGACCTACAAAATTGGCCTGAAGCACTGCAGACCCGAAACGGGCATCCCCTACCGCTTGCACATCCAGACGATAATGCTTAGCAAATGTATGGAGGGAAGTCCACGTGGCTGCCCTAAAGATCTCGACTGGCAATGTAGGAATGAAGGTACCTGGGCAGGTACAACAGGAGCACCAAGCTGCACTCCGCCCAGGAGGCAGACTGCGCTTGTGTGGAACGTGCCTGCAATCCCGCCGGTACTGCTTTTCCCTTCAAAATGTACGCTGATGCGATCCAATGCAAAATCAATGCCTTGGCTGCTACTTCACCCTTCCGCAGCCCCCAAAAAAGTATAAAAAGGCAATCTGATCTGAGAAACAAGGCCGTCCTCTTCAAACAAACACTGCAGCAATCTCGAAACATCCAAGAGCCGCAACTGCGGATCCTTAGCCTCACTCCCTGCCCGTTCTAGAGCCGGCAGGGCCACAGGCTGGTTCACATGAAAAGCCAATACTACCTTAGGCAAAATTGAGGGTACCGGATG
Source organism: Ichthyophis bannanicus (assembly GCA_033557465.1). Classification (NCBI taxonomy): domain Eukaryota; kingdom Metazoa; phylum Chordata; class Amphibia; order Gymnophiona; family Ichthyophiidae; genus Ichthyophis; species Ichthyophis bannanicus. The sequence goes on along the minus strand of CM066050.1, from coordinate 68,174,006 downwards.
GAGAATTACCCTCTCTTTCAAGACAGAAAGGAAAGGGTCCCAACAAGATAAGGATTGAAGTTCTGAAATCCTTTGCGCTGAGCAGTTTGTGACCAGGAAAATAGTCTTAAGGGCAAGTCCTTCAGCAAAGCCCGACTCAGTGGTTCAAAGGGCTCCCCTGTAAGGGCCACCAATACCAGATTGAGATCCCAGGTCGGCACCACCAGCCTCCTCGGCAGGCGAAGGCGTCTCACAGTCTTCAGAAACCACACCATGTCAGAGTGTGAATCTAACGACACTCCCTGGACCTTACCTTGATGGCAGGAAAATCGCTATCACTTGCACCTTCAGGGAACTGGCAGCCAAGCCCTTCTCAAAACCGGTCTGTAAAAATGCCAGGATGTTCAGCACTGTAGCCGAGGATGGACAACATTGACTTTCCTCACACTACACCTCAAAAATGCGCCACATGCAGATGTACAATAGGGAGGTGGACCTCTTCCGGGCCTTCAGCAACGTGGTGATAACCCTCCCTGAGTAGCCCCTCTTCTTCAAATGTGCCTTTTCAAGAGCCATGCCATAAGCATGAATCGATCCACCTGGGGCATTCGCACTAGCACCCGAGTCAAGAGATCCTCTCACGCTGGAAGTCTCCACAGCTCCTGTGTCACTAGCCGTGTCACTGGCGCCTTGGCCAATCCAGGGTGATCAGGATGACCAACCCCCAGGTGTGCTTCGATCTGCTGCATGACCCTGCCTATGAGTGTCCACAGAGCAAAAACAGAGCAACCCTCTGCACCAGGAGGTCCAAACCTTCTGACTTCCATTCTCTTCTCCTGCTGAAAAACTGGCTTGCTTTGGCATTCTTGAAGGTTGCCATTAGATCCATGATCGGTGTGCCCCATCTGCGTGCCACCTGCGAGAACACCTCCTGCAGAGCACCCATTAGCATCAGTCTACTCGCACCCAACTGAGGTAATTTGCCGTCATATAGTCTATGCCCGCCACATGTGCCACCAACAAGGCTTGGAGATAGCTTTCTGCCCACAACAGCTGCATTTTGGCTTCCTCTTCCAAAGCCACACTGCCTGTGCCTCCCTGGCAATTGATGTAGGCCACTGTGGTGGCATTGTCTTAGAAGTCCCGGACCATCTTCCCGTGCAACCAGGCCCATCTCTAGCCTGTTGATTGATTAAGTAGCTTCCTGTGGGTCCCACTGTCCCTGAGCAAAGTGCCTTTCGCAGTGGGCTCCCCAGCCAACCAGACTGGCATCTGTCAGAGGTATCCACTGCAGTGACTCGAGGGGCATTCCCTCCTCCAAACATCCCAGGAGAAGCCACCACCTGAGCGCCCTCCTGGTCACTCGAGGACAGGGGAGTCTCTGCGTCAAGGGATACCTTTGATGGGATCATCTGCGGAGTAACGCCCTCTGCAAGGGGCGCATATGTGCTCTGGCCCAGGGCACGAGCATCACTGCCATGGTTCCCAGATAATGCCAGGCTGTCAGCTCCCACACCCTTAGGAACTGCCGCACCAACCGCTGCAGTCCCTGGGCCCCATGTCTCAGAAGGAAGACTTTCCCTACGTGGGTGTTGAAGCATGCTCCCAGATACTCAAGCTGCTGGGATGGCACTAAATGACTTGGCCCTGTTGATCACCCAGCTGAGACACTGCAGGAACTCTACTACGCTCGCCGTTGCTCGTTCACTCTTGTCCTTGGACTCTGCTTGAATCAGCCAGTCATCGAGGTAAGGGTGCACCAAGATCCCTTCCTTGCATAGCGCTGCTGCTACCACCACCATGACCTTGGTGAAGGTAAGAGGAGCTGTTGCTAGTCCAAATGGCAAAGCCCAAAATTGGAAATGTGCCATCAGCACTGCAAAGCGGAGAAACCGCTGATGATCTGAGCGGATGTGTAAATACACTTCCGTGAGATCAAGAGGGGTCAAGAACTCGCTGCTCCTGACCATCACTATGACTGACTGCAACATTTCCATGTGAAAACGTGGTACCTTCAGACAACGGTTCATCCACTTGAGATCAAAAATCGGCCAAAAAATACCCTCCTTTTTGGGAACCACAAAATAAATGGGAATACCAACCGGAGCTGCACTGGTCTTGGGGAACGGGTACCACGGCCCCTAACTGCCAAAGTCTTCTCTACTGCCATCACCTTGCTTCGCATCCTGTGGGGGAAGTGAATGAAAGACTGGCCCACCGGATGTGCGAACTCCAGCGCATAGTCTTCTCGGATAACCTCCAGGACCCACTGGTCGGATGTGATTTGGACCCAGGCAGGGTAAAAATCCTGCAGCTGACCTCCCACGGGCTACACTGCTGCCTGGGCCCCCCCTCGCCTCACTGTGCGTCTTTGGGCCCGAGGAGGAGGAGACCCCAAAACCCCTACCAGCTCCTCAAAACCCCTGGCCTCATGAGGGAAAACACCCCCTCTGATAGGGAGCCAAACGGGACATACAAAAATGCTTAAAGTCCCACAGCTGACCCCACATAGGAGGGGCGCCATGACTCTGTTTTTGCTTGCCCTTGGGTAGACGTCCACCCTTGGACTCTCCCAAGTCCTTCACCAACTTGTCCAACTCCTCTCCAAACAGGAGTTTCCCTCTGAACAGCAGCTTGCTAAGCCAGGCCTTGGAGGAACCATCCACCGCGCAATTCTGAAGCCAGAGATAGCGTCGTGCTGCGGCCACTGAGGCCATACTCTTGGAAAAACCTCTAATGAGATCGTAGCAGGCATCGGCAAGGTATGATGATCTCTATTCCAACTTGGCTGCCTCTCCTGCTGGGTCCCTATTTATTTATTTTTTATTTATTTATATTATTTCTATACCGCGCTATTTAAAATCAGCACGGTTTACATTTAACAACCAATTGCACAAAGCAGCGGAACATGCGGTGTACATTACATATAACAGGTTTTACAACTTGGGTTAACAGGTGTAACTATATACACTATGTACAACTGATCTGTTCTACTTCTACGGAGCACATGAATGCTCACTGAAACTATTCACACATTTATATACAGGTCTGGGCAGTCGCGTTCATAATGTGGGTATGTTATCATGCCCTGAGTGTATCGGTGGTGTCCTTGATGTTGGCGGGGGGTAAACTTGGTTGTGTTGTTCCATTGGGCCGGGAGTAATTTAGGAGGAACAAATGGTGCTTCAGCGCCTTCCGAAATTGGGTGAGGTCAGGTATTGCCCAGATGGGGGTAGGGAGGGCATTCCAGAGCATAGGTGTGTAGAATCTGAATGCTCTGTTCCTTGCTGCCTGGGAGCATTTAGTTATTTCTCTAGGTATTACAAGGGTGTTTATAGCGAATGACCTTCTGGCCCTGTTTGCAGGTATGGGTAGGATAAGGTCTGTTAGAGAAGAGGAGAATAGGTTGTTGATGGCTTTGAAAGTCATTAGTAAGACTTTGAAAGTGAGTCTACAGTGGATCGGCAACCAGTGGAGGTGTTTTAGGACCGGGGTGATGTGGTCCCTTCTGGAAGCTCCATGAAGGACTTGGGCGGCTGTGTTCATGGCCAGCTGAGGGGGGGTGGGAGTTCAGGGTGTTCTTGGGAAGTCCCTGCAGGATAGTGTTGGCATAATCAAAGTGCGGGGTTACCAATGCTTGAAAGATTGTCCGAAAATCATCGGGTTCCAATAGGGGTCGCAGGTGGCGGATGGTTCGTATCTTATTATAGATTGCTCTGACTGTATTGCTTATGTGTGCCCTCATGTCCAGATGCTGGTCGAGGGTGATCCCCAGGTAGCGGATGGTGGGCTTGGTCAAGAGCTCCGTATCTCTTACTCTTATTGATGTTGGGGGGATGAAGGAGTGATTCTTCGTGATGAAGAGGACATCGGTTTTCTTGAAATTAATTTTGAGGCTCTGTGTGTGGAGCCAATCTGCGACAACCTCGAAACATTTTGTCAGGGTCGAGAAATCGGGTTGGTTGATTGAGAATGGAGCGAAGAGTAGCACATCGTCGGCGTACACTAGGCAGGAGACCTTGAAGGAACAGATGATTGCGCAAATGGGTTGCATGTATAATATTATGTTGAAAAGGAAGGCTGAGAGTGATGATCCTTTGGGGACCCCTTGCGTTTGTTCAAATGGCTTGGAGGTCCCTGAGTCAGTTCTTACCTGCTGCCATCTATCTGTCAGGTATGACTTGCACCAATTCAAGGCTGAGCCGTGGATTCCCCTCTCTTGTAGCCATGACAGAAGCGCCTCATGGTTGACCGAGTCAAAAGCGGCAGCAATATCCATGAAGATTAAGGCGTATCCTTTACTGCTGTTATTGATCCCTGAGATTAGGGTGCCGAGTACTGTGGTAAGGAGGGTCTCAACGCATTGGGATTCTCGAAATCCATGTTGACACGGGTCCAGTGGGGCAGTAGTTGCATCACCTGAATCCAGAACCCACTGCAATCAGTGGAAGCAGGCCCTTGCCACCCAGGGCCCACAAACAGAAGCCTATAATGAGACAGCATTGATATCAAAGGTTTGCTTTAACAAGGTGTCCAATTTCCTATCATGGACATCCTTGAGCGCCATACTACCTTCTACTGGAATTGTCTTCTTGGTCACTGCCGCATCCACCTTCGGAGACTAGAGCACTTCTCATTCCTGCTCTGGAAGAGGATAGAGGTGCGACATCGTTTGCACCCCTCGGAGACCAGCCTCTGGCAGGTCCCACTCATCGTGTATCATCTGCCTGACCACTCTATGCACTGGAAACACTTTATGCAGCTTCTGCACCGCCTGGAGTAAAGGATCCTCTAACGCCTCTTCTTCCACCGGGAGTCCTGTGGGCATATTTAGGGCCTATAAGGACTCCGCAATGAATGCCAGGAACTCTTCCCGGCGGAAGACCCATACAATCCACATATCTCTCCTTCCTCCAGCTCTTCTCATGACACATCTAACTCCATGTCCATGTCCATGTCCTCTCCCTCAGACCTTCTGACAATGGCGACTGCTCTCCCCAGGCTTCAGAAGATCTAAGCCTCTTTGATGCTTCCACCACAGGCTCACCCCCTTTCATGTCCGCTGACCTTTTTCGGCTGTTCTCCTGTGCCACCGAGCTGCTGCCCATACAGAAAGCCCTATACAATAGCAGGACAAATTCTGGTGAAAACCCTTCTGGGGCTTCCCCATCCCCCAGGACTTGATATGTGGATGGCCTAGGCGAAGGCTGTGATCTGTTCACCAGCTCTAGCAGTGGCAGAATGGTCCCCGCTACCCTGGGGGACTGTTCTCTGCCGTGTCCTGCAGCGTCTCTGAGGTACGCTCCTATTCTGCGCCATGTAGGACCTGCTCCACAGACCAGGCCTCTGCCTCACACCCGCGGCACACGCCAGTGTCTGAGACTGCCCCTCTCCGAGAACTGCGCACTAAGCACTGCGGCCAGGTGGGCATGGTCAGTGAGCTATTCCGTACTACCAGCCTAGCCCAAAGCCAAACTTAAAACAAAAATGAACTTAAATTTAAATTAAAATTAAAAGCCTTAGTTCTGGGCTGAAGAACAGGAAGCCCCCTAGGCCATGCTCTCTCTCCTCCTTTCCCTGCCCCCCCCCCCCCCCCAGCACTCTCCGAGAGAATAATTTTAAGAGGAAATAAACAAAAACTAAACAGCCTTAGGACAAACGGGTGGTAGCAGAGGCTGCCAAGACAAAAAACAAGAGATTTTCCCACACTAAGCTGCCTCCAATTAACTCTCCTCCTGGCAGCGTCTAGGCCGCTGAAACCACATAGTCTGCAGCCATGCACCCAAGCGACTTCTCAAAGTCTGTTACCTGCGATATTGACTCCATGGGTGAAGATTCACTTTTCCTTTTCTTTTCCTCTGCCGCTCTTTCCGGCGGAAGTGCTGTCTGGCGGCTTTGTGCTTGGCACCTTACCCAGTAACTGGTTTGGAAGCCGCCTCACTCTTGCTGGCCCTTTTCACTGCCCTTTAAAAAAAAAAACAAAGCCTTCTTGCTCACTCCCTCCGGAGCTTTCTGCTTCTATTTCTTTCTTTCTTTGTTTGTATATTTTTAGCTACTACCAAACAAAAAGGGATAAGGCAAAATAAATACAAACCCCCCTAACTCTCTCCTTAGTTATTCCTCCAGAGAGTCCAGCACCCTGGCACACTGCTTCGTCCAGCTGCTTGGAGACTGAGCATACTGGGTCTGGTATGCGGTGCCATCGGTGTCATCAAAAAGATGGAATGCTCAGTCTCCAAGCTGCTGGAAGAGGAGCACTACCTAGAAGTGCAGGATTGGACTGGGGGGACGATAAGAAACTCACTGTTCCTGGAAATCCGGTAATGATATCAGCGGCCCCTCCTGAGCTTGCACCCTACGTGGCCGCACCGCTCACACAGCCCTTGATACGGCCCTGTGTGGAAAGTACTGATTCCATAACTGCAGAGCCTCGGTCAGAAGCTTTCTTTCACAGTTTCCTTTGCAAGCAGATAACTTAAAAGTCACAAAACAGAAAACTATTAGGTTTTGTTTTCTTAGCGGCTGCTCCTGCCCTTACGAGCCCCTTCCCACCCCGGGCACTGGCTGCAAGTTACTCATCATCCCTTTATTGCACAATTGATCCTTCCCTTTTTTAGTGGGGGCCACAGGTGAGAATGGGGCTTCCTTTATTATATGCTCTCTCCTATCATCCTGCATCTACTGGAAAAGTCTTTTGATCAAACAGTACCATATAATTTTCTCCTGCCATGCTCTTGGCTCAATGGGCATAGGATGCTCGAGTCATCAGGACTTATCGCCTTGGTCACCAAAATCCATTTTCCCCACTTCACAGTAACCCAGGGAAGAGGGAGCTCCAAGGACACTGTCAGCTCTGGGTATCTTAATGTCAGACCCCCTCTGTTAGTGCCCAGACATATCATGCCCTGGATGACAGCCTCAACCTTTCCTTTTCTTCTTCCTATGCCATAATTGTCCATGCAATTGGGTCCTATATGCTGATGGAGAATGATAGCGGTACATACTATCTTTTGATCTGAATCCTTAACATTCTTCACAATCTAGGCCCCTGCAGACTTGTGTTTTCCAATGATATTTAAAGAAAAGAGCAGAAGTTGGAGAAGGGAGGCACAGAGAAGACACTAACGTCCATTAGGCAGCTTTCTCTGCATTGACTCAAGTTGCAGCTTCTTCGACACTGTACTCAGTTTGTTGATCTCTCCCTGCTGCTGCATCACAAAGTAGACCGTGACGGCCTGTCCAGCTATCATCAGAGCCACAAAGATGGAAATGGCAGAGTACACTGCTCCTCGCTTGCAGGGACCCCTGTGGGAGACACAAGAGAAATTCATCTCCAGGGTAAGTCTCGATTCCTAGGCGTGCCACCGGATGTTTGAAGATGGGACATTTTCCATGCAACAGTTCAGAATATCACTTATTCATTAGGCACAAGTATGGGTTTTTGTCATGTCATTTTTGTTTTGTTGGTGTGATTTTTCAGGGGATTTTGGGTGCATATTTTCCAACAGTGCATTAAACACTAAAATGTTTTAGTATGTACTATTGGTAGTGCACACTAAAAACGGACACCATATTAACTAAACCCATATGTTAACTTTATAGAAGATACCCTGGGCTTTAGGCTCTTAGCTAGCCCTGTGCGAGCAGTGCGGCCACACAGGGCGCAAAGGCTTAAGGGGTGCATTTTAGCTGTCCTCCGTTGCCTGCCGCTGCCACTTTCTCTTATTTCAGTGGCGGCAGGCAATGGCAGGACAGATAAAATGTGCCCCTTAAGCGTTCTGCTGGCATGCTAAGCAGATTTTTTTCTTCTCTTCTCTTGCAGGGAGGGAAAGATCTGCTTAGCATGCTGGCAATTTGCACATCGGGCGCGCCTCTTCTCTTCCGCCGCAGGGGGGAGGGTGCACCCGATGTGCAAGTCGCACAGGGCGCGATCTTCCCTCGGTACAGCCCTGCTGGGCTTGTGCTCTATCCCTCTCACAATTTTACCCCAGCCCACTGCCTGGCAGTGTTTTGGAATACACCAGTGAGTAGAGATTACTCCTGTCCCATCTCAATCTAGTGGTCTTCTTAATTATTTGCACTTTTTGTGTATGTTTTTTGAAATCTACTGAGAACCAGTTGGATTAGCAGCGTATAAGTTTCAACTAAATAATTCAGAAGACTGCTCCAAGAGTGTTCCTGGAGTCGTCCTTTTTTGCCCAACTAGAGTTAGCTGCTTTGTGTATTGAGAAAGTTAAATTTAAACAGTAAGTGAAGGAGAATTTTTTTATAGCTACGTTTTAATCAGCTAACGCCTAAAGTTAGCCAGTTAAGCCAACATTTCACAACTTTCTTCAAGCCCAAGGTACACATGTATTTTCAGAAATGTGTGGCACGCCAACCTCTATTGAGCAGGCAGTGTGGACACGGGAGAGTTCTACTATTCATCCTTTCTATAGCTCCACTAGGCATATGCAGCATTGTATACATTAGACAGTCTCTTCCCCATATAACCTACAAACAGAACATACAGCTGGAAAATTCACTGATGAATATCTATTGTGCTGTTTCAGCTCAAAAGCAGCAGAAAGAAAGCAGTGCATAAAGCTTAAATATTTGTCCCTGCTCCACAGAACCTCTATTCCGGCACTCTCTTAAAGCCCTTTACATTCTGTGGTCAATCTTGCTAAGTGGCCATCTGCAGATAGAGTAGATAATGCACTGGTACTCTTATGCTACAAACCATATATTTAAATCAAAGGGTATACAGAGAATATGCCAATGTTTTTCAATGTGTTGCTTTTTGTTGTAACAGCAAAACTGTTAATACTGGATAAATTCTTTATCCTTTTTTTTTTTCGTACATCAGAAATGTTCTTTCACAACTGCTATTCAAATAAACTTTTTTTTTCTTTGTTTGTCATTGTATTATGCAGGGCTGGCCCATACACTATGGTTGCCTAGGACTGCATATCCTGGTGGGTGGCATCGCTAACCCAACCCCCCCCCCCCCCCCCAGCAGCAGCTCAACTGCCACTTTGTAAGCATTTTAAAGCTTGCAATGACGCTACACAGTTCCAGCCTGCCACTCCTGCCCCCTCCAGAAAGCTGCATCAGAAGTGGGCAAGAGCGCCAGGCTATGAGCCTGCATCCGTGTGTGCACTTTAAGGACCAGCACAACACTTCAGCCATTGCTGATGCTGCCCCTTCCCTCCCTGCGCTGAAGCAGCATGCTGGGCCGGACATCAGAGCAGTTGGGGGGGTGCAGGGGCGGCAGTACTGAGGGTATGCCTAGGATGCAGAAATCCTTGGACCACCACTGGTGTTATAGAATATCCATAGTTTCAGAGTGTCTGTTATCTGTGGGGCAGTCTCTCTAAATGGGTTGGTTTTGTGCAGTTATGAACTTCGCTTCTACCCAGGGTACATGGAGTATGATCTAGGCAGACTCGATGGACCATACTGGTCTTTATCTGCAGTCATATACTATGTTAGTATGTCTCTCAAATTTACTGCTGATGCTCGGGGTAGTACTTGTATGTGCCAAAGAGCCTCCCACTGGTGTTCGTAAGATACTACATGTACTGTATGGGTTATACTGATCCCATGCCTGATCACAAAGGTCTGCCTAGCAGCATATGATGTCATGCATATATTACTTTTAGATTGGCTCTTGTTCTTCTGTGCCTGGATTTTGTCATTTCCAGCTACCTGTGTTTGCAGCACTTCAGGTTAAATCGTCAAATTTAAAGAAGATTGTTTGTAGCCAAACAGATTAAGGGTCCCTTACCATGCGATTAGCAGCAAAACTTTGTGGAAATATTTCTTTACAGAAGGAGTGGTAGATCAGTGGAATAGTCTCCCAGTGGAGGTAGTAGAGACAAAGACTATCTGAATTCAAGAAAATATGGGACAAACGCAGATCTTTAAAGGGGAAAAAAGGGACTGTAGATCTTAGTAGTTTGGTATGGAAGGGTAGACTAGCCAGTTATACTGAGAGTTAGGGAGAGAGAGGAGCAAGTTCCCACTAATTAGTACCCAATCAGTAGCTAACATGTGTATGCGCTTATCATTCTCAATTGTGAGTTGCCCCAGGTTAACCGGTTAGCAGCCTTTAATGAAGGATTTCCTACGTTTTAATCAATTTGGGGTTAAAACCCGGACCATATCCTGAAAATTACAAATGAAAACGTACTTTGCATATTTTTATTACAACGGTATGCATTTATATAATGTATTAAAACCACAAAGAAAGTGAATCATATACAAGCTGTAAAGAAAATCCTGCAACCACATATTCAAGAAATCTTTTCAAAATCTGCATTCGTACCCGTAGCATCTGGGAAATCTGCCAATATCCGCCCCCCCCCCCAAAAAAAAAATCAATCGGTGCATGTATTTTTATATAAGCATATATCTATACCTCAAAATTCATAAGCAGCTTATCCAGAAATCTGGATACACCCAACTGTAACCTGCCTTGCAGATACAGCCCACAATATTATCCAACTGCTCTGCTTCATATTAACTTCGGAATGAAGTTTCACCTTTACCTGGATTGAAGCTCTGTCTCCTCCCTACTTTTGGTATAATGCAGCTCCTTATTTCTTTCACGACATAAACTAAAGGCTGTGTTAATGCAATTAGCTAAGTACTGGAGGAATGCAAAGGACAAAAGAGAAAGCAGAGACCCATCTGGGGACACCGGACATTAAGAACGGTCAGAAAGAAGCGTAACAAGAGAATTGGCGCAACATCCAACAGCACTAATTGATAAATCAAAATCACGTGTTTAGCGCATCTCTGATCCCTGCCGTCCTGTTTGTATTTATTGCTCTCTCTCTCTCTCTCCAGTCACTCATTTAAGAACAATTTCAATAATATTACCGCTGTTGTCCTGAGTCCATGCCAAGGACAGTAGACGAAGGGACGTCCCCGTTAGGCAGTAAGTCTTGCCTGTCCTCTGCCATCGAGAAGTGCTGCTGCTTCCACCGATCTGAGCTCGCTCTCGGAAAGCTACTGCTAAAGAAGACGCCTGATCCTGCAGTTCAAAGCCGAATGAAATATCCCCCACTGAGAAGTGAAAGCAAGGTGGACGCAGAAATTGGAAATACCCCACCACCGGAGGGGCCGGCCCCTCTCCACACAAGCCAATGGATCTGTGCGAAGGCTGTAACTGAATAAGGGAACAAAAATTTCTATTTGCCAGCTAGACCGCGTCACTTGTTTCCATGCAAGACTTACTGGAGACGAACCACTAGCACTAAGCACTTGAGAATCTGAGCTGCATGCCATACGGGGTGCTGGGCAGAGCTGGCCCAAACTCTAGGGCGGTCGCCTAGAGCAGAAGCTTTGGGTGGGGGGGGGGAGGGGTGGGGGAGGGGTGGGGGGGGGGCAAAGAGCACCTACAGTTAAAACAAAGCAGTGAGTCCCAGCAACCAGAAAGGGACCGATGCAGAAAGACTAATGCCCCTTTGTGCACGTAGAATGCAACTTATATGCACAAGTTCCGCCACACCAAATGCAGTAAAACGATTGATGTACGCCTAAACAGCAAAGGAAAAGTATGTGCACACAGCAACGCTAAGCGTATTTAAATTATATGCAAATGAGCTGCACATATTAAAATAGCATGCTAATAAGCTCTGCACCCAATGCAGAGAAACGCATAGAGGATTACATAACCAGCAGGAGCACCAATATTGCTACACTTGGTCTTATCTGTGTAGGGAAAGACTGTTTCAAAGTATATACTGGTGACCAGTTACCTTTGACATTAAAATTTTCTGCGTGAATCTTTCAGCTTATAAGCAAAAATTTGGTATTCAAGAACAAATGTCTTTTGCTTCTTATCCTTATGTGTTTTTGGTACTCATTTATGTACAGGTACAGAGAAGAGCCACCAAAATGGTAAAGGGGATGGAAGGCTACTCCTATGAAGAGAGGCTACAAAGGTTAGGGCTCTTCAACCTGGAAAAGAGACGGCTGAGGGGAGATATGATAGAGGTCTATAAATTAATGAATGGAGTGGAACGGGTAAACGTAGATCGATTGTTTACCTTATCAGAATATAGAAAGACTAGGGGACATGCAATGAAGCTACAGGGTAAACTATTTAAGACAAATAAGAGAAAATATTTTTTCACTCAACGTGTAGTCAAACTCTGGAATTTGTTACAGGAGGATGTAGTAAGAGCTGTTAGTGTAGCTGGGTTTAAAAAAGGTTTGGACAAGTTCCTGGAGGAAAGGTCCATAAACCATTATTAAGAAGGGACCCAGGATATCAATGCTTGACCCAATACAAGCATTGTGGAACCTTTGTCTTTTGGGGAAACTGCTAGGTACGTATGACCTAGATTGGCCACTGTTGGAAACAGGATACTGGGCTTGATGGATCTTGGTCTGACCCAGTATGGCATATCTTATGTTCTTATGTATCTTTTATTTTAGCTCTCTTGTTGTGATTTTATTAAAAAAATGTTTTGGGGCAAAATAGTATTGATTCTTATGGGGTGAGCGCCAAAAGCCCCTGCATGTCCTGTGCATATAATGTGAGCATTTGACATTTATGTGTATGCATATATGGCCACTTGTAGCATGTCTGTTGTTTGCGCATGCGTTGGCTCGCCTCCTTTCAATTTTACACCAATGTTTTGTACACAGCTCATTCGCATACACGCCCTTTGATGCATACCAGCACTGAAGTCTCATGCTATCAATACGGTATGAAAATGCATACACAGCTAATACCACGGAATTCAGCGCCGGCTTTCTGCATCAGCCTGTAAGAACCCAGCACTAAAGCTCTAGTGTACAGTTTCCTAACACAAGTTTAAAACAGATACTGTACTCAGCGATGCTTTAAGCAAACAGCATGCAAATGAGCAGTGCGCAAAAAGTCTAAGGAGAAAAATTCAGGCACATGCGCACGTGGGTCTATGCTAACAGCACCTATATCCTGTGCACAAAAAAAAAAAACATGGCACTTGTGTGCACGTGCTGGAATGCTAAGCTATACATAAATGCAATATCATTGTATGCAGAACCTTTGCCCAGAATATCATCATCTATAAACAGCGTCATTCTGCACAAAAATTCAGCACAGAATATTGAGGTTTACGTGCCTTCCAACATATGCGCAGAACACTGTTCCAGCCCACCTCCCCTGATGTTTTTTCCACCATTCCCTTCAGCAAAGCCAGAAAAAAATGTATGTGCGCTGTTAACTGAAAAAGAGTCATGAAATTCTTCACTAGCACTGCTACAAATGTATGAGCTAACCCTTTGCGTCTCCTCGGACTTTGCATTAAAATTGTAGCATTGAGTTCAATCTTCTGCTCTTCTGAGTAGTTTGCATCTGCGCTGCATAGCTAATCGCTTCATTACCATCCATTTAAATGAATTTAAATGTCCTCTGTGCTGCCATTAGCACAGTTCTCTGCACACTGATTATACTGCCATTAAATCCCTTTCTACCTTCTGTGCCTACACTAGTACAGAAACGGTCACCTGGCTAATAGCAGCACATTTTGCTGCATCGAGCTGTAAGTTTATTTTTCAAAAGTCAAAAAAATCTCAAATTGTGGATCATTTATTGGTTAGTATTTTGAGGGTACTTTTGTTCAAACAAGGCTGTGAGCCTGGAAACTGTAGGCAACTTCCCTCACTCACTATATTGCCTTGTTGTCGTTAAGTGCCATCGAGTCAGTGTTGACTCATGGCGACCCTCTGGATAGTTGTCCTAACATGCGTTCAGTCTTCAATCAGGCGGCTCATTGTTTATAGAGTAGCATCCATAGCTGCTGTTATTGTATCAATCCATCTCATTGCTGGCCTTCCTCTTTTGCGCTGACCTTCTATCTTGCCAAGCATGATGTCTTTCTCTAACATTCTCGCTCTTCGCATGATGTGTCCAAAGTATGAAAGTCGAAGTCTTGTCATCTGAGCTTCTAAAGAAAGCTTTGGTTTGATCTTCTCTAGTACTGCCTTGTTTGTTCTTCAGGTAGTCCATGGTTTACACAGTATTTTTTGCCAGCACCATAATTCAAAGGCATTGCTTTTCTTCCTGTCTATCTTTTGCATTGTCCAGCTTTCATATCCATAAGATGTTATTGAAAATACCATGACTTGGACAAGTCAAATCTTTGTCTGGAGAGAGACATCTCTGTTTTAATTTCTTTAGGAGTGGTATAGTTATGTTTCATTATATTGTACCAAACTGCATATGGGAATGCATTAAATAAAGTCTAAACTATCAGAGAACCACATATTGGTGCTTATTCTTTTTGTAGCTGGTCCCCTTTGGTTGAAAGTTACTTAAAACTATAAAACCTGAGTTGTCTGGAACACTAACCACAGCCGCATCATGCATCATAATTACTCACAGATCAATCCTGCTAGAAGAAAATTCCCATTGGTGAGTCTTGTTGCATCACTTGTATCCATGTGAGCCTAACTAAGAAAAGAAACAAGTGCCATTAGCGTCAATAGCAAGCAATTCTTCAAAAACTTTCACTGGCTGTACAGACAAGGGCGCCGATTAACTGATCTAAAGTTTTTTCTTCAGCATCACCTCAAACAGTAATGTCAACACAGAGACTGTAGCATACAGTGTAGAAGCAATAAATTAAACAGCCATGAAAAATAATCATTTGTTCTCCTGTAATGGGAGAAGACATATAGGGTTAGTTCTGTGATATTCTTGATCTTCTGGCTACAAGTACAGGGTTTGAGCTATGAGTTGAAAAGGGTCATTTCTTAATCTTTTGGCTGAGACTCAGATTTTGTACAGTAAGAAGTGGGAGGGATATGGGGGTTTAAGTCTCAGACAGGCCTTAATGACAGATAGAAACAGAAAAATGATGACAGAAAAAGACCACATGACCTATCTAGTCTGCCCTTCCATATCAGCAACTACAAGTCCCCTTTTTTCCTTTAGAGATCCTCTGTATTTGTCCCATGTTTTTTTAAAATTTAGATACTGTCCTCATATCTACCATCTCCACTGGGAGACTATTCCACAGATCCACCACTCTTTCCGTAAAGAAATATTTCCGCATATCACTCCTGAATCTATCCCCTTTCACCCTCATCCCATGTCCCCTCATAGAAGAGCTTGCTTTCAATCGAAAGAGGTTCTCCCCCTGTGCATTTATGCCATGGAGGTATTTAAACACTTAAAGTTCTAGCTTGCATACAACCCATGCCTAAAGAACAAATATGTAATATGAACAAAAAAAGGCCTGAAAACTGGGAAGAATTTTAAACAAGTACAAACCAAACGTTTTTACATGCAAAACCTGTTTCTGTCCAACTTTGTAATATTTTGTCAGTACATCATATTTTCTTTCTGATGCTACAGTGATGCATAAGAGGTTTATTTGAGGGCTGTCCTCAGGGCCTGGTCCATTTTCTCTCCTGCACTAGGGATGTGCATTTTGAGTGCACATTCAGCTTGTTTGGATTCCTAAAAATTTAAAGGGTGCACAGATCGCATGTACACTCATATACTTACAAATTAATGTGCCTACAATCAATTGCAAGGATATAGTGTGCACTTAAAATACAAAATATTTGATCTTTTAATTAATTTCACTTATCAGGAAGATTAATTTTATTACATCCATGAGTCATTCTGGAAGTTGCTTGTGGCTCCTTTCCACCCTCAGCATAGCAAAAGGTGCACGAAGCACCCGGTTATTGTGATGGGCCAAGGCCAGTGGAAATAGTAGAGGCATCTAATTCTCTGTTAACCAATCCCAAAAGGATTGCTTTAAGTTTCAGAAAGAAGTTAGTTGCGTGTGTTCTGGAGAAATTGAAGGGGATTCCCATATACATATTTACCACTTTCTCTCTTCCTGGCTTGACTGGTTTCCCCTTTCAGTTTGAACCTCACTGCAGAATGGTACCATGACTTCAAGACAATTATTTTATTATATAGAAACATAGAAACATGATGACAGAAAAAGACCACAAGGCCCATCTAGTCTGTCCTTCCATAACAACAACTACAACAGTCCACTTTTTACCTTTAGAGATCCTCTGTGTTGGTCCCATGCTTTTTTGAATTCAGTTACTGTCCTCATCTCTACCACCTCCACTGGGAGACTATTCCACGGATCCACTACTCTTTCCGTAAAGAAATATTTCCGCATATCACTCCTGAATCTATCTCCCTTCACCCTCATCCCATGTCCCCTCGTCGCAGAACTTGCTTTCAATTGAAAGAGGCTCTCTCCCTGAACATTTATGCCACGGAGGTATTTAAACATCTCAATCATATCACCTCTATCCCGCCTTTCCTCTAAGGTGTACATATTAAGATCCTTAAGTCTGTCCTCATATGCTTTATAATGAAGACCACTAATCATCTTAGTAGCACCCCTCTGTACCGACTCCATCCTGTTCACATCCTTTTGAAGGTGCGGTCTCCAGAATTGCACACCATACTCCAAATGAGGTCGCACCAAAGACTTATACAGAGGCATTATCACCTCCTTTTTTCTGCTAGCCATTCCTCTCCGTATGCACCCAAGCATCCTTCTAGCTTTTGCCGTCGCCTTTTCTACCTGTTTAGCTACTTTAAGATCATCGGATACAACTACGCCTAGGTCCCGCTCTTCTTTAGTGGACAAAAGTACTTCACCTCCTATGCTGTATTGCTCCCTTGGATTGCTGCAGCCCAAATGCATGACCTTACATTTTTTAACATTAAATCCCAGCTGCCAAATTCTAGACCATTCTTCAAGCTTAGCTAGATCCCTCCTCATGTTATTTACACCTTCCTGGGTGTCTACTTTATTGCAGATTTTGGTATCATCTGCAAAGAGGCAAACCTTACCCGACAGCCCTTCCGCTATATCACTAACAAAGATGTTAAAAAGAATCGGACCAAGGACAGATCCCTGGGGCACACCACTGGTAACATCCTTCTCCTCAGAGTGAGCTCCATTTACTTGTACTCTTTGTCGCCTCCCACCCAACCAACCAATTTCTAACCCAAGCAGTAACTTTAGGGTCCATCCCTAGGGCGCTCAGTTTGTTTATAAGTCGCCTGTGAGGAAGAAGATAAAGTGTGTGATCCTTGCTCTTCAGTGACATAAGTACTCATGACAGTGGAAACATACCACAAATGAACTGAATGTCATAGCAATAAGCATTTATATTTTGAACAGCAATAAGTAGCAAATCACTGTCTTATAATCCCCATTAGGAAGGGTCACACAAAGAAACAGCTATGCCATGATGGCTACCTGAGTAACAGCTATATAAAGCTGGGGCGTCACAGGTTTAAATACCAGCATGGAGTATTTAGCCTTTAATTCTTCTCAGATATACCATTACCACCAGCTATCAACTGTGTCAGTAAAGTGTGTTAAATGAAAATACCACAAAATATTTACAAAATTCCTAGGACAGAGGCAGAGTTAAGATGGCAGCACTGCAGGAGGTTCTCGCTTGGGCTGCTCCATGTGTTGTTTTTTTTTCTTCAATTCCCTATGGCTCCTAAGCGCAAAGGAAAGGGCCAAGTCAAGACAGCTAATACTGCTCCCTCTATAGCAGGACAGCAAAAGATCAAGGCACTCCTCCTGAAAGCCCTGGTGATGGAGAAAGCTACAAAGGAAGGCTCAGTTGTGCAAGACTCCAGTGGGGTGATGCCTATATGCGAGCAGGTGTCATTGTGTGAACAGTGGCTGCATCTGACTGGATCCCTGGCGAGTCTGGAGCAAGGTGATCCGAGCTCCACTTCTAACAGCCTACTGTCTGGTTCATGGTGGATGAAACAGGCACGAGTGCTGGGGACCCCACCTTGTGTTCTACTCCACTTGTCCTCAGCCCTGAACAAGCTCCTGCTGTCGGCTCGGATCCATTGAAGGCTGGTGTTGTAGTGGGGACTGAATCTATGGCCCTGGGTCCAGAGAGGAAAAGCCAAATGGAGGTTCTCCCTGCATCTATGGCAACTGAAGTTCCACCAGAGGTATCATTACACTCTATTTGGGCTATGCTAGTCAAACTCAATGGAACTGTATCCTATGTTCTCTGAATATTTCCATATTAGTTCAATTTGTTGGATAAGCTCCTCTCAACAAGAGACTCTGATTAGGGAGATCCAAGAGAAGCTCTCTACTATGGGGAAGGAAGTTAAGGAATCTAAAGAAATAATTGACCAGCTAGTAAAAGATAAAATACTGATTCATCGAAATAGAGTAGCTTGTGTTCAAACTGCTCTGTTAGGAACATTTTAAACATGTAAATTCTAACACAGTTTAGGACAACTATCCAGAGGATCGCTATGAGCTGACACCTACTCAACGGCACTTAACAGCAACAATAGTGTACCTAATATTTTACCTTTGGAACTGTTCAAAAAGTATTTGTGGGAAGTGCTACAAGTTTCTGGGTCGCCAGGAGTCAGGACTGACTCGAAGGCACACATTGCATTTTTGCTACAAGTTTCAGAGAGTACTTTCCCTCCAGTAAATAAGATTTATTTCAAACCCTATGGAAAGAATTCTCAAGAACCATCTAGAGTGTCTGGTAATTTTCAGGATTTAAGTAATTTCCTGGAAACATTAAATGAAGTTAAGGAAAGAGCGAGTCTGTTAAGGAACTTTGTGTTTGAATTGGACTTATCCAGAATTCTATCCCTCTTTTTTTAAGAAGATGGATTTGCCTTTTCTGAGGCAAACAATTAGGATATATCCTGATGTGACTCATTCTACTCAAGAGACGTTCATTTTTGTCCATGAGACAAGAGGCTTTATCGTTGGGAGCTAACCTTCCCCTGAGATAAAATTCACATAGGTAATAAAACATTTACAAGGCTAAGTACCAATATATCATTTTCTCTCCAGGGCATTGCCATGCTTGCTTAGAGCCGAAGATGATTTTGGTGTAGGGAGTTTCGGGCTTATGAGGGGCGGTAGATGCAAGGTTTGTGCGCAGGCTTAAGTGCTTATTGCCTGTATTTCCTTTTCTTCTTCTTCTTCGGTTTCTTTGTATGATCCCCATTTGTTTGTATCTCTGCCCCTTGCTTGACTGTGGTCTAGTGTTGGAGTGCTTATTCTAAATACATGTAATTATTGTCATTATGCACTTTTGTTACCTAAGCAAGTGGATACTTGTGAATTTTGTTTAAACTGCATATATATTATGGTTAAAAAATTTCTAGGGCATTGTACTAACTGGAGATCAATACTGCAACTTGATTCAGATGAACTTGCCCAGACTGAGGCATTTTGGTGATGGTAAACTGCAATCTGTGTATCTTTGTAAGTCAAACAGCATATCGTTGTTGTGTGTTGTCAAGTTAATGCAGACACCTGATAACCCTATGAATAGTTGGGACTATCCTCTGTGTTTTCTTGACAAGGTGGAACTAGAAGTAGATTGCCAGGCTTTCTACACAGTAAGACTACAGCACCTGATATTCTAGGGTGTTCTCCCATACAAGTACTAACCAGGCCCAACCCTGCTAAGCTCCCTATACAGAAATGAATATACATACAATGACTATCTGGATGGACACATTCATATTCTTCACTGGATTTATAGAGAAGATGAATATGGAAACTAAACCTGTTTCCCATAATGTGATCACAAATGCTATATTTGAAATTTAAATCAATCTGATGCTTTACCCCCAACTATCAGGTCATCTTTTAAATGTAGCTCAGACATGCTTAAGCAGAAACATACTGAGAGCTCCTCCCTTAAAAACACCGATGTGTGTAGTGTTGCTAGCTTTCTGACAGGTCACTGAGCTGGAACCATTTTGAACCACAGCACATTTGTAAATTTTGCACACTGTAACTAGTGTGAAAAGCAGAGGCCTGTTGGCTTTGACTCCATACCTTTTTTTTTGGTCATTAGAAAATGGGCACTGGGAAATATTGGAATTATAAAAGAAGGGGATAACACCCCCCAAATTCACAAAACAATTATTTTCTAAATATCTAATAAATTCTCCAGTCAGTCAGTCTTAAACCACAACCAAATCGTGTGTGTTCACCTCAGTGCAATAGGAGCACACCATCATGACTGCAGGGAGAAGACCATGTCAGCATATCCTCTGATAGGCCAATTCATGCAAGCCTCCTTTTTTTTCAAAGCCTCCAGTCAAGCCCCTACTGTCGCTTGTGACTGAACATGGTCATCGACCTACTCATGGGGGGGTCCTCTTTGAGCCACTAGAGGCCCTCTGAAGTTCTTGATCTGGAAGGTCATCTTCCTGGTGGCCAATGTATCAGTGAGCTCCAGGCTCCGGTCACACAGCCTTCATACACCAGTTTTCATCAGAACCAGGTGGTGCTCTGCATGCACCCCTGTTTTCTGCCAAAGGTGGTCTTGGCCTTTTGCCTCAACCAATCCTTTGTCTTTTCAATATTCTGTCCCTAGCCTCACACCATTTGCAGTGAGACAATATTGCACATGCTGGATCATAAACATATGCTAGCCTTCTACTTAGAGCACAAAAGCATACCATCAATCTACCACCCCCCCCCCCCCCCCTTCATCTGCTTTGACTCCAATAGGCTGGGTGTCACTGTTACAAAACGTATGCTATCCCTCTGTATGTGTTCTTTGGGAGCCAACTCTGGAAATGACTCAGTTTTCAACCATTCATAATACATTATTGCAGGGGTGGGCAATTCCAGCCCTCCTGCACCACAATCCAGCCTGGTTTTCATGAGGTCCCTAATGAATATTCATGATTATTTGCATTCACTGCCTTCCATTGTATGGAAATAGGTCCATGAATATTCATTAGGGCCATCATGAAAACCAGGCTGGATTGTGGTGCACAAGGGCCAGAATTGCCCACCTCTGCGCTATTGGATTAAGTGGTGTGGTAGTCTACTGTAATAGCTGATAAATAAAAAGAAAAGATGCTATTTTGGTTGGACTGTTAATACATTTTTGACTAACTTTCAAAGGTTTTAATCTACAAAACCTAGTCAAAAATGTATTATTAATCTCATTAGAAAGGTATCACATTATTTTCTTTTATCAATTAGTTTACTATTAATACCTACTACTGGAAGAAACTATTACTATTTTCTAGTCAGTTTTAAATGCTGTCTTCCACTGGGTTTTTTGTCCGCTTCTGTTTGTGTGCCTGGAGGCTTCTGTTTGCTTGCTGAGACATGGTCGGTACCAAAGTCAAAGTGGCTGGTAAGATCACCTATCTGTCCATGACCACGTCAGGCTCAATGAATACAGAAACACTCACAGCAGCAGGATATTCTAAACCAGGAAAAAATAAAGGCCCCATGGAATTTTTACCACAGTCTGTCTCCCATATTCTAGGGAAGGTACTTACATGGTAGCATACTCTCTGTGTACTTATTGCCAGTGTTTTTAAGCCTGTCTGTAGAAACTTGCCTACAGTACAAGACTTAACTTGAATGTCTAATATATCCTTAAAAAAGTTTACTGGCTCTGCTCCGATGTTCAACAAAATAAGCTGTCTCAATAGATTTGCTGAAGGGGATATCCAGAACACTCCCCAGTTTCCAAAGGATACTTGAGAATACAGTGCCTGCCTTCCCCACCCATCATGGCACCATATTCTCCAGTATAATAACATAGCAGGAGCCAAAAAGGTAACTCCCCAGGTAGGGGAGAGGGGTGTGAGGACTTATTCCTGCTATTCACAGAGAACACCAGCTACAGGTGAGCGAGTAACCATGCTTTCTCCGTGAACAAGCAGGAAATAAAAAGTCCTCACAAATGGGATTCCCAAGTTACAGGCTACCAGAACCAGAGGAGAAAAATAGCCCAACCAGCTATCGAGCACTGGAGAAGCTAGGAAAACCAGAGAGGTAGTCCCACCAAGGGACTCATTTGATACAGTATCCAGTCAACATTGACTATAGGAATTTTAGCAGAAAGCCTGGACAGACAGAAGGGCCAGTGGGCAAGAGTTGACACTCAGGACCCAAAGAGATGCTGAAGCATGGCCTGGCCAAAATTGCTATCCCATCAGGAATCCCCAGCCAGACCATAATATGCTGCGAAAATGTGGACCAAACACTAGGCAAATTAGGTGGTCACATAGGGCTGCAACTTCCAGAGGTCAGCAAAAAGCAGGGCAGTCAAAGCTAAATAATACATTTTGACACCGAGAGAGGGTGTAAACCTCAAGTTTTGCTTAGGGCACTAACATGTTAAACCAACTCTAGGGCTGGCCCTGGAACAGACAACCACATCGCAGCCCTATAGCTTTCCTCTGCAGAGACAGAATGGAGGTTGGCTACTGCTATAGCCATCGCACAGACATTGTGAGCTATGACATAAATCATCAAGGCTCAGATCAGCCAAGGAATATCAATAAAATCGGAGAGACAGAGGGATAGCATACGCGTAACAGTGACACCCAGCCTATTGGAGACAAAGCAGATGAATATAAGGGGGGGGGGGGGGGAGGTGATTTATGGAATGCCTTCGTGCTCTAAGTAGAAGGCCAATGCACATTTACAATCCAGCATGTGCAATGCTGTCTCACCGCAAATGATATGAGGCCAGACAGAATACTGAAAGGATGAAGGATTGGTTGAGGTGAACAGCCAAGACCACCTTTGGCAGAAAACAGGGATGTGTGCAGAGCACCATCCAGTTCTGATAAAAACTGGTGTATAGAGGCTGTATGACCAGAGCTTGGAGTTCACTGATACATCACACTGACATGACAACCACACGGAAGACGACCTTCCAGATTAAGCCACTAGAGGCACTCTGAAGTTCTTGAAGAGGGCCCCCATGATTAGGTTGAGGACCACGTTCAGATCACAAGCAACAGTAGGGGCTTGACTGGAGGCTTTGAAAAAAAAAAGGAGGCCTGCATGAATTGGCCTACCAGAGGATGTGTCAACATAGGAGCATTCCATTGTGACAACAGGGAGAAGCCCATCGCACTGAGGTGATCACACACCAAACTGGACTTGAGCCCAGAATTGGAGAGGTGCAAGAGGTACTCCAACAGCTGGTCCACAGGGCAGCTAAAAGGGTCCAGAGCCCAACCAGATGGCAAACTGCCACCATTTGAATGCATAAGCCTTACGCACAGAATCCTTTTGGGAGGCCAGCAGGATCTCAGTAATGCCCTCAGGGAAGGCAAGCTCCTCAAGGGTTAAGAGGCCGTTGTCCTGTGAGATGAGGTCAGAGTTGGAGCCCAGGTGAAATGTCCCCTCTGCAAGAGCTGCAGCAGTAGCAGGAATCATGGTTGTCAAGGCCAGTAAGGAGCAATGAGAATCATGAATCCTCTCTTGGCCTGGAGCTCCAGGGGTATCTTCGCAATGAGCAGATCAGGGGTAGACAAAGCAGGCCTTTTCCCCAGTGGGGAAGGAAGGCATCTGAAGCTAGGTAAATCGCTGGCTGGCCTCCAAGAGCAGAATCGAGCTATCTGGGCATTCTGTGACGTAGCAAAAAATAAGTTGGGGATGCCCCACTCCTAGAATATCCGATCCACCACCTCCCTCTTGAGGGACCACTCGTATGGCTGAAGAACCCAGCTGAGGCAATCCGCTAGGCCGTTGCTCTTGCCAACCAAATACATCACCCTGAGATCCATGCCATGGAGCAGGGCAAACTTTCAGAGATAAACTGCCTCCCAACACAATAGGTACGAGCCCATGCCCCCGTTTGTTCACATAGAACCTGGCCATCTAGATCAGGACCACATGATTCACGGGTATATCCAAAAGGCATAGAGAGCATTTGCAATGGCCCAGAGTTCAAGGAAGTTGATCTGATAAAGGCTCTTGTTATCAGACCTCAGACCCTGAGTACAGAGACCGTCCAACCGAGCATGAAGTGCCCAGCCAAGCTTGAAGGTATCCGTCGTGAATAGCCTGCTAGGCACTGCTGGTTGGAATGGTCGTCTCCGACCCGGTTCCTGGGCACGAGCCACCATTCCAGGGATCTGTGCAAGTGGTGCAGTGACCACAACCCTGTCCCACAGGCAGACTGAAGCTGGCTGCCATTGCACATTCACAACGTCCATTAAGCCTGCCGCATGCAGAAGCAGGCTTGAGGGGTGACATGTACCATGGCCGCAGTGTGTCCAAGGACGCTCAGCAGCCCATGGGTTGTGGTGTGGTGCTGCAATGTGCCCAGCACCTTGATGAGATACTGCAAGCAGTCTGCTGGTAGAAAGGCTCTCGCCAGAGTGGTATCAAGGCCCCGCTGAACTCCAGTTGTCGTACCGGATAGAGGTGGGACTTCAGATAGTTGATCATGAAGCAGAACCCTTCGAGCACCTGAATGGTGAACTCAATGGAGTGCTGTATGCTAGCTGGCATGGGACCCTTTACAGGCCAATCGTCCAGGAAGACAAAAGACCCCCCCCCCCCCAGGTCAGAAGGAAGGAGGCCATGACCACCAGGCACTTTGTGAAGACCTCGGGGGTTGCGTCATCCCAAAAGCACAGCACCTGTATTGATTGTGCTGATCACCCAGCATGAACCGAAGGTACTGTCTGTGATGTGGGTAGATTGGAATATGCACATACACATCCTTCATATCCAAGGAGCATAGCCAGTCGTCATGTAGGAGGAACAGGAGCAGTGTCCCCAAAGAGATTGTTTTGAATTTTTTGCAAACTAAGAACCGGTTGAGGTTCTGAAGATCCAGAATGGGGCAGAACCTGCCAGTCTCTTGGGGAACCACAAAGTATCTAGAGTAAAAGTTCTGACTGATCTGAGTTGGGGAACTGGCTCGATGGAGAGGTTGATCAGCAGGGCCACAACCTTGGTCTGCAAGAGGCTCCAGTGCACAAGGGTCCAAGGGATAAGCAGCTGGGTGAAATGCAACCTATAGCCACTTTGGAAGATCTGTAGCACTCAAGTGTCTGAGGAGACAAGAGCCACCACTGGGAAAAGTGGACACTTCCCTTCACCTGCGAGTGGAACTTGGTGGACAGCGGTCAACTGGCTATTCTCCTGAAAATCCCATCAAATACTTGCACTTGGCTTGGGCTGGGGTTTTTGTGCCTTTGGGGTTTTTTCCTTCCATTGTGAGCGTGGAGCTTGGGCCTTAGGCTGCACCTGCAGCTGGAACAGAAAGAAAGCCCTTTTGGCTTATTTCTTTCACGTGGGGTCCACAGTCTTTCTAGAGAACCTGGTGAGGATCACCTGCTCCTTTTCCAGCTCCTCTGCCTTTTCCTCCAAAGGCTTGTTGAAGAGGTTCTCACCCCAACAGAGAATGCTGGCAATCTTGTACTGGACCCACTGTTCCAGGTCAGAGGACTGCAACCAGGCCATCTGTCACACGGCGATACCCATGACTGCCACCCTACTAGCAGATTCAAAGGTGCCAGAGGCACCCTAGACCATAAATTTTGAGAAGTTCTTGCCATGAGCTACAACGTCTCCAAAAGACTCGCTGTGATCCACGGGAACAAGGGAAGCAAAGTCCTCAATGTCCAGAATGACATCCTTGAGGAACATGCTCATGTAAGTCTGGTAGGCCAGGATCCAAGCTATCAGCATGGAACCCTGGAAGCACCTCCGGATAGAATCCAAAGGTCCTCACATCCTGCATGGGCAGCACCAAGGAGTGCGTTTTGGCACGCTTTGCCCACTTCAAGGCAGACTCGACAACAATAGAATTGTGGGGCAACTGAGGCTTCTGGAACCCTGGGGCTTTTTAAACCTGGTACAGGGAGTTGAGTCGATGGCAGAAGCGCAAGAGGTGCCTCCCACAGCTGCAGTAGTAGCTTCTGCAGGACATGGTGAATGGGAATAGTCACCACCTCATGGGGGGGGGGGCCAAAGGGTATTGGAGGAGTTCCATTTCCTCCCTTATTTATTTTATTTTTATTTATTTAATGCTTTTATATAACCGTGCTTTTTAAGATCAGTGCGGCTTACAGATAACATTGTGCAGAGCAGGAAGAGCCTGCTTTGCACTTACACTGAACAGGAAATACAACTTGGGTTACTAACCATGGGGAGTTAAATACAGGTTATATACAATGTGGGCAGGAAGTCGCTGCGCGGCTATGGTTACATGGTTGTTCTTGCAGCTAGGTGCAAGGGTGTAAATTGGGTCATAAGGTTGTATCGGGTAGGGATGTGTTGTTGGCCTGGGCATAGTGCAGGAGAAAAAGGTGGTGCTTTAGTGCTTTTCTGAATTGTGCGAGGTCAGTGATCGTGCGGATGGACACTAGGAGCTCGTTCCAGCAAGTAGGTGCATAGAATATGAACGCTCTGGTTTTTGTTGCCCGAGTGCATTTTGTTACTTCACTGGGGGTTATTAGTGTATTGGTGGCGAAGGACGGACCTTCTTGCTCTGGATGAGGGAGTGGGGTGGATAAGGTTTGTCAAGGAGCCGGAGGTTTTTTTGTTAATGGCTTTGAAAGTTAAGAGAGCAACATTGTAGATGAGTCAGCAGTAGATTGGTAGCTAGTCGAGGTCCTTTAGGCTTGGAGTGACATGCTCTCTTCTAGAGGCCCCATGTAGGAATCAGGCAGCAGTGTTCATAGCTAACCGTAGGGGGTTAAGTGTGTTCTTAGGGAGCCCATGAAGGATGACATTGGTGTAGTCAAAGTGGGGGATTACTAGCGCCTGAAATACTATCCAGAAGTCGTCTGGTTGCAGTAAGGGTCGGAGATGTCAAATTGTCCTCATCTTATGGTAGACTTTCTTGACAGTGTTGCTTACGTGGGCTTTGAGGTCGAGGTGCTGGTCAAGTGTGACTCCTAGGTAGCGGATGGTAGGGCAGCTTGGGAGCTCGGCATCTCTTGTCTTAAATGTTGCCGGAGGGATGAAGGTTTGATTTCTCGTGACAAATAGCACTTCTTGTCTTGCTGAAATTTATTTTGAGACTTTGTGAGTTAAGCCAGTCAGTGACAGCATCAAAGCATTTTACCAGTGAGAAGTCTGGTTGATCAATGGTGAAGGGGGTGAAGAGAAGTACGTCATCTGCATAAATCAGGCAGGAGATGTTGAAGGAGCGGATGATGGCACATATGGGCTGTATATATATATTGAATAATAGGGCAGATAGTGAAGAACCCTGGGGAACTCCATGTTTTTGTTGGAAAGACTTGGAGGTCGTAGAGCCTGTGCGTACCTGCTGCCATCTATCTGTTAGGTACGATTTGCACCAGCTCCAGGCTGAGCCCTGGATTCCTTTTTCCTGGAGACGTGTCAGGAGCTGCTCATGGTTGACAGAGTCGAAGGCCGCAGAGATGTCCAAGAAAATCAGGGCATATCCTTGTCTGTTATTAATCCCTATGATTAATGTGTTAAGAGTAGCAAGAAGCGTTTTGATTCCATGTGATTCCCTGACGCCATGTTGGCATGGATCAAGGGGGGCGGTGGAGTCTATGTGTTCTTGGATTTGCCGTTGAGCTACCTTCTCAATAATCTTGGCTAGAAGTGGTATGCTTGAGATTGATCAATAGGACTCCACCTTCTGGGGGTCGTTTATTGTTCTTCAGAAGGGGTCGGATCAACGTCTGCTTGAGACATGCTGGGAACATTCCTGTGGAGAAGGATCACTCCATGATCCTGGCTAACATCGGACTGAGTTCTTTGCGCAGAGATCTTATCCAGTGAACTGGACATGGGTCATTTGGGGCAGTGGTGGCGTTGATGGTTGCGATGAATGTCCTCAATGCCTCTGGCTGATGGTGTTTGTGAGTTCAGCAGGAGTGGTTGATTTGTGTTGTGTCCGGGAGTTGGTTTCTTGGCTATACTGATGTTGCTGGCTTTGGCTAGTATGTAGTCTGCATATTCCTGTGGGCGTATCATAGTAGTCTGTGTGGGCGAAGGTTCTTTCGTCATGGACTTCACTAGGTTGAAGAGGTTGTGCGGTTTGTTTAGTGAGCAGAGTAGGAGTTCGGAGTGGTGTTCTTTCATTTTCACTGAGATGGAGTTTCTGTGTGAGTTAAGCTGGGTGATGTAGGCTGCTTGGTAGGCTGGGGACTGGGATTGCCACCATCTTCTTTCCAGTATCCTAAGAAGTAGTGAAGACCGTAGCTCTGTGGAGTACCACTGTACTGATTTCTTACCTCTATGTGACTTGCATGGGGTGATTGGTTTGGTTTGGGTAGGTAGGCATGCATAGGAGTTCAGGCTGTTGTTCCATGTGGCCATCAGATCATCCAGGTCAGGCGAGACTAGCTGGAGGTTTGGAAGGACTTCATTTAGGATCATCTCATTGTCAAAGTGGTTTGAATCGTCTGATGGGTGAGGGCAGGCTTTTGGCTGTTCTCTTAGGCATGTTGCCGTCTTAAAGCATGGGTATCTGGAATTTAATTAGGTTGTGGTTGGTCCATGGGACTGGGGTGATATCTAGCTTGAAGCTTTAATTTGGGCTTATGTCAGGTCGTGGGCTGAATATGAGGTCTAGTATATTTCCTTTCCGGTGTGTAGGTGTTTCAACTAT
The DNA here is from genome assembly GCA_033557465.1 of Ichthyophis bannanicus. Taxonomy (NCBI): domain Eukaryota; kingdom Metazoa; phylum Chordata; class Amphibia; order Gymnophiona; family Ichthyophiidae; genus Ichthyophis; species Ichthyophis bannanicus. The sequence goes on along the minus strand of CM066050.1, from coordinate 68,145,653 downwards.
CTGATCGTAGCCAAGTTCATTGAGTGCTTCAAGGAAGGCTTTGGAGCGAGTATCTTGGAGAGCTGGGAGGTTAAAGTCTCCCAGTATCCAGTTTGGCCTATGGGTGTTCTTAGGGTTACAGGCAAGGTCAATTATAGTTGCAAGGTCTTCATGGGAGGACAGTGATCTGTAAATTAAGTTGATGGTGTTGTGGCTGTTGGATATAGTGTGTCGAGGTGTGTGTGCTGCTGGATTTAATCAGCTTATACATGAGTTCTGTTTTTGATGGATGAATGTGCCACACCCTCTGCGGTTAGGTCTGTGGCAGGTGTGGCTTGAGAAGTTGGTTAATGAGGACTGCATCTGAGTCCATGAGCCATGATTCAGTGACTAGTAGGATGTCTAGTTCAAGGTGGGTTATAAGGTCAGTGATGGCTGGCCATTTGAGGGCACATTTCAGGTTTTGCTGGCCTAGGGGCTGTGCCACTTTGGGTTTTGCGGAGTTTTGGATTGGTATGTGGATTAAGCATGGGTGTGGGTATTGATGAGATTCTGGTGGTTTAAAATGTGAGCTGTTTTGATGGTCTTTTTCCTCAGCCTTGAAGGGTTGGAATGAGGTTGTAGTGGGAGGTCGGATTGGGAGGGCTGATGAATGCGCTGCTAAGGAGGTACAAGCTGGTTAGGATGGATATGGCCATGTTGACTTGTGGGTCAGCACAGGGTCCTGGTATAGGAGACAGATTGTAGAATAAATGCTTGCCTTCAATGAGGCTAACTTGTACAGCAATGTGCACTTTTAGAAGCCACAAGGTAGCAAGGCTAGTTGTATGGGAGTAGCTAGCTACACAATTGTGACCTTTAAAACAACAATAGTTTTGTTCAAGACAATGGCTACTCAAATAGGGGTAGTTAGCTGCACATCTGAGACTATCCGGTGGAGAATAAGCAATGAATACTCTGTGCTTAACTGAGCCTCAGACTATGATAATTGTGGGGGGAATGGTTGGCCTCAACAAAAGGTGGTTGCTGGGTCATTCAGCTCTTACAGTATGCCAATTATTTAAGCTATGCAGTTTCATGCACTCTTACTTAAGCTTAATGGAGAGCTCAGTGTGCAACACGATGATACTTGGTTCCATAGTTCTGCTGCTGGTCATCTGGTTTTTTGGTTGCTTCTTACTGCATTCAGTGAAGTTGGAGTCACTGGATGCAGTGCTCTGCCAAAGGGGCCTCTGGCGAGGCCCTCAGGCGTGCACCCAATAGCGCTTCCTTTGAATGCTGCTGGGCTGCCCCGATTGGGCAGAGCACGCTACTAGGCGGCTGCTTCAGGGTCCTGAGGGAGAGGAGAGCTGCTGCTGGTGTTCACACCTGATGGCACCCTTGTTTCCTCTTCCTATTCCAGAGGAAAGGGGATGGCCTTGGCCAGGTCCCAAACAAAATCCTGGAAGGACATGTCTTCAGGAGGGGGAGGGGGAGGGGAGCACGCAACTTCCACTGATCCAAAGGAGGCAACAGATCGGACGGGAGATCTTGGGCCCGAAGGTACAACACCATTGATTCTGCCTTGGTTTACCATTCCAATTCAGACTCCAAGAGGATGTCAAAACCAGGCTTCAAGCCCCCAGCAATGGTCACCATGAACAATAACATTTACAACATCAAGACTGAGATAAAATATCTAGGAGTGATGCTTGACAACAACCTATATATGGACAAACACCTTCGAAATACCAATCAGGCCATCTTCCACAAATTAAGAGTCTTGCAGCCCTTGCGTAACATCCTCGATCATGCCGACTTCAGGTCAGTCGCACAAGCACTCATCATTCCACATCTAGACTATTGCAATGCCATACGGCAAGGCTTGCCAAAGAAAACTATAAATATTCTGCAATTGGCACAAAATGTTGCTGCCAGAATCATTATGCAAAAAGGCCTCTCTGAGCACATTACACCTGTACTAAATGAGCTACATTGGCTCCCCATTGCGGCCCGCATTCAATACAAAATGTTAGTCACTACATTCAAACTCATTCATAACTTAGCACCCTCACACCTCAACAGCCTAATCTCCAATCTACCCAACAACAGGAGTAGAAGAACAGTAAACCTCAAAACCCTCTGTCCCCCAAAGTGCATCAGAAATGTTAATGCATGTACAAGTAAAAGAGCATTCTCACTTATAGCTCCACTACTCTGGAACCGGCTGCCATGTGAACTACATGCAAACTGTGACTTGAAAGACTTCAGAAAAAAACTTAAGACGCACCTCTTCCAATCGCATTACAATGTAACCTAGACACTGTACCCCACTACCACTGTATCCCACCACCAATTGTCTACCATGCGTGGGAAAGCTACTGTACCCCATGTAACCTCACAACAAGAAATGCATTGTTTATGTGTAAATATGTACATAATATATCCTCTGTGAAGTGTTTCCCATCGATCAACTGTAATCTGTAACCCTATGTTTGCTGTGTACTATCTCTCTCTCCCAATCACAATGTATATCCTTCTAATTCCTGGCCGGTACAGCCACCCTTACCATGTATAGCAACCGCTGCTGATCGTTGGAAGCAGCGGGATACAAATGTACACTAAATAAATAAAATAAATAAAGTAATGCCGAGTCTCCCCAAAAACCCTGACTGCGCAGCTCAGGAAAGGATGAACTTTGATGGTCTCCCTTGCGCCCGGCATGCCAATGGTGATGCCCTGGGTCCTCAGACTCTGACACACTGGAGAGGGAGATGGCTGTGGCCACTGGAGTTGATACTGATGTCCCAACCACAACAGTTGCTACCTTGCATCAGAAAGCTAGATCTGGGTCAAAAGGTCCTCCAGCAGGACAATGACTCACAGCAGACATACAAAAGAATGGTTAAAAAGGAACAAGTGGACTGTTTTAAACTGGCCAACAATTAGTTCAGATCTCAATGCAATTGAGAACCTTTGGAAAGAGCTGAAATCTGCCATTGGTAAAAGGAATCCTGGAAATATTCATGAGCTGGAACAAAGCACAGTTTAAGAGTGGGAGAAACTACCAGCAGAAAGATAGATGGCTACAAAAAATGTTTGGAGGCTGTCATCACTGCCAAGGGTTGTGCACCAAATATTGATGAAAGGTGTCATTAATCCTGTCATCATATTTTGTTGTTTTCTCAGAAATTACAACTAAGCTACACAGACCTGTTGTTGTGTATGATATCTGATCAAAGGTATACAACACACCTACAAGAGTGTCAATGTTAACCACAACTGCATCACCTCTATCCTGCCGTACATATTGAGATCTTTAAATATGGTTTATAATGAAGACCACTGACCATTTTGGTAGCCACCCTCTGCACCAACCCCTTGGAGATATCCCAGTTGTCATCCATATAAACTTGACCAGGAGATCAGTTCTTACCCAGACTATGGTCAGCTGTGAAGTGTAGCAGGGTCACTTTAAAGCCCAGGTTAGGTGGCTTGCCATCCCATCTGCTATGCCCAAGAAAGTACAAACATCCTGCTATTTTGTCCTGGCTGACCCTGCCAACTCACTTTGGAAGACTGATACTGCCACTCTACACATCAGCTTTGTCAGTGCCTTCTTTTCTTCCTGCTAGGCTGAGTAAATAGCCTTGAATGTTTCCTTACCTGAACCAACCCCATCCACTGTCCATTTGTCTACTCCATTCCTATTCATCTCCACCAATAACATTTACCACCACCCCTGGATCTCCTGCAAGCCTGTTTGGATCCTGACACCATTCTGGTTATTACCCTCCCTGATCAGGCTATTCTAGATACCATACCACTCCATCATTAATGCACCATCTTCCACGTCATAGCTTAGGCCATAATTATCCAGTTCTATAGAAATTGCTACCTTTTCCTTTATTGAAGCCTGCTCCATTTGAAGATGTTTATTAGTTTTTAGCTCATACCTTTCCAGAAGATCAAGGTGTGTTACATTCAGGTACAGTAGACATGGTATCATCTTTTCCATATTTTCTTCCAGAGAATTCATTCAGAGTTCCTTAAGCCTCCCCCTGTAGAGTTTTGTATTGCAGACCTCTATGAACAAGTCAGCCTTTGCCTATTCTCATAAATGTGTAGCCTACATTACTGAATGCATTATTCAAGGTGAAATTTAATATAAGATATTGGGTCAGACTAAGAGTCCATCAAGTCCAACATCCTGTTTCCAACAGTGGCCGATCCAGGTCACAAGTACCTGTCGGGTTCCCAAAAGGTACACAGATTCCATGCTGCTTGTCCAATGGGTAAGCAGTGGATTTCCCCAGTCCTCTTAATTATAATAGTTTATGGATTTTTCCTCCAGAAACGTGTCCAAGACGACATTTTATACTTTCCCCGTTAACGTCCTTTTATTGAGTCCTGCTAGACCAGTCCAGACAAGTGAGTTGTGTTCCACTAACAACAGATTGGTGGAGACAAAGAACCAATGAAAAGCCCAAGTTTCAATGACATCACTCCCATGCTTCAATATGCCTCAGCCACCAGAATTCTCTTCCGTATCTATCCAAAATCACATGAGAGAGCATGGCATGCCTCACACAACCTCAACATGGGCAGCAGTGAGTAATCAATAGTAGAGAACTACGTACAGGAAAGCAGAACCAGAAAGCTGGCAGTAGAAGATGAACTTGCAGAGCCAAGTACAGAAAGCAAAGCAGACGCAGGGGTACCACAGCAGAGAAAATACAGTTCCAGGGGCAGGTCCTGGACTGGTCTAGCAGGACAAGGAAATGACATTAATGGGTAAGTAAAATGTCACCTTCCATATCATCCTGCTAGACCAGTGGGATGAACCAAAGCTACTATTCCACTGTACAGGAAGAAGATACAACAGCACACAAAACCCTTGTGCCAAAGGCAGTTTGTCTGCCTTAGCATGGACATCCAACAGGTAATGCTTGACAAAAATGGAAAGCGATGATCACATTGCTACCCAACAAATGTCTGCAGGGGCTACAGAGTTCCGCTCGGGTAGATCAGGCACCCAAACCCTCTGAAATCAGCTGGTTCTGTAACAGATAGGCCAAGGCAAGGGTACCCCAAAGTCAACTTAGCCACCACATCACCTTTGCATGGGCCAGCAAACAGCACAGAGTGATGGTCAAAATGTACAAAAGGAATTTGTAACCTCCAAGTACCAGAGAAGCACCCTCCAGCCATCCACAAAGCAAAGATCCTTATCCTTCCTCCGACACTGCTCCTTTGAGGAGGACAGGCAGACCATCTGATTCATGTGAAAAGGGAGAAAGCACCATATACAAGAAGGAAGACACAGGCTGAATGGAAATGGCCTTCTTTGAAAGAGAGAGAGAAGTATCTCAGTAAGACAGAGCCTGCAGCTCGGAAATCACAACCAAGACCACCGTCTCAAATGTCAAATCCTTCAAATTTGCTGGTTCAACAGGTACCACCATCAGGGCTCTAAGCACTAGACACAGATAGCAGGAAGGGATCACAGACCAGGAGGGGGGCACTGATGACAAACCCCTTGGAAAAAGTGCGAGATGTCTCGGTGCAAGGCAAGAGTTACCGGCCACCAGCCTCCAGACCTCAGAAACAGGCCAAAGCCGTTACCTGGACTTCAGGAGCTAATGCTCCACTCCATCCTGTAGAAGGCCAGAGATGGCACTTTGGCTGCCTCAAGAGCCAACTGCCAAGCACCACACCATTGCTCAAAGCAGCACCAGATCCACACATATCCTAGCATGGTAGACCTCCTCAGGCTCAGAGTAGAATGCAGACCACCAGTGGAGTGTAGCCCTCACACGCTGTCTCCTTTCAAAAGCCATGCAATAAGAGAGAAGGGAATTAGGACATCCAAGACTATTGGTCCCTGCCGCAATAGGCCCCGAGATGGAGGCAGCCGAAGAAGAGGCACATACAGGAGTAGCATCAGGTCTCCAAACCATGCTCTCCTTGGGTAATCCAGCATTACCAGACAATCCTGCCTGGGTGGCATTCTATACACCAAATCACACACTCCACCAGGGGCCACAGAGGAAACATGTACAGTAAGTGCTGACTTGGCTAAGGCTGGGTCAGGGCATCAATGCCCTCAGATCTTACCTCCATGTGGTGACTGAAGAAGTGACAAACCTTGGCTTTGGAGCAGGTTGCCATCAGATCCATTTTGGGGCAAGCCCAGCGGTGCAGAATCAACTTAAACGCCTCCTGACAACGTCCACTCTCCAGGATTCAGAAAGCGATGGCTAAGGAAGTCCATTTTCATGATGTCCACCCCAGCAAGGTGTTGAGCTGACAAGGCTCGGAGGATCTTCTCCTCCCAGGCAAATAGGAGAGCTCTCCACAGCTACCCCAGCATCCCTCGTGCCACCCTGCCGATTGATATGAGCCATCACTGTGGCATTGTCTAAAAAAAACAAACAAACCCCACACACTAGAACTGCCCAGCCCTGGACCAAGGGCCAGAAATGCAGAAGCGCCAACCCTCATCTCAAGGCGGTTGATGGACTATACTGCTTTCCCTGCAGTTCCAACGGCCCTGGGTGTATGGTCTTGGCAATGGGCTCCCCAACCCGAGAAAGACTGCCATCCATTGTCAGCAGGATCCAGGAGAAAATTGGCCAGCAGCACACCCTTCCTCAGAAGCCAGGGCTGTTGGCACCACCACAAGCAGGTTTTCACCATGATAGAGAGCGGGAACCTGTGCTCAAACTCCTGAGAACTTAGAGACCACCAAGTCAACAGGAGAGGTTCACATGTGAGCATGCCCCCACAGCACGATCTCTATATTCACTGCCATCAATTAGAGGAGCTGAAGATAATCCCAGACTCTAGGATCCTGCTGCACACAGAACAGTGCCAGGCAACCCAATAGTCTTTTGGCTTTCTCTTCTGGCATAAAAAAAACCCCTGCCCACTGAAATGTCAAAACATGCTCGCAGGAAATCCGGGGACCGGGAAGGCAAGAGCTGTCTCTTTCCCCAATTGATCACCCCAGGCAAGGCTTTCCAAAAAGGACACCACTCGGGATGCCTATGAAAAAGGGAAAGGGCCTGGAAGACCCAGTTGCTCAGATACGAGGTGCGATCAAAAAGTATCAAGACCTGTACAATAACACAAAAAGTGTAAACACTGACAGTTATTGCACCGAGTCTCCTTCAAAGTAGTCCTCTTCTGATAAGACATACTTTTTCCAGAGTTCCTGCCACTGCTAGAAACAATTTTGAAATGTTTCTTTCATTATGCTGTGAAGCTGCTGTGTCGAATTTTGCTCCAAGTCATCAAATCTCCTTCCTTTCAGTGGTAATTTCCGTTTTGAAACAAGAAAAAAGGTCAGAGGGTGCGAGGTCAGGTCAGTATGGAGGTTGACGGACTTGCTCGATTTGGTGTCTGGCCAAGAACTGCTGGCAAGATGTGATGCATGAGCTGGGGGTGTTATTGTGATGAAACAATTATTCACCATTCCTGTGCAACTCTAGCCTCTTATGATGAGCTGCATCTGTCAAATGAATCAGAACTTGGATGTAGTACTTCTTATTGATGATTTGGCCTTTTGGAGCATACTCATGATGAATAATACCCTGGAAATCAAAGAAAATTGTGAGCATGACCTTGACACTGCCGCTCCTCCCCCGACAGGCTTTCTTGGGTCTCAGAGAGTCTTCCATTGTGAGGATTGAGTCTTAGTTTCCAGGTCATAACCATAAACAAATGGTTCATCACCAGTAATCTTTTTGATGATATATGAATCATTTTCAACACATTCCAACTCCTCCCTGGCTACAGTCGATCTTTTTGGTCAGGGGACAGGATTTTCTGCACAGATTTTGCAAACACACGTCTCATCCCCAAATCTCCATTAAGAATGAACTGTACCAATCCGAAACTAAATGTCCATGTCCTTAAAGCTCCCTGATAAAGTCAAATCGACGATTTGAGCATAGTGTGGCATGCACTGTTTCAACTCTGTCTTCATTCCTGCTCATTGGTGGCCTTCCAGAACGTTTGTCACTGTCAACACTTTGGCAGCCCTCTTGGAAATGTTCGTACCAGACAAACTCCAGCACGATTCGTGCATTCATTGCCATACACTTGCTGTAACTTGTCATAAGTCTCTGTATGAATCTCCAAGTTTCTGGCAGAATTTAATGCAAATTTGCTGTTCAATTTTTTCACTTATTGTAAATCTGACAAACTGCTTTTACATGACACCAAACATCACGTGATTTAAAAAAGTATGTGTGTTGCATCCACGCTACACTCTGCCCTTGTAAAGCACATAATTAGGTCACTGCATGCTTAATAGCATTGTGGTGCAATGTATTGTTAATATAGCTACACAAGTCTCAATACCTTTTGATCACATCTTGTATGGATGGACACAGATCTTTCAGTGCCACAGCTGCCACCATCATGACCTTGGAGAATAGCTCTGGGATGGTGGAGAGCCCAAAAGGGAGAGTGACGAACTGAAAGTAAGAGACAAGCACGGTAAAATACAGATACTTTTGCTGATCCACCCAGATTGGGATATCAAAAATATGCCTTGGCCAGATCCCGAGAAGCCAAGAATTCCCCTTGGTGCATTGCTTGAATCACGGAAAGCAAGTTTTGCATCTGGAAGCACAGGACAAGTGCTCACTGATCCCCTTAGTGGGCCAGAAAGAACCGTCTAATTTTTCTCTCAACACCACGAAATAGTGGAGTATCTGCTCTTGCCTTGCTTGTCTGGGGAGGGACAGGCACCACCACCACCTTTAGACATGGCAACTTGTCCAAGGTGGTCTGCACAGCAGCACTTTTGATCACAGATGCCACAAGCAGAGATGACAAAGGCATCCGGAATCGGCTTTCTGCATTCCAGGACACAGCCAAAATGAAAAAAGGTGTCTAGCATCCAGCAATTCTTGGTAAACCGGACCATTCCTGAAAGAAAAGGCAATATCTGCCTTCAACTGGAGGGCCCAGAAAATGTGCCCCCAAACCTTTATTGTGCAGCCCAGGAAGGGCCTCCTCTGGAGGGGACCGAGCCTTGGGCCAACGTGCTCCATGAAAGGGCTGAGAGAGAGCCTGAAGTCCATAAGGGGAAGAGCAGCTCTCCAGGCCAGTGGCGATGGAATTCCCGAGGCACCCAGGAGTCCAATCAGTGTTCCCACAAGGAATGGGCAGAGGGTGATGGAGAAGGAGCTCCTGCTTGTTACACAGGCCCCTTGGACCTGCCCTCCAGAAGGCAGAAGATTTTGTCTTGCCCAGATCGTTTACCCGCTTCTCCCAAATTGGACCCAATAGAAGCACCCTTCTAAGGTCAGATGGGCAACTGGGCTTTGGAAGAGGAGTCCGCTGCCCCACAAAGTCAAGCGAATGCCCTGTCACCATTGACAGAGCACAATCCCTGACCACTAGACATACCAGGTCGTACGCCATAGCAGACTCCAAAAGAGGGGTAGAATCATCTGACAGAAGAGACTGAATCCACTTGGACAGGGCCTGAAATATCAGGTCTGCACATACTGCCAACTGAAGAATAGCAGCCACTGCCATGAACTGGTTCTTCAACACAAATCCACCTTTCAGTCCAGAGTATCTTTCAAGGCCAATCCATCTTCCACAAGAATGGTGGTCCGTCTAGTAAATGGCATAACCTGCGCATCTATCTTTGAAAAAATCAAAGCACACAACACACTCCCTCTCCGGAACATCATGCATTTTCTTATACACCTTAGACGGGGAGTTGGGGGAATCCCACTCTGACCGGAACAGGGCCTTGAGCACCCCCGGAAACAGAAGACAGTAGTGTATGCCTCTTCAGTTCCTGCTCAGTGTCTGGAGCTTCCACCAAGCTCAAGGTGGATAAGACCATAGGATCAACACTTCCAGTTTCTACTCCTAGAACAGACGGATAACATCAGCCTTCTCACAAACCTCCGAAGGTGAGTACACTACTTTAGCCACATCAAACATCTTAATCCAAGTCACAGTCCAAATGTCAGACAGATCCCAGCTGATCCCTATCTCCAGGGGGGCACCCTTCATCGGGGACACTTAGCCATCAATTGAACAGGGCTTCCACACTCAGCCTGCCCCTCACAAGACTGCGCATGGGAGGAAACCAGAGGCCACAGGGTCTGAATTTCCACACCAGAATGACCAGGCCTGTTTTAAAAAAAAAAGAATCCTAGGAAGAACAGTCCAGACTCTGGAAGCTCTCCTCGTAGAAATGACCCCACACTAGAGAGCATAGTCGCCATTAATCCCCTAGAGAACAGGGAGAGGCCCACACCATGGTCGCAGGAGCTTCCGGCCAGCTGAATATCCTTACCTGTAGCACCATCCACCACCTCGTCTTGAGGCAGGCAAGATCGGACTAACAGCATACCCCAGCTGAAAGGGATGTAGGCCCTCCAAGGATGGTTCGAAAACAGCCATGCAAGAAGGGTAGAGTCCAGAAGCCGAAGATGAGGTGCCTCGCTTGCCACAGGTCAAACAACATTTCCTGAAAGACGACAGAGTTAGGGCAAATATCACAAAACAGCAGGTGCTAAGGTTGTGGCAGCCCGAAGGCACACATGAACTGCGTTTATGTAGGAATGCGCATTGGAGCTGATTGGGCAGTACTCATGACCTCTAAGCACACAATATTAAAAATGCTACTAATATGTGCAGAAAATAGCAGGAAACCCCCACACAGTGCTGAAGGTCACCAGTAGTCCACTCCAAATTGCATCCCACAAAGAATGAATCGGGAGCCCCCAACAAGAATAATGACCAAGTCAATCCTTGGTACTCACCCCGAGAACCCCAGACAGAGAATCCATGCCAGACTCAGCTCTAGTCCCCTGAAACCATTTCTCTGGCTTGGCAGCAGATTCCTCCGAGATCCTTCTGCAATCTTCAGGAGACAGCAGGGGGAACAGAGGAGGGAAGAGGCACTGAAGTTGTGTAAGGCTGCTGAATTCTTCCAGTTTTCCAATTGGCTGACTGCTCAACATGCTCTTATCCGTGGTAAGAGCATGGAGCTAAAAAAACAATTTTCCCTCCTCCTATGGCTACCAAAAACAATGCAGTCCAGTGGAGTCTCCTAAGTCATGCTCAAGTGAGAAAGTCATCCTCAAAGTGGTCTGTCATGAGCATTTTTGTATAGCGTAGTTACTCACCTGTAACAGGTGTTCTCCAGGAGCAGCAGGAATCAGTCCTCACTTATGGGTGACGTCGGCACCGACAGAGCCCTCGCGGAGCAATTTTCCCCAGCTTTCAAAGAAAGCCTTTGGGAATTGCAGCGCGCATGCGCGGTCGACTTCCCGCCCGAAGGTGCCATCTTAGCCAGTCAGATGACATAGCTAAAAAAGACAGCATAAAAATTTGCAAAAAGAACATAAGCAGACGATTGCAACTCCAAGGGGAGGAGGGAGGGTAGTGAGGACTGATTCCTGCTGCTCCTGGAGAACACCTGTTACAGGTGAGTAACTACGCTTTCTCCAGGACCAAGCAGGAAGTCAGTCCTCACTTATGGGACTCCCAAGCTCAAGGCTACCGGAGACCCTAAGCACAAAAATGAGCTCCCTCTAGCTCAGCAGCACAGAAGGATAGAATCTTCGCTGAATTATCACCCACCGGTAGCCCACATCCGGGATGGAGGGTAGGAGTTGCTCAGACCTCAAAGAGATTACGGAGGACTGCCTGTCCGAAAGCACTGTCCCTGCGGGACTCCCTCTCGAGACAGTAATGGACCGCAAAAGTCTGGCTCGAAGACCAAGTAGCGGCCCGGCAGATGTCTGCCAGCGGAACAGAGCGGAGGTAAGCCACTGACGTGGCCTTTGCCCGAACGCAATGAGCCGTGACTCGACTTTCTAAGGCGAGTCCGGCTGCCCCATAAGCCCAAGAGATACAGTCCGCAACCCAGATGGACAGAGTACGCTTGGAGACCGGGAGCCCCAATTTATTGGGGTCAAAAGACACAAAAAGCTGAGCAGCTTTACGGTGCTCCCGCGTACGGTCAAGGTAGAAGTTCAATGCCCTTCTACAGTCCAGGGTATGGAGGACCGTTTCAGCTCGGCTGGAGTGTGGTCTGGGAAAGAAGGTTGGAAGTACCACCTCCTGATTGATGTGAAAAGGGGAGACCACTTTAGGCAGAAATTTTGGGTGAGTCCGTAGGACTACCCTATTCTTGTAGAACCTAGTGTAAGGGGGATCAGACACGAGGGCCTGCAATTCACTTACGCGTCTAGCGGAAGTGAGGGCTATCAAGAACAGTGTTTTCCAAGACAGAAAACGGAGAGAACAGGTAGCCATAGGTTCAAAAGGCGGACAGGTGATCCGCTGCAAAACCACATTCAGGTCCCAGTCAGGCGCTGGCGGGCGCAGAGGTGGTTTAAGTAGAAGAAGACCTCGGAGAAACCTCGCTACAAGAGGGTCGCTGGAAAGAGGTCTGCCGTCCACCGGCACATGATGTGCTGAAAGAGCACTGAGGTGAACTTTGACGGAGTTGGACTTAAGTCCCAGATTAGAGAGGTGTAGCAAGTACTGCAAGATCACCGACACCGGGCAGGAGAAGGGATCCTGAGACTGTTGGGTACACCAGATTGCAAAGCGACGCCATTTAAGGGCGTAGCATTTGCGGGTAGAAGGGCGTCGCGAAGCCAAGACGACCTCCTCCACCTCCGCCGGCAGGAGAAGGGGAGCAAGGACTACCCTCTCAGCAGCCAGGCCATGAGGTTGAGAGACCTGAGGTTGGGGTGCAGTAGGGACCCCTGATCCTGAGTGAGGAGATCCGGTTGCACCCCCAGAGGGAATGGATCCTCCACCGCCAGTTGCAGCAGGAGCGGAAACCACGGCTGCCTGGGCCAGCGAGGGGCCACCAGGATCATGAAGGCTTTGTCTCGGAGAACTTTGAAGAGAGTTCGAGAGACTAGCGGGATGGGAGGGAAAGCGTACAGGAGGCTCCCCGACCATGAGATCAGAAAAGCGTCCGCCGCAACCCGGAGGGGGTGTGGCTGACGAGAGCAGAAGCGAGGAAGTTGCCGGTTGTGAGGACTGGCAAAGAGATCCACCGTGGGGAGGCCCCACTTGAGGAAGAGCTTCTGAACTACCAAGGGATCCAGACGCCACTCGTGCGGCTGGAGGACCCTGCTGAGTTTGTCCGCCAGGCAATTTTCTTGGCCTGGGAGATAAACTGCCTTGAGGAGAATGCCGTGACTGACGGCCCAAGAGCAGAGCTTCTGTGCCTCCCGGCAGAGGAGGAAGGAGCCCGTGCCCCCCTGCTTGTTCACGTAGAACATGGCAACTTGATTGTCCGTCTGGACAAGGACGGACTGGTGGGAAGTCAGGTGGGAGAAGGCCTGGAGAGCCAGGCGGATCGCCCTGAGCTCCAGGAAGTTGATCTGCTGAGCAGACTCCCACGTGGTCCAGAGGCCCTGAGTACGAGCCTCTTGGCAATGTGCTCCCCAGCCCAGGAGGGATGCATCGGTGGTCAGTACCCGGGTCGGCTGAGGTGACTGGAAAGGCATTCCGAATAGGAGGTTCGGCTGCCGGAGCCACCACCGGAGAGACGAGATCAGCGGCTCGGAGACGCGCACTAGGTCTGCTAGGCCGCCTGTGGCTTGACGCCACTGCTGGCGGAGACACCATTGAGTGGACCGCATATTCAGGCGGGCATTGGGGGTCACATGGACGGTGGAAGCCATATGGCCGAGTAGTCTCAGGAAGCGCCTGGCGGAGACCAGGGGCTGGCTGCGAAAGCGGTCGGCTAGGTCCATGAGCCGCTGAGCCCTGTCGAGCGGGAGGTATGCTCGCGCCTGAGGAGTGTGCAGCCTTGCGCCGATGAACTCGAGATCCTGTGAGGGGAGCAAAGTGGACTTTGCGACGTTTATAACAAAGCCCAAGTGCTGCAGAAGAGTCACCGTGCGGCGCGTGGCGCTGGTGACCTCCCGAGCGGACGCTGCTCTGATGAGCCAGTCGTCGAGGTACGGAAAGACATAGAGGCCGTGAAGCCGGAGATGGGCCGCCACGACCGCGAGACATTTTGTGAAGACTCGCGGAGCGGAGGACAGGCCAAAGGGCAGTACCCTGTACTGGTAATGATTTCCTGCCACCACAAACCTTAGGTATTGGCGGTGGCTGGGGTGGATGAGGATGTGCGTGTAGGCATCCTTTAGATCCAAGGAGCATAGCCAATCTCCCTGCTGGAGGTAGGGCAGAAGGATTCCAAGGGTAAGCATTTTGAACTTCTCCCGCACAAGGAACTTGTTGAGGTTGCGCAAGTCCAGGATGGGTCTGAGGCCCCCTGTTCTCTTTGGTATCAGAAAATACCTTGAATAGAAGCCTTGACCTCTCAGGTGGTGTGGCACCGGTTCCACCGCCTGATCCTGCAGGAGACCTGCTAACTCCTGAAGGAGCAACTCCCTGTGCAGAGGGGGGCGCGGAGGCTCTCACGGAAAATAGGAGGGAGGGACTTGATGGAAGTGGAGAAGGTAGCCCTCTCGCACGACCTGAAGCACCCAGGCATCTGCGGTGATGCTGGACCACCTGTGGGCGAAGTGAACCAGCCGGCCTCCGGTGCTGGGAGGAACCAGCGAGGGGGGAGAGGCTATGCTGAACGAGTCAAAAGCCCCCACCCTGCTGAGCAGGGGCTGGTGGTGCAGGCTTGGGGGCTTGCTGCCTACGGGACCTGATAATGGGGGTATTGTTTGTAGGCAGCCGCCTTCCTCGGGTAAAAGGACTTTTTCCCCGAGCCCTTCTTTTTCTGGGAAGGGGCGGAGGTCTTCCTAGAAAGCCTAGTCCTGGTGAGAGTCTCAGTCTCAATTTGTGCAGCCTTTTCCGCCATGGGCTTGCCAAAGAGGTTTTCGCCTCGGCAGGGGACATTGACCAACTTGTCCTGTACCCAGGGCTCAAGGTCAGACGACTGAAGCCAAGCCTGTCGGCGGGCACCGATGCCGGCTGCGGCCACTCGAGCCGAGGCTTCAAAGCCATCATAGGCTGCCCGGGACATGAACTTTGAGCATTCCCGAATGCCAGTGGACAAGGCCAGGAACCTCCGCAAGGGTTCCTCGGACAGACCAGCGGAGAATCCGGCTAGCTCTTTAGCCAGATCCCGGAGATACATGCCCATGTACAGCTGGTAAGTCTGGACACGACAGGCGAGCATAGAGCCCTGGAAGCACTTCTTGCCAAGGCCATCCAGGTTACGGGCCTCCCTTCCAGGAGGCACCGAGGAGTGCATCTTCTGGCTCTTAAGACGATGCATGGCCGATTCCACTACCATGGAATGGTGTGGCAGCTGTGCCTTTTGAAAGCCAGGGCTCTTGCGGACCCGATAGATAGAATCGACCCGCTTGCTCAGGACCGGCGAGGAGGCCGGACTCTCCCACATGCGGAAGAGTAGTCGTTCCAGCATAGGAGGAACCGGCACAGTAAAGTGTTCCCTCGCGGGAGAGTCATACTGGAGGGCGTCGAGCTCTTCGGCTCGAGGCTCCTCCTCGGGATCCGCAGGGAAGGCCAAAGCCTTGGCCATATCCCTAACGAAGTCCGAGAACCGGGCATCCTCCGGGGGGGACTGTTTCCGAGGCTCGGACTCCGGTGAGTCCGATGGGACACACCGAGTCCGGAAAGAATCAGGTGACTCTTCCTCCTCAGACTCCCAGACCGACTCCGACGAGGACTCGGTGGGGTCGGCCCGGGCAGGGTGCGGCGCCAGCCGCCCCGACGCCGAGGGAGTCGGCGTCGGCGACCTCGGTCCCGAACGGGAGGCCGAGGGTGACCTCGACCGAGGATCGACTCGAGTTCTCATCGACTCGAGGATCGGCTCGGTCTCCGGGGTCGACTTGGACGTCGACGTCCCGGCGGTCGGGGCAGCGACGCCAGCGAGCAGTGCCCGCTGCTGGTCCATGAAGGCAGACAGTCTGCTCTCCAAGGCCGTCAACCTGAGTCCGAGCTCAGGTGACCCAGCAGCCCCCGACTCGGGCCCCGACGGCGTCGGGCCCGACGTCGGCTGTCACGGAGGCGAGTCCAGAAGGACCACAGGACTTACCCGGGCAGGCATCTCCGACTCCAGGCGAGGTCGCTTCGGGACGTGTTCCTTCTCCAAGGACCCGGGGCGGCTGTCGGGGCTATGCGACCTGGCCCTCGCGGAACCAGGAGCGTCCACCGACGCCGCCCTCGCGGGTTTTTCCTTCCGACGATGGTCCCCGGAGGGAGAACCCCGGTCGGAGGAGCTCCGGCGACGGTCCGAGCTGGAGCCTTTCGACACGGAGGCCTCCGACGAGGTCCGGGTACGGCTGGGGTCAGCGAAGATTCTCTCACGCTGATGCCGCCGACTTCTCAACGCCTTTGAGGACAGTTTGCTGCAGGGCCCACAGATCAATTCCTCATGATCCGGGCCCAGGCAGCGGAGGCAAAAGTCGTGTGTGTCGGTTAGTGACATATTTCGGTCACACCGACCACACCGCTTAAACCCACTGGCAGCCATCGGGGGAAAAAGGGCCCCTGCGAGGTCAAAGGACCGGGCTGCCAGGGAAAACGAAAACGAAAGCTGACTAAGTCAGAAAAACCGAAAAAAGGAAGAGGACTCGAGACCGGCGTCGCGAGTCCGGGCGGGAAAACGATCGGCGTCGAACCGAAAGAAAAAAGGATAAAATAAAGAAGAAAATCAACTTTTTCGCGGGGACAAGACGGGGACGTCTGTAGGGCTCCGCGGAAAAAAGAAGACTGGCTAAGATGGCACCTTCGGGCGGGAAGTCGACCGCGCATGCGCGCTGCAATTCCCAAAGGCTTTCTTTGAAAGCTGGGGAAAATTGCTCCGCGAGGGCTCCGTCGGCGCCGACGTCACCCATAAGTGAGGACTGACTTCCTGCTTGGTCCTGGAGAACCATCTTTTCCTCTCAGTTCTTAAAATCCATCCACCATCTGCTGCAGACAAAGAAATACTGAAGGGTCCTCTGGTTACTGAGGCAAATATAAGCATGAAAGTGATGTTATTGAAACCTTGGCTTTTCATTGGTTCTTTGTCTCCATCAATCTGCTAGTAGGGGAACACTATCCACTTATCTGGACTAGTCTAGCAGGACGATATGGAAGTTTTTTTTTTTATACCTCAAAACACATTTAAAAAGTTTAGATGCAATACATTTAATTGAACCGTTTCACTTTTGCAATCTTTTTCTTTCAAACTTCCATTCAACACAGTAACGTACAGCCCGAAGACTGCTGAGCTACACTAGCACCCTGAACAGTACAAAAACATCTATTACAATGGAAATATCTCCTATATTACAAAACATTTCTCAGATGTGTGCACCAAGGTGAAATTAGACTTACCTGCTAATTGTTGTTCCTTTAGGAACTCTAGTCCAGTTCCGGAACCATAGAGTTGTGAACCTCCACCAGCAGCGTTGGAGACTGAAAGATGTCATCGCTTTGATGTCACTGGTATAAATAGGCAAGGACTGCCCCCTTCCACCAGCACCTACTGACAAAGTAGACTCAGCAGAGCAACAAATAAGTAGTTAAACCAGGAAGAAAAGAATAAAAGGGAAAATAGGCAAATTACCATACCTTAGCAAAACCTCCAAACCGCACAACCGTGTGTCTTTTTTTTTTTTAGGTAAAAACAGAAGCAACTGCCCCTACAAGGAGAATGCTCTCCGTCGATCAAATGGAGTCCTGCTGCGAAAAGGCCCCTACTGCGTCTCCCCCGAGCGACCACCCAGGAGCCCTGACTCACACACTTCCTCCCAAACTTCAGGCTGAATAATCGCTTAGCAACCTGGGAGGGATCCAGGACTGGACTAGAGTTCCTAAAGGAACAACAATTAGCAGGTAAGTCTAATTTCACCTTCCTTTACGTCCTTCTAGTCCAGTCCCGGAACCATAGAGGATGTAACAGAGCAGTGAATCTCAACAGGAGGGACCCACTAGCCCAGCCTGAGGCACCGCAGAACCAAAACGCCCATCCCCTGCTTCCTGCACATCCAGCCTATAGTGCTTAGCAAAAGAATGCAACGACGACCAGGTCGCCGCCCTACAAATGTCCGCCACTGGAACCAAACTAACCTCTGTCCAAGACACCACTTGCGCCCTAGTCGAATGAGCTCGGAAACCCTCCGGAACCGCTTTACCCTTTAGGAGATACGCGGCCGCCATGGACTCTTTCAACCAGCGCGAGATGGACGCCTTAGCTGCCGCTTCTCCCTTCCGAGGACCCCCAAAGGTAACAAACAACCGCTCCGACTTCCTGAATGGAGCAGTCTCGCGGAGGTCTCTCTTCAGCATGCGACGAACATCCAGAAGGTGCAATCTGCCCCCCCGAGTCATCCGTCTGCTCTTTGGAAAACACCGGTAAGGACACCACCTGGTTAAGATGAAACATGGAGACCACCTTCGGCAAGAACGCAGGCACTGTCCGCAAAACCACCTTGTGATTAAAGGAGGACAAATACGGTTCCTTACAGGACAAAGCCTGTAACTCAGAAATCCGCCTCGCGGAGCAAATCGCCACCAGAAAAACTGTCTTTAATGTCAAATCCTTTATGGACGCTTTGCCCAGCGGCTCAAAGGGCGCCCTGATCAAGGCCTCCAACACCAAGTTCAGATCCCACGGAGGAACAGACCTGCGTCTCGGCAGCCGCATGAGTAAAACGGCCCGCAGAAACCTTTTAACATCACTGTGCGCCCCTAACAACTGTCCCTGTATCCTACCGCAATAACAAGAAATCGCTGCCAACTGCACCCGCAAGGAACTAGCAGAGAGCCCCTTTTCCACACCATCCTGCAAAAAGGAAAGGACTTGCGAAACCGACGCCCCCAACGGCCGCAGGCCCCGTTCCACACACCAGGCTTCAAAAATGCACCACACTCTTACGCCAATGAAGTAGAGCGTCTCCGCGCCCCCAGCAAGGTAGAAATAACTGCTGCGGAGTATCCTTTGGCCGTCATCCTATCCCTCTCAAGAGCCATACCGTAAGAGAGAATCGAAGTACCTGGGGCATACGTAACGGCCCCTGCTGCAACAGATCCTCTCGACACGGGAGCCTCCACGGCCTGCCCACCAACAGTCACACTAAATCCGCATACCATGGTCTTCTGGGCCAGTCGGGCGCAATCAGAACGACTAGTCCCTGGTGCCGCTCTATACGCTGGACTACCCGGCCTATGAGAGCCCACGACGGAAACACAGAGAAGTCCCCCTTCCAGCCACCTCTGTGCCAGTGCATCGAGACCCTCTGACATCCGTTCCCGTCGCCTGCTGAAAAAGCGTTCCACCTGGGCCGACTCGAAGGTTGCCATCAGATCCATGAGAGGAACCCCCCAACGCCGAACTAGAAGCGCAAAGACGTCTGGATGAAGCATCCACTCTCCCGGATCCACTCTGCGGCGACTGAGAAAATCCGCTTCGACATTGTCCACTCCGGCCACATGCTGTGCCGACAGACCCGTTAGATTCCATTCGGCCCAAGACAAAAGCAGACCGGCCCCCACTTCCAGCGCCGCCCTGCTGATTGATGTAAGCTACGGTAGTCGCATTGTCGGATAACACTCTCACTGCCGCCTGCTGCAGGCTCTTCCGAAAGTGCCACAGGGCTAACACTACCGCTCTCATTTCCAACCTGTTGATGGGCCAGGCTTTCTCCTCCAGGGACCACTGCGCCTGTGCAAAGCTTCCTTCGCAATGCGCCCCCCAGCCTAGAAGACTTGCATCTGTCGTCAAGTCGCCAGGAAGGAGGCTCCAGAGGGACCCCCGCTGCCAAATTCTCCAGTCGTAACCACCAGAGGAGCTCCCGACGCACCTCCAGCGGACAAACTAGACGCTGAGACAGCGCATCCCTCTGATGAGACCAGCGTCGGAACAGAGAGCTCTGCAACAGTCGCATATGCGCCCTGGCCCACTGAACCACCTCGATCGTGGCCGCCATTGTCCCGAGCACCTGCAGGTACTGCCATGCTGTCGGCGCCGGCTGAGCCAGAAATTTCTTCACTAGCGCCTGCAACTTCTGAGCTCGGAGAACTGGGAGAAACACCACTGCCTGATCCGTTTCGAATCGAGCCCCCAAATACTCCAGGGACTGCAAAGGCACTAATCGGCTCTTTGCAAAGTTGACCACCCAACCAAGGCTTTCCAAAACCTGCACTACCCGAGCGGTGGCCGTGGCACTCTCTTCCCGGGTTTTCTGTCCTGCATATCCTTCAGTGCGGCGGCCCCCTCCACCGGTATCGTAGTCTTCTTAGTAACCGCCGACACCGCCGCATCCACCTTCGGAGAGCGAAAAAGCTCCCTGTCCTGGTCAGAAAGAGGATAGAGCCGAGCCAAAGCTCTCGAACCCCTAAGGGCTGCCTCCGGCAAGTCCCATTCCTCCTGAATCATGCTCCTAAAGACCCTATGAACCGGGAAGACCTTTTGGGACGTCCGCACCACCTGCAACAGCGGATCTTCCAATGTTTCCTCCGCTAGAGGCTCTACTGAGGGCATATTCAGCGATTTTAGAGTCTCGGAAATCAAAGCTGGGAACTCTCCCCGCCGGACCACTCGGACCACTCTACTCTGCTGCTCAAAGTCTGGCAACTCCCCCGTGTCATCTCCCAACACAGACGGAGGAGTGTCTTCTACCAGCCCTTTGCCCCTCTTGGCTGGAGCTGCGTCCTCCTCTGAGAAGCCCAGAGACCCCGTTCTTTTCCGCCCACGCGGACGAGCCGCCAACGGCTGCAGCAAGGCAAAGGCCCGCTGCATAAGGGCGAAGAAATCCAGTGGAATCCCTGGAGCACAGGATCCCTGGCCCGCAAGCTGCCGGCTAGGATCCTCCGCCGAGGATGGTCCAGCCACCGGTTCCGCCAGAGCCAAGACCGGAGGCAGGACCCCTCTACCTGCGGAGGATCGCTCTCTTGCCCAAGGGAGGCCTCCGCCAGAGGCCCCTCCATGAGCGCTGCCCCCAAAGTGCAAGCTCTGCACACCCCCGAGTCCCCCACTTCACCGCGCCTAGTACCACACACTAAGCAGCGCGGTTTTGCAGGCATCCTACCTCCAGGCCGGAGCACTGAGATCTTCCCACTCAGCCCCGCAAGCCTGTCTCCTCCTGTATGATTTCTTCCTTCTTGAATCTGCACACGGGTCAAAACCCCCAGAGCAACATACACTCCGATGCCACTGCGTTTATTTTTTATTGTCTTTGAACAAAACCTGATCCCCTTAGGCTACCTACCCCTTAGCTACCAAAGAAATCCAAAAACGAATGTAGAATCGCCACAAACGAAACGCTAAAAAAGGAAAAAGAATAAACGTGGGCCCCACAAAATGGCCGTCGGCACCACGCTTCCCGCCCAGAGACACGCGGCCTAAAGAAAAGCCTGCCGACCAACCTAGCACCCTGACAGGCGTCCTAGGGAGAGCCCTAATTCAGTCGTCCAACTGCCCTCGCTAGCAAAAAACACTCACCTCCGAAAAGTTTACAGGGAGGCACCGCACTCTTCCCGAGAAAACTAGAAATGAAATTAAAAATGAAAAAGATCAATTGATAAGCTCTGCTTATTTGCATTCACTGAGCCCAGTCCCAGGCTCAGAACCTCTCTCCAGCTGCTTGGAGACTGAAAGTACTGGTGGAAGGGGGCAGTCCTTGCCTATTTATACCAGTGACATCAAAGCGATGACATCTTTCAGTCTCCAAAGCTGCTGGTGGAGGTTCACAACTCTATGGTTCCGGGACTGGACTAGAGGGACGTAAAGGAAGCAGGGGAGTTAAAGAAAACTTACAAACTGATCATGAAAGGGACTGCTAATGTACTCTACCACGATCAACATACTTTTATTCAGATAGCTAATTTTGGTGAAAAATAAAGAGTGGGCCAGGCTGCTGATTATATTTATTGGCTTAAATTTTGGGTACTGTGTGTTTAAACATATAAAAGTTCATAGCGGGATATGCCACAGTGAAATCTTTGCACACTGGCAAACAGGTCAGGTTGTCATGATATTCCTACCTAACCTGGATGTGATTTTTGCACACTCTGCTCTTGCTGTAATATGCAAGATTTATATTTGCACAGAATCAGGATTTGGTCCCTCTGGACTATACCTGTTAATATCACTCAAATCACTGCTTAAAATAATTTGGTGTATTCTTCCACTATTGTATTTTTTCAGCTGTATAAGATCATATAAGTTTTTAAGTCCCCATTCCAAAGGAGGCAGCCAGGTTCCAGGAGGAATTGAGCTTTGAGAATGCCAGCCAAGCCTTGTAAATACAGTGACTGGGCAGATATGCCATTGTGGTCGGGGGCAGATTAAACAGCCTTTTGTCCTTTTAAGCTCCTATTGGGTTTTCCAGCTCAAACAGAACCAGCCTCTATGGGCATGAGGATTCACTCACAACTACCAGTGTCACCCTTCCCCAACCTATTTCACACCTCTCTCCTAACTGTCCACTATTGTAGTCATATTACTTGGTCAGTAACCACAAAGCACATTCTTGTTGAACCCGAGTATTGTCATTTTCATGCATATGCGGCAACATATGCACATAACATGGCTCTTATAAAACTGCACTAAGCTTAAGAGTAGGCACAGTAGTATGCTTTTACTATAGGCATTGCTGGGGACATGGACTGGCCGGAGCACAAGTCATGTAGTACACATGTACATTAACGTATTGTATATTTACATGAGCCCTCTTATGAGCTGTGTGCAGACTTTACAGCTGCTTTTGAGTAGCCACTGTGTCCATGCCTCAATGTAGGTGAGTGGAAGATTTATGCTACTGTTTTATAAGAGACAAATAAGCACCTGTGTCTCTTTATAAAATCAGTACAAAATAGGGGCTTTCCAGCCCATTTAACCTAAGCACCCTGTAATAAAATTACCCTCCGATTGTGGTCACTGATGTTTCAGCTGAGCAAGACCAAGACCCCTCCCCTCCCCTCAGGGAATGTGAACGTTATCCTGGGGAAAAGATGAGCTCTGCCTGGCGATCAAACCCAGGTGTTCCGCACTACAATATACACCACTTACCACTAGATTATCTTTAGAAAACTCTTGGATTATAAGTTGTTTTTTGGGGTTGTTTAACAAAAATAAAAAGCACACTTAAATTTTAAGCTTTCAGCTGTCAAATTACTTCAAGCTCCAAGAGTACATCCATGAACTAAAACATAGTGCTTCATAGACAATGGAAAAGATTAATACATGCATAATGTTCCCAAAAAAGTGCTCAATTCTGTGAGATAGGTACGTTATATGATATACTCTTACCCTGAAGAAACAGGGGTTAAGAAAGTGATTGTTTATTTAAAAAACAAAAAAAAAAACCCACAAAAAAATACAGCTGTATAAACTATATTTCCAGTTCCTAATTGGAATTTCATAAAACAATGTTTCTTGGAATCAAATATTTCCTCACACTGCCATTTCGGTGCTGATAACTGAACTTCTGAAACATATCAGTGAAGCTCCAAAAGGAAGAGCTGTGGTGGAAATGGAAAGCAACTCATCAGGACTTTGTTTGAAACCTCTATGCACAGGAAATATAGGCAGAAAAATGCTGCACAGCTACTGTACACTGACATACCACAGAATTAACCGCAGAGGCAGCAGGTAGAATTTAAGAGGTACACCAAGTCCTCCTATTATTAAAAACACACACACACAGGAACAAAGAGGTTGGTCTGATTTCTTTCTTTCTTTTTTGTTTTTTACTGAACAGATATAGTGAGCAAAATAATCTATAGACGACGACCACGGCGACCACCCTTTCTACGAGTGCTGTCTGAAGGGATGGGGGTAACGTCCTCTGTGGAAGAGAGAGAGACAGATATTCATTTCATCAGACAAGCTGATCATTCATGCTTCAGAAACAATCCAGAGAATTTAAGTGACAATTCATCAAATCTATTATTTACAACCTGGTAAATTCTATGGAAGGAGAAATTTACATACCTGATAACTTTCTTTCCTTGAATCCTGTTAGACCAGTCCAGATGTACAGATTATGCTCCCCCTGCCATCAGGTGGAGACAGACAAGCATCTTTCAGTGATGACATCACTAGTTATATCTGCTGGTGCAGCACTGAGAGAAGCTAGTACGACACTTCAAACATCAGTATGAAAACTCAGAAACTACTCAAGACGACCGTTAGTAATCAATAATTCAAATTCGGAACAGTTAACTTGAACAAATATCTGGCTCTCTTGTCACAATGAATTCTATGTCAGAACATAATACTGGCAATGCAGTCACACACAGACAGACTCCCAAACCTGTAGAACATCTTCCATTGCAGGTTCTGGACTGATCTTGCATAATTCAAGGAAAGAAAATCATCAAGTTAAAAAACAAAACAAAACCCCAAAACACAAAAAAACCTTCACCTTCTTTATCCTACCAGACCAGTTCAAAACATATGGGATGTGCCCATGCAGTCAGGACCCAGGGTGGAAGGAAGACATCGCTCTAGACAGAACAGCCCTGCCAAAGGCACGATTTACTCCAGCTTTCATATGCAACCTGGAGTGCTTCACCAAGCTGTTTGCAGATGTCCTCTGGAGACACCAAGGCACACTCCACCCAGGAAGCTTATGTCCTAGTGAAATGAGCTCTGACCCCTGAAGAGGACTAAAAATGATCTGACCAGTTATCAGAGTAATACCCTTTTTGCACATCAGATGCAGAGGATGGGAGCAGGATGATGGTCCAGTTAAAGTGAGAAGGAGGCAGCATCTTTGGGTGAAAAGCTGGCACAGCTTGCAAGGAGACAGAAGCTGTTGAGAAGATTAAAAAAAGGTTCCCTTCAGAACAAGGCCTGAAGCTCAGAAACTCGCATGGAGGACACAATATCCACCAGGAAAACGACTTTAAAAGGTCAAACCCTTGAGAGAGGCCTTATGAATGGGCTCAAAATCAGTAGTTTCAACACCAGAGAGAGAGACTCCACTGAAGAAGAACAGCCAGATGCGCTGGTAGATCTGCTTCAGTCCCTTGAGTAAACAGAATGTGTCAAGAGTGCACTGCCAAGAACATCCCTTGAATGAGACCCCGGTAGCACACCAGGGCAGCCACCTGTACCTTGAGCGCGTTCAGGACTAATCCCTGGTCCAAACTGGACCAACAAAAGGACAAAAGATGGTGGCTAATGCTGCCTTCCTGGCCTCCAGCATTAGAGAGGAATATCACCTCTCAAAAACCCTCCAGACTAAGTTAAGGAAGTAGAGGCTTTCTATGCTTTGAGAAGGGTGTCCATTACCTCTCCAGAGTAGCCCTTCTTAGGCAACCTATTGTCTCTCAAGGACCAAACCATAAGGGGATTCATCCCCAGGGAACCTTGCGCAGTAAGCGCCTTTCTTGAGAAGTAAGAGAGGCTAGTTTGCAAACAAATCTCAGGAGATCTGCATACCATGGCCGGTGTGACCAGACCAGGGGCCACTAAAATCAAACCCAGGTGCAACTGAATTCCATGTGGAAGGCACTCACTCAAAGGCCACTTGGGGGAGAAGACAAGCCAGGTGTCTCTCGGGGGCCATCATCAGAGGGCTTGACACCAGGCCTGCACACAGCACTGCCTATGTTTGTGACTAAAGAGTCATTCTTGAGAAGACCCCTGAAGTACAATGTCTCCCTCCTCAGGGACGGACGTGACAGTCACAGCCACAACCAGGGCTCCCACTTCAAAGAGCCCAAAAAGCTGACCCCGCTCGGCTAGAGGATGAAGGTACTTCCAACACAGGATCATAGGACTCTTAAGGTTCAACTCAAGGGTTTTCTCTGTAATATCTTACGTACTACTACACAGGATCAGGTAGAGGCATGAACGTAGGACACTGGAAAATCTCCATGAAAGATAAGGATCCCGTCTGCAAACCTCATCCAAGAGCAGTCTCCACTACACGCAGAGCCGCTGAAGCAGCCTGACAGGGCATAAAAGAACTCATCAGTAAAAAGGTGGATCACAGAGACCCTAGCCTTTTAATCAGAAAAATCACCCCATCCTCCTGAGGTCTTACCTCCTGATGAAAAGGATTTTCTCTTGAGTTCTTCAACCAACCACTGCAGGGGATAAGGTTGGGTTCCCAGAGAAAGAGATGAGCACATGGGTGACATGAGGCCCTTGACCCCTCTAACTGCCAGAGAGAGGTGCTTGTGGGCTCCAGGACCCCAAGCAGGGGAGGCCCAGGCCTTAGACCCCCCCCCCCCAATGAAGGGGGTAGCCAAGTATCACGCAAAGACTAAAACACAGCCCATGAGCTATTTCAGAAGCAGCAGTGCAGGTCATAGTAACATAGTAAATGACGGCTGACAAAGACCATTATGGTCCATCTAGCCTGTCCAGTAAGGTGGCTGAGTAGGTGTACCTGCCACTCTGTGCAAGTCACCCCCCTCTATGCCTTTGTTTAGGATTGCACCCACCATTCTTGTGCAGGGGATCCCGCTCTATTTGTTGAAGTATAAAAAAAGAGTTGTGTTCGATTTTATCCTTTTGCTATAAAAGTGATCCACTGTCTCATGCCATTTTGAATTCCGTCATTGTATTTGCCCCCAGCACCTCCATCTGGAGGGCATTCTTTCAGTGAAAAAGTATTTCCTGATGTTGCTTTTAAGCTTACCTCCTTGCAGCATCATTTTATGCCCTCTAGTATTACAGCTTTCCCTTCTTTGAAAAAGGTTTGTTTGCTCATAATACCCTTTAAGTATTTAAACATCTCTATCATATCTCCCGTGTCCCTCTTCTCCTCTAGGGTATACATATTTAGGTCTTCAAATCTCTTCTTATACATCTTCTGGCATAGGCTCCAAATCAGTTTGGTCACCTTCCTCTGAACAGTTTCAAGTCTTTTGATATACTCTGTAAGATACGGTCTCCAAAACTGAATACTCCAAGTGAGGCCTTCTCCAATAACTTGTACAGAGGCATTAATACCTCCTCCTTTCTGCTGGTTATTCCTTTCTGTATGCAGCCCAGCATCCTTCAGGCTTTGGCCACTGCCTTGTCACATTGTTTGAGGATCTCAAGGTGGCAAAACAATCATTGAGGTTCTTCTCCTGGTCCGTTCACACCAACTTCTCACCCCCTACTGCACACAGTTCCCTTGGATTTCTGCATCCCAAGTGCATGACTCTGTACTTCTTCACATTAAATCTCAACTGCCAAGCATTAGATCATTCTTCCACTCTTGTAGATCTTTCCTCATGTTGTCCAGCAGCAAAGTTAAAAAAATGCCAAGGACCCCCCCCCCCCAAAAAAAAAAAAAGCATATCCCAAAAAAGAAGCAGGTTTGTGGCAAAAAGGGAATCCCAGAACTTGTTGGGCTGGCCAGGGAAACCCCAGGCACCCCCACACAGGCCTGTAAAGGCTCAGTTGCCTAAAAGCAAAAGACCATTCTCCTTCAATTTAGAACAGTTTTACTAAAAGAAGCAAGAGAGCTAAATACCCCCCCCACTGAAATCAGAGGAAGAATAAAACATAGCAGGAAAAAAGGGAAACCCAAAAGACATGCAGACAGGACGGGGAGGGGCTTGAGCCCAACTTACCAGCCCCCCCCTCCAGGGCCCCAGTGAAGTCCTTCACCTCCTCTCCTCTAGTCCACCAAGCACTAGGAACCTGTGGATAGCAGCCCTGGACACGGGACAAGCTGTCAGCTCCATGAGACAGGGGTGTACTGGAGTTCCAAGCAATGTTGGGCCTACAGGTCTGTCACACAAGCCGCAGCACTATGGTGTGGGCCAAGGGAGGGCAGACAATACTGGCTTCTCTTTGTGTTTCACCAGTGGATAGGACATCACTGAAAGTTGCTTGTCTGCCTCTATCTGCTGGGGAAGGCGCATAATCCACATATCTGAACTGGTCTAGCAAGATAAGGAACAAAAATATTTTCTCCTATTAGTCTTAAAATGTACAACTTTGTAGCTTCATTGCATATCCCCTAATCTTTTTTTTTGAAGGATTAAACATTTGATTCATGTTTACTCATTCTACTCCACTCATTCTTTTGTAGACCTCTATCATATCTCCCCCCTCTGTTTCTCCAAGCTGAGAAGCTCTAACCTTTTAAAGTCTTTCCTCATAGGAGTATTCTTCCATGCTCTTTAGCATTTTGGTCACCCTTCACCCTTCCACTATATCGTATTTTAGATGCAGCCACCAGAACTGCACACATTCCTCATGGTGCAGTCACATCATGAAATGATAGAGGCATTATGATATCCTCTGCCTTTCCATTATTCTCTATGCCTTTCCTTAAACTCCCTAGCATCCTATTAGTTTTCTTGGCTGCCGTTGCTTGGTGAACAGAAGATTTCAATGCATTATCCAGGACGATGCCTAGATCCTTTTCCTGGGTGGCAACTCCTAATGTATTGTATTAACTATAGCCTAGGTTGTTCTTCCTAGCTTTGCACTTGCCCACATTAAACTTTGCCTTCCATTTGGGCACCTGGTCTCTCAGTTTCTCAAGATCCTATTTCAATTTTTCAAAATCCTCTTGTGATTTAACAACTTTTGAAGAATTTTGTGTAATCTTCAAACCTGATCACTTCACTTGTCGTTCTCATTTCCATGTCATTTATAAATGTTAAACAGTGGGCCCAGCACAGATCCCTAGGGTACGCCATTAAGAAAATTGACCATTTAGCCCTACTCTGTTTTCTCTCTTAATTTATTTCCAGATTATTGCTATACTGCTTTCCATAGATTGTAAACTGCTTTGTTAAGCAAAATAAACACATGATATGGGGATTGGGGGAAGGAATGAAGTAGAATGGGGCGAGTGAGAAGGTGCTTGTTGAGGGATATCTGCAAAAGGGGAGGGAGTGGTGCAACCAAGGGACAGAACCAGGGCCGGGATCATTGAGGGTGGGGCAGCTGTTAACTAGTTTCCAATCCACTATTAAAAATTCACGGGATAGGAGGTAGTTCCCTCAAGTCTCTCTCCAAGGACCTTATCAAATGCTTTCTTACAATCCAGATGAGCCAGTGGATACTAGCCTGTCTTTATATACTTGTTTATTCACAACTTCAAAAAGATGTAGCAGATTGCCAAGACAAGACTTCCCTTGGCTAAATCCACGTTGTCTTTGTCCCATTAAATCATGATTATCTACTGTATGTGTTTAATAATTTTGTTCTTTCTAATCGTTTCTACCATTCTACATGGTGCTGACATCAGGCTCACTAGTCTGTAGTTTCCCAGATCACCACTGGAACCCTTTTTAAAAAATTGTGTTATACTGTCCACTTTCCAATCTTTAGGTACTATAGACAATTATAAAGATAGTAGGTCTGCAATTTCATTTTCGAGTTCTTTCAGCACCCTGGGATGTATATCATCCAGTCTAGTTGATTTGCTCTCTTTAGTTTATCAAAACTGCCCTATTACATCTTCTAGGTTCAACAAGATCTGATTAAATTCTTCAAATCCATTATTCATGCCAGAAATTATATTAAAAAAAGTGTATCTCCCCTGCATCTTCTTCGGTAAATACCAAAAGCATGAACTGGGGTTCCAAGAGTGTATTTTTAAACAAAATGCCCAGGCCTGATGTAAAACTCTTAACATTTTTCTTAACCATTTTCCTCACTTTATCAGTCTCCCATATGAAAGTTAAATGCTAGTGCAGTAGATTTCCTTGCTATTCTCCTTCCAAAGTTTATTATGATCACTACTGCCAAGTGGTCCCAGCAGACATACTTAATGATGACATCAATTAAAGTTGCTCAAGTCCGCCTCCACCTGCTGACAAGCAGTATAACCCATATGTCTGGATGGTTTAGCAAGATAAGGAATACAAAAATTGACAGGCTAGTCATAGGATTGTTTGTACCAACACTGTTATTGCTACTATTAAAGCAGCAATGCAATTCAGCAAGGCGGTGGCTTAAACAAATCAAAAGGAAGGTGAAATTTTCCTTACCGTTAATTTCCTTTCCTGGAATCCTGCTAGACCAGTCCAGACAAACGGGTTGTGTTCCCCTTCCAGCAGATGTTGGAGACAGAAAAAGATTTCCAGAGCCCTGACTGGCTGGCCACTTGCATATAGTAACATACCCACAGGGGTTCTCCTCAGTATAGTTCGTATAGCTAAGATAAGGAAGCCAAGACCAAACAGACCCGGCCAACTAGACCGGAAAAAACATGGTCAACTATATACATGAAGCACGGGCGCGGAAAAAGGAAAACCGACCCTCGGACCTCCCTGCATAATAATTTCCTTGGAGGATGTCCAAGATGGTCGGCGGATCACTTCCAGAACTGTAATAGACAGCGGGGTGGGAACTGGACTGGTCTAGCAGGATTCCAGGAAAGGAAATTAACGGTAAGGAAAATTTCACCTTCCATTTCATCCTGCTAGACCAGTCCAGACAAACGGGAAGTACCCAAGCTAATGACCACCCGGGCGGGAAGCGATAGCCGCAGAAAGCACCTTGGTGCCAAACTGACTGTCATCACGCGCCTGGACATCAAGGCGGTAATGTTGCACAAAAGTCGACAAGGACGCCCATGTCACCGCTCGACAAATATCTACCAGATCAACGTGAGAGCGTTCAGCACAGGAAGCCGCCTGAGCTGTAGTAGAGTGTGCGCGAAGAACTGCCGGCACCGGCTTGCCTTGTCCAATATAAACTGCTTCAATGGCTTGCCAGAGCCACCAGGAAATCGTCGATTTAGAGGCCGCGAGACCTCTGAGGTCCTGCAAAAAGAACAAAGAGATGATCAGACGCACGAAAGGAATTAGTAACCTTCAAGTAGCGACGAAGAATTCTGCGGAGATCTAAAGTTCTGAGATCTTTATGCTTCCCCGCGCATTGCTCCTTGGAAAAGGCGGGAAGAAAAAGTGGCTGATTAAGATGAAAGGACGTAAGGACCTTTGGTAAAAAAGATGGCCAGTCCTGTAGAAACGCTAAGACATCCGGAACTGCTGCGCGCCAGGGGGAAATCTGATGGGATGAACACCAGGATTCGAAAATACGTCACACCCGCGCATAAGCAAGAGACGTGGAAGATCTACGAGCTCGGAGAAGGGTAGAGACGACTTCAGACGAGTAGCCCTTGTGTGCTAGCTGGCGGCGCTCAAGAGACAAGCCGTAAGCGAGTAGGGATTTGCGTCGTCCATGAATACTGGGCCCTGACGAAGGAGGGGGGCAGTCGAGGAAAAGGGTAGCGGACGCCCCCGAGATAAACGGACCAGATCCGCGTACCAAGGTCGCCGAGCCCAATTCGGCGCTACGAGAATTACCGGACCCTGGTGCTCCCCGATGCGACGGAGAACCTTGCCGATCAAGGCCCACGGAGGAAAAACGTATAGAAGAACGTGAGCCGGCCAAGGCTGAGCTAACGCATCTATCCCGTGGGAGCCGTGGTCTCTCCAGCGACTGAAATAGACGGGCACCTTGGCATTCCTACCCGATGCCATGAGGTCCATCGCCGGCATTCCCCAGCGGCGCACAATGTCCTGAAAGGCCTCTGGGACGAGTTCCCACTCCCCGGGATCGAGAGCGTGTCGACTGAGAAAGTCGGCCGTGATATTGTCGACCCTGGCGATATGCTGCGCCGAAATGGCTAACAAATGTTTCTCCGCCCACGGAAACAGATGATCCATCTCCCTCGATACTCCCGGACACTTTGTCCCCCCTTGGCGATTGAGATATGCCACTGTGGTGGCATTGTCAGAGAGGATTCGAACCGCTTGATTGCGGAGCACATGTAGAAAGCTTTGCAAGGCGAGGCGAACAGCTCAAGCCTCCAGGCGATTGATTGTCCAAGTCGCCTCGAGAGGCGTCCAGGCACCCTGCGCTGTGTGAGTCAGACAGTGAGCTCCCCAACCGGAGAGGCTCGCGTCCGTCGTCACCAACACCCAGCGCGGAACATCCAGCAGGACTCCCCGAAGAAGATTGCGCGGCGAGAGCCACCATTGAAGATTGTTCCTGAGGTCCGGCAAGAGCGGGAGACGGAGCTGGTAATCTTCTGACACCGGGGACCAGCGGGAAAGAAGCGCCCTCTGCAGACAACGCATATGAGCCCTTGCCCAGGGTACTAGATCGATGGTAGCAGTCATCGTCCCCAGAAGCTGTAAATAGTCCCATGCTCGAGGAGAGGACTGAAGCAGAAACAGGCGAAGCTGCGCCGACAATTTGAGGAAGCGAGCCCTTGTCAGAAAAACCCGACCTTGAGCTGTGTCGAATGTTGCTCCGAGGAAGTCGATTCGCTGAGAGGGACACAGACAACTTTTGGGATGATTGTTAATCCAACCCATACTTTCCAGAAAGGCTACGACCTTCGCCACCGTGCTGCATGCCTCCGGACGGGAATCGGCTCGAATAAGCCAGTCGTTCAAGTAGGGATGTACCCGTATTCCCTGCTGTCGTAGAGCCGCGGCTACTACAACCATCACCTTTGAAAAGGCCCGCGGAGCTGACGGCAGGCCGAAAGGCATTGCTTGAAATTGAAAATGTCGGCCAAGCACCGCGAAACGCAGAAAGCGTTGATGGTCCTCCCGAACAGGTATGTGAAAATAAGCTTCGGCAAGATCCAGAGAGGCAAGGAATTCCCCCTTGCGGACTGCCTGAATAACCGACCTGAGTGTCTCCATTCGAAAATGAGGCACATGGAGGCAGCGGTTGACCCCTTTGAGATCCAGGACTGGGCGAAAGGAACCATCCTTCTTGGGCACCACGAAATATATAGAATAACGACCCAATCCCCACTCTGGAGCCGGTACGGGACGAATGGCATTGAGCAGAAGAAGCCGTCGCAAAGTGATATGAATGGCGTGTCTCTTTGCGGACGCCCCTACCGGGGAGAG
Source organism: Ichthyophis bannanicus (assembly GCA_033557465.1). Lineage (NCBI taxonomy): Eukaryota > Metazoa > Chordata > Amphibia > Gymnophiona > Ichthyophiidae > Ichthyophis > Ichthyophis bannanicus. The sequence continues at coordinate 68,112,917 of CM066050.1, read as the reverse complement.
AAGGAAGGCATCGGGAATAGGCTGGCAATAGTCGAGAGACAACCCGGAGGTCACAACATTGAGCACCCATCGATCGGAGGTGATTGCTGCCCACTGACGAGAAAAAAAGGGCCAACCGTCCTCCTACTGGAGGAAGGAACTCGAGTGGGCTGTTCGTCCCGTCAGCGGGACGAACGAGCGGATCCAGGAAACTTCCCTGTGCCAGAGTAGGAGTCAACGCCCTTTCGTGCTCCACGAAAGGACTGACCCCTTTGTTGTCCTCGGTTGGAGGGAAACGAAGCAACCGGGGGCTTGTAAGACCGAAACCGGCGAAAGTCGCCAGACCGAGAATACCGCCGAGAGCCTTGAGAAGAAGTTCGAAAGGAGCGCCGCTGAGCAGTTTTCTGGCGATCCTCAGGTAACCGTTGCGGCTTGACTTCCCCAAGATCCTTTACCAACTTGTCCAGGTCTTCCCCAAACAAAACACACCCCTTAAAGGGAAGTTTGGAGAGTCTGGACTTAGAAGCAACGTCCGCCGCCCACTGACACAACCAGAGCCAGTGCCGTGCAACTGTAATGGAGGCAATGGAACGAGTAGAGAGACGTAGTAAGTCGTAGAACGAATCGGCGAAAAAGGCCGTGGCAGATTCCAAACGAGCCATGGCGGGATCTTCCGGCAGCCTCTGAATCCAGCGTAGCAACGCTCGGGCCACCAAGGCCCCACAGACCGTCGCCTGCAACGCCATAGTGGAAGACGAAAAGGCCGTTTTGAGAAGATTCTCAACCTTGCGATCCTGTTGATCCTTGAGAGCAGCACCGCCCTCCAGTGGAATGGTGGTATGCTTGGTCACTCCCGAGACCAGGGCATCCACCTTAGGATAGGTAAGCCACCTGTCAATCTCAGACGGAGGCCAGAGATAGAGTTGTCCCAGGTGGCGTACCGCCCGGAGCGGGGAATCAGGAGCATCCCACTCCCGAGACACCATTTGTTGCATTTCCGCCGGGAAGGGAAACGCCTTGGAAGGCTGCCGAATACCCTGCAAGATTGGGTCCGGTTGAGACTGCGACGGAGTCGCGTCAGAGGTTGGAGGATCGGAAAGCCGCAGAGCCTCAACCACTTGCTCGATTAAGGGCGTTAACTCCTCCTTGCGGAAGAGACGGACATCTTGAGAATCATCCGCTGTCAGCAGGGCAGAATCCGAATGAGAATATTTGCCATCCTCCCGCTCGGAGTCCGAGAGGCTGACATCCCCCGAGGAGCCAGTACCATCCAGGCCCACAGCCCCGCCTGATAAGGAAGCCGAAACCTTCTTGGAGGGGCACCCGGATTCGCGGGCGGAGGACTGATGCGTGCGCTTGTGAGATACCGGCGCATCAGAAGCAGCTCCCGCAGGCAGTACCTGCTTGGGTCCCAAAACCAGGGAGTCTGAGTTCCAGAGAGACCAAGCTTGGCGAAAAAGCGCCAAAAACTGGGCCTCCGAGGGCGACTGAAAATCATTCTGCAGGCCCGAGGCCTGAGGGACTTCCAGCGAAGCAGCTGGTGAAGCTAGCACGGGCAGGGCGGCAGGACTAGAAGCTGAGAGACTCGGGGGAACAGCTAAAGACTTAGAGGTCTCCCCAGGATGAGCAAGGCAGGCCGAGCACATGTTAGCAGACAGCTCCTTGCTCTTCTTGTTGCAGCCCAGAGAGCACTGCCCCGTAGCAGGCATGAGCCCGGTTAGAAAAGATTCGCCCTATGATCCTTCGTGGTTTTTTTTTTTTTTAAAGTTGGTAGAGCGTAGAAGGACCCCCGAAGGCAGCGATTCAGAAAATGAGCGCTAGAAAAAAAAACAGGCACCGCAATGGATACCGGCCGCGTGATCACGCGGCTGCAAAAATGGCTGCCGGCCCAAAAGCGCGCGAAAACACGGAGCCGCCAAAAACTGAGAAAAAGGTAAAATAATAAAATCAGCGACCCAGGCGAAACGGGGAGAGGCAGTCAGGGGGACCCCAAGGCAAATACTAAGGCCGTCGCTCCCGAGGTCTTGAGCATGAATTTCACCCTGCTTGGCTGCCGCGGAGGCGGGAAATTCAGGAGAGGCTGTCACTTACAGTTCTGAAGAGCCGAACACATCAGATCCGATCCCCCGAGCACTGCAGACGGCAACCCCGCTCACTAACCCGCTTGACTAGGGCTGGGGTCTTCCGGGGGGAGGGGAAGGACAGGGCTGCACTGATCCAAAGCAGGAGCTCCTGTGAAAACCCTCGATGTGCTCACGGACTGGGAAAATCCAAGGCAACACCTCGTGTGAAGCCTGGATACCTCCAGAGGGCAAGTAATCCAGATAAAAACAGTTACCAAATAAAAGGAAGAAAATAAAGCAATTTAAATTAACTTGAGGAGAAAAACCAGACACTCCTGCATCTGCTGGAGACAGAAAATGCTGAGGAGAACCCCTGTGGATATGTTACTATATGCCAGTGGCCAGTCAATCAGGGCTCTGGAAATCTTTTTCTGTCTCCAACATCTGCTGGAAGGGGAACACAACCCGTTTGTCTGGACTAGTCTAGCAGGATGAAATTGACAGGACAATTTTTGCAAAATAATTTTTCCAATTTAAATCACACCTGTTTCTTCTTGAACTTTCTCTGCTTTTCAGAAGACCCTCTTGACCAACTCCAACAATGATGTATTTTGCTGCAGCAACTTTTTAAACAGTCTCTATAAAGCTTCACTGAATTCATTTTTAAATACATTTAATACATTTTCTTTTCATCTTTCTCTCATTGGAAAATAAACAGATTTAAATCCCGCTAAACAAGATTATGTTAATGCATATTAGGAAATCTGGCCCCAAGTCTGTACCTGAACAATACAGGGTAAAGTGACTTACCCAAAGCTACAAAGAGCACTACTAGCCTGATCTGAAAGCATAGCTACTCACCTGTAACAGGTGTTCTCCAGGGACAGCAGGAATCAGGCCTCACTTATGGCAGTGCTTCTCAGTGATACTCCAGGCACCGACAGAGCTCGCGCAGAGCAATACTCAGCTTTCAAAGAAAGCCTTTGGGATTGCTGCCACGTATGCGTGGTCCTCTTCCTGCCCAAGGGTGTCATCTTGCTCAGTCAGGTCCCAAAGCTAGAGCCCTACTAAGCAGATTGCAAGGGAAGGATAAAAACAGCAACTCTTAAGGGGAGGTGGGAGGGTAGTGAGGACCAATTCCTGCTGTCCCTGGAGAACATCTGTTACAGGTGAACTATGCTTTCTCCAGGAACAAGCAGGAAGTCAGTCCTCACTTATGGGATTCCCCAGCTACAAGCTACTGAAATCTGTAAGCAAAGTGCCTCCGCGAAGCCGTGAGCAGGAGCAGAAGCAGATGATCTGAAGGGAGCCCGAGTCCTCGGGGGGGCTGAGCTCCCGGTAGCCAGAGGAGGGTCGGAGGGCAGGAGTTGCTTATACCCTGAACAGATTACGGAGTACAGCCTGGCCGAAGGCGCTGTCCCAGCGGGACTCTCTCCAGGCAGTAATGCGAAGCGAAGGTATTCGCTGAAGACCAGGTTGCAGCCCAGCAGATGTCTGTCAGAGGCACTGAGTGCAGCGAAGCCACTGACGCCGTGCGCAGTGACTTGTCAATCCAGCAGGGCCCCCAGCCTTTGCTTGGGCAAAGGCGATGCAGTCTGCCACCCATATGGAGTGCACTTGGTGACTGCAAGCCTCAGACAGTTGGGATCGTAGGCGATGAAGAGCCGGTCGGACTTGCGATGACCCTGGGTGCACTGCAGGTAGAAGGCGAGAGCCCTCTTGCAGTCGAGGGTATGCAGGACCGCCGACGCTCGGCTGACGTAAGGTCTCGGGAAGAAAGTTGGTAAGACTATCTCTTGGTTGAGATGGAAATCTGAGACAACCTTTGGTAGGAACTTGGGGTGAGTGCGAAGGACCACCCTGTTCCCGTAAACCTGGTGTAGGGGCCCTCGGCCATGAGGGCTTGAAGTTCACTGACTCGCTCAGCTGAGATCAGAGCCACCAGGAAGACTACCTTCCAGGAGAGGTGCCGAAGCGAGCACGTCGCCATCGGCTCGAAGGGAGGCTGCGTCAGCTGCATAAGCACAATGTTCAGGTGCCACTCCATCGGCGGAGGCCGGATTGGGCTTGGAAAGTAAAAGGCCCCGCATGAAGAAGGAGACCAGCATGAAGCTGGCCTGAGAGGGGTTTACCCTCGACGGGGAAGTGGTTGGCCGAAATGGTGCGCAGGTGAACCCTGACCGAATTGGATTTCGGCCCCACCTGCAAGAGGTGGAAGAGGTACTGGAGAACCCATAGGGTGAACAGGAGAATGTATCGATCTGGAGCCCGGAGCACTGGACCGAGAAGTGCCGCCATAAGCGAGGACTGACTTCCTGCTTGTTCCTGGAGAACCCTGGCTTTCCCAATTCTCAGCCTGCTGCTCTAGCCACTAGGTTACATTATGTTTCTAGGTGAAAAGGAAAGGAATACGAGAAAAAAAAAAGTAGACTGGACCAGCAGACAGGTAAAAAAAGAAAAGAAAAACAACCCCTAAAACACCAAGGTGATAGATAATGAAAAAAAGATGTAGTGGTAAGGAATGGACTGTTAAGACAAAAAGGAGAGAAAACAAAAATAATGATTGTCAGGTGTACAGAAACAAAACTTTTAAAAGTAGTTAAATATCAAATGACTAAATAAAAATGTGCATATTAAATGCTGCTAAAAACAAAGAAAGAAAATCATGCACTCCCCCCCCCCAACCAGCCAAAATAAAAAAACAAAAATTCAACCCCATCCAACCACCTTTATTGTAAGTGTTCAGAAGAATCTGAAAACCATGCCACAGAATCAATCTTTGAGTTTCTATGGAAAACTAGGGACCCTTGGAATGACTACCCCCAATTATATAAAGCATGGGGTGCAGACAGAATACATTACTCAGCATAACCTAAAAACTTATAAGCAGCAGAGTTTTTTTTCTTTGTTTTTTATCTGTACATGAAACTATAGACACCTTTGATCATATCATAGCTTAGAAGAGGTTCACTACTGTCATGGTATGTACAAAACGAGCCCATTTGGAAACATTACTGCCAGAGATGGCCTTTACTTTGCTGGGAGGATCATCTGAATATATTTTATTAACTTTAGTAACTGTGTAAGCAATTAAAAGCTTAAAACAGTTTCTGCAAGGAGTTGGAACTTTACCAATGGTGATACTGCTCACAAGAAAAGTCATTTGAACACAAGAAACCATGGCAGTTTCAGGATGGAGAAGCACGAACTGCACGCAAACCTTGTGTTTCTGTATACTGGCCCTCTTTGTACTCAATATCAACTGGCTCATCTTTTATCCAGCCTTCAAAAAAATGAGGCAGATTTATAAGGCAAGACTTCTCTTAGTTAAATTCACGTTAGCGATGGTTTTAATGGGACAAAGCTATCTATATGTTCAGTAATTTTGTTTCTTATAAAATAGTTCATACCATTTTGTTTAGCACCGACATTAGGTTCACCAGGCTGTACTTGCCCAGATCATCCCTGGCACCCTTTTTTACAGTTACAGTTTAATTTTATTTGATATACGGCCTATAATTATGGCAACTAAGCACTGGCTACCCTCCAATTTTCATGTATGCAAATGATTTTAATAAGTTACAAATTCCTCTGCAATTTTGGAGTTATTTTCAGTAATCTGACTTACACTATTTGGTTCAGGTGATTTGCTGCCCGTTTGCTAATCTAGCCTACTTTATCTTTCAGATTTGTTTCAGTTCTTCCAAATAATCACCAATAAATACCATTTCTTTCATTAGAATCTCCCTGAAAAATATTTTTATTACGAGTTATACCTCTACAGAAAGCTGCTTTCAAATTCTGCTTTTTCCTGCCCTAGCAATGCTTTGTATTTAACTTGCCATTGTCCTTTAACAAAATCACAATGCCTCTCTTTTTTCTACTATCATACCACTCCTTATGCATCCTAGCATTCCTCTGGCTCCAATTATTGCCTTGCTGCACTATTTCACTACCTTGAGGTCATCAGATATAAATCACCCAGAGGTCTCTTTCCTGCTTGTAAGCCAACAGTTTCTAATCCCATCATCACACACACACTGCTTCTTTGGGTTTCTGCACCCCAAGTGCACAGCTTTGCATCTTTACATTTTCTTCTGCATCAGGCCTTGGTAAAAGGAAGAAAGTGTCATGTACAGTGGAAGGGAATACAAGCAGCTGCAGGACTGAGAAATATGGCACCCATAGGCAGTCAAAGGGAAGGGGAATCCCCAGAGATGAAGTCCCAAGCCCCATTTTTGGCAAGCCTTCAAAAGCTGGTTTTCTAGGAATGTGCCTATGTCTAAATCCAGCATTGAGCCGCTGATCAGATAACAGTTGAATAGTGCTATAAAGTATTAGTTTTCCCCATTAGTTTCTCGTGGCAGGTGGAGTCACTTTTAACAAAGCCTTACCAATGCGGCCGATCTTCATGCCAGAACGAGCCAAAGCTCTGAGAGCAGACTGAGCACCAGGTCCTGGGGTCTTGGTCCTTTAAAAAAAGGAGGAAAATGGTCAGTTTAAATATAGGAAAGACTTACCAGCGACAACTCTAAGCTGAATTCAGACTAAAAGTTCTACTTTTCAGGATGCCCTTGTAGCTCACACCTCAGCATGGGGGACTCAGTTTGAGTTTCCCCATCTATTAAGACCAGCTACGCTAACATCAGGGAGGAATCAAAGGCTACTGGCTCTCAAAATGAGGTTTCTTTCTGGCACCTCCCTGGCCAGCAAGGTCAGGTGTCATCTGGGAGTGACAAAGAAGAAAATGGCATCAATATTTGGCAGCAAAACCTCTAGAGCAGCGGTTCTCAACCTGTGGGTCGCGACCCCAACGGGGGTCGCCACAGGATTTAGCGGGGGTCGCTTAGCCTCCACCAAGTTTAAAAAAAAAAAATTAAGATGTGCACAAGTTGCTGCCGCTGCCGAGTCCGCTTCTCGGCAGCAGCAAACTCCGGCAAACTCACCGCCTTCTTCTGCAGCCGCGGCTCCCTGCCTCTTAGGGAACCGCGGCTGTACTTGTAAAATCGTTGCGGAGCCCTTCCTGTCTCGACGGGCTCCGTGCAGCATTGTCCCGCCTCCAAAGGAAGTGGTAAACAACTTCCTTTGGAGGCGGGACAATGCTGCATGGAGCCCATCGAGACAGGAAGGGCTCCGCAATGATTTTACAGGTACAGCCGCGGTTCCCTAAGAGGCAGAGAGCCGCGGCTGCATTAGAAGGGAGGCAGACAACCTGCAACACGGCTGACATCGACAGAGGGGGGCTGACATGGACAGATGGAAGGATGGGGCTGACATGGAGGGAGGGAGGGGGCTGACATGGACAGATGGAAGGATGGGGGCTGACATGGAGGGAGGGGGCTGACATGGACAGATGGAAGGAGGGGGCTGACATGGACAGATGGAAGGATGGGGCTGACATGGAGGGAGGGAGGGAGGGAGGGGGCTGATATATGGATGGAGGGAGGGGCTGACATGGACAGATGGAAGGATGGGGGCTGACAGGGAGGGAGGGATGGGGGCTGATATGGATGGATGGATGGAGGACGGGAGGGGGCTGACGGAGGGAGGGAGGGATGGGGGCTGATATGGATGGATGGAGGGAGGGAGGGAGGCTGACATGGACGGATGGAAGGATGGGGGCTGACATGGAGGGATGGATGGAAGGATGGGGGCTGACATGGACGGATGGATGGAGGGAGGGGGGCTGACATGGACAGATGGAAGGATGGGGGCTGACAGGGAGGGAGGGATGGGGCTGATATGGATGGATGGAGGGAGGGAGGGAGGGGGCTGACAGGGAGGGATGGGGGCTGATATGGATGGATGGAGGGAGGGAGGGAGCTGACATGGACAGATGGAAGGATGGGGGCTGACAGGGAGGGAGGGAGGGAGGGGGCTGATATGGATGGAGGGATGGTGGTCGGGGGCTGACATGGACGGATGGAAGGATGGGGGCTGACATGGTGGGATGGTTGGAGGGAGGGGGGCTGACATGGACGAATGGAAGTATGGGGGCTGACAGGGAGGGAGGGAGGGAGGGATGGGGGCTGATATGGAGGGATGGAGGGAGGGAGGGGGAAGACAAGGATGGAGGGAGGGATGGGGGCTGATATGGATGGATGGAGGGAGGGGGGCTGACATGGACGGATGGATGGAGGGAGGGGGGCTGACATAGACGGATGGAAGGATGGGGGCTGACATGGAGGGAGGGAGGGACGGAGGGGGCTGATATGGATGGATGGAGGGAGGGGGGCTGACATGGAGGGAGTAGGCTGGCATGGACAAAGGGGAGAGACATGGGTACATACTGGACAAATGCTGGACAGAAGCGAGAGACAGTGCGGGTTAGGATTATAATGGGCTGATGGGGGTGCTAGCACTGGTAATGGGCAGATGGGGGGGCTACGAATGGTAATGGGTTGATTAGGGAAGGCTAGGACTGGGAATGGACTTATCAAGGGGGGGTAGGACTGGTAATGGACTGATGGGGGTCTAGCATTGGAAATGAGCTGATCAGTGAGGTTAGGACTGGAAATGGGCTGATTAGGGGAGCCTAGCACTGGTAATGGGGTTGAGGGGGGGACTAGCACTGGAAATGAGCTGATGGGGGGTAGGACTGGTATTGGGCTGATTAGGGGGGGGTAGGACTGGTAATGGGGTTGAGGGGGATTAGCACTAGAAGTGAGCTGATTAGGGGGCTTTGACTGGGAATGGGCTGATTGTGGGGAGGGGAGGATAGAGCTGCTGACCCTGGAAGAAAACTGGGGGCTAAGGCTACAAGTGGGCTGATACAAGGGGATGGGAGCATGGAACTGAAAGGGAGTGGATCTGAGAGGGGCTGCCATGGTATTTGTACTAGAAGGGACTGATCAGTGGGGAAGGAGGGGGACTGGAAGGGAATGGACACCAGTGGCAGTCATGGGAATGCAAGTTGACATTGGAAGGTACTGGGAGTGAGGACTGGAAAGGGGCTGATACTGGGGAGGGTTACTGGGACTGGAAATAGGCTGATGGAAAGAAGTGAAGAAAACAAAAGAGATAAGAACTGGCAGATGGACCATAGACCACAGAAAGAGAGCTAAGAGAAGACAGGAAAGCAGAAGCCTCAGATCGGGACCAGCATGATCAGAGAATAAATTGGTCAGACAACAAAGGTAGAAAAAATAATTTTATTTCATATTAGTGATTTGACTACAAAATCATAATTTTGAAATCAAATATTGTTACTTGTTGTTTTGATTATTTAAATAAGTATTTTATAAATAAAAACATATTGCAAAGGCCTATAATATATTAATAATTCAACAAATGATTACAGCGACAATGCGTTAACGGTAAAGGAAGAGAGACGCATTTGATTTTATCATTGGGGGTCACCACAAGTTGACCAACGGTAAAAGGGGTCACGGTACAAAAAAGGTTGAGAACCACTGCTCTAGAGGATACAAGATCAAACTACTCCAATTCAATACTATGATGTTCATAGGTTCCCAGTTTTAGGAAACAAGAATTCAAACTAGACTAACATTTTTCTCTGCCTGTGCTAGCAAAGTACATCTCTTGTCTTCTAAACACAAAAAATAATTCGGACTAACAGTGAAGGGGTTTGTAAAAGGAATACTTCATTGACGGATGTTATCTCCCTGAAACAGAACAGGGTTATTATCTATAGTTCAAAACCCAGTGCTGAGTCAGAGACTACCGTACATGGACTTGTGGATGAACATTTTACCAGATAAATCACGTATTACTGGATTCTTGAAAGTCATACAATTACTAGCTATGCCTCATTAAATGGACCATTTAAAACCACTGTCTCTTGAGTAAATATAGGCATTAACACATTGGTCAAACATTTAAAATGTAGTAAACCCCTTTTACAATTTTTCTGAATAGGATTGGGGATTTTACTTTTTTGTGTAACAGTGAAGAGTGGCAGATAAAGATCAAAATCAACCATCCAATCTCCTCAGCTGAGATGTATTCGCTTTACAGGAATGCATATGAGGTCCCATATTCAAACACCAACCCTCATGCCCATGGTCTTTTACCTGGCATTTCAACCTCTCTCCTACCACCATCCTCCATATGTCTTCTGAACATGCCCAAGATCGTTTAAGGAATTGCCTCCAACACTCTGCTTCTTAGGAGTACTTAAGTCAAACTCAGACCTCCTTCCAGGTTAAAATCCAGCCTTTTATATTCATTGAAGTTTGGGTTTTAATTATGGCTCCTCCTGGCCTTCCTGGTAGTCCAAAGGAATTACACCCCCACTATCCTCAGTGGCATGACCACTGGGACAAAAATAGCAAACTGGACAGATATTCTCCTCATGTCAAATACAGACAGTCATTCAAGTACATATCAGCATAGGACAGTAACAAAACCAAGCTTTTGGAATAAGTGATGTACGACCATGTATTAAAATTCTCTCATGTTACTATGGATTTATGAAGACATTCTGCTTGTACAAACCTATTAACAAGATAGCCCAGGCACTTTTGCCTTCTCTTGCCACATTTTTTTGTTCTTACATCTGCCATTAAGAACATTTACCCAATGAATCATACACACCTGTTTCCACCTGTTGCACGCAGTTTGATGTGAAGGGCAGTGATGCCCAGCTCCTTACACCTCTGGGCAACATCCTGGGCTGCCAACATGGCAGCATAGGGAGAAGATTCGTCTCTGTCAGCCTTTACTTTCATACCACCAGTTACACGGCAGATAGTTTCTCTGAAAAGGTAGAGATAAATAGGTACCACTGTTATTCAAAGGAATGATAAGAAAATGAAATATCAGACTAATCAGCAGTGCAGATCAGCCAGTCCACAGCATAGTTCAAGAGTTCATTCTTATACTTGCTTTGCATTATGTAATCTGGTGTACTCCTGAACATAACCATCTCCACCAAGGACCTCCCATCCTAATGGATTTAAAGTTTTGTTGCCTGAATCACTGAAAAACTGGTAACCATCAACATAACCAATAGCAGTAGAGTGAGTATTTGAGTATTTATTTACTCAGAATACTTCTAGCCCAATCATAACATTATAGGCGGTTTACAAAAAAAAAACCCATAAACATCTAAACATACACAAATTTATTGTGAAAACAAATGTGAAATATGAAAAAACAGAAACTAATGTACAAAAAGCCTCTCTGAAAATAAGCATTTAACTTCCTTCAGAACTTCCATAAATTCATACAAAATCTAATATCATTTGGAAGAGCATTCTACAAAAGAGGGCAGGTATCCGGCAAAAATAGTCTACCAACCATTCAACCTCATTATAAAAGTGAGCAGGCACGCCAAGCAACATAAGACAACTGACGTAATAAAAAAAAAACACATAAACCATAAAAGGAATATGGAAATTACACATACCTGGTAATTGTAGTTCCTGGAGGGTCCAGTTTAGTCCTCCACAATCGGGTAGTGCACCTCCTCCTGCAGCCTGGAGACTGGACCAAATCAACTCTTTCCGTATGATGTATGCAGGAGGAGCTCCCATAAGCCCCCAGTGTCTAGTAACAAAGCATACTTAAAGAAGCAACACATGACACTATTAGAAAAATACGTTTTTTTAAAAATTTATTTTATTTTATTTATTTTTTTTTTTAAATACTCTTAAAAGTAACAGAGAAACGTCGTCCCCAAAAGGGCCCCAACCCCTCCCCAAACGAGGAAGTCAGACCGCTGCACTGCGCCCCAATCGACGCACCGGTAATAAAGGGAGAGCCCCCACCCAAACCCCGCAAGGGAAAGGGTTGGAAGAAAAACCGCAACAACCAAAGGAACGGAAGCACGGCCAAAAGGAGCAGCGAAAGCCAGAAAGGATCAAATACAAATCGCTCGCAGCCCGAGCTGTTCGTCAAAGCGCGCCGCAACCCACAACGTGAGCCGCGGGAGGGAAGGAGGACTAAACTGGACCCTCCAGGAACTACAATTACCAGGTATGTGTAATTTCCATTTCCTGAGCGGTCCTCCAGTTTAGTCCTCCATAATCGGGATGTAACAGAGCAGTCAACACCGGGCGGGACCTTGCCAGCCGGCGCGCAGAACAGCCGAACCAAAACAAGAATCCCGAGCGGCCAAGACATCCAACCTGTAGTGCTTACTGAAGGCATGCAACGTCGGCCAAGTGGCCGCTTTACAGATTTCCACTGGTGGCACTAAGCTAAGCTCCGCCCAGGACGTCGCCTGAGCTCTGGTAGAGTGGGCTCGTAACCCCTCCGGAACCGACCTATGCTGTAAGAGATACGCCGACGCGATCGCTTCTTTGACCCAACGCGCGATAGAGGCCTTGGCCGCCGCCTCTCCTTTCCGCGCACCGCCAAAGAGCACGAACAAACGGTCGGTCTTGCGGAAGGCCGCAGTCACTTTCAAATAACGCTGAAGAACGCGCTTCACATCCAGTAAGTGAAGTCCCTTGTCCGCAGGGCTGTCGGAAACGGTATGCAGGACCGGGAGGAAAACCGCCTGATTCAAATGAAAAGGTGAAACCACCTTGGGCAAAAAAGAAGGAACGGGCCGAAGGACCACACGATCCGGGGAAAAGGACAAAAAGGGCTCCCTGCAGGAAAGCGCTTGAAGCTCAGAGATTCTTCGAGCAGAACAGATGGCCACGAGAAACACGGTCTTTAAGGTTAGATCCTTAAGCGATGCCCGTCGGAGAGGCTCAAAGGGCTCTCGAACCAAAGCGCGCAGGACGAGATTCAAGTCCCACGGAGGAACGGAGATTCTACGCGAAGGACGCAATTGACTAACCGCCCAAAGAAAACGCTGCACGTCCAGATGAGCCCCGAGAGAAAGACCCAACACCTTGCCCCGGTAACAGGAGAGGGCTGCCAACTGAACCCTTATAGAGCTGGCGGTGAGACCTTTATCAAAGCCATCCTGTAAAAAACTTAACACAACGGGCACGGATACGGTCGCCGCCCGCACCCCCCGTCGGGAGCACCAGTCCTCAAAAATTCTCCACACACGCACATAAGTGAGAGAGGTAGATGTCTTGCGCGCCCGGAGGAGAGTGTCAATCACCGCAGGGGAGTAACCCCTCTTCCTAAACCGAGCCCTTTCAATGGCCAAACCGTAAGCGAGAATCGAGCTACTTGGGGCATCCGCAGTGGACCCTGCAGAAGAAGATCCGGTAACGAGGGCAGGGGCCAGGGAACGCCGTCGCGTAATCTGACCAGGTCGGCATACCAAGGTCTCCTGGGCCAGTCCGGAGCTACCAGCAACACTCGCCCCCGGTGGCTTTCGATGCGCTGAACGACTCGACCGACTAACGCCCATGGAGGGAAGACGTACAGAAGACCGGACGTCGGCCACGGCTGAATGAGGGCGTCGATCCCCTCGGACATGCGTTCTCGGCGCCTGCTGAAGAAGCGCCCCGTCTTTGCCGACTGAAAGGTCGCCATGAGATCCATGACGGGAGGACCCCACCGACGAACTATCTACGCATAGACTTGCGGGTTCAGCTCCCATTCCCCGGGATCCACCCGCACCCTGCTGAGGAAGTCCGCTTGCACATTCTCCGTGCCTGCTATGTGCGCCGCCGAGATCGCCGGTAAACGCGTCTGTACCCAAGAGAACAAAGCTGTCGCCTCCGATTCCAAGGAGACACTGCCCGTGCCACCCTGGCGATTGATGTAGGCCACTGTCGTCGCATTGTCCGAGAGCACGCGAACCGGCTTCCCGAGCACCACGTCTTCAAGGGCTATCAGGGCGAGCCTCACCGCCCGAAGTTCGAGCCGATTGATCGACCAAGAGGCCTCCAGGGGAGACCACGTTCCCTGTGTGAAGCGCTCCCCGCAGTGAGCCCCCCATCCGGAGAGGCTGGCATCCATCGTGAACGGAATCCACAGAGGAGGTTCCAAGGGAAGCCCCATCCGCAGGTTTTCCGAGCAGAGCCACCACCGGAGCGACCGACAAACCAGCTTCGGACAAGGCAACCTCATGTTCAAGGAGTCGAACGGGTTGGACCAACGGCCTAACAAGGCACTCTGAAGTGGACGCATATGGAACCTCGCCCAAGGAACCACCTCCAGGGTCGCAGCCATCGTGCCGAGGAGGCGAAGGTACCACCACGCGGACGGGGTCGGCAAGCACAGGAAGAGACGGACGAGGCTCTGCAAGGCGATGACACGTCTTTCCGGCAAACACACCAGGCCCCTGACCGTGTTGAAACGCACCCCCAGGTATTCGAGGTCTTGAGTCGGCAGCAGACAGCTCTTCTGCTCGTTGACCACCCATCCGAGTTCCCAAAGCAGAGAGACCACCCTGCTCGTGACTCGCACACACTCGTCGTGGGACTTTGCCCGAATCAACCAATCGTCGAGGTACGGGTGAACCAGGATGCCCTCTTTCCGCAATGCCGCTGCTACCACAACCATCACTTTCGTGAAAGTACGGGGAGCAGTAGCTAGACCGAAGGGCATGGCTCGAAATTGATAGTGACCCCAAGGAAACGCGAAACGGAGGAACCTTTGATGAGACTCCCGGATGGGAATGTGCAGATAAGCTTCTGAGAGATCGAGAGACGCGAGAAACTTCCCTTGCCGCACCGCCACGATGACAGAGCGCAAGGTTTCCATCCGAAAGTGCGGAACCCTGAGAGCACGATTCACGCCCTTGAGATCCAATATGGGCCGGAGAAAACCGTCCTTCTTCGGAACTACAAAATAGATGGAGTAGCGACCGGCGCCGCGCTCGGAAGCAGGAACGGGAACCACCGCCCCGAGGGATAAGAGGCGATGAAGGGTCACGCGCAGGCCTCGAGTCTTGTGATCGCCCCTGCTGGGGGACAGAACAAAGGAGTCCGTAAGTGGGTACGCAAACTCCAGTGCATAACCCTTTTCGATTATCTGCAGCACCCACTGATCTAAGGTAATTTGGGCCCAAGAGGGAAGAAAATTGCATAAGCGACCCCCGATGACCGGACTTCCCTCTAGAGCCCGCCTCGCTTCATTGTGGCTTGCGATTGAAGGAAGAGGACGAGGAGGAGGAGGCCCCAGAGAAGCCTCGTCCAGCACCTCGGAAGCCACGAAACCCCTGGGAGCGCGATCCAAAACGCCCGCGCTGAGAACTCCAAAGACGGGAGGAGCGAAATCTACGAAAATCTCGAAACTGGCCACGCGCAGAGAGCAGAGTTCTAGTCAGCTTGGGCTTATCCTCCGGTAGTCTACCTCCCTTAGACTCACCAAGGTCTTTAACCAACTTATCCAGGGCATCACCAAAACAACAACTTGCCCTTAAAGGGCAATTTACTGAGACGTGACTTTGAAGAACTATCGGCCGCCCAGTTACGCAACCAGATGGACCGGCACGCCGCTACCAACGATGCCATGCTATTAGCCAATGTCCTAATTAAGTCATAATGCACATCCGCCAAGTACGCCGACCCAGACTCTAAGCGGGTGACCTCCAACAGCCCCTGCTGGTCCAAGCCAGAGGTGGAGCGCAAGTGCTGTGCCCAACGTAAACAGGCTCGAGCCACCCAAGCGCCACAAATCGAGGCTTGTAGAGACAAGGCATTAGTATCGAAGGCTTGCTTCAACAAATTATCTACCTTCTTATCTTGCGCATCCTTTAAGGCAGCACCACCCTCCACCGGGATGGTGGTTTTCTTAGTCACCGCGGACACCGCAGCATCCACCCACAGGGACTTAAACAAGTCCTTGTCTTTGTCGGCTAAGGGGTAAAGACGATTCATAGTCCGAACGCCCTTCAAACCGGATTCTGGTTGATCCCATTCGGATTGGATCATTTGTTCCACCACACGGTGCACGGGAAACACCACCTGGGACTCCCGAACCGCTTGAATGAGCGGATCCTCCAAACCGTCATCCTCTAGAGGACGAGGGGCCGCTAAGTTAAGAGTCTGAAGAGAGTCCGTGATCAAAGGCACTAATTCCTCTCTACGAAAAACGCGAATAATCCGCGCTTGGTCCTCAGGTTCTGGGATCTCACCGTCCTCCAGATCGTCCCCGTCAGGATCAGGATCATCCCCCGCTTCCAAATCAGGATAACCCACGGCGTCCTGATCGGGTTCCAGGGATTTAAACCTCTTGGCGGCCGGCTGAGCAGGACGCCGGCCCTCCCCCGAGGGAAGGACAGGGAGAGGCGCAGCCCAAGCCTCAGGCAAGTGCCCGGACCGGCTTAAGCGAAACGCCTGGTGCATAAGAAGAACAAAATCTGGGGAAAAATCCACGGATGGACATGCCAGGGCAGTGTTTAAAAGCTCCGTAGCCTGGCCCGATGAAGGGGGAACAGAACCAGGCGGGCGAGAACCAGGGGAAAGGTCCCCTTCTGATAAGTTAGGGGGGCCATCAGGTTCTGGCAGCTCCTTTAACTCCGGATGATGTTCTAAGTCAGCCGAAAGGGAGGTACAGCTGCGACAGACGCCAGAGTCCGCCACAGCCGCCCTACGCGACCCACAAATCACACACTGTGGTTTGGAAGCCATGGCAAGGCAACGGTGTCACAGCAAGGCCAGGCAAACTGATCCCACAGAAAAAGAAAGTTGTAGCTGCCAACCCGATTAAAATCGGTTTGTTTTTTTTTGAAAAAAACAAAATACTCCCCTGAACCCTTAGAGGGTCCCCAGCAAAATCGCCAAAAAAAATAGCCCAAAAAACGCAAGGGCAGCCCGTGCACAAGTGTTGAAGCCTGAAGAAAAACCCCTTTCAGGACTTCAAAATGGCCGCCGGCTCCAGCACCGGTGCTCAAAAAACGGCGCGAAAATTAAGGAAATATAAAGAAATGAAAATAACAGTTAAAAAACGTCAAGAGAAGGGCGGGGGGGGGAGGGGGGAGAAAAAGAAAATCCCGAGCTCGGACCCCCACCGCCTAAACGATGCTCTGATGGCAGTCACTCACCTGAATAAGGCAGAATGGAAACAAGCTGCAGCACCCGAGGCAGAAAGGCAAAGTAAGTTTCCTACCCGGCAGCAGCAGAAATGTACAGGAAACAGCTAAACAACAAGGAGCTGTCTGTAAAGGGTAGATCTACTCCCCGTTCTGTCTAGGGGAGAGATCAACCTGACTGCCAACAGCCTCCGGTCAGGAAGACAGGAGCCCAATGCAGGACTGACTTCCAGGAGGCCCCGTGAATTACCTTCCTTTTTTTTTTTTTTTACACAATTAAAGCTACAGCTACCTAATAAAACCAAAGGAATAATAGGAAAGAAAAGACCCAAAAACTAACTAGTGTTGCTTCCCCAAGTGCCACTAAGTGTGCCCAGGTAGGCACACACGTCCTCCAGCTGCAAGGAGACTGGACACACTGGGGGCTTATGGGAGCTCCTCCTGCATACATCATACGGAAAGAGTTGATTGGTCCAGTCTCCAGGAGGAGGTGCACTACCCGATTGTGGAGGACTAAACTGGAGGACCGCTCAGGAATAGCAAATAGCACACAGGCTACTCACTTGCCAGAGAGATCGGTGACATGGACAAAAGTGTCATTGAAAGAAGCAAAGATGTGGCAGACTCCAAATACATTTTCACCCTCAGCAACTTGAGGTCCCAGACTGATGACCTGCTCTTCCTTCTTCTCTTTACCTTTACGAGGAGCCATTTCTACAAAGAAGAAGGAAAAACCCCCCAAAAAAACAGAATAGCAATATTTAGTCAGTTGGCTAAGAGCATAAAGATCCAGTAACAAAATAGAAGTATCAGAGTTTTAAAATGTTTGAAGCACCACCTGCTTAAGATTCCCATTGTTTTATAATGAAACAAAAAAAATATAATCAGGGCACTGCAAGGTTGAACCCCAATCACACTGCAGTACAACACTAGAAAATGAGCAATAGCCACTAAGGAGAACAAGAAGTTGGCAGCATATTCATAAAAGGTGACATTTTACTTACCAGTTAATGTCCTTTCCTCGAGTTCTGCTAGACCAGTCCAGACAAGTAGGTTGTGTTCCCCTAGCAGATTAGTGGAGACAAAGAACCAATGAAAAGCCCAGGATTTAATGACATCACTCATATGCCTCTATTCGCCTCAACCACCAGAGGTCTCTTCAATATCTGTCCCAAAGTATATATGAGAGAAACATGGCAAGCCTCACACAACCTCAATCAAAGGCAATAATGAGTAATCAACAGTAGAGAGCTATGTACAGGAAAGCAGAAACAGAAGGTTGGTCAGTAGAAGATGAACCTGCAGAGCCAAGTATAAAAATCATAGCAGATCCAAGGGTACCGCAGCAGAAGAACAGAGCAAATACAGTTTCAGGGGCAGGCCCTGGACAGATCTAGAAGGACCCAAGGAAAAAAGTCACATTCCATATTGCCCTGCTAGACCAGTCCAGACAAGTGGGGAAGTACTAAAGATACAACTCCACTAGGCAGAAACAAGACACAACAGTTAAAAAAAAATCCTTGAGCCAAAGGCTACGTCCGTAGACGTGCGGACATCCAGGTGGCAATGTCTGACAAAAGTGGAAACTGATCCTCATGTTGCTATCTGACAAATGTCTGCAGGGGCTAATCGAGCTCTGCTCCGCACACAGACACTTATGCTCTGGTAGAATTGGCACATAAACCCTCCAGAACCAGCCGATTATGCAATAGATACACCAAGGCAATGGCCTCCTTGATCCAGCATCCCAAAGTCTGTTTAGCCACCATGTTGCCCTTGCGCAGGCCACTAAACAGCACAAAAAGATGGCTGGACTTAAGAAAAGAATTCATAAACTCTAAAATACAGGAGAAGCACTCTCCAGAACAAGGCGAAGACCTTTTCCTTCTCCCAACACTGCTCCTTAGAGGAGGACAGGCAGACTATCTGGTTCACATGAAAGGCAGAAATCACCTAAGGCAAGAAGGAAGGCAAAGGCCGAATGGAAACTGCCTCCTTTGAAAAACATAAGGATCTTGGCATGACAAAATCTACAGCTCGGAAATCTACCTTACGGAACAAATCATTGACCAAGAAGAGTGTCTGGAGCATCAAAGCCTTCAAAGCAACACATGTTAATAACTTGAAGGGCGCCAAAATCAGGGACCTGAGCACCAGACATAGATCGCAGACCGGAGGTGAGGACACAGATGCTGAACACCCCGAAGACAGCACAAGACATCTGGGTGCAAGGCTAGAGACTTACCAGCCACTGGACCCCGGAAACAGGCCAAAACTGCCATCTGAGCTTTCAGGGAGCTAAGGGAAAGGCCCTTCTCCATGCCATCCTGTAGAAAAGCCAACAGTCGAGCACTGCACCATCACTCAATGAGGCACCAGACCCGCAAGTATGCTAGCTTGGTAGACTTCCTCCGGCATCTGAGCAGAATGGAGACCATTACCGGAGAATAGCCCTTACGCGCTAGCTGTCTCCATTCAAGAGCCAAGCCTAAGCAACAAGGGAACCAGATCCTCCAGGGCGATCAGTCCCTGGCACAATAGGTCCAGAGATGGAGGCAACCGAAGAGGAGGTGCCTGCAGGAGCCATATGTGGTCTCTGAATCATGCTCTCCTCAGCCAATCCTGCCTAGGTGGCGTTCTATACGTCAAATCAAATGCCACACCAGGGGCCATGGAGGAAACATGTACAGCGAGTACTGACTTGGTCAAGGCTGGGCTAGGATGTTGATGCCCTCGGACCCTGTCTCTGTCCAGTGACTAAAGAAGCAGCATACATTAGCAATAGAGCAGGTCGCCATCAGATCCATTTCAGGGTAACCCCAGTGGTTCAGAAATCAACCGATGTGCCTCCTGACTCAACTCCCACTCTCCAGGATCCAAAGAGTGCCGGCTGAGGAAGTCCACTTCCA
Source organism: Ichthyophis bannanicus (assembly GCA_033557465.1). NCBI lineage: Eukaryota > Metazoa > Chordata > Amphibia > Gymnophiona > Ichthyophiidae > Ichthyophis > Ichthyophis bannanicus. Next base: position 68,093,112 of record CM066050.1, on the reverse strand, counting down.
CAATGTCCACCCTAGCAAGGTGCCGAGCTGACAAGGCTAGGAGATTCTTCTCTGCCCAAACAGGAGAGCCATCTCCAGAGTTACCCTGGCACTCCTTATGACGCCTTGCTGATTTCAGACAACACCACAGCGGTGGCTTCTGTCAAACACTAACCGCCCGGTCCTCGACCAGAGGCAGGAAACACAGAACCACCAACCTGATGGCCCTCGGCCAGAGGAAGTTGATGGACCACACTACTTCTCTGCGGTTTCAATGGCCCTGGGCCATATGGTCTTGGTAATAAGACTCCCCTAGCCTGAGAGATTGCCATCCATCATCAGGAGGATCCAGGAAAAGTCATCCAGCTGCACAACCTTCCTCTGGCATGACAACCACTGCAGGCTGGGCTTCACAATCAATGAGAGCGGGAGCTTGTGCTGGAACTCGGGGACCATCGAGTCAGTAAGGACTGCTGGAACAGTCACATGTGTGCACATACCCACAGCACCATCTCTATGGTCACTTCCATCAATCTGAGGAGCTGAAGATAACTTGCGACTCTGGGAACCTGCAGCACACAGAACACCACCAGGCAATCCAATGGCCTTTCGACTTTCTCCTCTGGCAGGAAGACTCTGGATGCCACCAGAGACGCTTCTGAAAGAGAGCGGGCCCAGATGGACGATTGGCTCAAATATGGATGGCCACAGATCCCTCGGCACTGCAGCTGCCTCTACCATAACCTTGGAAAACATCCTCGGGGCAGTGGACAGCACGAAAGGGAGAACAGATGGCAAAAAACACAGATACTTTTGCTGATCTGCCCGGATCAGGATATGAAAATATGCCTCAGCCAGATTCAGAGAAGTCAAGAACTCCCCATAAGGTTTCCATCTAGAAGCGCAGGATGTGCAAGTGCTTGATGACACCTTTAAGGTCCAGAATGAATTGTCCTTTTTGGGCACTATTTATTTATTTATTTAATCAATCAGTTTTGTGTACCACCTTATCCTTCAAAAGTGGTTAACAGGACAACGAAAGGGTTTACATTGGGGCATGGAGGACAGAGAGACAAGACATTGTAATAAATAACAGTACATCATATTAATTTACAACAAATTACAGAACATTGTAATAGTATATAAACTATAATATTATACTATAACATAACAAAATCAAGTAGAAACAGTTAGTAAGGTATCTTGAACTTTTATGTGATAGGTTGTTTGCCATAAGCCTCGATGTATAGATATGTCTTAAGGGACTTGCGGAAGTCTTTCATGTCGGTCTGAAATCTTAATTCCTCAGGAATAGAGTTCCATAGTTTTGGTGCCATAAATGAAAAAGCCCTTTTAGAAGTCATTTGTTTAGATTTATTAAAATTAAGATGGGTATTAAGTCTGTTGGTAGCTTGGGAACGTCTGGGTCTTGAGCTTGTCTTTAGAAATAATAGATTTTAGAATATCTGCTGGTGGTCCGTGAAGAATTTTAAAAATGATCATCAGATTTTTGTACTTTGATCTTGCAGTGATTGGAAGCCAATGTAGTTCTTCAAGCAAGGGAGTTACATGTTCGTATTTTGTGGATCCCATTATAATTCTTGCAGTGGGTGTTTTGAACCATTTGAAGGGGGTGGATGGTATTTTTGGGAAGACCTTGATAAAGGATGTTTCCAAAGTCAAGTAAAGGTGTAATAACTGCTTGGCATACTGTTCGGAAATGATTTGTATGCAAAATTGGTTTAAGTCCTCTAATGATTTTTAAACAATGGTAAGCTTTATTTGTAATTTTATTTACATGCAATTTTAAATTTAGATGTTTATCTAGGGTTACACCAAGGTATTTTACTTCTTCACTAAGTTTTATGGATTTATTTAGGATATTAAATTTCTTTAGGAGCCTTTAGGTTTTGACATTTAGAGATTAATAGTGCTTCGGTTTTGACTGAATTTATTTTAAAATTATTTGCAAGCCAGTTGTTCATGTCAGTCAAACATTTATCAATTATTACTGTGTCTAGAGAATTTTGGTCGATTGTAGTATAGATCATAATGTCGTCAGCGTAGAGATGGTAATTCATTCCGTGCTGTTTAATGTCCAGGAACACTAAAAAAAAATTTTTTAAACTGCCTCTAATGTTTCGATTGATTTTTACGTTTTTTGGTGCGCTGAATCCAAATCTGGTAACCAATTTGCTCCATCATGTACAGATTTTTTGCTACATTGGGTTAGCAGTTTGAGGTGAACGTTTCAGATTGAGTGCGATCGAGATAAAAGTTTCTTGGATGAATTCTTTATACTAATTGTTTAGTAGTTATTCAAATAAAGAAAATTGTAACAAGGCAGCACATAAGAATAGAGTAATGTCAACAAAACACACTGTGATGGTAGCAAAATTGTCTGCACTTAAAACAGCCACATACATGTGCACAAACACTGAGCATATAAGAGCGAGGTTAGACACAAAGCAAAGCAAAGAAATGTGCAAAAAATGTTGTACAGGTATGTATGTAAGAATAGAAAACGCAAACCGCACCATTGCAATACATGAAGACAAACACCCGATGGTGTGAAAATAAAATTCTAATAAATGAGATCCGACACTGTGGTAATAACTAGCAAATTTTTATTTCAAATTTTAGTAAAAACACAATATTTGTCAACACAGTTTAGATTTTAAAGTCATTCTTGGGTCAATCAATCTCCTGGTGGGCCTGTTTCTTCTTCCCCCGAATGCTTCTCTTGGTGCGCTGCTTGGCGTATTTTTCATCTGGGGTTTCCCGCAGCAGCAACCAGCAGAAATCAGCCATCATAGTGGTGTTCCATCTTCCTTGGTACCTTCTCTCTGCGTCCTTGATGTCCTGGTGAAACCTTTCACCTTGTTCTTCACTGTACGCCCCCAAGTTTTCGGGAAAGTAGTTCACATGGGAGTGCAAGAAATGGACTTTCAGGCTCATGTTACAGCCTTGTTCTTTGAAGGCATTGAGCATCCTGGCAACAATATCCTTATAGTTCTCATCCCGCCTGTTCCCCAAGAATTTGAGAACAACATCCTTGAAGGAATCCCAGGCTTCTTTTTCCTTCTCAGACATCGTTTCAGCGAATGCTCCATCTGAAATGAGTTTCCTTATATCAGGGCCAACAAACACTCCTTCCTTTAGCTTTGCTTCAGAAAGTTGGGGGAACTTTGAGCAAAGGTACCGAAAGCACTCACCATCTTTTGGAAGGGACTTGATGAATTGCTTAATGAGACCCAACTTAATGTGGAGAGGTGGTAATAGAATTTTATCACGAGGGTACCAAGCTCTCATGAAGAACATTTTTCTCACCGGGTCTCAAATACTCCCGAATTGGCCAGTCTTTTTTCCCCCAGTGTAGGTCGCGGGCCCGGCTATCCCACAAGCAAAGGAAGCAGGGATATTTGGTGAAACCAGATTGCTGCCCTAATAGCATGGATAGAATTTTAAAGTCAAGTGAAGAACCACAGGAGCGAGTAGTTACGGAAGTCACAGATGCTTTATTTGACATAGCTGGCCGTTGGTGTTCAGCATTATCCATCATATGATTGGTTTTGTGCCATATCTTTATTGCTATTTGCGCTTCATCTAGTGTACCAATAAGAGATCACTTTACCCCCTGATGAAGGCAACAGCCGAAACGCGTTGGGGTTTGTTTATTTAATAAAGCGTCTGTGACTTCCGTAACTACTCGCTCCTGTGGTTCTTCAGTTTGCTTTGCGAGTAGTGCTCCTGTTTGTGGTTCCTTAGAATTTTAAAGTCTCCACAAATCATCCACTTATGCTCATCATAACGAATCTTCTGAAGAATCAGGGCCAAATTCTCATATTTTTCTTGGAGAATAACAGAGTGAGCAATAGGAACTGAAGCGAATGTGTTGCCATTATGAAGACCACCACCTTTTATGCTGTCTTTTGACGAATCAATGAACAGCCGCCATTCAGGAGGATCATACTTGAGTTTAAACTTTTCCATCACTCCGTATATATCGTTGCAAAATACCAAATCTTCCTCTTTGCTGAAATACTTCAAAAATTGTGTCTCGCGGTTGCGGTACCAATAAAAAGTTGTTCCTGGTGACAATAGATTTTTCTGTTTAAGCCAAGAACCTAGCAGTTGGGCAGCAACTTTCGGGAGTCCTAAATCCCGGACTAAATCATTCAATTCAGCTTGAGAGAAAAGTTCAGGTTTCGGATCTGGTTCAGTTTCAAACTCGGAAGTACTGGACTCATCGGGAAAAGCCATCTGATGAGTCTCATCATGATCAGAACCGTCCACACAAATATGATCCAAAGATTTTGGTGGTTCAGGCACAGGTACTTCGTTGCTATGAGGCATAGGCCTAATTGCTGAGGGAAGGTTGGGGTAACTTATTACGTTCTTATTTTTTAAGTTGTATCCCTTCACAATGCAAGAGCAAAAATAGCAGTCACTGCTGTGGTCTCTTTGTTCACGCCACATCATAGGTATTCCGAAACGAAATGCTTGTTTTTTACCTTTCATCCATAAGCGTAGATCCTTCCTCACATGTCTTGCACACTTTGTGAGGAGCCCAGGGTTTGTCTTGATCGCCTAACTTCAAACCGAAATAGGCGAAATATACTTTTTTAATAAATGCAGAAATGTTCCTCTGCCGCTTTTTCATGGTATATTCCCCACAAATAAAACAAAAACTGTCCGGAGAGTTGACGCAACCTCTGGCTCTGTGAGCCATCACAAATACACAGCACTGCAAACTACAACTGTAGTGAACCACTTCGGAATAAAGCTGGATTACGACTGAGCAAACAAAAGGTAATAATGAACTTGCAAGAAACTGAAATTTGACAGGAACGTTCATGTCGCAACCACCGTGTTTGAGCGAGCGAGCGAACGAGGCGAGGCGAACAGGAAAGAACATGCGCCAGCGCGAGTACTGGATTTAGCCCCCCGCCTCCCAATTGTCCTGTTAATGTATAAAATGAATACAAAACACTCTAAAATATCATGAGGGAGTGTTTCTAGTTAGTTAACCATTACAACCTCTATTTTGGGCCAAGAAAATAAACTGCAGTCTGCTAAAAAGAAATTATGTGAACATTCCTTATATGGGTAAGAAATCTAATTTTGCAAGAAAATGTGACGTGATGGAACATTTTGGCTATTTTTCCTGGATTCAGCACCCCAAAATCTATAGGAATCAGTTGCAAAACTGGAGGCAGTTTTTTGGTAGTGTACCTGTGTAATTTGACATATGGGCTGAATATAGATATTAAAAAGAATGGATGATAAAGCTGATCCTTGTGGTATAACTTGTGTGACAGGGATATGAGAGGATTTTTTTCCTCCACATTTTACTATTTGCATACGATTACTCAGGTATGATGTGAACCATTTAAGGGTGTAGTTACATAAGCCAATATCTTCAAGACGTTGGAGCATTATTGAATGAGATACGGTGTCAAATGCTGCTGAGATGTCAAGAAATATTAAAAGAAAAACATTTTTTTGTCCAGGCTGGTTATGAGGTTATTAAATAGTGAAATAAGTAGAGATTCCACATTGTGAAATGGTTTGAAGCCATGTTGGTGTAAATCCAATGGTGCATATGAATCTATGTGATCCTACAATTGTTTTTGAACTACCTTTTCTATAACCTTTGAGATAAATGGTAAACTGGAAATCGGATAATATGACGAGGTCAGAGGTGCTTAACAATTTGCCTTTGTGTACTGGTCGAATTGATGCTTTTTTGATAATAGCAGGTAAATAACCTTGTCTTAACGAATTTCCACAAATGTCATCAAATGTGAGCTCAATTGTTTCTTAGTGTTTTTAATCCACTCTACTGGACATGGATCGGCTGGAGAGGTTGTTGTGTTGATTGTGCTTATTATATCTTCAATGTTGTTTTTTGTCGGTATAGAAAATTCAGACCAAAAGTGTTTGGGATCATTGAGGATTTTTACCATTAGTTGAGTAGATTGTGAAGATGTAATAATGCTTAATTGATTCACATTTTTGCTTATTAGATAATTTGCATATTCTTGAGGATCTATTTGATGGTCATGATGTGGAGTGCTTACTTTGGTGAGTTGCTTCACAATGCTGAATAACTCCCTTGTGGTTTATTAGCTGACTTCAAAATTAAATTTGTGTGGTATTCCTGTTTGCGATCATTAATCATGTTATTATATTCTATTTGCTTAACCTTATATAAGAACTATGTGCTGAGATTTCTTTTGTCTCCTTTTATGTTCGAATTTTCTTAGTATGCGTTTTGCGTCTCTGACTTAATTTGAATACCATGGTGCGCTGTTTCTTCTGCGCACTTGTGTCTTATTTAGGAGCTAGAGAGGCATCAGAAATGATTTTATTCCAGTTTTGTATGGAAGTGTCTAGATCATTGCATTCTTGGTGCAAGTGAGGAATGACTTCTGCAAGGAAGTTTTCTGCATGAAAGGCTTTAAATTTTCTTATTTTATATTCGGTTTCTAATTATAAAATTATTTGATGAATTATTTTCACATGCCAGCAAGATTCTACTGAAGATTATTCAAAAGAGACTACATCCATACCTGGAACAAGAACTACCTGAAGTGTAAGCAGGGTTCAGGAAAGGGCGAGGAACGAGAGACATCACTGTGGATGTGAGATGGCTCCTTGAAAAGACTAAAGAATGCCAAAAGGATATCTATTTGTGCTTTATCGACTATAGCAAGGGTTTTGACTGTGTAAACCATGAGAAACTCTGGGCCACAATAAGAAGCATGGGTATACCAGAACACCTGATCGTTCTCTTGCGCAATTTGTACATTGATCAAGAAGCAACAGTTCGAACGGAACAAGGAGAAACAGAATGGTTTAAAATAAGCAAAGGTGTAAGACAAGGCTGCATACTTTCCCCCTACTTGTTTAATTTATATGCAGAACAAATCATCAGAGAAGCAGGATTGTATGAAGACAACAGAGGTGTGAAGATTGGTGGAAGACAACAACCTTAGCTATGCTGATGATACTACATTACTGGCTGAAAGTGAAGATGATCTGAAACATTTGCTTCTCACAATCAAAGAACATAGTCTCAAAATGGGCCTGCACCTTAATGTAAAGAAGACAAAGATCATGACAACTGGCATAATCAACAGGTTCATCATTGAAGGAGAAGAAATTGTGAACAACTTTAACCTACTTGGATCAACTATCAATAATGAAGCAACAAGCAGTCAAGAAATCAAACGACGCATTGCTCTTGGCAGAATGGCTATGAAAGACCTAGATAAGATTCTCAAGAGCAGAGATGTCTCTCTCCATACAAAGATTCGACTTGTTCAAGCCATGGTATTTTCAATAACATCATATGGATGTGAAAGCTGGACAGTGAAAAAGACAGACAGGAAGAAAATTGATGCCTTTGAATTATGGTGCTGGCGGCGAATACTCTGTATACCATGGACTGCCCGAAGAACAAACCAGTCGGTACTAGAGGAGATCTAACCTAAGCTTTCTTTAGAAGCTCAGATGACAAGACTTCGACTTTCATACTTTGGACACATCATGCGAAGAGAGAGATCATTAGAGAAAGACATCATGCTTGGCAAGATAGGTCAACGCAAAAGAGGAAGGCCAGCAATGAGATGGATTGATACAACAACAGCAGCTACGGATACCAGTCTGTCAACAATGAGCCACCTGACTGAAGACCGAACACAATTTAGGATAGCTATCCAGAGGGTCGCCATGAGTCAACTCCGACTCGACGGCACTTAACAACATGAAATAGATGGAGTATCAGCCCCTGTCCCACTCATCCGAGGGGATGGGCATCACTGCCTTTAGGCGCAGCAACCAGTCCAAGATGATCTGCACAGCGGCACTTCTGATTGCAGACCCATAAGGGGAGATGACAAAGACATCTGGAATTTGCTCTTTATATTCCAGGACATAGCATCTAGCACCCAGAGATCTTTGGTAACCCGGGCCCATTCTTGAAGAAAAAAACCTCAAACAAACCAACCCGCAAAGCCTGCCTCTAACTAGAGGAAAATGGAAATGGGCCTCCACACCTTCAATGTGCAGCCAAGGAGGGGCCTCCTCTGGAGGAGGCAGAGTCCCTGGGCCCATGTGCTCCATGAAAGGACTGAGAATGAGTCTGAAGCCCGGAAGCAGAGAGGAAGAAAGGTTTTCCAGGTCGGTACTGACAAAAGTCTCGAGACATCTGGAGATCTGGCCAGCTTTCTCTCAGTGGATGGGCAGAGGCTGATGAAAAAGGGGCACCAGCATGCTTCACAGGCCCCGTAGACCTGACTTCTGGAAGACGATAAGATGTTGTCTCCCCCAGCTTCTCCAAATCTGCTCCAAAAAGAGGGGTAGTATCATCCATCCGGAGGAACTGCCTGACCCAAAGCTTTGGCGCCTGTGCCCTCTTTTGTGGGAGAAAGACCCATGGGAACCACAAAGCGGAGAAACTGGTAATGGTCTGGGTGGATAGGGACATGGAGGTACACTTCTGTAAGGTTCAGAGAGGTAAGGAACTCCCCCTTTACGGCCATGATCACTGATCTGAGGGTCTCCATATGAAACTTCAGCACTCACAGGCACCTGTTTACCTGCTTGAGGTCGAGAATGGGACAAAAAGACCCTTCTTTCTTAGGGACCATTGACTTGTGCCACATTGCTCTGCAGGCACCAGTACTACCGCTTCCAATCTCCGGAACATTTTGAGCATTTCCTGCACCCCCTGAGCCTTTCTGCACACCCTGCAAGGGGAGTGAATGAAGGTCAGTGCGAGTGGTTTGGCGAACTCGAGCATGTAGCCATCCCGCACCACATGTAGGACCCACTAGTCCAACGTAACAGGTCCAAGCAGGGTAGACATCCCACAAACAACCTCCCACGGGCTGCACCCCTACCTGGGTCCCCCTTGCTTCATTGCGGTTTCTTTTGGGCCAAGGAGGTTGAGAAAAAAAAAAAAAGCAGCTTCTACCTGCTCCACGAAACCCCCAAAATGGCAGCTCCCTGGAGGCAAACCGCCTTCTTTGAGATTGCGCTTTGCGTTATGTCCGAAAATGCTTAAACCCCTGGGATTGTCCTCTTCCTGAGCCAGCGCTACGGCCCTTTTTTGGTTTGCCCTCCGAAAGACGTCCTCCTTTGAACTCCCCTAAGTCCTTTACCAATGTCTCAAGCTACTTTCCAAACAACTGATTGCCTTTGAAAGGCAGCTTACTCAACTGGGCCTTCGAGGAAGCATCCGCTGAACAGTTGCTGAGCCAGAGGTAGCATGTGCCACTGCCACCATCAAGGCCATCTTGTTAAGAGAGTCCCCTAACCAGATCATAACAGGCATTCGCCATGTAAGCCACTCCACTCAATTCTAGCTGCGGCCCCTTGATCCTGGGACCCTCTGCCAACTCAAGGATGCTCCACAAGTGGAGACCTGTAGGGACAGCACACTCACATAAAGGCCTGCTTCAACAGGGTATCTAGTTTTCTATCCTGGGTGTCCTTAAGCACCGCACTGTTCTCTAGGGAACTGTTGCCTTCTTAGTCACTGTGGCGTCGACCTTCAGAGCCCGGAACATCTTTTTCCAATTCCTACAACAGGTTTATGGCTTGAGGACCTCTGAGCACTGCCTCCGGAAAATCCCATTCCTCCAGGATCATCTGCTTAATGACTCTATGCAAGGGAAACACCTTCTGAGGTTTGCGTATGGCCTTCTCTCCGGCCACTCTTCCCACAGGCATGTTGAGTGCCTTGAGTTACTCGGTAATGAGGGCTGCCAGCTCCTCCTTTCAAAACACTCTGACAATGTGAAATTCCTCCTCCTGCGGGAACTCCCCCTCCTCTAGCTCCTCCGACTTGGCCTCAGGCTCCCCATCCGAGGAAAGGGAACCGGTGTCGTCAGCTGCCTCATACTCAAGGCATCTCTTAGCCGGGGGTGGCACCGGGTCCAGCCCAGAATCCTGTGTATCTTCCTGAGCACCACATTTCCTGGTGCTGTTCACCTGGCCCTCACTCTGCCATTTTAAGCAGAATGCCTTACGAAGTAATAGCACAAATTCGGGTGAAAAATCTCCTAGGACCCCTTCCCTCTGCATCTAGGAGGAAGAGGGACACAGAGAGACCAAGACTTGATGAAAAGACAGCAGCAATGGTGGAGGCAGTCCCGATCCACTCTCTTTCTGCTGCTCCTCAGAGGTCCCCGCTGCCTCCTGCATGGTCTGCTCTGCTGTGTGCGCCTCTGCAATGCACTCCAGGCAAAACCCCTCAGAGGAGAGAGAGCTCCTGCGTGCTCCACACCGGGGGATGATAGGGCCTGCCGGACCCGCTAACTTGTCCCCTGCTCTCCGAGTCTGTTAGCCTTCCTTTGTGTCTTTTTTTTTTTTTTTAACGTAGGAAAAAAAAAAAACCAAGAACATTGAAGAAATAAAAATAAAACCAAACTGAAACTGCTAGCAACTAAAAGAAAATAAACGCGGGGGAAAACGCCACTACCAGCCTACCCGCTAAAAAGACACGTCTTACAGCTCCCACCATACACAGGCTTCTGCCACGAGGTTTGACTGCCTCTCTCAGCTTTCCTCATGCAAACAGACAGGGACCCTGCTGGCACACACACACTACCCTTCCCCATGCCAGTTCGCCGCTGTGCCTGGCCTTTGCAGCAACAACTGCTGCTCCTCCCCCAGTGCTCAGCTGAACGGCAGCTTCGGCACAGAGGAGGGGGATGCACAGAAGGAAGCTGACTTGCCTGATCCTGTTCCGTCGCCTGTCCCCCTCCTGCCTTACAGTTACTCACCTGCTGTACGGATTCAGGAACTGCAACCGCCTCACCTACTGGAACTCCGACGGTGTCGCAGCACTCACCCCCATCCAAGGCCCTGCTGCCTTTATATTTTTTTCTCTCTCAAACACGCAGACAGGCCAAATTCACACCCCCCCCCTTTGAAGGTCATCGGGCCAGTTTGGAGAGGGAGGAGACTCCAACAAAAAGACAGTAGATCCCAGGAGCCTAAACTGAATCAAATTAAATTCAAGATAAATAAAGCAAACGCTCCCTAGTTGTCCCTTCAGTGAGTCCAGATCTGGGATCACACGCTCCAGCTGCTTGGAGACTGAGCATACTGGGGCCGGTGGAAGGTGCCAGCTGCTTAAATATCCTGATGTCATTAAAACGTGACATGCTCAGTCTCCAAGCTGCTGGTGGGGGTTGACTACCCTGAGGTGCAGGACTGGACGGACGATAAGGAAACACAGCTTCCACTCTCAGTCTGTCCCGCACGGTCACAGGGTCCGACTTTACATGTCAGAAGGACCAGGCCTGCTACAAAAAAGAAAAAGAATTCTAGGGAGGACAATTCAGTCTTAACACTCTCCTTTCAGAAATGACCCCATCGCAACATCAGGGGGCACAGCCACTGCAGACCCCTGAGAGGACGAGAAGCAGCTCATAGCATGTCTGCCAGACCCTCCGGCAGCTGGATATCCTCATCCATCAACCTCCTGCCCTGAGGCAAGAAAGACTGGATTAACTGCATCCCCTGACAGAGAGGAGAAGCAGGCTCTCCAGGGATAACTCAGAAGCTGCCATGCAAGAATACACTGGGCAACAAATCTTTACAAAAGTCATGTTAAGAAATGACTATTTTTATTTCAGTATCAATTTTTATATGCTGAACACGAATATGACAGTGAAATTGCAAAGTTGGCTCTAGTTTTTTTGTAATCTACAAGAATTAATGTTTACATCATGAAATGCATGTCAATAGTAAATATAATAGGCCTTCAGTTAATACCTGTAAAAAACCAAGTCATAGACTACTTTTTCGATTTTTTCGCCTCTCTTGTACAGCTGTTCGGTAGCTTCTCTGGGGAGTGTCCAGCAGTAGTCAGCCAGCATTGTAGTGGACCATTTTCCCTGGTATCTTTGCGATATCCTGGTGAAAACGTTCGCCCTGTTCACACTAACCATACCACAGTTGTCAGGAAAGAAATCAAGATGGGAATCAAGGAAATGGATCTTTAGAAACATATTGCAGCCAAGTTTCTGATACTGCATCAGCATGTCTTCTACTAGTTCCTTGTAGTTTTCTGCCCTAACATTTGTTGACACTAGGCAAAAAGCATTCAAAGCTTGTTTTGCATCACCCTGCAGCAAGTTGTTGAACCGGTCATCTTTGATGAGCTTGCGAATCTGAGGACCCCAAAAACTCCCTCTTTAATTTTTGCTTCGCTGAGTCGAGGGAATTTTTCATGCAGGTATCGGAAAGCTGGCGAAGTGCGGTCCATGGCTTTCACGAAGTTTTTCATCAAACCTAGTTTGATGTGAAGGGGTGGTAGCAGGATTTTGTGAGCCTCAACCAGAGCTGGGTGCTGTATATTCTTCTCTCCAACTGTTACATTTTGTCTGTGATTCATTCCTTCCGCAAGTAGTGCCAATCCCTTGCTTGGCTATCCCACTCACATAAGAAACACATGTATTTTATATATCCCTGCTGCAGTCCCATTAAAAGGGCAACTACCTTCAAGTCACCACAGAGGTGCCAGCTGTACTTGTTATAGTTAATGGAAGTCAGTAGATGCTTTAAGTTATCGTATGTCTCTTTCATGTGAACGGCATGCGCTAATGGAATAGATGGAAGACGGTTTCCATTGTTCAAAAGCACAGCCTTCAGACTCAGTTTCGAAGAGTCTATAAATAGTCTCCAGTCTTGTGGGTCATGAGTGATTTTTAAGGCATATCGGAACAGAATACCAGATTACTTTCCTTTCTGAAGAAAGGCTCCAACTCCTGGTGGCGCTTTCGATATGAAGTAATGTTAACATCTTCTGCTAGAAGATTCCATTGTTGGAGTCTTGATCCTAGCAATTCTGCCTTGTTCTTGGATAAGTCCAAATCAAGAACCAGGTCATTTAGTTCTTCCTGTGTTATTCTGTGTGGAGTTGATAATGCATCCCAGTGAAAATCTGGGTCACTGCATGCTGATGGACCAAGAGAAGAACAGGTCGGCTCACCCTTGTCCTCATCAGATGAATCAAGAGAATATTCTTATGGAGGTTCTGGAATAGGAAGTCCCTCACCATGTGGAACTGGTCTCCAATGCAGACGGAATGTTTGGGTAGACTATGCTCGACTTCTTTTGTTTTGTTATTCCGCTGGAAAGAGGAGGAACCAAGCAGAAGTAACAGTCATTTATGTGGTTGCTTGGCTCTCTCCACACCATGGGGACTGCAAACGGCATTGATGGTCTTTTGCAATTCAACCACTGTGAAAGCTGTGTTGTACATGTAGCGCAGCATATATGCGGGGCCCAAGGCTTGTCTTGGTCACCAAATCTTGCATCCGAAGTAAAGATGATATGCCTGCTTCAGTTGAGAAGTGAAACTTTTCTTCTGGTTGGCAAATGTCACTTCCCCACAAATGTAGCAGAAATTGTCAACGGTATTAACGCACTTTCGCGGCATTACTGTTCTGTATTGTACCTAAATGGCTAAAATTATATGATTAATAAAAGTTACATGTAACAGTAGCTTAAAAACTGTCTCGCACACAGTCTGAAATATTTTAAATGCTCAACCTTTCCGACTGCGTATAGTACACTGCTGACATCAGATGGTTTCAGCAGGCGTCTGACAGTAGTATTGCATTGCATCAGAAAATGATGCAATCAACTCTGGATGATGTGTGCATACTGGTATTATGCAATGCGATGCAATATTACATCATTCAAGGCTTATTTGGGATGTTGTTGATGTCCTACTGGATAAATTTAAACGGTGAAACGTCAAAAATGAACTACATGCAATATCTCCAAAGCGAGAGCCAATACAATTTTTTTAATGTTATATTCGTGTTCAGCTCACCAAGATACTACAGATTAGGGCCTTTTAAAGTCAGTAACGATTTCAATGTTGACCAGTGATAGCAGAGAAAATCCAGAGATGAGGCACCTTGCTTGCCTCAAGTCAAACATTTCCTGGAAGACGACACAGAGAGTGAAGCCAAGATCACAACAGTGTGCACTAAGGGGGGGCAGCCCGAAGGCACAAGCTAACCGCGCTTTTACAGGAACACGTGTACAGATCATGTCACCACCAGGCACACAATAGGAGAAAACGCTATTAATACATGCAGAAAACGGCTGGAAACCCCTATACCATGCCGTCACCAGCGGTCCACCCCAAATTGCATCCAAGAAACATAATCGGGAGCTCACAGCAAGGACAATGATGAGGTACTTGCCCTCTGAGAGCCCCAGGGAGAGAATCTGTGCCAGGATCAGCTCTACTCCTCCAAAACAGTGTTACTAGCTTTACAGCACTGCATTCAAGGCTGTCAGAGGGATCTGTATTTGCAGATCCCTCTGACAGCCTTCTGCAAACCTTTGGGAGAGAGCCGGGGGGAGGAGGGGGGCGGCTGAGGTTGTGTGATTCTGCTGCACTCTTCCAGATCCTTCCAATTTCTGGCTGCTCAACAGGCTCTTATCCCGATAAGCATATGGAGCTGAACCAATTTTCCCTCCTCCTATGGCTGCCCAAAAGGCCGCAGTCTAGTGGAGTTTCCCACATTGCGCTGAAGTGAATTACCAACTTGATGGTGACTCTTTCACAAGCGTTTAATCAATTAATTTTTTCCTCTTAATCTTCAGATTTTTTGCAGAGAGGAGAAAATTCATCCACCATCTGCTGGAGACAAAAATAATGAAGAGACCTCTGGTGTCTCAGGCGAATAGAAGCATAGGACTAACGTCATTGAAACCTGAATTTTTCATTGGTTCTTTGTCCCCACCAATCTGCTGATAGAACACAACCCACTTGTCTGGGCTGGTCTAGCAAGACAATATGAAATAAAAAAATGTAAAAACATAACAGGTGAAAAGATGTACAGTAGCAAGAAAAACATAAGACTTACTAATAGATATGTGTTATATAATCTAAGAGCAGCTTTATTTTAAACTTTCCTTGTCACTTATAACAGAACTAATCAAAAAAACAAATTAGGTTTTTCAAACATAACCATGAGCAAAAATAAGTGAAAAGTCATCTTCCCTTGTATTTTTTTTCTTGGAACCTTTGTTGAGAATGGCAAATGCCGTTTGAATAACAAAGCTTTCCGTTTTGATCTATATAAGTGACACTGAATAAGCATCAAAGCTGTGTAAATACACCAAGTGAAACACACATTAAAACAGAAGTAAACACTTAGCCTGCAAATGCGACAACTCTCACACCATGGGAATGTTTTAAAATACTCATCGATCAATCAACCCATATGAGTTTTTCAAAGACCCCGACTTATCCATAGAGACACAGAAACTGTTTCGAGCTTCAAAATCATCTTTGAGCTCTGCTTCAGGCTTTTGTTTTAATCCAGAGTTATCTTGAACAGATCATGTATCTCTCCCCAATTGCGGCATGAGTGCTACATTCACCATCGTGCTCTTAAATATCAACGTCCGAATGATGTCACAGCCAATAAAAGGTCACTAATGTTCTATGACCATTCACTAAGGGATAAACCAAGTTGTGTCATTGTGTATCCTATATTAAACTCCACCTGTCAATCTCTAGGTTAAGGCCAGTAGGGTACACAGTTCTCAAAAGGTAAACCCAACATTGTTCACAATATTGCAACTGAGACTCCCTATCACCTCCCCATATCAGACTTTCTTGCTCTCCATCTTCTAACTCTGTTAAAAGTTTTCTTACTCAGTACAGAACGGCAAAAAAAAAAAAATCAGTGGCCAGAAAATGACAACCGACCTAACTACCATACTTGACTAAGACAATAGGGATTAGATTTACTAAAAGGCACTAGTTTTACCACAGGCTCGACATATACTTAGAAGCCAGTGCTTGCGACCTCTCCTCTTGCCCCCCCTCCCTCACACTCGTCTCATATTCTCAAGTCTTTTGAGACCAGCACTACAGTTCCTGCACTGTCTTTCGATAACAGTTATGTCTTCAGATAGCAAGTTTCTATGTAGTGCAATGGTGTGCCTGTCTGTGCTTGGGATATGGCAGTGACTGGGGTGCAGGGCTGCGATGGGGTGCCTGTGTGTGTTCGGGGGGTGGGGGACAGAATGCACCTCTTGACAAATAAGCATTGTGCCCTTTTGTCCCTATGCATTCATCCCTTTAATCTCCAACTCCTTGCACTCTTTCTTTCCCCCTCCAACCATTTCCCAATTTCTGTTCCCTTCTCCTTCTCTCTCCCATCTTTTTTTTTTTTAATATAGAAGTTACTGGCCCTTTAATATTTGTTGCTTTACTCCAACCCCCCACCCCCTATTTTTCTATTTTATTCTCCTCTTCTGCCCACAGGAATCTGATCTCCCAGGTGCAGACAAAAGGAGTCTTGCACAATCGTGGCCATCTTTTTGCCCCACGATATATATATTTTTTTCTTTTTAAGGGGGGGGAGGGGTGGCTGTGGCAGCAAGTAAATCCCAGTGCAAGTTTCTAGTCACCATGGCAATGTGGTGCCTGGCATTTGTTGAGCACTGTCTTACTACATGCTAAAACACATTAATGGGCATTGGATGTTAGTATGTGCTTTCGGCAACAATGTCAGATGGTGTTAGACAGTGCAGGGGAAACGCAGATAGCGCCGTGATTTATTTGACAGCTTTTTTTTATACCACTTTATCCTTTAGTCAAAGCAGTTTACATTATAACATATTTTGTAATACAATAAAACAGTAACATTAACTTGAAGTATTGGTGACATAACTAGGGTTGAACATTAGATGCTATGGATGGGATGTTTATTAACTGGAGCAGAGGGGAAAAGTGTGGATTGTGGTAGATGTAAAGGTGTTTGATTCCAGGCTATGTGATAGTACCAAAGTGTTCAGAGAATAGTATTGTTTTGGTTTCCTGTGGAAATCACGGATGTCTGTTGTGGCTTTGAGTTCTTCTGGTAGCGAGTTCCATATTTACAGCACAGGATCTGTGGATCTTGTGCTAACTGGACAGAACAGAGGTGACAGTAGGCATGTATACTACATACGGTTATAGCAGGTGTGCCAGCAGTGTATGGTAATTGACAAAGTTGCAGACAGCACATCTGCAACTAATGCCATCTTAATGGGTGGCATTAGTTGCATCCATGGTGCTGTGGGATCACATTCTATGTAGTTTCAATGTGTTATCTGCTGGCGAGATGCTGTGTACTCCCCCAACCGATACCAAATGAGTTCTCTAGCTAAAAGTAGCGCTATCTGCACTTTTCCCCAAAGTTTGTAGTTTAGTAAACATATCCTTTTATGTAATGGGACATTACTAATGGCACACTTAAGGGTAGTAGTTTTCAAGAAATAATGCCAGAATATCCGTCTTGCCATTCAAACTATAACTGCTCAGTCTGAAGTTAAACGCAATTTAGGAGAAGACAAAAGTATTATATAATAAATAAGTTGGCGTTATCCAGCTGTTAACTTTCTGTCATGAAAGGTAATGCCTCCTTAATTCGCAAACCCAATTTTTAAGACATTTTAGTCTATTTGTTGCAAAGCAAAATAAGTTTCCTTTAGCATCAAACCTGGCTCTCCTTATTATCTCATAAATCAAAACCCAGCATTTAGTTAACATTAGCACCAATCTTCTTATCGTGAAGTTTACTTTTCGCGAAGCTTCAGCATGAAATACTGCCGGAAAAACAAGGAGGGACGTTTAACCCAGGAAAACTCCTCCCTTCTCTTCCCTAACTCTCAGCTGTGCCAGGCCTCACTGCCTTCTGGCCCTGCTCCTATTCAAATAAATACCTTCCATTCTGTATTCTCG
This sequence comes from Ichthyophis bannanicus, assembly GCA_033557465.1. Classification (NCBI taxonomy): domain Eukaryota; kingdom Metazoa; phylum Chordata; class Amphibia; order Gymnophiona; family Ichthyophiidae; genus Ichthyophis; species Ichthyophis bannanicus. The sequence continues at coordinate 68,075,351 of CM066050.1, read as the reverse complement.
CCATCAGACGCCATTAATACCAACTAATGCAAGAAGCTGAACACTTGTCTTTTCACGATAAGGAAAGAAATACGGCCTTCAGCCCACCATTTCCAGAGATTAATTCGGATTGGCAATACAGAATCATACTTACTACTGCGTCTGCTCGTGGAACCCCTACAGGAAAGGAAGTGGCTTTAGCTGCGGGAGCAAAGGTCATCATTTCGCCCCGGAAGTAGTACTTTGCGATACGTGGAAATGAATATTATTCTTGAATACAATAACGGTACGGATTAAACCTAAACTAATTTAAATTTTAAAGTATATGCATGATCTTATTTCATGGCGTTGAAAAAACCATTGATTTTAGGTCGTCTAATGCCCCTCACTGACATGGCGTCCGATGGTGTATCCAGGTTGATGTTTGGCTTCGTGAAATGCGACGTCTGCGCACTGTTTTATCAGAAACTAATCACAGGAGGGCTGGAGAAATGAGGATAGCGCTAGGAAACGTTTCTTTGCTGACAATTACTTTAACAGAGAATTTGGACTTCGCTGATATTTGCATAAGGGGCTAAGAGTATAATTAGGAATGGGTTCACTTCTCTATCTGAAGGGATCTTCCTGTCCGGTTTTATTGTAGGTTCTTTTTTGGAGGAGGCGTTTATCGGTGTGTATTCCGAGAACAACAAAACTGGGAGAAAATCAGTGGGGAAAAAATGTCTCGCAATTTTTCATGGTAAATGGCTGAGTTTACTTTGGCGGACCCAGTAAGATTTTCCTTTGAAAGTCTGAACCATACTGCTCTGGAGACGGGACCCCTGCCAGCCACAGTGAGTACAGTTGCTGGTATGGGCAAACTGTGTGATACCACTTTGAAGAAGCGCTGCCATTCGCAGCGCTCCGGGGAGTGGTGGGTTCCAGCCACACACAACACAGACTGCATGGTTTCACATGCACTGCTTCTTCTAAGGGGAGCTGACAGCCATAAGTGGAGGTATTTATTTCTGGTATGGTACCTAGTGCTACTGGATTTAAAGACAGCCTTGCTTATCCCCTCTTTTCCCAAATCCCGTTGCCTTTTACCCAGCTCCCCACTGCTCTGCATTGACATCATTGGTAGCCCCAATTGATCCTCTCCCTTGTCTGAATATCCATGATTTACTCCTCACAATGTCTATGGCCCCAGTTTCTCATTTTCACTCCCTTTATTCACTGAACTCCCATTGTTCAGTCTTCATTTCACCCACAGTTGTTTCAGAGTTACAAAATGAAGACTCACTGAACACAGCTGGAGCACCAGAACCATTATAGGAAGAGCAACCTATCTGATAGAGTCAGGGCCATACCGAGCTAGAATCGTGCCCTGTGTGACTTGCACATCGGGCATGCGCCCCCTCCCCCTCCCCCTCCCCAAACCTCCATCCAGCCACTGGCCTTCGCTTGCCCTGCTGCTGCCACTCTGTTTTCTCTACGGCGGCACTGGCAGCAGGGAAAGAGCAGAAAGCGGCTGGATGGAGGTAGAGGAGAGTGCATGCGCCCGATGTGCAAATTGCCGGCACTTTACGCAGATCTGTCCCTTCCCGCTCTGACGTCATGTCAGAGGAGGGAGGGAGGGACCGACCTGCTTAAAGTGCCACGAAAAGGCTTAGGGGCGCATGTCTGCTGTTGCCCTGCTGCCACTGAAAGAAGGAAAAGTGGTAGTGGCGGCAGGGTAATAGCAGGCGGTCAAAATGCACCCCTTAAGCCTTTGCACCCTGTGCAAGCCCCTGAGTAGTGTGCTAGAACCAGGAAAACCAGTGTTCAGTTCCCATTAGCTCTCCTTGAGCAAGTCACTTTACCTTCCATTGCATTAGGTACAAATTTAGATTGTGAAGCCTTCTGAGGACATGGAATAACCTATTATATCTGAATGTAATTCACTTTTAACTAAAATAAAAATCACTTTTTGGGAGTGCTTTAATGGTTAGAGCAGTAGGCTGAGAACCAGAGAAGCCAGGTTCAAATCTCACTCCTGTTCCTTACAATCTTGGGCAAGTCACTTAATCCTTCATTGCCTGAGGTACAAATGTAGAAATGTAATTTGCCTTGAACTTCTGAGAAAGGTGTGAGCCAATTCCAATGATATATTGCATCAGCGGGTAAAAGGTGACAACAGTAAGGAAATTGTTAAATCTCATTATTTTCCTATGAGCCACTAGATGGCATCAGTATAAAGTAATATGTCCCTTTTTTTTCTTTGCGCTTATGCACAACTTTCTGTTGTAAATGTACTACAGATCAGGTCACTGAGGTAATTTTGAGTGCTGGCCACTGTGAGCGTAGGCAGGGCTTTTCTGTGCATGAAGCTGTGATCTCTGTCTGGCATCAGAAGGCTGTTCTCCAACATGGCAGGCATACTTGGTACCGTATTTCTGACAGGTGTGACTCACTGGCTGGGTTCACCACCGTTCCATGCATAACCTATAATCTCCATACTCGGGGATGTACTGGAGCAGAAAGAATTGCTTGGCTCTTCAGCTGAGCTGTGTGTGTGCTGTCCTGCAAAGCAGCTTATTTAGCCATTCACAGCTCCACATGATTGTAGCAACAGAAAGTTCCTTCAACATCAACTAGATATGAGTGTGGTGCGACATTTTGCATACAGATACCCAACATTGAAAGCTTTGTATGATCTCCCAGTAGGGTTTCATGCTCATTTATTATTCGTATAGTTCTAAAAAATATCACATTAGATCAGACAGATCCCAAATCCTTCCGTGCAATCTACCATTACTTGCAAAGATAATTGAAAAAGTTGTTCTAAAGCAATTACAAGATCATATTGATTTAAATGCACCTTTGGACATGCATCAATATGGTTTCAAACCTCAACACATTGTTGAAACTCTTCTCTCTTCCTTATTGGATAATCGGGGGTATGGATAATATTAAAAAAGGATTTTCCTGATCTTTATGGACATATCCGCAGCCTTTGACACAGTCTCACATATAAAAATGATACAACGGCTTTATGAAATTGGTCTTCACAGCAACACGTTGAAATGGTTTCAATCCTATCTTACCAATAGAACTCAACAGATAAAATGTGGTGATCAAAAATCATCATGCTTTAGCATGGCCCAAGGAGTACCTCAAGGTTCGTCTTTGTCCTCTATTCTATTCAGTCTTTACATTTAACCTATCTGCAACATTCTCAAAAAATATAAAATACTATATCTCATCTATGCAAATGATATTATGGTTTATACTCCAATAAATATTCAAGAACCTGACATCACTACCATAACTAACTGCTTGGTTGAGATGATTGCATGGCTTAGTGATAACAACATGTCAATCAACTATAACAAAACAGAGGCCGTGTTTTTAACTAGAGGAAACAACTTTGATTTCCCTTCTACTATCTGCATCCGAGACAACTACATTAAAGTAAAAAAAAGAGGTAAAATACCTTGGAATCACATTAGATATGAAGTTAAACCTACATTCTCATATTCGCAAGACTACTGCTAAAGCATATTATAAATTGAAACTCATAAGGAGGCTCAGACTAATTTTAAATCAAGACCATTTTAGGACTGTATGTCAAGCAATTATCACGCCTATATTAGATTATGGAAATTTGATTTATCATGGTCTCCCTATTCAATGTATTTACCCCCTTCAATTGGTGCAAAATACAACAGCTAGAATCATTACTAATTCTGCAAAAAGCGATCATGTCACTCCAGTGCTTCAGAGCTTCCACTGGCTGCCTATACAAGCTCGTATACAATTCAAGGCCACATTGAATATTTTTAAAATCTTCAATAATATCTCAGCTAATGTCCTTCAAAACCTAATAATTAAACATACTAGTTTGAGACCGCTTAGAAACAGTATGGACAACAGAATTGCTATTCTATTTGATTTCCATAAAACAAATCAGGCAACACCCAGAAGAGCTCCGTCATTATATGTGTCCGAACTATGGAATACTTTATCTGATTGCATGCGGGCAACAAGAGACTGAAAAGACTTCAGACAAATGCTTAAGACTTTTCTACTTATACAGTTTTATGGTTCTACTTAGGATTTAGCATAAGCATGTACTTATACAATTTGTATTCCTGTTTTGTGTATTCTTCCTATACCCCCCAATAGCTTTCCTTACTTTTACCTATATTTGTATACATTGTCTTGTAACCACTTTGATTGAAGGTAAGTGGTATATAAAACTGGTTAAATAAATAAATGAATTTAGTCCCCAGTATTCAGGTCAGGCAAATATGTCATACACTTAATCCACTGCTTCTTGTGTTGGAGGTTTTCTGATATACCTTGTACCATACAGGGCTCAAGTAGCTTGTTGGCTATTGGCAGAGAGATTTTCCATGCCCTCTGTTGGTATGTTTCGCCAATACAGTAGAGCTTTCCCTGGTTCTTTACCATCCCTTTTTTGCTTTCTTGCACAGGTTCTTCACTATATTGCAGATTCAGCTTTGCTATTAGCTTGTGGGTGTCTTGGTGATGTAGCAGAAAACTGTTTAAATTGTATGCAGGTAAAGTGAGGACTAGTTTTTGAGATCACTTGATTAGGTTGGCCATAACATTCAAACTGTTCTCTGTAGGCAGATAGCTTCATGCACTTTCAGGTAACATTGTACACACAGCCTCTGTGTATGGAGCCCTCCTCTATCCAAAAGAAGTCTTTAAGATTTCTGATACCTCCTATTGATTATTCCTGCCTCAGTCTTTTCTGTTCACAGTACGGATGGGGCCCTTCTCCACTTGCAGTTTGCCTCATAATTAAAAAAAAAAAAAAGGAAAAACAAGAAGAGAATTGCTGATATCAATCAAAGTTTAAAAGAAAAAAAAAAGCTTTCCTTCCAGTGCCTCCTAGCATGGTGCCGCCAGCTCCCTCAGCACCGCAATCATGTCATTATTTATTTATTTTATTTAAAAGGATTTCTATACTGCTTTATCCTGGAATCAAACAAATCATGAGGCTGTTGCAGTGATTGAGTCAATGGTGTATGTGTGTGTGTAATGTATCAATGATTTCAAGGTGAGCTAGATACACTGTGAGCTATGTACAAGGAGCTATATACAAGTTGAGGGGGGAAGGGGGGAGGCTGAAGGGGTCTTGAAGAGAGATGAGCAGGCTGGGAGGCTGTTGGTCAGGTCACGTGATGTCTTTATAGTGTTCTATGAAGAGCGTCGTTTTGAGCATCTTCCTGAAGTCTTTGAGGTCTACTGTTGATCTCAGAAAGTTGGGGAGTGAGTTCCAGAGCGCGGGCGCAGCCAGGGATAGTGCTCTTCTTGAAGTATCTTGTGTTGTTTTAGCGAATGCTCTGGGTGTATTGATGTTGTCTGAGGTGCCTCTCCTGGATCTGGTGCCTGTGTCAGATCTGATGAGGGGTTGCAGACTGGTCGCTGAGAGCTTCTGTTTGATTTTGAATATGTTTAGTAGAACCTTAGAACGGATGCGGGAGCTGATTGGGGGCCAGTGGAAGTGGTTGAGAATGGGGGTGATGTGATCGTGCCTAGAGGAACCAGTTATTATGCAGGCGGCAGTGTTCTTTGCCATCTGTAATGGCCGGGTTGCTTGTTTTGAGAGCCCAAGGAAATGGGGTTGCAGTAGTCTAGGATGGGAGTGATGAGAGCTTGACAGACGGTGCAGAAGTGATCCTGTCATGATCGCTTCAGTGTTAACAGCGGCTGTTCAAATCCCACTGACCCTAGTACAGGCTCCAGCAGGGGAGAAAAACATTATAACGGCACATGTGACACTGTCAGGAGCAGCTTCCCTCCTGGCACCTTCACCCCACAGTTCATTGCCTCACAGAAAGGAGGCTCTTGCTCCACTTCAACACCTACCTTTGTCATGGCAGCCTACCTGCCCAAAAGAAGCTCATGAAAAGACAGTGCCCTCTACCTCAGGTAAGAGCAAAGCACAGAACAGCACCCATACAGCCTACCAAACAGAAACCAGGCTGAGAGGCACCCCCCTCCAAAACATAAATAAAAGAAGAGGCACTTTCCTCATAGGCTGGGTACTAAAAAGATGTCAAGGGCTGCTGACACATCCCTCAAACATTCTTCTATTTCCCATTATGTTTAGTGTCTTTGCACTGTGTTATGCTGTTTTTATTGTGCCGAGTCTCAGGGGTCCTTTTTCCATACAGTAACATAGTGGTGATACATATTAATCTTGTGTGGTAATTCATCAGAATTTCCCTGGATTACTCCATAGGGAAAGAGACAGTGACTGACATAAAATTGTGGGAACTTGTGAAGCCATTAGGCCTTCCAACATGCCAATCCTGGCACCAAAGAGCAAATTAGCTTTGCTTCACATTGTGTGCAGGATACCACTGCTGTCCTCCAAATGTCTACCTTGGACAAGCCGCCAACCCTTATGGCAGAGCTTCCTCCTTCCTCTTTAGCACCTTGTCCATTTCTCTGCAACCATCAGCCCATCTGGATGCAGACTGGTGCCCAGAAACCTTCCATACCCTAAACGTCCAAGAAGGATAGAGCTTCTTCAGGAGCATGGCCTGTTCACAGCATTGGGAGCAGCTTCAGGATAATGATGCCCCAATTCTAAAACAACAGCCTAAGGAATCCCCCCACCGGATACCTCCAATAAGGAATAATCCTATCTGGGATGAGCGCTGGGCGTAGTATACTTGGATTGCACTAAAGATCTGGACGCTTTCACATAGGAGGCTCATAAATAAGCTGAGCAGCCTACAAGTGAGTTCTAAAGTGGTAACCAATTGAGCGTTAAGCAAAAAAGGGTAGTGATGAATGGCATTCCCTCCAAAGAAAGCCACGGTGCCAGCTGTCTGTTTACTGTATTGAACATCTAAAAACATCATCGGGAGCACTGCAGGAACCGCTATCAAACGTTTCCCACTGCTACAGTGTTTCTGTCACCAAGGTTTTCAAAGTCTTTTGCTGTTTCTGATCAGAGTTGTGGACTTAAAGTAACCTTGTGATTGTTCTAATACCGATAGGGCTTGAAATGTCATATGTTGTGGTTGTTAAGTGCCGTCGAGTCGGAGTCTACTCATGGCGACCCTCTGGATAGCTATCCTAAATTGTGTTCGGTCTTCAGTCAGGCAGCTCATTGTTGACAGACTGGTACCCATAGCTGCTGTTATTGTATCGATCCATCTCATTGCTGGCCTTCCTCTTTTGCGTTGACCTTCTACCTTGCCAAGCATGATGTCTTTCTCTAATGATCTCTCTCTTCGCATGATGTGTCCAAAGAATGAAAGTCGAAGTCTTGTCATCTGAGCTTCTAAAGAAAGCTTAGGTTTGATCTCCTAGTACCGACTGGTTTGTTCTTCTGGCAGTCCATGGTATACACAGTATTCGCCGCCAGCACCATAATTCAAAGGCATTAATTTTCTTCCTGTATGTCTTTTTCACTGTCCAGCTTTCACATCCATATGATGTTATTGAAAATACCATGGCTTGAACAAGTCGAATCTTTGTATGGAGAGAGACATCTCTGCTCTTGAGAATCTTATCTAGGTCTTTCATAGCCATTCTGCCAAGAGCAATGCGTCGTCTGATTTCTTGACTGCTTGTTGCTTCTTTATTGATAGTTGATCCAAGTAGGTTAAAGTTGTTCACAATTTCAATTTCTTCTCCTTCAACGATGAACCTGTTGATTATGCCAGTTGTCATGATCTTTGTCTTCTTTACATTAAGGTGCAGGCCCATTTTGAGACTATGTTCTTTGATTGTGAGAAGCAAATGTTTCAGATCATCTTCACTTTCAGCCAGTAATGTGGTATCATCAGCATAGCGAAGGTTGTTGATGAGTCTTCCACCAATCTTCACACCTCTGTTATCTTCATACAATCCTGCTTCTCTGATGATTTGTTCTGCATATAAATTAAACAGGTAGGGGGAAAGTATGCAGCCTTGTCTTACACCTTTGCTTATTTTAAACCATTCTGTTTCTCCTTGTTCCGTTCAAACTGTTGCTTCTTGATCAATGTACAGATTTCGCAAGAGAACGATCAGGTGTTCTGGTATACCCATGCTTCTTAATGTGGCCCAGAGTTTCTCATGGTTTACACAGTCAAAAGCCTTGCTATAGTCGATAAAGCACAAATAGATATCCTTTTGGTATTCTTTAGTCTTTTCAAGGATCCATCTCACATCCGCAATGATGTCTCTCGTTCCTTGCCCTTTCCTGAACCCTGCTTGCACTTCAGGTAGTTCTTGTTCCAGGTATGGTTGTAGTCTCTTTTGAATAATCTTCAATAGAATCTTGCTGGCATGTGGGATCAGAGCGATTGTGCGATAATTTCCACAGTCAGTTGGATCACCTTTCTTTAGTATTGGTATAAACACAGATCTTTTCCAGTCAGTTGGCCATGATGTTGTCTTCCATATTTCTTGGCAGAGCCTTGTAAGTACGGTAACAGCTGCATCAGATTGCTGCAATACTTCTATGGGAATGCTATCAATGCCTGGTGCTTTGTTCTTTGATAAGGCTTTCAATGCTGCTTCAACTTCTTCTTTCATCACCAATGGTTCCCGATCATAAGGTACAGGTTGAAATGGCTGTTGGTCCACTTGATCTTTATCATATAAAAACTCTGTATATTCCTTCCACCTTTTCTTGATCTTCTCAGCATCATTCAACATAGAACCTTGAGCATCTTGTAACATTCCAATTCGAGGCTGGAACTTTTTCTTTAACTCTCGTAGCTTTAGGAAAGCCGATCTTGTTCTTCCTCTAATAGTTTCTGCTTCTATTTCCTTGCAAGTGTCATTGTAGTACTTTTCCTTGTCCTGTCTTGCTGCACGTTGGAAATCTCTGTTGAGTTCTGCGATTTTCTTTCTTTCTCCTCTGGCTTTAGCAGCCTTTTAAATACTAAAGAGACACATGCCCATTTTTTATGTCAGCTAACAAGGGGATTTAACTTTTCTTTCCATCACTGCTGTTTTGATTGTTGCATATGATATTATATTATAATTGCCCCTGATGCAGACAATACATCGAAACACAGCTATGTCAGGCTCTGTTTGTTTTTATTGATTCTGATGTATATTTGTTATCTATTAATAAAGCAATTTTCATTTTTTAATAACTTAATTTTATTTATTCACTGCTAATTTTATCTTTGCTCCGTATCGCTCTTGTTTTATTGATGCACACCAAAAAAGAGAGGCCTGGAGTGATCATAATTGGTGATTTTAAGGTAGTAAAATTGACAAAGCAGCACTAGTGACAAATCAGAAGAATGCTAGGAGAGAGACAATCGGTTGAAAAAAGCGATAATGTTTCTACACAGATTGTTCTTTAAACCTCACATGGGGGTCAGTGCAGAAGAGCAGGCTGCCGTTAGTGCAGTGTTCGTACACAGTTTTCTGTGCACAGAATGCAAGAAGGGATCTAACACAGGCATAATGAATGCACCTTGGCCTGCATTAACTGCAGTGCACAGCACATTTAAATCGGTGTAGATGGATAGCGACGAAGCACTTAACTATGCATCAACAGAAGATGTGAAGGTTGAGCTCAATGCAAGAGTTTTAATGCAATGCTTTCGGAGATGTTAAGGGTTAGCTCATAGGTCTATGGTCAGTGCTGGGGAAGAACTTCGGCCTGCTTCTTGAGTTTACAGCACCTGCGACCTTTTTCAGACTTTGCTGAAGAGAGCACTTAAAAAAACAGCAGGGGAAGTGTGCTGGAACAATGTTGTGCGCATGTGCCACAAGGCTATGTGGCACCTAGCGGCAATATAATTCTGCACAGAAGTTCTGCTTAGAATAATATTGGCCCTTATGCCCCACATATCATTGTAGCACATGCACGCAAGTGCCAAACTGTCTGTCTTGCGCACAAGAGAGAGGTGCTGCTAATGCAGACCCATTTGCTCTCCTTGTTTAGCGCCGAGGTTTTGTGCACAGCTCATTTGCATGCCGTTTGCTTACAGCATTTCTGAGCAAAACACCTGCACTAAATTTGTGTTAGGAAACCCTGTGCCTAGTGCTTTAGTGCTGGGCTCTAACACAGGGTTTCCGCATTGAGCCCTTGGAATATTGTGTCCAGTTTAAGGCCATGCCTCTGAAAGGGACAGAGTAGAGATGGCTTAGAGAAGGGCTCCTAAAGCACAATAACCCTCTAAATGAATTAGGAGCCTAAATATGCATTTCCCTATCCCTTGCCTCCCCCTTTTTCTGCATTTCAAGTTATCAAAAGATCCAGACATGTTGTGTGTCCCCCCAGTCTGACAAACTCTGAGACGGACCTCTTCCCAGCTCGGCAAAACCCAGTCTTCTTGGTGATTTCAAATGTACTAGGTGAGACTTCCTCTGAAAAGTCTGGGAATCCCGCTTTACAAAATATTAGTGTTCTTATGAGTCAAGGTTCACGTCTTACTGTGACAGTTTTGGGGTGATTTCCCATATTATTAGTAGCTGATTGCCAGAGTATTACCATTGGCTCAGATTTAAAAAATCTTCTTTCCCACTTTCACTTTTTCTATCTGTACTGTCAGGCAGAAAATAATATATCTGCTGTCTAAAAGCTTAAAGAGAGAGCTAGCCAAGTTTTAGAATTTTATATAAGCAGATTATTTATTTAGCTATTTTTATATACAACCATATCTGAAAGTCAAAGCGGTTTACAGATTGAAGAAAATATTGAAATAGCACATTAACTTTTTAATTTTAAAATGGAGTGAGGATACATAATGGAGCAAAAGAGTAGGAGTTATGCTGAGACAGAGCGTAAACATGTGGTAATGTTTGGTTTCTTATGGTGGGTAGTGTGGTTAGTTCTCATTACCGGAGTGCTCCATGAAAAGATAGATCAGATAATGAGAACTTTGGCACAATCAATGCAAAATCACTCTTACATTCTAATTTTAATCCTTCTTAAAGAGATTCCTGTCCACTTTCCAACTCACATTTCCCCCTCAAACATAATATTATGTGGGCCATCAGGTTTATTTTAAGTGGACAGTTGGAGGGATTTGGGCCGCTGGACCACCAGGGATTTGCTCTCTGTCTGGGGCACTAACCTCCCCCCCAATCTCTGACAGTATTTTGACAGTTCACCTCAAATGAGGCATGTACAACATGTTTAACCACCTCAGACCCAGGCGTAGAGATATTGGCGCTTTGTATGGTTACGTAATCCTTTACACGTTTCTCTGCATTGGGCGCAGACAATATTAGCATGCCATTTTAATACGCGCAACTTATTTGCCTATAGTTTAAATACACTTGGTATTACTCTGTGCGCTTGCTTTTCCTTCGCTGTTTATGCACGCGTCAGTCTCTCTTTTGCATTTGGCCTGTCGGAACTTGTGCTTCTAAAGTTGCATTATCTTCTCGCAAAGGGTGCGTTGGTCTTTCTGCATTAGCCCCATAGCTTTGACATCTGGTAACACACACAAGAAGAGTTGAATTAGCACAACTTTTTCAGCCATTCTTCAAACCTCTGGTTAATGCAAATCAACAATCACTGAATGCTTTTCACAGTGTTGGAGGCAAATCAGTAGGGGTCAGTCTCCTCCTTCAGAATAGGCCTATGGATGCACTGATTTCCAGTGGCCTTCACAATTTCAATCATAAATGAGAGAGATAATACAAAGAAACATGTAACTTTCAACGTCAGAATTCTTTTGGGGGGGAGGGGAAGGTGTATGTTAAAAACCTGATGTGCATAGTAGTATCTATAGCGCTGGGCTGTTTATCATTTCTATACATTTGGTAGGCATACTTTCCTCCAATTTGACTGGAATACCTAGGGCACTAGTGATCTAATGCAGCAAGAATTTGGTGCCCTAAGCAAGTCTCTTTGTTTTCAACTACAACTTTTACCAAAAATACATGTGAAACAGTTATTTGGGAGCAGATGTTTTTTCCATCGCAAGAAATCCGCAGTCGTAAAATGAAAGAAGCAATGTATACTTGAATGTTTTAAACAGGTCTCTTCTTGGAGTGCAGCTGGAAATGACCAGAAATTTCCCTCTGGCGCCTGTGATTTTCATGCCCTAGTTTTTTTTTCTGTTTTTGTTGTTGCTACCGCAACTGCCGTCACCAGAGCAGGAGCTTTCTCCTCTCTGCACCACATGGCTCTGTGTGAGAAGCTGTTGCAGGAACTCTCACCAGTCTCAGGAGACTTAGGATCCTGAGAACAATGTGAAAGTCAAGGCCAGAGCAACCATCGGACAAGACCAGGCAGTCACTTAAGGCAGCAGCTTCTGAGAGGCAACAAGCAGCAGGAGCAGTCATAGCAAAGCAATAGATCCTGACAGCCACAAAAACACTGAGAGCCGTCAGCACATTCTTGTACTTGCTACTACTACTGAGCATTTGTATAGTGCTACAAGTTGGACACAGCGCTGCACAGACATGTAAGAGACAGTCTCTGCTCGTCAGAGCTTACAATCTAGTCAAGACAGACAACACAGAAGGTGTAGGCAGGGATAAAACAAGGGGGAAAGGTAGAGAAACGAAGATCAGATGAGTCAAGATCCAAAAGCAGCAGCAAAGAGGTGAGTTTTCAGCCTGGATTTGAAGAGGATTAGAGAAGGCGCCTGGCGTACAGACACAGGTAGTTTGTTCCAGGCATAAGGTGCAGCAAGGTGAAAGGAGCGAAGTCTGGAGTTAGCAGTAGAAGAGAAGGGCACAGATAGAAGCATTTTGCCAGAAGAGCGGAGTTCCCGAGGGGGGGTGTAATGAGAGATAAGAGAAGAAAGGTAGTGAGGAGCTGCAGAGTGAATGCATTTATATGTCAGCAGGACAAGTTTGAACGGGGTGCGGAAATAGATAGGGAGCTAATGAAGTAACTTGAGAAGAGGGTGGCGGAAGATTAGCCGCGCAGCAGAGTGTTGAATAGATTGAAGGGGAGAGAGATGATTCAAAGGGAGACCAGCAAGGAGTAGGTTACAGTAGTCAAGACAGGAGGTGATTAAGAAGTGGATAAGTGTCTTAGTAGTGTGTTCTGAAAGGAATGGGAAGATTTTGTGGATGTTATAGAGAAAGAAACTGCAGGTCTTAGCTATCAGATGTATGTATGTGGAGAAGGAGAGAGAAGAGTCAGACAATCCCAAGGTTGTGAGCTGGAACAGGAAGGAGTAGAGAGTTATCCACAGAGATTGAGAAAGGAGGAAGAGGAGAGGAGGTATTAGGGGGAAAGATAAGAAGCTCAGTCTTGGCCATGTTCAATTTCAAGGGGCAGTGAGACATCCAAGCAGCAATGTCAGAGAGGCAGGCAGAGATCCAGGTCTGGATTTGCTGGAGAGATTTCAGGCGTACAGAGGTAGATGTGGGGGGAGTCAGCATAAAGATGGTACTGAAAGCCATGGGAAGAGATGAGCTCTCCAAGGGACTGGGTATATATAGAGAAAAGGAGTGGACCCAAGACAGATCCTTGGGGTACACCAACTGAGAGTGGGATAGCAGAAGAGGAGGAGCCACCAGAACTAACACTGAAAGAGCGATGAGAGAGATAGGAGAACCAGGATAGTACAGAGCCCTTAAAACCAAGTGAGGACAGGGTATCAAGGAGAAGGTTGTGGTCAACAGTGTCAAATGCAGAAGAGAGGTCAAGAAGGATGAGGACAGAGTAAAGGCCCTTGGATTTTGCAAGGAACAAGTCAATGGAGACTTTGACAAGAGCTGTTTCAGTAGAGTGTAAAGGACGAAAGCCAGATTGTAAAGGATCCAGGAGGGCATGAGAGGAGCGGAAGTCAAGGCAGTGGCAGTGCGTACGAGTAGTTTAGAAACAAAGGGGAGGAGGGAGATGGGTCGATAATTAGAAAGGCAGGTAGGATCAAGTGAATGTTTCTTGAGGAGAGATGTAACTACAGCATGCTTGAAGGCTGCAGGGACAGTTGCAATGGAGAACAATAGGTTGAGAATATGAGAGATGGAAGGGACAACAATGGAGGGGCTTAGGAGACGGGTGAGGATAGGATCAGAGGAGCAGGTGGTGAGTTTGGAGGAAGAAAGAAGATGTGCAGTTTCCTCTTCAGAGATCATAGGAAAGGAAGAGAGGGTAGCAGAAGTAGAGGGGGAAAGTCGGGAATGAAGAGGGGGGAGTAACTGACTTTGTGGGGAATTGGAGAGTGATTTTTTGGATTTTGTCATGGAAATAGTCAGCCAGAGTTTGGGTAGAAAGGGAGGGAGGGATCAGAGGCGAAGGCACTTTGAGGAGAGAGTTGAGAGTAGTAAAGAGACAGCAAGGGTCAGAAGCAAGAGAGTTAGTCAGATGGACATAATAGTCTTGTTTGGCAAGAGCTATGGCTGACTGGAAAGAGACAAGCATGAATTTGAAGTGTAGAAAGTCTGCAAGGGAGCGGGATTTGAGCCAAGCATGCTCAGCAGAATGGGCACAAGAATGCAGATAGCGGGTAGTGGATGAAAGCTAGGGCTGGGGTGCAGAATGCCTCACAGGATGTGGCATGGGTGGAGTGAGAGCATCCAGAGCAGAGGAGAGTGCAGTGTTTTAGGAAGCTACTGCCTTGTCAACAGACTTAGATGACGTAGTGGAGGAAAGAGATGACGAAACAGTGGAAGAGAGAACCAAAGGATCAATAGCATCAAGATTTCTAAATAGGTTGGAGGAGACAGGATGAGGTTGAGGCAGCGGGTGATGAAGAGTGAAGCTTAAAAGGTGATGGTCAGATAAGAGAAGAACTAAGCTACAGAGGTTCGAGGGTAAGCAACTAGAGAAAAATACCAGGTCAAGGCAGTGGCCATGCTGGTGAGTGGGGGCAGTAGAGCAAAGCTGGAGGTCAAACGAGGAAGTAAGGGAGAGGACCTTTAAAGCATAAGGATCAGAGAGGTTATCAACATGAATGTTAAAATCCCTGAGAATAAGAGTTGGGGAAGAGGAATCCAGAAAGAAGGAAAGCCACAATTCAAAGTCAATGAGAAAGGTAGAAGTAGACTTGTCAGGAGGTCGATAAATAACAGCTACCCGGAGAGGTAGTAGAGTGAAAAGGCAGATGGAATGGACTTCAAAAGAGGGAAAGGAGTGAGACTGAGGCAGCAGGAGGGGTTGGAATTGGCAGGAGGGAGAAAGTAGAAGCCCAATACCACCACCACAGCCAGTGGGACGAGACGTGTGGGAGAACTGATAGCCCCCATGACAGAGAGCAGCGACAGATGCAGTGTCTTCAGGGAGGAGCCAAGTCTCAGTTAGAGCAAGAAGATGAAGAGCATTAGAGATAAAGAGATCATGAGTAAAAGCAAATTTATTAGAGATGGAGTGTGCGTTCCACAAGGTAAAAGAGAAATGGAGAGTGGAAGGGGAAAAGGAGAAGGATATGAATAAGATTAGAGGTGTTGCATGAAGATTTCTTCTCAGAGTGTGACAGAAGTCTAGGGGGGCCAGGGTTAGGGTTGATATCTCCGGATGAGAGAAGGAGAAGGAGTAGCAGAGTATGGGGCAGAGAGGAGACAGTACGGCGGAAACGAGGGTGAGGTTGCCTTAGAGAGAGAGGAGATAGTTGAATGAGAGGGAGAAAGCGATGAAGCTCAAGAGCTGATGATGGGGTAGAAGACAGAATGGAGGGGGAAGTGGGGATGGTAAAGGGGAGATAAGGAGGGGAGGAGTGAAGGTGCTGGTAGGAAGGGAGACAGGGAGTATGAAGAAAAAAGACAATATGATGAGAAGCCATAGAAGAGGAACAGAGAGGAGAACAAAGGCCAGAGGATATAGAGGTGGGAGAGAGCCCAAATGGATTAGGTGCACCTGTGCGTGAGGTAGGTAATGAGCAGATGACAGCTATAAGAGACTGCGAGCCATGGGGTGGGTGGGGTATACGTTATTCAGCTGATAAAAACTGAACAAAAGTGCAAAATAAAGGGGGCAGTGAGGTAATGGAGCACACCAACAATGACAAATAAATAAATATATGGAGAGAGAGAGAGAGAGAGACAGATAGATAGTACTCACAGCAAGCCAGTAAATTCACTCAAGAGGTGAAATTCACCTTTCCAGCAGAGCTTTTAGGAGGGGCACTGCTCTTCCCAAAGGACAGAGAGGCAAACTGCAGGGAGAAAGGGCACACACATACAAACAAAGCAAAGTTTAAAATGTCAAAATATGATGTCTATGCATTTTTACAGGATCATGAGGGGCAAAGGGCTAAAAGTTTGCCTAGGATACCCAATACCCCTGTAATGACCCCAGTGAGAGCTAGCACTGCGTAGCTCAAACTCATACAGAGCTGCGCAGTACAGAGAGGAGGAAGCTCTTTTTCTCGCAGTGACCACAGACAGCAATTGCATGACCAGAGAACTAGATCAAGGGCATACAATGGATATGATCTACTTAGATTTCAGCAAAGCCTTTGATATTGTTTCTCAGAGGACTGATGGTAAGGTTTCTGATGCTCCCCCTTGCATTCTATAAATTGGTGCCCTCTTCCTCATTAGCTGATGACCCGTGGCTACACCCACTATGCTGTTTTTAATAACACCTTGGTTTCTCATGGGTTTTTTTTTTTCAGTTTTTGCTCTTTTACTTTTCCATTTTTTAATTTCTCATTTCCTCATTTTTTTTTATTTTTCAGTATTTTGGCATGCACCAAAAATCGGCACCCCTCTGCCATGCTTACTATGTTGTGTCATCCCTCTTCCTAGCAGGAGGCTTATGAATAAACTGAGCAGCCTGGGGATGGTGAACTGGATCAGAAATTGGTTGACTGACAGATGACAGAGGGTGTTAGTGAATGGAATTCACTCAGAAGAAAGAAAGGTGAATAGTGGAGTGTCTCGGGGATCAATCCTGGGACTAGTACTGTCCAATATCTTTGTGAGTGATATTGCCGAAGGGTAATAGGAAACATTTGCCTTTCTGCAGATGGCACAAAGATTGGACACCTCGGAGGGAGTAGGCAACATGAAAAAAGATATAGAAAAATTAGAAAGATGGTCTAATGTGGCAGTTAACATTTAATGTTAAAAAGAAATCTAAAGGAGCTGAATAGGATAAGGAGGTGAGAGGCTGATATGCAGAGACCAAGAGAGGGATCTTGCTTTGATTGTTTCTCTACCTTGAGATCTTGAGACACTATGAAAAGGCAGAGGCCAAAGTCAGAAGGATGCTAAGCTGCATAGAGAGAGGCATACCCAGCAGAAGGAAAGAGGTATTAATTCCCCTATACAAGTCATTGGTAAGGCCTCAGTTGGAGTATTGTATTCAGTTTTGGAGGCCACACCTCGAACAGTGATATTAAGACTTGAAATGATTTGGAGGAAGACGATTGAAATGATATAGGACCTGCATCAGAAGACGTATGAGGAGAGACTTGAAGACCTAAATAATATACCCTTGAGGAGAGGAGGGACAGGGTATATGTATACTTAAAGAGCATTCCATATAGCCCTGCTAGACCAGTCCAGAAAAGTGGGTTGTGTTCCCCTTCCAGCAGATTGGTGGAGACAAAGAACCAATGACATCACTCCCATGCCTCTATCCACCTCAGCCACTAGAGGTCTCTTCAGTAATTTTTTGTCTCCAGAAGATGGATTTTCCCCTCGCTGAAGAAAATCTGAAGAATTGAGTGGAAAACATTGATTTAAAGGCTTGTGAATGACCACCTTGAGGGTGACGTGGGAGGCTCCACTAGACTGCAGTCTTTTTGATAGCCGTAGGATGAGAGAAAATTGGTTCAGCTTCATGCTCTTACCCTGATAAGGGCCTATTGAGCAGCCAGAAAAATGGAAGGATTTGGAAGAGTTCAGCAGCCTCAATATCTCCTCCCTCCTCTTTTGTCCCCTGCGCTCTCTCAAAGCTCTTAGAGGAATCTGCCAGCCAGCCACATTAAACGCAGTGCCTGCAAATCAAAGAAACTGTTTCAGTGGAGCTGAGCCGGGCACGGATTTCTTCCTGGGGTTCTCAGGGGTGAGTACCAAGGCTTGACCTCATCATTGTCCTTGTTAGGGGCTTACAATTCTGTCCATCTGGGGTGCAATTTGAGATGGACCGCTGGTGACCTTTGGCATGGTGTGGGGGTTTCCAGGAGGTCACGTGATCCTAGCGCACATTCTGCTCAATCGGCTCCAACATACGTTCCTACCCAAGCACCCATTTCGTGTGTTGCTGTACAAGCCCTGTTAATGCGTGCCTTACGGCCATCATGGCTTTAACATGTGCTGCTTTTGCACTTGCCTTAACTCTTTGTGTCTTCTTCCAGAAAACGTTGTTTGACCTGTGGCAAGCATGGTACGCTTTCTGGACTTTGTTCTTTTTGCATGGCAGCTTCGGAATTGTCCCTGGAGAGCCCATTTTCCCCTTTCAGCAGGGGGATGCAATTAATCCAGCCTTGCCTGTCTTAAGGTAGGAGGTGGCGGATGGCGCTGTGGGTAAGGATGACCAGCAGGCTGGAGGTTCTGGTGACCGCATTGTGGGCCGCTCCCCATCCTCTAGGGGTTGGGCTGTGTCTGTCCCCCCCTGTTGTTGGGGGGTCATTTCTGAGAGAAGAGCTTCTGGAGTCCGGATTGTCCTCCCTCGAATTCTTTTCCTTTTTACAACAGGCCTGGTTGTCTGGCGACAAAATTCAGACCCTGCAGCTTCTGGGTTCCCCCGAGCGCAGTCTTGTGAGGGGCAGGCTGAGAGTGAAAGCCCTGTTTGATTGCCTATGGCTAAGCATTCCCAGTGACAGGTGCCCCCTGGAGATGGGGATCAACTGCAACTTAGATTCAGCTGTCTCGGTACTGTGCTCTGATGTGGATGAAGAAGTATTCTGGCCTTTGGAGGATTGTGAAGAGGCTGGTGTTATCCGCCTGTCTGGAAGGAGGAACTGGTGGCGTTGGTTGCCAGGGTCTCATCCACCTTGAGCTTGATGGATGCTCCAGGCACGGAGCAGGAGCTGAAGGTGTATCCACTCTTGCAAGGGGTGTGGAAATCCACTACTGTCTTCCCATTCCCAGAAGTGCTCAAATGCATGATCTGGTCAGAGTGCATGCCTCCTGGATGTCTCACTGCCGCCTAAAACTAAATATGGCCAAAATGGAACTTCTTTTTTTTCCCCCTAAACCCTCCTCCCCTCTTCCTCCTTTCTCTATCACTGTGGACAACACCCTTCTTCCTGTTTCCTCAGCCCACAACCTCGGGGTCATCTTTGATTCCTCCTTTTCCTTCTCCACACATATTCAACATATAGCTAACATCTGTCATTTCTTTCTCTACAACATTAACAAAATTCATCCCTTCCTCTCTGAACACACTACTTAACGCTTTTGTCCATTGTTTGGTGACCTCTCGTCTTGACTATTGCAACCTCCTCCTTGCTGTTCTCTCTTAGTGTCACCTCTCTCTTCAATCTATCTAGAACTCTGCTGCATGGCTAATTTTTTGCCAGCCCCAATACACTCATACAACCCCTCCACTCCTCCTCTGGCTTTCTTCTCTCTATGCCATTTTCTTTTTCTGCAAACTCCAGACTTTGATCTTTTCACCTTGCTGCTCCTTATGCATGGAACAAAACTGCCTCTATCTTTACATCAAGTCTTTTCTCTCCCCCTCTTCAAATCCATGCTAAAGGCTTACCTCTTTGAGGCTGCATTTAGATCCTAATCCCTTGTTCTTCTTCCCTATTTGAACTCTCCTTGTTTCTCTTGTATTGCTCTGTTTGTCTTGATTAGATTGTAAGCTCTATGAGCAGGGACTGTCTTATTTATATGTTTGTATGGCGCTCAATACGCCTTGTAGTGCTATATAAATAATTTAGTAGTAATAGTAGAATGTGATTCCCCCCCCCGACTCCATGCCTGGAGGAGTGCATTGTATGGTTTGATATTCTCAAAGTGGATGCATAGGTCACATTGCTGACCAGATGGACCACCATTCCTGTGAAAGATGGATTGCCCTTAAAAGATACTCTGGACTGAAAGGTGGATTTGTTGTTGAAGAACCAGTTCACTGTGGCGGTTGCTGTTCTTCAGTTGGCGCATTGGAACCCTGCTCCAGTGAATTCATTCTCTTCTGCTGGGTTATACTATCCCTCTTTTGGAGTCAGCTACTGCCTTCCTTGTTGATGATGTCATGTATGACCTGGTACCTTTAGCAGCTAAGGATAGCGCCCTGTCGATGGTACATCCACCCGTTCCTCTGCCTTTTTCTTCCTTGGTCCCAGGCTCTGGAACTCGCTCCCCCTTGCCCTCCATCTTGAATTATCCTTTTGTAAATTTAAAGCCGGTCTGAAGACCCACCTTTTTGGTACTGCCTACGATCTTCCCTTTCCCTCCTCCATCCCTACAGACCCCTCATAGGTTGTCTCGTTTTCCTCAGTTTGTCGGTCTGTCTATCTCTGACCTACTCTTCTGTTCTCTTTCCTTTCTCTACCTCTGTCCCTTTCCTATTGCACTAATGGAGTTCTGTTTCTTCTATCCTCTCTTTCTAGCAGCAATGTTATGCCCCTTATTTTAAGCTTTGTTGTAAACCGCGCTGGTGTCTTTGGCGTGTGCGGTATATCAAGAAACAAATAAAGATAAAGATACATGATGTTGGATTTGGCTCCTACTCTGGGTGGTGAACACATTTCTAAAGCCCAGTTGACCCAACTGGCTTTTCAAGGGAAGGTTCTTTTAAGGATGATTTGGAGAAGCTGGTGAAGGATCTGGGCGAGATGAAATCTTACCACCTTCCAGAGGACAAGTCCAACGGACCTGTGAAACAGGCAGGAGCCCCTTTCCCATCATCCTCCTCCCACTCCCTGCAGGAATGCTGGTCAGGCTCCCAGGGGGTCTCGGGACTTCTATTGCTGCAGGCCTGGAAAGTCTTTCTCTCCCTCTGCTTCTGGATTTTGGGCTTATTCTCAGTCCTTTCATGGAGCATGAGAGCCCAGAAACTCAGTCCCCTCCAGAGAAGGACCCTCCAAGGCTGCACAATGACATTTTAGGGGCCTATTTCCTGATTCTGCCAGTTGGGAGCAGACTTCGAGGTCACCAAGGATTCCTGGATGTTAATCACCATTCAGTACAGCTATGTTCTGGAATGCCAAAGATCCGATTCTGGATGCCCTTTTTCATCTCCCCTTGTGGATCTGCGATCAAAAGGGCCACTGTGTGGACCACCTTGGACAAGTTGCTGCTCCTAAAGGCAGTGTTGCCCGTTCCCCTGGATAATCGGAGCAAGGGCAGGTCTTCCATCTATTTTATGGTGCCGAAAAAGGATGGATCCTTACAGCCCATTCTGGACCTCAAGAGTGTTAATGAGCACTTGCACATCCTGTGCTTCTGGATGGAAACCTTGTGATCTGTGATTCAAGCTGTGCACTGAGGGGAGTTCCTGGCATCTGTGGATTTGACCAAGGCATATTTTCATATCCCAATCTGGGAGGACCAGCAAAGTATCTGAGTTTTGCTGTGCTTGGCTCTCACTTTCAGTTTATTTATTTTATTTATTTATTTACATTTTCTTATATACCATGCTATTCTGCATCAGTGCGGTTTACATTGAACAAACTGAAATTACATTGAACAGGGCATTATAACTTGGAGATAACTATTTTACAGGGAACATGGGCTATGGAGGGTTAAGTGGCTTGCCCAAGACCACAAGGAGCACCTGTGGGACTAGAAACCCCAGTCCTTCCGGCCCGAGGTTGCTGTCCTCTAGTGGGATTTGAACCCCCGACCTTCCGGCCTGAAGTACCTTGCCCCAACCACTAGGCCACTCCTCCACTCCATTCACTACCCTCCCATTCAGATTCTTCAGTGCTGCCCCCCCCCCCTCCCCGGATGATCTCCAGGGTCATGGTGATAGTGATGGTAGCTGTAGCACTATGGCGCCAAGGGATTTGTGCATATCCATATCTGAACGACTGGCTCATCTGAGCCCATTCTCTTTCAGAGACATTTTGGGTAGCGACCTGAGTGTTTTCCTTTTTGGAAAGCCTTGGCTGGGTGATCAATCGGGGAAAGAGCCAGTTGTTGTCTTCCCATTCCCTGGAGTTCCTGGGAGCACGTTTCGATAATGTGGATGGGCAGAGTCTTCTTGCCAGAGGAGAGAGTCAAAAGGTTGTTTGATTGCCTGGCACTGTTCTGTTTGCAGAAAACTGCCAGAGTCCAGGTTTATCTTCAACTACTCCGTGGGCACATGCTCATATGTGGCCATTCCAACAGTCCCGGCTGACTCAGTGGTCTCCGTGTTCTCAAGAGTTCGAGTCAGGCTCCCCCTCCTGATGATGGTTAAGGCCAGCCTGCGGTGGTGGCAGCAGTCCTGTTATCTCAGGAAGAGTGTGCCACTGAACAGTCTCTCATTGATCCTTCTGATGGCGGATGCCCTTATCTCTCCCATTGCTCTTTCAGTGTTTGCTCTGGTGGTTCCTCCTCTACTGCTATCCCACTCTCAGTTAGTGTACTCCAGCGATCTGTTCTCGGTCCTCTTCTTTACACCCAGTCAGGGCCGGCATGTCCATTGAGCAAGAATGTTTTTTGCACAGGGTCCCGCATTTCAGGGGGCCCCGCGCAAAAAAAAATTCTACATTAGCACAAGTAGATTAAAAAACAAACAAACCGGCTGCTGCTGCTGCTGCCACAGCCGCCGTGGCAGCAGCAGAATCAAAGGTCCCGCCGCGGGGCCCCGCCTGACCGGCAGAGCCTCCCTGCAGCATCAGCTCCCGAGTCCCTCCCAATGCGTGGGCTTTCAGAGCCGCAAAGGGAGAGCTTCTCTGACCTCTCGCGGCTCTGTTAATCCCACCGGGGCGAGATTAACAGAGCCGCGAGAAGGGAAACTCTCGCGGCTCTGAAAGCCCACGCATTGGGAGGGACTCGGGAGCTGATGCTGCAGGGAGGCTCTGCCGGGCAGGCGGGGCCCTGCAGCGGGACATTTGATTCTGCCACTTCCACGGCGGCAGCAGCAGCCGGTTTGTTTTTTTAAATCTATCAGGGCTGACGGGGGGACGGGGGTTAGGACTGGTAATGGGCTATGGGGGGTTAGGACTACTAATGGGCTATGGGGGGGCTAAGACTGGAAGTGGGTTGATGGGGGGTTAGGACTGGTAATGGGCTATGGGGGGTTAGGACTACTAATGGGCTATGGGGGGGCTAAGACTGGAAGTGGGTTGATGGGGGGTTAGGACTGGAAATGGGCTGATGGGGAGGCTAAGACTGGAAGTGGGTTGATGGGGGGAGGTGGGTTAGGACTGGTAATAGGCTATGGGGGGGTTAGGACTACTAATGGGCTATGGGGGGGCTAAGACTGGAAGTGGGCTGATGGGGGGTTAGGACTGGTAATGGGCTATAGGGGGGGCTAGGACTGGAAATGTGCTGATGGGGGGGTAGGACTGGTAATGGGCTATGGGGGTGCTAAGACTGGAAATGGGCTGATGGGGGGGTTAGGACTAGTAATGGGCTTTGTGGGGGCTAGGACTGGAAATGGGCTAATGGGGGGTTAGGACTGGAATGGGCTGTGGGGAGGCTAAGACTGGTAATAGGCTGATGGGGGTTAGGACTAGTAATGGGCTATGGGGGGCACTAAGACTGAAAATGGGGTGATGGGGGGGCTTAGGACTGGAAGTGGGCTGATGGGGGGCTTAGGACTGGTAATGGGCTATGGGGGGGCTAGGACTGGTAATGGGCGGGGGAGGTTGCTAGGACTGGAAATGGGCTGAGTGGAAGGAGGGCTTGAACTGAAAATAGCTGATGGGGACGGGGGCTTGGAATGGAAATGGGCTGTGTGGAAGAAGGGCTTGAACTACAAATAGCTGATGGGGAGGGGGGCTTGGAATGGAAATGGGCTATAAGGGGAGGGAGCTAGGACTGGAAATGGGCTGAATGAGGGGGGGCTAGGACAGGAAATGGGCTGATGGAGGGCTAGGATAGGGCTGGAAATGGGCTGTTGGGGGGGCTTGGATTGAAATGGACTCATGGAGGGGCTAGAACTGGAAGTACGCTCATGGGGGGGCTTGGATTGGAAATGGGCTGAGTGGAGGGGAGCTAGGATTTGACATGGGCTGATGATGTTGGGGCTAGGAAAGGACTAGAAATGGGCTGATGGGGGGCTGGGATTGGAAATGAGCTGATGGACTCGGATGGGGGAGCTAGGACTGGAAATGGGCTGATGCGGGGACTAGAAGGGAGCGGATGCTGGGTGGGGCTGGAACTAGAAGGGAGCTGATTTTGGGGGAGGATTAGAATGGAATAGAGCTGGGAGAGTGAAATGGAGAGGGAAAAATATTTTGTGTGGGAGGGAAGACAAATCTACAATTGGCCGGATATTGGGAGAGTAAGTGGGGATTGAGGATGGCGGGGTAAAATTTGAGTGGATGAAATAGGAATGAGGAAAGAGCAAAAGGAGAAAGATTAGTATGTTAAAGCAGATGTAGAGAGAGAATGGAAAAAAACTAGAAGAGTGAAGAAAGGACAAATGGACAACAGACGATGGAGAGTTAGCAGAAGACACAAAGAAACCAGAAGAAAGTGGCTGGAGCAATTGCAACTGGAAAAAAAAATGCACAAAAGGTAGAAAAATATCTCTTTATTGAATTTATTAACTGAAATATGCCAGCTCTGGGAAATGTGCATCATTAACGTCTGTGCTTTGTTTAGTACAAGAGGAAATTCATTTATAGTTTTATTTCTACAGTGTTGTTGGGCTTTTGGGGTTCCCAGTTTAATCATTGTCTTCCTGTTTCTACATTGTGATTTCTTGTTTGGTGACGGTCTATGTTCTGCACGTGTAACTGAGCTGAGGTATTCTGTTTATGTAATTCCTATTTGACATTGCCACTTGTTCTCTTTCCCAAGTAGGTCATGTATTGTTATTCTCTGAAATGTATTGGTTTAATATTTGCAGTGTTGCCTTTTGATAGGTAGGGTCTGGTGCTTTGTGAGTTCTGGTAGTGCTTTTATGATATGGCGGGTTTGCTATAGGTTCTAAATGGGCAGTGTTTATAGTAGTTCCTAATGTGCCTGGCAGTTGGCACTGGATTATAGTAATGTAGAAATCTTTTAGTCTTTCTTTATCCATGCACTCATTGAGAGGCATGTTTACTAAAAGTTAGTGTATGGTAACATTATGCAAATATTTATGGAAATGTGGTTCTTTATGCAAATTAGGCCCTGCACCCAGTCCCTTGGTGCTCTCATCTCCTCCCATGGATTTCAGTATCATTTTAATGCTGATCATTTCTACACCTGATATCTCTTTGACACTCCAGTCTCGCATCTCTGCCTGCCTTCTGACATTGCCACTTAGATGTCTCACCACCGTTTGAAATTAAACATGGCCAAAACGGAACTTCTTATTTTTCCCCCTAAACCTTCCTCTCCTCTCTATCTCTGTGAATAACACCCTTCTACTTCCTGTTTCCTCAGCCTGCAACCTTGGGGTCATTTTTTACTCCTCCCTTTCCTTCTCACATATCCAACAGATAGCTAAAACATGTCATTTCATTCTCTATAACATTAACAAAATTTGCCCCTTCCTTTCTGAACACCCTACTAAAACACTTGTCCACTCTCTAATTTTTTCCATATTTCTTCCCGTTTCTGTATCCAATTCAAGCTTCTCCTTCTGAACTATACTCCTTCTGCGCCTTTCTATCTTTCCTCTCTTCTTTCTCCCTATACCCTTCCCCGTGAACTCTTCTTCTGGCTTGCTTCTCTTTGCCCTTTTCTTCCACTGCCAACTCTAGACTTTGGTCCTTTCACTTTGCTGCTCCTCATGCCTGGGACAAACTCCCTGAATCTGTACATCAGGCTTCATCTCTGTCTTTTTTTTTAAGTCAATGTTAAAGGCTCACCTCTTTAAAGCTGCTTTTGGATCCTGACCCCATCTCTTCCTCTTATTCTTATCCTTTGTATGGTCTGTCTTAATTAGATTGTAAGCTCTCATGAGCAGGGACAGTCTCTATCTATGTTTGTACAGTGTTGTGTACACCTTGTAGTGCTTTATAAATGATTAGTAGTTGTATTTGTTCCACAAGATGGATTTCTGAGCTGCAGGCTGTCTTGCCAAGATCCTTACCTATCTTTTTCTGAAGAGGCTGTTTCCATTTGGTCTGTTATTTCCTTCTTGCCTAAATTGCTGTCTCCCTTTCACATGAACCAGGTGGTTTGCCTGCCCTCCTTCTCTAAGGAGCAGTGACATGGGAAGGATAAGGATCTTTGCCCTGTGGATGTCTGCCTGCTATTACTACTACTGGACATTTGTATAGTACTGCAAGACGTACACAGCGCTGCACAGACACATGTAAAAGATGGTCCCTGCTCATCAGAGCTTACAATCTAATCAAGACAGATAACACAGTAGCTGTAGACATGAGATACTGTACAGCTAGGGGGGATGGTAAGGAAACACAAAGGAGATCAGGTGAGTCAAGATCCAAAAGCGCCAGCAAAGAAGTGAGTTTTCAGCCTGAATTTGAAAAGGGTCAGAGAAGGCGCCTGATATACAGACTTAGGTAGTTTGTTCCAGGCATAAGGAGCAGCAAGGTGAAAGGAGGGAAGTGTGGAGTTAGCAGTAGAAGAGAAGGGCACAGATAGAAGTGATTTGCCAGAAAAGCGGAGTTGCTGAGGAAGGGTGTAGGGAGAGATAAGAGAGGAAAAGTAGTGAGGAGCTGCAGAGTGAATGCACTTATAGGTCAGCAGGACAAGTTTGAATTGGATGCAGAAATGGATAGGAAGCCAATGAAGTGACTTGAGAAAAGGGGTAATATGAGCATGATGAGGCTGGCAGAAGATTAACCGTGCAGCACAGTGTGAATAGATTGAAGGACAGAGAGATGATGCCGAAGGAGACCAGCAAGGAGTAGGTTACAGGAGTCTAGATGGGAGGTGATTAAGGAGTGGATAAGTGTCTTAGTAGTGTGTTCAGAAAGGAATGGGAGAATTTTGTTGATGTTGTAGAGAAAGAAACATCAGGTTTCAGCTATCAGTTGGATGTATATAGAGAAGGAGAGGAGTCAAAGACGACCCCAAAGTTGCGAGCTGAGGAGACAGGAAGGAGTAGAGAGTTATCCACAGAGACTGAGAAAGGAGGTAGGGGAAAGGAGGGTTTAGGGGGAAAAATAAGCAGCTCAGTTTTGGCCATGTTCAATTTCAAGCGGCAGTGAGACATCCAAGCAGCAATGTCAGAAAGGCAGACAGAGATCTGGGCCTGGATTGCTGGAGAGATTTCAGGTATAGAGAGGTAGATCTGGGAGATTAGGGTAAAGATGGTACGGTACTGAAAGCCATGGGAAGAGCTGAGTGCATCAAGGGACTGGGTATAGAGAGAGAAAAAGTGGACTCAAGACAGATCCTTGGGGTACCCCAACTGAGAGCAGGGTAGCAGTAGAGGAGGATCCACCAGAACAAACACTGAAAGATCGATGGGAGAGGTAAGAAGAGAGGGATGCTTCTTTGGTACTTGGAGATTACAAATTCCTTTTGTAAGTCGGACCATCTTTTTCTGCTGTTTGCTGGTCCACGCAAGGGTGAAGTGGCAGCCAAGTCAACTCTGGGGCACTGGATTAAGGAGGCCATTGCCTTGGAGTATCTGTTACAGAACCTACTGATTCTGGAGGATTTATGTGCCCATTCTACCTGAGCACAAGTGTCCTCTTGGGTGGAGTGGAGCACGGTAGCCCCTGCAGACATTTGTCGGGCAGCTATGTGGGCATCACTTTTCACTTTTGTCAAGCTTTACTGATTGGATATCCATGCAAAGGTGGACATGGCCTTTGGCACAAGGGTTTTGCTGTGCCTTCTTCCCACCCAGTGGAGTCGTAGCATTGGTACCTCCCAAGACTATATGGTCATTCTAAAATAACTATAGAACATTGCTGGTTAAAGCATAAGTGTAACCATAGGTTAGGACATGATTGTAAACTATAGGTCACTACTATTGGTCTTTGCTGTCTTTGCATATCTTTTGGGACTTTCTAGAGTAAGCAAGAAATTTGGTGTTATATTTGGTCATTATTTGAAATAACCTGTCTATGTAAAAAGTGATGCAATTTGTGTCAAAGCTGATGACAACTATGTCAAATGTTTTTTTTTCATATTGTCAGTGAATCCTTTGTTCTGTGGAAGAATTCTAGTGACACCTTGTGTCATTTTTATTTATGATTTTGGCTGTGTAACTTCCTCAAATTACCCAATAAAGGCCAGGCTTGGAGGAAAGTTCTCTGAATCAACCAGGAAGAAGCTATGCACATTCATGGCCATTGGTTGTTTTCCATCTAAAGCTACAGTTTAATTTTGAATCTCTGTGTCATGTCTTTCTCTCTTTTCCCCACTGTTTGGAGGACCAGGCTTCAAGAATTGAGGAGACCCTGCCCTCTCTTGAAGGGATTAAACACCTTCTGTTTCTACTTTCTTGTACATAGTTTTCAAGTATTGATTACTCACTGTTGCCCATGTTGAGGTTGTGTGAGGCTTGCATGCTCTCCCATATGCTTTGGGCCAGATACTGAAGAGACCTCTGGTGACTAAAGCAGATAGAAGCATGAGAGTGATGTAATTGAAACCTGGGCTTTTCATTGGTTCTTTGTCTCCACCAATCTGCTGGTAGAGAAATACAACCCACTTGTCTGGCCTGGTCTAGCAGGACTCAAGAAAAGGACATTATCTGGTAAGTAAAATGTTACCCTAATGAATGAACAAAACATTTTCAAATAAGGGGAGGAGGTAAACTCAAAAGCAACACCAGGAAATACTTTTTCATGGAAAAGATGGTGGATCCCTGGAATGTCCTCCCAATGGAAGTGGGGGAGGGGGAATAATAGTGACAGAATTCAAAAAGGCATGGGACAGACACAGAAGATCCTTATATAGCAAGAGGAGGGTATCAAAGCAGACTTAAATAACTTTTATATTTCAAAAAATAGAGAGGGTAGCCTACATGAAGTGATGGGTACATCCCTAAATAAAGGCATAGAAGGAGGGTGACCTGCATAGAGTGGCAGGTACAACCGTAAACAAAGGCATGGAGGGGTAACTTGAACAGAGTAGCAGTTACAACTCTACAGTTCTAGCCATCTTACTAGTCTGACTAAAAGGAGCATGATGGCCTTTAGCTTCTGTGATTTACTATGTGCAGATCACAGTCAGCTGGCAATGGGAGTTCTGGGTGGGGGAAGGGGTTGGCTGGGGGCAGTGGCTCTGAGGAGTCATTAGCTTGATGGTGAGGGCTAGCTGGGAGGAGAGTTGGCTGACTGACTTGTGAGGGTAGGGGCCGGGGAGCTGATTGGTTTCCTAGGTGGTGAGGGCAAACTAGAGAGGGGGGAGGACGGCTGACTGGCTTGCTGGGGTAAGGGTATGGGGTGTGTCTAGTTTCCTGGATGGCGATGGCTGACTGGTTTGCTGGATAGGGGTAGGAGTTGGGAGGCTGATTTAGCTTCCTGGGTGGTGAAGGCTAGTTGGAAGGTTAGGTGGTGGTGAGGTGGCTGACTAGCTTGCTGGGATGGGAGTAAAACTGGGAGACTAATTTGATTTCCTGGGTTGTGAGATTTGGCTAGGGGTAGTTGATTGGCTTGCCAGGTGGTGAGGATTAGCTGTGCTGAGGGGGGAGGGTGCAGGGTAGGAATTTAAGGGAAGAAGGAGATGGTGGGATAGGGGAGGGAGATTGATGGGGAGGAATGGGATAAAAGAGTCTGGATGACAAAAGGGTAAGGGGGGGGGGTTACTAACTGTGTATTTCTGCCATTGGCTTGCAGAAGTGCATTAGGGGTCTAATTTACTAAGCTTTCTTTTCTCTTAGACACACAATGAGAAAATTGCCTTGTACCACAACTCCTTTAGGATTGTTTTACTATTTATTTATTTATTTATTTATTTACATTCTCTTATATACCGCGCTATTCTGCATCAGTGCGGTTTACATTGAACAAACTGAAATTACATTGAACAGGGCATTATAACTTGGAGATAACTATTTTACAGGGAACATGGGCTATGGAGGGTTAAGTGGCTTGCCCAAGACCACAAGGAGCACCTGTGGGACTAGAAACCCCAGTCCTTCCGGCCCAAGGTTGCAGTCCTCTAGTGGGATTTGAACCACCGACCTTCCGGCCTGAAGTACCTTGCCCCAACCACTAGGCTACTCCTCCACTCCACTTAACCCTCCATTGCCTCAGGTACACTTAGATTGTGAGCCCTTCGGGGACAAGGGAATAAAAAGTACCTGTTAGTATACATGTAAACCGCACTGATTCTAAAGAGCACGGTATAAAAAAGAAATAAATAAAAATCTTGCATCTACTTTCCTTAATTTGTTCTATTTACCAAATCAAATGTTAGCATGTGGCCTAAAAGAAACACCTTTTTTTTTTCTGTCAGGTGCACAATTGTACATATCCATATCACTATTTTTGTGATTTACTCTCCAGTTATGACAATATACAAGATATAGTAAATCTCATTACCTAAAGGGTAACAAACATTAAAACATAACTAGCAATTTATGACAAATAATTATAATTAGATTC
This sequence comes from Ichthyophis bannanicus, assembly GCA_033557465.1. Taxonomy (NCBI): domain Eukaryota; kingdom Metazoa; phylum Chordata; class Amphibia; order Gymnophiona; family Ichthyophiidae; genus Ichthyophis; species Ichthyophis bannanicus. The sequence continues at coordinate 68,044,974 of CM066050.1, read as the reverse complement.
ATTTCAATTGTTTTGCCAAAAATTCTTAGGAAGGCCCTCTTATTTTTAGGTAATGCTTTAACTCACATTACATAGTAACATAGTAAATGACGGCAGATAAAGACCAGTATGGTCCATCTATCAGTAATAAATTTAAAAAAAAATATATATATATATAACAGGTTTTTGTATACCGCTTTATCATTTCAGTCAGGACTTTTTACATCGTAACTTACAACTTGGTACTGTACATTAAAGAGGGGTAGCGATAACCCCTCATTAAGTTAGAAAAAATGCAAGTTAAGTGACTTGTCCAAGGTCACAAGGAGTGCTAGTGCTCTAACCATTAGGCTACTCCTCTCCAATCTAATTAGCATAGACATCTCAGCTCACAAAGGAAGGAACATTTACATAAGGGTATATGCATTCATAACCACAAAACATTTAAAAAACCCCACAAAATTTAAACCAATTAGAAATTCAATTACCACTGCTCAGCAGCTTAACATTTCTATCTTTGTTACACTATCCCCAGCCCAAAACAACATAGTAATAATACATCAATTAATTTCTTGCACAAGGTAAATTTATTTACATCTTAAATCTACTTCAATGATACTAATTTAATACCGATTTCACTAGCAAAAGGCATTTGCTTCACACATGCAATTAATAACATCATTTCGGAGGGATCTTTCCATAATAACAACTGAAACACAAGATATGAGAATCTAACCCTAGTTAAACTAGTATTTCAAGAATGCAATCTTTTTATGACTTTTCACATGTCAATATTCTCTTTATATTGCGCCATGAGAGGAATAATTTTCATCTGCTAGGTGACACTAGTGATGAATTGCAGCACAGAGTACCAGTGGGGTCATTTTTGACCCCAGTTGCTTACGTCCGGTTTGGATCGTGATACAATTTGCAGTTTTGTGAATTTTCTGATCTGACAAAGGTATTTATCATTAATTATGTATCATTTATTTTTTGTACTCTTATTTTATGAAAATTACACATTTTCTGTAATTGATATCATACGTTCTTTCATTATTTCCGATGAGATCTAAAGGCTTTCAGCTCATTCATCACGATTATTGTACACCTATAGTAAAACTGCTTTGCGTTTTATTCAACTTTATCTTTGTTTATTTAGGTTATTGTTTATGATGTCAAAACGAAAGTATTCAGCTGCCCAAGTAAGAGAAATATTGCAACGAGATGCTGACAGTGACGGCTCTGAGTCGTCTGATGATGCAGCATATTCAGCAAGCGAAGAAGCATATCAGCCAAGTTCGGGCGATAAATCTGATGATGATAGTCTTGATTCAGATGGCGACAGCAGTTGGTCGCCAAGTGAATGTGAGATTGATGTTGAGCCGGTAACATCGCCTGCAGCAAAGAGTCAAGTTACAGGTCGAGGCTGTGCTGGACGGGGAAGAAGGCAGGAGTCCTCGGTGTCAGTATCATCTGTGAGGAATCTTAGTTGTGGTCGTAGAGGAGCTAAGAGGTCATCAACTATAAGCACAAATGTTGCCATTGAAGCCTATGTATCTAAGGATGCCACATCATGGAACAGGAAACCTATAAAGCAAGCTGCTGGAAGATACGCCAGAGCTAATGTCATGCCCGTACAGCAAGGTCCTACAAGGTATGCTGTACGAAATGTTGATGGCCCTCTCACAGCATTCCACTTGTTCATGAGGAAGAACTTATTGAATGAAATCATGATGTGGACGAGCAAACAAAGAAGACACATTTATGACACCTGCAAAGATTTGACAGACAGAGAATTTCAACGTTTTCTTGGACTTCTGATCCTCTCAGGCGTTTACAAGTCACGAAATGAATCCATAGTTCAGTTGTGGAACTTTGAAGATGGTCGTTCTGTTTTTGGCAAAAATATGGCCCGTTTTCAGCAAATTTTTTGTGCTCTCAGATTTGATGATGCAACCAACAGACATGAACAACGAGGCATGGATAAGCTTGCTCCAATCAGACACGTTTTTGATACCTGGGAAACAACTCTAAGTGACGCCTTTGTTCCTGGTGAAAATGTTGCCGTGGATGAGCAACTGCTTACATTTCGTGGCCGTGTTCCGTTCAGACAATATATTCCCAGCAAACCTGGGAAATATGGCATAAAGCTATGGATGTTGAGTGACAGTGCAACGTCATATGTTCTGCATCTTCAAGTATATACAGGAAGGGAAATCGGACAAAACAGGGAACAAAATCAGGGTGAAAGGGTTGTTCTGCAACTCACTGAAGGATTGACGCGATCTGGCAGAAATGTTACTGTTGACAATTTCTTCTGCAGTATATCCCTGTCACGGAAATTGCTAGAAAAACAAATGAAACTTTTAGGGACAATTCGAAAGAACAGAAAAGAATTACCTCCAGAATTTGTAACAGCAAAGGGCCGAGAGGTATTCACTTCACTGTTTGCCTTTCGCAATGACGCCACTCTGGTTTCCTATTGCCCGAAGAAAGGAAAAGTGGTTGTTCTACTGAGCAGGTAGCATGATCAAGAAGAAGTAGATAACACACGTCCAGACAAAAAACCATGCATGATCTTGGACTGTAATTCTAGTAAAGGTGGAGTAGATACGGCAGATCAAATGTTGCGCACAAAATGAATGACAAGACGCTGGCCAGTGACAATCTTCTACAACATGTTGGACAGCAGTGCTTTGAACACCTTCATTGTTTGGATGTCACTAAATCCAGAATGGCAGTCCAAGTCAAAGCACAGACGTCTATTCCTCTTGGAATTAGGAAAGTATCTGCTTCAGAGTAATTGTAGCGAGACTTCTTCCAGCATTGAAGAAGCCACTGATGCTACCCATGTCTAACAATAGCCAAATTCATATGAATAAAATACATTCTCTAAAATGCTTGTATGCAAATGCTAGAAGTCTAAAAAATAAGATGGGAGAGTTAGAATATATAGCACTAAATGAAAGGTTAGATATGATTGGAATATCAGAGACATGGTGGAAGGAGGACAACCAGTGGGACACTGTGATACCTGGGTACAAACTATATCGAAATGATAGAGCTGATCAAATTGGTGGAGGGGTTGCTCTCTATGTTAGAGAGGGCATTGAGTCAGAAAGGATTAAAGTTTTCTCCAGGACCAAGCAGGAAGTCAGTCCTCACATATGGGTGACGTCGGCGCCGACGGAGCCCTCGTGCGGAGCATTTCCCCAGCTTTCAAAGAAAGCCTTTGGGAATTGCAGCGCGCATGCGCGGTACCCTTCCCGCCCAAGGGTGCCATCTTGCTCAGTCTTCTTTTTTCCACGGAGTCCGACAGACGTAGTTCGTTTTTCGCCGAGGAAAAAGTTGATTTCCCTATTTTTTGTTCTTCTTCGGTTCGACGCCGGATCCTTTTCCCACCTGGGCCCGATACGCCGGTATCGAGCCCACTCTCTCCTTCTTCGGTTTTTGTCCTTCGTGACTAGCGTTCGCGCCATTTTTTCTTTTTTCACTGGCAGCCCTGTCTTTTGACCTCGTAGGGGCCCTTTTTCTCCCGATGGCTGCCAGCGGGTTTAAAAAGTGTGATCGGTGTAAGAAACTTATGTCTCTTACCGACACACACGACTGCTGCCTCGGACCCGATCATGACCCGATGATTTGTGGTCCGTGTGGCAAAATGTCCTCGAAGGCGTTGAGGAGTCGGCAGCACCAAAGGGATAGGATCTTCTCTGACTCCGCGTCCGGACAGGCCCGGACCTCGTCGGAGGCCTCGACGTCTCGGGACTCCGGCCCCGAGCAGCGTTGAAGTTCCTCTGAGCGGGGGTCTCCTTCGCGGGACCAGCGCAGGAAGAAGAAACCCACGAGGGCAGCGTCGGTGGACGCTCGTGGTTCCTCGAGAGTCAGGTCGCATAGCCCCGATAGCCGTCCCAGGTCTTTGAAGTCGGAGAGGCCTGACAAGCAACCTCATCTCGAGATGGAGTCTCCTGGACACGTGAGTGCTGTAGTCCTCGTGGACTCTCCTCCAAGGGAGCCGACGTTGGGCCCGACGCCGTCGGGGGCTGCTGGGTCTCCTGAGCTCGGACTCAGGTTGACGGCCTTGGAGAGCAGCCTCGCTGCCTTCATGGAACAGCAGCGGGCATTGATCGCAGGTCTCACCGGTGCATCTGCCCCGACCACTGGGACATCGACGTCCAAGTCGACCCCGGAGGCCGAGCTGATCCTCGAGTCCATGCGGGCTCGAGTCGATCCTCGGCCTCGTCCTCCCGTTCGGGACTGAGGTCGTCAACGCCGGTACCCTCGGCGTCGGGGCGGAGGGCATCGGTGCCCGCCCGACCGGAGCCACTCGACACCTCCTCCGAGGAGTCGGGCTGGGAGACGGAGGACGAAGAGTCAGCCGACACCTATCGGACTTGGTGTGTCCCATCGGACTCGCCGGAGTCCGAACCTCGGAGACGATCCCCACCGGAGGATACCCGGTTCTCGGACTTCATACGGGATATGGCCAAGGCCTTGGCCTTCCCCACGGATCCTGAGGAGGAGCCTCGAGCCGAGGAGCTCGAGGCCCTCCAGTATGACTCTGCCCCGAAGGAGGCCTTTACTGTACCGGTTCCTCCGATGCTGGAGCGGCTGCTCTTCCGCATGTGGGAGACCCCGGCCTCGACGCCGGTGTTAAGCAAGTGGGTCGATTCCATCTATTGAGTCCGCAAGAGCCCCGGGTTCCAAAAGGCACAATTACCGCACCACTCCATGGTTTGGAATCGGCCATGCATCGACTGAAAAGTCAGAAGATGCACTCCTCGGTGCCTCCCGGCTGGGAGGCCCGGAACCTGGATGCCCTCGGTAAGAAGTGCTTCCAGGGCTCTATGCTTGCTTGCCGTGTCCAGACCTACCAGCTCTACATGGGCATGTATCTCCGAGACCTGGCAAAGGAGATTGCCGGGTTCTCTGCTGGTCTCTCCGAGGAACCTTTGCAGAGGTTCCAGGCCTTGTCCACCGGTATTCGAGAGTGCTCTAAGTTTATCTCTCGAGCAGCCTACGATGGCTTCGAGGCTTCGGCCCGAGTAGCCGGGGCCAGCATCGGTGCCCGCCGACAGGCTTGGCTACAGTCATCCGACCTCGAGCCATGGGTACAGGACAAGTTGGTCGATGTCCCCTGCCGAGGTGAAAACCTCTTTGGCAAGCCCATGGCTGAAAAGGCTGCAGAACTCGAAACCGAGACTCTGACCAGGACTAGGCTGTCCAGAAAAACCTCTGCCCCTTCTCAGAAGAAGAAGGGCTCGGGAAAAAAGACCTTTTACCCGAGGAAGTCATCTGCCTATAAACAATACCCTCATTATCAGGCCTCTGCAGCTCCCCAACAGAGTCAGCAGGCCAAGGGGCAGGGTCATGGGCCCCGTAGGCAGAAGGCCCCCAAGCCACCAACACCGGCCCCTGCTCAGCAGGGTGGGGGTTTTTGACTCAGAAAGCATAGCCTCTTCTCCTCAGCTGGCTTCTCTCAGCACAGGAGGCCGGCTGGCCCACTTTGCCCACAGGTGGTCAGCCGTCACATCAGATACCTGGGTGCTTCATATAGTCCAAAAGGGCTATCTTCTCCATTTTCACCAGGTACCTCCCTCCTATTTTCCAGGGGAGCCTCCCAGACTCCCTCTGCACAGGGATCTACTCCTTCAGGAGTTGGCAAGTCTACTAAAGGAACAGGCTGTGGAACTGGTGCCCCACCACCTGAGAGGTCGCGGCTTTTATTCCAGGTACTTTCTGGTACCAAAAAGAACAGGAGGCCTCAGACCCATCCTAGACTTGCGCAACCTCAACAAGTTCCTGGAGAGGGAAAAGTTCAAGATGCTTACCCTTGGAATCCTGCTGCCCTACCTCCAGCAGGGAGATTGGCTATGCTCCTTAGATCTAAAGGATGCTTATACTCACATCCTTATTCATCCAGACCACAGACAATATCTCAGATTTGTTGTGGGAGGAAACCACTATCAGTACAGAGTACTACCCTTTGGCCTGACCTCCGCTCCCAGGGTGTTCACCAAGTGCCTGGCAGTGGTGGCGGCTTACCTAAGGCTTCAAGGTCTTTTTGTGTTTCCGTACCTGGACGACTGGCTCATAAGGGGCCAGTCTTCCCAGGAGGCCACTCAAGCCACCCTTCGCACTGTGGCTCTGCTTCAGCACTTGGGGTTTGTCATAAACTTCACAAAGTCCACTTTGCTCCCGTCCCAGAACTTAGAATTCATAGGAGCAAGGCTGGACGCTCTTCAGGTGAAGGCTTTTCTGCCACTGGACAGAGCCCACAGGCTGATGGATCTGGCCAGGCAGTTTCACAGCAATTCCCTGGTCTCTGTCAGGCAATTCCTCAGACTACTCGGCCATATGGCTTCCACGGTTCATGTCACCCCCAATGCCCGCCTGCACATGCGGCCTGCTCAGTGGAGCCTTCACCCTCAGTGGCATCAGGCCACAGGGAGCCTAGCGGACTCAGTAAGAATATCCGACCTGCTAGTCTCCTCTCTGCAATGGTGGCTTCATCTTCCAAATCTGGTACTCGGAGTGGTTTTTCAATCCCCTCCGCATTCTCAAGTGCTGACGACAGATGCTTCTCTTCTAGGTTGGGGAGCACATTGCCAAGGGACATGTACTCAGGGTCTCTGGACCCCTTGGGAGGCTGCTCAACAGATAAACTTCCTGGAGCTACGGGCGATACGTCTAGCTCTGAGAGCCTTCTCCCATCTCGCCTCTCACCAGTCTGTACTAGTCCAGACGGACAATCAAGTTGCCATGTTCTACGTGAACAAACAAGGAGGCACAGGCTCCTTCCTTCTCTGTCAGGAGGCACAACGGCTGTGCTCTTGGGCCGTCAATCACGGAATCCTCCTCAAGGCTGTCTACCTCCCCGGTCAAGAAAATTACCTGGCGGACAGACTGAGCAGGATCCTGCAACCACACAAATGGAGATTGAATCCATTGGTGGTTCAGCGGATCTTTCTCAGGTGGGGCCTCCCCACCATGGATCTCGTTGCCAGCCCTCTGAACTGGCAACTCCCGAGATTCTGTTCCAGGCAACCGCATCCTCTCAGAGTAGCAGTGGATGCCTTTCTGATTCCGTGGTCCCAAGGCCTACTATATGCGTTTCCTCCCACGCCACTAGTGTCTCGAACACTGTTCAAGGTCCTCAAGGACAGGGCCTCAATGATTCTGATAGCCCCCAGGTGGCCGAGGCAACCGTGGTTCCCGCTCCTGCTGCAACTGGCGGTGGACACTCCCCTGCCTCTGGGACTTCAACACGATCTCCTGTCTCAGGACCAGGGGTCTCTCTTGCACCCCAACCTCCAGTCCCTTCATCTGATGGCCTGGGATGGCTGAAAGGGTAGTCCTGGCTCCCCTACTCCTGCCTAGAGAGGTGGAAGACGTGGTCTTAGCCTCCAGGCGGCAATCCACCAGGAAATCCTATGCTCTTAAATGGCGTAGATTCTCCACATGGTGTGCTGAGCACAGTGAGAATCCCTTCTCGTGCTTGGTAGCGATAGTATTGCAATATTTGCTTTACCTCTCCAATCTAGGCCTTAAGTCCAACTCTGTCAGGGTTCACCTCAGTGCTCTCTCAGCGCACCACTCGCCGGTGGATGGGAGGCCTCTTTCCAACCACCCTTTGGTGGCTCATTTTCTCAGAGGCCTCCTCCTGCTTAAGCCTCCTTTGCGTCCACCAGCCCCTGAGTGGGATTTGAATGTGGTCTTACAGCGGATTACTTGTCTGCCATTTGAACCTATGGCTACCTGCCCTCTCCGTTTTCTCTCCTGGAAAACCTTGTTTCTGGTAGAGCTTACCTTTGCTAGGCGAGTGAGTGAACTTCAGGCACTAGTGTCTGATCCTCCTTACACTAGGTTCTACAGGAATAGGGTAGTCTTACGGACTCACCCGAAGTTTCTCCCTAAGGTTGTCTCCCCTTTTCACCTCAATCAGGAGGTGGTTCTTCCGACCTTCTTTCCCAGGCCGCATGCCAACCGGGCTGAGATGGTCCTGCATACCCTGGACTGTAGGAGGGCGTTGTCCTTCTACCTTGACCATACGCGGGAGCATCGGAGGGCTGTTCAGCTCTTCGTTTCTTTTGACCCCAATAAGTTGGGCTTACCTGTCTCCAAGCGTACTTTGTCCATATGGGTCGCTGACTGTATCGCCTGGGCTTATGGGGTAGCCGGCCTCTCGTTGGAGGGTCGAGTCATGGCTCATCGTGTCAGGGCAAAGGCTGCGTCAGTGGCTCATCTCCGCTCTGTTCCGTTGGCAGACATCTGCCGGGCCACTACTTGGTCTTCAAGCCAGACTTTTGTGGCACATTACTGCCTTGAGAGGGAGTCCCGCAGGGACAGTGCTTTCGGACAGGCAGTACTCCATAATCTCTTAGGGGTTTAGGCAACTTCTACCCTCCGGCCCTGGTATTGGGCTACCGGTCGGGGCGTTCTCAGAGAAGATTCCTTCCTTACGTGCTGCCGAGCTAGAGGGAGCTCATTTTTTCGGCTTGAGGTCTCCGGTAGCCTTAAGCTGGGGAGTCCCATATGTGAGGACTGACTTCCTGCTTGGTCCTGGAGAAAGAGTAGTTACTCACCTGTAACAGGTGTTCTCCAGGAGCAGCAGGAATCAGTCCTCACAACCCTCCCTCCTCCCCTTGGAGTTGCAGTCATATGCTTTCTTTTTGCTATTTTGCTGTCTTTTAGCTATGTCATCAGACTGAGCAAGATGGCACCCTTGGGCGGGAAGGGGACCACGCATGCGCGCTGCAATTCCCAAAGGCTTTCTTTGAAAGCTGGGGAAATGCTCCGCACGAGGGCTCCGTCAGCGCCGACGTCACCCATATGTGAGGACTGATTCCTGCTGCTCCTGGAGAACACCTGTTACAGGTGAGTAACTACTCTTTGCAGGAAGCAAAATCTGCTGTAGAATCTATATGGATTGAAATTCCATGTAAAAGGGGGAAGGCAATGGCAGTGGGGGTGTACTATTGAGCGCCTGGCCAGAATGACCAAATGGATGATGAAATGCTCAAAGAAATCAAGGAAGCTAACAAAAGTTACAGCGCAGTAATAATAATGGGTGATTTCAACTACCCCGGTATCAACTGGGTCAGTGTCACGTCAGGACATGCTAGGGAGATAAAGTTCCTAGATGAAATAAATGACTGCTTCTTGGAGCAGCTGGTTCATGAACCGACCAGAGGGGAAGCCATATTAGACCTAGTCCTTACTGGAACACCAGATCTAGTGCAAGAGATAAGGTTGTTGAGGCCACTTGGCAATAGTGATCATAGCATGATCGCCTTGATTTAATTAGTGGAGGAGGGATAGTAAGGAAATCCACAGTACTACCTTTTAACTTTCGAAAGGGAGACTATGATAAAATGAGGAAAACAGTTAAGAAAAAACTAAAAGGAGCAGTTGCAAAGGTTAAAGACGTACATCAGGCTTGGCTGTTGTTGAAAAATACTATCTTGGAAGCCCGGACCAGCTGTATTCCACACTTTAAGAAAAGTGGAAGGAAGTCCAAAAAACTGCCAGCATGGTTTAAAGGTGAGGTCAGAGAGGCTGTTGTTGCCAAAAAAGCATCTTTCAGGAAATGGAAAAAAGAGGCAAACGACGAAACCTGGAAACAGCACAAGCACTGGCAAGTCAAATGCAAGGCATTGATAAGGCAGGCAAAGGGAGAATTTGAGAAGAAGCTTGCTGCGGAAGCAAAAATGCGAAGTAAAGACCTTTTCAAGTACATTCGTAGCAAAAAACCTGTGAGAGAGTCAGTTGGTCCATTAGATGATAAAGGGGTTAAAGGAGCACTAAGAGGCGACAAGGCGATAGCGGAGAGACTGTATGAATTTTTTGCTTCAGTCTTTACTGAGGAAGATGTAGGGATGTTACCCATGACTGAAGTGGTATTTAAAGGTGCGGAAGAATTGAAGGAAATATCGATACATCGGGAAGATGTATTACAACTATTAGATAAACTGAAGAGTAGCAAATCACCTGGGCCGGATGGTATACATCCAAGGGTGTTGAAAGAACTGAAATATGAGATTGCAGACCTGCTATTAGTAATCTGTGAACTATCATTAAAATCATCTCTAATACCTGAAGATTGGAGGATCGCCAATGTAACACCAATTTTTAAAAAGGGTTCCAGGGGTGATCCGTGAAACTACAGACCAGTGAGCCTGACATCAGTACCGGGATAAATGGTAGAAACCATCATAAAGAATAAAATTACTCAGCATGTAGATAGTCATGGCCTAATGGGAGACAGCCAACATGGCTTTAGACAAGGAAGATCTTGTCTTACTAATCTGTTATGTTTTTTTGAAGGAGTGAATAATCAGGTGGACAAAGGTGAGTCGGTTGATATTGTGTATCTGGACTTTCAGAAAGCCTTTGACAAGGTCCCTCATCAGAGACTTTTGGCAAAACTAAAGAGTCATGGGATAGGAGGCAGTGTACTATTGTGGATCAGGAACTGGTTAAAAGATAGAAAGCAGAGGGTAGGGCTAAATGGCCAATTTTCCCAATGGAGAAAGGTGAATAGTGGTGTACCCCAGGGATCTGTGCTGGGTCCGCTGCTTTTTGACATATTCATAAATGACCTGGAAAGTGGAATAACGAGTGAGGTTATCAAATTTGCAGATGACACAAAACTATTTAAAGTTGTTAAAACCCAAGAGGATTGTGGAAAATTGCAAGATGATCTTGATAAATTGGAAGACTGGGCATCAAAATGGCAGATGAAATTTAATGTGGACAAGTGCAAGGTTATGCACCTAGGGAAGAACAACCCAAACTATGGTTACACGATGCAAGGTTCTACATTAGGAACCACCACCCAGGAAAAAGATTTAGGCGTCATTGTGGATACCATGTTAAAACCCTTGGCCCAGTGTGCAGCGGCGGCCAAGAGAGCAAATAGAATGCTAGGTATGATAAGGAAAGGAATGGAAAATAAAACAAAAGATATTATAATGCCTCTGTATCGTTCCATGGTGAGACCGCACCTTGAATATTGTGTGCAATTCTGGTCGCCGTATCTTAAAAAGGATATAGCGATTTTAGAAAAGGTTCAAAGAAGAGCCACCAAAATGGTAAAGGGGATGGAACGATACTCCTATGAAGAAAGGCTAAAAAGGTTAGGGCTCTTTAACCTGGAAAAGAGACGGCTGAGGGGAGATATGATAGAAGTCTATAAATTAATGAACGGAGTGGAACGGGTAAACGTAGATCGATTGTTTACCTTATCAGAATATAGAAAGACTAGGGGACATGCAATGAAGCTACAGGGTAAACTATTTAAGACTAATAAAAGAAAATATTTTTTCACTCAACGTGTAATCAAACTCTGGAATTTGTTACCAGAGGATGTAGTAAAGGCTGTTAGTATACCTGGGTTTAAAAAAGGTTTGGACAAGTTCCTGGAGGAAAGGTCCATAAACCATTATTAAGAAGGGACCCAGGATATCAATGCTTGAACCAATACAAGCATTGTGGAAAACGGAGTTACTTACCTGTAACTGAGTTCTCCGGGGACAGCAGGATAAGTCAGCTACAATTGGTGACGTCATCCGACGGCGCCGAGACGGAAGTACTCTCCATAGCTCAGAAGGGCTTTGCCCTTCTGAGCATGAGCCAACTGGCCCCACCCCCGGCCCGCCCCTAGCTAACCAGTTCGTCACTAGCTGAGCCTTAGCCGCTAGGAGGCGGGCACCAGTTCCAGAGGACTAGTCCTTCCCCCTACCAGGGGAGGAGGGTGGGATGTGTGGCTGACTTATCCTGCTGTCCCCGGAGAACTCAGTTACAGGTAAGTAACTCCATTTTCTCCTAGGACAAGCAGGATGAGTCGGCCACAATTGGTGCCTCCCAAGCAGCCATGCGCTGTGGTGGATGGGGGAAGGACGAGGCTGAGGTAACCTCATCAGGGCCAGCGCGCATTCCTGCGTGCCACAGCGAGAGCATGTGGGTTTGCAGTTGGCATGTCTTAGGAAGAGCCTGTGGGCTTGCAGTCGGGCAGCATGCAACGAAACAGCTGCGGTTGTGAATTATGCCGATACTGGGCGACCTCCAGATGATGAAGCACGCATATGCAACAGCTGCGATGCGAAGTATGCGGGTCATAGGCGGTCAAGTACAGCGGGGCATCAGGCCAGTAGCCACGAGGGTAGTGTGGATCAGAGCCTCACTACGGCGTGAAAGAAGCATCGAGACGACGTAAGGGCATTGCTTGGATTCATAGGTGGGTCTACTGGAGCTAGGGCCCAGAGCCTGTACCATGCCATGTGGTAACCCCTAGGAGATGACGACTACATAATGCTCTTAGGTGATGACGGCTACATCATGCTCTTATGTGGTAACTCTTAGATGATGGTGACCTAGACTTGCCACTGTAGAAGAACAGACTGGCTTAGGTGGGCTCATTAGGCCACGGCATATCCTATGTTGATATAATAGCAGCGAGTAGCAAGCTCTGTGCTACGAGATATGCGAGAGATGCCCCTCAAGCCTGCGGTAGGTTTGCCTAGGTAGTAGATGGCCCTGCCAGGATCATAACCTGTCGACGAGGATTAATCTGTCGACAGGGTCAGGCTATGCATGGTGTGAGTGTGTGCGTGCCGTTATCAGGGAGTGAAGCACGCTAGTGCCTGAGGGAGGGCAGGTAGTGCCCTTCGCAACAGTTGCACTTCGTGCTCGCCACGTGGCGAGTGATCAATTCGTGGTCAGCCCACGGACTGTGGTTTTTTTTTTTTTTTGTGTTTGAGGCCGTGGTCGGTCTGGCGACTGACTGGGGTATCATATCGTCACATACAACCAAAGGCCTTAGTGTAGGGCATTAGGCACCGCTATACGGCGTGGTGGGGTGATGGTTTGCATCTCCCGGCCTAGGTCAGAACAAGTGATCGTGGCACACTTTCCATGGTGCGCGTAGGTGGCTGAAATCAGATTTGTGCACGCAAATTAAGCGCTGCCCTTGGGTTGATCATAATGTAAGAAGTCAATCTAGCGTTCACAAGGCTGGCCTTGAGTCTGCCTCCCTGCCCTTACATGCTCCTTGATAGGGCTTGGATGCTTAGTAGGGTCCATTGATACGTGGACTGTATTGGCAGTAGCCCGACTGGGCGTTCTGTGACGTTCTGTGGTCGTACGCAGGGTCTGCGTGTACTGCACCCTCGTGTTGCCACTGGTAGGGGCCCAATTCGGGGAATAGGTGCTCCTCGACAGCAATGAAGCGATGCGGAGACCGGGACGTGGAAGGTGTTTCCCCCCCATGTTGGTGGGCAGCGATCTGTTAGCCACCTCAACCTTGAGGGAGCGGAGGCAGGTCTCTGCGGGCAATTGTACCAAGCTCTGGCCCTTAGGTGGTATCTGCGGATGAATAGAAGATGCGAGGTCCGCAATGAGCCTCCTGTTAATAACACCTCAGCTGGCCATGTTAATTGGGTCCTGAGGGGGATTGAACCCCTGATCCCTGCACCATCGGTCCGAGTTTAACCATAGTGCTGAGGTTCTGCTCTGTCCGATAGATGCAGGCCTTATTGAAAATATGGGAACGCTGGGATTTGAACCTGTGACCTTCTGGTCTTAGAAGTACTGGCTCTGACCACTGCACCACCCAGTGGCCACTCACAGAGTCATTGAACAGGGATGGGGTTGCGGCGACAACAGCTGAGTTGGGGCTTGAACCCGTGGCCTTCAGCTTCTGAACACACTGGCGGCTCCTGCCCCAGCTGGGGCTGAGCCCAGGACCTTTAGCTTATGAACCCACTGTGAGTGGTGCATCACTGTGCTGCCACAGAGATGAGGTTGTCTTCTGCATGCTCTCTGTATGCTGTGACTGTTGTTTCCGACAGTCCCCGATGTGGTATGAGCTTAAGAGTGGCTGGTCATGCCCTGCAGTTATTCGAGCTTCCTGATCTTCTAGGAAGAGCAGCTGTAGGTGGACCTGCAAGCATTCTTTAGGAGTGACGGGGAGGGTATCTCACCGTAGCTGGTTGGGATGACAAGGCTTTCTCTGGGTGCCACAGCAAGTTCGATTCGTAGGGCAGGCAAGCAGGCATTGCTGCCTGTATGGGACGGTCTGCCTAAGGGTAAGACATCAACTCACTATCCCTGGCAGGAGGGAGCTCACTTGCTTCTCTACTTCGGGCAGGCACTCGGGAACTTTCCCTTTGGACGCTGGGGCGCGTTTCCGTGCAGGCTCCGTCGGAGCGATGATAGCCGCATGTGAAGACTCACTCCTGCTTGTTCCTGGGGAAGTGGCTCGCCCAGGGGCGCAAGCAGAGGCTTGGGTGAATCGTGTGCCGAGAGGGGTGCAGCAGGCGTGTCCTGATTGGGGATCTGATAGAGCCTTTAGTCGGGACCTCTTTTGGGAGGAGATGCAGAAGGAGTCCCAGAGTGCGATCCACTGGGGCAGTATCTAGGTCCCTTAATTGCCTGGTAGGTGGTAACATATTCTCACGTCATTTTTAAAGTATCAGCCCCTCCCTGAAGGGGATCCTGCCAGCCGAGGAACCAGGGTGGTGTAGCAGGTAAGATGGTGGTAGGTACTGCCACCAGGGCTGGCAGTTAGGATGCTGGTCCCAATCGTGACGTGACTGGAATCTTGCTGCCATGGTTCCATTTGCGACGTGGCTGGGATCTGGTTGCCCCATACTGGCTGAGATGCTCGGGGCGTCCACGAGCAGCCGAAGGTATTGGATGTCACGGCATTGATGGAATCCCTGGGGATACGGTAGCCAATTACCAGTAGGGTTGCAGGTGCCCCAGCTGCTCACTTTTGGATCCAGAACACACTGCCTGTGTTCACCGTACCACACTGTGTCCGCTCTGGGTTGCTAGGTCCGTGACCTTAACCCTTAGGCTACTCTAAAATAAATTGCCCCCTACAGCACTCATTCCCATAATACACGCTGCCTCGGTGAGCCTTCTTCATTGGGCACGGAGGGGATTGGAACCCTGATTCTTGCACCATTGGTCAGTGTCTTAATCATGTGCTGTAGCTCCGTTTAGGCTGACGTAGTGTCTTTGCATCCTTTGAGAGCCTCGATGAAGTGAGAGGGAGGCTAACGCAGGTTGACAGGTACTGCCTCAGCCAGTCTTCTGACCTTCTGTTCTTGCATTCACTGTCTGTGTGCACTGCACCACCTTGTAGCCACTGCAGCAGGCACCGTGGGGGACTGAACCCATGTCCCCTGCACCATCAGTCAGTGACTTAACATATGTTACACTGCTGTTTCAGGATTCCTGCTAGCCTGAGGATGTAGTAAAGGCTGTTAGTGTAGGTTAGGACAAGTTCCTGGAGGGGGTCCCTAAGCCATTATTAAGAAGGGACCCAGGATATCAATGCTTGAACCAATACAAGCATTGTGGAACCTGTTTCCCTTGGGGAAACAGCTAGGTACATATGACCTGGATGGGCCACTGTTGGGACAGAATAATGGGCCTGATGGACCTTGGTCTGACCAGTAT
This sequence comes from Ichthyophis bannanicus, assembly GCA_033557465.1. Classification (NCBI taxonomy): domain Eukaryota; kingdom Metazoa; phylum Chordata; class Amphibia; order Gymnophiona; family Ichthyophiidae; genus Ichthyophis; species Ichthyophis bannanicus. The sequence continues at coordinate 68,029,530 of CM066050.1, read as the reverse complement.
GGCAAGCATGGAGATGCTGACATAGCGCTCAGGGTTTAGTATGATATAAATGGGCCCACTCGGGAACGAAGTCATGGCCCCTGAGCGTCAGAGGTGCAGAGACAGAGTGCTCATGATTTCCTTGTGTTAGATCCCGCAGACCAATACTGGGCCTCCAAGGCTAGTGTTACTATTTATTCAGTAGAATAAGGTTGCACTACATGTGACAGCTGTAGCTCCAGCGCTAGCACGGGAGCGGGTGATTGATCGGCGCAGAGGCGTCTGCCGGGCTTACAGCAGAGACAGCAACCCTCTGACCCCTCGATGAGTGCGTCTGCTCCGAGGTGTGGAGGCACAGTGCGCAGAGGCGTCTGCCGGGCTTACAGCAGAGACAGCAACACTCTGACTCCTCGATGAGTGCATCTGCTCCGAGGTGTGGAGGCACAGTGTGACCGCTATTTCAGCCTCCTCATGAGACTGCAGAGGCGTCTGCCGGGCTTACAGCAGAGACAGCAAACACAAATATCTTGCAGGGTGTCCCTGTAGCGCAGAGGCGTCGTCGGCGGCGATGCTCCGGGCGCGGGCGCTGGAAAACTCCTTTACCGTTGTTCCTGTTCGGAGAGGCTGTTATCTGGCCAGAAGGGGCGGAGTCAGAGGTAGCCAATGGCGCCGAGTATAGATCGGCCTCTGCTCCTGCTGCTTCGAACTGCGCTAGTGCAGGTGGAGGGGCCAGGGGCTGCCTCCGCGTCGATGGAGGAGTGTCATATCGGGGGGGGGGGGGAGCCGCGCCACATCAAGATGACCACAGAGACCTCGCAGCCGGCACTTCTCCGCTCCAGCCCGACCCTCATGGGCCCGCAGCCGTAGGCCATGGAGACCTCCGCATCGTCCAAGCTGAAGAAAGCAGATCGGGGATCCGGCGACCAGAGAAGCAGGCCATATCGTCTGCTTCAAATAGAGGATCGGGTTGGTGCCAAATAGATCGGCGCGATCGAGAAGCCTAGCACCGGTATGGTCCTGAGAGCTGGAGTGGGATAGGGCTCTGATGCCCATCCACTCCGATGCATCAGCGAGGCTAAGATCCTCTTGCCTCTGTTGTCCGCGCCGACCTCTGCGATGAACGACGCCTCTGCGCTGGATGGTTGGGTCAGCGCCGACCAATGGCGCTGTTGGGGGAGGAGCTTGGGTCCTGAGGCAAGATGGAGGGGGGGGCGCGGCTTTGCATGAGCACACAGCAACAGGAAAAATGGCCGCCCCCCGCCTTAGGATCAGACAGGGTCCGGGTGGAAGCCCCGGCTGCCGCAAGGGCTCTTAACTGGAAGAGGGTCTTCTTGAAGAGTCGCGTTGGGCGATCCAAGCTCGCTGCGGGTTGGAGGCCCCCAGGCACAACCCGAGCGGCGGCCGAGCTGGCGGTTAGCCTGCGGCTGGGGTGGAGGCCATTAGGCGCACCCTGAGCGGCGGCAGAGCTGGCGGCCTAAGCCTGCCGCCGGGGTGGAGGCCCTTAGGCGCACCCTGAGTGGCGGCAGCTGGAGGAGCATCGGGGAGGTCCCACGGAGGTGAGTAGTAACTTGCAATAGGTTAACAGAGAACTCCGGTCTTGCTGCAAGCAGCTGTTACGCTGCCTGTTGAGAGCTGAGTGCAGTGATCTGAGACAGAACTCTGAGAGCATTAATGCGAGTTTAAACCGCAGTAAACATAAGAGTAAGAATTAAAACGCAAGATGAACTGATCAACAGTAAGAGATATTTCTAAGACATTGAGACCCGCAGGATTAAAGTTCCGCTGGGCCAGCTCTGAAGGAGAATTAGAAAAAATTAAGTCAATTTAAACTGGTATATACATACGATTAGGATGGAATCTGTTAAAAGGAAAATTGGTGGAGAGTAGAAAAGTCCGTCATGCTGGCAAGGCGGAAGAACTGAAACTGGTTAGCTAGGGGCGGGCCGGGGGTGGGGCCCTTCTGAGCTATGGAGAGTACTTACGTCTCGGCGCCGTCGGATGACGTCACCAATTGTGGCTGACTCATCCTGCTTGTCCTAGGAGAACCTGTGTCCCTTGGGGAAACTGCTAGGTACATATGACCTAGATTGGCTACTGTTGAAAACAGAATACTGGGCTTGATGGACCTTGGTCTGACTCAGTATGGCATATCTTATGTTCTTATGATGCTGTTTGCAATGTCGGGATCCCAAAGAAAAGGGCAAAGTGTCACTGCTGTTCCAGAGAAAAAGACAAGAAAAGCAACATAGTTTGCACCTCCTGCAAGCGCAATGTTTGCAAAGAACATTCAGAAATTATCTGTGTCTCATGCAAATGACTGTAGTACTTTACTGTGTTCATCAAGTGCATGCAAAAACTGCTTTCATGGCAACTCTTCTTCATGTAATTTTATGATAAAGCATTACATTTCAAAACATTTAACCTTCATATAATAAATAATTCGGAATAATATTTTGTCTGTTTAGTTTAAAATTTTCATGGTTAACCATTAAAATTTGTCGTGGGGTCATTTATGACCCCAACGGTATTCAGTGTGTGCAAAAAATCTCGGTAATTCCAGGGTTAAGATTACTCTTCCAGTTGACTTTTGCAGGTAGTTTAAAACTGATGGGAGAGATGTCAGCATTCTCTCTGCAGACATTGTTCTCTATAGCTTCTTACACTTTCATAGATGTGATATGCATCAGGATTTTCAATTAATCTACTAACACAAAAAGAAAACATTATAACACACATTTACCACATTGTTTTTAATTACTTAATTCACTTATGAGAATGAAGTTGTATCATTTACTATTCTTGGTTTACCTTTTTTTTTTAATTTTCCTTTTTCCTTTTACTCTTTGTTTTCCTATCCTTTTTTTTAACAATTCCCTTTAATCAAACAAACTTGCTTTTACTTAGACAAGCAATTCACTGTTAAATGTTTTTTATTTTTATATATAAAAAAGGGACCTATGATAAATAACGAGCAGGCTAGTTTGTATCCTTGAGGCTAACATACTAGAAGGTCTGGTAGGACCTATGTAAGCTCAACAATTGTTTTGAGGTCCTTGAATATTCATGTTTCTAACATTATGTTTTTCCACTTGATTGAGTATAATTTTTGAAATATTTGTATTGTTTGGTTAATAGTATAAGGATAAATAACGGTCTTCTCGTAAAGGGATAACTAAATGAAGAAATAAGTGTATCACCCTTTAAATAAATAAGCTAATAGTCCAATGTTAGAAAATGTAGCTATGCATTCATTAGTAGACACTCGTGCCCTTGTAAAATATGGTCTCAGACTGTAGATAACATTACTCCAGACATGTTTCTTATGAGCTGGATGTTATAATAGCATCAATGACCATATATGTTACGGTTCTTTCAAAAAATTCAACCAAATTGGACTTAGCTTAAGTTTTGATCCAGTTTAACTTCCAATTGCGTCAATATTGCAGTTGCCCCAACGCCACCATAGCGGTACCTGTTCCACGTTTCAATTCTTCTTCAGGGGGTATGCAATCTATATGAATGCTGACATCTCTCCCATCAGTTTTAAACTACCTGCAAAAGTCAACTGGAAGAGTAATCTTAACCCTGGAATTACCGAGATTTTTTGCACACACTGAATACCGTTGGGGTCATAAATGACCCCACGACAAATTTTAATGGTTAACCATGAAAATTTTAAACTAAACAAACAAAATATTATTCCGAATTATTTATTATATGAAGGTTAAATGTTTTGAAATGTAATGCTTTATCATAAAATTACATGAAGAAGAGTTGCCATGAAAGCAGTTTTTGCATGCACTTGATGAACAAAGTAAAGTACTACAGTCATTTGCATGAGACACAGATAATTTCTGAATGTTCTTTGCAAACATTGCGCTTGCAGGAGGTGCAAACTATGTTGCTTTTCTTGTCTTTTTCTCTGGAACAGCAGTGACACTTTGCCCTTTTCTTTGGGATCCCGACATTGCAAACAGCATCATAAGAACATAAGATATGCCATACTGAGTCAGACCAAGGTCCATCAAGCCCTCAGGGTGAGCACAGTACACGCACAATGTGATGGTGTGTAGCTACTCTGTGCCAGTAAAACACACGGTCAGTACCCCCTACCAGGCCGAGGTGCTGTGGGGGTGCACATGGTCACTTCCCCCTACCAGGCCGAGGTGCTGTGGGGGTGCATTGCCCATCTTGTGTTTATCTGTGGACAGCTGATTTGCATGTGCAGTGCATCATGGTATGGGTGGGCTAACCCTGTCCTGGTGACCACAGCAGACTGTCTGTGTGGTGACGTGCAGGCTCTCTGCAGCCAACCAGGGGCTTGCTAGCAGCTATAGAGCTGTAGCCCAATGGTTACTTCACTGCCTGTGAAGCCAGAGGTCATGGGTTCAAACCCACAGTGGGGTTATTTGATAGGGTTGTCCAACGCATTATCTTCTTGTAATGTACATATTTTGATGCCAGCAAAAACACCCTCAGCGTACTGTACCCATAAGGTGCCTCTGAGGGTGCTTTATAGGGCGCCCTATAGGGCACCTTATGATTCCCGTCCATATAAGGTGCACTATACACTATCCTGTGACGCAACTTATAGGGTGCCCTATAGGGGACATTTTAGGGTGCTGTGGCGGAGAGTGCACTCTATAATGTGCCCTATGGAGTGCCTTATACGGCACCTTCACTTACGGCACGTGAGGGCGTGTTTGCTGGCAGCAATTAATAAAATAAAAATAAAGTGCTGCAGGAAAAAATATGTACATTGCAAAGCTGGTGCCACAGCCAGCCTTACGTATTAGGCACCCTGGGGAGCAAACTCATGACCCCTGTATCAGCAGTCAGTGCCTTAACCATTGTGCTCCACTGCTGCTCCTCCTTGCCTGTCAGCGCACCTACTTATGCTTTTCATTCCTTAAACTGCACAGTGCTGCCATAAAAACAGTACTCTGACCTTGCGGTACCTCATATGGCACCCTCTAAAGCGCCCTATAAGCAACATTCTAGGGTGCCTTGGCGGACAGTGCACTTTAAAATGTGCCTTATAGGGCGCCTTATGTTAACACGCTTTGAGAGTGCGTTTGCTAGTAGTGATAATTAAAATAAACATAACAGGACTCCAAAAGCAATTTTCCCCATAATACGTAATGCCTCAGCCAGCCTTGGTCATTGAGCACTGTGGGGGATTGAACCCTTGATCCCTGCACCATTGGTCAGTGTCTCAACCATTGTGCTGTGGTTCTGTTCCTGTGCTTGCACATTAGCGCGCCGCCTTATGCCGCCCAATATTAAAAAGTCTCCTAAATCAATAGCGCGCCGCCTTATGCCGCACAATATTAGACTAGCTCCTAAAGTAACGCCTCAGCCAGCCGTCTACATTGAGCACTGTGGGGGATTGAACCCCTGATCCCTGCACTATTGGTAAGTGCCTTGACCATTGTGCTGTGGCTCTGCTCTTCTGTGTGCACATCAGCGTGCCGCTTATGCCTCCCGCGCAGCTATCTCATGCGCTAATGTGCGGAGCGCACATGGGCGCCGCGCACCTTAGTGCATATGTAAATTCCGGATTTTCTTTCTCAGGACGGAACGCCCACTCCTTATATGGCATCCGCACACAACCGCGGCCCGCACTTTAGCAGGGTTTTAGTAAATATGCCCCTAATTGTTTTAACCCCTTCAAGTGAGAGTGGGTTCTTCTCAATTCTTTAAATTTGATCCCCCATACAGTGGGGAAAAGAGAGAGAGACATGACACTGGTTCAAAAATTAATTTGGAGCTTCAGATGGGAAACGACCAGTGGCCAAGAATTTGCATAGCTTCTTCCTGGTTGATTCAAATTCCTTTTCTCTGAGGCCTGCTTTTATTAGGTAATTTGAGGAAGTAACATAGTCATATTCATAAACCTAAAATAACACAAGGTGTCACTATTATTCATTCACAGAACAAGAGCTGATTACAAATGTATTAAACAAGATTTACTTAATCAAAATGAAAGTTGTCTAAAATGCAAGATTGCAGAAATTACACTATGCCAGTAGTGACCTATGGTTGTACCATGTTTATGCTTCTGCCAGCATTGTTCTTTAGTTATTTTAGAACAGTTACACAGTTCTTATGACCATTATGTCTAATTCTATTTAAAAAAGAAGTAGGTGAAAAGCTAAACACATGTAACTGTCACCAAAGTTTATCTAATCAGCACATTTTAGAGATCTGTAACAAGAAATCCATCTATCTTCAATTACATATTAGGGAGTCTGGTATCCCTTTGTCTTTCTATTCTTACACTAACCACATACAGAAATCCCCCCCCCCCCCCCCACACACACCTATAGCTCTACTCAAGTATTTTCTACTTGTTTGTTGAAAAAGCAGAACATTATAGAGATGGGAGAGTTCTTAGAGGTGAGATGATAGTAAGGGAGGTGGTGCCCATCTCAAGAGTGATCCAGAGAGGGGAAGAACAGCTGCTTTTCTTTCCCAATTAGGAGGGTGGATTGCTGTCCTGCAATCAGTTGGAGTGGATCCAGGATAGACGGTCAATCAGTGCCTAGGAGGATGACCATTCCCAGGTCTTGGGGACATGAAGTTTGTCCTTGCTGCAGTGTTCAGCCATCAAAATATTAGCTGTGACTTCAAAGTGGGGGAAGAAAATTTCTTCTTTTTTCCTGGGTGGGAAAGCTGAGAGAAAAATAAAAAATCCACTGGGACTATCAAGGGGCTTAGGTTTCTTGCTATTGCAGTCAAGAAACTTGAGGATTGGATTTCAAGTAAATCTATGGGACCTTTTACTAAAGGATGGTAGCTGTTAGCATGGGTTCTAGCATGCACCAACGGCGCACTGGGACACATGTTAACAGTGTGCTGCCATGACAGCATGGCCAGATTTCAGCATTAACTATCCATGGCGTGTTGAGGGTGCAAATGGGTAGGTTAGGGGCAGAGAGTGGGGAGGGATAAGTGCCTTGCACCTAGTAAACCTATACTAACTGCACGGTGAGCAATTAGCTCCGTGGCATACTTTCTGCCACCTTCATAGGTGGAGGTAAGTGCAACCACACTAACTATGGCTCATGTTAGGGCAGGGTGCACTACGTTAACTGTTGGGAAACATGTTTTCCACATCCCCAAGAGTGAACACAGTGGTGTTGCACCTAATGCATTATGGTTAGGTGCTATCTTTGAATTAGATGCAACACCAGAGCACACTTTAGTAAAAGGGCTCCTATAGTTCCTCTTCTTCAAAACTGTGCAAACGATGCACATAGAGAGTGTAAAATCTGCAGATTTATTTTTTGTGACTTTGCAACCTTTTCTATTGTCATTGTTGATTCTTCATATTTGGAACAAACACTCAGAAGGGTCTGTTTACTAAGATGCGTTAGCTGCTACTGCAGCGATAACTTGGGATGATCGTGCAGCGGTAGCAGCTAATGTGGGCCAAAAGCAGACATCGCAGTGATTTTCTGCGATGTCTTAATTTTGCACGATAGCTACAGGCCTGGGTGGGATTAGAGTGGAGAAGGGGCATATCTGCAACAGGCGATTACTACGGATGTAAACATCACAAAGTAATCACCAAAGTTGCAGACACTGCGGGTGCACCTAACACCACCTCTTTTGTTGATAGGTGTTTTTGGAATAATATTGTGCAGTTCATGTGTACTGGATGTTGTGATAAGGTAACATGACTGATTAAAATACAATTTGAGAGTTTGTTGAAGATAATTGTCATAATTACATGTTTTTATTTTCTTTTTAGAATTTCTATATGACCCCTTGATGCAGATGTGCGCCAAAACATGGTCATGTAGGGTCTTTTGGTTGCATACTAATATAGCTTATTATAATACACCTTAATTGTCTATGTATTTATTAAATTGATTAAAGAATTATATTTAAGCATTTTTTTTAGTTATTTATGTTTTTACCCATTTAGAAAGTAATTCTATAGTGTATGTTTACTAAGCGGTAATAGCAGCAACTGTGACTGTGCTGCATGGCTGTGGCACACATTTCTCCCGTTTGCCGCTATCGCTGTTTAGTAAACCCTGGCGTATAAGTGGTAGCTAGATTTACGTATGTATTTAAGCACGTTAATGGTATCTATTCTATAAAGTCAAATTTCTTGGATGTGACTGTACAGAATACTAGCATAAGTGGCCATAAAGACATGTAAATGAAGCCGCTGTCACTTAGTCATCAGTTTGGAATTCTAAGTGTGGGGTCCCTTTGGGTTCTCCATTCTAGCTGATATATATATAATATTTATTTTTATTCATTAGGATCTTAGTTAAAAAAAATTAGCCCTATCATATTGTATCTATGCTGATATTAAATTATTATCCCGAGACAGTCATCATTGGAAGAAACCTATAGATTAATTGCCAACTGCTTGAAGAAAATTGAGGAATGGATGACCCTTTATTCATTAAACCTCAGTGTTGGAAAAACTATTGTGCTTTGGGGGAGAGGGACAGTCATATTAAATCAATGCCACTAGGTCAGGGGTGGGCAACTCCAGTCCTGGAGAGCCGCAGACTAGTCAGGTTTTCATGATGTCCCTAATGAATATTCATGGACCTATTTCCATACAATGGAAGGCAGTGGATGCAAATAGATCTCATGAATATTCATTAGGGACATCATGAAGACCTGACTGGTCTGCGGCTCTCCAGAACTGGAGTTGCCCACCCCTGCACTAGGTGATCCAAATTTAGAGGGGTTCAGATCCCTTTAAAATCATCTTTACGCAGTTTGGGACTGATAGTAGATTCACACAACAACATGTGGGAAATGTTGAAAATACTTTTTATTATCTTCATACTCTAGGCAAATTAGGGACCCCTTAAGCGATTTTCATAAAGCTGTTTTGGCAGTTTTGTCTCATATAGATTACTGCAACTCTTTGTATTTAGGTTTATCAAATACGTTTTTAGCAAGGATTCAGCTATTGCAAAGCATTGCAGCTAAAATATGTTGAAGGGCATCAAAATTTGATTCTGTACTTCGTTACTATTTTCGCTTCACTGACTTTCACTGGCTGCCAGGTTAGATTTAAAATTGCTTTAACATTTTTAGGGAGGCCGTGGGCAGGGTCCCGGCAGCTGACAGTAACCGGGCGCGCGGCCACGGGCTGGAGGCTTGTGGCAGGAGGTGTAAAGCCATTGGCTCCCGGCAAATGCAGCCGCGCGGGAGCCAATGGGAAGCGGACGCGGAAGTGCGACTGGGAGGAGGAGCAGATTGCCGGACTCCGCGTGGCAGTTGCGGCGTCGGAGTCCGAAGGGGTGCCAGCTTTTCTTGCCTGCTGTGGGGCCTGCGGCGTGGCGTGTTAGCTGGGATTAAAGATGCGGCAGCGCGGTAGTGTTCGGTGGTGGCTTGGGGCTGTGCTGGTCGGCGGGTCGGCGGAACTGCAGGCAAGTGGGGGGTTCTCAGCATTTTGACAGGCCCTCTTGTGGGGGTGCTGTTTGCTTGGGTTAGTGGTGTGTTGGCCTTTTTATGAGGGGGTTCTCAGTCCCTGGAAGGGGGTTAATTGTTTTAATTCTCTTGCTGACAGATTACAATAAAAAAAATAAAATAAAATAAACTCCTTCCTATTGCTTGCGCTGGGTCAGGCATGTGTATTAAGGCCTCATGCCGCGGCGAGCAGGGCGTGCGGGCCGGGCAGGGGACAAGGGAGGACTACCGGGCGCCGGAGCGTGTCTTTGAAGGCCGCGTCTTGCGGGGGGGGAGCTGGGGGGGGGTGTTTGGGAGCTTGAGGATGCTGTGGGGGGGGTCCTATTATGCAGAGCGTGTCGCGTGGGGCAGCAGCCTCGCGGAGGGGGTCTTTGAGGGGCCGGGGGGTGGTGCAGGGGTGTGGGGGATCTCGGGGGGATCGGAGGACAAGTGCTTGCAGTGCTCGGGGGGCGGCGGCCTTGGGCTAATAGGTGCACGCCGCGTGGGGCGGGGTGGGCTGGTGCTGATCGGCCTCGGAGGGTGGAGGTGCCGTGGGAGGGCATCGGTGGGGGTGCTGTGGGGGGGTGGGCCAGCAGGGGCGGGGGGATGGTTTTGGGGGGCCTGTGCAAGGGCGGGGGGGAGCAGCGCCGATGGCTGGGTCGCCTTCCTTGCAAGGTGCTCTTCCAACAGCGGAGTGGCCACCATTTCCAGGGGGCTATTTGGCGCTTGGGGGGCCATCTCCTTGGGAGCACTGGGTGAGCTGGGGGCAAGGTACTTTGGCGTCCGATTGGCGTGTGGTTTGGTCCCCTATGTGGCCTTCGGCAGTTCCCCCCCCCCCTGTTTTTTCCTTTTTTGTCTCCACAGGTGCGGGGGCTACTACAGCCTTCGTGGGGGCCCGGTGGTGGGAATATGGATTACATGGCGACGGCGGTCGGAGGAGCTGCGGCGCGACGAAGTTCTGTGGAGGCAGCGGCAGATGGGGGCCAGGTCGCAGCAGCGCGGATCGGCGAGGAGCATCACCAGTTGGAGCAGGACCCCGCACTCTGCGTTGGAGGGCCGTGCCTTAGGTGAGTTGTCAGGGGCCCAGGGTGTGGATTCGTCGCGCCCCCGGGTGCTAGGCTTGGCGGGGCACGTGGCTCGCATGAAGAGGCGTCAGTCTTGCCGGCGGCGGCGTAGTTCCGAGTCATCTTCCTCTTCGGGCGATTCATCTTCGTCGTCGGGAGGTGAGGTCGGGAGGCAAGATGATGTTGGGGGTGGGGCAGTGGGGTCTAGTACGGGGGATGGGGCCCCATCGGTTGTGGCGTTCGCGGAGCTGTAGGAGGGGGTGCCAAAGTAGCTTCGGAGGAGAATTAGGAACCGGCGGTATATTGATATTTTTTGGTGGTGGGAGGGCTGAAAGCAGTCTGGTGAGAGCCGGAAACGAGGAAAGTGGACGATACGGTCGGTCGAGTTTTGAAAGTGGCGCGTCATGTGGTGAACGGGACCCGTGCGTTTCTGCGCTGGGCCAGTGTGTGGGGGCATTATTCACCGGGGCATTATGGTATGTTACTGGCTTAAGCGGACTCCATTTTGAAAGCTTCTCAGACGCACGGGGGATAGGCGTGGTTAAATTATGACGAGAAGTTTAGTGACAAGGTGGAGGAGAATAGATCGTTATCCTGGGGTACCCAAGACATCAACCTCTGGTTGACTCAAATGTCTTCTAAATCGGGGCCGGGTACAGGGGGGCGGGGGGTGTAGTAGGCGTGCTTGGGGGGGGGGGCGCGTTCCTTTAGGACGGCGAGGGTTACAATCCTGCAGTGGGACGGGGGAGTCAGCGACGTGTGTTGGCGGTTTACTAGGACCACCTGCCCCTTTCCAGACTGCAAATTCGAACACGTATTGCTCAGTTGGTCGCGGGGGGGCTCTCCGTGGCTAAGTGTAGTTGAAGAGGGCCCGACGGTGCCGCCAGGCCGGGTCCCAAGTACCAATGAGTTGGGTGGCCGGGCCCCAACTCCTGTTCGTGCGGAATTATTGCGGATGTGGCTCCAGGAATATCCGTGGAAGCGGGATGGGGAGGTGTTAGGAAGGGGTTTTCAGCTTGGTTTTGTCATCCCAGTCGGGGTGTGGTGGGGGCAGCGGGCGCCCGGAACTCGCCTTCGGTTCGGCGGTTTGCTGCGGTGGTGCGGGACAAGTTGGATGTGGAGTTGAGGTTGGGATGGCTCGCGGGTCCGTTCGTTGACCCTCCTTTCCCGGACATGGTAATTTGGTGAGGGCAGCGGGACAGGCGGCGCTGATGGCGAAGGTGGATATTGAATCCTCCTTCCGTTTGTTGCCGGTACATCCTTCCTCCTTTCCTTTGTTGGGTTTTCGTTTTTGGGGCAGTATTATTTTGATAAGTGTATGCCTATTGGGCTGCTCCTTCTCCTGTGCTTACTTTGAGAAATTCAGTTCGTTTGCGGGGGATGTTGTGTCGTAAGATGGGCTCGCGGAGTGTAGTGCATAACTTGGACGATTTCCTTTTCGTCGGTTCGGCCCATTCCGAGGGGTGTCTACAGTTGTTGGCTGGTTGCCGGGAGTTATCGACGGGGTTAGGTGTGCCGTTGGCAGTGAAAAGAATGAGGGGCCTGCAACCCGGCTCACATTCCTGGGGGTTTGACTGGACTCCGTGGAAATGGATGCACGGTGGTCGCCTGAGAAGGTGGCTAGTTTGCGGGCGTTGGTCGCTAGCGTCTTAGGGTCTTCTAATATAACCTTGCGTGAGATGCGAGTCCTGCTGGGCTCCTTGCACTTTGCCTGTAAGGTGATCCCTATGGGTAGGGTGTTCCCCATGGGTAGGGTGTTCTCCAAGGTGCCTTGCTGCATCCACAGCGGGGGTGCGGAAGCCACCCCACCGGAGTAGAGTCACTGACCTGTTGGATGACGACTTACGAGTTTGGAGCCGATTTTGGAGGATTTTGGGGGAACTTCAGTTCTGCTGGGAGCTGAGGTTTTCAGTGCAGAGCTGGAGCTGTTTACAGATGCGGCGGGGGGAGCCGGTTTGGGGGTTTACTTCGGGGGCCTGGTGTGCGGATCGGTGGCCCCGAAAGTGGCATGATTCGGGTTTAACTGCTAGCATACCCTTCTTGGAATTGTTTCCGATCCGGGTGGCATTGGAGCTATGGCCGGATAGGTTGTGAGATCGGCGGATAGTTTGGTGGTGTGATAATGAGGCGGTGGTTAGTGTGATTAATCGCTTCTCACCCAAGTGCTTACGGGTGGCGCGGTTGATGCGTGCAGTGGTGTTCGCCTGTTTGCCGTTGAATGTATCTGTCCGTGCTCGGCGCCTTCTTGGGTTCATTTATAAAATAGCTGATGCTCTTCTCATTTTCATTGGGAGCGGTGTGATAGGCGATGGCCTAGTATGTAGCAGAGCTAGGTCTGAAGCCCTTTTTTCCTATTTTAAAATGTTATTGCTGATTTTGGAAAATTGCAGAATGCTGTTAGCTGTTAGAAAGAAATACTGTTCTATTCTGGTTTGATAACATGTTCTGCTCTCTTGGAGATAAGAGAATTAAACCTTGGTACTGTTTATTGTTTAGAAGTCAGATGTCTCTTTCAGTAGAATGCCGCGCCACTGTATCTTTGCTGATTGTGCACTGACCTCGTAATTAGGATGAAAATATAGCAGAGAAACTGAACAGTGTAAGAATATTTTGTCTAGCATTATGAAGATTGTTTAGTGTTTTGAGCCAAGGCTAGAGATACATTTTAGCCTTGCTATGTTTGGCCTCGCTTTGTTTTGCTTTTGTTAAGAATGCTTCTGATATGCTTTCCACTATCTTTGTGGCTAACTGACCTTGCAAGAATAGCGAAATATACTGTATACTTTAGCGAAAGTATTATGTTTAATGTTATGTCTAATTGCTGACCTGTGGCTAGTGTGACCCAAGCAGGGGGAGCGAGTCCTGGGCCCGGTCAGAGATGTCTATTGGATGAGAGTAAGTGGGCCACTGTGGCCAATGAGGAGTTTTGCCTGTATTAGACTGGAGAAGAAAAGTATATAAAGTGTCATTTTTCTGAGCTCTGGGCTCAGACTATTTTGAATGCTACTGCAATCTGAGTCTGTGCACATTAAACCGGCTTGAATCTTTGCCTGACTCCGGGTATTATTTATTGCATGCTTATCAGCTACAACATATTTCTGGTGCGTTGGCCGGGAATGTGCGAGTGGGAGATGGTATGCAAGTGAATATGCCCCGACATCTCGCCTCACAGGTTTGGTCCGGCTAGAGCTGAGCCTGACTGACCGCAGGAGGGTCTCTGGCGCCCCTGGTCCTTTTGTATCAGAGGAGACTCCTCCTTGCCTCCGCAGGTTGCTGCTTCTGGCCGGCCAACACCTCGAACCCGAGGGGAGTCCAGGATTCAACCCAAGGAGGGGATTGGTTGCGCAGCGCATTAGCTACCGGATCCGGTGAGTATTGATTTTTCTGGTTCTTAGTCAGATAGCTTTGGGAAAGTCTCGAGACACTTCTGGTACAGTAACAGGTAAAGGAAGTCTGATCAACTTCCAGGGCGATCCTAGTACCCCTGCAAGTAGTGCGCGGGGCGAAACCATCAGCCCTTTCGGTTTCAGTAATTCTGGTTTGTCAGTCAGCCCGGGAATTCGGAATTTGGAAAATGCTAGCATGTTTGTCTGTGTGAAGAATGCTTGTGAAAAGGAGGAAGCGTTGGGAGTTTGTCTTTGTTATCTGTTGAAACCACGAGTTTCCCTTCTAGTATAAGGGTAGGATTATATTCTGTTGAGTAATTTGTGACACTTTACCGCATATGAAATAGTAAAAGTATAGTTAAGCAGACTGCGAACCCCTAGAGTCACTGTAAAATCACGAAGCTGTCTCTCTCTCATTCAGCTGTCTTGCAGCGCAGAGTGAAACTGACAGGAGACGTGTTTGTGCAGAGGAATGTTTTAACCCTATGAAGGCATGTTTTCAACGTTCTGCTGCTGGGCTGATGGGTGCTTATTTTAAGGAATTATACCTGTTTTTATTCAATATTTTGTAATAGTGATGTGCCTTCTGCTATGGTCATGTATTATATATCATTTAATAAGAATGTTTAGTCAGGATTGTGGATCTCGATAGTATTGTACTTAGCCTGGAAAGGGTTAAATTCCTACTCGAATTCCTGTGCAGATCAAGTGAGCAGAAATCTTGTAGCGCTCAGGTTTCAATAGGAAAGAATGCTTGTATTTTCCCTTCGCCCTACGAAGCCCTGATTACGTATACTGACAGGACTCTGCAGCTTCGAGCCAGCGGTACTAGATCGCAACTTGAAAGTGCTTTGAATCCTGAGTGAATGAGGGGTTAATCGTGTATGAGTTTTAGTTCCTGATACAGCAAGTGCCTCATAGAAGACGTGCTTATTGTTAATAAAATAAACTAGGAAGGAAAATGTGTATGTGTATTTTAAATGTCCACCCACTTTATGGAAAAAGCATCCAGAATGAATGTCTTTTTGAATATCTACTTCCTAAAAAACTGTAAAATTGAATTGAATTGAATTGAATGTAATTTCTTTTGCAAAGTCAAGCTGATTACAGCTGGCAGTTAGTTTTTTGCCAAGTAGTTTTATTCCAGTTATACGCAACAGCTATGTAGTCGTCATGTTATGAACTATAGTTCTTTTTGTTAGGATTGTTGTTATAACATGTTGCAAAATATTAGTTTAATCTTATAAGGACTTTAGCTCAATTTATTCTTATTTAGAATGAGCACACACATCCGTTATGTTTACAGCACAGGGAGAGATGCTGCTTGTCCCCGTTCTTGGTTAAATCCTTTAATCAGACATTGTTAGAGGCCAGCTCCCTCAGTTCCACCGCCCCCCCTGCCACTGATTTACGATTTACTGCATTATGCCTCCTACACTGAGAAGCCTTAGGATTTGATTGACCTAATTCAGACCCATCAGTTTTGCTAACCCCAAGTGGAATCCAAATAGTGCAGGCAGCTCTCACTATATGCCCCATGCAATCCAGCAGCCCAGGAGAATTTGCGCATGGTAAATGCAGTTTTTGTCAAGTCAGTCCCAGGGAGATATAAAACAGAACTTGCCGAAACGGGATTGGTTTGCGGGCATAAATGACAGCACGATTAAGTTGTTCAGAATGCCTGTGAATTGTGGAGATAATGTGACAGAGAAAGTGAATGTAAGATGGAGAAGAGAGCAGTTCTTCTTGCTGATACTTTAGTTGAATGATGTGGAGGACGTTTTCCTAATCGAAGGAGCTGGATTGATAGTGCTGACTGTTCCCCGAGAAGAAGAGTAGCGGTTCTATAGTGCATCTCCAATCAGGCCAGCAAAGTTCCTGTATACTTACCAGCATTGCAGCCCCACCTGGAGTATGGGCAGAGAATAATCCATCTGACCTAGCAAAGAATATAGCTCCTGTACTTGTTACCCTTAAGCCAGGAGCAGAACCAGTGCATGTGCGTCAGTATCCCCTCCCGAGACCAGCAATTGAAGGCATTCCTCGCCATTTGAAGAAATTATTGCAGTATGGACTTCTCAGAGAATGCCAATCACCCTGGAACACCCCCCTTCTCCCAATCAAGAAGCCTGGGACAGGTGACTACCGCCCAGTGCAGGATTTACGTCGAGTAAACAGTTCAGTTGAAACCATACATCCAGTAGTACCAAATCCTTACACCCTCCTAGGACTGATTCCAGCAGAAGCCACTCACTTTACTGTTTTGAACTTAAAAGATGCCTTTTTTTCTGTATACACCTGACAGAGGCCAGTCAGTTTTTGTTTGCATTTGAATGAGAAAACCCTACCACAGGACGGCGAGAGCAACTCACTTGGACTCGATTACCACAAGGATTTAAGAACTCACCCACTATCTTCAGTGCAGCCCTCAGTCAAGATTTGTCAAGCTACTCTGTGATTCCGGGAAAAAGAATTTTGCTTCCAGATGTAGATGATTTGCTCATAGCCAGCAATAGCAAATCTGATTGTATACAAGCTACAAGTGATCTCTTGCACCTTTTGAATGATGCTGGCTACAAGGTTTCCAGAGCAGAGGCGCAGCTGTGCCAGACAGAAGTGAAATATTTAGGGTTCCACCTGTCTAAAGGAACCCGGACATTAGGACTTGAGCGAAAAGAAGCAGTATGCCGCATCCCAACCCCCACTACTAGGAAACAGGTGTGAGCTTTCTTGGGAGCCGTAGGCTACTGCCGCATATGGATACCAAATTTTGCACTCATGGCAAAACCCTTGTACTAAGTCACACAAGGAATGGAACAATCTCCCCTGGAATGGGGCCCAGAACAAGATAAAGCATTCAAATCATTGGAAACAGCATTGATGTCATCCCCAGCTTTGGGCCTACCGGATGTGCAGAAACCATTTCGTCTGTATGTCCATGAATCAAGTGGAAACGCATTGGGAGTCTTGACCCAGCCTCTTGGATCTTGGCAGCGACCTGTGGCCTACCTGACGAAACAATTGGATCCTGTTGCCAAAGGCTGGCCACCTTGCCTGAGAGCTGTAGCAGCCACAGCCCTCTTAGTGAGCGAAGCTGACAAGCTCACCTTAGGATAAGAACTCCAAGTTACTGTGCCACATTCTGTTCTAACCCTGATGGAACACAAAGGGAATCATTGGCTCACTAATGCTCGAATGTTAAAATATCAAGATATGCTATGTGAGAATCCTAACTTACAATTAAGTGTCCGACAAACTCTAAACCCAGCCACCCTAATTGCCCGTCGGTCCAGGCCCTCCTGACCATGATTGCTTGGAAGTAATGGACATTGTGTACTCAAGTTGTCCAAACTGCCCAGGGGTTTACCTGCAGTGGCCCCAGGTTCTTCCTATAGCCCTTCATAGGATATACTTAGCCCGTGCCCCTAAGTTTTTAGGAGTTTCCCCTTTTGAGATTCTGGGATTCTGTAGCCTATTGTATAGAGAGTGAAAGGAGATGTGTGACAGATAGGATCTGAAATTACTAGATAAGCACTATTGGTTTTCAGTTCTGTTTTGCAGGGTCTTCACGCGTGAGTACGAGACCAGCCCATCCAAACCCCTGCATCCTTTCAAGCCTGGAGCCTCGGTGTGGGTGACAGAGTGGAAGAAGACACCGCTGGCGCCATATTGGAAAGGGCCATATATTGTCTTGTTATCAACCCTAACAGCAGTTAAAGTGGCCGAGATCGACTCCTGGATCCACCACAGTCTAGTGAAACCAGCCACAGTACCTGAACGTCGTCCCTGGACTTCATTCGCCAATCCTGCAGCACCATTGCGACTCACGCTGCGAAGAAAAGATCTGTCATCGTAAGAATTTTACCAACTTGCTCCTGGACGTCAAGAGAACAGACGTCCTCCAGTTTTGCATTCCAGCAGCCGCTTCTGAACTTGGTCGTGGACTTCCATAAATGATCCTGAGACTCCATTGCGCCTCACCCTACGACAACGGCCACGGACCTAAGACTTATTGGTCCCTCGGAAACTGCACTATTTCAAGACTGTTTGTTTATCCGAAGGTAAGCCTTGCATCTGGAGAAAGCTGCAATCATCAGAAATAGACTGTGTTGTGTTAAGAAATTGAGTCTTCTACGGGACTGTGTTCAAATGCTCTGGAAAAAAAAAAGGAAAAAAACTGTTTTGATCTCCTAAAAAGTGAACTGCTCTAAGGAGGCAATAATAGCCTGAGAGACTGTACTATGATATTTTAAGAACCTGAGACATCCCAGAGGACAGTGATACTTTGGAATCTACAGCCCTACTCCTGCCACAAAGCTGGTAGGTCTACGTACGGCAGAAGCTTGAGGACCTACAATCAACGCTACGTCTGCTACCTGTTGTGGATGCCGACAGTTCCACCAATTTTCCAGAGACTATGCCCATTATGGATTCTTATTATTGCTTCGTTCTGGCGGCAGCCTTGGGGTGCTTTGAATTGACTCTTGCCCTACTTCCCTGTGCAGCCTGCAAACCTAGTATTTGCACAACAGGGAATACCCGGACTTGTCTCAACCCCCGCCAGAATCTTTCCTCTCCTGTTATGGGAACTGCGATGGAACAATGAGAATGGAGCCCCTTTTGATTGCTACTCGCCAGCTCTCAGAACCCAGATTTTTTGGACTTTAGTACATGTGTTGCTAATTTTCAAACATGTGCTACCTATCTTTTTGACATGTACTGCTACCGACCTCTGATACAGGTGCTGCTATTAAATAGGAATGGTTCTTATTTTTGTGGGTCATGAGAACGGGCCTATTGCTATGATGAACAGTGTATATGTCATTTGTTCCTCCTATGTCTCCTGCCCCTCCGCTTATACACTAGGTATGCTATATGATTTGACAAAGTTTATGTATCCCATGTTTCCTCCCCTTATGCTTACGTATATTAAACTTAATGTAAGGCAGCTACACGAATCCTAGCAACGTAGGGCTACTACCCTATACCACACGGTGATCCCTCTACTATAGTCTGAAGTATTTTGCTATTTGTGTGATTAGATTCTCACCCTTCCTCACTTGTGGGTGAGAATAATCAAAAGGAGGGAATGTGATAGGCGATGGCCTAGTATGTAGCAGAGCTAGGTCTGAAGCCCTTTTTTCCTATTTTAAAATGTTATTGCTGATTTTGGAAAATTGCAGAATGCTGTTAGCTGTTAGAAAGAAATACTGTTCTATTCTGGTTTGATAACATGTTCTGCTCTCTTGGAGATAAGAGAATTAAACCTTGGTACTGTTTATTGTTTAGAAGTCAGATGTCTCTTTCAGTAGAATGCCGCGCCACTGTATCTTTGCTGATTGTGCACTGACCTCGTAATTAGGATAAAAATATAGCAGAGAAACTGAACAGTGTAAGAATATTTTGTCTAGCATTATGAAGATTGTTTAGTGTTTTGAGCCAAGGCTAGAGATACATTTTAGCCTTGCTATGTTTGGCCTCGCTTTGTTTTGCTTTTGTTAAGAATGCTTCTGATATGCTTTCCACTATCTTTGTGGCTAACTGACCTTGCAAGAATAGTGAAATATACTGTATACTTTAGCGAAAGTATTATGTTTAATGTTATGTCTAATTGCTGACCCGTGGCTAGTGTGACGCAAGCAGGGGGAGCGAGTCCTGGGCCCGGTCAGAGATGTCTATTGGATGAGAGTAAGTGGGCCACTGTGGCCAATGAGGAGTTTTGCCTGTATTAGACTGGAGAAGAAAAGTATATAAAGTGTCATTTTTCTGAGCTCTGGGCTCAGACTATTTTGAATGCTACTGCAATCTGAGTCTGTGCACATTAAACCGGCTTGAATCTTTGCCTGACTCCGGGTATTATTTATTGCATGCTTATCAGCTACAACAGCGGTTCCGGGCACGGGCCCCAGCGGCGGACAGAGAAGGATCAGTAGTCCCCGAGACATTGTGGAGCATTGGCCTGGGGGGATGCTGGCATTGTTGCAAAGTGTGGTGGCGGCCGGCTTGTGGTCGCCGTACCAGTATGGTTGTGACAAGGTGGCTGCGTTTCTGGTGGCGCAGGGTTGGCAGGCTGGCAGGGTGCCAGATGGCCTCATTGGTGGTTATATAGCGGAGGCCAGAGGTCGCGGGCTGTCCAGAGCGACGGTGCGTTCGCACTTAGCGGGGGGTTAATTTTTCGCAAGTGCCGTGGGCTGGAACGCTATTTCGGGGGGATTTTTGGCACATCGGCTTCTGCGGGGCTGGGAGCGGGTTCGGCCTCCCTCAGCGGATTCGCGTAGGCCGATTACACATGGGCTGCTGGTGCTTCTCCTGGCAATGTTGCTTCAGCTGGCTGCTTCGCCGTTGGAGGTTTTCTCTTCCGGGCGGTTTTGTCTGGCTTTTTCGGTGAGTTTCGAATTGGGGAGCTGGTGGCGAATTCGGCTGGGGAGGGGGGGGCTTGCAACAGTGCCATGTGCGTTTGGACGGCTGGCCGCTGCGCATCTTTTTGGAGAACTCCAAGACTGCTCAGTGGGGGAGGGGTTTAGGGGTCATATTACGGGAGGTCGCGGGACTTGCTACGTGCCCGGTCCTGGCCGTGAGGTCGTGCTTGAGGGTGCGCCTGAGCGGCCCGGGGTTCTTTTCTGCTTGAGAATGCGCAGGTGTGGACACATTTTCAGGTGGCTGCGGTGCTTCGGCTGGCGCTGCGTTTTTGGGTGAGGACCCCACGTGCTTTGCAACTCACCCCTTTTCGTATTGGTGCGGTACTAGTGCGGGGGGGCCGTTTTTGCTCACGGATGTAATTAGATGTATCGGCAGGTGGCGGTCTCGGGCTTTTCAGGGTTACCTATGACTGTGAAAGGTGGCTTGGATTGGGGGTGGGGGATGCTAATTGTGCATTTGTTTTTCAGATGGGGGTCTCGAGCCTGGTGGTGCCTGGGTGGTTGGGCATTAGTTGGTCCACGGGGCATGTCAGCGCGCTGTCGTTAGGCCTGGAGTCCTGAATTTGCGGATGGATCCTGCAGTGGTGTCGGTCTCATGGCTGGGGCAGCGGGGAATTGGCTGGCTGCAGCTGCTTCCTTTGCTTCGGCACCACCTGAGGGCGTCGGGTCAACCGGCAGTGCTGATTGTGCATTTGTTATGAGAATGTTTCCTGGGACACTTTTATTGTGGTCCGCCATTATCTGCTCCTTAATGACTGGCAGGAGGCTCTGGAGTTTGTTGTCTTGCGGGATACCCGCTGGTCACAGCTTTAGGGGGGGCGGTGCATCGACAGGTCTGTCGCTTGTGCCGGTGGCAGGATCCCGGAGGTTTCCGGGGTCCGGTGCCTCAAGGTACACTTGGGCGGGGGTGGGGTGCCCCTGACCCGGATATACCCTGCCGGCTTTTGCTATGGGCATGGCGAAGTCGGGGAAAGGGCTATGAAACTTGCCGGGGGCAAGTGTAGGGCCGTAGCGGTGGTAGTGCACTTTGCTAAGGCATGGCTGGTGCGGGACTACTCCGCTATGTGGCTGGTTATGGTTTATGTGGTTGGAATATTTGTTAATGGTTAATAATTAATAAAGCTGCGACCAGTTTTGTTCCATGATTGTTGTGTGGTGTTGTTCTTGTGGGATGGGTGTTGGGGGGGGGGGAGGGGGAGGTTGATTGGCAAGGCCCGGAGCACCGGGTACGCTTGCCTCGGTTATTAGGGAGGCCGCGGGCAGGGTCCCGGCGGCTGACAGTAACCGGGCACGCGGCCCGGTGCGGGGACCCTGCGCGCGGCCGCGGGCTGGAGGCTTGTGGCAGGAGGTTTAAAGCCATTGGCTCCCAGCGAATGCAGCCGCGCGGGAGCCAATGGGAAGCGGACGCGGAAGTGCGACTGGGAGGAGGAGCAGATTGCCGGACTCCGCGTGGCAGTTGCGGCGTCGGAGTCCAAAGGGGTGCCAGCTTCCCTCCCGCCCTCCCTTGGGGGTTTTGGCTTAGGGAGGCAAACTGGGGTGTTGCAGCTGGGGGGGGGGGGGCGGGATCCCGGAGGTTTCCGGGGTCCGGTGCCTCAAGGTACACTTGGGCGGGGGTGGGGTGCCCCTGACCCGGATATACCCTGCTGGCTTTTGCTATTTATTTATTTATTTAACAGGTTTTTTTTATACCGCCTTTTCCTTCAATCAAAGTGGTTACAAGACTACATCAGGTTAGACATATCAGACTACAAAGACAAAACAATGCATCCAGTTTTATATCACCTTATCAAAATATCAAAGTGATAAGCAATGGATCTATAGGTAACAGGGAAGGACAAGACTAAATCAGGTTAACATGTAATACAGACATACCTCTAAACGGAAGAACAGCCAAAGGGAGAGACAGACAGAGGAAATTGTAATGAGAACGACTACTCATATTAATAGGTCTTATATACATTTGCTGTTCTTAAAATTTTTGCCACGGACCTACGCCTAAGGGCCACGCCAAAGGGCCCTCTGGCGAGGCCCGCAAGGCGCGGGCGTGCCCCGGCAACGGCTGCTTTTATGCCGTTTAAACAGCTGATCGTTGGTGGAACCGGGGAGGAAGGGGGAGCTCCCGCTCTCACCCCCGTCGACGCTGCTGCTATGGGCATGGCGAAGTCGGGGAAAGGGTTATGAAACTTGCCGGGGGGCAAGTGTAGGGCCGTAGCGGTGGTAGTGCACTTTGCTAAGGCATGGCTGGTGCGGGACTACTCCGCTACGTGGCTGGTTATGGTTTATGTGGTTGGAATATTTGTTAATGGTTAATAATTAATAAAGCTGCGACCAGTTTTGTTCCATGATTGTTGTGTGGTGTTGTTCTTGTGGGATGGGTGTTGGGGGGAGGGGGGAGGGGGAGGTTGGTTGGCAGGGCCCGGAGCACCGGGTACGCTTGCCTCGGTTAACACTTTTGCAAGATTTTTCCCTTGAGTATTTGTCTTTTTATATAAGTTTAAATTCAATGGCAACTTCCACTCAAACTATTTATATGAATCAATTAAAAATTCCATCAGCATCAGAATTCAGATTGGTAGAGATAGGAGACTATCCCTTGAAAAATGTTCTTTCCTTACTATAGAATAAGTTGCCATAGGAATTGTATATTGAAAGATGAAAACTTGGCTGTTATAAAAATACAAATTAATCATTGTTACTAAAATGTTTTCTAGAGTTATTATTGTTGTTGTTAAGTACCATCGAGTCGGTGTCGACTCATGGTGACCCTCTGGATAGCTGATCTAAACCGTGTTCAGTCTTCAGTCAGGCGGTTGTTGATAGAGTGGCACCCATAGCTGCTGCTATTGTTTCAATCCATCTCATTGCCAGCCTTCCTCTTTTACATCGACCTATCTTGCCAAGCATTATGTCTTTCTCCAGGACCAAGCAGGAAGTCAGTCCTCACATATGGGTGACATCGACGTCGATGGAGCCCTTGTGGAGCATTTCCCCAGCTTTCTATGAAAGCCTTTGGGAATACTGCACGCATGCGCGGTCCCCTTCCCACCTAAAGGTGCCATCTTGCTCAGTCTTTCTTTTTCCGAGGAGCCCGTCGGACGTTCGTCCTAGTCACCCGGAGAAAAGTTAGATTTTTCTTACGATTTCATCGTGGTTTTTGTCCGGTTCAACGCCGGTTCCCCTTCCCGCCGGGTTCGGTACACCGGTATCGAGCCTGTCTTTCTTTTTTCGGTTTTTGCCCTTAGTGGCTGGCGTTCGTGCCCTTTTTTCTTTTCCCTGGAAGGTCGGTCTTTTTTCCCCGATGGCTTCCAGTGGTTTCAAAAAGTGTGATCGGTGCAAGAAACTGATGTCTCTCACCGACACACACGACTGCTGCCTTCGGTGCCTTGGTCCCGA
This sequence comes from Ichthyophis bannanicus, assembly GCA_033557465.1. Taxonomy (NCBI): domain Eukaryota; kingdom Metazoa; phylum Chordata; class Amphibia; order Gymnophiona; family Ichthyophiidae; genus Ichthyophis; species Ichthyophis bannanicus. The sequence goes on along the minus strand of CM066050.1, from coordinate 68,005,860 downwards.
TTATGATCCTAAGATCTGTGGGCCCTGTGGAAAAATGTCCACTAAGGCACTGCGAAGTCGACAGCATCAAAAGGAAAGGCTTTTTTCTGATTCGGCCTCTGGCCAGGCCCGGACCTCGTCTAAGGCCTCGACGTCTCGGGAGTCTGACCCCGAGCATCATCGGGGTTCCTCGGACAGGGGGTCCCCCGATCGGGAGCGAAAGAGGAAGAAGCGGTTCGCGAGGACAGCGTCGGAGGAGGTCCCTAGCTCCTCGAGGGCTAGGTCTCGGACCCCTGACCGCCGTCCCAGGCCCTTGGAACAGGAGAAGCCATCCAAAATGCCTCGTGTGGAGCTGGAGTCTGCTGGACATGTAAGTCCTGTTGTCCTCGAGGACTCTCCTCCCAGGGAGCCGCCACCGGGGCCCGAGTCAGTGGCTGCTGAGTCTCCTGAACTTGGACAGGCTGACAGCCTTGAAGTGCAGACTGTCTGCCTTGAAGTGCAGACTGTCTGCCTTCATGGATCAGCAGCGGGTGCTGATGGCCAGCCTTGCTGGTGCATCTGCCCCGACCACCGGGACATCGACATCGAAGTCGACCCCGGAGACCGAGCCGATACTCGAGACCATGAAGGCTCGAGGTTGACCTCGGTCGCGGTCACCCTCGACCTCCCGGTCGGGACCGAGGGTGTCGACGCCAGTGCCTTTGGCGTCGGGGTGGGTGCTGCTGCTCTTCGGACGAGTCCACCTGGGAGACGGAGGACGAGGAGTCCCCCGATACCTTCAGGACTCGGTGCGTCCCGTCGGACTCACCGCAGTCCGAGCCCCGGAGTAGATCCCCCCCCCGGAGGATACCCAGTTCTCGGAGTAGATCCCCCCGGAGGATACCCGGTTCTCGGAGTTCGTTCGGGATATGGCCACAGCGTTGGCGATCCCCGCGGACCCTGAGGAGGAGCCTCGAGTTGAAGAGCTCGAGGCCCTCCAGTATGACTTTCCTCTGAAGGAGGCCTTTACTGTGCCGGTTCCTCCGATGCTGGAATGGCTCCTCTTCCGGATGTGGGAGGCACCGGCCTTGGCGCCGATTTTGAGCAAGCGGGTCAATTCCATTTATCGACTCCGTAAGAGCCCTGGTTTTCAGAAGGCACAGCTACCACACCATTCCATGGTGGTGTAATCGGCCATGCATCGTCTGAAGAGCCAGAAGATGCACTCTGCGGTGTCCCCCGGCCGGGAGGCTCGGAACCTGGATGCGTTTGGTAGAAAGTGCTTCCAGGGCTCGATGCTTGCTTGCCGTGTCCAGTCCTACTAGCTGTACATGGGCATGTACTTGCGGGACCTGGCAAAGGAACTTGCCGGGTTCTCTGCTGGTCTCTCTGTGGAACCTTTGCAGAGGTTCAAGTCCTTGTCTTCGGGGATCCGGGAATGCTCTAAGTTCATGTCCCGAGCAGCCTACGATGGCTTCGAGCTCTCGGCCCGTGTTGCGGCAGCCGGCATCGCGGCTCGACACCAGGCATGGCTGCAGTCATCGGACCTCGAGCCATGGGTGCAAGACAAGTTGGTCGATGTCCCTTGCCGAGGTGAAAACCTTTTTGGCAAGCACATGGCCGAGAAGGCTGCACAGCTCGAGACCGAGCACCTCACGAGGACAAGGCTGTCTAGAAAGACTTCTGCCCCTTCTCATAAAAAGAAGGGCTCGGGTAAGAAGTCCTTTTACCCGAGGAAGGTGACTGCCTACAAACAGTTCCCACCTTACCAGGCCTCCCCAGCTCCCCCACAGGGTCAGCAGGCCAAGGGGCAGAGACATGGGCCCTGTAGGCAGAAGGCCCCTAAGCCTCCGGCTCCTGCTCCCACTCAGCAGGGTGGGGGCTTTTGACTCTCAAGGCATAGCCTCTCCATCTGGGTGTTGTTCTTGACTCTTCTCTCTCTTTCACGGCCCATATTTCCTCTATTGTCCAGCGTTCTTTTCTTTCCCTTAGGCAGCTCCGGGCTGTCCGCCCCTTTCTCTCCTCTTCTGCTCTGGCCACTCTTCTCCTTTCCCTCGTGGTGTCTCGATTAGACTATTGTAACGTTTCCCTGGCTGGACTCCCTCAATCCCAGTTGTCTCGTCTTCAGCGCGTTCAAAACACTGCCATTCGTCTTCTAACCTATGCCTCTCGTTTCGACCATGTCACCCCTCTTCTTCTCCATCACCATTGGTTACCTGTCTCTTTCCGTGTTCACTATAAAATTCTTATCCTTGCGCACAAGGCTATTCGCACTGGCACTCCCTCTTACCTCGCAGATCAGATATGCTTTCGTACCCCACATCGCCTGCTTCGTTCCATCCATACAAATCGGATGTCCCTTCCCTCCCCCTCCCAGGCTCATCTTGTTTCTACCCGCTCCTCTGTTTTCTACTTTCTGGCTCCCAGCCTCTGGAACTCGCTCCCCCCTTGCTCCGCGCAGAAGAATCCTATCAATCCTTCAAATCCCAACTCAAAACTCATCTCTTCAACCTAGCATTTGACCTCCCACCCTCGTCCTCCCCCTCCCTCCCTGCCCCATGATGTTACACTGTAATCTTCTAATTGGTTTGTTCTCTCTCTCTTCTTTTCCTTTTCTTTCCTTTTTCTATTGTTTTTAATTGGCGTTCCTTTTCTTTTCCTTTCCCGCAGCCTATTTTTAAATTGACTAATGTTTTATTGTAAACCGCTCAGGTGCCCATGGTGTTGGGCGGTATAATAAGTTTTATTAAACATAAACATATTAAACATAAACATCTCTGCTGTCCCATCCCTGCACAGGAGGTTGACTAGCCCTGTTTGCCCACAGGTGGCCACCCATTACAGGAGACAATTGGGTCTTAAGCATAGTCCACAAGGGCTACCTGCTTCATTTTCATGAGTTGCCTCCTCCTTACTTCCCAGGAGAGCCTCCAAGGCCTCCTCTTCACACAGACCTCCTCCTGCAGGAGCTTCAGGGTCTGTTGCGAGACAAGGCGGTGGAGCCTGTGCCTCCCCACCTACAAGGTCACGGTTTCTACTCCAGGTACTTCCTCGTACCAAAGAGGACCAGAGGCCTCAGGCCTATTCTCAACCTCCGAAATCTCAACAGGTTCCTAGAGAAGGAGAAGTTCAAGATGCTTACTCTTGGAACACTTCTGCCCTACCTCCAGCAGGGAGATTGGCTATGCTCTTTAGATCTAAAGGATGCATACACTCGCATCCTCATTCATCTAGACCACAGAAAGTACCTCAGGTTCATTGTGGGAGGAAACCATTATCAGTACAGAGTGCTGCCTTTTGGCCTCACCTCTGCTCCCAGGGTCTTTACCAAATGCCTGGCAGTGGTGGCGGCCTACTTGAGAAATCAGGGTATCTTTGTCTTCCCCTATCTGGACGACTGGCTCATCAGGGGTCAGACGTGCCAGGAGGCCAGGCAAGCCACCCTCCGTACTATTTCTCTACTTCAACACCTGGGGTTTCTCATAAACTTTGCAAAGTCCACTTTGCTCCCCTCCCAAAACTTGGAGTTCATAGGGGCAAGGCTAGACTCTCTGCAGGCAAAAGCTTTCTTGCCAGAGGACAGAGCCCAAAGACTGATCAGCTTGGCAACCCAGTTTCTCAGCAGGTCCCTGGTCTCCGCCAGACTCTGCCTGAGGCTTCTCGGCCACATGGCTTCAACAGTACATGTGACTCCCAATGCCCGGCTCCACATGAGGCCTGCACAGTGGTGCCTCAGAACTCAGTGGACACAGGCCACAGGGAGCCTCAGAGACAGAGTAAGGGTGTCCAGACCATTCTTGAACTCCCTGCGATGGTGGCTGCACCCCCCCAACTTACTGCAAGGGGTGCCCTTTCAGATGCCTCGGTTCACAGTGGTGTTGACCACCGATGCCTCCCTGCAGGGCTGGGGTGCACGTTGTCTGGGCAAGTGCACCCAGGGCCTGTGGTCTCCCTGGGAGGCCACGCAGCAAATCAATCTGCTGGAACTACGGGCTATTCGTTTAGCCCTCAGAACTTTCTCTCAAACCCTGGCTCACCAGTCTGTCTTAGTACAAACAGACAATCAGGTAGCCATGTTTTATGTGAACAAACAGGGCGGCACTGGGTCCAGGCTCCTTTGTCAGGAGGCACAGGACCTTTGCTTGTTTGCACTCAAGCGCAACATGTTTCTCAAGGCTGTTTATCTTCCTGGCCAGGAAGATTACCTGGCAGACAGGTTGAGCAGGATTCTGCAGCCCCACGAGTGGCAGCTCCATACCTTAGTGGTTCAGAAGATTTTCCTGAAATGGGGACTTCTATCCATAGATCTGTTTGCCAGTCCCCTGAACAAGCAGCTGCCCAGGTTCTGCTCCAGGCAACCGCATCCTCTGTGGCTAGCAGCAGATGCTTTTCTCATTTCCTGGTCCCAGGGCCTCCTGTATGCGTTTCCTCCCACGCCTCTGGTAGCCCGAACCCTGTTCAAGATTCTACAGGACAAGGCCTCGGTCCTTCTGGTTGCTCCCAGATGGCCAAGGCAGCCTTGGTTCCCACTTCTGCTTCAACTGGCAGTGGACACCCTACTGCCTCTGGGGTTGCAGCCCGAACTTCTCTCTCAGGATCAGGGTTCTCTTCTGCACCCCCAGTCTCAAATCTCTCAATTTGATGGCCTAGAGGCTGCAAGGGTAGTTTTGGCTCCCTGGGGCTTACCTCAGGAAGTTGAGGAGGTCGTCCTGGCCTCTAGGAAGCAGTCCACTAGGAAAACCTATGCCCTGAAATGGAAAAGGTTTTCTATGTGGTGTCAGCTGCGTAAAGAAGATCCTTTCTCCTGTGCTGTACCAGTGGTGCTTCAGTACCTGCTGCACTTATCCAATCAGGGACTTAAATCCAATTCTGTTCGGGTCCACCTCTCAGCTCTAGCAGCTCACCACTCACTGGTGGAAGGACACTCTGTCGGTTCACCCCTTGGTGTCCTGATTCCTCAGAGGTTTGCTCTTGCTCAAGCCTCCTGTCCGTCCTCCAGCCCCTGAGTGGGAGTTGAATGTGGTCTTGCAGCAACTGACTCGCCCACCTTTTGAGCCGATGGCTACTTGTCCTCTCCGCTTCCTGTCCTGGAAGGTACTCTTCCTGGTAGCCCTAACCTCGGCCAGGCGAGTGAGTGAGCTTCAGGCCCTGGTCTGTGACAGGCCTTACACTCGCTTCTATAGGAACAGGGTAGTCCTTAGGACTCATCCAAAGTTCTTCCCAAAGGTTGTCTCCTCTTTCCACCTCAACCAGGAGGTAGTTCTTCCAACATTCTTCCCTAGGCCTCATGCAAGCCAGGCTGAAGCGGTCCTGCACACCCTGGACTGTAGAAGGGCCTTATCCTTCTACCTTGACCGTACGCAGGGGCATAGAAGGGCTACTCAGCTCTTCATATCTTTTTACCCTAATAATTTGGGGTTAGCTGTGTCCAAGCGTACCTTGTCCATCTGGGTGGCTGACTGTATCACCTGGGCTTACAGGCAATGTTCCCTCTAATTTTCTGTAGGCTGTGTGCGCATAAAATATCAGCTGTGTGCAGCTTTTGAAGGAAGGTTAAATTTTTGTGCGCCACATAACGACACTCGGAGTTATATACTTTAAAATTTGACTACATGTCAGAATACAGTATGTACACCACATTGATTTTAATCAAATTAAATGAAAATAGACAATTACTAAATGAAGCAGGACATTTCTAGTAATTACAATCATAACTTTTAAATTTTAAGACGTCTGTGTTGTTTTCTATCAGAATCAGAGCCGTAATTTTTGTGCGCTCTGTTTTAAAGTATGTGCGCTCGCTCCACGAGATGTGTGCGCGCGCACACGCGCACAGCTTAGAGGGAACAGTGCTTACAGGGCGGATGACCTTCCCTTGCAGGGTCGGGTCATGGCCCACTGTGTTAGGGCAATGGCTGCCTCAGTAGCTCATCTCCGCTCTGTACCATTGGCAGACATCTGCAGGGCTGCAACTTGGTCCTCAAGCCAGACTTTTGCGGCCCATTACTGTCTGGAGAGGGAGTCCTGTAGGGACAGTGCTTTTGGCCAGGCAGTACTCCGGAATCTCTTTGAGGTTTAGGCAACTCTTTGATGCTGGGACTAGAGGGAGTTCTCTTGTTCAGCCTGGTTTCCTGGTAGCCCAGAGCTAGGGAGTCACCCATATGTGAGGACAGACTTCCTGCTTGGTCCTGGAGAAAGAGTAGTTACTCACCTGTAACAGGTGTTCTCCAGGAGCAGCAGGAATCAGTCCTCACAACCCTCCCTCCTCCCCTGGGAGTTGCAGTTGTACATAGTTTATTTTTACATTTTTGTGTGCTGTTTTTTAGCTATGTCATCAGACTGAGCAAGATGGCACTTTTAGGCGGGAAGGGGACCACGCTTGCATGCAGTATTCCCAAAGGCTTTTATAGAAAGCTGGGGAAATGCTCCGCAAGGGCTCCATCAACGTCGATGTCACCCATATGTGAGGACTGATTCCTGCTGCTCCTGGAGAACACCTGTTACAGGTGAGTAACTACTCTTTCTCCAACGATCTCTCTCTTTGCATGATGTGTCCAAAGTATGAAAGTCGACATCTTGTCATCTGAGCTTCTAAGGAAAGATTATTGAAAACACCATGGCTTGAACAAGTCAAATCTTTGTATGGAGCGAGACATCTCTCTGCTCTTGAGAATCTTGTCTAGAGCCTTCATAGCCATTCTGCCAAGAGCAATGCGTCATCAGATTTCTTGATTGCTTATCCTTTCATTATTGATTGTTGATCCAAGGGTTAAAGTTGTCAACTATTTTGATTTCTTCTCCATCAATGATGAACTTGTTGATTCTGTCAGTTGTCAGGATCTTTGTCTTTTTATTTTATTATTGTAATTTTGCTTATCTTTTATTGATTGCACATTTTTCTATTTTACTTATTGTAGGCCATTCTGAGCTACTGGTTTGGGCAGGATATAAAAGATTAAATTAAATTAAATTAGAGCATGGCCCAATGCAGGTAAGATACATTTATCAAGTATGAGTATAAATCTGTGCTCTGCCTAAACTTCAACCCTATACACACTCACAGTGAAAATACACACCATCGGGTCCATGGCACATGCTATTTTGAAAGTGACCAACTAAACTCCTCGATAAGCCATTAAAATACCATGATGTATGTGCCTAAACATGTACAGAAATCTAGTAGTGCCTGACAGAATTACCCTCCATATCTGTGGTGAGATAACTATATTATCTTTTTTGTGCGCTTTTTGATATCCTGTTTCTCTGGACTTTTCTACGCTATTACTGTTTCAAGTTTACATTATTCTACAAAACATTAACCACTAGAATCAATTATGGAAAATAACCACCAGAGGCAACTAAGTACAAATGGATATCCCCCTTTTATTAGTAAGTAATTCAACAAAATGTTACATTAATAATGGAGGTTTTCTTTTCAAATAAGCCAAAACAAGACCAATGAAGAACAAACATTTTTTTTTTAAAAGGGAAAGGCCTCCCTCCCCACCTTCCAGCCTAACAAGGTAAACTGGCATAATTCCATGCAAAAACAAACCCACTCTGGGTTTCTCATCTCGGTAAAAAAAAAGCTAAAATAATTGTTAAAAATAAACAATTTTCTTTAGCATCTTTCTCAATATGTTCCAACCTGGAACTTGGGATGGTGGCACCAGATTCCAGACTGACACAGCCAAACATTGGGAGGTGGTAGTGCTCATAAACTAAAGTGCAGGTGTCCCTATAAATGTTACTGAATGCTACACCACAGAAACTTTCCATATGCATAGTTCTATTGTTTTTTTCTTTAATCTTTTCATATACCTGTATTCCAGTCCATATTCTTTTGACAGCATAGCAGCTCAGAACTTCTCACCATGAAATAAACCAAATTTAAACAGGTAACTCTAAGTTAGATGTGAACTAACTTGATTTGGCGAGGGTTCCTTAAAGCTGAGCATATTGTTTGTACCAGCAGCTGTAAAGCAGAATTTCCACACTCATTTTGCATGTACTGATGCTATTGTGTTGCTGCTGCTTTCAGCAGCTGCACAGAGTCTTCTTTAAGACCCACTTGGCTCTACAACTTATTGTCCATAACCCAGCTAGCCAGTAGGCTTTCTGGACATATTTTGAGCATGTGAGTGTCCATCGAAGAAACTCATTTTTTATATAAAGCCAAACCCATTTCATGGCTTATTATACAAATTCAGAGTGACCAGGTGGTCCCAGGTTTGCTTCTTCCCAAAGTATTCTGGGATTCAAAATTCAGGCTTTCTTGCATAAACTGAAATTACTTTAGAAAAGGATAGGATGTACGTATGTTTAAATAAGAAAGTCAACCCAATCTGACACCTCAAGACTTTTCGCTGCTCTTTTCCTTATCATCTGACACATTCTGCTAGAATTATAAATTAAAATTTAAATCATAGTAATTTTTTAAATTTTAATAAGAGAATAATATCATGTTATGTAGACATAAAATTCACAACCAGTTCTTTTTAACGAGATAGTGGATTCCTGAATATTTCAAGTCTGTTTCACTTTTGACAGTTGTTTACTTAAAAAAAAAGATGGAAACGACATAATTCCATAAACTTTTCACTTCCAAAACCAGATTATTTTACCTTTCAGGAAAAACATACAAAGGCTCCCACATTTGGCAGCACACAATTTCAGTGAGCCTCTGATGACAATGCTATGCTCATTTACCACACCAGTCAATATTTGGACTCAGTAAGACATTGATATTGGGGCATGACCAGTCTTCTGCTGTGTAATTTAGGATGCATTCATTTTGGACATGAACACTGTACTGTACTGTGATAAAAAAAAAAACTGAGATACGTAACACATTTGGGCTCCCTCTAAACAATTTTTTAAAATGAGGTTTTGATTAATATATCTCCAGGAACAAGCAGGAATGTAGTCTTCACATATGGGTATCGTTGGTACCGACGGAGCCTGTGCGGGAACGCTCCCCAGCATCCAATAGGAAAGCTTTTGGGAGCATCCCACAGCGCCTGCATGCTGCCTTCCCCAACTGTCCCTCTCCAGTTCTTCGTTTTCCACGGAGCCGACAGGTCGCATATCCTGTCACCGCAGAAAATATTCCCATTTATTCTTTTTTGTGGTCGCGTCTGCCTTCCTTCGACGCTACACCGGTACTGCTGGTTTCTTCTTTCCTGTTCTAAAAAAAAAACCAAAAACTTTCTTCTGGAATTTCTTCCAGCTACTTTTTCCTTCAGGTGCCACGTGCCATTTTGGGCACTAGGCCCAATTTTTCCTCTAACATGGAAAAACCCACTTCGGGTTTTAAAAAGTGTTCTAAGTGTGGCGGTACCATCTCCGTCACCGACACCCATGAGTGGTACCTCAAATGTTTAGGTCTTGACCACTCTATTTCGGAGTGTGTTGCCTGTGGGATGATGTCAAAAAGGGGCCGGCAAAACCGGGCTGCTAAAGATGGCACCCATTTTCCCTCCGATGCAGCGTCTGTGGCATCGATGTCTTCCAGGGCTTCGTCTTCCTCCCATGGATCTCAGGTAACTAAACATAAATCTGGCCGGTCCTCAAAGGATAGATCTCCTTTTGAGTATCGAGATGCCTCTGGTGTTGCCCTTGAGGGACTTGTACCGGCAAAATTGCCCCGGCGGGAGGCTTCAGCTTCCAAAGCATTAACGGGGCTCCAGGATGTTCTCGAGGCCCCAACCTCGGCAGAACTACTGGTGCCATGCTCTGGGGTACCGGCTGCTTCATCCGGTACCGATACCCAAGCATCGGCAGCGTCGATAGACCAGAGATTCTTTCCAGGAAGGTTATGTCATTTTGCCCCCAGATGGGAGCAGATAACAGCAGAAAGTTGGACTCTGTCCATTGTAAGAGAGGGATACAAGCTTCACTTCCTCAGCATGCCCCCTCCTATATTGGTAAGACAGTTCAATTCTCAGACCTCTCTCAACGCCCAGTTAGGTCAAGAGGTCACTTTGCTTCTTGCTCAAGGGGCAATAGAAGAGGTACCCATTCCCCAACAGGGTACAGGGTTCTACTCCCCCTATTTCCTTATCTCAAGGAAAACAGAAGAACACAGACCCATTTTGGACCTCAGAGAATTGAACAAATTCCTGTTCAAAGAGAAGTTCAAAATGATTTCTCTAGGAACTCTCCTGCCCATACCTTCAGAGTCAGGATTGGCTTTGTTCTCTAGATCTCAAGGATGCGTACACTCATGTTCTCATCCATCCAATTCACCAAAAGTTTCTTCGCTTTGTATTTCAAGGGAAGCACTACCAATACAGAGTTCTTCCTTTTGGCCTGGCTTCGGCACCAAGGGTGTTTACAAAATGCATGGCTGTGGTGGCAGCATTTCTTCGCACCCTGGGAATATTCGTCTTCCCTTCCCGTCAGAGCCAGAGGCCAGGATTTCTCTATCTCGCACAATGCGTATCCTTCAGTATTTGGGACTTGTCATAAACTTCCCAAAATCCAACCTAGCTCCCACTCAGTCTCTAGAATTTATAGGAGCTCTGCTGGATATCAGACAGACAAGGGCCTATCTTCCACAGCCCCGCTGCCTTCGCATTGTGCAGTTAGCTTCCCAAGCAGTGCTAAAGCCTCACCTCACTGCTCGGAAAATGTTACAATTGCTAGGTCACATGGCATCCACCGTGCATGTGGTTCCTTATGCTCGCCTCCATATGAGGGCAGCCCAGTGGACTTTATCCATCAATGGACTCAGGCATCAGGTTGCCTGTCAGACAAAATAGCAAACACGGATCGTCTTATTTTGTCCCTCCAATGGTGGAAGTCACCCCAAAACCTTTTGGTGGGGTCCCCTTTCCAACAACCCCCACCCCAAGCCACTCTGACAACAGATGCCTCACAGGTGGGTTGGGGAGCTCACTTGCAAGGCCTCTCTACCCAGGGTACCTGGACTCCACAGGAGACCTATCTACACATCAACCTCCTAGAACTCAGAGCAATCTTCTTTGCTCTTCGAGTATTCCACACCCAGCTCAGCTACAAGACAGTCCTAGTTCAAATGGACAATCAGGTAGCCATGTTTTGTCTGAACAAGCAGGGCGGTACAGGCTCTCTGTCACTCTGCAACGAAGCTTTGCGACTATGGGCCCTTGCCAGAGAGCATCAGATTCATCTCCTTGCGGTGTATCTTCCAGGTATTCAAAACTCTTGGGCAGACAGACTCAGTCGAGTTCTGCTTCCACACGAATGGTCTCTCCATGTAGACAAGGTGGCCAAAATTTTTCAAATTTGGAGAACCCTAGACATAGACCTCTTCGCAAGTCCACTGAATGCCAAACTTCCCTGGTTCTGTTCCAGAATTCCGGCTCAGGGTTGTCAGGCCAGGAATGCTTTCCTCCTCCATTGGGGTCAGGACTTCCTGTATGTCTTTCCACCCATTCCCCTAATTCCCAAAACCCTTTTCAAGCTTCAGAGAGACAGAGGCCATATGATTCTCATAGCTCCACATTGGCCACAGCAAGTGTGGTACCCTCTGCTTCTACATCTCTCTCAAGCTCCATCTCTGGAGTTGGGATCTGCTCCAGATCTCCTGTCTCAGGAGGACGAGTTGCTGTGGCATCCCAATCCCCAGTCTCTGCATCTCAGGGCCTGGTTGCTGAAAGCCTAGAACTTCATGGTCTTAACCTTTCTCAGCAGGTAAAGGATATCCTTTATGCTTCCAGGAAACCTTCCACAAGACGCTCTTATGCTTTCAAGTGGAAAAGGTTTACCATATGGTGCTCACAGAAGGGTCTTGACCCTCTTGCGATACCTCTGGAATCATTACTGGAGTATCTCCTTCTTTTGTCTAATACAGGGCTTAAGACCAATTCAGTGAGAGTTCATTTGAGTGCTATTTGAACTTCTTTCAAGCCTCTGAATGGACAACCTATTTCCTCTCATAGAGAGATTTATGAGAGGCCTTCTTTTAACTAAGCCTCCCATTAAGCCACCACCGGTGGCATGGGACTTAAATCTGGTTCTTGGGTAGTTCATGAAGCCACCTTTTGAACCGTTAGCTACTACCTCTTTGAAATTCCTTTCCTGGAAGGTCATCTTTCTTATTGCAATCACATCAGCACGTCGCATTAGTGAATTGCAAGCATCGGTGGCTGATCCTCCTTATACAAGGTTCCATCATGATAAGGTAGGCCTTAGGACTCATCCACACTTTATGCTAAAGGTGGTGTCACCTTTTCATCTAAACCAAGCGGTTTACCTTCCTGTATTCTTCCCAAGGCCTCGTGCCTCAAATGCAGAAAGGAAGCTTCATACTTTGGATTGTAAAAGAGCTTTAGCTTTTTACTTGCAAAGAACACAGCAACATAGAAAGTCTTCTCAACTTTTTGTTGCTTTTGATCCTAGTCATTTGGGACTTCCGGTCTCCAAGAGAACACTGTCCAACTGGATTGCACAGTGTATTTCTTTTGCCTATGAGAGTAAAAACCTTCCTTTGGAAGGCCATGTCACAGCTCACAATGTGAGGGCCATGGCAGCCTCTATGACTCATCTTCACTCTGTGTCTATCGATGATATCTGTCGAGCAGCTACTTGGGCCTCGGTTCATACCTTCACAGCCCATTACTGCTTAGACAAGGACTCCCGCCAGGATGCCTTGTTTGGTCAGGTTGTTCTTCAACACCTGTTCCATACTTAATCAACTCCTACCCACCATCCCTGGTAGGATGCCAGAGATCCATGGGGGGGGGGGGGGGGAGTGGAGCCCTTTCACAAAGGCACACAACTTCTGGGGTTTCTCCCTGGCATCTGTAGCTAAGGAGTCCCCTTATGTGAAGACTACATTCCTGCTTGTTCCTGGAGATAGCATAGTTACTCACCTGTAACAGGTGATCTCCGGGAACAGCAGGAATTTAGTCTTCACAACCCACCCACCTCCCCTAGGAGTTGTATCTCTCTCTTTCCCTCTCTCAGCTATAAACTCAACTGGAGAGGGACAGTTGGGAAAGGCAGGAAGGCAGCACGTAGGTGCTGTGGGTTGCTCCCAAAAGCTTTCTATTGAACGCTGGGGAGCGTTCTCGCGCAGGCTCCGTCGGTATCGACGATACCCATATGTGAAGACTAAATTCCTGCTGTTCCCGGAGATCACCTGTTACAGGTGAGTAGCTATGCTTTCTACCCTTGCAGCTCTCTAAATGGAAAACGTTTGTGTTCTCTTTGATGTCCCTTATCTTGTACCACCTACAGAGTAATGGAAGATGATACCACAGAGTAAACACTGATCTCCCTTCGTGTACACAAAAATACAATTATTTTTAAAAATCCTAGAAGGCCAGTTTTACTAGCATGTTGAGATTGGAATTGAGACATGGCGACTGAGATGTGCTCAATTCCAGAAGTATTTTACAAAAGGCTCTAATGAATGTGGAGCCTTTTGTAAAATATGCACAAGGTCATGCAGGGGTGCACACGGCTTTGCCGCCGTATATAACTGGAGCAGTCATTGTACAAATCTACACATTGTGAAAACTGACTGTAGCCAACATGGCACTTTCTTGCGGATATGGCTACTTTACAGCTTCCACATGCACGTATTGGTACTCCCACGAGTAACCAGGCCACTTTGCAAATCTACATGTATACTTGCCACCAATTAAGAACTGAGCCCACAATTTTGATTCTGGAAGAGGAAATAAACAGGAGATTAAGAACTCTCTTAATCCCTCATGTACCTTGGCTGAAATGAGCACTTTTGAAAAATTTATCTATGCCTCAGAGCAAATCCCAACATGGAAATTTTTAGGCATATATGTGGATCCCCTCTCACGTGTAGATTTATGGCCCACCAAAGTCACATCCAAACGATTTCTATATGCTGTTGATCTCCATGTGTAAACTGCAACCTTCTAAACTAACCTTTTAAACGCGTGTTCCGATCACCATATGTAAATGTCACTATTTACATGTGATATACGTGTAAAATAAAACCCAAGAGTGTAAGGAAATGGAAAAATTAATCTTTGCCTTAATTATAAGTAGCACTACTATTCATAATCGGCTCCTGGAAAGAACATTGGTATCCCACATTGAAACACCTAACATTCTGCATGCACATAACAGGAGGAAAACCAGGCACACAGAACCCACGGAGGATCTAAAGAAACAGATGTCAGACATTTTGAAGAAGATTTGGCCATTTTTCAGGAACAGTATAATGAGCATTGGTAGTAGAATAGTGTAACTCTTTCAAGAGCACAGAAACAGACCATTTTGCTATACTATGTACACTGAGGAGCTGCTCATAGGTTTGAGGGCAAATGTTCCTGTTCCACAGTAAACAAAGATACAAAATGATGTGACAGCCTTTTGTCCAGCCGCCAGGGCTCGAAGAATCGGGGAGAAACTGCTGCTATATTCTGTTTCTAAATTTGTCTCATGTATTACTTCTGCTGCTTAGAACACACAATCTGATTTACTCCTTTAACTCCTTCCCACTCTATTTTGTTAAAGAGGAAAAGAAAGTAACTCACTTCTAAAATAAGGTACCATTGAAACCCAAAGAAGCCACTTCCCACTAGTAAGTAATGAATGCAGTTTGTTGGATGTTAAGAATTGATATTAAGAGTTCATATTACTGCATGCTTATTATTTGACAAATTTTCCTCTAGCTCAGTTCGTTAACACTAGAATGAAGGAAAGCGACTAGGAATATCAGCCCTCTATCCAATCCTTAAAATGCCTAGAACTGAAGTTTTGCTGGAGTCATTCATGGAAAAAACACATCTAGTCAAAAATGTGAACTCTGGCCTTTGAAAGCTTCTGCCTCAGTAGTCGGTCTATAAGATGGCACCAGTTCCTTTGTCATTTTTGCTGCTATAGATGGTTGTTGTTAAGTGTTCTCAAGTTGATGCCGATTCCTGGTGACCATATAAATATCTTTCCCTATTCCCAAAGTGCGGCCCGAAGTAGATTGCCAGGCCTTTCTTCCTCACAGTAAGTCTCCGGCACTTGCTGCTACTACTTCTATTAGGTATCATTTGTATAGTGCTACAAGGCATATGCAGTGCTGTAGATATAGGTAAAGTCCCTAGCATTCCAAAGTGGTCTCTCATCCGTGTGCTAACCAGGCCCAACCCTGCTTCGCTTCCAAGAGCAGACAAGATCGGGCTCACTCTACCACAGCAAAAATGGATCAGTCCAATAAAAGGGCAGACCCTGCAACTTGTTTATTGACCTTTGTTGCTCCAGATTTATGTGGACTGACATGCTAGCCACACTACCTTTATTCAAGTCTCATCAAAAATAGAGTACCCCCTCCAACCATACTGAGGATTACCCTGTAGGAAAGCCTGTGCTCTTTGCAGACAAGTTTCACTTTGTTCCCCTGTCTCTTTGCTCTGCTCAGCCTATGCCTTGCTTGACCAGACAGGCAATCTCATTATTAGCTATTACAATGAAGCAATTATCACTATCGCACTTGCTGTGAAATTGTTCTCTTTAGTGCCACTAAGAATTAGCTCCAGGGGATTTCATTTGTTCAGTCACCAGCTAATAGCACAAGGTGCTGATGAGTCAGCAACACTTCAATCTCTTTGTGCAAATGCAGATGCGCAGGGTGAGAAATACCTTCATTATCAATGCATAGCATTAAGTATTGTATACAACAAATTGATGGGAATTCTCATATAGGCCAATGAAACTTTATCCAAAGACTGATCAATGGTTTTTCCAGGCTATGCTGGAGATGCTAGTGAACATTTACAAAGAGACATTTTATTGCAATAAATCAAAGAACTATGGTCAATCGTCTTACTGCAGCGAGGCCCTCCATCTTCTCTTTCACAGTTTATGCTATCAGTAAAACGATTCCTGTTGGTAATATAGCGTAGTTACTCACCTGTAACAGGGGTTATCCAGGGACAGCAGGAATCAGTCCTCACATATGAGCGACATTGATGCCGAGGGAGCCCGCGCGGAGCAAATCCCCAGCTTTCAAAGAAAGCCTTTGGGAGTTGCTACCACGCATGTGTGGTCTCCTTCCCGCCCAAGGATGCCATCTTGCTCAGTCAAATGACATAGCTAAAAAGACGGCAAAGGAAATGAGAGAAAACCAAAAATAATTGGACTGCAACTCCAAAGGGAGGAGGGAGGGTTGTGAGGACTGATTCCTGCTGTCCCCGGAGAACACCTGTTACAGGTGAGTAACTATGCTTTCTCCGGGAACAAGCAGGAAGTCAGTCCTCACATATGGGACTCCCCAGCTACAGGCTACCTGAAACTATAGCCCAAAAAAGGCTCCCTCATCGAGAGCCGGAAGCAGCCGCAATGAAACCCTAACCAGGGAAGTAGCACTCCGGTAGCCTGAACACAAAGGGGTCGGAGGGCAGGAGTTGCCTAGACCTCAAACATGTTACGGAGCACAGCCTGGCCGAAGGCACTGTCCCATCGGGACACCCTATCCAGGCAGTAATGAGCCGCGAAGGTCTGACCCGAAGATCAGGTGGCGGCCTGGCAGATATCCGCCAACGGAACAGAGTGCAGATGAGCCACTGATGCCGCCATGGCCATGACACTATGTGTCGCAACACGGCCCTCCAGCGGAAGCCCCACTGCCTCATAAGTCCGGGCAATACAGTCCACCACCCAAGTAGACAACATACGCTTTGTCACCGCCTTCCCCAGTTTACTGGGGTCATAGGAAATGAAAATCTGAGAGGCTTTCCAGTGAGTTTGCGTATGCTGGATGTAGAAGGACAGGGCCCTCTTACAGTCCAGGGAATGGAGGACCGCCTCTGCCCGATCGGCATGCAGCCTGGGAAAAAAGGTAGGAAGAAACCACCTCCTGGTTGAGGTGAAACAAAGAGCCCATCTTCGGAAGGAATTTGGGATGTGTGCGAAGCACCACCCTATTCTTGTAGAACCTGGTATAAGGCCTCTTCACCACGAGAGCCTGGAGCTCACTCTCCAGGCAGAAGTGAGCACAACCAAGAATACCACTTTCCAGGAGAGATTGCGGAGATGGCACATGGCCATAGGCTCAAATGGCGGCCGGGTAAGCTGCCCCAACACTACATTAAGGTCCCATTCGGTTGCTGGAAGGTGGACCGGGGGTTTCAACAGGAGCAGGCGTTTTAGAAACCGTGATACCATCGAGTGAGCAGAGAGGCTTCTCGTCCACGGGAAAGTGGTTCGCTGCTAGGGCACTGAGGTACACTCTGACGGAGTTGGACTTAAGGCCCAACTCAGAAGGGTGGAGAAGGTATTTCAAAACCACAACCACTGGGCAAGAAAAAGGGTCCACCTTTTGCTCAGCACACCAGACAGTCAATTACACCACTTAAAGGTGTATATCCGTCTAGTAGACGTCCTACGTGAAGCCAGCAAGACCTCCTCCACCTCCTCCGGAAGGAGGAGTGGGGCAAGGGTCACCCTCTCAGCAGCCACGCCATCAGGGAAAGGAAGCTGAGGTTGGGATGCAAGAGAGAGCCCCCCTCCTGGGAGAGGAGACATGGAGATGAACCCAGGGGAAGGGGGGGGTGTCTCCACCACTAGCTGCAGGAGAAGCGGGAACCATGGTTGCCGCGGCCACCGTGGGGCTATGAGAATAACCGCAGCTCTGTCTCGAAGGATCTTGAACAGAGTCTGTGCGATCAGAGGCGTTGGGGGAAAAGCATACAGAAGATCCCCTGACCATGAGACTAGGAAGGCATCGGCAGCCACTCTGGAGGGATGTGGCTGCCTCGAGCAGAAAAGGGGAAGCTGGTGATTGTCTGGCCTCATGAACAAGTCCATCACCGGTTTCCCCCAGGCCTGGAAAAGCCTGTTGGCCACCACCCGGTTCAGCTGCCACTCGTGCGGCTGGAGGATCCTACTGAGTCTGTTGGCCAGCTAATTGTCGTGACCTGGCAGGTAAACTGCCTTGAGGAGAATCCCCTGCCGGGTTGCAAAAGAGCACAGGTCCAGGGCCTCCTGACAGAGGGTGCGTGATCCCACACCCCCCTGTTTGTTCACGTAGAACATAGCCACTTCGTTGTCCACTTGGACCAGGACTGACCTGTGGACCAGATCCTGCCTGAAAACCCTCAGGGCGAGGTGGATGGCCCGGAGCTCCAACAAGTTGATCTGTTGGGTACTCTCCTCTGAGGACCACACCCTCTGTGTGCGGAACCCTTGACAATGGGCACCTCAGCCCAGTAAGGAGGCATCTATGGTGAGCACCCTGGAATGGGGAAAGGCCTGAAAAGGCATACCTGCCCTCAAGTGCAGGGGCGAGAGCCACCAGGCAAGGGACTGCACCAGTCGCTTGGTCACTTTGATCCTGTCCTGGAGGTGTCCAATGACCTGGAACCATTGGTCTCTGAGGCACCACTGCGCAGTCCGCATGTTGAGGCGGGCATCTGGAGTGACATGGACCGAGGAGGCCATGTGCTCGAGGAGGCACAGCAGCTGCCTTGCTGGTACTCTCCCTGCAAGGGCTATAAGCCTGTCTGCAGGCAGGAAGGCCATCGACTGCAGGGTATTGAGCCTTGCCCCAATGAAATCTAACTCCTGAGACGGGACAGAGACTGGACTTGGGGTAGCTGATTACAAACCCAAGTCCTGCAGGACTTGGATGGTGTGGGCTGTGGCCTGCTGCACCTCTACGGCTGACATGCCCCTGATGAGCCAATCATTGAAATAGGGGAAGGGGAAGACGAAGATCCCTTGAAGCCTGAGGAAGGCGCCGACCACCACCAGGCAATTTGTGAACACTCTGGGGCCGAAGCAAGGCCAAAGGGAAGCACTCTGTACTGGTAGTGGTTGTCCCCCACCAGAAAGTGCAGGTATTGCCTGTGGCTTGGGTGGATGAGGATGTATGTGTAGGCATCCTTTAGGTCTAAGGAGCATAGCCAGTCTCCCTGGCAGAGGTAGGGCAGCAATATTCCAAGGGACAGCATCTTGAACTTCTCCCTCACCAGGAATTTATTGAGGTTGCACAGGTCGAAGATGGGCCTTAGGCCCCCTGTTCTTTTTTGGGATGACGAAAGACCTGGAGTAGAACCCCTTTCCCTTGAGGTGGTGGGGCACCGTTTCCATGCACGATCCTCGAGAAGACCTGCCAACTCCTTCAGAAGAAGGTCCCAGTGAAGGGGAGACCTTGGAGGCTCTCCTGGGAAGTACTGTGGAGGCACTTGGGCTAGATGGAGAAGGTATCCCTCCCTGACTACTTGCAATGCCCATGAATCAGTGGTGATGGACCTCCACCTGTGGGCATATAAGACTAGCCAAGCCCCTGTGGGCTGCCCCGTCCCTGCTGGGAGAGGGACCATGCTGATGGAGTCAAAAACCCCCACCAGGCTGGGCCGGAGCCCGGGGTTTGGGGGCTTTCTGCTTATGTGGACCATGCCCCTGTCCCTTGGCCTGCTGCCCCTGTGGGGGAGGCCTGGTAAGGCAGGTAGTTTCGGTAAGCAGTTCCCTTCCTAGGTAAAAGGGCTTTTTACCCGAGCCCTTCTTATGAGGAGGGGCAGAGGTCTTCTTAGAGAGCCGTGTCCTCGTCATGAACTCTGTTTCCAGCTCTGTGGCCTTGTCTGTCATGGGTTTACCAAAGAGGTTTCCCCTTGGCATGGGACATCGACCAATTTGTCCTGAACCCACTGATCAAGGTCGGACAACTGCAGCCAAGCCTGGCGACGTGCACCGATGCCCACCATAGCTACTCGAGCCGCTGACTCAAACCCGTCATAGGCCGCCCAAGACATAAACTTGGAGCCTTCACGGACAGCTTTGGACAGGCCCTTGAAGCGCTGCAAGGGTTCCTCGGAGAGACCAGCCGAGAACCTGGCGAGTTCCTTCGCCAGGTCCCTCAGGTACATGCCCATGTACAACTGGTATGCCTGGATTCGACAATTCAGCATCACACCCTGGAAACACTTTCTGCCGAGAGCATCCAGGTTGCGGGCCTCCCGGCCGGGGGGCACCAAGGAATGCATCTTCTGGCTCTTAAGCCGACGCATGGCCGATTCCACAACCATGGAATTGTGCGGCAGCTGCGACTTCTGGAATCCAGGGCTCTGACGGACTCGATACATCGAGTTCAGCTGTTTACTGATCACCGGCGTCGATGCCGGTGTCTCCCACATGTGGAGCATGAGTTGTTCCAGGATCGGAGGAATGGGTACCGTGAGGGTCTCCCGAGGAGGAGCCTCATACTGGAGGATCT
This sequence comes from Ichthyophis bannanicus, assembly GCA_033557465.1. Classification (NCBI taxonomy): domain Eukaryota; kingdom Metazoa; phylum Chordata; class Amphibia; order Gymnophiona; family Ichthyophiidae; genus Ichthyophis; species Ichthyophis bannanicus. Next base: position 67,985,726 of record CM066050.1, on the reverse strand, counting down.
CGAGCTCATCGGCTCGTGGCTCCTCCGTGGGGAAAGCCAATGCCTTGGACATATCCTGCACGAAGTCCAGGAAACCCATATCCTCCGGTGGGGACCTAATCTGAGGGAACGTCCCAATGCCTCTGGGTATCCGGGGACTCTTCATCCTCCATCTCCCAGGCCAAGGAGGACTTGAGAGGCTCCTCAGGCCTCGAGGACCTGGGCATCATCTGCCCCGACACCGAATGACTCGGCGGCAATGACCTTGGTCCCAAACGGGGAGCCGAGAGTGACCTCGGCTGAGGACTGACTCGAGTCCAAAAGGTCTCAAGGATCGGCTCGGGCTCCGGTGTCGACTTTGATGTTGAGGGTCCAGTGGTCAGGGTGGAGGAGCTGGACATGCTGGACATCAGCGCCCACTGCTGCTCGATGAAGGTAGTAAAACTACGCTCCAAAGCCGCCATCCTGGACACAAGTTCTGGAGGCTCTGCAGCTACCGGCTCGGGTGCCGACATGGTCGGACCCGATGCCGGTTCCCCGGGAGGGGCGTCTATGACCAAACCAGTTGGTACTTGCCCCTGCTGGTCCGGTTCTTGTTGAGGGACTTTGGCTGGGCGCTCCTTTTCCGACGATCCCAGCAGACGCTCGGGGCTTCGTGATCGGTCCCACGAGGAACCTGGTCGTTCGGAGCCATCCAGAGACACCGCCTTCGAGGACTTCTTCTTCCTCTTGTGCTCCTGCGAGGGAGAGCCCTTTCTGAGGAGCCCCGATGATGCTTGGGCTCAGAGTGATCCCTCCGAGACGTCGAGGCCTCAGATGAGGTCCTGGCTCTCGGAGGCATGGGGGATTCCGGAAAAATCTTGTCATGCTGCTGCTGGCGGCTCCGCAAGGCCTTGGATGACATTTTCTTTTGCATAGAGGACAGACCGCCGGGTTGTGGTTCAGACCAAGGCACTGGAGACAGCAGTCATGCGTATTGGAGAGGGACATTGTTTTTCCACACCGATCGCATTTTTTAAACCTGCTGGTGGCCATCAGGGGAAAAAGGACCCCGGCTAGGTCGAAGACCTTACCAGTCAGCGAGGAAAAAAGGGCACGACGCGCAAGGTAAAAACTAAGAAAAAACAGGACCGACCCGATACTGGGGTACCGAGGCCGGAAGGATACCAGTGTTGACCTGTCGCCGAAAGACACAGAAAAATCAACTTTTTCCGGAACACAAGGGACAATCGTCCGATGGGCTCCACGGAAAAAAGGAAACTGAGCAAGATGGAACCCTTGGGCGGGAAGGAGACCACGCATGTGTGGTAGCAACTCCCAAAGGCTTTCTTTGAAAGCTGGGGATTTGCTGAACAAACAAAAAATGTTTTTGAGGAAGGTGTGCCTAACACTATTATAATATACATGACTCAAGGTGTATGTATACTTACATTGTAATAATGTACTGAATTATTGTTTAATTTTAATTTATAGTAAGCTGCTTCACAACTAAATTAGAACAAAATTGAATAAATTCAGCAGTGGGTATGGCAGCAGTTAACATGACCTGATATAAAACAGCAACAACTTGGAGTGTGTATGTATATATATATATATATATATATATATATATGGAGTCATCATTATTTACTGTGAATAATGTAATGAAAATATATAGCAGCTCTGGCTGAGGACAGTTATTAAAATTAGTTGTTCCCTACAGCATCCATTCAGGGACACATTTACATTTGATCCAAATTATTCTTTTCTTTATAATATAGTTGAGAAAATTAAGCATTGTGATTTCTTAAATTGCATTATGTGACTTTGCATTCATCTCCATCAATGCAGAACACATTCTATAGCGAACAACAGCAAGGGAGCTTTAATAATGCTTGATGACATCACAATGCATTCTACCCTCAATGAAGTTTTGGATTGATGAAGGAACAATAAGTACAAAAAAGGAGAAAAACGGGACACTTTAAATTAAAAAAGTAAAAATGTCTATTTCTTTTATTTTATTCTTTATAAGTCTAATAACATGGAGATAGTTGGGAGGGGGTTTAGTTTTCAGACAATCTTGAGTAGAGAATTACTTTATTTCTAACTTTAGACTAGATGTACTAAGCATTTTCCTATAGTTGCAATGGAGAAAACACTTACAAGGTAATTCTGTAAGTAGCACCTAGATTTACATGTGTTAATGGCACAGATTTTACTTTATAGAATACTAATATAAGTGGCCACAGATGCACATAAATATTGTCATGGTGACTTACACTAGCTCTATAGCAGGCGTAAATGACTGCGTGTATCTTACATGTGTGGGGCCTATTATGTGAAATATGTGTTCTGCCTATGCCCCGCCCACACTGAAAGTACATGCTATGGGTTCATGGTGTGTACTTTCAGAATACTAGATTCCTCGTGTACATGATCTGAATACCTTACTTTCCATGCAGAAACTTTCACAGAAATAGTGGCCCCTTACAGAATTACCTTCCACATGCATCTGGCCTATAGACAATACCTATAAATTTTTATTTATTTTATTTAGACAGATTTGTATACTACCTTATCCTGCAATAAAAGTGGTTACATCACATTGGAGGGTTACATTTAACATGAGGGTATTTAAATTGTGTTGATGTTTCCAGTAGTGCTGTGCGATGCTATCCAGAAAATCTGGGTTGGATTCCAGGGCCAGGATTCAGCTCCCTGAGTCATAGAGTGCAAGCAATGCCTAGTGGCCAGAGTCAGGGTTCATGTTGCCACATTCCAGAGGATGCCAAACTCTGTGGTGCCTATCCAAGGACAGTTACTGCAATAACCGGGCTAAATGAATTTGGAGATAAAAAAATGGGAAAATAATCCCTGGGTAGTTTGAATAAAGTCTCATGGTGCGGGATCCCATTTCCAGTTCCAACTGAACTAGAAATCTCAAGCGAAGGAAACTGCTCAGCCAAACATTTTTAAAATAAAGCTAGTGTGAAGACAGATGTTTGGTGTCTTCAGTCTCCTTGGAGTGTAGAGTCTTGTCTGCATCTTGTAATCGCTTCTTACATCCTTCCTGGGATTTCCTGTTGCACCGAGTGGATAACTTGGTGCAAGTGGGTGTCCTCTGTAGGTCTATGTCTTTTCTTGTATAGTCACATAGTATCCTAGAGTTTGAATGGCTGGAGAGAGAGAGGAAGAGTGTGCGTGTGTGGCATGCAAGGGCTGGCTATATACGCTACAAGTGGCATGAGCAGGGTGAGAATGATCAAATGTGCAGCAAGTACTGGAGAGTACAAAGAGCATTGTGCAAAGTCACTGAAGATATTCTAGTATTTTCAGTTAGCAAACTGCTAGTGTGTAACTGAGGAAGTATATCAAGATTTCTAAAATGGACACGTTATGCTATGTGGGCTCCAGTCAGGCAGATTTGTCAGCTTAAAGCAGCTGCCCTAACTAGACGCTTGGGAAGAAAGACTTGCCAAACAAATGAGAAATGAAAGAAAAATACCACTTGAAAGCAATTATTTCCTTATTTTGGGCCTGGCAGTTTCCTCCCGCTCCTTTATTTGTTTAACAGGTTTTATAGATCGCTTTATCATTTCAGTCAAAGCGGTTTACATTATAACTTCAACTAGGTAATGCACATTAAAAAGGTACATTGATAAGCTGGATTTTTCTGAGGCAATGGAGGGTTATGTGACTTGCCCAAGGCCACAAGGAGTGCTAGTGGGAATCGAATCTTGGTTTCTTGCCATCTCAATTGGAACCAGCATCTACTGGGCTATGGGTGCCAAAAACCTTCATTTGCAACTACCTGGGTTTGTTCTCATAGACTTCTATCACCTTTTCAGCTCAGCCCAACCATCACAAATCTCCTTGGCGAAGTGTTACCTGTGGAAGTTGACTAATGTGGATCCCGGGTATTGACTCAACATCATCCTTGAACAATAACACACAGACTTGCGCCCCCCACCCCTCCCCAGGGCTCTGAATCCTTCACAGTACTCTTACCACTGGCCAGTCACTTGGCTGATCCTAGAGGCAGGATTCAAGCCTGGAAATCAAACACAGGCCTTCTGCATCGCAGTATGCAATGCCGCCACTGATCCTGTCAGTCAGAGAGTGATTTGTTTTTACATATTTAGCTATTCAGAATTTCCATTCTTCAAGGTTTTTTAACCAAGCTGGAACTATGGTTTAACCACTTCTGTCTGTGCCATTTCCAACTGCTGTGAGCTTTATTTATTTTTTTTTAAGCAATTTGAAATAAATATTGCTGGGCTATGCCCTTAGAAAATGGCATTCTCAGGCTTACAGAAGTTTTTTTTTCCAGCTTTGTGTTGAGAGACATATCAAGAAACAGCCTAATGAAAAATGAAAAACTCCAGAGACAACAGAGTGCTTCGAAGTATTTAAAAAAATATATGCTCTCATCAAAAATGTTATTAATTTTAGTCAGACTGAAATTATTTCCAATCTTCTGAATTTATCAGCTGTAGTTTGGCTAGCAGCCCTTGTAATTACCCTGAACTTTAACATACAGCAGCTGCACTGGCTCCCAATGATGGCCAGAACAAAATTTAAAACAATCCTGATCATCTTTAAAACTATTCACCAACTCTCGGCAGATGCACTCCAAGACATCATAACAAGGGATATCAGCAATAGACCAAGAACCACCAATAATGACAACATGATCGGCACACCTGCAGGATATCACAAGACCAAATAAACAACTTCAAGAAGAGCTCCTTCACTACTAGCGTCCACACTTTGGAACTCCCTCCCAATGAGCCTGAGGGCATTAAACGACATTACAGACTTCCGCAAGGCCCTTACAACCCTGCTATTTACAGAAGCTTATGAGCAGACAGACAACAGTCTCGACCCGAACAGTAATGCAACTACCTCCGTCAACTCAATACCCACTCACCCCAGCTAGACATACAAGTTCAACTCGGTACCCACTCATCCCAACTAGACATACCAGTTCATTGTATAATGTTGTTAAGAATCCTCATGCTAAATGTAACCCCAATCGTGTTGTCTAAATGTTGTTAAGTACCCTCGTGTTAAATGTAACCCTCCAATTGTGATGTGACCACTTTGATTGAAGGATAAGGTGGTATACAAATCTATCTAAATAAATAAATAAAATCACCCGCATCATTGTATCACCATCTCAATGACTCTATTCTTGTTCAAGTGCAATCTGAAGAAGAGATGACTGGAACAGAATGAAGGATCTGTGTAGCCTTAGAAAGTATGTGGGGATGCCTGGGGGCTTTCCTATGAGCCAAATTCAAAGTGAAATATTCAGCAGCATGGGCTGTTGAAAGACCAATCTAATTAGCCTGCTAGGGTACTTGTGCAACATTTAACTTGCATATTTCTATTTGAATTAGACCCACACAGGGCTGGACCCATTGTTTGTTCAAGGTGTTGGCACCCTAGGCACAAGGATAAGTCTTATGTCCCTCCTGGCTGTCAGAATCTAGTGTTTAGCTTAGAGTGTTCTACTTTTTGCTATCCCCCAGAAGCTGCTGCACTAGGTGGCTGCCTAGTGGTTGGATCAGCCCTGGGCACACAGACGTTCTTCCCTTTGGCACAAATCAGAAAGCAAAACATGGGAGGAAATCGCTTAACTGAGTAGGATGTAGAATGAGAACAAGTACATAAGATCATCTTCTGTTATTAGTTGTACTCCATAAGAAGCAGCACCGACCAATGACCTTATTTTAAAGCGCTTACTAGTCTTACATTTCGGTGCTTCATGTGTTGTCAGAGAACGTAAGAATTCAGTCATTCAAGCAATTTGGTTGGCCAAAGCATTGTGACATCATAGAATGGCAGCAACCAGTAGATGCAGCCAAGCAGCAGCATAATACAAGGGAGAGATATCATACGTAAGGTGTGAAAATGACGCACTGTACTTTCTGGTCAGTAAGGAGGGTAATTTATAACAGGGCACCTAGGATAAGAGGGTGAGCAGGCACTTATTTTAAGCCTGTTTTATAAAAAAAACTAGATTAAGTGGCAGAGATTTACACCTGCTGTACGTGTGTACATTAGTATGCCCTACAAATTCCACCCAGGCTATGCCTACTGCTTTAATTATGCACCATTATGTACTTTTGCAATGGTCAGAATTTTATCACAGGCCTTTTGCAGACTCAAGGGTGCAGGGGAGGAATATGTAGAAGCTGATAAGGATAAAGCGGAATTGCTTAACAAATGAAGAACCAGGAGCAAGACCTCAGAAAACACTCACAAATAGGAACAGAAGTGAGGGACATCTTGAACAATTTTCAGAAGACTGTGTTCGTGAGAAACTAGCTCAACTTAAAGTAGACAAAGCGATGGGACCGGATGGGATACACCCTAGAATACTGAGGGAACTTGGGGACGTTCTAGCAGCTCCACTGACTGACCTTTTCAATGCCTCGGAGTCGGGAGTGGTGCCAAAGGACTGGAGAGAGGCTCATGTGATGCCTTTACACAAAAGCGGAAGTAAGGATGTGGTTGAAAACTACAGGCCGGTTAGTTTAACTTCAGTGGTGAGTAAATTATTGGAAACGCTGCTGAAAGAGAAAATAGTGAGGTCTCTGGAGTCCAGCGGATTACAGGATCTGAGGCAGCATGGATTCACCAGAGGCAGGTCTTGTCGGACAAATCTGATTGACTTCTTTGACTGGATGACCAGGGAGTTGGACCGAGGGAGAGCCCTAGATGTGGTGTATTTAGATTTCAGTAAAGCCTTTGACACTGTTCCTCACAGGTGACTTATAAACAAACTGAGCACTCTAGGGATGGACCCTAAAGTTACTGCTTGGGTAAGAAATTGGTTGGGTGGGAGGCAACAAAGAGTACAAGTAAATGGAGCTCACTCTGAGGAGAAGGATGTTACCAGTGGTGTGCCCCAGGGATCTGCCCTTGGTCCGATTCTTTTTAACATCTTTGTTAGTGATATGGCGGAAAGGCTGTCAGGTAAGGTTTGCCTCTTTGCGGATGACACCAAAATCTGCAATAGAGTAGACACCCAGGAAGGTGTAGATAAACATGAGGAGGGATCTAGCTATGCTTGAAGAATGGTCTAGAATTTGGCAGCTGGGATTTAATGTAAAAAAAATGTAAGGTCATGCATTTGGGCTGCAGCAGTCCAAGGGAGCAATATAGTATAGGGGGTGAAGTACTTTTGTCCACTAAAGAAGAGCGGGACCTAGGCGTGGTTGTGTCTGATGATCTTAAAGTAGCTAAACAGGTAGAAAAGGCGACGGCAAAAACTAAAAGGATGCTTGGGTGCATACGGAGAGGAATGGCTAGCAGAAAAAAGGAGGTGATAATGCCTCTGTATAAGTCTTTGGTGTGACTTCATTTGGAGTATAGTGTGCAATTCTGGAGACCGCACCTTCAAAAGGATGTGAACAGGATGGAGTCGGTGCAGAGGGTGGCTACTAAAATGATTAGTGGTCTTCATTATAAAGCATATGAGGACAGACTGAAGGATCTTAATATGTACACCTTAGAGGAAAGGCGGTATAGAGGTGATATGATTGAGATGTTTAAATACCTCCGTGGCATAAATGTTCAGGGAGAGAGCCTCTTTCAATTGAAAGCAAGTTCTGCTACAAGGGGACATGGGATGAGGGTGAAGGGAGATAGATTCAGGAGTGATATGCGGAAATATTTCTTTACGGAAAGAGTAGTGGATCCGTGGAAAAGTCTCCCAGTGGAGGTGGTAGAGATGAGGACAGTAACTGAATTCAAAAAAGCATGGGACAAAGACAGAGGATCTCTATAGTTAAAAAGGGGACTGTTTTAGTTGTTGATAGTGAGAATCAAACCCTGGTTTCCTGGTTACCAAGCCAGTGCTCTAACCACTAAGCTACTAAAATAGGAGCAAAATAGGTGTTTTCCAGCCCCCTTAACTAGAGGACCCTGTTATAAAATTGCTGTCATAGGGGGCACGTTTTAAACCATGTAAGAGTATTTATGAATGAAGCCTCCCCATGGAATTCGCCTTTGCAAATGCAGGACTGGCCAGTGCCGCAGGTATGGTGCAAATTTTGCGGCAGGTGCATAGTCTACGCCGTGAATGACATGTGGAGATTTCAAAATGAAATCCCCGCCCCTTTTTTACTCAGCCTCATCTGCTCTGACTTAGTCCATTTTTGGCCTGAGTCAAAACAACCACACTGGGAAACAGCTTGGGTGCATTTAACCCATGGGGTGGGGGGCAATTTTTAGCCCTAGAATTTACTTGGTTAATTGTTTAGTTATTCAGGAAAAATCCTTTGAAAGTTGTCCTCTTCATAACCTCTATGGAAGCAAAACGTAGAGGTAGATCTATCTGGACATTTCCCTCTATCAGCACTGCTAAAAGTGCAGTGCACATATTCTTAGGGGTATGTTTACTAAGCAGCAGTAGCGGCTTCCGTGCGATATCAGAGCCGCGGCCCCATTGAATTCAGGCCGCTGCTTAATAAACATATTCCTTAGTCACATTTCTGAGGGTGTATTTAGGGTGTTTTAAAGGGCTTTCCTGGCCCTATGTTGGAGCTGTGCCAGTGCTGCCTGATTTTTGGGCCTCTTGCACAGGTAGGGTAATAGAGGTGACAACAGCAGTGGTAGAGAGAAGGGAAGAGGGGGAAAGTGCTGCCACCCTAGGCAGATGCCTAGTATGTCCAGCAGTAAGGGCAGCCCTGTGGTTCAAGGGAAAAAGAAATGAAAGTGTATGCTGTCAAGTAAATGCTAACCCCTGGGGTTTCTTGGAACGGTGTGACCAGAAATAGATGGCTAGGCTTTTCTTTTGCACAATAAATCTACAGTACCTGGTATTCCAAGGTAGTCGCCCATTCAAGTTCTAGCCAGGCCTGACCCTGCTTAGCTTCTGAGATCAGGCTTATTTAGGGCAGCGAAGCCCGTAGTTCATGTAGACTACAGGTGCTCTTTTCGATGAAACCATCTCTACTAAACGCAGCTGCAAATAGCTGTGGGTAAAATTAGGAAAATAGTTAAGAAAAAACTAAAAGGAGCAGTTGCAAAGGTTAAAGACTTACATCAAGCTTGGGTGTTGTTGAAAAATACTATCTTGGAAGCCCATACCAGCTATATTCCATGCTTTAAAAAAAGTGGACGGAAGTCCAAAAAACTGCCAGCATGGTTTAAAGGTGAGGTCAGAGAGACTGTTGTTGCCAAAAAAGCATCTTTCAGGAAATGGAAAAAAGAGCCAAACGATGAAACCTGGAAACAGCACAAGCACTGGCAAGTCAAATGCAAAGCATTGATAAGGCAGGCAAAGGGAGAATTTGAGAAGAAGTTTGCTGCGGAAGCAAAAACCTGAAATAAAGACTTTTTCAAGTACATTTGTAGCAAAAAACCTGAGAGAGTGTCAGTTGGTCCATTAAATGATAAAGGGGTTAAAGGGGCACTAAGAGGCGACAAGGCGATAGCGGAGAGGCTGAATGAATTCTTGGCTTCGGTCTTTACTGAGGAAGATGTAGGGATGTTACCCATGGCTGAAGTGGTATTTAAAGGTGCGGAAGAATTGAAGGAAATATCGATACATCGGGAAGATGTATTACAACTATTAGATAAACTGAAGAGTAGCAAATCACCTGGGCCGGATGGTATACATCCAAGGGTGTTGAAAGAACTGAAATATGAGATTGCAGACCTGCTATTAGTAATCTGTGAACTATCATTAAATCATCTCTAATACCTGAAGATTGGAGGATCGCCAATGTAACACCAATTTTTAAAAAGGGTTCCAGGGGTGATCCGGGAAACTACAGACCGGTGAGCCTGACGTCAGTACCGGGAAAAATGGTAGAAACCATCATAAAGAATAAAATTACTCAGCATGTAGATAGTCATGGCCTAATGGGAGACAGCCAACATGGCTTTAGACAAGGAAGATCTTGTCTTACTAATCTGTTATGTTTTTTTGAAGGTGTGAATAAACAGGTGGAGAAAGGTGAGTCGGTTGATATAGTGTATCTGGACTTTCAGAAAGCCTTTGACAAGGGCCCTCAGCAGAGACTTTTGGCAAAACTAAAGGAGGAGGCAGTGTACTACTGTGGATCAGGAACTGGTTAAAAGATAGAAAGCAGAGGGTTGAGCTAAATGGCAAATTTTCCTAATGGAGAAAGGTGAATAGTGGTGTACCCCAGGGATCTGTGCTGGGTCCGCTGCTTTTTGACATATTCATAAATGACCTAGACAGTGGAATAACGAGTGAGGTTATCAAATTTGCAGATGACACAAAACTATTTAAAGTTGTAAAAACCCAAGAGGATTGTGGAAAATTGCAAGAGGATCTTGATAAATTGGAAGACTGGGCATCAAAATGGCAGATGAAATTTAATGTGGACAAGTGCAAAGTTATGCACCTAGGGAAGAACAACCCAAACTATGGTTACAAGATGCAAGGTTCCACATTAGGAACCACCACCCAGGAAAAAGATTTAGGCGTCATTGTGGATAACATGTTAAAACCCGCGGCCCAGTGTGCAGCGGCGGCCAAGAGAGCAAATAGAATGCTAGGTATCATAAGGAAAGGAATGGAAAATAAAACAAAAGATATTATAATGCCTCTATATCGTTCCATGGTGAGACCGCACCTTGAATATTGTGTGCAATTCTGGTCGCCATATCTTAAAAAGGATATAGCGATATTTAGAAAAGGTTCAGAGAAGAGCCACCAAAATGGTAAAGGGGATGGAAGGATACTCCCATGAAGAAAGGCTAAAAAGGTTAGGGCTCTTTAACCTGGAAAAGAGACGGCTGAGGGGAGATATGATAGAAGTCTATAAATTAATGAACGGAGTGGAACGGGTAAACGTAGATCGATTGTTTACGTTATCAGAATATAGAAAGACTAGGGGACATGCAATGAAGCTACAGGGTAAACTATTTAAGACTAATAAAAGAAAATATTTTTTCACTCAATGTGTAATCAAACTCTGGAATTTGTTACCGGAGGATGTAGTAAAGGCTGTTAGTGTAGCTGGGTTTAAAAAAGGTTTGGACAAGTTCCTGGAGGAAAGGTCCATAAACCATTATTAAGAAGGGACCCAGGTTAATCAAGACCCAGTACAAGCATTGTGGAACCTGTGTCTTTTGGGGAAACTGCTAGGTACGTATGACCTAGATTGGCCACTGTTGGAAACAGGATACTGGGCTTGATGGACCTTGGTCTGACCCAGTATGGCATATCTTATGTTCTTACCGTGTAACTGTGGCAAGTTTCAAAGTGAGATTGCGCACGCACTTTCCTTTTCAAAATTGGTGCAAAGTCAGTAAATAGCGAGTACCTGTGGATTTTGACCTGCCATGCCATAGGGATAGATTTAAAGTTAATGCATGTTAAAGTGAGTTATGTGCTTAGGAGGTCATTCACAACCACGAATAACGGGGATGTATGTTCAGCCAGGACGTACATCCCTGCTATCTGTGGAAATGGCTGTGCTGCTCCAAAGATTCCCTGTATGTACAGCTGTGTTGTATGGGGAGCCTTAGACAGGGGCAAGCGGAGGGCGAAGCGGGGGCGGGTCATCACCCCGGACATACAGGGCCAATTCTGAGGTCGGCCCTGTAAGCCGGGTATGCCCATTTGATGGGGGGACTTATTCCACCTCAGAGGAGGAATAAGTTCACCTGGATGTGACATTTCGGTGTCAGTCGATGGAGAAAAAGGAAAGCAGGGACACAGGAAGATCCCTGCAGCCCGACCCTGGCCATGGGAGGCCAGATCGGGGGTCCGGCTGCGGGGAAAGAAGTTTTTTGGTGGCAGCTGGGGATTGCGGCTCCGGGACTCCATGGCACAGTGGCTTCATTCAGGAGCTTGGCTGAGTTAGCCGGGTAAGTGGCTGGACATCCGGGGTGCCTGATTCAGGGCATGTCACAGATGTGCAGCCACTATGCTGTGATTCTGCTCCCGCAGGGACGTCTAGTCCCCATGGAAGTAGAATCGGGTGCATCTCCCGGCCATCCAGACGTCCCGGAGATGCACATCTCAGTATGTGCCTCCATGTAAATAGGGCACAATGCTAATACATGGGGCTGGTGATAAGTAACATGCAATAAAATGCATCATGCACATTGGTAAAGCTAGCCCATAGTTTGAATTGTTCCCCAGTAATCCTTAGATCATAACTATTTAGATATTAATGCACGTATATATTTCTTAAAACGGTTTTGGAATATGAATGTCACAGGATCTGAGAACTAATTTTTGGTTGACTTCATATAAGAATATGTAGTGTTCAAGTGAATTGTTCATTAAGTAAAGCTTTAGGAAATTTGTAGGGAGTCCTTCAATTGCAGTATGAGATTCATAACAAAACAATGACCAAGCAAGTAATACACAGACAGAAGCGATTTGACCTTACGTGTGTCTATGTAATGCGCTGATACTACGCTGCGTTATTTGCAAAATACTTTTGTAGTTAAGAGAGCACCACAATAAAGATGCCACCGCTTCTCTGTAAAGCGTTTCTACCTTTGAAATCATGCTTCCATTCTTCATATTGAGGTTGTGTTGTGGATTTTATACATCTGTTGGCTAAATACAGTAAGATATCTAGTTATGACTGCTGAGTTTATTGTATCTGCTCTTCCTCTGTCTTTCTTCCACTGCCAACTCTAGACGTCGATCTTTTCATCTTGCTGCCCATTATGCCTGGAACAAACTTCCCGAATCTATATGTCAGGTCTCTTCTCTCCCCCTTTTCAAATCCATGCTAAAAGCTCACCTCTTTGAGGCTGCTTTTGGATTCTAATTCCCTTGTTCTCCGTGTCTCTCCTTTCCCTATTTGAACCCTTTATTTCTCTTATATTGTACGGTCTGTCTTGATTAGATTATAAGCTCTAATGAGCAGGGCCCGTCTTCTATATGTTCTTGTTCAGCACTGCATACACTTTGTAGCACTATATAAATGATTAATAATAATAGTAGTAGTAGTATCAGGTTTTGCTTAAAACCAGGGCACCTTAAATTAAAGCTTCACTAACACTCAATGTTAATTTAACTCCACTTCTCCAGAGCAGCTGTAGATGGAGGACTGGATTGGATAGAGTCTGTGCATATCACTCATTACCTAGTTGTTAAGTTTATTGAAGGACTTGCTTGACCATATTTCAAGGGTACACATCAAAGCAGTTTACAAAAAAATTAAAGAGGGAGAGGAAAATAAGAGAGAGACAGAGGGAAGGGCAGGGTTAGATAAAGTCTGTGATCCCAGAGAAGCCATCTTAATTGAATATTTTATGCTTCCTTTTTCCAGATTTCTATTAGAGAGAAAAAGGGATGTCTGCAAAAAACCCCTCTTTTCTATAACTCCATTGCCAGTGTTGGAAGCCCACCTGGCTGGGGAGTCAGCTGATGAAATGAATGCATACATTCATCTGGCCTGGGGCTAGCAGGTTAAGTGCTCACGCTATGCTACAAAGCACAGAACTGTCTCATACTAATTCACGAGTTTACACTGTCTCTTTTAGTTCATGCTGCTTAAAAGTAATGATGGCAAGATGAGCAAATCATGGAACACTAGTCAACTTTCTTTCTCCTGGGCCTTGTATTTTTCCTTATGCCGTTACTTAGTTGGACAATGCCTCCATCTTTCTACCTTTAAGTTTCTAAAACAAACTTAGCTCTAAAGCCTCTTGATCCATCATAGAACCCTTTGGCCATGAGTGCAAAGGGTTCAGCTGAGTATAGCTCGCCTCTCTCTGATACAGGGATGGGGGAATTTCATACCTTCTGATAAGCACTGATGGAGATGTCCCAAACATAGGCTTCTATTTTGCAGGACGTAGAATAAATGATTGGTTTCAACAACCACAGACCAATCGATAGCAGCCCAGATTCTTGAAGGGGTGTATAAATGACTAATTGTTGACACTGCTACTGAATCTGTCCACCTTGGGAAAATTTCAAGGGTTTGAATAAGACATGCTAATACTGAAATATTTTTGAGGAAAAAAGAGGTTGTCATTGAAAGAGCAGCACCATACTACTTGCACCCTCAGTAAAATCGAAATCATGTCTGTTGGTCAGATTCAGGACATGTGCACCATTTGGCTTAATGTAAAAATAAACAGTGACTTGTACTTACGTCTTTTCGGGTACAAATGCTGATATAAACAAAATAAAAATAATAAATACTTAGCTATTTCATAGGTTAAATTTCCTTGAGTAGCCCTAATAAAACCCTCTGTTCTTAGAAGGGCCAGAAAGATAGGCAAGTGCAGGAGGTCTCGGGAACCAAGACCTGCCTGCAAGACTGACAGATCACGTAGGCAAATCACACGGTGATGGCTATGCCCACCGGTGAACCTCAGTCTGTTACCACAGAAATAAAGACCACAAACAGTATAAGAGAGAGTTGAACACTCCCAGTTATAATCTTTCATATCAAATGGTTTGTCCAGCAGCTGCATTTGAAGATCCATGGACAAGCCCACAGGTAACTATGCATATTATAAACACCAGTTCCTATAAGGACAAAAAGACATAACTTTCAGCTCCTGAAAACCAGTTTAACTTGATCTCATTTCATGTTCTCTGTGAATATCCTCTATCCATCACTTACAGAAGATGATTTGTATTTCCCATGGTTCCAGACTGCTGCTGCCGTCACCTGGTAAATCAGGCAGCTACCACTATTCCTCCAGTTCGCAAAGACTTATTATGTTGTCTTTTGAAAGTTCTTAGCGTCTCCTGCTTCTTGGGTACGTTTCCTGCTTTAGGGTAGTGCTGTAATACTGGCAGAGAGTTGAGTATTATAACCCTCCAGGTCCAAAGATGTAAAGGTGTAATGGGACTGACAACCAAGAGATGGCATTGTATACAAGAAATCACTACACCACAGGACACGGCCTTTAAAACAGGCAATTCCTGAGCCCATGCAGGAGTTGAGAGTGATCTAAAGATGAGTTGATGACATCTGTTTACCAAGCCAACATAGCACTGGCAAAAAAAAAAAACTATTGGAAGGGGCTCCCATTACAGGAGTTCTTCTTGGGGTCAACCACTACAAGTTTCATTTGGAGTACATTCTTTTCCCTGCAGCGTCTTCCTTTGATATTGCTCAGAAATGCCTCCTCCGTGGTTGGATATTTTCCCATTGGGTGGCATATTGCTTGTGGTTGATTCAGACTCAGCCCAGAGTGTGTCTTCTCTTGCCCGATGTGGCAACGATGGAAGCAGCAGCTACCTGGTGCTCTGGAGCTCCTCTCTAAGCCACGTCGGCAGCGTCTGGCCGATTTTATACAGTAGCTTGGAAAGCTCTATATTGTGGTCCCTGTAATAGTCTCTGAGGAAGGCTCTGGACTGCAGGAAAAGAATGAAGAAATAATTATTATTGAAGGACTGTATATTCAGGGACAGGTTTAAGATGTTGACACCCATAGACAGGGCTGGAGGGTGGTGGGGTGGGAGATTTCTCCACCAGAGATCATTCTGCATGGTCCAAAGCAAGTGGAGCCAGGCCTATCTAAAGCTTTCCTTGCAAGAACAGCTTTAGAGAAACCATGGGAAGTGAATCACCACCACACAGCAATGGTACCTTTCCTTTAGGACTAGTGAGGAATCTGCAAAAATTCAGAGACAATGACAGAAGAGAATGAATATTGCAACAATCAGACTTTATCCCAGTGCAATTTCTAAAAATGGCTTGCATGAGTTCTTTTCATGTGGTTTAAAAGAATACGGTTTGTGCAGAATCAGTGGGGGTTATTTTAGAAGCCCTCTTCATGATTTATAGGTGTATAATTGGACATATACGTATGTAAATGGCCACTTTAGAGAGGGTCCAATGTGCATGAGGATGACCGTATCACATCCAAGGTTCATGGCAGCGTGTCGGGGGTTTGGCCTGGGAAGACCAAAATCTACAAGTGCATTCCCCATTTCATGTAGAGAATGCACATGCAAGCCTGAAATCACACGGGTCCAGATTTACCCCCAGACATGAACAGGCATTTCAAAAGTGCTTGTTTTAGTCAACCCTTCATGGGAATGTTTAAGGAGGATATCACCCTTAATCCCCCGATCTTTATTTGCCCCTCTGAATTGAAACGGGGTCAAGATAGAGTCTTCTGTACTTAAGAGCATCTGCACATCTAGGTTTTCAAAATGGCCCAGAACCACAAGTTCGTTCAACATTTACACACGTTCATTCTGAAATGCTGGCACTTATACGTGTAAGTTGCAGGGCTCCACAGTCAATTTTTCCCATGTGTATATTTATGCAATAGCTCCGCTGGCTGCAAATGGATGTGCATTTTAGAAATGGTTCCACATTTAGCAGAGCTATTCCTAAAATACCGTCAGAACTGAATATGTCTGGACCTTGATGTCTCAGTTCTGTTCTCCACGTCTTATCTAAAAGGTGCCTTCACGTGTGCAAATATTTTTATATAACTGAATAGCCCACTTAAGACTCAGGTACGCTGAGGAACAAAATTCCCGTGTCTTCCCCATTTGCAGGTCATGCGTAAGAGTATACTCCCACATAGCCATTGTGATTTCAAACAAAACACTCACAAATGGGATATAAACCAGCATCTTAATGTGAACAAGTATCTCATAGTGAAGCACCCAAATCGAGAGCAAAGAACAATATTTAGGGAAAAAATGATTTTTGCACTACCATACAACCAGTGAGCCAAACAAGAAAGGAATAAAATCTCAGATACATTTCTCGCTCAAGATTTCAGCGTTGTCGTCCTCTATCCTTTCTCCTGCTGAAAAAGCGTGCTATCATTCTAGTGTCCATGCTACAGAATCCAGCATAAATGGACAGCCTCCAACAGCAACTGTTCTACAGATGTTTCTGAAGACTTCCAGCCCCTAAATGGGAACTGCATCTCAGAAGTGAGGTGTACCCTTCGTGCTCTGCATAGGGCCGTATGCACACTAACAGCTGGAGTTACTAATGTGTGCAACTGCATTACCGTGTGCTAATGTCATCATTCTGCGTAACTAGTAAATGGATCCTATGGCATTAAATAGGACCTGAGATGAAATAATGTGCATTAACCATGGTATGCATGGTAAAGCGGCAGCAGATGCTGTAACTCTAGCTGTAAATTGGCAATGCATGCAGGGCTACTGACACCAAAAACTAGCAAACCCGGAAAGGGAAAATGAGACTCAGGAACTGCTTAGATTGTGGCTGTAAATTTGTTACGGTTAATGACTTACATCGGAATCCATCTCTGGGTACTTCCTGCCTTTGCTTTTCCCCAAGCACTTGGTTTTCCCGCCCTCCAGAAGCTGGCACCAAAATCCTTTTTTTGGATCAAACCTAAACAAGTGAAAAAATAAAAACCGAAAAGAAATCAAAACAGGTGTTTAACAGAACAAAACAATTCCTGTTTCAAACCACTGAAGGAATATTCAAAACTAAATATTGTATTAAATGCAAGGGCAAATAATCTTGGCAGAACGCACCTTTGGCAGAAGTGACCTCTCTGAATATGCTCTCTTCAGAACAAGGTCAGCAGGACATAGTAAGCTTTTGGGACATTGATTCCTCATGTGGCCAAGAGAAAACGGCCTTAATTCTCTATGCTTCTTTTTTACCCAAATGTACATATTATAATGCTCTTCCTGGGAGCAATATTCCTTCTTTCTGGATTTAATTACTCATCTTTCCACACCGATCAATTACAATTCAGTTACAGTAGGTAGTTCTCTGCTCGAGAGAGCTTACAAACTAAGTTGATATCTAAGGCAATGGAGAGTGAAGGGGCTTGCCCATGATCACAAAGTAAGTGGGAGAAGTGAGATTTGAAGCCTAGATCCCCTGTTTCTCAGCTTGCTGCTCTAACCAATCAGGCACTCTTCCTTGCTACCTCTTGCCACCTTCGAAGCCCTTTAACAGTTTGCAAATGTTGAAAATAGCTCTGTAGCCATCCATGCAGGTGGCAGCTGCCTATATCTGTCTGATTTCTACTACAGTTGTCATTGTTATTCAGCACATTGCTAAATTATCATTAGTAACCAATGAGTTACGCATTCATTACAGGGATGGCTGTAGAACCCTGACTAAACTTGACCCTAATCAGGCACCGTATCTAAGAAGAGGCACTTACGCCAGGGTTCTGTGATAGTCAATGGTAGTGGTGACCCCAAGGAATTTCTGCACCGCCTCCATCATGTTTGCTGGTTCAGTCCGCAGAAGTTTCCCATCCAAAACCAGAATCTGAAATATGGACAAGAAGCTGATGAAAGGTGACCAGTTACCCACATCCTGTATCTCTAAGAGGGAAAGCACAGCTGAAAAGCTCCAGCATCTCTTCTCTGTGCAAATGACCTAACAAGTACCAGTGTCTGTTGGCGAGAAGAAAAACGGAGCTGACACTGGGATAGTTTCTGTGCTTCTGCTCCAAATTCTTCACTCAGAGGGGTGTAATTTTATATCTGTGCTCGGGTGCAAATAGTACGCATATACATTTCCCTGTGTGGGTACCAGCAAATTTTCAAAAGTTTGAAAATGACACCACAGAATTTATGCGCTTACATTTACATCAGCTTTTTAGTAAGCTCAAACTTCCTGGGCCCATTTATGCACATTGCTGCTCAGTTTTCAGTTTTAAAAGCATGTGCATAAATGCCAACATCTCCCTGACCCTCTTCCCCCTGAAGCAACATGGAGGTTATCTGGATAAGGGCACTCAGAGAGATATTCAGCAGCACAAGGGCAGCTTGTGGGCAGAGCGAGGGCGATGCCACGCACTATCTGGATAATCGCACCCCTTACTCAGAGAATGGTAATTTTCAGCAACTATCCAGATAATTTTTTCAGCATCCCAAACTACCTGGATAACCTAAGTTGCTATATAGATAACTTGTGCAGATTGAGGCTGAAAAGCACCACTGTCTGGACAATGGTGGTGATGATCCGCACAGTCTCCACATAATCTGGACATCCAGTGACATACTGCTGAAGACCATCCAGAGGATATTTACATGCTACAGCCGATCCCTGTGGCATTTAAATCATCAGAGCTTTGACTATTGACCCCTTTGTGCAGACCTCTGACTGCCCCTTTCCACCTATTTCACTGTGGAGGGGCCAGGGCAAAGTGACTTTTTCCATGGCTATGAAACCTTCCTTTGAAAATTGCCCTCTTAGAGACAGTAGACAAAGGACCTCCTTTGGGTCAGTCTTTCTAAGTTATCCCTACCCAGTGATGAGATTTAGATCACTAGATTAGAATTGTAGTCCAAAAGCTGTATAGGGGTTTTGCCACCTTGTCAGTAATTATGGCCAGTGCTAGCCCAAAAAATTGCCTCATGGTCACTTTCCAGTACCAAATAGTCATGTATTCGGCAAGGCAGATTCTTTCTTCCCTGGTTCCAGTGATATTTTCTTCATGATTTTAAGTTGAATTTGCTGCAACATAATCATAGTTATTGATCAAAATAGTCTAAAAAGATCAAACATCCACGACCACCTATAGACGTTGGACTATGATTTTACTAAAGTGACCACTGTTTATCAGGGAAGACGCTCCAATCATTCTGAATGTAACATCTACAGACCACAAGGACATGCATAAGCATTAGATTTATAGTCTGCAACTTGAAATAAATCCCTTGCTGTTGCCCTACCTGGTTGGCATGATAGTTGTTCAGCCAGCGTTCAATATGCGTAGCATACCAGCCTGGGATAAGGCAACGGTTCTGCAGAGCCCGTAGCTTCTGAGGAGAGTCGTGTCCTGCTGTTACAACCTCATGAAAGGTATACTTCAGGGCCACTGGGTCATCATGTGCTCGCTGGTGCTTTTCAAAGGAGAAGGAAACAGTGAGTTGTCCTCTGTACCTGCTATGTGCCACCCTCCTCTCTTCTCAAAAGCAGAAGGACTGCAGACTCTATATAGTACCTTCAGGGGCTGCAGGGACGACATCTAGGCAGATTCTGCTCTGCTCAGGGATTATTGATTCTTGAAAACTTGCACGTAAGACCTTTAATTAATTTTAAGTTCAAAGAAATACAGGGGCTATCTACGTGATCAACAGAACAATCTGTGCTTTTCAAGAATTATTAATTTGAATGCGCGCCATTAAGCATTTTCTTAGGTAAGGCCTCTTGAATCAGAAGATTTATTGGCTGAGCAGCTATTCTAAATTGCGTTTTAGACTGCTGGAGATTCAACTTTGCATTTATAAAAATAACTGGACAGCTTTGAACTTGGACTGATGATTATAAAAGAAGCAACAGCATGCGAAGTGTCATTATAGCTGATAAAAATATATCTGATGATCTTCCCCACATATGCTTAGAGAATTGTGCTTCATAAGTCTCCACTAGGGCTGTGTAGTCATTTGAAATGACATATAGAAAATGTCATTGACATTACCTATCATTTCATGTCATTTCAAATAAAAACAGAACCCCCCCCCCAAATGCTGTTACTTCCTGGCGCACTCTCGCTTAATAGTGCAGACGACTGAAAGAGAGTGCGCACAGTGGAGCAATAGTGTACACTGTTACTCAACAGCATGCACTGTCGTTCAATAGTGTGCAATATTACGTGATAGTGCACAATATTAACAACATTTCCACGAAACAAAATTTTAAAATGAAAAAAACAAAGCTAAACTAAAAATCCTGCAAACAACATAGGATACTAAACAAAACGAAAATTTTAGGCCTGCACACTCCTGTTCTCCTCTTGTTTTGGTGTTTTGGCTATCACTTTAATTTTTAATTAGCCAGAGGACATATGGAGAGTTATTTTATAAGGGGTGCATAGTTAGAGCGCATTTTTAAGGTACCTATGTTAAACCTATTTTATAAAGATCAGTAGGTACCTACATGTCCTTATAAAATATTACTCATTGATGCTATGGAAAAACTAGAGATCTGGATGCAACAAGGTCTCAGACTTATATGAGGCTTAAATCAGCCAGACTTGCTGGAATGAAAACTGCCTTCTTTTGCATCAACGACCTTGATTAATCATGCATACACATAGTTTTTCTTATTTTTACTATTTTCCTCAATCACTTTCTAGCGGTGTAAACATTCACAATCTTTTAAAGTATTATTGATTAAGTTTAAAGTATAATTCTTCAAATACACTGTCTCCCATTCTATCCCATGTCCTCAGCCAATATTGCCGTCAATACAGGGAAATATGGTCCATCTGATTATTCTCCGATAATACTTGTATGTAAATAATTTTCAGAAGACAGTGCTTATCTGTAATCTTTGCCGAAATCTGTAATCTTTATAGTAGTCTGTGTGATATCGCCAAGCTATAGAGGTTCCCAACATCTAGCAAAAGCGCTTGCACGTTTCACAGTCCGTTTCCTCAGGGGAGCTGTAGTACAGACATCAGACCACGTTCTTCAAACCGCACGGACTAGAAAGATATTAAAATTCAAACTAGCATTTTACTTTCTGAACTCTTATAAATTCATGTTTGTATACTATTAAGAACTATCAGAAACCGGGAGTTACCTTGCTTTTCTCAGCTTACGCTTACATCATTCAATGGCACCAAAAAAAGCCGCGCATGCGGGCTATCCACTTCCCTCAGCTTTTATAGGAAAAAATATGTATTGAAAGGTTTTCTTTTAAAGGAGCCCTTTCCATTGACTTATTTGCACAGGTGCCAATCTACCTGGGCATTTAAGCCTTTGGGATAAACTGTCGGTAAGAGGAATATCCAGCGTTGTTCTTGATAGAGGAGTTGTTGCTCTCTTGTACGGCCCTTAGAGCCACTATGTATTTGTTCAATAATAAAACAACGGAGATCCTGGAAGCTATGCTGCAATTGAAGGCAGTGTTCAACTATAGGGGCCTCTCTTCTTTGGCATTTTAATCTGCTACGATGTTCTTGCATCCGTATTTGTAGTGAGCGAATGGTTTTGCCCACATATAGCAAATGGCAAGAGCAAAATATCCCGTAGACCACGTAGACAGATTGGCAAGTAGTAGAGCTTTTCACCCGATAGTCTTTTCCTCCATAACTAAAGGTAGAGAGCTCTAAAGTGACAGAACAAATACTACAGCCAGTGCATTTACGGTGACCGGAAACAGCTGTAATGTTTCTAGGGATAGGAGACCTTAGCTCTGTCGGGCTAAGAATTTCTTTAAGATTACGATGTCTTTTCCAGACACAACGAATATGTTTATCTTCCAATCCTTGAGTGTGCCGCAATACATTAGCATGGCGTCTCAAAATGCACTGTATTTTATAGCTAAAAGGGGAATATGACGTTATAAAATTAACTTGATGATCATCTACAGTAGGTCTATGTTGTGAATCCGAGAGTAAAAACTCTCGATGGTTATATAACGCTCTTTTATATGCTTGAGATACTACAGAGTGGGGATAACCCCTTGCCATAAATTTGTCTTTTAAACCCTTCGCTTGCTTCTTATACCCCGATGTTTCGGAACAGTTTCGGCGGTAGCGGAGAAATTGTGAAAATGGGAGACCATTCTTAAGGGTTTCAGGGTGGGCACTAGAATAATGTAATAGGGAATTACGGTCAGTGGGCTTATAAAAAACTGATGTTAACCAAGCATCTTCCCCTTTAGTCACTAAGACATCCAGATAGTTAATATTCATAGTGTCCCAGTCATAAGTAAAAGTTATATTTTGATCACATCCATTCAACCACTCTATAAAGGAAACTAATTCCATTTCTTGACCATCCCAAAACATAAAGACGTCATCAATATAGCGACGCCATAATTTAATATGATGATTAGGGGTCTCGGTGAAGATCCATTCGCACTCAAAATGATCCATATACAAATTTGCAATCGAAGGAGCGCATGTAGCGCCCATCGCTACTCCGAAAAGTTGGTGGTAAATGTTTCCTTCAAAACACAAGTGATTTTCATATAGAATCAGATCTGTCAGTTCTCCCAAAAATTTCAAAAGTTCCTCCGATAGGTCGCCTCTATTGGACAATGCCTGTCGAACAATAAGATTAGCTGACTGCTGTGGGATACTGGTATACAACGCCGTGACATCCAATGTCACTAACTTGATGTGCTGAATTTTTGTTAAACACGCTAATTGAGACACCAGTTGCAGAAAATGTGTTGAATCTTTCACGTACGATGTCATCTTGGCACCAGGGGATGAAGGAACGAGTCCAAGTACACCGACAGAGGTTCCAATAACGAACCTCTGGTGGCCACTATAGGTCGCCCCGGAGGATGGTTAAGCCGTTTATGCACTTTTGGAACCAAATAGAACTTGGCCATCGTGAAGCTAATGGGATTTAAAAATCTCCATTCTTTGTTAGAAATCAATTTTACTCGTAGTGCTTGATTTGTCAACTCCGAAATACATTTCTGTAAACGGTTACTTGGATCTTCTAATGTTATGGCATAGATGGTAACATCTGACAGTTGACGAAATGCCTCGTCTAAATATTCCTGTCTGTCCATGACCACTATGCCCCCTCCCTTGTCCGCCCGACGAATGACTATATCTGTGCGTGATCTAAGATCTTGCAGTATTTTATTCTCCGCCCGTGATAGTGAGTGGCGTACCTTAGGATGCCGTGTTCGCGACAAACTAGTAACCTCTTTCAAAACTAATTCTTTATACATCATCAATGACGGTGGAAGCGATTCTGGTGGACTCCAGCTTGATTTTAACGGTAAAGGGACTCTGTTTGGTTGTGCCATAGGTGTAGAAGGAAGAGGATTCACTTCAAAGTAGGCCTTTAAATGTAATTTCCGAAGAAGTTGTTCAAAATCTATGTGAAATTGAAATAGATCAAATGAAATAGATGGCACAAAAGACAAATCACGATCTAAAATCGCTATCTCATGGGGAGATAGAGAGTATTGTGATATATTAATTACCGAGGAAGCATTGACAGACTCAGGAACGTTTAGATCTGGTTGTATTTTTTGACTTCGTCTGTTCCCTTGGTTGTGATTTTTTTCGATTCTCCTCCCCATTAGAGCCGGATTGTTGAGATCTTTTACTCGAGTCTGATGTACTCCCAGCTTCTGAACTATCCTCAAACTCCACTTGACGTTTCCGTTGTTTCGTTGCCCTATTTTGTTTCTTAGGGTTCAGCCATGGATACACATAGCCACTAGTATAATCATCAAAATCACGCTTAAGTTTCTTCGTTTTTATTTTCTTAACCTCCTCTTTTGTAGTTTCCAGAAGTTTTTTATGGTCCTCCATTTGTTTAGAAAAGTCTACTGGAGCTACTGTCTCCTTTAATTTTTCAATCATACTAGTAATCTCCTGTTGAAGTGTGACCAGACTTTGCTGTGTAGTATCCACTATCAGAACCATAAGGTCTAGTGAACATTTGTTCAATATATGTAACCATTTTTCCATAAACGAAGCATTCCTTGTATGTAATTTTGGTTCTTCCTTGAGCTTATATAACAATATAAGAAATAGCAAAAGTGATTGAGGAAAATAGTAAAAATAAGAAAAACTATGTGGATGCATGATTAATCAAGGTCGTTGATGCAAAAGAAGGCAGTTTTCATTCCAGCAAGTCTGGCTGATTTAAGCCTCATATAAGTCTGAGACATTGTTGCATCCAGATCTCTAGTTTTTCCATAGCATCAATGAGTAATATTCTGAACTCCTAGTTTACAATTGAGCTGAAAAACCAACTATTTCTTATATTGTTATATAAGCTCAAGGAAGTGACCATATACATAGTTTGTTTAATACAATAATGGAGGGTCACGCTATCTGGTCAGAAACGTTTAGTTTTTCTGATAATCATATTAAGAACTTGAGTAAGGAAATCACCCCGTTTTCAATGGATGATATTACCCTATCGGAGTCTAAAGAAAATTGGGAAGACCTTCTAAATCTTCAAAAGAGGTTGGTCCGTCAAGAACTTCACCGGTTTTCGCTTATAGAATATATCAAGAGACAACATATGCCTCGTGGACTGAGGATATATAAAGAACCAAAATTACATACAATGAATGCTTCGTTTATGGAAAAATGGTTACATATATTGAACAAATGTTCACTAGACCTTATGGTTCTGATAGTGGATACTACACAGCAAAGTCTGGTCACACTTCAACAGGAGATTACTAGTATGATTGAAAAATTAAAGGAGACAGTAGCTCCAGTAGACTTTTCTAAACAAATGGAGGACCATAAAAAACTTCTGGAAACTACAAAAGAGGAGGTTAAGAAAATAAAAACGAAGAAACTTAAGCGTGATTTTGATGATTATACTAGTGGCTATGTGTATCCATGGCTGAACCCTAAGAAACAAAATAGGGCAACGAAACAACGGAAACGTCAAGTGAGTTTGAGGATAGTTCAGAAGCTGGGAGTACATCAGACTCGAGTAAAAGATCTCAACAATCCGGCTCTAATGGGGAGGAGAATCGAAAAAAATCACAACCAAGGGAACAGACGAAGTAAAAAAATACAACCAGATCTAAACGTTCCTGAGTCTGTCAATGCTTCCTTGGTAATTAATATATCTCTCTCTCCTCTCTATCTCCCCATGAAATAGCGATTTTAGATCGTGGTTTGTCTTTTGTGCCATCTATTTCATTTGATCTATTTCAATTTCACATAGATTTTGAACAACTTCTTCGGAAATTACATTTAAAGGCCTACTTTGAAGTGAATCCTCTTCCTTCTGCACCTATGGCACAACCAAACAGAGTCCCTTTACCGTTAAAATCAAGCTGGAGTCCACCAGAATCGCTTCCACCGTCATTGATGATGTATAAAGAATTAGTTTTGAAAGAGGTTACTAGTTTGTCGCGAACACGGCATCCTAAGGTACGCCACTCACTATCACGGGCGGAGAATAAAATACTGCAAGATCTTAGATCACGCACAGATATAGTCATTCGTCGGGCGGACAAGGGAGGGGGCATAGTGGTCATGGACAGACAGGAATATTTAGACGAGGCATTTCGTCAACTGTCAGATGTTACCATCTATGCCATAACGTTAGAAGATCCAAGTAACCGTTTACAGAAATGTATTTCGGAGTTGACAAATCAAGCACTACGAGTAAAATTGATTTCTAACAAAGAATGGAGATTTTTAAATCCCGTTAGCTTCACGATGGCCAAGTTCTATTTGGTTCCAAAAGTGCATAAACGGCTTAACCATCCTCCGGGGCGACCTATAGTGGCCACCAGAGGTTCGTTATTGGAACCTCTGTCGGTGTACTTGGACTCGTTCCTTCGTCCCCTGGTGCCCAAGATGACATCGTACGTGAAAGATTCAACACATTTTCTGCAACTGGTGTCTCAATTAGCGTGTTTAACAAAAATTCAGCACATCAAGTTAGTGACATTGGATGTCACGGCGTTGTATACCAGTATCCCACAGCAGTCAGCTAATCTTATTGTTCGACAGGCATTGTCCAATAGAGGCGACCTATCGGAGGAACTTTTGAAATTTTTGGGAGAACTGACAGATCTGATTCTATATGAAAATCACTTTTGTTTTGAAGGAAACATTTACCACCAACTTTTCGGAGTAGCGATGGGCGCTACATGCGCTCCTTCGATTGCAAATTTGTATATGGATCATTTTGAGCGCGAATGGATCTTCACCGAGACCCCTAATCATCATATTAAATTATGGCGTCGCTATATTGATGACGTCTTTATGTTTTGGGATGGTCAAGAAATGGAATTAGTTTCCTTTATAAAGTGGTTGAATGGATGTGATCAAAATATAACTTTTACTTATGACTGGGACACTATGAATATTAACTATCTGGATGTCTCAGTGACTAAAGGGGAAGATGCTTGGATAACATCAGTTTTTTATAAGCCCACTAACCGTAATTCCCTATTACATTATTCTAGTGCCCACCCTGAAACCCTTAAGAATGGTCTCCCATTTTCACAATTTCTCCGCTACCGCCGAAACTGTTCTGAAACATCGGGGTATAAGAAGCAAGCGAAGGGTTTAAAAGACAAATTTATGGCAAGGGGTTATCCCCACTCTGTAGTATCCCAAGCATATAAAAGAGGGTTATATAACCATCGAGAGTTTTTACTCTCAGATTCACAACATAGACCTACTGTAGATGATCATCAAGTTAATTTTATAACATCATATTCCCCTTTTAGCTATAAAATACAGTGCATTTTGAGACGCCATGCTAATGTATTGCGGCACACTCAAGGATTGGAAGATAAACATATCTTGGCCGGACACCCCACCTCCCGCCTCAGCTCCTGCCCAATTGGGGCAGTGGGAGCTCGAAGAGCAGCAGCCGGCACTGAATAAAAGCGGCGTCCCTGCTCGCAGAGACGCCGCTGGCCGGACACCCCACCTCCTGCCTCAGCTCCTGCCCAATCGGGGCAGTGGGAGCTCGAAGAGCAGCAGCCGGCACTGAATAAAAGCGGCGTCCCTGCTCGCAGAGACGCCGCTGGCCGGACACCCCACCTCCCGCCCGCCTCAGCTCCTGCCCAATCGGGGCAGTGGGAGCTCGAAGAGCAGCAGCCGGCACTGAATAAAAGCGGCGTCCCTGCTCGCAGAGACGCCGCTGGGCGGACACCCCACCTCCCGCCTCAGCTCCTGCCCAATCGGGGCAGTGGGAGCTCGAAGAGCAGCAGCCGGCACTGAATTAAAGCGGCTCCCCTGCTCGCAGAGACGCCGCTGGCCGGACACCCCACCTCCCGCCTCAGCTCCTGCCCAATCGGGGCAGTGGGAGCTCGAAGAGCAGCAGCCGGCACTGAATAAAAGCGGCGTCCCTGCTCGCAGAGACGCCGCTGGCCGGACACCCCACCTCCCGCCTCAGCTCCTGCCCAATCGGGGCAGTGGGAGCTCGAAGAGCAGCAGCCGGCACTGAATAAAAGCGGCGTCCCTGCTCGCAAAGACGCCGCTGGCCGGACACCCCACCTCCCGCCTCAGCTCCTGCCCAATCGGGGCAGTGGGAGCTCGAAGAGCAGCAGCCGGCACTGAATAAAAGCGGCGTCCCTGCTCGCAGAGACGCCGCTGGCCGGACACCCCACCTCCCGCCTCAGCTCCTGCCCAATCGGGGCAGTGGGAGCTCGAAGAGCAGCAGCCGGCGCTGAATAAAAGCGGCGTCCCTGCTTGCAGAGACGCCGCTGGCCGGACACCCCACCTTCCGCCTCAGCTCCTGCCCAATCGGGGCAGTGGGAGCTCGAAGAGCAGCAGCCGGCGCTGAATAAAAGCGGCGTCCCTGCTCGCAGAGACGCCGCTGGCCGGACACCCCACCTCCCGCCTCAGCTCCTGCCCAATCGGGGCAGTGGGAGCTCGAAGAGCAGCAGCAGGCACTGAATAAAAGCGGCGTCCCTGCTCGCAGAGACGCCGCTGGCCGGACACCCCACCTCCCGCCTCAGCTCCTGCCCAATCGGGGCAGTGGGAGCTCGAAGAGCAGCAGCCGGCACTGAATAAAAGCGGCGTCCCTGCTCGCAGAGACGCCGCTGGCCGGACACCCCACCTCCCGCCTCAGCTCCTGCCCAATCGGGGCAGTGGGAGCTCGAAGAGCAGCAGCCGGCACTGAATAAAAGCGGCGTCCCTGCTCGCAGAGACGCCGCTGGCCGGACACCCCACCTCCCGCCTCAGCTCCTGCCCAATCGGGGCAGTGGGAGCTCGAAGAGCAGCAGCCGGCACTGAATAAAAGCGGCGTCCCTGCTCGCAGAGACGCCGCTGGCCGGACACCCCACCTCCCGCCTCAGCTCCTGCCCAATCGGGGCAGTGGGAGCTCGAAGAGCAGCAGCCAGCACTGAATAAAAGCGGCGTCCCTGCAGGGCGGGCCCGCGCCTGAGGTCCTCGCCAGAGGGCCCTTTGGCGTGGCCCTTAGGCGCGGCACGAAGGCGAGCAGAAGGAAACAACCAAAAGAAATAGCAGTGCCGACAGCATCACAGCAGAACCCAACAAGGAGCAGGCAGAGGTGAAGGACGACAGAACCGCAAGTAGAATACTCACAGAACATCACACATATCCCACCACCAAACTCTCACCTCCACGAGACACACCCGAATAGATCCGTCCCGTCCCCCTTGGGACAGGCTCCCGCACCAAGACGCCCTCCACAGATCCGGCTCTCCCTCCACGGGACAGGCTCCCTCCACGGGACAGGCTCCCGCACCAAGACGCCCTCCACAGATCCGGCTCTCCCTCCACGGGACAGGCTCCCTCCACGGGACAGGCTCCCGCACCAAGACGCCCTCCACAGATCCGGCTCTCCCTCCACGGGACAGGCTCCCGCACCAAGACGCCCTCCACAGATCCGGCTCTCCCTCCACGGGACAGGCTCCCGCACCAAGACGCCCTCCACAGATCCGGCTCTCCCTCCACGGGACAGGCTTCCGCACCAAGTTCACCTCTCCCCAATCAGACAACAGACGAAGACTTAAGAAAACAGGCATCACCCTAACAGAACTTCACAAAAAACCAACATGCACGCCACATACTTCATCCCACTCTACCTACTCGTCACACAACTCCTCCCACCAACCACACACCTCCTCTACCCACAAGCAAACACAACATGGCACACAACAACTGCATTGCCATATTTAGAACCACAGCACACACACAAAGAGACACTCAGAACTTTCCAGACAAAGCGGACAAACAGACACAAATCAAACTCCCACACCTACACAAAGGAAGCACATGTAACAGCAACCCCCGCAACAAAGACAACAACAATTGAGCTCATAAACGCCAGATCCGTCTGCAACAAGATATACACTCTTGTAGACCACATAGAAGAGCGACAGCCCGACGTAATATGCATCACAGAGACATGGCTCAACCCTACCGACAATGTACTACTCAACCAACTAGTACCGGACAACTACTCAGCGTACAACTGCCCACGAACCCACAAGCGTGGAGGAGGAGTCCTGATAATAGCGAAAACAAAACTAAAGTTCAAGACACAGAACCTCACCGATACACAGCAATGTAACACAATTAGCATCAAGAACAAGAACATTGCAATCTGCCTAACCTACAGAGCACCCAGAGCTCCACCCGACGAACTAGCCTTCACACTCGAAGAAGCCTGTGCCATAACATCAAACAACAAACCAGCACTACTGATTGGTGACTTCAACCTCAAGTCCACCAATGCCAAAGACGCAGAGGCTTTCCTTCAAGCAATGACCTCACTTCAATTCACACAGATAAGCAATGCACCAACGCATAAACATGGATCATTCCCCAGACCTCATCTTCGCATCCAATTACCTAACATCAAGAGATCTAATTTCCCAACCCACCATTACCCCAGTGCCATGGTCTGACCATTACCTAATCGAAACAAAGCTGCGATCACCAGAGGACCAGACAAACGAAAGAGCAAACATCTCACACACAAAGACGATTCAAGCATTTCGACAGGGACGAATTCATACAGGACACAATACAACACTTGAACATTACTACAGACGACCTGGAGGAACAAGTTTCCAGCTGGAACAGCATTTTAGCTAACGCCGCCAAACCATCTGGTAGCGGGACCAAGAATCCACACCACAACAAGAGACAAAACAAACCATGGTACTCAGCAAAAATACGTCAGGAAAAGAGAGAGCTCAGGAAGATTGAACGGAGATGGAGAAAAAACAAAACAACTGCCGACCAGCATCTTTACCTAACAAAGCAAAAACAATACAATGCACACATCAACCAATCAAAGATGGAATTCAACACAAACATGATAAATTCCTCCATCAACAAACCCAGAGAGCTTTTCGAAATAGTAAAGATCCTCACAAAAGAGCAAACAACAGAAGGGGAAGTACAAGTTGATCCACAGGAATTTGCCGACCACATCAAAGACAAATTTCACTCCACAGAACGAACACCACCTAGTGGGACCACCAGGACGGACGTTCACTCCAAAACCTGGGGCACATTCTACACACCCTCAACAGAACAGATATCCCACATCATCTCTACAATCAACACAAGCACTGCTCCTACAGACCCGTGCCCAGTGTCATGGGTCAAAGCCACCAAATCAAGCTTCATCCCCACCATACATAAAATGGTACACAACTCACTCACTCAAGGACTCATGCCAAAGCAACTAAAGCTTGCCACAGTAAGACCAATCCCAAAGAAAACAACTCTCGACAAAAAAGATCCAGCAGCATACCGACCAATCTCCAGCATAACCTTCCTAGCAAAAATCATCGAAAAAATGGTTCAACTACAGCTTCAGGAACACATCGACAAACACGAAACACTTGACGACAACCAACACGGATTTCGTCCCAACCATGGAGTCGAAACGCTACTGATCTACCTCTTCGACAGCATCCTAAGAATAATTGACAACACCAGGAATGGAATCATAATGATCTTCATCGACATCTCTTCAGCCTTCGACACAGTGGACCACAACACGCTCCTGGAAAGACTAAAGAACACTGGTATACACGGTATCACACTGAAATGGTTCCAATCATACCTAACCGAAAGACAGCTACAGGTCAAGGTGGGACACAACACCTCCCGACCCATAAATGTCCGACAAGGAGTACCTCAAGGATCCGCACTCTCAGCACTCCTATTTAACATCTACATCCAACCAATATGCAACATCATGAAAGAGAGCAACATTCAATACACAGTATATGCAGACGACATCATGATATACACCCCGATAGATATCGACAACCCGGACTTCTCTAAAATAACAGACTGCCTTACCCAAATGACGAGTTGGTGTCAAAACAACAACCTCGCAATAAACTACAACAAGACCGAAGCTTTAATCATCACTCGGAACCAAAGCTTCATACACCCAACAAATATAAAGATACAAAGCGCCACTATACCAATAAGATCAGAAGTAAGATACCTCGGAGTTACTCTGGACAATAAACTCAACCTCAAACCACACATAGACAAAACAATCCAAAAAGCCTACTACAAGATGCGAATAATCAGGAGACTGAAACCACTCCTCGCCCCAGATCACTTCCGTACAGTCTGTCAAGCACTGATAACCCCACTACTGGACTTCTGCAATCCGATATACCTTGGACTACCGAAACAAGCCCTCAAACCACTCCAACTGGCACAAAACACTGCAGCACGAATAATATCCGGAACTGCAAGACAAGAGCACATCACACCTATCTTAAAGGACTTACACTGGCTCCCAATCGGTGCACGCATCAGATACAAAACTATCATAAACCTATTTAAGATAAATCAGCACACATCAGCCAACAGCCTCCACACGCTCATACAACCAGAAACCAGCACACGTCCTAGAAGAAAGCAAACACACAACCGAGTCAGCACCCCAAGTGAATACAAACACACACGCAAGGACACAACAGACAGAGCACTCTCCATGGCTGCTCCAACAATATGGAACAAACTACCGGACGATTTGAGGGCAACTACAGACCTCAAAGACTTTAGAAAACAGCTGAAAACCATGCTGTTCATAGAACACTATGGACACATCACATAACCTCAGAGAATGTATAACAGTACATGATACCGCCTAAACAATGGATGTAAGGAAAATGTTTTCAGCACCACTGTATATAGACCACCTTGTATATAGCTCAAACCAATCTAGCACACAATACAACACACATTGTACATAGCTCAAACCAATCTAGCACACAATACAACACACACTCAACTAAATTTCACCCTCACTGCATGTATAACACACACACTTTACCTGATTGTTTGCTGTTATACCACCTTGATTATTAAGATAAGGCGGTTTAGAAATACTGTTAAATAAATAAAATAAAATAAAATATTCGTTGTGTCTGGAAAAGACATCGTAATCTTAAAGAAATTCTTAGCCCGACAGAGCTAAGGTCTCCTATCCCTAGAAACATTACAGCTGTTTCCGGTCACCGTAAATGCACTGGCTGTAGTATTTGTTCTGTCACTTTAGAGCTCTCTACCTTTAGTTATGGAGGAAAAGACTATCGGGTGAAAAGCTCTACTACTTGCCAATCTGTCTACGTGGTCTACGGGATATTTTGCCCTTGCCATTTGCTATATATTGGCAAAACCATTCGCTCACTACAAATACGGATGCAAGAACATCGTAGCAGATTAAAATGCCAAAGAAGAGAGGCCCCTATAGTTGAACACTGCCTTCAATTGCAGCATAGCTTCCAGGATCTCCGTTGTTTTATTATTGAACAAATACATAGTGGCTCTAAGGGCCGTACAAGAGAGCAACAACTCCTCTATCAAGAACAACGCTGGATATTCCTCTTACCGACAGTTTATCCCAAAGGCTTAAATGCCCAGGTAGATTGGCACCTGTGCAAATAAGTCAATGGAAAGGGCTCCTTTAAAAGAAAACCTTTCAATACATATTTTTTCCTATAAAAGCTGAGGGAAGTGGATAGCCCGCATGCGCGGCTTTTTTGGTGCCATTGAATGATGTAAGCGTAAGCTGAGAAAAGCAAGGTAACTCCCGGTTTCTGATAGTTCTTAATAGTATACAAACATGAATTTATAAGAGTTCAGAAAGTAAAATGCTAGTTTGAATTTTAATATCTTTCTAGTCCGTGCAGTTTGAAGAACGTGGTCTGATGTCTGTACTACAGCTCCCCTGAGGAAACGGACTGTGAAACGTGCAAGCGCTTTTGCTAGACGTTGGGAACCTCTATAGCTTGGCGATATCACACAGACTACTATAAAGATTACAGATTTCGGCAAAGATTACAGATAAGCACTGTCTTCTGAAAATTATTTACATACAAGTATTATCGGAGAATAATCAGATGGACCATATTTCCCTGTATTGACGGCAATATTGGCTGAGGACATGGGATAGAATGGGAGACAGTGTATTTGAAGAATTATACTTTAAACTTAATCAATAATACTTAAAAAGATTGTGAATGTTTACACCGCTAGAAAGTGATTGAGGAAAATAGTAAAAATAAGAAAAACTATGTGGATGATTAATCAAGGTCGTTGATGCAAAAGAAGGCAGTTTTCATTCCAGCAAGTCTGGCTGATTTAAGCCTCATATAAGTCTGAGACCTTGTTGCATCCAGATCTCTAGTTTTTCCATAGCATCAATGAGTAATATTCTGAACTCCTAGTTTACAATTGAGCTGAAAAACCAACTATTTCTTATATTGTTATATAAGCTCAAGGAAGTGACCATATACATAGTTTGCTTATATTAGCCTAAGTGGCCTAACACACACTTACATTGCAGGTGTAGACATTTACACAAGCGCTAGGCATAAAGATCTATGCCTATATTTTTCCAGTACGTACGTAAATTATAGTATTTTATAATCTATGTGCGTACTTGCGCGCACTACTCATGTGCACGTCCACCGGCAAATTACGTGCCTTGATGCCAAAGCATGCACTTTAACGTTGGTCTGTATTTTATAAGAGGTCATTTACACATGGCTGTGGCCACATACGTACACAAGTGACTTTATAAAATTACCCTCATGATGTTTCCATACAGGTCAGTAAAGAGGTAAAAATGATGTTCCACATTTGGATCAAACTCACTCTCTTTTCTTTAAAGTTCTGCACTTTGCCTTAGGGATACGTATTTTTTGACAAGCTACTAGACAAAGATCCAACAGGTGCACATTCCTTAATACAATACCATGTTTAGCTTTCCAGCATTCTCTGAATCGCAAAAGCCCTTAGGAGCACTCTAAGTCTATTCTCAAGCCTCCAGTCAGTAGACAAGGACAAAAGCAAGAAACACACCCTCACCTTCAGAAAAGGGACTGAGCTGATGGGTGTACAATGGATTTCAGCATTATTCTAATAACCAAGGGCAGCAAAACATCTTTTTGGATGGGAGAAGGGTCACAACAATCAACTTCCGCTCTTGGCACCCCCTTGCCCACAAGCATCCAAATTGTGGGGGTAAAAAGTTGGTCACATCATAACCCCAGTAGCTTACCGCATTCTACTGTCTATATTAGTTACTATCTTTATCCTCAAGAATTAAGTGGGTCTCTCCCAGCAGGTCAGTCTGAAGGGGGCTGCAGCTGAATGTAAAGGTCTCAAAACACAGCCATCCTAAAGGTACTGCATACGGATTCTCTCAAATACAGTGGTAAGGAAAATTTCTGGAGCGTGAGGATGTTAGTGGTGACAGCTCCTATATTATGGAAGAGCCTTCTGCTTGAAATACGTGCAGAAACTTGTCAGCTAACGTTTGGAAAGAAGCTGAAAGCTCTCCAGAGGGCTTATAATGGTGGGAGTTTGCTCCCTTTTGATAGAGATTTGAAGCAGATTGATTAAGATCTTCTAATGCATACTGCATTTTTGATGTTTGTAAACTGTTTTGACCAGCCATGTGGTCAGAGGGAGCGGTCTATAAGTTTTAAATCAATCAATCAACATATTGATTTCTGTGAGAGTTGATTGGTTCGAGGACAGGAAGAACAGTAGTGTACTTCAATTATTCCCATGCAGGTTAACCTTCCTGAGTTCCTTCAAACACACCCCAACCAGGAGTTTTAGAAACCAAGTTGAGCCAGCAACTTCCACCAATCTTCTGCCAAACTACACCAACAACAATGACACAGTCTGTTGGCCTGGGACCATGTTAGAACATTACAGATGAAAGAGCGCTTGCCCTAGGATTACCTGGTACCAGGAATAGGCCCGGTCAGCGGGATTGATGAGGATCGTCAGGATTTTGGCCTTTGGCAGCAGGGCTGCAGCACGTCTGGGCGCCACTTCTGAGTCAAAGTAGTTGGCGCTTTTCTCATAGTAAAAGTCGGAAGTGGTGTTTGAAGGGATGGGGAAAAACTCCATGTACCTGGGGAAGAAAATTAACAATGAGAAATGCTACCTGAACCAGCATTTGTAATATGGCCCCTTTCTCCAGTTGAATAAGTAAACGGTAAAAAGGGCATTGGCCAGGCCCTACCCAATACTGGCTCTTTTCCTGTGTCTACTGTTGTATTTTGAGAGTTCACTGGTCAGGAGAATGCATTCATATATTTCACAGATGGGTATTTTCCATTTAAATAGGGGAATACAGCCATTAACTTTATAAATTACCTACAGCATAGTTGGTTAAATATGAGGCCTTGAAGGCCAGCCTGGTGTCTCAGTGGCAGTGCTAAATGCTGCCATGCAGATAATCTGGATTACTGTCCTTGAGCCAGCTGGGTGGGGGGGGGGGATGCAGAGGGAAGGGGCTGGATTAAAGATCCATGACTGCAGCGCTCAGGAAGGAGCCCCGGTGTATTGCCTCCTGCTAAGGATGGTCCCTGCAATGACCGTGCTAGGCGAGGTAGAAGGGGACAAATATCCTCAGATGGTTGCGAATGAAGCCTCATAACATCAGACTGTATGCCTAGTTCCAATTTAGCTGGATTCCCAAAGGAGCAGGAGGAAACCGCCGCCCCTCTACCTCCATCTGAAAAAAACCTACAAGCATCTGCTTTCTGTGATACTCAGTTCCGTGTCGCCCTGGTGTCAGTTCCTGCACTGTGTCCAAACATCAGTTTGGAAGGGGGGGCAGACAAGAAGAGAATTATGGGGGTGTGAGGGGCAAAATGCTGTGGTCTGGTTGTGGGAAGCACTGCAGGATGACTGTCATTGCCTTGTTTCTCGTCTGTAGAGACCGTGATGGAATGGGACAGCTTGAGTTTTCTGTTTGCCTGTGAATGACGTTCTGAGTATGTTCACATTAGAAAGACGAATTGTGTTTGCGTGGTTTTTTGGTTCATGGGCACCTACAGTCCACAGAACTAAGTAAAAGTGAAACGTGGGCAAGAACGAGGGAAAAAGTATCAAGAGACGGAACAAAAATCAGACGTAGAAAAAGAAGACTGAGTTAAAGCAGAGATATAAAAAAGGGAAGGAGGAGAGACGCTGAAGTCCAAATGACTCAAGAATTGAACATGTCGGAAATGCTAGATTTTATGATTTTGAAATGACAGGATGGACAATTTTCAAAAATATTCACTTAGGTAAAGGAGTCTGAAAACTGACCTCCCTCAATGCGGCTTAAAGTCTGTGTATACTTCAAATGCATTGTGAGGAGTCGTTCCTAGGAGCATAATTACGTCAGGAGAGGAAAGTGTACACACAGAAATGATATTTTCAAACACTGGATATGCACTTTTCCAGCAAAGGTCTACCTGCTGGAAAATCAGGTGAAAGAGACCCAGTGGACTTTGTATTTTTGACAAGTTTCCAAGTGAAAGTAGCTGTCGTCTTTGCCCCAGTACGCATAGTTTGAAAATCACCCCATGTACTAATAGATTCCAGTGTCTACTTAAGTTTTACTAAAAACTTTGGATGACAAAGGTATTCACTCATGTAAACTGGCTGAAATATTACTTCCCTCAATCTGTCTAAAAGTATGTGCTGAGTTCCACAGCACGTGTAATTTAAGCCAGATTAAGGGGAGATGTTCCCAGATGTACAGTTTGCGTGGGGTGGAAAACAATGTAAAGTACATAGACTGAATTTTCATATCTACATGTGCTGTTTTCCGACAAAATCTGTCAGCAGAAAGGGCAAATACAAATGCCACAGGTCCTTTGTACCTGCAGACAATTTTAAAAGGAATAATCTGCATACTTTCAATTTGAAAATTAGGTGCAATGGATCTGTGGACTTTGCACCCAGACTAGCTGTTTGAAAATTGCCCCTTTATTACAGTGTGTGTTTGTGATTACTAGGTTCAGCTGCAGGCCTTGAAAATCATACAAAGCAAATAACTAACCCCTAACCTCCATCTATGTCCTCTATATATTCCTCATAGACACAAGGACAGCAATAATGAAATCCTTTTCCATTGATTAAATTGAATTTTACGATGTGGAAACTGAGTCTTTATCGCCCACCCTCAATGTAGGAAAAAACAATGTTCTAGAAAATGCATATTTCTCTCCGTAATGTAAAGAGTGAGGGATTGAACAATGCACATAGGCCCCTATTTACTAACATTTAGTGTGCAGTGATGACATTATTGCATGCCGTCTGATGCAAAGTCCATTGCATTAAATAGACTTTATAGCAGATTAGCATGCACTAACAACATTGTCAATGTTAGTAAATAGTGTCCACAGTTTAGTACAGGCATACTTTACTGAAGCAAAAGATGACTCGCAGAGAAAGCAGGCAAAAATTTGTGTCGATAATTTTTGAGGAGACAACAGAAAAAAAAGTATGTGCATATTTTTACCAACATAGATAGCCTGGTTATTGCCCTCTAAAGGAGGGTCTTGCTCCACAGTACCTGTGGCCCTCAGCTCTATAGGAAGCTTGTCTAATGAAACGTCCTGTAGTTATGTACCAGGTATCTAAAGGTGTTAAAGCACGCATAACTTCAGAAAGTGAGTGGGGAGAGGTGGGAACATGCATTACCAGTCAATGCCTTTGTGGTAATTGTGTCCATTAAAGAACTGGATCTCCTCGAAGGTCTCTGAGCTGGGGTAGTTACTGCTCAGATCCGGGTGCATCCCCAGGAACAGATACAGAGCCGTCGTCCCTTAAGATAGAAAAATTAACAAGCTGAATCCAAGCATTTGTTATCATCTCAGCCATAAGTAGTGCCACAAAACATTACAGTCATCTTTCCCTGAGCTGCCAATGACCGTGGTGCCCAATCTTGAGACATGGATATTCTTGTACATTTAAAATCAAGTGAATCTTAGATCATCTGTTCTTGGCTTGAAGAGGAAAGATTCACACTCCTGGGCTCACCTATATGGACAATCCCACTAGAGGGCAGCAACCTTGGGCCGGAAGGACTGGGGTTTCTAGTCCCACAGGTGCTCCTTGTGGTCTTGGGCAAGCCACTTAACCCTCCATTGCCCATGTTCCCTGTAAATAGTTATCTCCAAGTTATAATGCCCTGTTCAATGTAATTTCAGTTTGTTCAATGTAAACCACCTTGATATCATGAAAGGCGGTATATAAGAAATGTTAAGTAAGTAAATGTCATTCACATCCATACATCAGATCAAAGAGAAAAACACATCAAAACATGCCATTCCCTTACTGTCCTGATCTGAAGAAGAAGGTTTAAACTTTGAAATCTAGTCTAACAAGGAATTAAGTTAGTCCATTAAAAAGGTATCACCTTATTTTCCTGTTTTGTTTTTCTTTTTCTTTAACTACCCTATGGCTGAGGGAGCAGCTTGCCCAAAGACCTCCTGCAGCCTCAGGCCTCCGATGCCTCCAGTTTCCATCACCCGGGGAGACAACAAGTAAAGGAAAGCAGCTGCAGCAAGCAAGTAGAGACGCCAGTAAGCTCTGCCTACCAAAGGCATCATCACTGCCGACGGTCCCTATTTCATCTCACCTCTATCCATGGGACCCTTGCCATGCAGGCCCTCACCTAAGGCCCAAGCCAAAGGACATTTTGGCATGGTCCTTTGGAGGGGACTAGAAAAGTAACCACCCAAGCAATCTACAAAAAAGAACAGGCAAGTCCTAATTTTTAACCATGATAGGCTCACCTCCCAGCCAGATTAACCCTGCACCAAGCCATATCACACCACTCTTCGCTGCAAGACACCTATCACGAAGCCAACATGCACCACACATAGGTCTCTGGCTTTCCCTCCTTGGACTTCTATCTCTGCTCCTGTCTGGAAGATCACTCTTCACAGAAAATCACGGATCCATTCCCATAATACACAACCCAAGACACTTGAAAGACCACGACAGCTGGAACCCCTTAAATGCCCCAAAATCTCACAAGCATGAATTCCTCATTGATATCATACCCACTCACACAACAGACACAGTACCCAGAAACTCACAATCGATCCGTAACAAAATTCCTACACTATTCGCTCCCCTTGCTGGCCCCGACTAATGCCTTCCTCTGTGAGGCAGGAGGGGGCGTTTCTGAGGCGGAACAAGGGCAGGGCATGGGTCGGCCGCGATCCCGGACGTATAGGGCTGATTCAGAGGTTGGCCCTGTACGTCCAGGGCTGTGAACATAGATGGGGGACTTATTCCACCACAGAGGTGGAATAAGGCCCTCCGGACGTCAGGGGATCATGCTGTCAGGCCCAAACAAAAAAGTAGGGGGGTGGGAGGCCGGATCGAGGGTCCGGCTGTGGGGAAAGAAGGAAATCGGTGTCAGTTGGCATTCAGGGCTGCTGAATGGAGCCGCAGTGCCATGGCGACCAGGGAATCCCCTGTTCTAGATTCCTGGTCAGATCACAGCATGATCAACTTTGCAATACTACAGCCAAGCTTAACTTACCAGCAAACGCAACCACTACAAACCATAGATTCCCCTCCTTTGATGAAAAAGCCTTCCTTCAAAAAGTATTACCACAGCTATCAATTGACCTCAATAAGGTTCACCTGGAAAACACCCTCAGTGTATGGAATTCAGCCATTACATCTGCAGCGCTTGCATCACGAGGTTCCCACAAAAAGAATTGTCGCCATAGTGCCCCATGGTACTTAGCGCCTTAAAGAAACAAAAGCCCGCCCTGCGTCACCTCGAGCGAAAATGGAGAAGATCGAAGAATCTGCATCTTCTAATATTATATCTGGATGAACAAAGAAGATACTGTGACTCCACAAATAGAGCCAAACGTGAACACCATTCTAACATAATCATGAGCACCATCAATAAACCGAGGGATCTATTCGATATTGCAAAATCTTTAACTGGTAATCACACCTACTCACCTCATGCAAACACCGTCAACCCTCAAGTCATGTCAGACTATCTACAAACTAAACAGAATTCAATCAAAGCCACAAAACTAATCTTCCCAGTCCACAACCATCAAAACCAGCAGAATCCAGCCACTCACCAATGGTCCACATTCGACCTTATCCACCCAGCGCAGCTTGACAATATAATCTCCAAACTAAACACAACCACTTCCTCTCAGGATCCATGCCATGTGTCATGGATAAAAATGCAAGAGCTCAGTTCATACTATTCATCTCAATAATACTTAATGGTTCTCTGTCACAAGGATATTTTCCCTTCTCACTAAAATACTCTTCAATTCGACCAATACTAAAAAAAACAACTCTGATCCTATTGCACCAACATCATACTGGCCCATTTCTAGCCTACCATTCATAGTGAAAATCACTGAAAAAGCTGTCCAATACAAGATCATTTAAGCAACCATGCACCACTTGACCAACCATCAGCACGGTTTCTGACCAAATCATTGTTCTGAAATGCTTCTATGTTCTTTGTAAACTGGCCCTAATCACTGGAAGAGGCGGTATATAAAAACGTTTAAATAAATAACATCCTTGTTTGACATCCTCATAACTGGCACTGAAAACATCAAACACGGATTCGTCCTACTATTTTTGAATATATCTGCTGCATTCAACTCAGTTTCCCACCAATGGCTTCTCAATAGACTTCACAACAGTGGACTTACTGGTACTACCCTTAAATGGTTTCACTTCTATCTTTCAAACCACACCCAACAAGTGAAAATAGGATCTGGAAAATCCCTCCCCTATACCCTGCATCAAGGAGTCCCAGAAGGCTCCTCTCTATCTTCAATATTATTCAACATATACATTCAACCACTATGTACAATCATCCACAGTTTCAACATCAATTACCTAATCTACGCTGATGTCATTATGATCTTTACCCCATTCAATATA
Source organism: Ichthyophis bannanicus (assembly GCA_033557465.1). Taxonomy (NCBI): domain Eukaryota; kingdom Metazoa; phylum Chordata; class Amphibia; order Gymnophiona; family Ichthyophiidae; genus Ichthyophis; species Ichthyophis bannanicus. Next base: position 67,944,197 of record CM066050.1, on the reverse strand, counting down.
TTTATTTATTTATATATCATTTCTTATATACCGCCTTTCATGATATCAAGGCGGTTTACATTGAACAAACCAAAATTACATTGAACAGGGCATTATAACTTAGAGATAACTATTTACAGGGAACATGGGCAATGGAGGGTTAAGTGGCTTGCCCAAGACCACAAGGAGCACCTGTGGGACTAGAAACCCCAGTCCTTCCGGCCCAAAGTTGCTGTCCTCTAGTGGGATTTGAACCCCCGACCTTCTGGCCTGAGGTAACTTGCCCCAACCACTAGGCCACTCCTCCATATACATGGCTGTAGACAGGAGAAGGGGGTCAGGATCCAAAAGCAACCTTGAAGAGATGAGTTTTGAGTCTGGACCTGACTATACTAAGATACTCCAGTGCTTCACAGAAATGATCCAATGATTCCGCAACAATAATCTCAACATCAACTACAACAAAACCGATATATTGCATGTAATCAAAGATACCAACTTCACTGCACCAGCACAAATCAAAATAGGTGACACAGTCCTGAAAGTCAAACAAGGAGATACCTAGGAGTCATTATCGATCAAGGTCTAAACTTACAAACTCAAAAACATCACCAAAGCCATTCACCACAAACACTAAAGAACCTCACTGCTGATAATTTCAGAACAGTATGCCAAGCACTCATAATGCCATCCTAGACTACAGCAACTCCATATATCGGGGGTTGCCAAAGCAAGCACTACTTCCATTACAGCTGATACAGAACACAGCAGGAAAACTGATACAATGAATACCATACCAGACCCACATCACACCTATCCTTAAGCACCTACATTGGCTTCCCATGACCTCTAGAATAAAGTATAAGATAATTCTCAGCACCCACAAGGCTGATAAACAACCTATCATCTGAACACTTGCAAATCCTGCTACAGAAACCCGAAGACATCAGACTGAGAAGAAAAAATGCACACAATCTACTTCAGATACCAAATAAAAAGCTCAAGAGCAAGCAACACATGTGCAACAGAGCCTTCTCCCTAAATGCCCCTACCACCTGAACTCCTTATCTGCAAGCAACACACATGTAATAGAGCCTTCTCTCTATGTGTGTCACATATAGCAGTCAAAGAAGAAGTTAAGTATCTAGGCATCACATTGGACAGAGCGCTGAACCTGAAATTCCACATCACCAAAACCACAAACAAGGCCTATCAACGTTTGAGGACCATCAGATAAATCAAACCGTTACTCCGTCAGGACCACTCCCGCACAGTGTACCAAGCACTCATCACACCACTGCTTGACTATGGAAACTCACTATACCAAGGCCTCCCTCAGCACACACTACACCTACTACAGATGGTGCAAAACACCACAGCACGCATCATTACAGACACTCCAAGGACAGAGCACATCACCCCTGTCTTACAACAACTACACTGGCTCCCAATGCTGGCAAGAGCTAAATACAAAACAAGCATGATCATCACAAGAGATATCAGCAATAGACCAAGAAGAGCCAATAACGACAACATGATCGGCATACCTGCAGGCTATCACAAAACCAAACAACTTCAAAAAGAGCTCCATCACTACTGGCGTCCACACTATGGAACTCCCTCCCAATGAGCCTGAGGGCACTAGATGACATCACAGACTTCCGCAAAGACCTCAAAACACTGTTATTTATAGAATCATACAAGCATTTAGGCAACAGCACATACCCAAACAGAAACACAACCACCTCCGCCAACTAGGCACGCACTCATCCTACCTACATACACAAGATTATTATACTACGTTATTAAACAACCCCTTGTTAAATGTTACCCTTCAATTGTACTGTCTAAATGGTGTTAAGTAATTGTTCTGTTTAAATGTTCACAAGTACCCTAATGTTAAATGTAACCCTCCAATTGTGATGTGATGTGACGTGACCACCTTGATTGAAGGATAAGGTGGCATACAAATCTGTCTAAATAAATAAATAAATATATGCCCCTACCACCTGGAACTCCTTACCTGCAAGCAACACACATGTAACAAAGCCTTATCCCTATATGCCCCTACCAGCTGAAACTCCTTACCTGTAATTTGCGAGCCATCGACTGCCTAAGAGATTTCTGAAAAATGCTAAAGACTCATCTTTTCCTGAAATACTTTGGAGTTGATCCCTCATAAGGTTTGAACAAACACCTGCCTGAAAAAGTACGTAACTCCCCTTATCCTAAACCATTCACTCTCTACCATCCGTCCGCTCTACCACGTCTGAACAGCTATAAACTTATCATCAAGCCCCCCCTCACTACACACCCATTCTTTCTACATATCTAGTACCCTGTATATAGGTTAAACCTTTGTACTGTTCATGCTGCCGTAGCTATGTTGGCACCCCCTTCTTAAATTATTTTCAGTGTTATTGTTCATTTTGTTCTATGTAAATCACTCACTTGCACTCCTGTTAAATTTGCACATCTGTTATTCGCACACTGTGTTCATTGTAAACCATTTTGACGCGTAGAAAACCAGTATATAAAAATATGTTAAATTAATTAATTAATTAGGACACACACGGCAATCACACTACTTCATTAATACTTCCATCTTTCATAGCTCGTAATAAAGAAAACCCACATAAAATAAATTTGAAGTCACCACACAGTAAATCAAAAAGACATGGTACAGAGATGGTCCAGTATTGAAATGATTCAAAATCTTGTTAGAAGAATTAAATGACTCACACTTTGGACCTGGAATGAGTAGCTCTAAAACCCACTGGACCCAATGCAATGGCAAATTCTCCACCCACAGAGCTTCAAGAGCTCATCTGTGGATTACTATACACAATCCCATTGATAATGCATCGTCTCCTCAGGACCAATTCAGCTCCATGTTGGAGAAGCTTCCGTGAAGAACTTTCTTCCCAATTGGTGGGAATGGACAATCGTACAACAATTCTGGTCATTAATCAGAAAGTGGTGAGCAGTGTCTACCAGATAGTCAGTGGCAGTATCTTGATTACAGCTGCCACTGCTATCCGGTTTCAGCCGCGATGCCGCTGGCTAGTCACATGGCGGCGATAATTCAGCTGTTATCCGGATAGCCATCCACATAATGTTAGGACTGCCTTCTGGGTAGCCTAACTTTATGCGATTTGTTATCTGGTTAGCGGACTGAATATTGCCAATAACCAGATAACGTGGGGGCTGCCTTCACTCTACCCTGACACTATCTGGTAGTGCCGCTGGATATTGGGCTCAGCGGGGTGTATCCATTTAGCAGGTCTGTTAATGGAACAAACCGTTTTGAATATCGGGTCTTGGATAAATAAAATCACAAATCATGAACTAATGCCAATTCCAAGAATATTCCTACTGGAATTCAGAAGATGGAATGCAGGCTCAGGTCCACTACTGCAGGCCGCCAGAATTGTATTGGCAGAGAAACAGACAACTGATCCAACAGCTCAGCAGTGCTTCAGAGGTACAAACATTGAAAAAAAACATAACTCAGTCACTTAGAACATATATATATATACACACACACACACACAATATAGCTATCTGGACCCCCTTTGTTGGTGTAGCGAAACACAGGATTTCAAAAGCTACAGAGAAGATAAGGTAACAATGAACCCACTCAACAAGTCCCAGAAAGCACGATGCTACGAGATACATAATTTAACCAACTCAGACACTTCTCAACTTCTGTTAGAACTCTATGTGATGAATTCTTAGTGTGTGGTAAGGTGCTGCAATATACAAAACAAGTAAGAACTAGAAACAGAAACAGAGAGATAGGAAAGAGGAACTGAACCAAACCCGGCCAATCTGTGAACATAAAGAAAGATATTGTAAGTGTTGCATGTGAGCCTATGAAAGGCTCAAGAAAAGGAAAAAAAAAATCAATGAAGTGAAGCTCCCAGGATTCAATGAAAAAATCTGTGAAAGTTACATCACAGAGCTTTCTTCATGGTTGATTAGTGTCACCGTTTGAGCACCAAATATAATTATAGGGTCGAACACTGCCCAAGGCCTCAGAAAGATCTCAACATGTAAGAACAAGCAAAGCTAAACACATTACGGAAGCCAAAAGATAGCTATCCAGAGATATATCCAAGGGGCATGCTGTAAAATGAGGCACTGGATAATTAATCCAGCAAAGACAGCATAATTATCTTACGCTCCCTCATGTAAAATGTTTCCAGCTGGTCCTCCTACTGATGTCGTCACTCCAGATGGATTCTTTGTATCTAAAGCTGACTTGATAAAAGTGTAACACCAATTCTCACCACCCCCATGTACTAAGCACCAGGGTGTTTTCCATACATTGCTCATCTTACGAATCACTAGTGGTGGGGTACGCTAGGACATATGGAAGGAAGCGATACACTACCTGTTTTCTGGGGTCCAATGATGAGAAGTTTGGGGAACCGGTCACAGGTTTTCTCTTTGGACCAGATGTCTTTGTGCCGCTTGTCTTCACAAGGGTCCTGATATAACACAAGGCAAGACTAGTTTCAGAAATATAATTGGTGAAGAAAGGACGGTGGAGAGGTGCTGGAAACAGAAGGTTCAATTGTTTCGGCTCTCATTCTTTTTTTTCTACACGACTTTAATTAGTGTCCAGATTATCTTTAATACATCGGTGAATTCGTATTCACTCTAGAGCCACTGCTGATTGCCTTTAAACAAGCAAGCAGTTGAACACGGATTACAACATTAATCCTGAACTGAACCAGTCCAACTCATTCAGCAAGGTGCCTTCACTCCCGGACTAGTTATTTGAATGGTACATAATACTGAATGACATTAGTTTGGTGTCAATTCCAATAGTAAGCATGAATATGAAACTAATCCACATTAATGAAGTAGTTTCTCACTGTGAACAGAATAAAGAGTGACACCAGATTAATTGAAACAGATCTGGATCCTGGATTAACTAATTCATGAATTGGAAGATTTGTGTGTAAAATCAGAACACCTTGTTTTAATAGATGGTGCTGGGAACACAGTACATTAATGAGAAATGCAGCAAAAGCCACAAATCATATCGTGACCACATCTTTTTAAAACAATAACGTGTTTTCTTCCACATCTATCCGTTAGAACCAATCTATGGGCAGGGTTAAGAAATGCAAACAGCTGTGATGCATGAACCTGCTACAAATTTAGAGAATTTAAGAAGCAAAAGAGGACAGAAGCTTGAAGGGTTAAAGCAAACCATAACTCGGGACAAGGCTTGCCTGATTTTGTGGCATATCCCGATTCTTACTCTTAGATTCTCTTCTCTTGTTCATTAAGGTGATGATGGGTCTTATTAGTTCCCTTACCTGCCACAGAGGGTCCTTCTCCTCAGGGAAGATCTGGAAGTATCTCTGTGCAAGCTGGATTGGGGGTAGCGTCTGCAGTTTCAGATTAGTCCAGGAGTTCAGGAAGCGAACCAGATGCTTGAAGGTATACAGACCCAGGCGGTCATTCCCATAGTTTGACAGGTGAGTCATGAAGATGCTGATCTGAAGTGGAAGAAGGGAGGGAGAAATGCCCACTAGTTAGACTTTCCAAAAATGCTGTAAAGGAACTGTTAACCCGTTTGTTGAAGATCTAAGAACAAGCCAAAATCAATGCAAGTTTTCGGTATTTATGTCAAGTCAAGCACTTTCTACGTAGTTGTTACTTCTGTCCGTATTTCCAAAACCTATGCAGAACATGCAGGGATGGTGCAAGGGTACTGGGTGCGTTATGCCCCCCACTTCGAGTTGCAAATTAAACTCAACAATCGTGATTACATCAACACCAGCCCCTCCCACAACAATTTTGTAAAAATGGACATCACAGAACTTATCTTCAAAAGGACTTATCCAGTAACCGGAGAGAGATATTCAGAGGCATTAACCATATAATAAGGCAACTAAATAGTGTCGGATTGGTCCTAGCATTTATTTAGTTAGCGGTAATTTTCAGTCTGCTAACCGGAGAAGTGGTCGCATGAAGTTAGGTCACGAAAAAGGCTGTCCTAACTTTATGCAGGTTTGCCGTTCAGACAATATTTGAATATCGCCGCTATCTGGATAGCAGTGGTGGTCCGTGCTGAAACTGGACATTCAGTGCCAGAAGATTTCTAGATTCTGGTACTGAATATCCGGTTTCAACGCTAAACACCATCAGCTGATACTTAATAAAAAGGCAACCATGGAGTTGAATATTGACCCACATATTTTTAGATATTTGCTTTGTATGTATGTGTGTGTCACTGTTCCCTCTAAGCTGTGCGCGTGTGCGTGCGCACACACCTCGCCGAGCGAGCGCACATACTTTACAACAGAGCGCACAAAAATTACGGCTCTGATTCTGATAGAAAACAACAGACATCTTAAAATTTAAAAGCTATGATTGTAATTGCTAGAAATTTCCTGCTTCATTTAGTAATCGTCTATTTTAATTTAATTTGATTAAAATCAATGTGGTGTACATACTGTATTCTGACGTGTAGTCAAATTTTAAAGTATATAACTCTGAGTGTCATTATGTGGCGCACAAAAATTTAACCTTCCTTCAAAAGCTGCACCCAGCCTACAGAAAATTAGAGGGAACATTGGTGTGTGTCTGCTCTCCCTCCAGATAAAATAATGTGCTGATGCTTCTTTGAGTTTGTGGGGCTCTCGGGATCTATTGTTTTGTTTTAACTGCCACAGCTCTTTGCTGACCCTCAGAAGCTCCCCAGGCGACTGCCTAATCTTGCCTAATGGTTGTGCCGGCCCTGAGAATATGGTACAATTGAAGCTCTGCCGAAGGCAGACCTGGAAGTAATACAGTAAGAATATACCTACGAGGCTGATACTGTAAAGAGGTCTGGAGGCATAGTGTAGTGGTTAGAGCAGCAGAGGTCTGAGACCCAGGGAAGTCAAGGTTCCAATCCCACTGATGATCTTTGTGAACCTGGGCAAATCCTTTTGTCCTCTATTGCCTAAGAGGCAGATTCCATATAAGCTGGTTATCTCCTGCAGACACATTTAAATCGGACACTGGCATGATTCCATGCTAATTCCGCATCTGTGGGTATAGACATGCCCGCGTTTCTGGAATTGGTTCGTAGACGTATTCGGTGCGGCATAGGCAACCTGCTGTTCAGCCGGCCCCATTCACGTATCACAGCGAGAACCACGCATGGATGCAGGCATGGGGCATGCAGTGAAGCGGAGAAACACGTTCCCGCTAATATTATGGGACGCAGGGAAATGCTAGTATGGTTTTGGACATCCCTGCACTCACCATATTCTGGAAAGTTGCTCATTTCTGATCCTGCCCATCTCCGCGATATACCCGTTTATGTCTCCGATGGCCATGCCTCCTCAGTTAAAACGTATATCTCCTAAGCTGCTGTTCTCACTGATAGTATTTTGCTGATGCAAACTAGATATAAATACTGATGATAAATACATAAGTGCTGATGCAAACTAGACTAATATTAGTCTTTTTCATTCTCAGAAAAGTGCTAAGTAATCTCAGTGCACTCTAATATATTAGAAGATAAAGTAAATATTAACATGTTCATCATAATATACCTTGCATCAAAAATTATTTGGCAGTACAAAAATGCTTCAATTATTTTTGCATTGGTCATCTTTACAAACACACTTTAAAATGCCAAGTACAAACTTTACCAGGTTCACAACAACCTAAGCTATCTTTGCAATTCCCCAAAGGATGCATAATATTGCTGAGCTACAAAAGTATGCTTTTTTAAAGACTATGGCTTTCTGGCTATGGCATGTTTCCCACATATCTGGGTACTGGCATTTCTCATAGCAGCTCCCTACATGTGGCTACACCTGTTCCATACAATGTCTATGCTCTGTCTTGGCTTATTTTGGTTTGTAAACATTTGCTATCTGTGGAGCAACCCTGCCTACCGTCCCACAGTCTGCTTTATGGAAATGCTCCCCTGGTCAGGCCTGTGTGGGCATGGGAGGCGGGATCCCTGTGCCATCATACCACATAGCCAGCCTCCAGATATATCACCAGTCTTACAGCTTGCGTAGATCCTGGACTGGGTAAGGATGTAGACCTCATGGCTCAATCTGGGGAATGTTGGCACAACATTAGTCATGTCTTCCAGTGCCTGGCACAACTGATGTATGGTTCCCATATCACAGTGACACTGTAGTCATCCATAAGGTCCAGGTACTGGCCAGGCATGAATTGCAATCCTCAAACCACACACACACTTTCTCACTTGCAGGGATGAATTGTAGGACACAGTAGTAAATTTTCTAAGTCCTGGCTTTGTTCCACGTCTCCGGCAGGAATAATGGGAATGTCTCTGGGAAAGGCCATAAACATATATGGAGCTTTTGAGAATACGCTGTACATGTTTCCGTGGCTGGGCACGCCCCTGTTCCATCCCCTCGGGGATGTGTGTGAACATCTCCGTGAAAGGGAAATAAATGTGCGCGGGCGCCATGTACCGGAATACGTTCATAGACATTTTCGGCACATAAACGTCCCCAGTGCATGTCCAAATGCTTATTCGGCTTTTGGAATGACCCTCTAAGGCACAAACCTACGGTTAGATTTACTAACGTATTAGTGAGCACCAATGCCGCTAATGCATGTTATTAAAAAATAGGTCCCATTGTCTAAAATGGGACCTGTGGTAAACAACTTGTTTTAATGTGAACTAGGGCCTTTTAGCAAATCTAGACCTTACATTTCAAGCCCGCTGGGATATTGTACCTGAATGTGATTCATCTGGACCTTTCACTGAAAAGACATGAGCTAAGTGTAAATAAATAAGGAAATAAAGAACAGGATACTATACTCACGCAGTGGGTTTAAGGGATCTCTTAATTTTTATTACAATTTATTAATTGCTTATCCAGTGTTCAAGGCAACAAACAACATAAAAATAAATCAATATACAACATATATTAAATCACAGAATAAGCAACATAAACCAATAGAAAACATTAGATTATTATAAATCAAAATTAAAATAAACAAATAACAAATAACAAAAAAACCCTAAAACTCCTGAAAACAATGAGGCGGTAGCATAGACCATGCCATAATGGTGGATTAGTAATGAGTTAAGGGGCCCTTTTACTAAAGTGTGCTAAGTGGTTAATGCTCATTTTAAGTGCGTGCAGTAGCTGTTACCATGCTGGCAGGACAGTTACCATGCACAGGGGCAGGGAATGGACAGATTTTGGGTGGAGAGTGAGCATGGACTGCACATTGCTGTTAGTGCACAATACTTATCGCACACTGTCATTGTTGCAATTAGTGCGAGTGTCTTTAACATTACCTCAATACATGTCATCATGTGCACCTGCTGTAAGTGTGAATGACCTTAATGCACAATAAGGGCCTTTTCCGTGCACTCACTGGAGGGAACATGCTAAGCACACCCCCAACAGTTACCGCACAATGTTTGCGCTTACTGCGCCTTAATTTTTACTCAAAACATGCAGTGAGTGCAAAAACTCATCACATTTTAGGAAGAGGGCCCTTAATAATTTAAAATAAAACAGGTATCCAGATTTGCATGAAGTTTGATTACAGAGCACTGTGTATTTATTAATTTAGGATATTATAATGGAATGTTACTTGTGATGTATTTCTCTCTTGGCCACTTCACAATGAGGAGGATTCTCCAAGGCTGTGTGTCCATGAGGGAAGGGTTAGGATGGCCGTTATAGTTGGCGATTCGATCATTAGGCATGTAGATAACTGGGTGGCTGGTAGACGTGAGGATTGCCTGGTAACATGCCTGCCTGGTGTCTAGGTAGCAGACATGCCACCTAGACAAGGTTTTAGACAGTGCTGGGAAGGAGCCTGCTGTCTGGCTACATATTGGTACCAATGACATAGGAAAGTGTGGGAGGGAGGTTCCGGAAGCCAAATTTAGGCTTTTAGGTAGGAAGTTGAAATCTAGAACTTCCAAGGTAGCATTCTCAGAAATTTATTTATTTATTTATTTGAACATTTCTTATATACCCCCCCCCCTTTCCATCGATCAGGGGCGGTTTACATTGAACAACATTCCAGAGTCCTTCCCATTCCATCCCAGTCCTTCCCTTCCCATCCCAGGATGCACCACGCAGGGCCAGGCACCGTCATTTTACAAGATGGCAGACAGAGAGCAGGAGCGTATTGGTGGTGCTCCCACTTTGAAAGATATCGGTAGGAGGTTCTGGGGCTGTTAGACCACCAGGTTAGTTTTGTGTTAAGTGGGATGGGGGGTTCTGGGGCCACTAGACCATCAAGTTTATTTTATTATTTATTTACATTTCTTATATACCGCACTATTTGCGATCAGCGCGGTTTACATAGAACAAACAGTATCCGACAATAAACAAGAGTCTGGTCATTACAAAGAACAGGAGCAATTAACTTGGATAACAGGGGGAACTATCTACATGTGCGGAACTTTGAATAGATAACTATATACATGTGTAGATAACTATATGCATGTGAGATGGAGTTATTGTGCGTTGATCAAACATGGTGGTTGGGGTTCAGTGGAGTCTGTGAGGTATTTAGTAAAGAGGAGGTGTTTTAAGGCCTTCCTGAACTGGCTTAGGTTGGAGGTGGCTCTGATGTGTGGTGGTAAGGAATTCCAGAGACTTGGGGCGCTTAGACTAAAGGCTCTGTTTGATGTTATTTTAGAGCATTTTGTCATGTCTCTCGGTATCGCTAGCATGTTGGCAACTGAGGTTCTTCTTAGCCTGTTGGTTGTGGGTGGTTGAATGAGGTCACACAGTGAAGAAGAGGAGAGCCCCTTGATGGCCTTGAATGTCATCACTAAGGTCTTGAAGCTAATTCTGGCTTGAATGGGGAGCCAGTGCAGCTGCTTCAGGAGGGGTGTGATATGCTCTCTCCTTGGTGCTCCGAGAAGGATTCGCGCAGCACTGTTCATGGCGAGTTGTAAGGGATGTAAGGTTGCCTGAGGGAGTCCTTGTAGGATGGCGTTTGAGTAATCAAAATGAGGGAGGATGAGGGCTTGGTAAATGGTGCGGAAGTCGGTCGGTTCGAGTAAGGGGCGTAAGTGTCTGAGAGATTTGATCTTGAAGTAGATCGCTCTTACTGTTTTGGCTATATGCTGCTTCATGTTGAGGTTCTGATCCAATGTGACTCCGAGGTACCGTATAGCTGACTTTACTTGCAATTCAGCGTTGTCCACTACCAGGTGGCTAGGTGGTGTAAACTCAGGATTTCTGGATATGAACAGGACCTCCGTTTTCTTATGTTGGATGCGCAGATTTTGGGAGAGGAGTCATTCGGATATTGCGTTGAAACACTTAGTTAGTGGGGAGAGGTCCGGGCAGTCCAGCGATATTGGCAGGTACAGTAGGACATCGTCTGCGTATATCATGCAACTCACGTTGAATGATCTAATGATGTTACAAATGGGTTGGATGTAGATGTTAAACATAAGTGATGATAGGGAGGATCCTTGAGGGACTCCTTGACTTTGTAAGAATGGCTCGGATGTTGTTCCATTTGCTCGGACTTGTTGCCATCTTCCAGACAGGTAAGACCTGCACCACTCTAGAGCTGTTTCGGTGATGCCTTTTTCTCTTAGCCGAATCAGGAGAATCTCGTGGCAGACTGAGTCGAAGGCTGCCGCTATATCTAAAAAGATGAGAGCGAAACCTGTCCGTGAGTTGTCAATGCCTGAGATTATGGTGTTGAAAAGAGTAGTGAGTAGTGTTTCCACTCCGTGTGACTCTCTGAATCCATGTTGTGATGAATCTAGGGGCGCGTTAGTGTCCACATGATCTTGTAATTGCTTGTAGACTATCTTTTCAATGATTTTAGCGAGCATTGGGATGCTAGATATGGGTCTGTAGGACTCGACCTTTTGAGGGTCTAATTTGGTGTCCTTGAGCAGTGGTCTAACGGAGGTCTGTTTGAGCGTGGAGGGGAAAGACCCGGTGCTAAAAGATAGTCCTATCATTTTAGATAAGATTGGGGCTAGGTCGGATCGCAGATCTTTTATCCAGAATGCTGGACATGGGTCTGAGAATGCAGTGGAAGTATTTAGGGTAGCGATGGTTTCTTCAATAGTTCTCTTAGATGTTGTGGTGAAGGTATTTAGATACGCTGAGCATGCTTGAGTATCAGAGGAGTCCGGTATCACCATTTTGTCAGTCTTGCATAGTTTTGATTGCATGAAGACGGCATAATCCTGCGGGTCTATAGTTCCTGGGTGCTCTGGGGTCGGTTCTTTGGCAAGAGATTTGACCAGGTTGAAGAGGTCATGCGGCTTGTTTAGTGAACGTTTCAGGGTGTCTGAGTGATGTTGTTTCATCTTGTCTGTAACAGCCCTGCGATGTGTGTGTAGGTGTTGGGTGTATGCTGCTTGGTCACTGCTGGTACGTGATTTCCTCCAGCGCTTTTCCAATCTCCGTAGGAGGGTTAGTGACGCCCTTAGGTCAGCTGTGAACCATGGTGCGGATGGTCTTTTGTTTAGGGCTTTAGTAGTGGGGGGACGGATTGCAATAGTGCTGAGTTTGCTGTTCCATGTGGAGATTAGGACATCTAAGTCTTGTGAGGTCTTGTCAAGGAGGGTGTTTGTTTCTGCCAGGATACGTTCTTTATTAAACGGGTGAAAACTTCTAGCAGTTGAGATTGTGTTCTTGCGTGAGTTCGTACTGGGCCTTTGTGACTTGATGGGGGTTGGAATCTGGAAGGAGATGAGCTTATGGTCCGACCATGGAACTTCTGTTAAAGATAACGTGATGTTTTGTGCTTGTTGAAGCACTGTTTGTGGGGCGAATATCAGGTCGAGAATGTTGCCCTTTGTGTGTGTTGGTTCTTGTACCAATTGGGTGTATCCCAAGATATCTAGGGCTTCAATGAAGGTGGCTGCCTGATTGTCCTGTAGGGATGGCAAGTTGAAGTCACCTAGGATCCAATTTGGTATATGTGGAGCATGGGTGTTGGATGCTAGGTTTATGATATTGGAAAGGTTGTCTGGATCGGCAGAAGGCGCTCTATAAATGAGGTTTATGGAGCAGGAATGGTTGGCTATAGATACTGTTTCAAGGGTATTGATGCTGTTGGATTCTACCATTTTGAATTGAAGGTCAGATCTGGTGATGACGGCAACTCCTCCACCTCTTTTGTTTTGCCTATGGCTGGTGAAAGTAACATAGTTAGGTGGTAGAAGTTGATTGAGGATGGTGTTATCTTCCGGTGAGAGCCAGGTCTCGGTGATCATAATGATATCTAATTTAAGGTGCGTTATTGTTTCAGTGATTGCTGGCCATTTTTTGCGAAGTGATCGAGAGTTAATGAGTGCGCACTTCAGGCTGCTAGGGTGGGCGTGTGTTTTGCTTGGGTTTTGAGGAATTTTGTAGTGGAATATAAACTAGGTGGGGGCGGCGTGGATAGCTAGCTCCATGATAGAGATTGTTGGAGTTGTCGGGCCATTTTCTTCCACCAGCTGAGAGCGTTGGGATGTGGTTTTGTGTTGTCATTAGTGCTAGTGAGCTGGATGGCAAGATTGTGAGTAGAAGGTAAAGACTCACTAGGGTGAAGATTATGTGCTTCATTTTGGGTCTTTCTGAGTCGGTATAGGGGGGGCGGGGGTGTGTGCAGGACAAGTTGGTGTGGCCTCTGGCTGAGGATGTTTTTTCCTCGGGTGGTTGCTTCTAATGTGGTTAAGAAAGACTATTACAGTTGAATGAGGGTAATTTGCTGGTGAGTGTAGTACGGCAACCTAGTTGAGTGAGGGTGGAATTACTGTCAACAGTAGAAGGTAACCACAGTGGATTGAGAGTAGAATGAGAGTAGATACTGGCAACAGTAAATGTAGTAAATGACGTAAGTACTGGCAACAGTAGATACAGGCAGCAATAATTATAGCAATTGAAAGTAGATACTGGCTACAGTAATTACAGTAAATGAGGGTATATACTGGCAACAGTAATTAATGGCAACAGTAGATAAAGCAAATAGTAGGTACTGGCAACAGTAAATATTGGCATCGGTAAATTGGTTAACACAGTTGGTTGAGATTGGGTCACTAGCAACAGTGACGGCCCAGCACAGTGAATGAGAGTGGGCTAATTGCAACAGTAAGGCGATCAAGGACGCCTGGGAGGGCAGCGTTAGAGGAGATAAGAAATATGGTAGAGGTTAATACTGTTCTAGTAGTGTTGATAATACTTGCAGTTCCGGAAATACGTCCGAGTAAGGTTGTGGGCGGTGTGGACCTCGTTGGGAGTTCAGTCCTTCCTGGGAGAGCTTGGGTCACAATCTCTTGAAAGGATTGGGCCCAGTTAGTTTTTTTTTATAAAGTGGGATGGGGGGTGGAATGTTCTGGGGCTGCTAGACCATAAGGTTAGTTTTTTTTATAAAATGGGATGGGGTTTTGAGGCTGCTAGACCATCAAGTTCATTTTCTTTATAAAGTGGGATGGGGTGGGGGTTCTAGGACCACTAGACCACTAAGTTAGTTTTGTTTTAAAGTGGGGTGGGAGGTTCTGGGGCTGCTAGATCAGAAGGCTATTTTTTTTATAAAGTAGGGTGGGGTGGGAGGTTCTGGGGCTGCTAGACCATAAGGTTAGTTTTTTTAAAAAGTGGGATGGGGTGGGGAGTTCTGGGGCCATTAGACCACCAGCGAGTGACTTTCTATTAGAGCACCAGCCCACGATAGTATTTTGATGGCATCAGAGGCTTTTCCCAATGCCGTAATCACCCCCGATGCCATAAAATTCTGTCAGGCTGATATGCAAATGAACCATGCAGTGTCCGTTTCTCTGGGAGAGCATGTCAAACCAGTGCCGATTTCTTGTATGCATGTGTTTGGCTTGCTCTCCCAGTTTAATGCTGCCATTTTGCACATAGTTTAATGCACAGCTCATTTGCAGATGAGCCCCTTTCTGCATATCAGCACTGAAGTTGTGCACTATCGGTGCGCTGCAAACAGGCATAAAAAGCTGATAGTGTGTGACGTCAATGCCTGCTTTCTGCATTGGCCTGTATGTTAGAGAGGGCATTGAGTCAAACAGGATAAAAGATTTGCAGGAAACAAAATCCACTGTAGAGTCTCTATGGATAAAAAGGCAATGGCAGTGGGGGTGTACTACCAACAGCCTGACAAGATTGAACAGATGAGTGATGAAATGTTAAAAGAAATCAGGGAAGCTAACAAAAAAGTTACAACACAGTACTAATGGGTGATTTCTATTACCCCGGTATCGACTGGGTCAATGTCACAGCAGGATATGCTAAGGATATAAAGTTTTTAGATGAAATAAATGACTGCTTCATGAAGCAGTTGGTTCATGAACCAATATAAGGGGGAGCTAATTTTAGACCTAGTCCTTAGTGGAACACAGGATCTGGTGCAAGAGATAATGGTGTTGGAACCACTTGGCAATAGTGATCATAACATGATCACATTTGATTTAACAAATGAAGGGAGGATAATAAGGAAATCCACAGCACTAGCTTTTAACTTTCAGAAGGGAGACGATGATAAAATGAAGAAAATAATTAAGAAAAAATTAAAAAGAGCAACTGCAAAGGTTAAAGGTTTACAAGCATGGGCATTGTTTAAAAATACTATATTGGAAGCCCATACCAGGTGTATTCCACGCTTTAAGAAAAGTGGAAGGAAGGCCAAATGACTGCCATCATGGTTTAAAGGTAAGGTCAGAGATAAGGCAGGCAAAGAGAGAATTTGAGGAGAAGCCTGCCATGGCAGCAAAAGTGCATAATAAAAACCTTTTCAAGTATATTTGTAGCAAAAAACCCATGACAGAGTCTGTTGGACCATTAGATGATAGAGGGGTAAAAGGGGCACTCAAGGAGGGATAATGGCATAGTGGAGAGACTGAATGAATTCTTTGCTTTGGTCTTTAATGAAGAAGATGTAGGGAAATTAACCATGCCTGAAATGGCATTTAAAGGTGATTTTTCAGATGAATTGAAACAAATCTCGATAAACTGGGAAGATATATTACAACTATTTGATAAACTAAAGAATAGCAAATCACCTGGGCCAGATGGTATATATCAGGGTGCTGAAAGAACTGAAATAAGAGATTGCAGACCTAATATTAGTAATCTGTGAACTATCATTAAAATAATCTGTAGTACCTGAAGACTGGAGAATAGCCAATGTAATGCCAATTTTTAAAAAGGGTTCTAAGGGGTGATCTGGGAAACTACAGACCAGTGAGCTTGACATCAGTACTGGGCAAAACAGTAGAAACCAATATAAAGAATAAAATTACTGAACATGTAGATAGTCATGGTATAATGAGAGAAATCCAACATGGATTTAACCAAGGAAAGTCTTGTCTTACTAATTTGTTATATTTTTTTGAAGGTGTGAATAAACAGGTAGATGAAGGTGAGCTGGCTGATATAGTATATCTCCATTTTCAGAAAGCCTTTGGCAAGTTTCCTCTTGAGAGATTGCTGGGGAAATTAAAAAGTCATGGGATAGCAGCTGTTTAAACAAAAGTGAACATTTGTGAGACCACCGCTGGTGCTGTGTGCCCTGTTGCGTGCACTCATTCTGCGGGTCCCTTATTGCTAACAGGGATATGCTTTGACATTTAGCTGTAGAGACCCCTTTCTGATGCATCCTGACCAATCACACTGGACCCTGGTCATGCTGCGGTCATCCCTACAGACCAAGTATTGGACAGGCACCGATATCCTCGCAAAACTGCAGATGCACACACCAGGTTCCCCCATACATCTCTCTAACCACACACATACACACACTCTCACTTGCAGTCACACAAAACATACGTCTGCAGTAAAGATGCCCTGCACCTCCTGAAAACAGCTGGTATAACATACTGGCATGGAGTCCCAGGATTACTAATCTGATCTGTGTTTCTTACCCACACATGAATCCGTCCTATACTCACCCACATACAGTCCCTGCATCAACAGTCCCACTTCTCAGAAGACAGGAATTGTTAGGGTGCCCTAGATCATCTCCACTAGCTCACACAGCAATTGTCAGCATAGCCGGAATAATCACCATTGCACCTCTGAATATTTCTGTAGGGGTGATTATTAATGTATCTTTCCCAAACAACCTTGCCTCACCTCTGCATTCTGCTTTTTACAACTGCATCTTGTGGTCTTCCAGACTGCAGACACACTGGTTCAAAACATCATTGTCACAGCCATTCACCAATATGGTACACAGTGAGGTGCAGAGCAGTAATTTTTCTAAGTACTGGCCTTTTTCCACGTTGCCGCTGGTATAATGTGGACATCCAGGGGAAACACTAAAGATATACACGGACCTTTCCTAAATACGCTTTTCTACATCTCGTGGCTGACCACCTCCCCGTTCCGCCTTCTCCCACCCATGTCCTGAGATCATCGTACTACTGCCATGTACGTGCAGGGCCGCGGGCGTTTCAGAATACAGTGGTAGATATTTTCACTAGAAAAACATCTACGCCACACTTCCAAGCAGCTTATTCATGTTTCAGACTGCCCCTCCTTAATGTTGTATAATTTTGCACATAAAGTACCTTGTAGCATCAGCTATGGTGGTTCTTTCTGCTCCTCCGTGTTTGCACCTCAAAGTGTTCTACAGTTTTACT
This sequence comes from Ichthyophis bannanicus, assembly GCA_033557465.1. Taxonomy (NCBI): domain Eukaryota; kingdom Metazoa; phylum Chordata; class Amphibia; order Gymnophiona; family Ichthyophiidae; genus Ichthyophis; species Ichthyophis bannanicus. The sequence goes on along the minus strand of CM066050.1, from coordinate 67,926,625 downwards.
GAAAGGAGCTGAAAAGTCCAGATCCTTTCCTAACATGCGGGTTTCAGCTCTAATTGAAGACTCTGAACCCTAGATTCTTTAGCACTCACCGGGTTTAGAAGCACTGTAAGGAAAAGTTCCCCTCCATTAATGATCTTGTCCAGCTCGCTTGAGCCACCCGGATATTCATTATAGAATATGGTGTGTGTGAACAAGCCACAGGTCTGCCGGGGAAGAATCTGCAAGGAAGCCAGAAGGAGGAAAAGCAGTTAATATGTGCATTCTCTCTTTAGGAATCCTGGTGCTTTGCACTTCAGATGAAGACACTGTCAACTTTCTATCAAAGCCCATGACACCCCTAATAGAAGACCGTTGTAGTCTCTCATACATGTCTACAAATGCTAAGTCATGGCTAACATTCCAGATGTCACTAACATCCAAGCTGGTGAGCAGAGGGGGCAACTGCACAGGAGTGCACTGAAGACATATAACCTTACGCTATTCCCTGTCCACTGCATAGCCTTCTCCTGCCTGCACTCCCCAGGCAAGTTTTTATAAGTTCAATTTCTGAATCGCAGTGTTAAAATGGAAATAACTTCAACATAAAATAGAAATATCAATTATGATAGATCCAATAGAACCAACACAACAATATTAATAGCTAGGAGTATGCAGGCCAAATATTTATTTATTATGTTTATGAGATTCCTTTATTTGGGGGTTTTACATTATTTTTGTTTGGGGAATGATTTCATCAATAGTGTGCCCCAGTGCTCAAATGGTGCCCTTTACCGTTCAATAGTATAACACCCTGAGCACTAGAACTATAGTGCAACAATGACCACTACCGACCAGAGAAAAACCTCACAATTTCTCATTTTCTCCTGTTATTTCTGGTCAAGAATAACATAGGAAATGTCCATGAATGCACATTCCTATGAACAGTATAATAAATAATCAAATATAATCATAAAACAACATAATAAAATTGCTGATAATATTTATAAAATAGCCTGCTTTTAATTTTTTTTTAATGAAAGAAAAGCAGGAAGGGGCTAGAGATAAGGTTTCAAGAAAGAACATCTCTCAATACTGCCACTTCAAGGAGAAAGAGAAGTAGAAAGGGAAATTTCCACAGGTGTCTAAGGAAGAGAAGGGCCCTGCTTTGGTTGCTTCACAGTCTACTTCTGCTGTAACTCATGCACTGAGAACTCTTTTCAGAAGTGAGCAGTATGCATACAGGACATTTGGAGGGAAATTTCAGAAGGAGGTGCCTACTGTTCTTTATAATATACTAGCATAAAAAGCACATCTTTTAAAGATGTGATTAGTTACACCAATTCTACAGCTGGTGTAAATGCCCGTACCTAGATTTCTAAAGAACGTGCATAAGTTACAGTATTTTATAATTTACAGGTATAACTTTGCACCTTGCCCACGCTGCACCCAAATTCTATGCCGGTGTATGCGCACAGTGAAAGTACAGGCTATCAGTTTTATGCGCAGCATGAGCGCAATCTTTTATGCAAGTAGCCACTTACATATGCCCATTTCTGTGTGTTCTTGCTGCCTAAATCTAGGCGGTTCCTTATAAAATTCCCCCCTAGTAGTCTAGGGTTTGAAAATGTGTAGAGTCGCAGAACATGTTAAAACTTTAGAGTTGCTGGAATGTGTTCTTTGTGACTGAAAGTGTGTTTGATTGTGTCTCAGGTTTGCAACTGATGCTTTCTACAGCTGCTTGATGTACTGCTTTGACAAAGGATGGAGGAACATTTCACCATGTGATGGTATACTGGCACAAGGCTGGGCCAACCATTAGGAATGACTAGGAAGTGGCCTAAGGCAACAGGCTTCTGAGGGGCAGCAAAGAGCAGTTTCAGTCAAAGCAAAACAATAGATGCTGAAGTCAAGCAAACTCAAAGAGCCATCAACATATTATTTTACTTGCAGGGAGAGTGGACACACACACAGCAAAAGTTTAAGATTTTAAACCTCAAGGAATCGTTAGCAGGATGGAAACAGCTGGGAGATGTAGAAAAGCAATGGGCAAAACTGAAAGGGGATATTTTAAGGGCAACAAACCTTTTTGTTCGGAAAAGGAGACTACTATGGTTTTCAAAAGAAGTAGCTGAAAAAATGAAGAAAAAGAGGGTGGCCTTCATAAAATACAAGAGATCACAGAGAGAGGAAGACAAGCATCAATACAGTATTTGGAAAAACTTAAAGAAGCTAAGAAAGTAGTCATGAAAGCAAATATACAAAAAGACGAAGAAATAGCCAATGCAATAAAATGGGAGGACAAGATATTTTTCAGGTATACTAATGAGAGGAGGATGTGCAAAAGTGGTATTGTCAGACACAAGAGTGAAGTGAAGGAATATGTAGAAGCTGATGAGGATAAAGCAGACTTGCTTAACAAACATTTTTGTTCTGTGTTCACAGATGAAGGGTGAGGAGCAGGACCTAAGAAAACACCCACAAATAAGAGCAGAAGTGACGGGGATCTGGAACAATTTTTAGAAGACTGTGTTCACTCCACCCATTACAAATGGCCATGAATACAGCCGCATGGACCATCTACGGTGTCTCCAGATACGAGCATGTGACACCTCTACTAATGCAGCTTCACTGGCTTCCTATAGCTGGTCGCCTCAAGTTCAAAGCCCTCCTTATTACATTCAAAACCTTCCACCAGCTTTCTGCTACTGCCTTAGAAGACCACGTACATTGGACACCTGACAGCAGAAGCAGGAGAACGAACATGGCAAATACCCTTGTCATTCCCTCTCTGGCCAGTAAAACCTCCCAATATGTTAGACATAGAGCCTTCACTTTATTTGCCCCTCTACTCTGGAACTCCCTCCCTGTTCCAATTCATCTTATCACTGACCTCCCCGCCTTTAGAAAAGCAACAAAAACATATCTTTTCCAGCTTTACTTTGACCACGTCACATAGCCCACCACTTCCATGCCTTCTTCGAGTACTACCTCGCCTCCTAACTCAGTATCCATTCTCCCCTTGATGACTGTAATTAGTTAATGTCTTTGGTAGTCACGAAAACTATGTTCATACTGTTACGAATTATACTGTTGTTCCATTCTATTTGTAAGCTCTGTTAATTGTCACTTGTTCAATGTAAACCTGTTCTATGTATTAAGTTGTTTACTGTAAACCGCACTGAATTAAAATAGCGTAATATATAAAACCAAATAAAGAAATAAATTAGGTAAACTAAAGGTAGACAAAGCGATGGGACCAGATGGGATACATCCAAGAATACTGAAGGAACTTGGGGACATGTAGTGACTCCACTGACTGACCTTCTCAATGCTTCTCCCGAATCAAGAGTGGTCCCAGAGGACTGGAGAAAGGTGCATGTGGTCACTTTACACAAAAGCAGAAGTAAGGATGAGGTTAAGAACTGCAGGCTGGTTAGTCGGACCTCTGTGGTGAGTAAATTAATAGAAATGCTGCTAAAACAGAAAGATAGTGAGGTTTCTAGAGTCCAGTGTATTGCAGGATCTGAGGCAGCATGGGTTTACCAGAAGCAGGTCTTGTCAGAATAATCTGATCGATTTCTTTGACTAGGTGACCAGAGAGTTGGACTGAGAGAGAGCCTTAGATGTAGTGTACTTAAATTTCAGTAAAGCCTTTGACATTGCTCCGCACAGGCAACTTATAAATAAATTGAGCACCCTAGGGATGGACCCTAAAGTGACTGACTGGGTTAGAAATTGGTTGAGTGGGAGGCGACAAAGTGGACAGGTAAATGAAGCTCACGCCAAGGAGAAGGATGCTGCCAGTGGTATGCCACAGGGATCTGTGCTGATTCTTTTTAACATTTTTTGTTAGTGATATTGCGGAAGGGCTGTCAAGGAAGGTTTGCCTCATTGCGGATGATACCAAAATCTGCAAGAGTAGACACCCAGAAAGGAGTAGATAACATGAGGAGGGATCTAGCTAAGCTTGAAAATGGTCGAGATTTTGGCAGCTGAGATTTAATGCTGAAAAATGCATGGTCATGCATATGGGCTGCAAAAATCCAAGGGAGCGGTACAGTGTAGGGGGCTAAGTACTTCTGTCCATGAAAGAAGAGCAGGACCTGAGCGTGATTCTTTCTGATGATCCTAAAGTGGCTAAATTTTTATTTTAAATATTTATTTATTTATTTATTCTCACTATATTTGGCATATTTATTCTGTACTTTAATTAACTTCTTATCCACGGCATTATAGATATCTTATTCGCATCTAATTAACCAAAATAACCATGTATATAGTTGCCATGTATATAGTTATCTGTATATAGTTACCCTGTTTTCCACCAAGTTTATGTACCTTGTTCTTTGTAAAAAACCAATGCTGTTTGTACCATTGTGTTTATATTTGTTCATATGTAAACCGCACTGATTTAAGAGCGCGGTATATAAGAAAAATAAATAAATAATAAATAAATAAATAGGTAGAAAATGCAACAACAACAAATGCCAGAAGCATGCTTGGATGCATGGGAAGAGGAATGGCCAGCAGAAAAAAGGAGGCGATAGTGCTTCTGTATAAATCTCTGATACAACCTTATTTGGAGTTGTGTGCAATTCTGGAGACCGCACCTCCTCTTCTTCCCAACTCTCCCCCCTTACTTCTGCTTCCCTTTCTTCCTTCCCTCTGGTCTCTGATGAGGAAACAACACTCCTCCTTTCTTCCTCTAAGCTGACTACCTGCCCTTCTGATCCTATGCCCACCCACCTCCTTAGCTCCATTTCTTCCACTATCGTCCCCTCTATCACTCATATTCTCAACCTATCGCTCTCCACCGCTACCTTCCCTTCTGACTTCAAGCATGCTATTGTCACACCCCTCCTCAAGAAACCCTCACTCGATCTCTCCTGTCCTTCTAACTATCGTCCCATCTCTCTCCTTCCCTTCATTTCTAAATTACTTGAGCGTGCTGTCTACCACCGCTGTCTCGACTTCCTCTCCTCTCATGCCCTCCTAGATCCTTTACAATCCGGTTTCCGTCCCCTACATTCTACTGAAACTGCTCTTACCAAAGTCGCCAATGATTTGTTTCTGGCTAAGTCCAAAGGCTTTTATTCTGTCCTCATTCTTCTGGATCTCTCTGCTGCCTTTGACACCGTTGACCACAATCTTCTTCTTATCACCCTGTCTTCACTCAGTTTCAAAAGCTCTGTACTTTCTTGGTTCTCCTCCTATCTCTCCCACCGCTCTTTCAGTGTGTACTTTGGTGGCTCCTCCTCCTCTTCTACCTCTTTACCTGTGGGTGTACCTCAAGGTTCTGTCTTAGGTCCACTCCTCTTCTCTCTCTATATCCAATCCCTTGGTGCCCTTATCTCTTCCCATGGCTTTCACTATCATCTCTATGCTGACGACTCTCAAATCTACCTCTCTACGCCTGTTATCTCTCCTGAAATTCAAGCTAAGATCTCGGCCTGCCTCTCTGACATTGCTTCCTGGATGTCCTACCGCTGCTTGAAGCTGAACATGGCCAAAGCTGAACTCCTTGTCTTTCCCCCTAATGCCTCCCCTCCTCCTTCCCCTTTCTCAATCTCTGTGGATAACTCTGTTATCCTTCCTGTCTCTTCGGCATGGAACCTTGGTGTTATCTTTGACTCATCTCTCTCCTTCTCTTTACATATCCAAAACATTGCTAAAACATGCCGTTTCTTTCTTTACAATATCTCCAAGATTTGCCCTTTTCTCTCTGATAACACTACTAAACTGAGTGTCCACTCTTTAATCACCTCCCGCCTTGATAACTGTAACCTTCTCCTTGCTGGCCTCCCTGCTAACCACCTCTTTCCTCTCCAGTCTATTCAATATTCTGCAGCTCGTCTGATTTTCAGTCAGTCTCGTTTTTCACACATTACTCCTGTCACTTCACTGGCTCCCCATCCGCTTCCGTATCCAGTTCAAACTCCTCCTTCTAACCTATAAATGTATTCATTCTTCTGCCCCTCATTACCTTTCATCCCTCATCTCTACCTACACCCCCTCTCGCCTACTCCGCTCATCTAACTGTCTTCGTTTATCTATGCCTTTTACTCGTACTGCTAATTCTAGACTTCACTCCTTTCAACTGGCTGCACCCTTTTCCTGGAATTCTCTACCTGTCTCTGTCCGCCAAGCCTCCTCCCTGGCCATCTTCAAATCCAAATTGAAATCCCATTTCTTCACTATTGCTTTTTGTTCCTAACTTGTCCTTTCTTGTTCTCTCCATAAACATTTATTCTTGTCTTGCTAATTGTTATTTGCATTATCTAATTTATTTCATATTTTGTCTTGACTAGATTGTGAGCTCTAACGGGCAGGGACTGTCTCTTTTAATGTTTGTACAGCGCTTCGTATGTTGCAGCACTTTATAAATGCTTAGTAATAATAATAATATAAAAAGGATGGAGTCTGTGCAGAGGGTGGCTACTAAAATGGTTAGTGATCTTTGTTATAAAGCATATGAGGACAGACTTAAAGATCTTAATATGTATACTTTAGAGGAATGGAAGATATGATAGAGATACTTAAATACCTCAATAGCATAAGTACACAATAGGAGAGCCTCTTTCAATTGAAAGCAAGCTCTGCAACAAGGGGAAATAGGATGAGGGTGAAAGGGGATAGATTCAGGAGTAATATGTGGAAATATTTCTTTACGGAAAGAGTGGTGGATCCGTGGAATAGTCTTTCAGTGGAGGTAGTAGACGTGAGGACAGTATCTGAATTCAAGAAAGCATGGGACAAACACAGGTGGTCTCTAAAGGAAAAAAAGGGACTATAGTAGTTGATATGGAAGGGCAGATTAGATAGGCCATATGGTCTTTTTCTGCCATCATATTTCTATGTTTCTGAATTATGATATTCAAGGAGACATTTTACTTACCAAATAATGTCCTTTCCTTGAGTCCTGCTAGAATGTCCAGACAAGTGGGTTATGTTCCCCTACCAGCAGGTTGGTGGAGACAAAGAACCAATGAAAAGCCCAGGTTTCAATGACATCACTCTGATGCCTCTATGCGCCTCAGCCACCACAGGTCTCTCTTCAGTATTCGTCTCAAAGCATATGGGAGAACGGCAAGCCTCACACAATCTCAACATGGGCAACAATAAGTAATCAAACAGTAAAGGTCTACGTACAGAAAAGCATTACCAGACACCTTTCCATAGAAGATGGACCTGCACATCCAAGTATAGAAATCATAGCGGACCCAGGGGTACCGCTGTAGAAGAGAGCAAACACATTTTTTCAGGGGCGACTACATCTTGTTTATGTCCGTTTGAAGGTGCAGTCTCCAGAATTGCGCACAATACTCCAAATAAGGTCTTACAGCCACCGGACCTCAGAAACAGGCCAAAGGTGCCACCTGAATCTTCAGAGAGCCGAGAGAAAAGGTCATTCCCCAGACCGTCCTGCAGAACAGGCCAAAATAAACGGCACCTTGGCCGTCCCAGAAGCCAGCTGCTGCACCAGCGTTCAAGGTACCAGACCCGCACATAAATGCACAAAAGGAGAGCGATGCCATTGAAACCTGGGCTTTTTATTGGTTCTTTGTCTCCACCAATCTGCTGGCAGGGGAGCACAACTCACTTGTCTGGACATGACTAGCAGGACAATATGGAATTATGCATTTTGTAGGATTGTTGTGGGAGGGGTGGTGATCTTGGAGAGAGGCATAAGGCAGAACGTTTGCTTAGGGCACCACTACCCTTCCACTGACTCTGTCCTGTAAGAATGAATGTGCCAGAAAGCTTTTTAAGAGAATATGAGATCCTGGAAAAACAATCTGGGAAGCAACAAAACTTGAAAGGGTTCCGTTGAATATGGAGCACCGCTATCACGGTTTGTGAAAGAGAGGACGGAGATTTGCAAGTTTACAAAAGTGCCACTAAGGCCCACCAATTTGTACATTGTGGCCTGTGGAGGTTGTATATTTGGATGTATCAGCATTGGTGTATATGGACAGTGGTGTGAACGGTGTTTATGGGGCATCTATGTGGATCTTCCTTCTGCCTGATCCAAGCATCTTTTTTCAGCTGATGTTTTTCTTTTTTGCTAAATAGTTTCCTAATATCTGCATTTCTAACAGTTGCTATTTTACCACTCGCCCTCTAGAAGCAGATCAAGTCTTCTAGAAGCAGATTAGCTTGTGTGTGAGACCAGGGCAGCTAACATGTTGTGGAGCACAGACAATACTGTCTCCCGTGCAGCTTATCTCTATCACTACCAGCCCAGGGCTAGAGCAGAAAGCCTGTGTCCATGATTCTCTCAACCCCAAGACCAAGGTCAAGATCCAATCCACATCTCTTTCCATGCTTTGTACATCACTTCTCACACTAAGGAGCAGTATTCACAAGATTTTACATGGGTGAAAAGCATATTCAGCCACACAACAATGTGGTTTGAGAACTGTCCCGTCCCTCCAATCTTACTGCAAGCAAGAGTATCCACACAGTTTCGCAACATGTGAATGTCAAAAAATGGGCGGGGTTAAATCGGCAGTATATGCACATCTTTTGGTATTTCCCCCTGCTTGCCTACAGTTTCAAAGGGAAACTCCAAGGACAGTTTCTTTTTAGCCAGTTTGCAGGCCCATCACAGGTACAAAGAAGTGTGGGCCTGCAAGCACCACAGGGAGTATGAAAACTACCCTCCTCATTAACAGTCACAAACGGACAGTCCATTCTATAGAACCTTGGAAAATTAGTGATTATGTGATGATCATGTCACCAAAGGATACTAAGCAGAAATGGATTCTAAAATTGTCTATTCCCTCTTCCCACTCCTTTATATAACCCCCCCCCCCCCTTTCATAGCAGGTTTTATTGTAAGGGACTGCACCTACCATGATTCCATTGTGGATAAAACCTCGCCGATATCGAGCAGGTTTTAAATGGGGATACTCCTCCGTGCTTGTGATTTTGATACCCCAGATCTGTTTCCATGCCTCATACAACTGTACGTGCACTGGATATACCCCAGAATGATGGGGGGCTACTGCATACCCCATGTCAGTGGGGATGCCATGCTCCTGTCAGGAACACGAAAGAAAAAATGTTACAGCTTTTGAAATCCAGTGAGATTGTTCTTCAGATACTACAGAAAGAGTTTATCTAGAAGTTGCAATACCAAAAGCTTTTTAATAAGGCAAAAGACCAAAGGCTCAACCTGAAGGCAAATATTTCTGAGAAACTCTGAAGGGACCCTGGGGGTTGAGATATATGTTTTATATTGCTAAAAGGGATAGCAAGGATCACAACAAAACTTTTCTTTTGTGTGATTGGAGATTATTTATTTAAAGAATTTCTATCCATATTCCCATCTTAAAGACAACCAATGCGATTTACAAATCATATAAACTAAAAACCAACAAACTTAAAAATGATAAAATATATACGTATATCACAACAAAATATATTACAAAGAACTCAACCCAACCCAACTCAACTTCTAACCTTTTTCATCTTACTCTTCTTTCAGGAACAGGAAAGCTTTCAATTTCTTTCTAAACTTTAAGGATAGATATTCTTGCCTTAGTTATACTGGGAGAGATTTCCATGCCTCAGGGCCCACCATCAACAATATCTGTGCTTGGAGCCTTGTCTGCTCTACCTCTCTAAATGAGGGGATCTGTGCTAGATTTTGTGTGCTAGATTATCTTAAATTTCAAGTAGGCTGACACCCAACAATTTTTTCTTTTGAACAACTGAGCTCAGTATCCCTTAGGACATGAAATACTAAACATCCAATCTTAATTAAGGACCTCTGATTTAGTGGATGCCAGTCCAGGGCCCATGACAAAGGCATAAATGATACTCATCTGGCAACACCTAGCACTGTCCTGGCTTCTGCATTTTGGGCCACGTGCAGCCTATGGGCAAGCCATTGAGGCAGACTCAGTTATCATCTAGAAGCAACTATGAAGAGAGTTCAACGATGGACCTCTGGTCTTTTTTCTACCTTACTGACTATGGAACCTCTAGAACACCATCCCCATGTATTTTGTCCCCAACCCACAACTGGCCATACTCACAACAGCAAACTTCTTGTTCATCAACATCTGCTCAGCCAGAACAGACTGATTGTGGAAAAGGTGTGGTTGCATGTGGCTCCACATGTGAGGGAACCACCAGAACTCTCTGACATAGGAAAGCAGCAGGTCATCACCTTCATCCTCTGCATCGGTACCTAGTATAGGGCACAGGCATAACTTTGACTAGACAAGTATCAACATGTTATAATATGAATTGGCTGAGTTATGTCATATCATGGTCAATCGTTTGCACTTTATCGAAGAAAAGATAGAATATACAATTTCACTATATGGATTATGATATAACTGTTGCTGTTGCTGTGAAAACAGCTTACTGATCGATAGATATTTCATATTGCGATCCTTTTAAGGAGTTTTTTTTTACTGGATGGGTGATGGTGGTCTGAGAAGAGCCAGGTAGTATCATCAGTATTATTTGGCGGACACTGAAATCATTTTTGCTCCTTAAAAGTGTTGAATGTGATTGAGTTGTTTGTATCCTTGAAATACTCCTGTTAATTTTGAAGATATCATGGTCTTCTGCATTTTCCATTTGTGATCGGACAGATTTAAAATATTGTCAGAAAATGCAAAAATGAGAATATAAGGACGTGATCAGGGAACATGCTGGTATAGTAACATTCAGGGTCCTATGGAACAAGCATGTTTCCCATACACACAACATAGGAAAAGCACAGTTACTTACCTGTAACAGGTGATCTCTGGGAACAGCAGGAATAAGTCTTCACATATGGGTATCGTCGGTACCGACGGAGCCTGCGCGGGAACGCTCCCCAGCGTCCAATAAGAAAGCTTTTGGGAGCATCCCACAGCGCCTGCGTGCTGCCTTCCCGCCTTTCCCAACCGCCTCTCTCCAGTTCGAGTTTTAAAGCTGAGATAAAGAGAGAGAGAGAGAGGGAAGGAAAGATAGATAGAAAGATACAACTCCTAGGGGAGGTGGGTGGGTTGTGAAGACTTATTCCTGCTGTTCCCAGAGATCACCTGTTACAGGTAAGTAACTGTGCTATCTCCAGGAACAAGCAGGAATGAGTCTTCACATATGGGGACTCCCTAGCTGCAGATGCCAGGGAGAGACCCCAGAGTTGTGTGTCCTTGAAAAGGGCTCTACCTCCCCCCATGGATCTCTGGCATCCAACCAGGGTAGGTGGGTAGGAGTTAATTAGGAATGGAACAGGTGTTTGAGAACAGCCTGACCAAACGAGGCATCCCGGCGGGAGTCCTTGTCCAAACAGTAATGGGCTGTGAAGGTATGAACCGAGGCCCAGGTGGCCGCTCGACAGATTTGTTCGATGGACACAGAGTTTAGATGAGCCATTGAGGCTGCCATGGCCCTCACATTGTGAGCTGTGACATGGCCCTACAGAGAAAGGTTCCTACCCTGGTAGGCGAAAGAAATACACTGAGCAAGCCAGTTCGACAGTGTTCTATTAGAAACTGGAAGTCCTAAATGGGAAGGATCAAAAGCAACAAAGAGTTGAGAAGAATTTCTATGTTGCTGTGTTCTTTGTAAGTAAAAGGCGAGAGCTCTTTTACAATCCAAAGTATGAAGATTCCTCTCTACACTTGATGCATGAGGTCCTGGAAAAAAGACAGGTAAGTATACCTCTTGGTTCAGATGAAAAGGCGAGACCACTTTGGGCATAAAGTGTGGATTGGTCCTGAGGACTACCTTATCATGATGGAACCTTGTACAGGGAGGATTAGCCACCAAGGCTTGCAATTCACTGATGCGGCGTGCTGAGGTGACTGCAATGAGAAAGATAACCTTCCAAGAAAGAAATTTCAAGGAGGTGGTGGCTAAAGCTTCAAAGGGTGGCTTCATAAGCTGGCCAAGAACCAGATTTAAGTCCCATGCCACTGGAGGTGGTCTAATAGGAGGTTTAGTTAAAAGAAGGCCTCTCATGAATCTTGCTATAAGAGGATGAGAGGAAACGGGCTGTCCATTGAGAGGCTTGAGGGACGCTGCAATAGCACTCAAATGGACTCTTACTGAATTCGTTTTAAGGCCTGCATGGGATAGATGCAGAAGATATTCTAGTAAAGAATTCAAAGGTATTGCAAGAGGGTTAAGACCCTTCTCTGAACACCAAATGGTAAATCTTTTCCATTTGAAAGCATAAGAACATCTAGTGGAAGGCTTTCTAGAAGCCTGAAGAATATCTCTGACTTGCTGAGAGAGATGGAAAACTTGAAGGTCTAGGCCTTCAGCAACCAGGCCCTGAGATGGAGAGACTGGGGGTTTGGGTGCCACAACGTTCCGTCTTCCTGGAATAGAAGATCTGGTGCAGAGCCCAACTCCAGGGAGGGAGCTTGAGAGAGATGCAGAAGTAGAGGGTACCACACTTGGCGTGGCCAATGTGGTGCTTTGAGGATCATAGAACCTCGGTCTCTGAATCTTGAAAAGTGTTTTGGGAATTAGGGGAATGGGTGGAAAGGCATAAAGGAAGTCTTGACCCCAGTGAAGAAGGAAAGCGTCCTTGGCCTGAACTCCCTGACACGGAATTCTGGAACAGAACCGGGGAAGTTTGGCATTCCACGGACTTGCAAAGAGGTCTATGTCCGGGGTTCCCCAAATTCGAAAAATCCTGGCTACCTGGTCCATGTGGAGGGACCACTCGTGTGGAAGCAGAACTCGACTGAGTCTGTCTGCCCAAGAGTTTTGAACGCCTGGAAGATATACTGCCATAAGATGAATCTGATGCTCTCTGGCGAAGGCCCACAGTCGCAAAGCTTCGTTGCAAAGCGACAGAGAGCCAGTCCCTCCCTGCTTGTTCACATAGAACATGGCTACTTGGTTGTCCGTGTGGATGAGGACTGTCCTGTAGCTGTGCAGGGAGTGGAACACTCTGAGAGCTAAGAATATTGCTCTGAGTTCCAAGAGATTGATGTGTAGAGAAGTCTCCTGTGGAGACCAGATGCCCTGGGTGGAGAGATCTTGAAGATGAGCTCCCCAACTCATTGGAGAGGCATCTGTTGTAAGAGTTGCTTGGGGTAGTGACTGCTGAAAAGGGGACCCCAGCAACAGGTTTTGAGAGGACTTCCACCACTGGAGAGACCAAAAAAGGCGACTGGAGTTTGCTATTTTGTCTGACAGGCAACCTGATGCCTGAGTCCATTGGGTGGACAAAGTCCATTGAGCTGCCCTCATGTGAAGGCGAGCATATGGAACCACATGCACGGTGGATGCCATGTGACCTAAGAGTTGTAACATTTCCCGAGCAGTTAAATGGGACTTTAACTGTATTTGGGAGGCTAACTGCACCAAGCATAGGCAACGAGCCTGAGGAAGATAGGCCCTTGCAGACGTGGTATCCAGCAAAGCCCCTATAAACTCCAGAGATTGAGTAGGGGTGAGATTGGATTTTGGGATGTTTATTACCAGTCCCAAATACTGAAGGACACGCATTGTGCAGGTTAGAAAGGTCTTGGCCTCTGACTGAGAGGGAGCTCGAATGAGCCAGTCGTCCAGATATGGGAAAACGAATATTCCTAGAGTGCGTAGAAATGCAGCTACTACTGCCATGCATTTCGTGAACACCCTTGGTGCGGAGGCCAGACCAAAAGGAAGCACCCTGTATTGGTAGTGTTTTTCTCCAAAAAGGAACCGAAGGAACCTTCTGTGTGTTGGATTGATGAGGACATGGATGTACGCATCCTTGAGATCTAGAGAACAAAGCCAGTCCTGACTCTGAAGGTATGGAAGCAGAGCACCGAGAGAAATCATCTTGAATTTCTCCTTGAATAGAAATTTGTTCAATTCCCTGAGATCTAAGATGGGTCTGTAGCCCCCTGTTTTCTTTGGGATAAGAAAATAAGGGGAGTAGAACCCTGTGCCTTGTTGAAGAAGAGGTACTTCTTCTATTGCCCCTTGGGCAAGAAGGGTGGCAATCTCCTGACCCAGAAGGTTGAGGAGAGATGTTAGAGAATTGAACTGTTTCACTATGGTGTGAGGGGGAAGGCTTAAGAAATGAAGCTTGTACCCTTCCTTTATGATAGAGAGTGTCCATTGCTCTGCTGTAATTTGTTCCCATCTGGGAGCAAAGTAAGTCAACCTTCCTGGAATGGTAAGGGGCTCTGGTTCCTCCAGAGCCAGAAAGGCTAAGTTCTCTAGCTGCAAGTCAAAGGCCCTGAGGAGGCTGAGGCTGCTGGGTCATGGAAGGCCTAGCTGCCTTTGATTTGGCCTGTTTAGGTGGTTGCTGACGGTTTGCAGCAAAACGACCTGCAGAAGATGCCTGCTGACCATAAGCAGGATAGTATCTTCCCTTTTTGGAAAAAGATGTCTTTTTAAACAGTCTTTTCTTAACAGGAGCAGAGGTAGACTTTGAAAGTCGATCCAAAGCAGAGTTTTCAGCATCCATCTGATTGGCCTTTGCTTGCCAATCCTTACCAAAAAGGTTTTCACCTGTACAAGGGATATTCCCTAATTCATCTTGGACCCAGAGCTCCAAATCAGAAGCTTGTAGCCAAGCAACTCTGCGTGCCCCTATGGCAATAGCCGAGGCTCTGCTTACACACTCAAAAGAGTCAAAGGCTGCACGGTTGGAAAATTTGGAGGCATCTTGGGCATGTTTGAGCCAAGTGAGAAACTCCTGCCTTTTATCCTCCGAAATGAAAGGGGTTAAAGTCTGCAGATGATCTGTGACTTCTTTTAGAAACATTCCTATATAGAGACTATAGGAGTTGATCCTGGCAGCTAGCATAGAAGCTTGAAAAACCCTTCGGCCAAAAGCATCTAGGGTCCTGCAGGATTAGATGAGTGTCTCTTTGCACTCTTTATCTTTCTCATGGCAGACTCTACCACAATAGAGTGGTGAGGAAGCTGAGTCTTCTGGAAGCCAGGACAAGGAGGGACACGATACATGGTGTCTAGCCTGCGAGAATGAGGAGAGGTGGTAAGAGGTGTCTCCCACATCCTCAACATGAGATCATACAGAATCTCATGGATAGGTAAAGTAGCTGCCTCTTTTGGAGTTTTAGGATATTGTAAAATATCTAACTCCTTGGCTCTGGGTTCTGATTCAGGGGCCACTGTGATGGAGAGGCCCCTAGCCACTTCCCTAATGAAGTCTTGAAAAGACAAGTCTTCTGGAGGAGACATTCTTCGTCTAGGAGAAGAAGACTCCTGAGGAAGAAGTATCGATGCCTCGACAGAACCCTCAGACTCATCAGAGTCTTCAGAGGAATCGAAGTATCGCCTGTCTGGATGCTCCTGTAAAGCCCGATAGCCGTACCGAGTAGGATCAGTATCGGGAGTAACCGGTGCAGGTTCGGTACCGATGGGCATCATAGGACAGGGTACCGTTGCAGTTGACACTGAAGCCGATGCCGATGCAATCGGTACCGGCACTGGGAGTGATGCCGGTGCCGGAGCCGGTACCGACAACGAGGATTGTTGCGGTACTGGAGGCATCGCAGCCTGTATGAATGCCGTTAGGGTGCGCTGCATGGTCAGAATCTTCTGATCCATCGACGCCACCAATGTCTGGATGTCGGTACCAGTGGGAGCCACTGGTACCCCAGAACACGGCAACAGGTGATCTGTCGAGGCCGAGCCATCGATGTCAACCTGTGACCGCATAGACAATGCTTTGGAAGCCGGAGCTTCCCGCCGGGGTAATTTTGCCGGTGTGGAATCCTCGAGGGCAAGCCCGGAGGCATCTCGATGCTTGGAGGGAGATCTACCCTTCAAGGACTGGCTAGATTTATGCTTGGTTACCTGAGATCCATGGGAGGAAGAAGAAGCCCTGGAAGACGTCGATGCCATCGAAGCTGTATCAGAGAGAAACAGGGTACTGAGCTTGGCTGCTCGGTTCTGCCGACCTCTTTTAGACATCATGGTACAGGACATACAATCCGTAATGGAATGGTCAGGCCCCACACATTTTAGACACAGTCATGGGTGTCGGTGACAGAAATAGTAGCGCACATTTTGTGCACTTCTTAAACCCGGAGGCGGGCTTCTCCATGAGGAAAATATTTTTAGGTCTAAGGCCCAAAAACTGAAAATGCACAGTGAAGAAAAGATAATTTGGGTTTTTTTTGTTTTTTTAAAAGAAAGAAAAGAAAAAGACCGGCGGTACCGGTCCGACGTCGAAGAAGGCAGACGCGACACAAAAGAATTAAGAAAAAATAAAGAACTTCTTCTGTGGTGACAGGAACACGACCTGCTGGCTCCGCGGAAAAGAAGAACTGGAGAGAGGCGGTTGGGAAAGGCGGGAAGGCAGCACGCAGGCGCTGTGGGATGCTCCCAAAAGCTTTCTTATTGGACGCTGGGGAGTGTTCCCGCGCAGGCTCCGTCGGTACCGACGATACCCATATGTGAAGACTCATTCCTGCTTGTTCCTGGAGATAACTCTTTTACTACACCTGACCTTCAGTAATTTGTTTTGGGATTGATATTCAACAGGGAGATAGTAAATTTTAATTGGAGAAGCTGTGGCCACTGAATATACTTGCCTAAGATTACGCAGATAGCTGTCTTGTCCAGATAATTTATTCTGTGCAGCCTAATTGAACTAGATTAACATTAACCTGATGTTCAGTGCTATCCAGTTACGGTCTTATCTTGTCCCTGCACACCTCCAATTCTGCCCAGTCTAAGCCAGATAAATTTTGCCTAAGTCACTGTCTAGGAATTTTCCAAAATGAAAAATTTGTCCAGGTAACTCCCAAAGTTACCCTGACAAAGTATTTGAATATCAAACCCTTCATTCTTACAGATATATTTAAGAAATGCAAGAAAAGCCTTTTTTCAATAACAGAGTGGTGGACATCTGGAACAGACTTCCAGCGGAGGTTATAGGAACCAGTACAGAAGCAGAATTTGAGCAATATTTCAGTGAAGGAGGGAGGGAGAAGATCGCAGGTACAAATGGGCAGAGTGGGTGAACCAAATGGTCCTTTTCTGCCAACATCTGCTATGTTCCTTGCCATTGCAGTATTGTGGTTTCTGAAAGATTTTTTTCTGTAATAAAAACAATTACTTTGGAATGCAGAACTCTGCGCGACACATTCAGGAGCTGGTACCAGACGTGGGGTACTCCTTCTCCAGCCTCCGCAGCTCCCGTTCATTGTGTGGTAACGGAATAGGAATTCTCTGTGCAAGAACAGTGCAAGTCACTCTTTCATTAATACACGAGGACCATGGGTCAGTTTTAGCAGGCAATGAAAAAGGTGCCAGTACTCTGTACCCCCTCAAAAAAAGCCCTGTGAATTCTTGACGTGTTACCTGAGCAGGCATGAACTGAACTGCCCCTCTTCAACTACAAAAAGGCTCATTTTTAGAAGAGTCCCATTTACTAAAGTGCAATAAGATGTTGCTGCTAATGCGGGTTAATGGTCAAAATTAAAGTGCGGTAAATACAAAGACCCTACATTAAGTTTGCGGACACGCCAAAATTCTGCCGTTCAGTCAGTGTAGACAGACTTTCTTTACCAAATGTTAACTAAATGGCAGATAATGCGATACAGTTAGCTACACCTATTCAGCTGTATTATAAGTTAAGAAAAAAAACCATACCTTCAAAAAATGTGTTGACTCAAAATCACAACCAATATCAAAAAAGTCAAAACAAAAAAACCAGAAGAACAGCTCAGTAACCTCAGCTGTCTAACAAAAACCAAAAATCCTAAAGGAAAAAACAAATTTTTAATGTCGGGATCCGCGGACAAGAGCTGGGGAGAGGAAAAACCCCCCACTCAGTGTCAGCAGAGGCCTTTTATTTATTTTATCAAAACCCTAACGAATAAACTCAGTAGTGAAAATCACTTATCTGATAAAAACCAGACGGGCAGCAAAACTCCAGACAGCGACATGCATGTTTCGAGCCGCCAAGGCTCTGTATCAAGCTGGTTTCAAAATGTGCACGCCCTGAAAAAACGCTGAACACTTCCGGCAATTTAAATACCCAAGCGCTAATCAAATGGCTGCCGACATATACGTAAGCATTACGTCAGACCAGTAATGATGAGAATAAATTAATTGTTCTGCGATGGCAGACTTTATTCTCATCATTACTGGTCTGACGTAATGCTTACGTATATGTCGGCAGCCATTTGATTAGCGCTTGGGTATTTAAATTGCCGGAAGTGTTCAGCGTTTTTTCAGGGCGTGCACATTTTGAAACCAGCTTGATACAGAGCCTTGGCGGCTCGAAACATGCATGTCGCTGTCTGGAGTTTTGCTGCCCGTCTGGTTTTTATCAGATAAGTGATTTTCACTACTGAGTTTATTCGTTAGTGTTTTGATAAAATAAATAAAAGGCCTCTGCTGACACTGAGTGGGGGGTTTTTCCTCTCCCCAGCTCTTGTCCGCGGATCCCGACATTAAAAATTTGTTTTTTCCTTTAGGATTTTTGGTTTTTGTTAGACAGCTGAGGTTACTGAGCTGTTCTTCTGGTTTTTTTGTTTTGACTTTTTTGATATTGGTATTATAAGTTAATGCACTGCAACTTCCCATGCATTAACCATAAGGCACTGTCTCCGCCCATACTCCACCCAGTTCCACGGTAGTTTTTAACATAGAAATTACCACAAGATAACAGACAAGGTGCCACATTAACTGTCTGTGTGCCACTCCCATTAACCACAAGTGTGCACTGATTACCATATTAAGCACACGTAATCAATAGGGCCTTGCGCGTACATTTGCCTTAAGAATAGGTCAGTAGGTTCCTAGTTGTCTTCATGTCCCAGGCTACTTTCTTCTGCATTCAAATTGAAGAATGCTTTAAAAAAATTGAAGGGAAAGAATTGAGGTGCAATAAGGAGGTTGAGGGGGATGGTGTATAAGAAATTTATGAAGGTGAGAGTAAAGGTTTGTATCTTGTAGGGGGTAACAAGAAAAGGGCATCGGCATTGTTTTTCTTAAGCCATGCTGTTGTAGAATTAGCAACATATATTGTTGATCAATGAGCTGTTTGAAATCAAAGTGTCGCAATGTTTGGATATTAATAAAAGAAATTTAAGTGGGGCCCCAGTTTGGCCAGTGCACAGACTTATCAGACCTATTCTACAACTACAGAATTAGCAAAGCAAAATCAACCTCAGCTCTTTTACTGTTGGTTCTGTACCAGCTCAGGGACAATTTTTGTTTGACAAAATTCAGGTAACACTAAGGGGCGATGACCTCTGTGCTCATTTATGCAAGTAAATCTCCGCAGTATTAGAATACCCCTGTGTTTGTCTTAGCAACGTCACATAACAACTGACTGGAGGAAAAGGGTTCCAAAGTTGTCACTACTAAAAGGTGAATTGAAATTTTCAATAAAATAATCAGTCGATTCTAGCTCAAAAATCAAAGCAGGGAAGTTTCCTGTACAGATGGAGGCAATTTTTAAACAGGGTTCCCGGGCAGGGAAGGCACCCCGGTGTATATGTGGAGCCTCTTTTATAAAGGCTAGATATGCACATATGCGCCTTTACTAAGCAGCCCCCTGAAAAGCTGTTTGCAGAGTTACACCTCCGCTGAGGCAGGAGTAAGTTCTGCGTGTATGTGCTGGTAGAACTCGGCACTTGTGTGTGTATTTCATAAGACAGACATAGAAAAGCACATTTTACAAATGATATTAAGTGCAATCTGAGATGTCCAAGCCAAAACGTCTGGAAAACCCCCCAAACTGAAGCATTCAAGCTCAGGCGTGATTTCACAAATGCGGAAGTGGACATCTATAGAGCCATTTACATAGACGTCTCCGGAACAGTCCCAGGAGAGGATTGAAAAGTAGCAGGCTACAAAGCAGACTAAGCCAGAGTAACCTCTAGTGACCTTGAGTAAGTCATTCATTGGCTCAGGTACAAACTTAGGATTCATTTATTAACCTCTGTTGACGTGTGTTAATGTGGGTAATGCACTTAAGGGGTAAATTTACAAAAGATTACCCGTGTCCTAGTTCCTAAAGGGAGTCTATGTGTCTTTATAAAGAATCAGCACCTAGTACGTACAATTTGCATACACAAACTTATGCCTCTTCCGAAGCAGGTGTTATTTTGTACATGTTTTCTATGCATGTACTCATGTATTTTATAAAATGGGTGTGCACAATGCAACTCTGCCCAAAAGGTACCTCCAGGAATGTCCGCGTGCGGTCCATGTAAAAGTACCCACAATCTTTCAGCACATGTTCTTTTTACATATGTCTATGGTCATGCAATTTTACAACACAAAAAATTGACTTTCTAAAGTGTCTCCCCCTAGTCAGTAAATAAGCGCCACTTAGAATACTGTGGCTTACACTACAAAAAGTGCATTTAATTGCACTAATGTGTGTTAACATGTTAAAGGAGGCCTTAGATTTTAAACCCTTCAGGCAATAATACCTGCTGGACCTGTATGTTACTTGCTTTAAGGTAAGGAATTAAATCTAAAATCCAAAATTTCAGTGGAGTTAATGGGTAACCCAAACTTGGGGCTACAGTCTTGTTATGTCATACCTTTTGTAACTTCTAGGAATGATGGACAATGGTTGTGAACATACACAAAACGTTTAAGAGCTGCAAACTAAGGTTGAATTAGCATACCAAAAGTATGTTAAAATGACAGAATGGAAGACCATTTCAATCCCCTGGACTACGAATAGGCCAAACCAAGCATAACAAGCCTAAGGGTTCCTCTGTCAACACTTTCAAAACAGCAGTCAAACTTTCTATAGTTTCAGGAAGCAAAATATTTCCACATTCCCCTTCAGATTCTTGAGCAAAAATCTCTGCACCACTTCTGTTTTGGGCAGAAGATCTTACCTCTATATCTTTGACTATGGAATTTTTCCTTCACAGAATCTACAGGAAATTTCATCCTTGAGCACAAGATGCACTCTTTTATAAACTGCGCAAGCAGCAGGCTGGTCCCAGTTTATTTTTCCTATTTCACTCAAACTTTAAATAGAGCCCGGGCTGGCTCAAAGGTTTCTGTCACCCCAGGCATCAGACATCCTGGCCGCACCATCCCCTGCTACTGCTGATTCCGTCTTGGGGGAGGAGGCGGGCGACAGCGGCAGTATTTCAAAATCAGTGGCTTTGTGCCACTGCTTCGTTGCCCACGACAGGCCATGTACTTCAACCCACATGGCCTGCTCCTTCTGACCCCCCCCCCCCCCGACAATAAATTGGGTTGGAGGATCAGAAGCAGCAGGTCATGTATGCCGAAGCACATGGCCTGCCGCAGGAAACAAAGTCGCTGTATAAACCCATTCACTAGGGTTGGCCACCCTAGGCAGCCTCCTAGCGGATGGACTGGCCCAGAATAGAGCCCTTAATCTCAGATGCAAAAGGGTCATGCCACTCCACTCCACTCCATACCCCTGCATTTTGCATGGCATTAAAGTTCACATAGTCAAATGCCAACATCACCTGCACACCCATTTTTCTTTTATGGGAATGATGCCTGACACCTCATAGATGTCCGATCAAGGAAAATATGTTTGCCTTTATCTATTTGTATATACTCAATAAACTCAGTTAATAAATATTGACCATTAGCAAAGCCAATCTTGAAGGGAGATTTTGCGCGTCAGGCCAGGGTTACCATATCTACGATAACTCACTGAGGAGGCGTCACACCTTCTTACCGGTATGGAAGAATTTCCCTGAGTAGCCCAGGTTGAAGGTGAAATTTGGGATGTGAGTACGCAGCTCATGCTGGGTGTCAAATAAAGCCTGGAATAAAGAAATGGCTAGAGTCAATATAATATTATGTCATCTGTGAGGCACGATGGGTCAAACTCTCCCCATATTATCTTCGATGGATCCTTATACTGAAACAATAAACCCAGGATTTAGGCAAGAGGATTTCAGGCCTCCCACCCCCACATTTTGCAGCCTTCACAGTCCACAAATACAAATAACTGGACTTTTGCACTAAATGAAACCGCCTCACTTCCTCATTTTAATTAATTGCTTTTTGCAGAAGGACCCTGTCTTACCTGCATAACGTGTATTAAACATAATTATTTATTTCATCCCTGTATTAATACATCTTATCCATGATGGCTGGCAGACCATGCAGTAAGTGGTATGAACTCCACCTCCGCTTCCTTCCCTGCCCCCTCACCTTTGCTAAGCACCCACTCCCATCCATATTCCGTTACAGTGGCATCTTTCCGGGAATTATACCTCTCTGGCTCAGTGACAGAGTCTCTCTCCTGCCTCCTCTTGTCTGGGGCCCAGGTTAGTAGCAACATGGGTCCACCCCCTCCTAGCTGGAAAAGTCTCCAGCAGTTGCATTCTTGGTTGTCCTGCTCTACGGAGCAATGGTTACAACCACTCCAGCCACCTTACTGGGCAGACTAGATGGACCATACTGGCCTTTATCTGCTATCATATACTATGTTACTAGCTGGTCTTCCTCCCCCATGCAACGCAGCTCGTCTTCCCTTTGCAATAAATGTTTGAGCATAGAGCAATTGATCTAGTTGCACCTGAGGGTCTAGGTACAGCCAATGCTGCTAGTCCACAAAAACCCCTTAGCTTCCGCTGGTTCCTCCCAGGTCCGGCCTAACCTAGGGCAGCAACTTCAGAAGGGGGGGGGGGGGGGGCACAGCAAAGGGCAGTGCATTCAAAGCTAAACAATAGATTTTTACAGCCAGGGGGTATAAAAGCTTAAAATTTGTCTAGGGCACCAACATCTTGAACCAACTCTGGGGCCACCAGCTGCAGACAGCATGATGGAGTTAGCCACACCCAAGAATCTGGATACAGCCAGGCTCCTACTGGACATAGGGCCTCTGTCCTCCACAGGACCCTCTCCCCCTTCCAAAACCTCCACATACAGCAATTCTAGGAGCACTGATCAATATTGTCCCAAAGGGAGAGGAAGACGGAGGCCTCAGACTGCCCTGCCTAAAGCCAGTCCTTCCACTGAGAAAAGGTATTTTGATGGTCTGATTGCACCATTACATCTTAACTCCAGCCACCACCGATCTCTCTGTTTTACTTATATACTATTCTCTACAATACAGAAAAATAAAATCACCATAATGATCATACCTTCACATCTTCAACCTTCATACGGGTGCCTTCCTTGCCCACAAAGATGTCATCAATATCCACCAGCACATAGCGGTCCAAGGTGAGAGAGAGTCGCTTGCCAGTTAGGAAAGAAATAGCATCTACAAAGACCAGCTTGTGGAGCCAGAAGTTCAGATTGTTGCCAAAGAGCACTCTCTGGATGCCGTCATGGAGGCCCAGGTCCTGCACCACAGTAGTGTGCAATGCTGCATCCACACTCATGTGCGGTATGGACTCGGCTGACTTGGTCTTAGCCTGCAGGACTGGCTCATAGGTGGAATGGTTTGACTGGAAGACGGTCCAGTCCTCGCCAGGGAGCAGGCCCTTCTCCACCTCACTGGGGCGCGTTATATACAAGAGAGGTGATTTTGGATTGATACTGCAGTCTTTCAGTCCCAAGTTGGAGTGGAGAAAGAGGGGAAAACCCTTTAGCTGGGCACTTAGTAAACTGTTTTCATTGGCCTACAAAGAGAAACATACAATGGACATGAGAAATCTTCAGCTAGAGGAGAATCTACAGAGCAAACTGAATGAAAATGGAAGCGAGAAGAGAAGGAAGAGTAATAGATGGGTGCACACTGGTGTGAGAGAAAGGAAGGGTAACGTCAGAGTGGAAGACAATGCGAGAGACAGAGAAATAATTTGTGGATTCAATTTAGGAGCTCAGATTTGTTTTTACTATTAGGCCTATAAAGTCTAGGCACTTAACTGACCTTTATGAAGCTCACCTTTCTGTTGTGTAAGAGTTTGATATCATTTGGCGTGGAGGAGTAGCCTAATGGTTAGAGCAGTGGCTTGGGACTAATTCCCAGTAGCACTCCTTGTGGCCCTGGGCAAGTCACTTAACTTTCCATTGCTTCAGAAAAATCCAAGTTTCAATGTTTTTGTTTAATGTACATTAGCAAGTTTCAACTCACAATATAAACTGCTTTGACTGAATGATAAAGCGGTTAAATAAAATAAAATAAAATAAAATAGCCGCTGAGAGTATGGGGCTTCTATATACTGAACATATGTTGTATCTGATCCACATTGTTCATGTACCAACATTAGCAATCATTTTATGAAACGGATACTTTTTAATGCATGCAGTATCTATATTTTCATGCTTCCTTTCCCCTTCTCTACTCCACAACACAAAACTCAGTCACCATAAATTAATATGGCAAGTATCCAGCAATGAGGTAAGGTCTGAGGCCAAAGGCCAGGTGCCCCTAGCAGTTGTGGAGCTGACCAGTCTTCCTCAAGGAATGGTCAGCAACTATTTTCTTGCTGTTTCTAAACTAATACAATGTAAAGAAAATCATTCCTAAAGTCGTGTGTTTACCAAATGCCATATACATCCGACACATTTAAGTGAAAGGTGGTTTATGTTTATGTTTATTCATTTGATAAAAACCGCCTTTCTAGGACAATCAAGGCGGTGTACAATTTAAAAACAATTAAAGGGAGGCCAATGGCCAGCGAAGTAGAAGGAAAAGTTTACAATATTTTAATAGGAAAATAGAAAAGAAGAAGAAACAAGACAGGACATGAGTAGGTAACAATTCTGGGAGGGAGGTACGAAGAAGAGGGAAGGAGGATATCACACAAAAGGGGAAGGGAGGTCGAAGGCCAGGGAGAAGAGATGAGTCTTGAGATTTCGTTTGAAAGTGGTATATTGGAGGGAAACGGAGGGAAGAGGGGAGGGCATTCCAAAGAGCGGGGCCAGCAGTTTACCGAGTTTGTCATTAATGGTATGTAGCGCATGCCCAAGTATTTATCTTATACATCCCGCCAATCAAATCTTCTAAGTAGGAATGCAATGCAACGTCAGAAATGACAGAAAACACACAAACGAGTAATCACAACCAGTCAATATTTTCCTGAGTGCAAGAATATTTTAATGATACTGGTTAAAAATTAAAGTAGAACACTACTATTTAGTAGAGTCAACCATTAACCATCGTCATACAGCCCATAGTTTCCCTAAAGTATCTACTATCACTAAGACACTTTGGCCAGTTTCTGCTGAAGCACCTAATAAATACAGCAAATACCTTTCATCCGAATTGACTGGGAACAAGCTTGTTCCAGATAATGACAGTTTTTGGACACAAAATGTTGGATAATGGGGGCTCTTTCAGATAATTAAGCACAGGCTATCAACCAATATTCGACTAAAGGAAGTCTGTAAGGCTTTTTAAATGAAACGCAGGATGGAGCCAATTTTTTTTTGTTGGCTAATGGATGTTTTCAGATGAAGGAACTTTGAACAGAAAGTGCTCTACTTCTCTAGGATGAATCAGTTCTATAGTGCTACAAGTACACGCAGCACTGTATAGATGTACATAAGAGACAGTCACTCTATAGCATTTATAATCCAGTCAAGACACACAGACAAGACAAACAAAAGCATCTTTCATGACCTTATTGTGACTCAACCTTCATTCGTTTGCCTTAAACATATCATCAGCCAGAGGCGGAGCCTGCGGGAAGACAAGGTGGCTGCCTAATCTATGAGCTCCGGTTTCCCTTATCGTGAATCCTGACAATAGAGTATCACTTTTACCCTTCCAGCTGCTCAATTCTCCTGCGTTAGTGCCTGATACCTCGGGCTGCATGGCGGGGGGAAAACCGATCAAATTGGACTTCACCGCGGTGGTAAATGCTGGGTCGAAGAGGGCGAAATCCGACCCCCTCTCCCCACACAAGATGGCGATTCCGCGGGAAGCGGGAGACAGCATGAAGGAGCTGTTAGCAGAGATTCGGGCGGTTAAGGACCTGGTGTTAGCGAACGGCGATGCACTGTGTCGGGTGCAGACGGAGCTTGGGGAAATGAAAGCTTGTTACCAAGATCTATCGGAGCGTCTGGTGAAGGCAGAGAAAACTATTGCGGAGCACGGAGAGTCGCTGGTGCCACTACCTAAGCTCTGGAAACGCGTGGAGCGCCTCGAACTCCAGATTGAGGACTTAAGCAACCGCAGCCGGAGGAACAACATTCGGATGGTGGGCTTGCCTGAGGGTGCTGAAGGCCCGGATATCTTCGCGTTCCTAGCAAAGCTTCTCCCCTCTCTGCTTAATTTGAAACTTGTGGGCCTATTGGATATCGAGCGTGCGCACCGGGTGCCGACACTGCGGCCTGCAAATGGTAAATTCCCGCGCCCGATTATCTTCTGCTTGCTTCATCACCAGCAAGCACGGCAAATCCTGTCTGCAGCTAAAAGCCAGAATGCATGGGAGTTTGAAGGCCATAAGCTCTCCTTCTACCCAGATGTCTGCAAAGCCACGGCGGACAAGCGGCGGCAGTTCCTGGCTCTCCGTCCCCGTCTCCAGCGTCTACAAGCGAAGTTCGGCCTCTTCTATCCTGCACGCCTGAGGGTCACCCTGAATAACAGCTCGAGAGCGTTTGATGACCCGGCTGATGCGCTTCTCTTCCTTGAAGAGCAGGAAGCTTTACAAATGCAGTGACTTTGGGACTCTCTTGTTTGTTGCTGATTCTCTGTTTAATGGTGCCTTTCTCCGCTCCACGCTCTTCATGGAGTCTCCTTTTCCCTGGAGCTTACAGATGGTTTAGTTTTTCCCTAGCCAGTTACCTGACTAGCCAGTTAATTGTCCCCCTTGTACTATCTCTTGGGCGTAGTATGAGGCGCGGGCACTCTCTTTGTACTTCTCTGTTTCCCCCAAGTTTTCGTTATGTTTCCATTTGTGTACAGGGGTTGTCTAAGGGGGTCTGTCTGGAGGGTTCAGGGGAGGTGTAGCAACCTTGTGCTATTACTACTTTGCTCATTGCTTTTGCTCTACCTATTCCCCTCTGAATGTCTTGCTTTTACTCTGTATTGGTTTAAGTGTGTGGGTTACCGGTGTGCCCCTTGTGCTCTTTGCTGGCTCACCCTGTTGACAGTCTTTGTTGGGTAATGTTTAGCATAGCACCTCCGTGGCCGTCGCTTGATTTCCATCTGAGCCAGATCTATTTGTTTGAAGCGATCCAGGGCTTGCGGGCTCTCCAGTATGTCTTCTCATATGCTTTCCCTTAAAGTCCTGTCCTTGAATGTGAAGGGCATTAGACTCCCTGCCAAACGCAAAAAATTCTTGCCTATTGTCATAAACAAGGTGCTGACCTGGTCATGTTACAGGAAACGCACCTATCTGCTGCAGAAACAGCGAAACTGGGCGCTGGCAAGTACGCCTTGGTGGCCCAGGCCCCGGCAATTGGAAAAAAAAATGGTGTGGCCATCCTAATCAATAAGGCTGTCAAGGCTCAAGCCCAACTGCTCCGCGCGGATCCTGAAGGGAGGTGGGCCAGTGTCCAAATTACTGTGGGCCTACAGCAAGTTGTGTTCCTGAATGTATATGCGCCTAACTGTGACAACCCTGTCTTTTTTCACAGGCTTGCAGAGGTGCTCGAAGAGTACGCCTCGTCTCCTATTATGATCGGTGGCGACTTCAACCTGGTCTTAGACCCGTTGATTGACTGCCAGCCTTGCCGGAGATCTCGGAGGTGCAGAGCTCTGGAGGCATTGGAGTCTATTATGGAAGAAAAGGGCCTCGTCGACATTTGGAGGATTCTGCATCCTGCTGAAAAAGATTTTACGTTCTACTCCTTTCCACACTCGTCCCACTCTAGAATTGATTTTTTTCTGGTATCTCGTTCCCTAGCTTCAGCTATTCCTAGTGCGGAGATCCTCAGCTCTCACATCTCCGATCATGCCGCTATCGGGCTTACGCTGGATGTCTCCTCTTCTCCGCCATCCCCCGGAGGATGGTTCTTCCCACGTCATCTTCTTGCAGATGACTCCTTCAGGCAATTTATCCGGCACGAAATAAAAGATTACTTTGACTTCAACCGGCTGGAGGATACGTCCGCCTGGGCTTGGTGGGAAGCTTTCAAAGCCTCCATCAGGGCTAAAGTCACCAGCTTCAATATTGCCCTTAAGAGGAAAGCGAGGGCTGAATTACGGTCTCTTGACCAGCAGATTCGGGCCGGGGAACGCTTATTACAACGGCAGTCTAACCCCTTGGTTCTCACCAGATTGCAGAGTCTTCGTTTCCAATACAATGCTGTACTTAGTAAGGAAGTTGAGCAGTACTCTTTTGCCCAGAAAGCTCGCTACTATACGGAGACGAATAAATCGGGCAAACTGTTGGCGGCCAGCCTGAAACCTAGGCATGAAAAGGCTTATGTTGTGGCGTTGTTGGACGAGCAGAAGGTCCTTCGAACCGGTAATTTGGAGATTCTCGACATCTTTAGAAACTTCTACGACTCCTTATATACCTCTGAGGTGGAGAGTGACCAGTGCGGTATGAGATCCTGGCTACAATCAATTGACCATCCGACTCTGAGTCCGGATCAAGTCGCGAGTCTTGACCACCCTTTTGATCTGAGGGAAATTGAAGAGGTTTTGGCCAGTCTACAAGGGTGTAAGGCGGCGGGGCCGGATGGCATACCGTCTGAATTCTACCAGGTGTTCGCGAAGGACCTTTCTCCTTTCTTGTTGCAATATTTCCAGCTCCTACAAGAAGAGGGTTCGGATCCCGGCGCCTTCGCTGAGGCCACAGTGGTTGTCCTGGAAAAACCAGGAAAAGATCCGAAGTCTGTGGGCAGCTACAGACCCATTTCCCTTTTAAACGCAGATTACAAGCTATATGCTGCGGTTCTGGCTAACAGACTTAATAAAATCCTCCACCATCTCATTCATCCGGATCAATGTGGTTTTGTGTCCGGAAGGTCGACGACTGACAACGCCCGTCTGCTATGTAATCTCCTGGATTTGGCTGCACAGGCCGAAGAGCCCTTTATCGGGCTATCCTTGGACGCAGAAAAGGCCTTCGATAGGCTTGAGTGGCCTTTTCTTTTCCTGGTTTTAGAGTGGTTTGGCATCCCTGCAAGTTTTGTTAACATGATTCGCCCAATGTATGCCCGGCCCAGGGCTAGGATTTTTGCCAATCAAGAGCTGTCTCGGCCTTTTTCTTTGCACAGAGGCACAAGGCAGGGGTGTCCTATGTCCCCCCTGCTTTTCAACCTGGCCCTGGAACCTTTAGTCTTGTGCATTCGTCAACAGCAGTCCATTCGGGGATTTGAGGTAGCTGACCTACAACTCAAGCTTTCAGCCTACGCCGATGATCTCCTCTTTTTCTTACAGCCTTCCTCGGTAGCGCCTCTCCTCCGAGTGATTGAGCAGTACGCCAGTTTTTCCGGGTACAAGGTAAATTGGTCTAAGTCAGTGGCTTTCCCGCTGAACCAGCGCACACACAGCGACCTGATCCAGGATTTTTCCTTCCAGTGGGCGGGGTCATCTGTACAATATCTCGGAACGCAATTTGCAGCCCCGATGGAGCAGACTATAAAGTTAAATGCCGCAAAGATTGTGGAAATTGCTCGAACCTTCACTACGAAATGGTCTCCTTTACACCTTACCTGGTGGGGCCGGCTCGAGTCGATCAAGATGGTTCTTGTTCCCAAAATAAATTATATTCTTGGCATGGTTCCGGTCCTTTTTGCCGCTGAGGTCTACAAGAAGGTTGAGCGGGCCCTAAGTTCCTTTTTATGGGGTGGGAAGACCCCCAGAATTGCGCTCAAGAAGCTTAAGGCTCACAAACTGCAGGGAGGGGTACAATTCCCTGATTTCCATTGGTACCACCTTGCTGCACTTCTAAAGCAGGGGGGTCTGTGGGGGGCCGACATTACCCCTTCCATGAAACCATCCTGGCTCTCCCTGGAAGAACGCCTACTCCTCCCCTGCCCGGCTCACCTCTGTATGAATATGCGGCACTCTGGGGTACCTGGTCTGACCAAGGTTATTGTTGCTACACAACAAGCGTTCCATGCGCTACTCCCGCTTATTGCTCAAGACAATCCCCCTTCTCTCCAGGTTCCTATTTGGCACAACCCGGCTTTTCGAATCAACAAACTCCCCTTTTTTTGGCAGACCTGGCAGCGCTGTGGTGTCTGGACCATGGGTCACTTGATCGCGTCTGGCGAATGGAAACCCTTTCGTTTGCTACAAGAGGAGTTTAAGCTTCCGGGGACCTGCTTCTTCCAATATCTTCAGCTTAGACATTGTCTGTCTCAATTGCGGATCAATCCTCGAGAGCTTCAGGAGTCCTGGGGCTTACACAAGCTTGTAATGGATTTTTGCCTGCGGAAGGGAGGAATGTCTCGCTTTTACGCTCTTTTTCGAGATTCCTGCGCCGATCAGACCCTGGGCCTCCGTAAGGTTTGGGAGGCTGAGGCGAATCTACCTCCCACCACTCTGGATTGGAGCAATTTGTGGGGCCCTGTTACTCGAGTCTCACGTTCGGCCTCCCTCACACAAGCTATGTTTTTTTTTGCTCACCGAGCATTTATTACTCCCTTAAAGCTCTCCAAATGGTCCTTAGATCAATCCTCAACTTGCTGGTCCTGTCAGAGAGCGGTTGGTACAATGAGCCACATGTTCCTGGATTGCCCCTGCATTCAGGGCTTTTGGTCTCGTGTCTGGGAAAGAATTCAGAGTGTGTTGGGCTTCTCCTATCCCCTGTCCTGGCGTATTATTGCGCTACGTTCTTCTGCAGTGATCCCAGGATTGGACAGGGAAGACTTTTTCGTATTGAATTTTATGCTAGCTGTTGCTGTAAAGGAAATTTTATACTCCTGGAAGGACCCTTCGAACCTCCACTGGGGCAGATGGTGGAACCAAGTCTGCCTTTACAGTAGATACGAAAAAGCTTATGACCATTCCTACTTTCTGAAGGGGAGGGGTAAGCCTCAGACTAGGTGGGCTGCCCTGGATCGCTTCACTTCTGTTTCAGATCTTACTTCTGTTTAGATCTCGCTTTTATATATGATGTTGTCTTTGTTTACGCTGCTTCCATAGACTAACATGTCATGTTCTGAATGGCCACTGAGGTGCTGGGGTGGGTTTGTTTTCTTTTCTGTTTTTTCTCAATTATGTATTTGTTAACTGCTGAAACTGTTTGTACCTTTGTAAAACTGGAATAAACATAATCTTAAAAAAAAAAAAAAAAAAAAACATATCATCAGCCAGACCACTGGTCTGCGGGGAACCCGAGATGGAGAGTTAAATGCTGTGGATAGTTGATAAGAAGCTTTTTGTATTTTTACTAAAACCACTGTATGCACTGTGGTGATTTTGAATGCAGAGATTTGTCTTCTCTACATGTACAATAGCCCGTGGAACAGAAGCGACAGCGTGCAGGGATGTACATGCAATTCCACACCTTGCAACTTCTCTGCGCTCTCTGCCGTGACTAACTCAGTTGCATTTCCTGGCCCGTTCCACATAACTCACTGGTGCAAGGTAATCTTCGCTGACGCTACCTGTCTGACTTGTTTCCTTCACACCTCCTATGCCCATGTTTATTTCTATACCAGTCGTGCGTACGCCGTCAGCATCCTACATATGATTCATGCATTACGTGAGTCAGAAGCTATGTTAGAGACGGCATAGCAAGTACAGATAGCTTGCTGCAGGAACCAAGTGAACAGCAAAGTCAGTGCACACCTGTTTGGCTCAGATGTGGTAGATTCAATTTTTGTTTTCAGTGAAAAGGCGGCCACCTCCAGTTGTATGTGCATTCGGAGTGATTGGGGTCAATGTGCTGACTTAATTCAGAGACTGGCATGACCAAGATACTGCACAATATTTGTCTGCATTCCCTGCTAATTCATTCATTAATTGTGCGTCCTAGTGTTACTCCATCAGAACTTGCCCGCACAAAGCATTTCACTACGAACATCGCAACAGCCAAGCCCCAGGATTCCCGCACTCAAGATTCCAAATGAAGCATCCCAGGTTCCGACAAGCACGGAGTGTCTAATGCGAGAAGGCAGCTACCAGCTGTGTGCTGAATGCCTTGCCCTACATCCTATAAGAAATGTTGGTTATAAATTCCTCAAGAAGGACTTTTCACATTGCTGGGCTGAACCTGGTGAAAAGGAAACACTGAAAACAAAACAAATTTATTTTGTCTACAGATTTTCCTTTTGCTGCCAAATGACAGCGTCTCCGATAGGTCTGAGGATGTCTTGATTTGTGTTTGGTAGTTGTTTTTTTAAACTAAGATCTTATTGCATGCTGAAACAGAGAAGCCTTTGGGCAGGACCCAAAATGCAGCGTATTATGCTTGGAACCAGCATCTGGTATATTGCCTTTTGTTATTATTACAAATGGCAAGTGCTACGGTGGCTGTTTTAGGGCAGTCCTGCTTTCTCCAGCTTCTCCTGCGCCCATACAGAAGACAAAAAGCACAGCACAATGGACACTCAGACAATCCAAAGGGCTGCAACAAAGGCTCCCTCCTGACCTGTGTTTGCCGATTCCATTTTCCAGTACAAACACTTCTTCACCCAGGTCTAATTACTCCGCTAGTAAGTTCTGGTTTAATTAATCTGGGTTCACGCCTTGTTCTGTTCAAACTGGGAAACTGCAGCAGGAAGGAAGATAGATTAGGGGCCCTTTTATTAAATCCCGAGAAGGCTGCACATATAACGTGCCTTAAGTGTAATTCGCTGTCAGGGGGCATGGCCAACATGTTCCCAGGAGTTAAAGCGTGACCGAATACGCTAATGTCTGTGCAACTAATGCATGTGCAGGCCGGAGGGGCTGGGGTTTCTAGTTCTATAGGCACTCCTTGTGGCCTTGGGCAAGCCACTTAACCATCCCACCATCACTATTGGTGATCTCACACTCTCCATAAAAAACCAAGTGAAATATCTTGGCATTATCCTTAATCAGTCCCTCTCCTTCAATGAACAAATAAAGAAAACCACCACTACAATATATGCTAAACTACGTATCCTCAGGAACCTCAAGCCTCTCTTAAACCCTGACTCTTTCCGTACTGTCTGTCAGGCTCTCACAATCCCTTCTCTCGATTACTGCAACCTTATCTATCATGGCCTCCCCAAGAATACTACACAGCCACTTCAGCTAGCCCAAAATACCCTAGCACGGCTTATAACCAACAACCCCAGACGATCCCACATTACTCCAGTTCTCTACGATCTCCACTGGCTCCCTGTTCAATATAGAGTTAAATTCAAGGTGATAACTCTTATTCATAAAATCATAACCAATGAATCAGCTCCATGCCTCTCTTCACTCCTTTCCTCCTCCACAAACACAAGAACACGCCGCTCTATTACTAAAAATCTTCTCACCATCCCTACATCTAAAAGATACTGCAAGCAAATTACTAATAACAGGGCTTTCCCATGCTATGCCCCATCCTTATGGAATACCCTTCCCCATGACCTGCGGACCTGCGGAACTGAGTTCAGGAAGAAATTAAAAACCTTTCTCTTCCTTGAACATTTCTCCCTTCCACCTTAGTAACTAACCCCTATACACTCTCCTCCCTACATTTGGCCTCTCAAATCATATCTTATAGCCTAGTGTTTTTCCTTGTAAATTCCTATGTAAATAGTTAATCTCTGCTTATTGTAATTAGTTCTCTTTCATATTCATTGTAGTTCCGTTCATATTCATTGTATACCTGTTACCTGTTCCTTGTAAACAGTTGAAACACACTGCCAATTGTTATATGTAAACCGTCTTGACTTGTAGAAAGATGGTATATAAATCTTGTTAAATAAATAAATAAACCCTCCGCTGCTTCAGGTACACACAGATTGTGAGCCCTTTGGGGACAAGAGAATGTATCCAGTACCTGTTTGTAGTGATTACATAATGTAAACCGCTTTGATTGAAGGATAAGGCGGTATAGAAAACTGGTTAAATAAATAAAATAAATAAAAATAGAGGGGCTCTAATACTTCGCATTTGTATAGTGCTACAAGACGTAAGCAGCACTACATATACAAGAAAGACACAGTCCCTGCTCAACAGAGCTCACGATCTATGCAAGACAGACAAAGCCAACAAACAGGGGATTAAGCTGTGCGCTAATGTGCTCTCTGGGTTCAGACTCTATCCCTAATCAGCTCACTCTTCAGTGCCATTTAATGTGTATTTTAGCAGTTGGTAGCTGACATGCCCAAACATTAGCGGTTACTGCATGCTATAACACACGCTAACCGGTTAGCAGCACTGAATACAAGGGCTTCTTAGCTTTATATGCTGCGCAGACTTTACACTGCATTTGACTTGAAAATTCTACTGTTGTCTCTTCAATCCAATACTGGTTATTTCTGAAATTGCCAATTTTTGACTGACACTATCGGTCCAAAGTTGGGGCTAGTTACTCAACCTGCAAAGTTCCCAAGGTGGCTAAAAATTGCGATGCTGGGGCCCAGAAAGAAATACTGCAATTGTGGCGTGCCCAGGAACAGCATCATTGCTGCTGCAGCTGACTCCCGGAGAAGAGCTGTTTGTCAACGATGTGCAAGGCCCAAGAGGAGAAGATGCTGCTACTACTAAGGCAGGTCCAGTACGGAAAGGTAGGCATGAGCCCAAAAAGAGCCTCCATAGCTCAGGCTGTCCCTAGAGGCTGGGTAAGCAGAGGGGCCCAAAAGAGATTAGCAGGTGTGGAAGAGGGAAAGGAAAGGAAATTGACCCCGACAAAATAGAAAGAAATCCATAAATAAACCCCAAATCTGGAAAATAGATCAAATGAACCCTCCAAAAGCAAAAAGCATGAAAAAAACAACAAAACTAACAAAAAATGATTACAAGGAAATACAACTTCTTTTTTCTGAATCCTAAAATAGTTTAGCTAGGGCTCAAGTTTTCAAAATTATTTTCTGGAGAATGGGGGAACAGGGGAGTCTTGGGCATCATTTAACAGCAATTCCTAGCGGCCAGACTTAGGGTCCACATTCGCTGCACTGGACAGGCAGAAGTTACAGAGCAGTATAAAAGAGGAGAAAAGCTCCCAGTAGTTGCTGATGAAGGCTGGCAGGTGTCCTAATAAAAAAGTAGCCCCGAAGGAGAAAGAAGAAACCAAAACCTCTCTCTTCCCCATCTTTGTAGGCCAACATAACAAGCATGCACGCATGACCCTGTTAGAGGTGTGTGCAAAACAGTCAATAAAACGTAGGTAGGAAGGAACCTAGTATTCTCTGCCAAAGCCTCATGTCTCCTGCACCTCCCCCTCTTAATGCATGCCTCCGCCTGTTGCTATGGGAATCGGTATAATATCACCTATTAAGCATGAACCTTTTACACAACAGCAGAGAAGATGAGGAGGGAATCTCACTCACAATTAAGAGAGCTTAACGAATACTTACAAGAAGGAAAACAGATTTATGCATGGTATGCATACAGGATAAGCATAGATATTTTAAAGTTGCTCTATTCTCTTTCTAAATTAACTAAGCATACAAAATGTAGACCAGTGGTTTCCAAGCCTAGCCTCCGGGACCCTGCCCAGTCAGGTTTTCAGAGCATCCACAATGTAGAAGCAGGAGATCTATCTGCATACAATGCAAGCAGGTCAACGTCATGCATTTTCAAGGTGGATATATCCCAGGAGCTTCTGGGTCGCCAGGAGTCAGTACTGACTTGAAGGCACACGTTGCATTTGCATCCATTGATGTAGATCATGGTAACATTAACGGGTCCCCACCATGAATCATGTCTGGATTGCTCCTCCAGCCTTTCTAAGAGCTGTATGCATGCCATGGTAACAAAGAGTTTAGTAAATAGGCCCTTAATGACGTGACCCTCATGTCCCATGACCCAACAGGAGTCCAAAAAAGAGCAGTCACTCCACAGCAAAATACATTGTTAGAAAAGCAATCAGCTGCAAATAAGCAATCCTGGCTGAAGACAAGGTCCCAAATCAGCCCTCTCCCCAAATGATAAGTGCCCTTACACAGGGGCACATTTACCTGATGCTGCACTTTGTAGCCCACTTTTGGGAACTTATTTGTCCAGTCTGATTTTCTGGATAGCCACAATGAATATGCATGACACAGAGTTGCCAAGTTACCCAGTTCCAGGAGTGAGATTTTTCACCAGTTCTGGTTTAAACTTGCATTGCAATGCAGCATGGGATTTGTAGACCTTGATGCTACTCACTGGAAACAGTGCTGCAGGTCCCCTAATGCACCAGGATGAGCATATCAGAAATCCAGGACTGGCTTAAAATTTCACTCCTGGAACTGAGTAACTTGGCAAGTCTGATGACAGTCTTCAGCATTTGCAAATCTCTCTCATCCACATTCATTAGGGTTACTTTGAAAACCAGACCATTTAGGTATGTCTCCAGGATTGGGTTGAAAGCTAGTACTCTAATGTTCAAAATAAGGTTACCAGATTTTTTGCAGGTAAATGTGGGGATACTTATCAGAAGTGTGTCTTGGGGGACACCTTAATTTCAGGTTTGAGCAACAAGGTATGGAGGAGGGAAGTGGAGTCATTACCCTGCCCCCCCCCCCATCCATCCCGACAGCAGCAATATCACTTCCAAGCTGGCAAATCGACAGAGAAACAGAAACTAATGCATTTCCCCCTGTATTGTGCAAAATATAAAAACGATGGATATAAAATTTTAGTAATTGACATATTCAAATCATTGTCTCCATTGCTGGAATCGGAGGCTGCCAAACAGGTGGGAGTTTGGGGCAATCCCTGAAAATTGAGGACATCTAGTAAATCTAGTTCAAAACAGTGCAAACTGCTCCAGATTTATCAGTGAAAAAACAGGGTTACTTACCTGTAATGGGAGCTCTCCATGGACAGCAAGATCAGTCAGCCACACCTTGTAGGAATGGTAGTTTGAGCGTTTTGCCTGCCACTTCTGGTGGGGCTGGTAGTTCCTGGTTGGTTGGGGCCATCGGTAGTAGGATCCTTGGACTTCCTGGAGCTGGAGCTCCTGTCGAGGTCATCAGATGCTAGGGTCTGGAGGGTATTGAAGTGCTCCTTCATATTACTGTCTGTCTCCTTCACTTTTGCTCCAAAAAGGTTGTCTCCAGTGCAAGGTGCATCCACAAGACACTCGTGCATGTCTTCTCTGAGGCCTGATGCCCGGACCCAGGTCGTGCGTCTTGCTGCAATGTTGTGGCCCCTCTGGAAGCAGCGTCAAAGGCAGAGCGGATGAGGTGTTTGCTGCACTTGCTCCTGTCCCCTAGGAGGGTCAAGAAGACAGCCTTGGATTCGGTGGGTAGACTGTCGTGGCTTTCTTTAGACTGTCCAGGATGGTGTTGAGATATAGGACCTGTTGGAATTGGTGTGCCGCAATTTTCGCACTCAGCATGGTCACCTGGAATACCTTTTTTCCATGGTTGTCCAGGATCTTATGGTCTTTACCCGGTGGCATGTTGGTATGTGTGCGGGAGCACTTTGCCTGCTTTAGGGCAGATTCCACCACGATAGATTGGTACAGTAGCTGGTGCTTGTCAAATCCTGGTGTTAGTTGTACTTGGTATTTAGCGTCTAGTCGGCATGATGAGGCTGAGATGGATGCAGGTGTTTGCCAGTTGCGGTTAAGAGTGTCCAGCAGGAGGCAGTGGATCAGAATAGAGACCACTGATCTGGGTGCATCCAGGTACTTCAACAGTCCCAGGACCTTACTCCTGGGGTCTGAGGTGTCCGCAGGGCTGAGAGCTAGGCATGAGGATAGCTTCTGGAGGAATTTAGGGCAGGTTAAGTCCTCCAGAGGAGAGGGTGGAAGCAGAGGCACTGGAGAGGGATCCGAGGGTATCTGCCTGTTACTGCTTGCAGGAGAGGGGCTGCAAGAAGATATATGCTCAGCTGCCTCTTCTGCTTCGCTCCCTGAGGAGAGAGGCTCCAGGGAGAATCCGATGGGTGAGGGGGACTTTAGTGGCATCGGAGTCTGAGTACTTGGCGTTGATGGTTGAGACGGAGGTGTCTGGGAGCTCTGAGTGGGAAAGTTCTGAAACAAGAAACTCCTCCACAAGGTCATCATGGCTGCCGGAGGGTGCTCTGGGTCAAAGGTGGCTGGAGCCGGGGGTTGCTGTGTGAAATACCTCTGATGTCCTCTGGAATCCCTCCTCTGGCTCTTTCGTGGCAGCGAGTATGAGGTAGGGGAGAGAGAACTGCTGTAGGGGCTCCTCTCCTAACGTCTGTGTCTCCTTCCAGCTTTCCAACTGCTGCTTCTGTGGGATGAACTCCTGCTTGCACCACTGTGAGAGCGGCGCTGATGCCGGCGTCAAGGAGACGGAGACTGCTTGGCCCGGAGGGAGCAGCTGTGGCTAGTTTCAGGGCTGGCGTGGTGATGGCCGACGTCACTGATAACATTGCTGTGATGCTGGCCAATCATGGGGTCCATGGGCGGGGCCTTTCCAGAGGAGCAGAAATCGGCACCGGAATGGAGCTGCTGCTGAAGGATGTTTGACTCTGGGCCGGAGGAGCAGTGGGTGCACGGGAAGGCAATTGAACAGCCAGACTGAGGATGGAGGCCTCTTGAGATGCATCCCAGGTCAGGCTGCAGCAGCAGCAGTGGAATCTTGCACGGTGGCCATCTTTGAAGCCATGCGGTCATTCCCCACAAGTCCTGCCTGCTGCTTAGTTCTCTTCCCGCTGGTGCTGGGTGCCGATGACACAGGAGGAGCAGCTCCGGAGAGTGTGCCCTTCCCAGATAGATAGTCCAGTAAGGCATGGCTGCAGGAACGACAGGCCCTGGGGGACATACAGGCTGTGATGCAGCAAGGGGCACACAGCCCAGGGAAAATAAGATAAAAGAAAGACTTACCTCAGAGTCAGCTTTAGAAAGCAGCACTGGGCACCATGATTCACTGCAGCAAGGGAAATTCTTGCTACGTAGCAAACAAAAGTCCCATCAGGAACACCTGAGTGAGAGTCCCCAGGTCACGTGTAGAGCTAGGGATTATTTAGGGCAGGGTTCCAGTCAGTTAGAGGGGAGAGTCAGAAGCAGGATCACCACGGGAAGCAGTAGGAGAGAGAGGAGCAGGAGGTGTGTCCCAGGTCAGCTGAGCAGAAGCCCCAGGGGATTGCTGGGAGGAAATTCTTCTCACGAGGAGTCAGGAAGTGAGTCTGTCTCCAGCTCTCGAGAAGGAAGGTTCAAGGCAAGCTGCACTAAGGGAAGACCTGCTACCAGGAATAGCTTTGGAGAGAAGCCAGGATTACCCCACTACCCCAGATGCCAGCATTTGCCAGCTCAAGGCAGAGGTCACGGTGAGAGGGAAGTGTTGGGGGATGGGCACTCCATGCATGACTACAGCTTAAGAAATAGGTGTAAAGTTAGGAACAAATATATTCCTGTTCAACCAGCCCGGGAGGCTAGAAGCAAAGGCTACAGAGAGCCAAGCATAAAGACAAGCCCTGCAGAGAGAAGGAAACTTCCCTATAGTAACAAAGAGAAGTTTAAAGCTTATAACTGCAAAGGGCGGGGTCCTGATTACAGACATAAGAAGCAAGATGTTTCAGAGCTAATGTTCTGGGAGTCAAGCCCAGGCAGAACCAGCTACAGAGAGAGATATAGACCCAAAGGGGGAAAAGCCTCCATTGACTGTTATAGTGAAGTGTCACAAGACGCTATAGCTGAATACCGTTCTCAAGAAGGGTCTGATACCAGCAGTGTGAGTAGTGCTGGGGAAATGATATGGGAAGACGCTGCTAGTCTGCAAGAGGGTATTCCTATGGATTGCAGTGTCTGTGTTAAATGCAACCGTATGATGTAAATACTGGATGAAGAGAACTCTGTGAATATAACAAGAGAATATACGTGTGTCACCACTTTTGTTGCTAAGCTTATCTGATTTAAAGTTTCTGTTTCCTTTGACAATGTCCGAGCGGGACGGGGAATAAAACCCACTTTTCATTTCAAGTTGCTCTGAAAGACTTTTTATTTACAAGACCAGAGCAATTACTTGTGCATACGCCCTAGGCAACCGCCTATATAGGGCTAAATAGGCCTCTAACCACAGGCCCCATCACAAGGCGCAATGGGGGTAGTCCTCCATGCGGTGGTCCTTACCCAGGCATCATAAGCAATGATCGTGGGCATCAGTGGAGTTCATCTTTTTTTGAGCAGCGTGGGCATTTCTTAAACCTGGGTTTGTTGGTCTTCTCTATGTCCTTGCCTTTCTTTGTGATTTTTTCTTTATTTATTTTCTTTATTTAGTATACATTTGTATACCGCTACTTCCAGCGATCAGCAGCGGTTTTGATTACAGATTGGAAATTGTCAAATCATGACAGGAAATGTTTTGAGGTATAAACACATTGATTAGACAGGAAAGCACAGCACACAGAGAACTATTTTACAGGGAACATGGGCTATGGAGGGTTAAGTGGCTTGCCCAAGACCACAAGGAGCACCTGTGGGACTAGAAACCCCAGTCCTTCCAGCCCAAGGTTGCTGTCCTCCAGTGGGATTTGAACCCCCGACCTTCCGGCCCGAAGTACCTTGCCCCAACCACTAGGCCACTCCTCCACTCCATTGTAGTGTCTGAAGGGAGAGCAGAATTCCGTCCAAATGGCAGGGCGGAAGAACAAAGACTGAGCCAAGTAGGGGTGGGCCCAGGGGTGAGG
The DNA here is from genome assembly GCA_033557465.1 of Ichthyophis bannanicus. NCBI lineage: Eukaryota > Metazoa > Chordata > Amphibia > Gymnophiona > Ichthyophiidae > Ichthyophis > Ichthyophis bannanicus. The sequence continues at coordinate 67,886,181 of CM066050.1, read as the reverse complement.
GCAATCAGCACGTGCTAGGAGAACACTTCTGTATCCATGGCGCCGTCAGATGATGTCACCAGGTGTGGCTGACTCATCCTGCTTGTCCTAGGAGAACAGTCCAGCATTTCCAAAGAGAAAAGGAAGCAATGTTTGCACTGGAGGAGAATGTGGCTAGAGCTATCCCACAGAGAAGAGGGATGGTAGAACAGTGGTGCTCAGCCTGGTCTTCAGGGTTTTCACCCAGTTAATCTGGTTTTCAGAATATCCATGATATACAGCCGCAAATCATGGAATCAACATATGCAAATCTATCGCATGCATATTCACTGTGGATATCCCGAAAATCCAACTTGGCTATTTGTGGCCCAAGACCTGGGTTGAGAACCACTGCTTTAAAATATCGACCATTCTACATTTTCTAGAGATAGATGGATGTAATTATGTTAATCAAAACTCTTTTTCAGCCTAGCAGTTCCCTCCTTCTCCTTTGGGCTTAAGCTCAATTAGAACCAGCCTTTATTGGCTACCGTGCCATTAGACTTCATTTATAGGATTTATCACTTATTGTCCTAGACCCACAACATGACAGCAGATACGGAGGCATTCCAGTTTCACTCCTGGTACACTGCCATAGACCTCGGCTGTTCTTTGGGTTTCCTTTCACAGCTAAAACTCCTCTGTGCTTATCCCATGCTTTCTTGAATTACAGTATCATTTTTATTTCTACTAAGAAGCTGTTCCGAGCATTCATATCTCCCTCCTAAATCTGTCAAGCCAATACAGACAATCCTTGATCAAGTGCCACAAACGACAATCCCCTCCAGAACCCCCACTAATGTGGATGCTACATCTAGCCACTAGACCATGGGATGCTGTTCCAAGGGTTGCAGAACAGAGATGGCATCCATCTGTCCAAGAAAGGTCAACGCATCTTCGGTAGTAGACTGGCTAATCTTCTGAAGAGGGCTTTAAACTAGATTCATTGGGGATGGGTGAAGAAAGCCCCCAGGTAGGTGATACATTAAATAATTTTATGGAAATGGGTAACAGGGGTAACATATGGAAAGCAGTGTGTATTAATGCCCATAGCATGGGAAATAAGATCCCTGAAGTTGAAGCTTTGGTGGGAGTGGCTGACTTGGATTTAGTGGCAGTTACAGAAACATGGTTCACAGAAAACCATGACTGAGATGTAACTATACCTGGCTATACTTTATTCAGAAAGGACAGGGTAGGAAGAAGGGGAGGAGGAGTGGCACTATATGTAAAAACTACTATTAAAGCTTTGGAATTACAGAGCTTAAAAGGGAGAGAGGAGGCATTGTGGGTTAAACTAGAAAGAGGGAAAGAGAAATCTATTTGCATTGGTGTGATATACAGACCTCCCTCACAAGAGGAAGAGGTGGACAGAGAGTTAATTGAAGACATACGCAGCATTGCTAGGAAAGGGGAAGTGCTACTGATAGGAGATTTCAATATGCCAGATGTTGATTGGCACATTCCTGCTGCAGTATCATCTAGAAGTAAGGAGATCCTGGATTCTCTACAGGGAGAACTAATCAGGCAATTGGTAACAGACCCCACACGTGAAGGGGCCATACTGGGCTTGGTGCTTACCAATGGTGAAAGTGTTTCTGATGTTGCAGTGGGAGATCATTTTGCATCCAGTGATCACCAGATGGTGTGGTTCAGTATTAGGACTAGGGCTGTTAGAATCCATTCCAAGGTGAGGATCTTAGACTTTAGGAAGACTAACTTTGCGAAGATGGGCCAATACCTCAGGGAGTCGTTAGTGGGATGGGAACAGCTGGGGGATGTAGAAAAACAGTGGGCAAAACTGAAAGGGGGTATTTTAAGGGCAACCAACCTTTTTGTTAAAATGGTAAATAAAGGCAAAAGGAACAGGAGACTGCTATGGTTTTCGAAGGAAGTAGCTGAAAAAGTGAAGAAAAAGAGGGAGGCCCTCATGAAATACAAGAGATCATAGAGAGAGGAAGACAGGCATCTGTATTTGGAAAAACTTAGAGAAACTAGCAAAGTAGTCAAGAAGGCAAAGATTCAAAAGGAGGAGGAAATAGCCAATGCAATAAAATGGGGGGATAAGACATTTTTCAGATATATTAGTGAGAAGAGGAAGGGCAAAAGTGGTATTGTCAGACTCAAGGGTGCAGGGGGGGAATATGTAGAAACTGATAAGGATAAAGCGGAATTGCTTAACAAATATTTTTGTTCTGTGTTCACAGATGAAGAACCGGAGCAGGACCTCAGAAAACACCCACAAATAAGAACAGAAGCGAGGGACACCTTGAACAATTTTCAGAAGACTGTGTTCGTGAGAAACTAGCTCAACTTAAAGTAGACAAAGCGATGGGACCGGATGGGATACACCCTAGAATACTGAGGGAACTTGGGGACGTTCTAGCAACTCCACTGACTGACCTTTTCAATGCCTCATTGGAGTCGGGAGTGGTGCCAAAGGACTGGAGAGAGGCTCATGTGTTACCTTTACACAGAAGCGGAAGTAAGGATGTGGTTGAAAACTACAGGCCGGTTAGTTTAACTTTGGTGGTGAGTAAATTATTGGAAACGCTGCTGAAAGAGAAAATAGTGAGGTTTCTGGAGTCCAGCGGATTACTGGATCCGAGGCAGCATGGATTCACCAGAGGCAGGTCTTGTCAGACAAATCTGATTGATTTCTTTGACTGGGTGACCAGGGAGTTGGACCGAGGGAGAGCTCTAGATGTGGTGTATTTAGATTTCAGTAAAGCCTTTGACACTGTTCCTCACAGGCGACTTATAAACAAACTGAGCACCCTAGGGATGGACCCTAAAGTTACTGCTTGGGTTAGAAATTGGTTGGGTGGGAGGCGACAAAGAGTACAAGTAAATGGAGCTCACTCTGAGGAGAAGGATGTTACCAGTGGTGTGCGCCCCAGGGATCTGTCCTTGGTCCGATTCTTTTTAACATCTTTGTTAGTGATATAGCGGAAGGGCTGTCGGGTAAGGTTTGCCTCTTTGCAGATGATACCAAAATCTGCAATAGAGTAGACACCCAGAAAGGTGTAGATAACATGAGGAGGGATCTAGCTAAGCTTGAAGAATGGTCTAGAATTTGGCAGCTGGGATTTAATGTTAAAAAATGTAAGGTCATGCATTTGGGCTGCAGCAATCCAAGGGAGCAATACAGTATAGAAGGTGAAGTACTTTTGTCCACTAAAGAAGAGCGGGACCTAGGCGTGGTTGTGTCTGATGATCTTAAAGTAGCTAAACAGGTAGAAAAGGCGACGGCAAAAGCTAGAAGGATGCTTGGGTGCATACGGAGAGGAATGGCTAGCAGAAAAAAGGAGGTGATAATGCCTCTGTATAAGTCCTTGCTGCGACCTCATTTGGAGTATGGTGTGCAATTCTGGAGACCGCACCTTCAAAAGGATGTGAAGAGGATGGAGTCGGTGCAGAGGGTTGCTACTAAAATGATTAGTGGGCTTCATTATAAAGCATATGAGGACAGACTTAAGGATCTTAATATGTACACCTTAGAGGAAAGGCGGGATAGAGGTGATATGATTGAGATGTTTAAATACCTCCATGGCACAAATGTTCAGGGAGAGAGCCTCTTTCAATTGAAACAAGTTCTGCTACGAGGGGACATGTGATGAGGGTGAAGGGCGGTAGATTCAGGAGTGATATGCGGAAATATTTCTTTACAGAAAGAGTAGTGGATCCATGGAATAGTCTCCCAGTGGAGGTGGTAGAGATGAGGACAGTAACTGAATTCAAAAAAGCATGGGACCAACACAGAGGATCTCTAAAGGTAAAAAGTGGACTGTTGTAGTTGTTGTTATGGAAGGACAGACTAGAAAGGCCATGTGGTCTTTTTCTGTCATCACGTTTCTATGTTTCTAGGTGTCACTGCTGAGTGAAGCTTGACACTCCCTTCCATGGCCCAAGAGCTGCCAGCAGTGCTTCAGCAAAATCACCAGCGAGCAGACGTCTGGCCTAGGTGTCAAACCCCAGTCCTCTGCAATGCAGCAGCAACCACAGAGGCAATGGGCTAGCCCATTAATCAAAACTCTTATTATTCCAGCTGACAAAAGGAAGACATTCACCATGGTTTCATTTCCAACAGAGTATGCACGATCTTTTCAGATCCTATATGGTTCACACCCGGAGATACGATTTATGTGATTTCGATGGCTCTTGCATATCATCACCTTTGGATACACATAGATTTTGGGCTGTAGCAACCTGAGCCTTCGTCCATGGTTACCAGGTGTCACCCCCCCCCCCACCCTGTCTTTATTTCTTCACCCTCTTCTTTTATAATTTAGCCATCCCAGTAGCTCATGCTGGGTGGCCACATACTGTGGTTACAAACATAGCTCGGTGCACATGCAACCTAAATCCCATCTGCAGGGCAATGGCTGCACTTTCCCTTTCTCCCCCACCCCCGCTGTGAACACTCTGCAATATCTCCAGCCCTCATTGGCCTGAAAAGCGGACGCATGAATACAGTAACATAGTAAATGATGGTAAATAAAGATCAATGCAAAAAAAGTTACTACCCCAACCAACTATGATACAAAAACAAAAACAAAAAAACAAACTCAGAAAAACAAAAAAACAAAAAGAAAAAGACTATATACGCATGAGATCAACCAAAAACAAAACAAACCCCAAAGCTGCAGAAAGAACCGCCATTAAAGGAGGAAAAAGACCTCAGTAATCTCCAATGTAAAAACAAGAGGAGTCAAGTCTGTCAAGAAGACGAAGTCACGTCTAAATGAATGAACAGACTATTGATCACATCAGCGGTCTAAAAAAACCTCCAGCCAAACCTAGTAAATAAAACAAAGGCAGGCTACCAGCAGGCTTTCAAACAGCTTGGCACAGTCCTTAACTATAACGAAACAAAAATAGAAATGCTCCAGACACTTATCTGCAGATGTTAGAAAGAAAACAGCAAACAGTGATGACGGTGATAATGATGTTGAGATGCAAGGGAAAACGCTGACATCAGTGATGAACAAAGGTGGCAGGGAGCCCCGACATCAGAAGTTTCGCCTCTGTGGCTTCTTCAGGGAGCTTAAATTCACTCTCCACACTTTGTATGCTGGCACTGCAGGTAAACCAAGAAAATGCACCGGAGCTGAAAAATAAAGCCTGTAAGCTGGAATTAGGGAGATAATGGAAAATAAATATAGCAGCCAGAATGTAAACCTGAGCCGTAACAATAAACGGCCATCGGGGCCATTGGGGAGGCGAGCCGATGGTCATTTATTGTTACGGCTCAGGTTTACATTCTGGCTGCTATATTTATTTTCCATTATCTCTCTAATTCCAGCTTACAGGCTTTATTTTTCAGCTCTGGTGCATTTTCTTGGTTTACCTGCAGTGCCAGCATACAAAGTGTGGAGATTGAATTTAAGCTCCCTGAAGAAGCCACAGAGGCGAAACATCTGATGTCGGGGCTCCCTGCCACCTTTGTTCATCACTGATGTCAGCGTTTTCCCCTTGCATCTCAACATCATTATCACCGTCATCACTGTTTGCTGTTTTCTTTCTAACATCTGCAGATAAGTGTCTGCAGCATTTCTATTTTTGTTTCGTTATAGTTAAGGACTGTGCCAAGCTGTTTGAAAGCCTGCTGGTAGCCTGCCTTTGTTTTATTTACTAGGTTTGGCTGGAGGTTTTTTTAGACCGCTGATGTGATCAATAGTCTGTTCATTCATTTAGACGTGACTTCGTCTTCTTGACAGACTTGACTCCTCTTGTTTTTACATTGGAGATTACTGAGGTCTTTTTCCTCCTTTAATGGCGGTTCTTTCTGCAGCTTTGGGGTTTGTTTTGTTTTTGGTTGATCTCATGCGTATATAGTCTTTTTCTTTTTTTGTTTTTCTGAGTTTGTTTTTTTGTTTTTGTTTTTGTATCATAGTTGGTTGGGGTAGTAACTTTTTTTGCGTTGGTATATAGATTGGCCCCTTGAGAAGGAATTTTTTTTGACATATCGGTAAATAAAGATCAGCATGGTCCCTCTGGTCTGCAGGCTAGAGTTGTGCCTGCCATGCCTTGCAAGTTACCCCCCCCCCCCCCCACTAGCAGCAGCAATACAGCAGTGGTACAGACCTGTTGGACTGATCCATTTTGGAGGGTTTCTTACTAGGGGTGTGACCATGGGAAGCATTTTCTGTTTCATTTTGTTGCACACTTAAAACAAATCTGTGCTGCCAGCATCAAAACGTGCCCCTAGGCTTGGTGCCATCATTCCTCAGCTGCCCTAGCCAGCCCTGCCCTACCCTCAGCTGCCCTGCCAGCTGCCCTACCCTCACTCTGCTTTTGTGACATAACTCATTTGCTGTACGCTACATGTTATGAGGTCTAACACAATACACATTCTGTGCATTCCATGCACTTTCTAGCTTATTATTAGATTTGACTGTGGACCACTTGGTTCTGACCCGTGATGCAGGCAGTGCGTGCCGAAACTGGGCTGTGTCAGGTCTGAATAAATTTGATGCTTTTATTACTGCTCTCTGGACTCCTTGTTGTTTGTTTTTTCACTTTCTACGCGGATGTCTTTCTGTTTGGTGCTGTGATTCCTACTCCCTCCTAGCCCACTGGTGCTGTACTTCAATATGGCATCAACCTTGGGTCAGCCAGCGAAATTTTGAAGCACTGCACCAATAGGTTAGAAGCAACTGCTCCTTGACCCTATGGGGGGGGGGGGTTAGATGATTGGTGAGGGGAGACTTAGAGGAGGGGCCAGAGCAGATGGTGCCAAGCCCAGGAAGGGGCTTTTTTTTATTTTTTAATTTTGGTGTTGAAGATTTTTTTCATTGGTTAGGGAGCCAAGGCTGGCTGTCCAAAACAGCAGCAAAATGACCAGTGACTGTTTTGAGGCTTAGCTCCCTTCCCTTACCCCGCTATCGTTTCTTTTCTGTTTTTAATGGAATTCTTTTTCGCTTCACATATTTCAAGGATTATTATTGTGAATCGCTCTGGAGTGGAGGAGTGGCCTAGTGGTTGGGGCAAGGTACTTCAGGCCGGAAGGTCGGGGGTTCAAATCCCACTAGAGGACAGCAACCTTGGGCCGGAAGGACTGGGGTTTCTAGTCCCACAGGTGCTCCTTGTGGTCTTGGGCAAGCCACTTAACCCTCCATAGCCCATGTTCCCTGTAAAATAGTTATCTCCAAGTTACAATGCCCTGTTCAATGTAATTTCAGTTTGTTCAATGTAAACCGCACTGATGCAGAATAGCGCGGTATATAAGAGAATGTAAATAAATAAATAAATAAATAAAATAAAAATATTGAAGGGTGGTATATCAAATTTTAATAAACCATAAAATGTTATTTATTTTTCCTTTCGGTTTGTTTTCAAAACAACCTAGGATATTTCATTGCGCCTTCCTATTTTATTGCAAAGGAAAACACATCACTGACTCTGATGTTGTTCCAATAAAGTTCTCTGCAAAAAATCCTCTCTTTTCTAGGTCTAATTTGTCTCATAGAACTCTGCCCTTGGGCTTCAGCTGAGAGCCCACCTCCACCTACCCGAAAAGGGAATTTACTTGAGGTAAACAAATAGTTCATAGTCCAGCAGTTTTTTTCACCCCCTGGAGCAATTTGGATGGAAACTCTTTTATTGTAATGAACTGTGCAAACAGGTACCAGAAGTCTGCTGAGCAATTTACACCTCTGGGCCAGGATTAACATTGTTCCATAGTCCTGTTTATCTGAGTCTTTGTTATCTGTAATGAGGGGTGGGCTAATAAGACCAGCCATCCTTCACCCATTACCTCTCAGCCTTCCTGTATCTTTAGAGCATCAACAGTGGCTGTAAAATGATTTTGCTTTATAATGCACTTGAAGCAAACAAAATCATTAGCTTCTCCTTAATAGCACTGACATGTTGGTCTCCAGGTGATAGGACTATTTGAAGTTTTTCAAAATTTCCTCCCATATATCTGCACCTACCATTAAGTAAGTGAAATCCATCAAAAGTGAAACTAGTTAAATTAAAGTCAGTAAAGGCAGCGAAGCCTCAGGCACTCTGGTTTCTTTTCAGATGAAATAAAGCAGTGTGCGTCACTCTCGGCCTTTTCTTGGCAGGATCTGAACTGCAAGCCAAGGAGGGTCCCTTCTTGACAGGTTGGCTCAGAATCAAAGCCTATAAAATATGGGAAAGGGGGACTAAATATCTGTCATTTGATGCCATTGGGGTTACAATGTGATGATCTCTATCAAAACAGGAAAATGGAACGCCCTTGCGAAAAATCCCAGGGAATGTCCAAGCTTGCATGTTAGTTTTATGGAAGCCTCTGTGTTTACCTGATTGCTCTATTTTCCTTTGAGCAATCTTATTATTTTTTACATTCTGTCTGTGGCAACCTTGACCATGGGAGCAGCTAAGTTTCAAAATATGTCACTAATTCCTTCACGCCCTGTGGATTAGATCAACCCATATTGACTATGATGTCACAGAGGCATTTACACATGCCCACCACAAGAACCAATCAGATCACTCAAGGACCGGTTCCACTGCATTAGTGCTCAATCCACTTCTTAACTCTCCCCAAGCTGGGATGGTTTTTCAGGCTATCCTCAAAGAATGTGGTTTACGAGTCAGAGAGATGCATGTAAATTAATTTCATGAATATTCATTACAGATATCCTGACTACAGCGAGCTTGATGACTATGCACAGCCAGAGCTGGCGCAACACAGTAAGCAAGGTAAGCATGGTGGAGGGCGCCAACATTTGGACAGCATCAAAATGCAGAAATATATAAAAATGAGAAAAATTAAACACTAAAAAGTGAAAGAAGCATTAAAAACTAAGAGGTCAATTTTCAAACAGCCCAGTAGTCAAAGAGGCTGTGCAAAGACCACAGCACAGACCACAGTATCCAGATATTCTGTGGCAATGTCTAGATAGTGGCTGCTGCTGAATATTCATATTGTGTGGCAAGTTTCTGGCTAGTGGAGATTCTGGATCGGCTATTCAAAAAGCAATTTAAACCTCCATTTCAGACAACCCAAAGTATCCAGCTAAGATCAGCTGAACTGCCACTATCTGGATAAGGTCAGCGCTTACCCAAATAGTGGCCAAAGGGCACCCTAGGTGAACCTCAGTCCTTGTGACCCCTCCTCGGCTCCTGCCCTAGCTCCCTCCGTGGTACCTGCAGTGCAGCAATAGTCACAAAGCCCCGCAGTGCTTACCTTCAAGCTCTGGCGCATCGGGCCTCTGTGGGGGTGGAACATAAGAAGCCTCATTGAAGGTTGAAGATAAGCGCTGCAGGGCTGTTTGTGACCACTGCAGGTCCTGGAGAGGTGCAGCAGCAGCAATGAGGGGCCCAGACCACTGGCTCTCTAGGCGATCACCTAGTTTGCCTAATGGCCATGCGAGCCATGACTCTGCCATAGCTCACTCTGTGGACTGCCCCTTCATTAACCAAATAGTGCTGATGTGGTCTATGGACACAGTCAGCAGCACTATCTCCCTTTTTGCCGTTATGTGGATAACTCCCATGGACTAGCTATATAAGGGCCTTGAAAACTGGCTCGTAAGCAGTGGTGGGATTCGGCCGGTTCGGCCCAGTTCACACAAACCAATTTGTGCCATGGACCCCGTTTGCCGAACTGGGCCGAAAACGGCATTCCAATGCCGGCGCTGCACTGGCGGGAATCCCCCCCCCCACCCGCCAGTGGTTTGAGGGCATCGGGGGACAGCGGCATCAAGGGAAGCCCCCAATGCCCTCAAACCACTGGCGGGTGGGGAGGGGGGGGATCGGGCTGTTGGGCCACCAGGGAGTTGCTGCCCTGAGGTGGCCACCAGTGGCTTGAGCGTGCAGCGCCGGCAACACAAACGCATGCTGTGCTGTCACGCGTTCTGCTCCTTCAGTGACGGGATTGATCTGAACTGGTTCCTGGTCGGATCAAATTCCGCCACTGCTCATAAGGTATTATCAAAAACAGCTTTGTTGGTGTAGCCAAGGATCATTGGCTAATGACGGAGGAAGGTGCCAATTTATAGGTTGTAGGGGGTGCAAGAAACCCTAGCACCAGCCCTGTGCACAGCCCCAGAGAGTCTGTCGGCATTCATGGGTAGGGTCTATGGCAAGAGTCAGAAAAATCAGGTATTTTTTTTATTTTACTGTTTTTGGTAGAGGTTGAGGGATCTTCATGATCAGTACAGGGAACAGGGGTTTGGCATGGGAATGGGATACGAAAGAATATCAGAGATGTGGGAAGTGAGGAAGGTCTAGACATGAGGGAAGAGGGGGGAAGGTTCCAGAACAGGCGGGGCATGAGACATCCCAGACCACAGAATGAAGGACTATCGGGAAGGGAGGAAGGATAGAGTGAAGGGCAAGGAATCCTCTCTTTCACCTGGTGCTGATCCCTATTTTGACACCCACACCATACTTTCAGTGCTAATCTCCTCTCTCATGCCCCCTCAGTCCCCCCTCACACACATACACCATTCACAAAAACATACTCATCCTCTATATCCTATCTGACACACATATCACCCACTCTCCCTCATACATCACACAAAAACACACATGCCCGTTGCCCACCCCTCTTTCACAGCCTCCTCCCATGCTGATGCTTTCTCTCACCCCCAGAGATTTCTCTCTCCCCTTTCTCAGACTCCTTCCCCCAACATGGAACTCCCTTTTTTCACACATGTACCCAACTCCTCGTGCATTCTGAATTCACTCTCCTCATCCCCACCCCTCATCTCATTTCTTTCACACAGATACACACCCCACCTGTCTCCTGTCCTCATTCTCAGATGCCCCCTTGCACCAATGCTCTCTCGCTCCCCAGCAGTTACCCTCGTACGCTTCAGCCCTTACACCCCACCTCACCTCATTGATTCTCCTCCTCTCACCAATTCTCTCTACTCCCAGTTTCCTCCCAATCCTCCTACGGATTCTCACCCCTCATACTGCCAATCAACCAGGGCAGCCAGGCAGGCAGGATATCAATGGTGCCTCAGGCTGTGTCATTCTCTTTTGTCATCTAAGGCCCTACTTTTGTTTGCACCAAATGGGACACTCTAATGCCATGCAGCTCAAATCCACTGTTAACCCTAGGCAACAGAGAAGATGCAGACAAGGACACCCCGCTAGTCACTTCCACCTGTTTTCAGCTAATCAGCATGGAACAGATGTTGCATACCTCCCCCCCCCCCCCACCCCTGCTCTTGGTTGACTGTGATTTCAAGGGACTATAGAATTACATAGCATGGGATGGATTTTGCCATCCCCACTGAGTTCTTGGACTAGGATTAAGCACTACTGATCTATTGGGATGTGATGATATTTTAGTGACGTAGACAATTATTTTCCAAGAACTGAACATGCAAGCAATTCCATACAGACCATAAAACTAGCTGTTCCTATTACCTTGAAGAATCCAATAATGCCTACGCCATACTCCACGCAGTACTTATCAAGCAGTTCACGGTTCCAGGCATCCAGGTTAACATACTTCAAGATGTTCTCATAGACAATGAGGGCAAAACGTCCTCTGTCCTTGTCCGTTAGGGTTGGCATGTCTCCTTTTCCAGGGGCAATCTCTGTTCGATATTTGAAGCGGCTTGATTCAAGAATGGCCACGATTTCCTGACCCAACTGGGAATAGAGACTCTCCACAAAGACAAGCACCAGAGGATCTGTACGAGATGAATCAACCACTTTGAGGGATTTTAATGGGAGTAGGCGGGATGGGGCTATCTTAGGTTCATCACAGTCTGGGGCCATGGCATCCCCCGAGGGCTCTAGTCCTCTATTCCACCCATACAAATAATACGCAGAAATAAAAACACTGAGAAGGCAAAAGGCAAAGAGCAAAAGTAGCACCATCTGAGGGCTCACTTGTCGGTAAACCCTCCGTACCCTCAAGAACATAGTCATCATTGTTTTATACCCAATATTTTTCCCCCCCTCAAATCATTTAATAATTAAAAAAGGAGAGCAATATTTTTCCCTCCAGTTGTTTCTTGGCTTTTCATGTCACCATGGCAAGTCCATTGAGAGACGTCTTCCAGTGAGAAAGAATCATCATCATCGTTCTGGAGATGGCTGTCCTTGTTCCCTTCTCCTCAGACTGATCCTACTCATTTCAACACACCAGGTCAAGGAGAAATTACGTTTTTTTACAAAGCAGACATCCATCCTGGGTCTTTTGTTGTTTCGTAGCATTTCCTCTGAATGGCACGTGCTGTAAGGAAGAGAGAAGGAGAATCAATGAGTTACTCATCCATCTTGCAATGCAGTGGTTCTCAATCCAGTCCTCAGGGTGCAGCCAGCCAGTCGGATTTTCAGGCTTCCCAAAATGAATATGCAGGACAGAGATCTACATACAATAGAGGCCGTGTGTGCATATCCTGAAAAACTAGACTGGGTGGGTGTGCCCCAAGGACGGGCTTGAACACCACTGCTGTATTGTGTCATGGGGTCAGGGGTGGAAGGTGAAGTGTATCTTACATAGTGTCTAAATCAGTTTTGCCATTATCTGTTTTTCCCAAAAGCTTTGGTCATTTTCATGTCTTTTTACAAACAAGCCAACCTAACGTCATCATCCTTATCAACGTCACCCATAATGCCATTATATATTCCAGAATAGAAGGATGCCACAACAGGTTTTCTCAGTGGGGTTTTCTCGTCAAGAGAGAATGAAATTCATCAGTAAAGCACCCCTCCAGCTCCGAATTATAGTTCCAACCACTTCCTAAACCTACAAGCTGTGTCCATGTGAGCAAAGACTCAACAAGAGTGCCATTCCTGCATCACATTTTGAAAAGAACTGCTGGTATAAACAGAAGCTGCAGCTTTGATTTCTCCAAGATGATCAAGTAAATGAAACTGAATTTAAAATAAAAATAAATGAAATTGAAAAAAAGACGAAAGGAGGAAGGACTAAGTGGAGTTTGCATTGACTTCCCAGCCCCATACTTCACGCAGAGAAGCTTCATCACACTTTCAGTCGTATTAAGAGCACAGCACACGATACCCATCATGACATTTCCAGTCTTGATTAGTCATGATGAAGTCGTGACGGAGACAAAGACTCAAGAACCTCTTCAGTCACTGAGAACAGTGCTAAAGATGGAATGATCCCAAGTGACTAAATGAAGTGTTCACTTTTTCTAGAAAATGAATTTATATGTGCCATACTTTAGGATTACATCTGTTGCACGTTCGCACAATAAGGAGATCTCATACAATGCATGCACAGGCAGTGATTTCATTAGCGCAGTCAGTCGAGCTATCCTCTAAGAGTCTTCTCTGAGTAAGCTTCAGGAGACCTGAAAACATGCATGTCAAAGCATGGAACATGGGAAAATTCTGTAAGGTGTTATATGCTGAATATTTGACTACAGATTTTAGAATGCTTTAGGAAAGGAAATCAACTTGACAAAGATATCCAGTATACCTAAGGCCATTAGGCTGTGCCAGTCTCCAGACATTTTTATCATTAGGAGTTGGATCTATTATAGCCTACGTTTTTCATTTTGTTGTCAGTGGGAAAAAAGCTGAGTCAATCAGCCCTTAAGTGCTGGCTTCAAAATCATATTGTCAGTGCTGAAGCCAACCATGGCCAGAAAGTGCGTAGATGAGAAACTCACCAAAGGTACAGCCCCCTGACACATCATTGGTCATTTCATTTTGAAATGAGTTCTGTGGTTTTACAATACCTAAATTCACTACTTTCCTGAAATTCAGAGTTCGGTATCTCTTTATATTCAATTTAAACAGAGATGACAGCGTTGAGTCTGTCCTAGTACTGCTGAAAAGGTCACCACTGAATTCATCTCCCCTATCCAAGTGCATTAAATCTTCACAATGACAGTCAAAAAGACGCTGAAGTGATCACAGTCATGTCTGGAATCAAACTTATTTCATCACCTCTTCCTGGATTTTACCCCTTAGCAGGTGGATTCTGGCTATTAATAGGCTCTGAAGAGATGAGTGACATACATAAGCTGGTGCGCTGGACTACTCAACCCCAGAGACATCAGTCTACGCTTTATCGAAATATCCAAATAAAATCACACAGCAGAAGAAGGGCTGCTCCAATGTGCTGTTGAGTTCTATATCTTATAACATATAGCAAGACTTGGCCAACAGACTTTCCTGTGTCTGAGTGTGGTGGGTATAGCTGTAAAGGGCTTGATATTCAAAGTGATTAGCGCGGTTAGCAGACCTGCTAACCATGTTAATCACGATGATTGGGATATTCAGTGGCACTAATGCAGTTAGTGCAGCTGAATATTCAAGGGTGCCGCTACTGAATGCTCTGATGCCAGCTGACTAGCACTGAGGTACTCTGTGGGCGGTGCAGAGGTGGCACACGGGGATAACCAGGAAGCGGCGATATTCAGCCACTGCCTGGTTATCCCTAAGTGACGAAAGTTAGGCACCTTAAAGACTGGCCTAACCTTCACTGCAGAAGCTAACTAGGCAGTTTCTGAATATCGCTGCTTCCACGCTATCTGGCCAACCCAGATATTCAACGGCAGAGGTTGGCTATGGCCCAGGTACTGAATATCCAAGTCCAGGGCTGGTCTCAGAGTTGGTTCAAGGTGTTGGCGCCCTAGGCAACCCTTAAATCTTACACCCTTACATGTGCAAAGTTATGCACCTAGGAAAGAACAACCCAAACTATGGTTACACGATGCAAGGTTCCACATTAGGAACCGCTACCCAGGAAAAAGATTTAGGTGTCATCGCGGATAACATATTGAAACCCTCCACCCAGTGTGTAGCGGCAGCCAAGAGAGCAAATAGAAAGTGTAGTTACTCACCTGTGACGCATTCTCCAGGGACAGCAGGAATCAGTCCTCACTTATGGGTGATGTCGGCACCGACGGAGCCCACGCGGAGTAATTCCCCAGCTTTCAAAGAAAGCCTTTGGGATTGCTGCCATGCATGCTTGGCCCTCTTCCCACCCAAAGGTGCCATCTTGCTCAGTCAGGTCCCAGAGCTAGAGCTCTACTAAGCAGATGGCAAGGGAAGAAAATAAAAGTG
Organism: Ichthyophis bannanicus; assembly: GCA_033557465.1. Taxonomy (NCBI): domain Eukaryota; kingdom Metazoa; phylum Chordata; class Amphibia; order Gymnophiona; family Ichthyophiidae; genus Ichthyophis; species Ichthyophis bannanicus. Next base: position 67,871,160 of record CM066050.1, on the reverse strand, counting down.
GCAGCTCTTAAGGGGAGGTGGAAGGGTAGTGAGGACTGATTCCTGCTGTCCCTGGAGAACAACTGTTACAGATGAGTAACTATGCTTTCTCCAGGAACAAGCAGAAAGTCAGTCCTCACTTATGGGACTCCCCAGCTACAGGCTACCGAACCTGTAAACCAAAAACCCCTCCACAAGGCCGTGAGCAGAAGCCGATGTCCAAAGGAGCCAGAGTCCTCTGGCCTTCTGGACAAGCTCTCAGTAGCCACAGAAGAAGGGTCAGAGGGCAGGAGTTGCTTTTACCCCGGAATAGACTACGGAGTACAGCCTGGCTGAAGGCGCTGTCCCGGCAGGACTCCCTCTCCAGGCAGTAGTGTGAAGCGAAGGTATTCGCTAAAGACCAGGTCACAGCCCGTCAGATGTCCGTCAGAGGCGCTGAGCACAGTGAAGCCACTGATGCCACCTTGGCACGGACGCCGTGCGCGGTTACCTGACGATCCAGCAGGGTGCCTGCCTCTGCCTGGGCGAAGGCGATGCAGTCCACCACCCAGATGGAGAGGGTGCGCTTGGTGACTGCCAGCCCCAGGTGGTTGGGATTGTAGGCAATGAAGAGCCAGTCGGACTTGTGAGGACCTTGGGTGCGCTGCAGGTAGAAGCTGAGAGCCCTCCTGCAGTCGAGTGTATGCATGACCTCTGATGCCTGGTCGGCATGAGGTCTCGGAAAGAAAGTCGGAAAAAACACCTCCTGATTGAGGTGGAAGTCCAAGATAACCTTTGGTAGGAACTTGGGGTGGGTGCGAAGGACCATCCTGTTCCTGTAAAACCTGATGTAGGGGGCCTCGGCCATGAGGACTTGAAATTCGCTGACTCACCGCACCAAGGTCAGTGCCACCAAGAAAACCACCTTCCAGGAGAGGTGCCGGAGCGAGCACGTCACCATCGGCTCCAAGGGCGGCCGTGTCAGCTGCATGAGCACAATGTTCAGGTCCCATTCCACCAGGGGAGGCCGGATGGGGGGTTTGGAAAGCAGGAGGCCCTGCATGAAGTGAGAGACTAGAGGCTGGCCTGAGAGGGGTTTGCCCTCAATGGGCAAGTGGTTGGCCAAGACGGCACTCAGGTGAACCCTGACCAAGTTGGACTTCAGCCCCATCTGTGAGAGGTGGAGAAGATAATGGAGAACCCAACAGGTGGGAGCAGGAGAAAGGGTCGATCTGGAACTTGGAGCACCAGATCGAAAATCGCCGCCACTTCAGGGCATAGGCCCACTTCGTTGAGTCCTTCCTCATCATGAGGAGGACGTCCTCGATCTCCACTGGGAGGTACAGCGAGGCTAAAGAGACCCGTTCAGCCGCCAGGCTGTCAGGGGTAGCGAGACCAAGTTTGGGTGAAGAACCCATCCCTCCTCCTGAGTCAGCAGACTGAGGGCACTGCCCAGGAGAACCGGAGGCTCCGATGAGAGCCGGAGTAGAAGCGGGAACCAAGGTTGTCGAGGCCACGAAGGAGCCATGAAAATCACCGAGGCTCGGTCGTGCTGGATCTTGTGGAGGGTCCTTGGGATGAGAGGAGTGGGGGGAACGCATACAGAAGCCCGGAGGTCCAGCTCAGGAGGAACACATCCGGGGCCACCCTACTCAGTTGTGGTATCAGTCCGCAGAAGCGAGAGAGCTGCGCGTTCACTGGGCTGGTGAACAGGTCCATGGACGGAGTTCACCAGTGGCGGAACAGGTGGAGAACCACCTCTGGACTAAAATGCCACTCGTGCGGGTGGAGAAGCCTGCTAAGCCTGTCCACGAGGGCATTGTCTTGGCCTGGGAGGTAGACAGCTCTTAGGGTCATGCCCCACGCACGGCGAAGGAGCAGAGGAGGACTGCCTCCCGACAGAGGAGGCAGGAGCCTGTGCCCCCCTCCTTGTTTATGTAGAACATCACGACTCTGTTGTTGGTTTGCATGAGCACCGACCTGCCCTTCAGGTCGTACTCAAAGACCTTCAAGGCCAACTGGACTGCTCAAAGCTCAAGCAGGTTGATCTGCTTTCGAGATTCCTCGGGTGACCACTGCCCCTGGGTGCAGAGGTGGTCACAGTGGGCTCCCCAGCCCAACAGCAAGGCATCTGTCATCAAGATGAGTTTATGCGGATGGGTCTGGAAGGGCATGCCCCGAAGGAGGCTCTGGGGGTCCTGCCACCAGACTAGGGACTCGACTAGGCTGCAAGACACCCGGACGGGGTCCCAGAGATGGCCCGAGACTTGGGCCCATTGCACTCTGAGGCACCATTGGGCCATTTGCATGTCCATGCGAGCATAGGGAACTATGTGGACAGTCATGCCATGTGCCCCAGGAGGCGCAGCATGGTCCACGCCGAGACCCTGGGCTGGCCTTGGACCTTGGCAGCCAGAGCACAGAGCCGGTCCACACGTGCTTGAGGGAGAAAGGCAGTCGCACGTTGTGTGTCAAGAAGAGCACCAATGAACTCCAGGGTCCGCACCGGTATGAGGTGGGATTTGGAGTAGTTGATCAGGAAACCGAGGCACTCAAGAAGGAGGACCATGTGCGATGCCGAGAGGTGAACCTCCTCTGCTGAGGTGCCTGAGACGAGCCAATCATCTAGGTAAGGGTAGACAGATTTGCCCTGCAGCCGGAGGTGGGCTGCGGCCGCCGACAGGCACTTGGTGAAAACTTGTGGGGAAGATGCAAGCTCGAAGGGGAGCACTCTGTACTGGAGGTGCTCTCTCTGCACCCTGAAACACAGGTACTTCCTGTGCCTTGGGATGGACCGGAATGTGGGCATAAGTGTCTTTGAGATCCAAGGAGCATAGCCAATTGCCCTGCCAGAGGTAGGGCAGCAGGACACCAAGCATTTTGAACTTCTCTCGCACCAGAAAATTGTTCAGATTCCTGAGGTCGAGGATAGGGCGTAGGTCCCTGTCCTCTTCGGAATGAGGACATGCCAGGAATAAAACCCCTGACCCCAGGAGGTGTGGCGGAATTCTTTCGACCACCTGTTGACTAAGAAGGTTGTTCAGCTCTTGCTGTAAGCAAGCCTGGTGCGAGGGAAGCAGAGTAGGTTCTGCGGGGAAGAAGGGAGGAGGGAGTCTGTCTAGACGAAGATGATACCCATCCCGGATCACCTGCAGGACCCAGGTGTCCGATGTAATTGCCATCCATTCGGGGCCAAAGAGGGACAGGCGCCCTCCCACAGGTGGAAGCATCCCCAGGGAGCGAGAGGCTATGATTTTGGTGTCAAAACCCCAGGGTTGGTCGAGGTGGCGCCTGTGGCTGGGCCTTGAGCCCCTTGTTTCCGGTGACCCTGGGCACCCCCTTTACCCAGCCAAGTCCTGGTCGTCGGCACAGGGGTAGGCAGGTATGATGGTTATCCCCAGTAGGGAAGCCCTTTCCTCTGAAAGAAAGGCTTTTTGGTGTGCTGCTTCTTCCGTGGAAGCAAGGAGGTTTTGCGAGAGAGACGGGTGCGAGTCACGAAATCCATCTTGATCTCAGTTGCCTTGTCCTCCATGGGCTTGCCGAACAGCTGTTCGCCAAGGCAGGGGACATTCAGGAGTTCCTCCTGGACCCACTGCTCCAGGTCTGAAGACTGGAGCCATGCTTGGCATCGGGCTCTGATGCCAGCTGCCAATACATGGGCAGAAGACTCAAACCTGTCGTATGAGGCACGGGAAAGATATTTAGAGCAGTCTGTGACCGACCTCGGGAGGATCTGGAACCTGAGAAGGTGCTTACCACCAAGGCCCACAGAGAACCCACCAAGCTCTTTGGCGAGGTCATGAAGGAACATACCCATATATAGTTGGTATGCCTGGATGCGACAAGTCAGCATGGATCCCTGATAAGCTTTGCACCCCATGGTGTCGAGGGCACGGGATTCCCTGCCAGGCAGGACCGAAGAGTGTGACTTCGGGCTCTTCTGTTTCTACATCGCGGACTCGACTACCATGGAGGTGTTAGGAAGATGGGTCTTCCGAAAACCTAGGCCACGCTGGACCCTATACATGGCATCAAGTCTTTTACTGACAATAGGGGCTGAGACGGGTGCTTTCCACATGCGGAAAGCAGCCGGGATAGAATGGATGGTACTGGGACCGTAAGAGACTCCCTGGGTGGAAACTCATACTGCAAGATGCCAAGTTCCCCAGTTGGGTGACCCTCGGTCTCGGGGCGCGAGCTAGCCTTGCTGGGCAAAAGCACTTGCTGAGCAGCGAGGAAGGCAGAAACGCTGAGCTCCAGTGCCAGCATACGGGACTCCCACTAGGGAGTGGGTCCCTGTGACACCGACACCGGGATTATCAGGTCTGGCGTGGAGGAGGAGAGGGGGTCCTCGCTGGGACGATCCTCAGGAGACCAGGCACCATTGCCAGAGGCCTCCATGTCCGTATGAGGTACCTTTTGAGGCTGCTCCTTGTCCGACTCTCGGGAACGCCGTGGAGGGCTAAGGGAACGAGCACAATACCGCTCTCGCTTGATATCAGCTCCCAAAAGGTGTCAATGTAGGCGGGTGCATTTACCAACGACTGCAACGTTTGTCAGATTATTTGATAAAAACGCATATAGGTATTTATGCGTCTTTCAAAAATAACCCCAAAATAGATACCTACTTGGACTTGCTATCTAGATTCTTTAACTTCACCACATTACCAACTCTCCTTAAACTAAGAAGCAAACACAATCCTCTTCCTCCAAATATACTAGACTGTAACATATACCATCTTCCCTCAGTGAACAGATCAGACTGCAGCACACGTTTGAGGAGATAAGGTGATAATCTTCTGGAATGAAAGGGGAACCTCAGGACTCCCCTGAACATTAGGAGAAACAAAAGCTCAGATTGCAAGGGAAAGAGGTAACAACAAGCAAAAACAGTGCAGAATAAGGCCAACTAGGACCCCCTTCCTCTTTTGCATCAGTAATTTAATTTTAGAGTGGGGATTGATTGGTGCCTATCTTGCTATAGGGTTATATTTAAACAGGGTGAATCACTTTGCCCTCTGGGACACAGTTAGAAGCCTAATTCAGTTATGTGTTGGTTTGAGCTTTGCATTTGCTTTCAGTGCATATCAAAGAACCGCACAAGCAGGTTCCCAATATTGTTACCATATGCCCAGCATGCTAGATGATTGCCCATCGCTCGAAGAGACAAGGAGAACACATTGCAGTTAGTGCAGGTTTACATATCAAGCGCCATCAATGGGGCAATCAGCACGGGTGCACCTAGCAGTACCTTTATGGGTGGTGTTAGACATGCCCACATTAACTGCGCCACGCATGTCCATGTGGTTACTGTCAGAAACATGCTGGTGACGCCCCCAACAGTTACCATGAAGGCTTTGCACTTAATACATGTTAAACTTAATGAGATTTTAGCATGAAAACTAACACCCTAACGGGCTTTGGTAAAAGGGCCCCTCTCTGTGTATGTGTGTGTGTCTGTAAGAAATTCAAAATTTGCAATGAAATTAAATTTTTAAAAATTAAACATTTTATATAAAATATAGGTAGTAATACTATATTACCTTGCTTTTCATAATATCCGATAACATGCTTCACCAAAATAGCCCAAAGCATGGAACAACAACATAAAACAGATTAAAATAAGTCCAACCCATCCCATCGTTCTGCCCCTCAAACCCCCTCCTACTGAACCCCAATCCTTAATCCTAAACCCTCCCAACTAAATTGTAACCCTAATCATTAATTCATCCCTTCCAACAAATTACCCATCACCCCACCCTATTCTGACCCTAATCCTAACCATCAGCCCCCAAGCTAACAACATTCCATCTCACGCAATAAACAAAGACCCTAGATTGAAAAGGATTTCCATCAAAAGATTAGCAAGATGCATAATCCCTTAGGATGGTAGACGGGAAACCCAAAGAGAAATGTGGAATTAGAAGTACTCCCGCTCCCGTTCACGCTCTCTGCTTCTTCCTAAGAGAACGTCTTCTTTAGAATAACAAAAACACAAGAGGGCAAAGAAGTGGTGCTTGGTATTTTCAACATATTTTTTTTTTTGCAGATAATTTAATTGCCGATTTAGGAAAGAGAATCTTTGTTACTACTACTGCTTATCATTTCTATAGTACTACCAAGCATATGTGGTGCTGTGCACATACCCATAAGGTCCCTTCCCCACAGAGCTCACAATATGCTAAGACAGATAAAGCACAGTTACTTACTTGTAACAGGTGATCTCTGGGAACAGCAGGAATAAGTCTTCACATATGGGTATTGTCGGTACCGACGGAGCCTGCGCGGGAACGCTCCCCAGCGTCCAATAAGAAAGCTTTTGGGAGCATCTCACAGCGCCTGCGTGCTGCCTTCCCGCCTTTCCCAACCGCCTCTCTCCAGTTCGAGTTTTAAAGCTGAGACAAAGAGAGAGAGGGAAGGAAAGATAGATAGAGAGATACAACTCCTAGGGGAGGTGGGTGGGTTGTGAAGACTTATTCCTGCTGTTCCCAGAGATCACCTGTTACAGGTAAGTAACTGTGCTATCTCCAGGAACAAGCAGGAATGAGTCTTCACATATGGGGACTCCCTAGCTGCAGATGCCAGGGAGAGACCCCAGAGTTGTGTTTCCTTGAAAAGGGCTCCACCTCCCCCCATGGATCTCTGGCATCCAACCAGGGTAGGTGGGTAGGAGTTGATTAGGAATGGAATAGGTGTTTGAGAACAGCCTGACCAAACGAAGCATCCCGGCGGGAGTCCTTGTCCAAACAGTAATGGGCTGTGAAGGTATGAACCGAGGCCCAGGTGGCCGCTCGACAGATTTGGTCGATGGACACAGAGTTTAGGTGAGCCATTGAGGCTGCCATGGCCCTCACATTGTGAGCTGTGACATGGCCTTCCAGAGAAAGGTTCCTACTTTGGTAGGCGAAAGAAATACACTGAGCAATCCAGTTGGACAGTGTTCTCTTAGAAACTGGAAGTCCTAAATGGGAAGGATCAAAAGCAACAAAGAGTTGAGAAGACTTTCTATGTGGCTGTGTTCTTTCTAAGTAAAAGGCAAGAGCTCTTTTACAATCCAAAGTATGAAGATTCCTCTCTGCACTTGATGCATGAGGTCCTGGAAAAAAGACAGGTAAGTATAACTCCTGGTTCAGATGAAAAGGCGAGACCACTTTGGGCATAAAGTGTGGATTGGTCCTGAGGACTACCTTATCATGATGGAACCTTGTATAAGGAGGATTAGCCACCAAGGCTTGCAACTCACTGATGCGACGTGCTGAGGTGACTGCAATGAGAAAGATAACCTTCCAAGAAAGAAATTTCAAGGAGGTGGTGGCTAAAGGTTCAAAGGGTGGCTTCATAAGCTGGCCAAGAACCAGATTTAAGTCCCATGCCACTGGAGGTGGTCTAATGGGAGGTTTAGTTAAAAGAAGGCCTCTCATGAATCTTGCTATAAGAGGATGAGAGGAAACAGGCTGTCCATTGAGAGGCTTGAGGGATGCTGCAATAGCACTCAAATGGACTCTTACCGAATTCGTTTTGAGGCCTGCATGGGAAAGATGCAGAAGATACTCTAGTAAAGAATTCAAAGGTATTGCAAGAGGGTTAAGACCCTTCTCTGAACACCAAATGGTAAATCTTTTCCATTTGAAAGCATAGGAACGTCTAGTGGAAGGCTTTCTAGAAGCATGAATAATATCTCTGACTTGCTGAGAGAGATGGAAAACTTGAAGGTCTAGGCCTTCAGCAACCAGGCCCTCAGATGGAGAGACTGGGGGGTTTGGGTGCCACAACATTTCGTCTTCCTGGGAGAGGCGATCTGGAGCAGAGCCCAACTCCAGGGACGGAGCTTGAGAGAGATGCAGAAGTAGAGGGTATCACACTTGGCGTGGCCAATGTGGTGCTATGAGGATCACAGAACCTCGGTCTCTCTGCAGCTTGAACAGTGTTTTGGGAATTAGGGGAATGGGTGGAAAGGCATAAAGGAAGTCTTGACCCCAGTGAAGGAGGAAGGCATCCTTGGCCTGAACTCCCTGACACGGAATCCTGGAACAGAACCGGGGAAGTTTGGCATTCCACGGACTTGCAAATAGGTCTATGTCCGGGGTTCCCCAAATTCGAAAAATCCTGGCTACCTGGTCCCTGTGGAGGGACCATTCGTGTGGAAGCAGAACTCGACTGAGTCTGTCTGCCCAAGAGTTTTGAACGCCTGGAAGATATAGTGCCATAAGATGAATCTGTTGCTCTCTGGCGAAGGCCCACAGTCGCAAAGCTTCATTGCAAAGCGACAGAGAGCCAGTCCCTCCCTGCTTGTTTACATAGAACATGGCTACTTGATTGTCCGTGTGGATGAGGACTGTCCTGTAGCTGAGCAGGGAGTGAAACACTCTGAGAGCTAAGAAAATTGCTCTGAGTTCCAAGAGATTTATGTGTAGTGAAGTCTCCTGTGGAGACCAGATGCCCTGGGTGGAGAGATCTTGTAGATAAGCTCCCCAACCCATTGGAGAGGCATCTGTTGTAAGGGTTGCTTGGGGAAATGGCTGTTGAAAAGGGGACCCCAGCAATAGGTTTTGAGAGGACTTGGGAGGAGTGGGAGTGGGAGGAGTGGCCTAGTGGTTAGGACAAGGTACTTCAGGCCGGAGGGCCAGGGGTTCAAGTCCCACCTGGGGACAGCAATCTCAGGCCAGAGGGACTGGGATTTCTAGTCCTATAGGTACTCCTTGTGGTCTTGGGCAAGCCACTTAACCCTCCATTGCCCATGTTCCCTGTAAGTATTAGCGTATGTGTGTCATATCCCCTCGTGTTAAATGTATCTCCCAATTGACCGCTTTGACCCAGTGAAAAGCGGGATATAAATACAGCTAAATAAATAAATAAATAAATTCCACCACTGGAGAGACCAAAAAAGGCGACTGGAGTTTGCTATTTTGTCTGACAGGCAACCTGATGCCTGAGTCCATTGGGTGGACAAAGTCCATTGAGCTGCCCTTATGTGAAGGCGAGCATATGGAACCACATGCACAGTGGATGCCATGTGGCCTAAGAGTTGTAGCATTTCTCGAGCAGTTAAAAGGGGCTTTAACTGTATTTGGGAGGCTAACTGCACCAAGCGTAGGCAACGGGCCTGAGGAAGATAGGCCCTTGCAGTTATGGTATCCAACCAAGCCCCTATAAACTCGAGGGACTGAGTAGGGGTGAGATTGGATTTTGGGATGTTTATTACTAGTCCCAAATACTGAAGGACATGCATTGTGCAGGTCAGACAAGTCTTGGCCTCTGCTTGAGATGGAGCTCGAATGAACCAGTCGTCCAGATATGGGAAGACGAATATTCCTAGAGTGCATAGAAATGCAGCTACTACTGCCATGCATTTCGTGAACACCCTTGGTGCAGAGGCCAGACCAAAAGGAAGCACCCTGTATTGGTAGTGCTTTCCTTGAAAAAGGAACCGAAGGAACCTTCTGTGAGTTGGATGGATGAGGACATGGGTGTACGCATCCTTGAGATCTAGAGAACAAAGCCAGTCCTGACTCTGAAGGTATGGAAGCAGAGCACCGAGAGAAATCATCTTGAATTTCTCCTTGAATAGAAATTTGTTCAATTCTCTGAGATCTAAGATGGGTCTGTAGCCCCCTGTTTTCTTTGGAATAAGAAAATAAGGGGAGTAGAACCCTGTGCCTTGTTGAAGAAGAGGTACTTCTTCTATTGCCCCTTGGGCAAGAAGGATGGCAATCTCCTGACCTAGAAGGTTGAGGAGAGATGTTGGAGAATTGAACTGTTTCACCATGGTGTGGGAGGGAAGGCTTAAGAAATGAAGCTTGTACCCTTCCCTTATGATGGAGAGTGTCCATTGCTCTGCTGTGATTTGCTCCCATCTGGGAGCAAAGTAAGTCAACCTTCCTGGGATGGTAAGGGGCTCTGGTCCTTCCAGAGCTGGAAAGTTCTCTAGTAGCGAGTCAAAGGCCCTGAGGAGGCTGAGGCTGCTGGGCCGTGGAAGGTCTAGCTGCCTTTGACTTGGCCTGTTTAGGTGGTTGCTGACGCTTTGCAGCAAAACGACCTGCAGAAGATGCCGGCTGACCATAAGCAGGATAGTATCTTCCCTTTTTGGAAAAAGATGTCTTTTTAAACAATCTTTTCTTAACAGGAGCAGAGGTAGACTTTGAAAGTCGATCCAAAGCAGAGTTTTCAGCATCCATCTGAGTGGCCTTTGCTTGCCAATCCTTACCAAAAAGGTTTTCACCTGTACAAGGGAGATTTCCCAATTGATCTTGGACCCAGAGCTCCAAATCAGAAGCTTGTAGCCGAGCAATTCTGCATGCCCCTATGGCAATAGCCGAAGCTCTGCTTACACACTCAAAAGAATCAAAGGCTGCACGGTTGGAAAATTTGGAGACATCTTGGGCATGTTAGAGCCAAGTGAGAAACTCCTCTCTTTTATCCTCTGAAATGAAAGGGGTTAAAGTCTGCAGATGATCTGTGACTTCTTTTAGAAACATTCCTATATAGAGACTATAGGAATTGATCCTAGCAGCTAGCATAGCAGCTTGGAAAACCCTTCGGCCAAAAGCATCCAGGGTCCTGCATTCACGCCCTGGAGGATTAGATGAGTGTCTTTTTGCACTCTTTATCTTCTTCATGGCAGACTCTACCACAATAGAGTGGTGAGGAAGCTGAGTCTTGTGGAAGCCAGGACAAGGAGGGACACGATACATGGTGTCTAACCTGCGAGAATGAGGAGAGGTGGTGAGAGGTGTCTCCCACATCCTCAACATGAGATCATAAAGAATCTCATGAACAGGTAAAGTAGCTGCCTCCTTAGGAGCTTTAGGATATTGTAAAATATCCAACTTCTTGGCTCTGGGTTCTGACTCAGGGGCCACTGTGATAGAGAGACCCCTAGCCACTTCCCTAACAAAGTCTTGAAAAGACAAGTCTTCTGGAGGAGACATTCTTCGTTTAGGTGAAGACGACTCCTGAGGAAGAAGTATCGATGCTTCTACAGAACCCTCAGACTCATCAGAGTCCTCAGAGGAATCGAAGTATCGCCTGTCTGGATGCTCCTGTAAAGCCCGATCACCGTATCGAGTGGGATCGACATCGGGAGTAATCGGTACCGGTTCGGTACCGATGGGCATCATAGGACAGGGTACCGTTGCAGTCGACACCGAAGCCGATGTCGTTGCAATCGGTACCGGTACCGGGAGCGATGCCGGTACCGGAGCCGGTACCAGCAACGGGGATTTTTGCAGTACCAGAGGCGTCGCAGCCTGTATGAAAGCCGTTAAAGTGCGCTGCATGGTCAGAATCTTCTGATCCATCGACGCCACCAGAGTCTGGATATCGATACCAGTGGGAGCCACCGGTATCCCAGAAGACGGCAACAGGTGATCTGTCGAGGCCGAGCCATCAATGTCAACCTGTGACCCCATAGATAATGCTTTGGAAGCTGGAGCTTCCCGCCGGGGTAATTTTGCCGGTGCGGAATCCTCGAGGGCAAGCCTAGAGGCATCTCGATGCTTGGAGGGAGATCTGCCCTTCGAGGACCAGCCAGGTTTATGCTTGGTTACCTGAGATCCATGGGAGGAAGAGGAGGCCCTGGAAGACGTCGATGCTACCGAAGCTGCATCAGAGGGAAACAGGGTACTGAGCTTGGCTGCTCGGTTCTGCCGACCTCTCTTAGACATCATGGTACAGGACATACAATCCGTGATGGCATGGTCAGGTCCCAAACACTTTAGACACCAGTCATGGGTGTCGGTGACAGAAATAGTACCGCCACATTTTGTGCATTTTTTAAACCCAGAAGCGGGCTTCTCCATGAGGAAAACTTTTTTAGGCCTAGGGCCCAAAAACTGAAAATGCACAGTAGAAATAAAGCGTTTTTTTTGTTGTTTTTTTTTGAAAGAAAGACAAGAAAGACCGGCGGTACCGGTCCGACGTCGAAGAAGGCAGATGCGACACAAAAGAATAAAGAAAAAATAAAGAACTTCTTCTGCGGTGACAGGAACACGACCTGCTGGCTCCGCGGAAAAGAAGACCTGGAGAGAGGCGGTTGGGAAAGGCGGGAAGGCAGCATGCAGGCGCTGTGGGATGCTCCCAAAAGCTTTCTTATTGGACGCTGGGGAGCGTTCCCGCGCAGGCTCCATCGGTACCGACGATACCCATATGTGAAGACTCATTCCTGCTTGTTCCTGGAGATACAGAACAAACAAGGGACTCGTAATTCTTTAAGGGAAATGATTAAGACCCACGTGGGTGTAGATAGGAGAATAAGGGGGTCAGGATCCATAAGCAGCCTCAGAGGCGAGTTTTTAGCCTGGATTTGGAAAGGATCAGAGATGGAGCCTGATGTACTGACTCAGGTAGTCTATATTCCAGGCATACAGTGCATTATGGTGGAAAGAATGGAATCTGGAGTTGGCATGTAGAAGAGAAGAGCACAGATAGAACGTGATTTGCTTGATGAGTGGAGTTGCTGAGGAGGGGTGTATGGAGAGATAAGAGAAGAGAGGTACTGAGAACCTTCAGAGTGAAGGCACTTGTAGGTCAGTAGAAGTCTGACCTGTATGCGGAAATGGATAGGGAGCCAATGAAGTGACGAGAAGAGGGGTGACATGAGCACAGCGACACTAGCAGAAGAGTAGCCGTGCAGCTGAGATGTGATCAGATTGAAGGGGAAAGAGATGATTCAATGGGAGACCAGCAAGGAGCAGGTCGCAATAGTCTACACGGGAGGTGACGAGAGAGTGGATAAGGGTCTTGGTAGTGTGTTCTGAGAGGAAGGGGTGAATTTTGCTGTTTTACCTTTCTGGTCTGATTTATTTAATTCCAGTTGGGATATTAGTATTTGTGTTTTTGGTTTTATTCTTGGGGGGGGGGGGGGGAGCTAAAGCTTCTCCTATTTAGTCATGCCCACCATTACAGATCCACATCAGAGTACTACTGGGCTGCTTGTCATCAGAACACCATCATTTTGGTCCCAACATAATTGCAACTGCTAGTGGCCCTACCCATTAGTTACTTGGCCCCCTATCTCACCTCTATTCCTCTGTCTCTCTCCCTCCCCCCAACCCCCTAAACCTAAACAATAATGCAATGATGCTCTGTCATTGAAAATGTAAATAAGTTATCTTAGTTGAATATGTAAACTTGTTATACCATGATTTAGCACCAGTTATACTGTTAACTTGTTTTATGTATCTGTTGTTCATTTGTAAACCGCTATGATTACCTGAAATAGCGGTATAAAAACCACAAATAAATAAATAAAAACATCAACATAACATGGAAGAGACTGAAAACTGGAAGGGGGGCAGAGGAATTTTCAAACGGCGGCAACACTGTATATACCTTTTCCCCAAAAGGGTGTGCAACTATAAAAGGCAAAGCATACGTAAAGGAGCCCTGGGAATAAGGCTGCAAGACAGCAACAGAGCCATAAAACTGAAACACTGATATTTTTGTCAGGCCACCTTTCAGTACTGATTTCAGAAAGGCTGATCAGGAAACAGGTTAAACAAAAAACCCCTTCCAAAACCTTTCAAGGAAATTGATCCCTTTACATTTTCAGCCTTTTCCCTTCAGTTCTGTTTTTCATTTGCTTTTCTTAACCACATGAAATCATTTCCACCTTTCTGATTGTTCCTCTGTCCTTCGTTCTCTTCTTCCCGGGCGCTGGTGGGGCTTTGGCTTGGGAGCACATGAGCCGTGGTTACTGTGGTGTATTTGAAAAGTGTTGACGTTGCAATGGTGTTTCCATGGATACCAGAGCATCTCAGCTGTTCCTGCCGGCACCTTGACAAGGGGGCGATGGGTCTCTGCTCATTGCAGGTGACTTTGACAAGTGGGGGGAGTTGTCAACTGGCTCCTCATTTTACCTCCACAGATTTATATTTAGCAGGAAGCAGGGCTGTGATAGCAATACGACGACTAGAGGACATTCCAAGAAACGAACTGGTACCAGATTTAACACATATCGAAGAAAGTCATTTTTTCACTCAGCACACAAGCTGCTGGAGGATGCAGTCAAGTCATCCAGCTTAGTTGGCTTCCAAAGAAACTTGGATAAGTGTTTGAGATCCATAAGCAATTATTAGCCAGGCACAGTTTAGGAAAGCAACCTAACGTCTTGATGGTGTGGATTGGCCCTTGTCAGAAAGGGGATGCTGGACTCGTTAAACCCATGGTCTCATCCAGCATGGTACATGTTATGCTCTTATGCTACGGGGAAGAGAAAGGGGATTAAAAGCACAATTGAATCAACCTGTCCTGAAAACAAGGGACCAGTTGACAACCTGAGATGGGTGGATGTCATCATTTCAGGGGCAAAGTCATTAAGAAACAATAACTCGGAGGAGTAAGAGATAAATAACATCGGCGATGGAGCCCATGGCTATGTTGGATAACCCATATTGGACATCAGATAGAGGCACAGGCCCCTTTCACCTTTGTTAGACTCAGTGAGACATAGAGGTCACCTTGTGCTGCTCTTTTAGAAATGGTCCTGCTAAAGCCGGAACCGTTCTAAAATACGCATAAGGAGATGCAGGGACGCAGAGCTTTTTCACATGTGTACACATGGGAAAAATCAACAGGGGAAACCCAGAAACTCACACGTGTAGGTGTTGGCATTTCACAACATACACATGTCAAGGTCCAGCAATTGCATGTGCTAAGCCATTTTGCAAACCTAGACATGGAAATGCTCTAAATGAATCTCATTTCAATGTGGAAGGGGAAATAAACATTGGGGGACTAAGGGGCATATCCCTTTCATCTCTCCTACAAAGGGTTGGCCAAAAGGAGAAATTTTGTAACCCCATTCATGTTGGGGAGCAGGTGTAAATCTGGACATGGCCACTTTTGGGTTTCCATGTGCCTTCCCTATCTGAAATGAGGAATACGTGTAGATTCTTGTTTCACGCAGTAAAGGCCCCCGTGCAATTTCAACATGGCATGGAATGCACGTGTACAGCAGATTCTTTCTAAAATGCATATTTACACATGGATGCAATTTCCACGTACAAATGCCTGATGAATCACATGTAAATTTGCAAATAAGGCTTCTAATGTAACCCCCTTAACCACATCTGACCCTATAGATCATAGCAACAAACAATTCAAAAACCAATCAGAATCAAAAATAGAAATACCACAGAAAAATGAGATCCTGACAGTAAAAGACCCCTATAATCTAAATTTCTTTTTGTCGGAGATAGTCAGCAAAGTGAGCGGAGTGTCCACCGCACACCACCGTGACTGCTCCTATTTTTAATTTTTAATAACAATGCGGTACTTAGCTCAAAGGAACTTCTCAAAAGCAGTTGAAGATGCCAGTTCACAAGGTCGGCGACGTGCCACACGTTTCGGGTTAAACAAACTTGGTTTTAAACCCTGCTTCAGGCCATCTCTCGCTGGCAACACCGTTCAAACTCCGCAGTAACTCAATGAGCCGCTTTCAAAATGAGTCAAAGAAAGAGGAGGTGCTCTTATGCTTCAGCGTCTGACGTCACTTTTCACAGGTGCTAGATGAATGCTCACGGAAGCTGACTCGTTACAAATAACAAGGGAAATCTCACAGTCAAGAGAACCCCTTGTGAAGGTTAGATGATAGTGTACCAATCAATCTGAATATTCAGTCCTTGAGGGGCAACGGTATTTAAGCGAAATATCCACTTTTGTTCACGTAGTTGTAGTCGCTGTTCACGATCACCTCCCCTAGGATCAAGTGGTTCACAATCCATGACTCTCCAACGTAAAGAATCAAAATCATGTGAATGTTGTAAACAGTGCTCAACCATGGGAGCAGATAAAGTCCTTGTTCGTAAACTGTTGTTTTATCATCTGATCAGTATCAACGAGAAATTGATACTCATCTAAACAATTGTAACACCTATTGTCGTTTGAGTGTCGATCCTACCGATGCATTGCAAGCCCGGATTCAGAGTTTAATTTCTCAAGTGTTTTTTTGTAATTGGATCACTAAGCAGGAATCAGAATTCTTAATCAACAAACATCCAAAGTTTCCCATATTTTACTTAGTCCCTAAAATTCATAGGTCTCTACAGAACCCACCGGGCAGGCCAATTGTATCCTGCCGTGATTCCCTACTTGAACCATTATCTAAATTCTGCGATGTTTTTTTGCAGCCTGCAGCAGCAAAAGTTGCTTCTTGCATCGAGGTACTGGGGATTTTCTGGTCCATTTGGAAGCATGCACTGATGTTTCTTCATATACTTATTTGGTAACCCTTGACGTGCAGTCCTTATACACTAATATCAATCAAGAGGAAGTTATGCATCATCTTATAGATTATCCTCTCGATCTTCCGGATCGGATCCCCAGATCCTTTTTGCTTGATCTTTTAGATCTTGTTTTGAACAGCAATTTTTTTCTTTATCGACAGCAATTTTATTTACAAGTGATGGGGATAGCAATGGGTGCTACCATTTACATGGCTATTTTTGAATCGACATTTGTATATTCAGATCCATTATTTTGTTTTGTGCCGTTTTGGAGACGTTTCATTGATGATGTTTTCTTTTTATGGACGGGTACTAGATCAGATTTGGAGTTTTTCATCCAGCGTCTCAATGCTCATAAATCTAATATTCAATTTTCAGCACAGATGGAGGCCTCTAGTATAGTTTTTGGATGTAACAGTGGTTTTAACAGGATCCGGTTTAGAAACAACACTCTATCGGAAGCCGGTACAGCGTAATACTCTTCTTCGCTACAATAGCTTTCATCCACGAGCTATTGTATCCCTTTGGGCAATATTTAAGGCTTCGTCGGAATTGTTCCACCACAACGGAATTCCGTTTACATGCTGCTGATTTAACGAATCGACTTCTTCATAGAGGTTATCCTTCTAAAGTCGTTTTGACAGCTTATAAACGAGCTAAGCATCTTCATCGTTAGTGGCTACTGTTACCAGCCAATGGCTCATCTGAAGAAAATGTGGTCACCAGTATTTTGCCTTATACCAGCAGGATGCCACAGGTGGCACAGGTACTGCATCAATTTTGGCCGATATTGGGTCTGCATTCCTGTTTTAGTGACAAGACTCTTCGTATTGCCTATTCAAGGAAGGCGAATTTAAGAGATCTCATCATGAGGACTACACACATTATGGATCGTCCTTTACGCAGCTTTGATATAAAAGGGCACAATCCTTGCAATCATTGCAAATATTGTAGCTCTACAATTTCGGGTGAGACTTGGATGGATTCACATACTTCTCAGATTTATTCTCTACATTGCTATATGAACTGTCTTTCTACTTTTGTAGTTTATTTGATAATTTGTCCATGTGAGAAATATTATGTGGGACGTACAATTCGCCCTGTGAAATTTCGGCTGTCAGAACATGCTTCCCGTTTACGAACAAGGACTTTATCTGCTCCCATGGTTGAGCACTGTTTACAACATTCACATGATTTTGATTCTTTACGTTGGAGAGTCATGGATTGTGAACCACTTGATCCTAGGGGAGGTGATCGTGAACAGCGACTACAACTACATGAACAAAAGTGGATATTTCGCTTAAATACCGTTGCCCCTCAAGGACTGAATATTCAGATTGATTGGTACACTATCATCTAACCTTCACAAGGGGTTCTCTTGACTGTGAGATTTCCCTTGTTATTTGTAACGAGTCGACTTCCATGAGCATTCATCTAGCACCTGTGAAAAGTGACGTCAGACGCTGAAGCATATGAGCACCTCCTCTTTCTTTGACTCATTCTGAAAGCGGCTCATTGAGTTACTGCGGAGTTTGAATGGTGTTGCCAGCGAGAGATGGCCTGAAGCAGGGTTTAAAACCAAGTTTGTTTAACCCGCAACGTATGGCACGTCGCCGACCTTGTGAACTGGCATCTTCAACTGCTTTTGAGAAGTTCCTTTGAGCTAAGTACCGCTTTGTTATTAAAAATTAAAAATAGGAGCAGTCACGGTGGTGTGCGGTGGACACTCCGCTCACTTTACTATCTCCGACAAAAAGAAATTTAGATTATAGGGGTTTTTTACTGTCAGGATCTCATTTTTCTGGGGTATTCCTATAGATCATAGAGCACTGCTTCATTAGCTAAAAGGACTTGGTTTGGGGAGGGAGCACTATTTTATGTGGGTTCCACTCTTTACCTTGATCCTCTCCAACTACTAATTATCATATACTTAACTGATGTGATTAGGAAATTTGTATTGAAATTTCATTTTTATGCAGACGACATCTAACTATGTATTTCGTAAGGATTAAATGCTGGCTGAAGCTATGAATTTACTGAATCAATGCTTATATGAAATCTGGAAGGTATTTTTGGCAATAGGTTGCTGTTAAATCCCACTAAAATGGAAGAACTTCGGGGATAATTTTATAAGTGATGCACAGAAAGTTATTTATGTGTACAAGTCTCTATTTTACAGAACTTATGTCCTTTTACTTCATCTCCGGCAACAAATTCCAGAGTTTGATTGAGTGAAAAACGCGGACAAAAAAAGGAAAACTGGGGGACAAAGGACACTTACTTGGTCAGGGCACTCCGTAATCGAGTGGCAGATCATATACTACTTGAAAAAGATGAGTTTTTAATAAGGTCTTGAACCGTGAAAAAGAAATTTCCAGATGAATAGTGGTTGATAAAGAATTCCATAAATGGAGGCCAAGGAAGTAAAAAGCTGAATGTCTGGTGCGCTCATAGTGAACTTGTAAAGGAGATGGTAAATGCAGATGGAAGCCATGGACCGAATGAAGGAGCTGCGGGAGAGCATGTAGGATGAGCGAAGAAGAAAGGTATGCTGGTGCACCGGAATGAAGGGTCTTATGCGTCATAGTTATGATTTTATACTGAATACGATGATAAATGGGCAACCAATGAGATCTAATGAGAAGTGGAGACGGATAGCAGTATTCTGAATAGACTGTAACCATTTAAGCTGAAATTTAGGTAGACCTGTGTATACAACATTGCAGTAATCAATCTTTGAAATACAGTAACTAGCATAAGGAGTAGTGTGTGTAGAGAAGAATATGAGAGAAAAGAACGGATCGACCGAATCTGGCGCATGGTGTGAAAGCAGTGTTTCACCATCATGCTGATGTGGTCTTGAAAAGAAAGAGCGGTATCTAGAATTACTCCAAAGTAGCGTACGGAGGAAGCGAGAGGTATAGGACATGCATTGAGAACAGGGGAAAGCGATGGCGATGAAACAGATCCGGTCAGCCAGAAGGCAGATGTTTTGCTTAAATTCAGCTTCAGGCAATTGTCTTGAAGCCAGGTTGCCGCAAGGGTGGTATAAGTCTGGACCACATTTCTTCTTTAACTACACAGATAGCAGCTGAATATCTCCACTATTCATACAACTGGATGAAACTTCCTTGTTAGTAACACAGTAACATAGTAAATGACAGCAGATAAAGACACGCATGGTCCATCTAGTCTGCCAAGTGAGGTGGCCAGAGTTATACCCTCCGCTCCATGCGGCTAACTCCCCTCTTTGCCTTTGTTTAAGCTTGTTCTTGACGTTTCGTTTGAGTTTACCTCCTTGTAGCTTCATTTCATATCCTCTAGTTCTACAGCTTCCCTGTCTTTGAAAAAGATTAGTTTGTTCATTAATAACTTTTAAGTATTTAAACATCTGCATCATAATCCCCCTGTCCCTCATCTCTTCCAGGCTATAAAGATCTAGGTCTTCAAATCTCTTCTCATATGTTTTCTGGTGCATTCACCATATAATTTTGGTCACCTTCCTCTGAACCATTTCAGTTTTTTCATATCCTTTGAGGGGTACATTCTCCAAAACTGAACACAATACTCCAAATAAGGCCTCACCAATGACTTCAAAAGGGCATTAATACCGTCTCCTTTCTGCTAGTTATGCATCTCCATATGCTACCTATCAGGGGTTCTCAAACTAGTCCTTGGGAAACACACCAAACCAGTCAGGTTTTCAGGATAGCTATAATGAATATGTATGAGAGAGATTTGATTCATGCAAATCTACCTCATCAATATTCATTGTGGCTAGGTGTGTCCCAAGGACTGGGTTGAGAACCACTGTTCTACATGAATAATGCCAGCGTGATCATAGAGAATTTTCAGTGGTACAGTTGGTATAGTGCCGTGGAAAATTCAGAGAGAAACATAAATCTTCTATCAGTCACCAGTTCTGTTGAATATCCAGTCCAATAGTTTTGCGATATATAGTAATACAATTTGTTAGTGTGCTAAATTGTCTCTATTAAATAACTAGTGGCAGGCTTGTTAGATTGCAATGGATGTGAAACTGCATGGCTACCTTCCTCTGATGCTCCCGTGGACTTCTATCCGGCTCTATGCGGCCCTCGGCCAGTTTGAGTAGTTTGGTAACGGCACTCTCATGCTGTTTAGCATAAGCACAGCACCGCTCAAACTTCCTGAGAGCCTTATAGAGCTCAGAGTCGTCAGTGACATGCAGCGATATCAGGTGTTCCAGCTGTGCTTTGAAACTCATCCTCTGATGCCGGCACATTTAAGACTAAATGGAGAAAATATTTTTTCACTCAATGTGTAATCAAACTCTGGAATTTATTGCTGGAGGATCCAGTAAAAACTGTTAGTGTAGCTGGATTTAAAAGGTTTGGACAAGTTCCTGGAGGAAAGGGCCATAAACCCCCGTGATAAGCAGCATGAAATCTGTTTACCTTTTTGGACCATGATGGGTACTTGTGATCTGGATTGGTTACTGTTGGAAACAGGATACTGGGCTCGACAGACCTTTGGCATTTCTTATTGTTCTTTGTGACTGCAGTCAGATGCCATTTGTTTTATGCACTGTAGAGGAGATGTTGGCTGTGCTGTAGACTTCTACTACTACTATCTATTGCGGTGAAGGACAGGTCTGCTATTAGTCATCACTCATTTCTGGGAGTGAGTAAGACACATACTTCCAAGTGACCAGGACCAACTACTACTGGAGGACAGGATGCTGGACTCGACAGACTCTTTTCTTTTTTCTATAGTGCTGCTGCCATACAGAGCACTGTATAGACGCACATACAAGATGGCCTCTGTCCCAATTTAGCTAAGGCCCACAGAAAGACAAAGAGGAGACTTCAGGAAATGTATTTGTTATGGAAAACATGCTTAAAAGCAAAAGGCTATGATTACAGAGAGCCGGGGTTTAAGGTTTAAAAGCAGCCTCAAACAGGTGGGTTTCTAGAAAGGCTTTGAAGACTTCAGATTACAGAGTGAAATGCGATTGTACAGAGAAGGACAACTGCTAGCAGGCCGTCCTTTAACTCCCTCCTCCCAAAGAAGCCATGCTTCTAAAACTCTTTCTAACTCCTATACTGCTGTGTTTTCCTAAAAGCCAAGTCTCTGCACCCTGGTGAATTTCCCAGGCATTCGCTCTACGTTCCATTAAATTGTCGAGCTATATACCCTTGTCTCTGTTGTGCCTACATTTCTGTTTTGACTCTGCTGCTATTTCCGTCTCCTGCATTCTGAGTTTTGATGCCCGAAGTGCTTCTTTTCTCTGCTCTTCTTCTGCATTATTACTATACAAATTGGTTAGCCTGATGGTGCGTGCAGATAATTTCCCTCTAAAATGTGCAACAAGGGTTCACTTCATTCATATCGCTTCATGCCTGAGAACAGGGGTTGCCAGCTGGCTTCGCTCCCCTCCTTCTTTCCATTTCCCCACTCCCACAAGGCTGATCCATTCCTGGTTTCGTAGCTCTGATTTCTCTAAGAAAAGTAGGAACTACATGCTTGCTTGAAGGACAAAAACAGGTCTAGATCAGCCTGTCAAAGAAGAAAAGGAAGCTGGCTAGCAAAGTTATAGGGAGATACGGAAAGACAGTTCAAGCAATTTGATAAACAAGAAAAGGAGGGAGAAGACTGGAAGAGTAAAACAGCGATTAAAGAATAGGATAAAGAAGGGATAGAGAAAGTAGAGTAATCTGCATTCCTCCTAGCAGCAGGACCAACCAGATTTCATGTACACCGAAGACCAACAAGGAAAAATGATGAACCAAATTTTCTTTGGAATTTGAATTTTAGATTTAGATTTAATTATTCGCTTTTTCAAATCCAAGTTGAAGGTGAGTTATAATCAGCTACAAGCGTATCTCTCTGCCCGAGGGGGCTCGCTATCTATGATTGTACCCGAGTTACTAGAGCGTGAAGGGACTTGCCCAAGGTTACAAAGCACTACAGCAAGCACCCAAACATGACCAAAAGAACAGAAGCCACCCGAGGGCTTCTTTTTATCACAGAAGCACATTCCCAGGATTAAACCGGGACAAAAAAAATTTCTCTATATAAATTCTTGCAGTTTTATGTGTTTAGTATAAACTCCCAGAACTCTGAAACAAAAGTAAGTCAAAACTTAAAAACAGAGAGGCTGAAAACCCAAGGAAGAAACTAGATTGGGCTGGAAAACCAAAGGGACAAAGGAAAGGGTCAAATCCCCCTCCCCTCTCGTTATATATATATATTTTTTACAAACCACAGCCATAAAGCAGCAGCGTCTCTCTCCTGTTTAAAGTAAAATCTGGCAAAAAGAGGGATGGGACCATGGACCTTGCATTTTAAAGGGAAAAGGCTGAAGGAATCTCATCATCTCACCCCCCCCCCCCCCAACACACATGTTCCTTCTCTACTCCCATCTACTATTTTAAAGTTATGTAAAATTCTATATTTTTATTTGTAATTTTTTGTGTATTATTCCTCCATAGAAGACTGGCTCCTTACTGTCCTTGGCCTGACACTCCCCAGCAATCTCCCTGCTCAGTCTTGAACCTCCCCCAGCAGTCTCACCATACAACTTAGCTTGAAACCCTCTCTACACCATCTCCTCCCCTCCCCTCCCCTCCCCAGCAGGTTTAACACTTAGCTTTCCCTGCTCCTTCTCCCAGGCAGACACCCCACCTGCAATGTCTCCCTTTTTCCAGAATTTGTTCCCTTTCTCTGCCCCCAACAGCTTCTCTCCCCATCCCCCAGCTTTCTTCACTCTCTTCCTGTCCCCCAGTTTTTCTCCACTTCTCCCAGCTATCTTTAACCCTCAGTTCTCTTATAATAACACTCTCTCCTAGCACAACACCCCCATATCTGTCTCTCAACCCCTCTCCCCCCAAAACACACATCCACAGGTTCCCGTCAACCTCCCCACAGAAAACATCCAGAACTCCATTTACAACAAATCGCATTGGCATCTCTCCCCCTCCCCTGGTACATATCTCCGTATAGCTCTCTCCCCTCCCCTGCATATTGAGCTTGCCTGCTTTCCCCCCTTACCCCTCACCGCATCAATTGACCCTAGAGGAGGAGAATGGCTACACATAGTGGTCACATCCTCCTTGACCTGCCCACACAACCATACAGCCGTGAGATTCAAATTCAGCACTTGTACATCTGCAGCAGATGACGACGATGTGGCCCGATGTCCATCTACACTTCTGTTCTTCTTCTGTTGCTGCCGCCTGGCTTCTTGCGCAGAATTCTGCACAGGAGGGACATTTGCACAAATTCTGCATTGCGCTCCGGCACATAATTCCCCCAGGAGTGGCATCTGAAACAGCTGCTTTGCAGCCTGACAAGGGAGACTATGACCCTTCAGCTCCAGGTTAGAAAACAGTCCCGCCAGCAAACCCATTTATTAATTTATAGAATTTATAACCTATTATTTCTGACAATCATTCAAAGCAATTCACAAACTAAGACCAATTTTACAATAAAAAGTAAATCTTTACCTTAGTAGAGTTGGTCTTCCTACCTGCCCTTACTTCCTAAGTAATATTACTACTAGCAAGATGCACTATGTGGCATTTGACATGCATCTTTTTTTTCTAAACATTGCAGGGCCTACTTACTAAACTGTGTTAGGTATTAATGCAGCAATTAACATGCACTAAAAGTTGGCATGGTACATTAGCAGTTAAAACCTGTAATTTCAGTATTAATAGCTAAGAGAGAACAGGCCAGAAAATGGGTGGAGACTGCGCCTTACAGGTAACACTGATCTTGCATTAACTGTTAATGCGGCAGATAATGCGACACAGTTAACACCACCTCCAGAGTTGCAGCTAACTGTATTGTGTTATCTGCTATTCAGTTGTTGTTGTTAATATTAAGTGCCGTCAAGTTGATGTTGACTCATAGTGACCCTATGAATAGTTGTACTAAACTGTATGTCGTCTTCAGTCAGGTGACTAATTGTTGATAAAGTGACATCCATAGCTGCTGTTATTGTATCACTCCAATGCATTGTTGACCTTCCTTTTTTGTGTTGACCTTTAACTCTGCCAAGTATGATGTCTTTCTCCAATAATCTCTCTCTTTGCATGATGTGTCCAAAATATAAAAGTTGAAGTCTTGTTAATGGCAAAATATCGGTAATGCCCCAACAGTTAACATGGAGTCTTTGCAATTACCGTAAACTAATTTTGGCTCTTAAATCTGTTAACACTGCACTTCTGTAAATAGGCTTTGACGTAGCACTGGTGCAAGGTTATTAGGCATCCTAGGTGAACCTAAAGCCTTGCAAATGCTCTCAGTTAAATTTTGGGCCCCTAGACAACCCTCTGAGATTCTGATAATCAAACTCAACAATCATGATCAATGCAACATCACCCTTTCCAGATCAATCCTGTAAAAAGTGCATAATGGGACATCACAGTGTCAAATAACAACCCTTGTTTCCAATATATACACATAATGAGAGCAATTTCCAAAAAATATTTGCCTGGGTAGATGGGCTCTTTGGAACCTGCCAGCCCTGCCTGGAGTTAAAGTACATGCTGATGGTATGCCGCATATGTGCAGCTCTCGGGATTCACTTTACTTTGACTGCAGCTGTTTTTTGCTGCCCTTCCTCAAAGCTTCCAACCCAGCAAACCACCTAGTCTTGTCTAATGGTTGAGCCAACCCTGGATTCATGTAATTGGAGGGTGTGTCAAGCTCGCATGCAGTAAGCCCCTGAAGCCTCTGGGAGCCAGGCTCAGGGGTGGAGGCTCTTCAGTGTGTATATCACTGATCATATTAGTGAGCTAAGCGCCCAAACGTTTAGGAGTGCCGCAGAAAGGGCCATAAGCTCCAGGGAGTCCTTGGTGCTCTTACTGCAGCTACATATGCTGGGGATAAAGCTAGAGGAATGGAAGGTTGGCCATACGCCTGAGAGAGTTCAGGGGATAGTATCTGCTACATGCTGTGTGGATGCAGCAGGGGAAATACAAGGCCAGTCACATGCTTCAAAGGAGTTGAGGGAGCTGCTAACAAATGTTCTGGAGTGCAGGGCCAGTGTAACCACTAGACAGACTAGGCAGCCATCCAGGACAGCAGCTTCTGTGGGATGGTAAAGAGTAGCTGCTGCCCAGTCAGAACAATAGATCCTGATAGATCAAGTAAGCAAGTGTTTCTCAAGCCGGTTCTGGTGTACTCCCCTAGCCAGTTTAGGTTTCAGGATACCCATAATGAATATGCATGAGATAGATTTGCATGCACTGTCTCCACTACATGAATATCTGTTTCATGCATATTCATTGTAGATATCTAAACATGAGGCTGGTTTATGGGTACACGAAGACCAGCTTGAGAAATACCAAAGTAAGCCAAAGAACCATTAGTAGGTACTTTTGCCCACGGGGAGAGTGGGCAATTTTAAAATAGCCCAGTTACCTTGGTAAGTGGTGAATGGCTTTTGGTAATTATCCTCATTATATACATACACATAAAACAAAGTTTATTTAATTTAGTGCAATGCCAGTATAAGTCCACTTATGTGTGTTTACAGGATTCTTCACAGAGAGGTAGTATAGAAATGATCATGACTGTTGAATTTCATGATCATATATTTGGCGTGGTGGGGCCTATGGGCTTGAGAGGTAATTGACGGGGAAGGCAAGGTTGAAGGCGGCCTAGCATCCCTCCATCGGCCGTGGGGAAGGAAGCGGCAAGAGTGCAGGGCCAGAGGCGTTTCCTGCAAAGCGCAGGGGGAGCCTTGGAAATGCTGCTACTCGCTCCGAGGCCGCGTGGGAAATGTGGAGCTGACGGCATGCTACAGACAAAGCAAGGGAAGCTCCTGCCGCATGCTTCAAGAATGCAGCAAGGTGGGTACAGGGCAAGAAATGTGCCCTAGTTAAGGAGTACAGCAGGGTAAGTGCCGGCCCAGGGAGTGCAAAGTCTTCTTATCTCTGCGGCACGACCTCGGGCTGCAGTAGCTGAGAACCCATCACCCGCAGAGATCTCATCTGGGGTACTAGTCCTTGCCTAGTCAACTTCAATAAAGAAAACGATGCCCCACTCTGCCTCCTCTACAGAACACGTATGCTCCACGGAAAAAACTTGGAAAAGAAACGGGTGAGGGGGGATATGATACAGGTCTATACATTAATGAATGGAGTGGAACGGGTAAATGTAGATCGGTTGTTTACGCCATCAAAAAGAAGAAATACAATGAAGCTACAGTGTAACCCGTTCAAGACTAATAAGGGAAAATATTTTTTCATTCAACGCATTACCAGAGGATGTAGAAAAGGCTGTTAGTTGGGTTTAAAAAAAGGTTTGGACAAGTTCCTGGAGGAAAGGTCCATAAGTCATTATTTAAGAGGACCTGGAAATCCACAGCTTATCCTAGGACAAGCATTGTGGAACTTGTGTAGCTTTTTGGAAACCTGACAGGTACTTGTGACTTGGATCGGCCACTGTTGGAAACAGGATTCTGGGCTTGATGTACCTTGGTCTGACCCAGTATGACATTTCTTATGTTCTGTGCCTAGTGACGGCACTTCCCCAGCCCCTTCATGCCCAGAAGATTTGTGCTAGAGGCATGGAACATATTTACCTGGTAACAGAAATGAAATGCCTTTCTCCTCTCCACCTATTTATTCATAGCACAATAATGCCTGATCTATTGGGAATATGCTTGGAGGGCTGGGTGGAAAAAACAAACTATTATCTCAGACCCTCCTAGAATGAGCCTGTATTTCTTATAGCAGGTTATCCCTACTCCTAAGAGGCAGGCAGACCAGCAAAAAGCCCTTGACACCCCAAATCCGCTGACGTCTGTTATTACAACCCTAGCTGAGGAAAAAGAGGGCATGAGAGGGAATCGGCACGATACAGTTCCATTCAGGACAACTCAGCCTTCCCATAACATTTATCTGCTTTCAGGAGGAGGCCACATTTACCCTTGAAAAAGTCTGAGTTCTCAAGGGCTTTCCTGTAAGGAAGTGCAGATAATCCATAGTTGCTAAGGGAGAGGAAAACCAGAGATCCGTTATGGTCTGTGAGAGAATATGAGGGCTGGAAAGACCTAGACATTGGTGGCAACTTTTCAAAATGACTGAGGGTGCTAAACTTAAACTCAGATTACCCGTCCATGGACACAGTGGGGGAGTTTGCTCTGTACTTGAAATACTTACACACGCACTGTGCCGGTCACCCATCTCACTGCCTTCACGCAAGAACCTTGTCCTAGTAGCATCTCATTATCTAACATGATTAGACAAATTTTCCTTTGATCTACGAGATTTCTCAGCCTCCCCAATGTCTCCCCCACCAAGGCTGAAGAATGGGGGAAGGAGGGAATTAAAAAGCAGCCTCCTCTACAACACTGGCTTTCCTCTCCAAGGTCTATTACAATACCTCTGATTTACGAAGACTGTTCTCCAATTTTGTATCTATGTGAAAAAGGTTTACGAAATCACGTCCCTAACGTGCCACTGCTGTGGCCCAGGTCCCCTTCAGTTCCTCACCCTGCCTCCTCTTTTAACCCTTTCCTACACTGTCCTAACTAGTCTTCTCTCTAAAAAAACTTTCCACCTTCATACTACTACGAGTTATACGCAACGCAGCACAGACACATGTAAGAGACGGTCCCCGCTCATCAGTCTAGTCAAGACAGACAACACAACAGCTGTGGACTAGGATATATATAGGGGAACAGTAAAGAAACACATAGGAGGTGAACAGGAGGCTGAGGGAATCAGGATCTGAAAGCAGTCTCAGGTGAAGTTTTAGCCTGGATTTGAACAGGGCCAGAGATGGAGCCTGATGCAAAGAACTCAGGTAGTTTGTTCCAGGCATAAGGAGCACAGAGTGGAATGATCGAAGTCTGGAGTTGGTAGTGGAAAAGAAGGGCACAGATAGAAGGGATCTGCCAGACGAGCGGAGTTCCTCAGGAGGGGTCTACGAAGAGATAAGAGGGGAAAGGCAGCGAGGAGCAGCCGAATGAAGGACTTATAGGTCAGTAGGAGAAGTTTGAATGGGGTGTGGAAATGGACAGGGAGCCAATGAAGTGACTTAAGAGGGGTGGTGTCATGAGCATCGCCACCAGTGTCCCCCCCCCCCTCTCTCTCAGTCCCCTGACTCAGCAAACCAGCCTCCATCCCAGCAGTAGCAACTTTCCTCCTAGCTTGTTTCAGCCAGCCACCCCTACCACTTACTGGCTACGATTGCAGCCACTGTTGACACCGCTGGAGCGCTGGTTTCCTCTGCTAGCACCGCACAGCTCTGCGCAAGTTTAACTCACACAAAACCTGAACTCTGTATTTGCAAGTCTCGCAAGACTGTAAAATCAGTGCAGAGGTTCAGGGGCTACGTGGCTCAAACTTGCTAGAACTATTTTGATAAAAATAAATAAATAAATCAGATGTTTGGTGGTGGTGAGAGAAAATGTAATTTAATTTAAATCGGAAAAGGTATATTCCTCCTGTTCAGTAGGTGGCACGGTGGACGGGCCTTGCCTGATCTAACGTCCCTGTAGCTGACCTCTGAAGAGCTTTACAGTTCTATATTTCTATTTCTGTTTGATCTGTTTACAGCGTCTTCCTCAAAGCGCTAACCATTCTCCAAGAACCAAATGAAAAGCTTCTCCATATGTTTCTTATCCTTTTTCCACATATAGAGATGAACTATCACAGTTTAAAACCAGCAAAAGCTAAATGTCATCTTCTGTTGCTTCTTTCATTAGCAAAGCCATAGCGAACTTGCATCTTTCAAATGTACCGTATACCCCAGACACAGCATCTTACAAATCCCACTCTTCAGCCTTCCGTCTCCCTCTCTGAGAGGGAACACCCTTTGGCATCTTTGTAAAGATCAAAAAGAAAATTTGCAATGAAAAGATTAGCAGCATAACTGGGCGCTCTACACCGATATAAGAATGAAGGGAGACGTGACAGCTGCAGAAAGGAGAAGGGCTGATATTCTCCAGTTACAGCTGGATAAACTGAGACACAGGCAAGTCAACTGATTTGACCAAGGTCAAACAGTCAGTGGAAGAATTAGGCCAAGAACCAAGATTTTTCCGATTCTCGGTCCTGCACCTCGACCACTTCTCTTAGGCTATAGCAAAGAGAGGAAAGAGTGATAGTACCGTTAAGTGTGATTTTGGGGTATTCCATGACAGCCGCAGCATGGAAGAAGCTTTTTAAAAATAGAGTGAACACCTGCCTAAAGGAATCTAGTCCTTACTTTTCACCCAGTAATATCTTGGCCAGCACCTACAATCTTTTCCATTGCATTTCTCCAACAATACAGAACTAAAAAGTTCATTTTCTCTCTTCTTTCTGCAGTTCGCCCCCTCACAACCCCAGTTACAGGAGTTAATCAGCTTCAGGGGAGAGTATATAATTGCATTCATTCTGCTCAGTGGATTGGAGACGCTTAGTCCACAGTTTACAAAGAGTGGTCTTTGGGCTGATGTTCAACAGTTATTGGTGCCAGCTTCCTCTTCTGTTTTTAACAATCTATTCTTCACCTTCCCCTCCCAACACTCTCTCCCCTTGGAAAGCCTGAATTATTAGGAATGTTTGTACCTTTAGCTATCAAAGATATAGGCAGATATCATTTTTTCCCATAAAAGTGGTATATGGCGATTCTCTTACTAACCAATCAATTATGCTTTGCTGTAGTGAAATAAATGCCGCCCAGGCTAGTCAAAAAGAGGGTCCTGTGACCTCTGTACCGGGGGATTGGCGGCATAGTATAGCAGCACTGGACTTATCTTTAGCAGCGTTGCCACACTGACTCTTGCCATCTTCCGTTAAATTGATCTGTTCCCCCTGCATTTGAAGAGGTGATTAAGCACATCACTTGCTCCCAGGCCAAGTCTTCTACAATAACGGCTGTGATTTGTGGCTTTTATTGCAAGATTTGGCTTCAGCAGTAGGGGGATGATGTCCTCAAATGCTTCACTAGCTCCAAGGGGAATCAACTAACCTTAATTCCATCAAGATGTCAGAAGGTTGCAATCTAACACTGTTAAACTAGGCTCGCCATGTTCACCTCCTGCTAAATTTAAAGCTTTGGGGGAAGATGGGGAGTTCCTCTCAGATATGGGTGGGCCCTCAGTAAAATGTTGCTTGGGGGCCCCAAATTTGAACTTATGCCACTGCTTTTCTGTAAGGAACTAGACTACTTACATGGGAGTGTGATTTAAAAAATATAAAACGGACCACTGGTTCTAAGAAATATTGCAGGGGTCCTCAGCAGCTCAACACTCCAGTAGGAAGTACGCTAAAACTCCCATCACATAGTCCAGTCAGTCAGTACAGCTTTTATTCATAGTTTTATTTAGTACCTATGAATTTTCTGGTCTGGAAAGACCTATTTGAGTGTGACTAAATGGAGTAAATGTTGAAAAGGTTTAGACCATTGTGCAAAGAGAGGCCTTAAATATCACTTGGAACTGGGCAGTACCTAATCGTTGACCTAGAGACATAGAAACATGACAGCAGAAAAAGACCTTATGGCCTATCTAGTCTGTCCTTCTATATCAACAGCTTTAGTCCCTATTTTTCCTTTAGAGATTTTCTGTGTTTATCCCATGCTTTCTTAAATTCAGATACTGTCCTCATCTCTACTACCTCCACTGGGAGACCATTCCACGCATCTACCACTCTTTTCGTAAAGAAATAGTTCCACTTATTACCCCTGAGTCTATCCCCTCTTCACCCTCATCCTATGTCTCCTCGTAACAGTGCTTGCTTTCCATTGAAAGAGGCTCTCTTCTTGTGTAGTTATGACATGGAGGTATTTAAATGTCTCTATCTCCTCTTTCCCGCCTTTCCTCTAACATATACATATTAAGATCTTTAAGCCTGTCCCTATATGTTTTATAACAAAGACCACTAACCACTTTAGTAGCCTCCCTCTGCACCGACTCCATCCTGTTTATATCCTTTGGAAGGTGTGATCTCCAGAATTGCACATAATACTCCAAATGAGGCTGCATCAGAAACTTATACAGAGGCACTATCACCTCCTTTTTTCTGCTAGCCATTCCTCTCCATATGCACCCAAGCATCCTTCTGGCTTTCACCGTCGTCTTTTCCACCCGTTTAGCTACTTTAAGATTGTCAGTCACAATCATGCACACGTCCCGCTCTTCTTTCATGGACAGTTTACTTTGCTCCCTACACTGTAACCCTCTACACTTATCTCTGAAGAATTTGAGCATGGGATACCTTTTATACTGGTGCCGTGCTAAAATCCCATATTGGACCTCTCCTGGCTTGGGATAGTACCTAAGTGCAAGGTGCTTATTATCTGTGTATCTTCAGTTTCAAAAGTCTGCAAATGCACTGAACTTTCTACCACAGGCCAGAAACAAAGTTTGGTTCCACAGATGATATCAGAATTCCTCCTTCCCAACTCCGATTTGTAGAAAAATGAATTGCCTGTCTAAAATTCTCCTCAACCTTTCTAGGGAAATTGTTCTTATAAAATCAGTCCCATGGTTTTCCCTCCTTTTCCAGCACAAGGCTTCAGTGAGAAGAAAAACGCGCGTAACCATCAAGACTCTGAACTTTCAAGGTCTCTCCTAATCCGAGACGCCTGACAAAGAGCATCACCATCAATAAGAATTTCCATGTGAACCTCCAAAGACTCCCTAGGCTGGAATGCAAAGACCATTATCACTTCCAAACCATATCCGTCATCCCTTTTCTCTCACTCTCTTGCACCCTCTCCCTTCCTTTTAACAAACAGAAGGAGAAGCACCTCCTGAAACAATTCAGGCCACCTGCTCTCCCATGCAGGTCTTTCTGGGAATCTCCAGGCTGCTGCATTCAGGGAGAGGCTTAAAGTTTTGTGCTGGACATAATCCCAGCAGCAAACTAGCACTGCCCAATGTAAAACATCCCCTCCCCCAGGCCAGCACAAAGTACAGTATTGTTAAAATCTACTAACAAAAGACTGGAAAATAATACCCTAAAATGCCTGCTTCTTCTGACCTACTCTCTAGTTCAGTGCAGGGAGCTCAGGACTATATTACAGGGTCTATCCTGTTTAGACCACTAGTGTTCTGTTGCTCATTATCATCAGTAGAACGCTGCATGCACAAGAACAATAGCAGAGAGCTCTCTGCAATAATAAAACAAGAGGGGAAAGCATATGAAGCATAGCTCAGGAATTCTTTCCACCCTTTGGTGAGTGCATATGTGTGCGAATAAGCATATGTGTATTTGCATTGGGTGATGTGCGTGTCTGTGTTGCCTCTGCCCTGGAAGACAGAGGAGAGGAGCAGTCAGATTGGAGCGCTATCCAAATTCCCTTGATTTGGAAAAATAATGTATTTAACCATTAGCTGTCACTGCCAACAGATTTCAAAGAATCATTTTACCGATTAACCACAGAATGCCACTATCTCAAGACAATAGGTACTGCCAGGGCTTTTTTTCTGAGGTGGTACGTGATGGTACAGAGTACTGGCACCTTTCTCATTGCTTGTTAAAAGTGACCCATGGCCCTCGTGTATTAATTAAAGAGCCCTGTGTATGAGTATCGGCACATTTTTGTCTACAAAAAATGCACTGTGCACTGCCATGCTTCTTCACCAATAGGAGGTCATACACATAGCGACCAGTAGCAAATTGCATGATTCAGTTACTAGGTGGATCATATATAGCAACCATTAAAAAGCTATATGGTTCAGTCACTAGGTTTCACAGTAGAATTTACAACAAAGAAACTGAAATACAAATATGAATTAGCAAGAGTCAGCCAAGCAGGGATAGGGGAGTGGTAGCAGAGGTGGGAAGATGTGCCTCATGGAATTATCATAGAATTATTTCCAACACCTCTGTTTTCTGTGACTGGAAGGGACTATGAGAGCAGGATGGAGGTACAATTTCCTAATAGCTATGTCACAGCAATGCAATGTCTACAGGATAATGGTTTGCATAATACCACATTAAATTGGTTCACCTCCTACTTAACTATCATACACAGTTAGTAAAATGTGGAGAGAAGAAATCCTCTCAATTTCCAATCACACAAGGAATACCTCAAGGCTCAGCCCTATCCTCAATACTTTTCAATATTTACATTCAGCCCATATGTAAAATCATTAAACAATATGGAGTGAATTACCACTTATACGCTGATGATATCATGGTTTATACCTCAATTGACCAGAATGCAATTGATACAACAGTAATTACTAATTGCCTTGATAATATGAATAATTGGCTTGCTAATAACAATTTAAAGATAAACTCTGATAAAAGAGAAGCAATGTTCATTTCTAGAACTCTGACTTTCAAACCACCACAAGAAATTAACATCTTAAATAAATCAATAAAGATTAAGGATGAGGTGAAATATTTAGGTATAACCTTAGACAGGTACCTGAATTTACAGTCTCACATAAGTAAGACTGCGGCTAAAGCTTATCAACGACTAAAGGTTATTAGGAGACTCAAACTGATCTTAAGCAAAGATCATTTCCGTACGGTATGTCAAACAGCCATCACCCCATTGCTTGACTATGGAAACACACTGTATCAAGGTCTTCCCAAGCACACCATCCATCCACTCCAGTTAGTACAGAATACTGCTGTGTGCATCATCACAGGCTCTGCAAAATAGGAGCACATTACTCCTGTACTCCAACAATTACATTGGCTTCCTATTATTGCAAGAACAAGATTCAAAAATCTAATGTTCATTTTTAGAACTATCCATCATTTATCAGCAGACATTCTACAGTCCTTAATATCTAAGGCCATAAACTTTAGGCCTAGACAAACTCAAAGCGTTAAGAGGCTCAGCATTCCTTCTAGTTTCAATAGATCAAAGCAGATGACATCCAAGAGGGCTTTTTCACTCCTGGCACCAGATTTGTGGAATTCTCTCCCTGAAGACTTAAGAGCACAGAATGACCTTAAAGACTTCCGTAAGTCCCTCAAGACTCAACTGTTTATAGAAACTTGTGGACAATCAATTTGATTTTAATAACATTACTTGATATAGTATGAATTGTTCCTCTTACTTAATTTTATTATATGGTATTGTATTGTAATGTTTTGCATTTGTCTTCCCTTACTCATAACATGTAAACCCTTTGTTGTCTTGTCAATCACTTTGATTGAAGGATAAGGTGGTATACAAAACTGGTTAAATAAATAAATAAAATAAATATATTGCAATTGCTGAAACGGTCTCTCTAGGCCATTTTTTTGGAGGGGCTTTATTTCTTTGGAACCCTTGATCCAATCTGTGTCTTTTCACTGTTTTTCCTTTGTTGCTGACTTCAACAGGCGTACTGAGGTGATGCCACACCTCCTATACCATTCCCATCCCGTCATTCATATAGGCATGGTTAATCAGCAGTACATGCATACACACCACTCTGTCCTAGTCACAGACAGCTCTTTCCTGAGAGGTCGTACGTGCAACAGCAACGAGTCACCTATTCCTGACTATGCCCTACCCCTCTGTGCAGCCTCGCCTCTATGTTGACCTTGGACAGAGTTTAGCACCTTGTGATTTAATTCCTTGCCTAAGTGAGATTACAGAAGTAGACTACTTTCTTGGAAAAGAACTGTAAACAAATGATCAGATTATTTTTTCAGGTTATTTTTGTAAATTTTACTCAGCAGCTCTGCAACTGATAAAAAGAACCTCTCCACTTCTTGCAACAGTGGTAACTCACTAGGGGTCCAAATGAGTTTCCCTTTCTGGTTACTGACAACAAGTGGGTTTGGTTTGTGCATACCATAACGTTGGTGAGTTAAGGAATATTGGGTACAATCTCAAGCTCTCACATTTATTGCTAGTGCCACCTTAATACTTGCATTGAACCAAACACAGCTTCCTTCTGAAGGTCATATGGTGTAATATAGACGGGAAACACATCAAGGCATAACCTAGTAAATAATGGTAGATGAAGATCAGGTGGCCCATGCCTTATGCCTAAGACTGAGATTCATTCTCTCTGTTACTTTGGGGTAGGTGCATTTGTGAGTCTTCTTTTTTCAAACAGGCTGGTGGTGCTCAAATAGCGAATACTGTTTCTGTGTCATTCTGCTGCACTTCCCTAGTCTCAGACTGCATCTCTTGGTGACCGATGATCAATGTCTCTCCACATGCAGTAGAGAATAGCCATGTGGTGCCGATACTTGGAAGTAATGCTGGTCTGGTGTTTTTTTTCTCCTCTACAATGTATCAGATTTTTTTGGCATCAAGTCCGGGATGTGTTTCCAATTTCTTATCAAGGGGGCTCGTGCCAGCTGTGCACCATTTGGAGAATCATTCTTTGCCCCATAAAGTAAATTTAATAAGCAGCTCCCAAGAGCCACCAGGAGCCCCACCTTCAGCTCACCTAGTGATGTTTTTCCACTTTGAGTTCATGGGAAAGATCTTTAGAAAATAGGTTCAATGTGACTTTAGAAATCAACATGACACAGTTCTATTTAACCACAGAGAGTTTTAATCCTTTTTTTCTGGCTTTAAAGTAATCCAAATATAATCTGCAGCACATTACTCCCAGACAGAGTAATTGGAAGACTTTCATAATTCATTTGTGTGGAAATAAATGTTAAATAAAAATGATATAAGGTGATCCCTTTTTATTAGACTAACGTAATACATTTCTTAAGTAGTTTTCGGGAGTCGGCATTCCCTTCCTCAGGTCAGAAGAGAATCAAGTTGCTTTTAGGAGTAAGTAATGAGTAAATTTGTAACAGAGGGTGACCCACAGTCTCTCTGAGAACTAAGGCCAAATGGTCCCGCTTCTGAATGAAGTCTGAGACAAACTGTCCCCTTGACCCCTTTCCACGTGAGAGAGAGGTCCTGAGAGATTTTTAAATACATGTTTCATATTAATTCTTTTGGCAATCCTTTTACTAATACATATGGGTAACAGAATAATAGTAATGTGCAATTTTTTAGTGCACATTCGGTTCATTAGCACACTTTAAAAATTGTAATGCAAACTAAATCCATTTAACGCATGTTTATATACCCATTAATGTGCAATAACAAGTCCTAATTCATAACAACAATAAATCCTGGAAAATCATATAACTTGTTTTACTGTAACGGTTCCTTGATGTTGCGTATCCCAATTTTACCTTCACTCTTTAGTTTAGTCAGTGTATGCCCCCCTGTCTCTGTTCTCCCTTCTTGTGTCTGGTAACCGCTTTGATTTAAGGAAAAGGCGGTATAGAAAACCTGTTAAATAAATAAATAAATAAATAAATAAATAAAACCTTTTTCTGTGCACATCCCTGCCAAAAGTGTTAAACTTTCCATTATGTTCTGCAAATTCCCTTATAATTTCAAAAGGAGATTAGATTGCCTCGCTCTCCTCCAAACTCTTTCAGAAGCACTTTTGAACACTGCTGCCTAGCCACGGACAGACAGAAAATCTTGGAAGGCATCGAGACAGTGCTGAAGCCTCCAGAAGCCTTCTCTTCCCCTTTTTCGGTTCACCATAAAACACACAGGTATAGACGGAGAGCAGTGGCAAGAGCAGAAAGCAGACAAATTATTCTCAGCGTCCCCCACTGCGTCAGTGTACGCTCACTGAAGCACCAGGCTGCCAAGCTCAGAAAGGCAAGAGCGGGACAGAAAGCTCCAAGCACAGTAATTGGCCACATGGGACGAGAGGTTTTCCTCTCAGGGTGAAAGGCAACAACGTCATGTCTGAGGAAATATCAGTTCCTCCAATAAAACTTTAGCAACACTTTCAGTAGACCTGAAATTGAGAGTGCAACGCTGCTACGCGCAAGTGTCAGCGTGAAGAATACGTGCAGGACACCGAGACATATCCAAAAAATGAAACCAACACAAGGTGCCAAACCGTCATCTTACAAATCTATCCCCTAGGAGCCTGTGCAAATGGACAAAGTAGATCTGATCCTCTCAGCCTTGAATGTTTATTTAACAGGTGCATGGCGTCTTGCTAAAATGGACCTAATATGGAAATGACGTTAGATATTCCCTGGCGGCTAATAGTATGAGGGGGGGGGGGGCTAAACGGCCTGATACTATCCATATAATATGGAGCTGGGTTTAGGGCGAGGGCGGAAGGGCTTCGGAATTATGCAGATGGTGGCGATATTCGTCCGCTGTCCAGACCATCTATCCATTTTGTTCAGGATAGTGCTGCATAGTGCCAGCATGTGATCACATTAAAAATATATTCGGCACTGCTGCTTATAAGGTATAGCTGCACTGAACAGACATATTAATTTAAGAACTGGCACTTAAAATAATATGGTCGCCACGCTAGCTGAACAGTGATCCCACCGCCCTGTATAAAAGACAGGGTGGCGGTCTGTATTTTTAAACGTATGTACCTGGATGCATGCACCCCATGGACTGCAGGGCAATGAGCTCTGGAAGATCTCACTTCCTTTGAGTCTAGGTTTTAATTTCATCCAGCTTCCCTGCCTCCGCCTGGCTCTGAGAAGGCCTGGCGGGTTGAGACTGCTGTGGCACAGGGGATTACCTGGCAGCTCTGAGCAAACTCCTTCACTGTGCCCACTGTGTGGGGTAGTCTGTGCAGAGTTTAACACTTCCCGATCATTTTGATAAGTTGGCTCCTGTGCCCAACTGGTTTATGAGGGAGAGCCGAGAATGCGCAATTGCATTCTGGTGCAAGGACTGAAAAGCATTTTTTGCTGGGCCTATCCTGTCCCTTTAATGCAGGATGACGACGACCGTTGGAACTGCACACGAAGAAAACAAGTTACAGCAGGTCACATACGTTGCGAATTGCGGCTGTGAGCGACAGCTGAACAGTCAGAATTAGAGTAAACTCGTAGTAAATAATTTAGTAAGCTCCATTTCTTTACTCATCAAGACTGCAAATCACGGGCCTTCTGTGACAAGACACACTGCCGACTGAGTCATCTTTCCAGTCACACTGCTTCCCAAGCACAGAGTGTTTCAATCAAACAAAGTCATTAACAATTAAAGACATACACAGACAGACACTTAGCATGCGCTGGAGAAGCACTGAGACAGGTAGTTCGAGAGTCGGGCTGCCCTCTGGCATAGAGACCCATAGAACACAAATCTATAGAGTTGACCTGATTTAGCAAGTGCTGCTTAGCTCTACCCTCTGAAAATCCCAGCGCCAGCCCCACTCCTTCCTACAGTCAGAGCCAGCAAAACTGCTCAAGAAGATGAAAGGGAGAGGATGCTACCACATCTACCAGAGAGCTTCAGTCATGTTGCCTGTCACACTGAAGTCATTCCTCCC
This sequence comes from Ichthyophis bannanicus, assembly GCA_033557465.1. NCBI lineage: Eukaryota > Metazoa > Chordata > Amphibia > Gymnophiona > Ichthyophiidae > Ichthyophis > Ichthyophis bannanicus. The sequence continues at coordinate 67,832,748 of CM066050.1, read as the reverse complement.
CCAGTTCATGATTTAAGGATATTCTCAGTTTACAGCAAATAGACCGGCCCTCCTCGGGCAGCCCTGAAAGCGGCATCTCCTACATTTGGAAGGATCAGATTTCTCTGACATTTCTTATGCCTCAGTGACAAAAGCTGTCACTGTCTTTCCTCAAAGAGCAGCAACTGCCTCCCCCCCCATCTCATGCTCACTCGTTAAACACAAAATGGAGCCACAGTTCCCACCCTCCATTTATCCTCCGCTATAAGCTCTGTTTTCACTCCTTTCTCATTCATCTCTTAGCAAGGATGCATCAGGTGCCACCTGTAGAACTTTCACTTAAGGTCCCCTGTAGTCCCAAGAGCCTAAAAAGAAGAATAGAGCTTTGTTTGACAGCTCCTCCTAATTCGGCTCTGTGGTGAAACCCTCCCCCAGAAATGTATGTGTGTTTTATGCTTGGAGACTGCACACCACATGCTTTGAGGGGAAGGGGAAGGGGGGGGGGGTCATCTTCCAAATCAGACTGACTGTCAGACTTAGGCACTTGACTGGATCTCATTGTCCAAGGGCCAGCACAGGAGTGTAGGGCATAAAAACCAGTTAGAAACTACTGCTAAAATATTAGGGTTCTTGCAAAAGCTACTCAATGGCGTGTGTGCAGTGACAGAAGGCAAACATACTTGAGACAAATACAGGAGGGAGGTGGTAATTTTATTTAAAAAAAACAACAACAAACAAACCCTAAGCCAACTTTCCAGTCTCAAAAAAAAAGAGAAAACATCCAAAGCAATGTACAATTAAAAAAAAAACAACACACAAAATATTCATGCACACAAAATACATAAAGCAGCAAAGATGTTTTTAACAAATCATATGAAAAATTAAGACAAAACAAAAACAATAAAGCAAAAGACGTGGTAAAGGCCAGCGTGGAAGATCCAAATTCATGAATCTGTGCTCCAATTGCTATTCTGCCATGACAACCCAAAGCACAAACCCTAAATTCATCCTCAAGTAGTCCTTAAGATCTTCCATACCCTCCAAAGGTTTTGATAACTATGCTGTTTTGTTCAGGATCAGATCCATTAGATGGGTGTTCTGCAGAAGAATGGAAATACCAAGATAGGTATGAAAAGGTTAAAGACTTACACCAAGCTTGGGTGTTGCTGAAAAATACTATCTTGGAAGCCCAGACCAGCTGTATTCCATGCTTTAAGAAAAGTAGAAGGAAGTCCAAAAAACTGCCAACATGGTTTAAAGGTGAGGTCAGAGAGGCTATTGTTGCCAAAAAAGCATCTTTCAGGAAACGGAAAAAAGAGTCAAACGACGAAACCTGGAAACAGCACAAGCACTGGCAAGTCAAATGCAAGGCATTGATAAGGCAGGCAAAGGGAGAATTTGAGAAGAAGCTTGCTGTGGAAGCAAAAAACGTGAAATAAAGACTTTTTCAAGTACATTTGTAGCAAAAAACCTGTGAGAGAATCAGTTGGTCCATTAGATGATAGAGGGGTTAAAGGGGCACTAAGAGGCGACAAGGCGATAGCGGACAGACTGAATGAATTCTTTGCTTTGGTCTTTACTGAGGAAGATGTAGGAATGTTACCCATTACTGAAGTGGTATTTAAAGGTGCGGAAGAATTGAAGGAAATAGTTGTAACACATCTTCCCGATGTATCGCTATTAGATAAACTGAAGAGTAGCAAATCACCTGGGCCGGATGGCAAACATCCAAGGGTGTTGAAAGAACTGAAATATGAGATTGCAGACCTGCTATTAGTAATCTGTGAACTTTCATTAAAATCATCTGTAATACCTGAAGATTGGAGGATCGCCAATGTAACGCCAATTTTTAAAAAGGGTTCCAGGGGTGATCCAGGAAACTACAGATCAATGAGCCTGACGTCAGTACCTGGAAAAATGGTAGAAACCATCATAAAGAACAAAATTACTCAGCATGTAGATAGTCATGGCCTAATGGGAGACAGCCAACATGGTTTTAGACAAGGAAGATCTTGTCTTACTAATCTGTTATGTTTTTTTGAAGGTGTGAATAAACAGGTGGACAAAAGGTGAGTCGGTTGATATAGTGTATCTGGACTTTCAGAAAGCCTTTCACAAGGTCCCTCATTAGAGACCTTTGGCAAAACTAAAAAGTCATGGGATAGGAGGCAGTGTACTACTGTGGATCAGGAATTGGTTAAAAGATAGAAAGCAGACGGTAGGGCTAAATGGCCAATTTTCCCAATGGAGAAAGGTGAATAGTGGTGTACCCCAGGGATCTGTGCTGGGTCTGCTGCTTTTTGACATATTCACAAATGACCTGGAAAAGGGAATAACGAGTGAGGTTATCAAATTTGCAGATGACACAAAACTATTTAAAGTTGTTAAAACCCAAGAGGATTGTGGAAAATTGCAAGAGGATCTTGATAAACTGGAAGACTGGGCATCAAAATGGCAGATGAAATTTAATGTGGATAAGTGCAAAGTCATGCACCTAGGCACTGTTCCCTCTAAGCTGTGCGCATGTGCGCGCGCACACACTTCGCTGAGCGAGCGCACATACTTTACAACAAAGCGCACAAAAATTACGGTTCTGATTCTGATAGAAAACAACACAGATGTCTTAAAATTTAAAAGTTGTGATTGTAATTACTAGAAATTTTCTGCTTCATTTAGTAATCATCTATTTTCATTTAATTTGATTAAAATCAATGTGGTATACCTACTGTATTCTGACGTGTAGTCAAATTTTAAAGTATATAACTCCGAGTGTCGTTATGTGGCGCACAAAAATTTAACCTTCCTTCAAAAGCTGCACAGCTGATATTTTATGCGCACACAGCCTACAGAAAATTAGAGGGAACATTGCACCTAGGGAAGAACAACCCAAACTATGGTTACAAGATGCAAGGTTCCACATTACGAACCACCACCCAGGGGAAAGATTTAGGCGTCATTGTGGACAGCATGTTAAAACCCTCGGCCCAGTGTGCAGCAGCAGCCAAGAGAGCAAATAGAATGCTAGGTATCATAAGGAAAGGAATGGAAAATAAAACAAAAGATATTATAATGCCTCTATATCGTTCCATGGTGAGACCGCACCTTGAATATTGTGTGCAATTCTGGTCGCCGTATCTTAAAAAGGATATAGCGTTATTAGAAAAGGTTCAGAGAAGAGCCACCAAAATGGTAAAGGGGATGGAAGGATACTCCTATGAAGAAAGGCTAAAAAGGTTAGGGCTCTTTAACCTGGAAATGAGACGGCTGAGGGGAGATACGATAGAAGTCTATAAATTAATAGGGGACATGCAATGAAGCTACAGGGTAAACTATTTAAGACTAATAAAAGAAAATATTTTTCACTCAACGTGTAATCAAATTCTGGAATTTGTTACCAGAGGATGTGGTAAAGGCTGTTAGTGTAGCTGGGTTTAAAAAAGGTTTGGACAAGTTCCTGGAGGAAAGGTCCATAAACCATTATTAAGAAGGGACCCAGGATATCAGTGCTTGACCGAATACAAGCATTGTGGAACCTGTGTCTTTTGGGGAGACTGCTAGGTACTTATGACCTAGATTGGCCACTATTGGAAACAGGATACTGGGCTTGATGGACCATGGTCTGACCCAGTATGGCATATCTTATGTTCTTATAAGAAACTGAAAAGTGTACACTAGCAGTCTGACACACTGGTGTGTTTCCCCCATTTCCAGAATTAGGCATGTGGGGAATTTGTATATGAGGAATGCATGGATGTGCAAGTGTGTGTGTATGTGTTAGGGGGTATTAGCGGCTGTAAGGATATGTCAAAGGAAGTGTCAAGGCTGCATGTGTTTGGGGGTACATGCCTATGTCTGTGTGATGGGGAGTGTCGTGGCTGCATTTGTGCATGTGTGTGTCATGGAGAGTGCTGTGAACTGCATGTAGGTGTACATGTGTGTTTGCATTATAGGAAATGTCAGCAGTTGTGTGTGTCATGGGGAGGGTCGGGGGCTATGTACAGTACATGTGTGTGTGTGTGCCTCTCTCTCTCTCACATGACCCAACAAGGTTCACCTAATCTCTTTCTCTCTTTTAAGGCTCCATCCCCCTCCCCCCTCCAGTTTTCACCCAGTGTGTCTTTCTCTCATACCTACCCCCCCCCTCCAGTCCAGTCCTTCTTTCACTCACTGCTTCCCTTGCTGCAGCTCCTTAAAAATGTGGCAGGTTCACACTTGCCCCACTGTGATCAGTTGCGTGGTGTAGGAAGTTCATGGTTTGAAGTCTCATGAGACTTAAAACCGGGCAATCAGCCCGAACTTCCTGCACTGCACAGCTGCACCATGCAAACAGCTAATTGCAGTGGGGGAAAGTGAACCATGGAGTTTTGTGTTGGGCTGGGATATGCATGCGCAAACGAACATGCATACGGATAGACACAGTTTTCCTGCCGCCCGAACCCTCAACAATAGGTGCTACGCCTTAGCAAAAAATGCCTAAAAGATTGGAAAATCAAACCTTTCATGTCCGCAAGCTCTGACTTAACACAACCCTAACTGGCTCAATACGCTAATAAATATGTACCAAATGGGCGTCATGTCAAAGTATTTGAGCAGATAAGTGTTAGAGCACTGGCTTGGTAACCAAGCAACCAGGGTTCAATTCCCACTAGCACTCCTTGTGGCCTTGGGCAAGTCACTTAACCCTCCATTGCCTCGGAAGAAAGGCCTGGCAATCTACTTCCGGTGACACTGCCAAGAAAACCCAGGAGCTTCTGGGTCGCCAGGAGTCAGGACTGACTCGAAGGCCCACATTGCATTTACATAGATCTGCTTCTCTCACTAAGACAGACCAAACTGATCAGCTCCAGCAAACAAAATTAAAGTGCAGGCAGCCTTCTATCAATTGTACAGATGAGACCACGTGCATATAATCCATAAATAAGCCAGTATGAAATCTGACCTCACATAGTCTGGACTATAAAGTATGGGTGGGCTTCCACAGTGCACATACGTTTAGCCATGTTAAATAGAGGCGATACTGTAGTCTGTTTAGATCAAGGACATTTTTATAAGCATGCACGTGACTGCCAGTCATTGCCAGGACCAACATCAGGGGGATGCGGCCTGTTGAAGGAGATATGGCCTGCCGGTAGGCTTTGGGGCCAGCTGCCAAATTCCTGTCCTGGACCTCAGCATGTTCAACGCTGGCCCTGTCCATTGCCGAACTGCACAACTAGCAGGTGCAGAATATGGGGGTGATGGGGGGAGGGTGTGAAGACATGCGTGTACTTTATGCTAGCTAATTTGCAAAAAAATATAATATTCTGGTAATTTCTCTTTAAAAATGAACTACAAAGCACAAACGCTAAAAAGCATCTCCAGCCACAGATGTCAACTTTTCAGAAAGATTGGGGGTAATCAATTCTACGCAAATGACCCCTTCCGAAAGAATTTGCTCTTTACTGGGGGGTGCTTAAGGACCCATAGAGCTGGAATCTATGTCCCCAGCTAGAAACAGGGAATCTGATGCCATGTAATCTTTTCCGAAGGGAAGAACTCATTCCTGCATCATCAATATTCCAGACAGACAGTGAATGGACACAGCTTTGGTAAACGGCCAGGCAGAAGCCTAATGAGCTGCTGTTTGTCTTCTTGTTCCTGATTAAAAACAAAGATCTGGTTAGTGCCAGTGACATGTGATTTCGCATTTTCCTGATGATTAATCCTTATAGTTGAGCAAGATTCAGGGACGTCAAATACACTGTGCAGAGTCCAATTCACATACTGACAGGGTTAATCTAGAAAGTTATAGGAATGCCAGGTGACTGAAGGGACTTGTCACCTTTCCCCACTAGGTCACCAATTCAAACATAACTCAGGTTGGATGGTCTAAGTCCACTCCCAGGATCCACAGCATAAGTGTTCCTAGAACAGCCCCCTCAGATTCCCACAAATCCGAGAAAATTGCTACCCGCCTTGTCACAGAGGTGTAGAGCTTTTTCCAGTTCGTTTTTCCAGATGTTAATTTGAAAGGGGAGAAAAGCAGCGAGGAGCTAGAAGAAGGGGGAAAGTGCCCGCCAAGCTGCACGTAGAAGTCCTCCTCCTGTGCTACGATACTGCACTTTGAGTTGTGAGGGTGACTAAAATCACGCTATCCCAGCAACCACCTCCTAGCAGAATCCCGGGCCGAGGATTGTTGGAAATGCTGGGTGGCGGATTTTAGTGTATGTTGCATTATTTTTGTTTCTGGAGAGGCTCTTATGCTTTTTAGACCGCATATAATTTAAAAAAATATATGTAGATGTAGCTTGCTTACACAGTATATTCTATGCACATGAATTAAAGGATATAAGGAGAGAGATGGCTACAAGATCCCCATTCACTAGATGGCTGGCTTTAATCTCAACATTCTGAATAAACAAGCTTAAACCATTCTCTCTAAAAAAACAAAATTAGCCTCAGCTAATATCCAGAGGACTGTAGATTAAAGATTGGTTGACTCCAGTCACCTTCTGTTAAAAGGTGACTTTTCTGTTATCAGGGTAAACCAGCCCCCATGAGTACACATCTCTGTTCTCTCACCCCCAGACAAGGGGACTTTAGAACTCAACTGATAAATACAGGGATCTCTTAAGTGCTTAGCAAACAGTGTTTATAACAGTGAAAGGATAAAGACATAACAATGACTTGAGTGGAGGGGAAGTGGGGGTGGTTAAAGCTGCATTCCTCCCTGTTTGTTTTCCAAACTAATTCACTCATGGGTTTCAGTTGAAAATGGAAATAAAATGGATTCTATTCTTAGCTACCACCAACTGTCCAAGAGCAAGATTCTATTCTTAGCTACCATGTTAGTTTGCTGTGATACATAGAAAGATGACAAAGAAAATTGTAGATAGCACCGACCTAGTTTGATTCTACAGTCAAACCTCGGTTTTCGTATGCCCTAGTTTTCATATGATTCGGTTTTCGTTACTTTTTTCGTTGAGATTTTGTCCCAGTTTTCGTACATTGTCTCGGTTTTCATACAGTTGAAAATGGGGCACCATCTTGTGGCCAGAAGTGGGATTTTATTTTGATTCTCTTGCTGATTGACTGTCTTCCATATGCCAACAAGAGTCTTCAGTAAAGGTAAAAGTGATGTTAAATGTTCATTTATCCATTTCATTAGTCATTTATATTTATTTCTCATTGTTTTCTGTATGTAAAAATACAGTTATCTATAAAATGTATTTTTTGTTAATATTTTTGGGTGTCTGGAACAGATTAATTGGATTTACATTATTTCTTATGGGAAATACTGCTTCAGTTTTCATGCATTCGGTTTTAGTCAGACTTTTTCAAACGGATTAATCACGAAAACCGAGGTTCCACTGTACCTTCAACAGCTCAGTGAAAAATAGGCAGCCTAAAAGGAGACCTCACCTGGGGCTAATTCACTGGAAAAAGGTCGAGTCGCCAATCAGATTGATTGATTCTGCCATTTCCTAGATGAAGACACTGACCCTCATCCTCAGTTTGACCAGGACTTACTGGGAAGAGTGGACAGGGGACTGAACCAGGATCACACGGGCCTCTGCTCCAACCATTCGATTAGAAATCTAATAAGTCTTTTATGGAGCAGTGCTCCTAGTGAGTTTTGTTCTGTGGATGGGAATCCATTAAACTCACTGCACAGAACACTGTTTTTCACTCTTTAATACAAGGCTGATGAGGCCAGCCCAATGGTTCAGTTTCCATGTTGTATGAGAGCAAGGCTGGTGTCAGACATGAAGGGACCCAGGGCAGAAACGGGCAAGTTGGCCCCAAAGACTACCTACAGGCTATGCATTCTTCAGCTTGAGGACATCTTGGGGTCCAGGGCAATTGCGCTGTTTGTCACTCCCTAATGCTGGCCCTCTATGGGATGCCCACGTTTGATTCTTTAACCCGAGTTATTGCTGCTCAAGTTGGCCAGACGGGCTACATTGGCAGCATTCACACATCGGGCATGTTGGTTAAGAGCACACCCGTGTCGGGGTCTGGAGGGAACCATGGTCTATACTTCTCAGCTAGAAGACTGTTACTGGGATGGTTAGTCTAGATGGAAAGGAGGGTGAAAATAAGGAAATACCCCAGGGTATGGCCCAGTTTTGACGGAGATGGAGGAGGCCATTTCCAAACCAGAAACTTTGCAAGGCTTGTTGCCAAGGCTGCTAAAACTGGAAATGCATTGCCTAGAATTCCGTACCTGGCACCAGCCTGGGCAAAAGAGCTGATATACTGTAGCTAGGTCAGCACCAAGGAGGGCAACTACCTCCACTATTACAGCTGGGCTGGGAACAAGCCACAGAGAGCTGGAGAAAGACACTGAGGTTTTAGGGCCCCTGGAGAGACAGGGGGAGGGATAAGTGACTGAAGGAAAGGAAAAAGGAGAAAGCATCTGGAGAACAGAAGAAACTGGGAAAGAGAAATGGGGAGACCAACAGGAGGGAAGAAAGAGAATGAAAATAAGTCAAAGGAAAGAGAGAGCAAGGAATCAAAATGTAGGAACACTGCAAAATAAGACAAAAATAAAAAAGTAAAAATAAAGAGAGCAAAATGAGAGCCAAAAAATAGAACTACTCCAGTCAACAAAACCATTTCATGACTAGCACCCAAGTTTTCAATATACTTTTCACTTTTGCATATTGTATAGCTTTTTAGACAGCACTTAGACCTGAACGCCTTGGGCCGGACATCAGAGTGGTTGAGGCTGCTGCTCCATGTCAAGGTAGTTTTCAGTTATGGATTCCATTTTAATACCGGCATGATATTTTACTGCAAGCGTGCTAGGACGACATCCTTTTCTTAGGTTTCTTCTGCTATCAGCTGTTCATTTCATCTAATAATGATTATGTATTTTGGCTTAATAACAGGAAATAGATAATTAAGTTCCCTGTTGAACAGCATGCTGGCAAATGGATTCTTGTGGGGGAGATCCGCACAAAAGTAGTCTGGTCTATTGGAAGGAATGTCACAATGTACCAAGTGTCATAATGCATTCAATTCGTTGTCAGAAGATAATGTATAACCTTCTCTTTTAACGTATGCTCAGCGAGCATGAGCCCAGCATGCTTTCAAAACCTTGCTCTTAGTCTTCACGGTTTCCTTCTGCCAAAACACCTCAATCTCGCATAGAAACACAGAAAACCTTCTATGCCACCATTTCTTAATTTGTATTATTGTTGGGATTTTTTCTGGTGTCTTTTTACAACAAATAGGATATCTATGGCCAAACTTCTGACTACAAACATCAACTGGAGATGCCCAACTCCAGTCCTTGATGGTCACAAAGAAGTCTGCTTTTCTATTCTGGCAGCATGCATGTAAATCTATCGTTTGCATATTCACTAAGGATATCTTGAAAACCAGACTAGTTTGTGGTATTTGAAGACTGGAATTGGATATCACATTCCAGACTTTCTCCACCCACCCACCCACCTGTCTCTTAACACCTCCTGTCTTTCTAGTGTTGGTCATCTCCTGAAGAGAGAACTGCCATCCACTGCTGGAAATAAGACAAACCCAAGTACATGACTCAGTAGACCATCAAACTCCAGCTCTGAACTCTAATGGTGAAACGCTAGTGCACTATCCATTGGGAAGAGTTGATCTCTTCTAGTCCACCCCACCCTCTCAACTTCTACTATCAAACATGCTGTTCTGTTTTGGTTGCATGCTAGTGAATGATTTTTTTATCCAAATGGAAAATAATTAAGGTCAAGATGGTGTGTACTTTGCAAGCAGGCATGCACAGTTTGGGTACAGCTCAAAGGTACGTGTATAGATTATAAAATGCTATAATTTATGTACATACTGGACAAATATAGTGTTTCCATCACTTCTAGAGCTGGTGTAAATGTCTGGACCTTAATTTAAGGCATGATCTCTGCCACTTTCGCTACTATTTTATAAAGAAAAGCATCTCCTTATAAAATTCCCCCCTCAAATAATGCACAAGAAAGACTTTTATTTATATATTTAGTAATATTTAGCTTGTCCTTTCCAGAAGTAGATCAAGGCGAGTTACCTACAGTACCTGTCCCCAGAGGGCTTACAATTTAAGTTTGTACCAGAGTCAATTCAGGGTTAAGTTACTTGGCCAAGGCCCAAAGGAATGCCAGTGGGATTCAAGCCCTGGTCTCTTTGGCCACAGGTCCCTGCTCTAACCACTAGGCTACTCCTCCATGCCCCCCTTGTCAAATGAAAAGCAAGTTCTAGAAATAGGGGACATAATATAAAGCTGGAAGAAGGCAGGTTTGAATAACATCAGGAAATAGTTTTTGATAAAAGGAGTGATGGATGCCTGGAATTCCCTCCTGGAGGAAGTGGTGGAAGCAAATCACTGACTGAATTCAAAAAGGTATGGGACAAACACTGAGGATCCCTTAATGGAAGAGGATAGGAGCCAAGCACTGGATACTTCAGCTCGAAACAGCAATGAAATTAATTTTTAGCCTTTTCGAGAAGACAGGGGAGTAACGTGCCCATGAGCGGTAGTTACAACCTTGACCACTTTTCTGGGCAATCTACTGGGTCATTCTGCCGTCATCTACTATCTATACATGTGGAGGTACATTCCAATCCGGACATCCAACCCCTTGTCCGGATGCCCAGAATCGGGATGTGCACTGGCTGCACCCGATTCTGATCCCGCGGGAAAAGAATCGGGAACAGGGCCAGGATGTCCAGGCTGTGCCCCGATTCTGGATGCCCGGGACACACAATGGACTCCCCAGATACACCAGCCAGGCTCCTAAATGGAGCCGCAGTGCCATGGCGTCCCATCACCAATGCATCATGGCTCCATTCAGGAGCTGCGATCCCCGGCTGCCGACCAAAGTCTCTTTTCCCTGCAGCCCGATCCCTGATCTGGCCTTCCATGGCCAAGGTCGGGCTGTGAGGAACCCCTACACCTCCTTTGCTGGTCCCGGCTCAGCTGTCTCCTGACGTCTAGGAGGACTTATAGCTCCGAGATGGAATAAGTCCCCCGCCCATTTTGCAGACCTCAGAAGTACAGGGCCTACCTCAGAATCGGCCCTGTACATCCGGGATCAGTTGTCGCCTACCACCCACTCAGGCTCCTCCCCTGGCCCGCCACCTCCTGCCCACAAACAGAGCTCCCCGCACAGATCGGGTGAACATGCGGGGAGCTCTGTTTCCCCCGGTGCTGGCCAGATGAATAGCAGGTCTGGACGTCCAGATCAGACGTCCAGACCCGCTATTCTGGTCTCAGTACAGACCCCATAGCGGATGGATATTTGCATACTGCCTCAGTTTTGGCTGCCCATGGAGGATAAAAGAGGAGTTGTCAGTGCCACTTCAGAGGCGATAACAGTGCAGTACAGGTAAAGTGCCTGCTGGGTTTGATGCTAAGTGACGTTTGTGGAGAAAACCCTAGAAACAAGAAGTGGAAGGGGAGCGTGGAAAAGACGGAAAGCAACTATCTGCAGGACGCCATACTGCGGTGCATGCAGCATGCTGCGCGGAGGAGAGGAAGAGGAGGCAACGCAGGTGCAATCGTCCCCAAGCTGAAGGGAGGGGTACGAGGAAAGGATTCACCATCATTCCACCTTCAAATCAAGGTTGAAAACGTGGCTTTTTCAGCAGGTCTATGATTCTCCCTCCACAAGCTTCACTAACTTCTCATGACTTAGAGTTCAAATGTCTATTCCAGACTGCGCTCCCTAGATTCCTCGGGGCTTTTGTGGTGGGGGATTACTTGGCAGCTCTCAGTGACAGAACCTCCCTTTGCCTTTACTTCAACTTATCACTTTAGTTCTTTAACACAGTAAATTTCCCTCTCCCCCTTTACAATTTCTGATATGGTTTCTGACCCCCAACTACAACCCTCCAACTGTGAACCTGTCTTTTCTTTCCGACTGTAAATCACTTTGGTGGCTATTTTCAAAAGGCAGCATACAAACTAAACGAAACTATGAGACAGACAGTGGAGGAGACAGGGTAGAAGTAGAAACTAAAGGAAAGACATGGAAACCGATGGAGACAGGGTGGGAGGCTGAGAGAGACACAGTGCAGTGAATTAGATAGGAGGCTGGGAGAAAAGAGACTGGAGTCAATAGGCAACGGGATAGAGAGAAAGTGACTGGTGCGGAGAGGGAGGATAAAGAGTGCGGGCTAGGCCTCAGGGTGTGTGTGAGGCAAATGTTCAGGACAGAGTGATGGAGCAAAGGGGGGGGGGGAAACAGGCTCCTCTGATCAGCATAATTGGATATCAGCTAGTGCATCTCGCATTCTCCATTTGCTTTCCCACTACAACAGAGAAGAGACGATCAGTTGAGCTTTGAATGTTTTGGGACACCAAACTCTTGATAGTGGCTGAGGGAGTCACGCAATACATTTCTTTTTCACTTTGGCATCTTTTATTTCAGGCAAAGGTGAAACTGTGCCGTTTCTTCCTTTCCTCTCTTTTTCAGGATTTTTTTCCCTCTTTTGCCTCTCATCTTCTGACATTCCAACATCTGAAAGAAACAGCAGGGGGAAGGCAGACAACAACAGCAGACTGACACGCTCAAAGAGAGAGAGTGTTTGTGTCAGCCAGGCCGGCCGGCTGTAGCTTTTAAATGGTGCTCACTACCCTCATCCCTCTGGAAACCACAGCATAATAGCAGAACAAATGGTTTCCCCCAAATGGATGCTATTCAACCCCCATTTTCCAGCTGCAATTCTGGTTTTGTACCACTGTTATTCCAACATGAATGTACTGAGTGCTAGGGATCAATCATTTTGACATACCAGATTGGGTGCATTCAAGACGATTTAAGTCAGAATACCAAAGGCTTGGCTTTGCTATGCTGCTGTGATTTGTTTGGGGAGGTTTTGTGTATAACTTTCTACCTCCCTCAAAAAAGGTTTACCATTACCCATTTATTTTATCATTTTGTCAATTTGGATTTTCTATGGTGGCATACATTAGAAAGGACCTCTTATGTATATCACCATCAGAATTTCACAGACAAAGCATTTCACATGGGGTCAGTGTTACTAGAAGAAATAGACCAGGCCAAAACACAAGGGACCTGGGAGGATGGGATGAAGAAACTAGGTTCCTGTTGCTATTATTATAACTACCGGATTCCCTAAGGGCCTGATGCACTAATATGTTTTTCCCATTTTTTGTGCATCTAGCCTAAGTCACTTGCCTAGTATCATACAAGGAATAGAAGAGATGGGTATAAAGGTTGTGGTTCCTGATTCCTCTTGCTCTCCCCCGAAACAGACTGCACCCTTTTCTTTCCCATCTACTGAAATTAAAGCTGCTTCCCCCTTCTCGCACAATTCCATTTTCTGTGACATCATAATTTCCTTGGAATTAGTGTGATGTCAGAAATAAGATTCCATAATCACTGAACTAAAGCAGTAACAGGAAAAACTGATTATCCAGGACAGAAAGACCGCGCTGAAAAAGCTCGGCTGCTGGCAATGACAGAAAAGGAGCGCAGTAAAACCTGCCCTGAAGCGACACAGGGAACTGATAAAATATCAGATCTACATTTACTAACTTTGCTAAGTCTGGCAGTGAAATCTTTAAATCATAAGCCTTCTAAACACTATTGGACCTCCAGACAAAGGTCATGGAAGGAATTCTGTAATTCTCCTCAGGGCTGAGATACATTCTTTGTACTTCAGAGGTAAGAACATGTTTGGTCATGTTTACCTCCCTAACGTCCATCCGCAATGCCAACCGTAGTCACAGCTCTGTCCTCTAAAAAGTGAACACCTTAACTTTACAGACCCCCTTGGATTAAAAATGTACTTCCGTAGCACAAACCAATCTGCTTACAAGTTCTTTCCTCTGGTACTAGCTAGATGCTTTCATGTATTAAAATACTTTACAATCTAACTTGTAGCTCAGACAGTGGAGGGTGAAACGACCTGGACAAGGTCATGAAGAGTGTCAATGGGACAAGCGCTTCCCTGGCTCACAACACACTGTGCTAACCATTAAACTAGTCCTGGATGGCGCTGTAAAAATTATTGTCAGACAGCAAGAGTCAAAAATTAATTGTAACTGCCATTCATAGATGAAATACGTCATGGTCCTCAACTCTCTAACAGGATATCGACCTTACCTAAGGTGCTTTACTGCTATCAAATATTAATTTAAAGTGCTTAATGTATTCAGGTATAAATGTTGTTTTCTAAATATTATTTTTATTCATTTTAGACATTCTTAAGTTTTGAACTTTATGACCTGCCCAGAATTTTAGTATGGGTGGAATATAAAGCAAATACATTTTGGTATGGACAGACGGACAGACTTTAAAATAAAGATAAAAGCTATTTACTAATTTGCAATGTGCAGTAATGCATGCTGCGACATGTCACAGCTTAGGAAATAAGACCTCTTGATTTGTTTCTTAAGACCTGTAAATTGCCATTCACCCCTTGATATAAGGTGCCTTCTCAAAGTTCACTCACAAACTGAAGAGTTGTCCATGTCTATTTTGTGGCTTTGGCCAGTCACAGGTTGACGTCCCCTTCTCTTCATTTAGAAGCACTGAAACCTTCTTTCTGGAGTCTTTATGTTCGATATCTATGAAGAAGATGCCTATTTCTAATGTATAGAAAAATATGGCAATCATGTTCTTTCATATGGCTACCAAGCAGAACTGCTAAAATTAAAATCTCCATCTGAACTCTGACATTTGAAGACTACAAATATAGCACAGCCAAAATAGATAATGAAAATGAGGATGGAAACGGGAGTTTTAATTGTTTTTATTTTGATGGCCTTGTAGAAACTTTCTTACGGTGTACTGCAGTCAACTATCTTTTAGACAGCGTCATTCCAAAACAAAAAAATATATATTCTTCTTTTTCAAACGACTGTCATTTTCATTTAACAAAACCTATGCTAGTCTCCCCATTGTCTCACTAAATGAACTGGAGTATTATGCAAACCCATCACTACCTGATAACGTTGAAGATTTGCTAACAGAATATTCAACTACTTTCTCGTCCAGGAACTATTTGAGATCACTTTCATTGCAATGCAAAAATGCAATGCGTGCCTTTGAGTCACTTTCATTAGTAGACTAAAAATTTGAAACCTAAGATTCACAAAGTAGCTAACCGACATCCTCAAGTCAAAATATTTTCATTGATCTGAATCACTTTAACTTCGTTCCTCATGAGCACTTGCAAACCAGGTAAGCAGAAAGAAGGAAAGAGAAAACAGCTATCAGAGAAAAACATAATCACAGTGAGGCCAAATAGATAAAAATGCACATTATTCTGGAACCAAGAGGGTAATCAAACATTAGGAATTTTAATACACCATCTGCAAAACGCTACAAGCTCCTTCATAAAATAATCAAAACCAACCTTTTTTTTGCTTTAAATTACATAAGTATGATTATCCTCTTGGCTCTAAAGAAATGGTCATTTTTATCTATTTGTCTTCACTGTGGTTGAATGCACTTGTAAATTGGGAATAGCACCCGAGTCCCTCCAAAGATGAACAGCACTTGGCATCTCCTCACATGCTATGCCTAATGCCACAGGTATAAAACAGAGAAAGTGTAACGAAGCCCATTCAAAAACCTGGTGACATTTTGGTGACCCGTGGCTGAGATCTACTGGCCAGTTCCATTTCTGGGGTCACTACTGGCTTTCTGCCACCCTTATGAAGTACTACTGAATACTTTGTGTTTTCTGCTCAAGATCAAGGTAATCTACTCATGCTAGAGCTCGCTCAAATGTCCAAGACTGATCCTGAACGTGTCCAGAGATGGATCGGAATATGCAGCTTCAAAGACTGAGGGCCTGCAGGAGGAAGACAAGGATAAAATGTACAGACAACAGAGACCTGAACGCCCTCTTCCTTGTCTCTTCCAGAGCTCATGGGGGACAAATTTTCAAACTGTCCACACTAGAGCAAGGACCACAAGTACTACTCACTTGCAGGCTTTATGGCAGCTCTTAAAGTGACAGTACTCATGCATCTTCTCTCTTTGAAGCTCATGTGGTCTCTTGCACCTGTTCTTCGTGCTGGTAGAATTTCTACTTGAAAAATTACACCGTGGATATGAAAATGCAGTCAACACATGCACCTGCCTCTTACTTTCCCTGGGAACATCTCTTCTCAACATGGACCAAGGAAGGACAATTTTCGGAAAGGTTTCTAGTGTGAAAATTGCTTTGAAAAAGCTCCCTCATACAGAATGAATATTTCTTTCTTAGAGAACTGTCCCTAAAACGATGATCGTTCCCTCTCTGGTTTAACTGGGATTTGTTCTTTCAGAGTCATCTGCCATTGTACCTAACAGTCTCCACGTTACACATAACATACCAGTTCTGTGCACAGTGCTAGGTAATCATGCTCCGTCAGCACCCCAAGGATACACCAGCTACAGAATGACAAAGTTTCCCGTCTAAACAGTGAGGCCACGTAGTTCTATCGGGCCCTGGTCTGAGTGGATAGAGTGGGGTATATTTCTCCATGTAAGATATATCGAAGCTCTATCCCTCAACAATGAGCACCTCCTTCCCGAATTCTCATCTCTATAATCGGCTGAGTAGAAGCAGACAGTAAGCAGTTCCTCGCTTGAGCCTAGAGAAGCGGTCTCCTAGAAGAGAAACTGAATTTTTTTTCAAAAGTGTATCCTTAAATACAAACGTACCTCAAATTACACGGAAGATATAGTTAAGTTCCTCAAACAAGCATCCCCTCACCATATAGCACAAAGACACAGAAGACAAAGAGAAGACCAGAAACAGAGCCAATGTTACTTCACGTAACATCTCCTGAGAACCTCCTGAGACTCCCCCCCTCCCCCCCCCGCCTTTTACTGCATCAGTGTCAGGCTAGACATCCTACAAAAAAACCATGAAGTCTAATCCTCAGCGACTCACACCGTCCAAAAACGTGTGGAAGATTAGAAGTTCTAGTGGTCCAAAGAGATAAGAACGTGTGTAACCTTAGGGTAATCACTAAGGATGTGTATAACCTCAGACAAATCAGTGACCTATACAGGCAGGAATGCATATAGCCTCTGGCCCTAATATCGTGTCTTCTGAACCTGATCTCGGCCTCCCCCTTTCCACCGCATCGCATTACAGCTTGGGAGGCACCAGGTGTGGCTGACTCATCCTGCTTGTCCTTGGAGAAAGCGGAGTTACTTACCTGTAACAGGAGTTCTCCGAGGACAGCAGGATAAGTCAGCCACACATACCCACCCTCCTCCCCTGGAAAAGGTCTCGGCCTCTATCCAGTGCCTGCCTCCTAGCGGCTAAGGCTCAGCTAGTGACGAACTGGCTAGCTAGGGGCAGGCCGGGGGGCAGGGCCAGTTGGCCCATGCTCAGAAGGGCGAAAAGCCCTTCTGAGCTATGGAGAGTACTTCCGTCTCGGCGCCGTCGGATGACGTCACCAGGTGTGGCTGACTCATCCTGCTTGTCCTTGGAGAACATGGTTTTCAGCAGTCACAAAAGTGTAGGGGCACTGAATCTGGTGATAATCCCCCATGGAATGGATCATTTTCTGTATGACCCGTGGCTACACAAAAATACCTCTGCTGTATGTTCTCCAAACGAGAAGTGCACATTGCCACCAGCAAGCACCACTGAGGCCTAAAGCAGAATACAAATAAATCTGAATTTTGGAATTCAGCTTTATTTCTCATCTCCTCCAATTCTAAGCTCAAGGTGAGATACATTTCCAGATACATGAGTTATTTTCCTGCCCACGCTGGCTTACAATTTAATAAAATACGGGATCTGTTTCCAGGCTTCCAGGGAAAATTTCAAAAGATTGTCAGACTTTACCGGTGTAATTTTGCGAGTTATGCAACTACCTCAAAATGTAGTATCCGCTTAGCTGTTTACAAATGCATAAGCTTTCAATCACATTAGATGGGAAACAGAAAGTTGCACGTGGATATGGGAATTCCCAAATATAGGCAGGTTACGTCTCACGCCCAACACTTGGTATCTTAAGACTCTCCTGTGTTTTAAAGGATTTGCAAATATCTGGGTAGTTTCTCTTTCAAAATCCCCCAAAGTTACCCAGGTACTAAAGTACCAATCCATCTTGCCACCAGGAAACTTCAGGGCCCTTTTACTGAAGTGCACACTAACCGCATGCGGCCGGGACACTTAGTGCCCACCGATTTCTGTGTTAACTGCGCTCCACACATTAGAGTGGGTTAAGGGCAGCGAGTGGGGATGATGAGTACCATGCTAATAGTGCATCTTGCAGATAGTACGCCTGCGATTACCTCCACACCAGTAGATGAAGTTAACTGCACGTGCACTACTGGTGAGCCACATTACTGAACAGTGCTGTGTGTTACCTAGCGGGGAAATGCTATCCACGCCCCCGACAGGTGCCTTTGTTTTGTGCGTTAAAGGCACATTAGTTGCACTTCAGTAAAAGGCCCCCTTAGTGAAAATGCTCCCTTTATAGTACAGCTTTCAGTGCTGCCTTCAAAATGATGTTACCCCCCAGTGCAGGCTTTGAAGATCCACGGGAGCCCTCTGCCAGTAGAAAGCCTTTACAGTCCCAATATTGAACTTTCCACTGCTCTGCTTGGATATTTGAGCCTGGATTAACACTCTACACCCAAACCCACCAGATAAAAACAAACTCGGTCTCCCTAATAGCAGCTTACTTTGAGTCACAAAGAAATTAGTCTTTTATAGGTCTGTTCCCTTAGAGAGAGAATGACCGATCCTATTGTTTTCTCTATGAACCTGAGACTTCCATAGGTTTGCTTACTTCACTGATTCCATAGCACGCCAGAGACAGCTGTTGGAAGATCCCATCTGCATCCCAGTTTAAACTAGCTCCTCAGAGACACAGAGAAAGAGTTTCAGCTGTCCCCACTGGGGAAGTCGGTTCTGACACACCTGTTAGCTGTTCAATCACACATACAATATTAGCCTGTGTTGTATCAAACTCCTTCCCTCAGTCAGCTCGAACACCTTCAGTGTAAAGGCTTCTCTAGTACATTCCATGTGGAAAGGCTCTTAAAGCCTCAAGTAACACCCAAGCCCCCTTAAATCCACTGAGAGACCCTTAGTCTATAGATCCCAGGTTAAATGCAGACCTCTCTTGTCAGGCAACACAGTGTGGCAACTGGATCCCAGAGCTGTCAAATATGGACATCTCTCACTGACAGTCACTTAACCTCTCTGTTCAACTTTGAAAACATAAGTTCTTCCAGAAAGGGGCCAGACAATCACAGATCGGGAACAATTTGTTTTCAGTAACAGTTATACAAAATTGAATAATCCTTCTAAAACTTACTAGAAGCCTCTCTGTTACAGAGGAGCCCGGAGTCTCTCCTAGTCCCTTCCACAGACTCCTCGCCCCCTAGAGGGAAAAAACAGGCAAAGCCAAAAGGCTCAAGGTCTTTGCACCCCCTCATTCCATGCCGGGCAGCTAGGGTCTCTCCCATTTCCACGCACCGTCTACCCCCTCTACCAAGAAGGGCGGTCAGATCAGTCCAGCACCCAAACATACTGTGCTCTGGAATCACGGGCACAACAAATGTGTTTATAAAGCGCAGCAGGACGATTTCTGCGACCCACAATTCGCTCTCTTCTCTTTTAAATCGTGCAGCAAGCCTGTGCATTTCGGGGTCTGCCCCTGGTAGTGAGATCTAGGAGGAAGCCCAGCCCCTCTTCTCCCCCCAAGCTGCAGTTCGCAGCTTTCACTTTAGCCCCATGCTTCAGCCAGCAGCAGGCCTGAAGGCTCCTCTCTGCCCCATTCATTAGAGAGAAGAAAGGCGCAGGGAGCCGCGGCTCCTCCTTACCTGTTGTGTTCATGGTTCCTGGCGATCGGAGGACGGAGGTGGGGTGGAGGGAAGCCCCGGCGCTGCCTCCGCGCTGCTGCCAGCTCGCTGCACGCCGCAGCGCAATCGCAAGGCGCCCGGCTCGCCCCGTTGGCTCTCCGAGCATGGGAAGTGTGGCACTGGCGAAGGCTCGGGGAGGGGATTCGATTCCTGCAGGAGAGCGCGCGGGCCAGGGGAGGGGGCTGAATACATTACTGCCAAAGCCGCTGAAAGGCCACGGCGGAGTCTGCGGGGCCGGCCGCGATCGCAGCGCGACATTAACCCTCTGCGGCCCGCGCCGCTCCCACTCTTCGGCCGGCAGGGAGCTTGTTGAGCTCGGCTCGTCCGCTCCCAAAGCTGGAAAAGCCTCCTCGCGTGAAAACTACAAACAAACAAAGAAAAACAGCTTAGATCCGCTCCCGAGGGCGTGTGTAGTGCTGCAGTATAGTGCTATGTGCACGCTCAAAAAGGAAAGGGATTTTTTTTTTTTTTTAGTAAAAATTTCTGAAAATCTGGACTCTCCCACCCCAGCCCGGAATCTGTCAGATTCTAGTCCCCAGGGGCCTTCTGCTCTGAGATGGAAATGGGAATAACCGGGAGGTGATCAAATTTGCAGATGACACAAAATTATTCAAAGTTGTTAAAACCCAAGAGGATTGTGAAAAATTGCAAGAGGACCTTGATAAATTGGAAGGCTGGACGTCCGAATGGCTGATGAAATTTAATTTGCATAAGGGCAAGGTTATGCACTTAGGGAAGAACAACCCAAACCAGGAGTTCTCAACCCACTCTAAGGGACACCTAACTAGCCAGGTTTTCAGGATAACCCCAATGAATATGCATGACAGAGATTTGCATTCAGTGGAGAGAATCCATGCAAATCTCTTCATGCATATTCATGGTGGTTATCCTGAAAGTTCAGCTGGCCAGATGCATCCCAAGGACTGGATTGAAAAGACATATCTGGTCTTTATATTGCATCCTCCAAATACATCCCTTTCTTATTCTTGCAAGCAGTTCTGCAGCTTTCACATTTGGAGCCATCCTGAGAAGACCTGCAGTCCCCAGAGATGCCACCTTCAGAGCGTCAAAGGACAGAGTGCGCTTCTGACACCCCTTCTATGTGCGACTACACATACGCAGACAAGTAGAGCACAGATTATATGGATAATAAATTGATACTCAAACTCCACCTACCTTACTAATGACTTTTGGGGATGGCAACTAATGCCACTTTCAAGTGTCCCAACATGTAACTTAAGCCGTTTTTTTTCTCCCTCAATGACCACATGACACTCTTATGTACAGTATAAGAGCAGCTTTGGTATAATTTATAGGAGGCATCTGGTTGACCGGCTTCCTTTTGATTTAGAAATTATAAGAATCCAATAATTATACCTTGGTTATATTTCTTGCCTAGGATCTGAAAAGACACACTCGGGAAGCTAAGTGCTATGAAAGCTATGATCCTGATGGCTGTGGCTACCTGCAGATTTTGGAGGCTGAATCGAGGGAAAAGGCAGTCAGGGATGTACTGTACAGAAATAGATCTAGCAAAAGCAGGTGCAAGAGTTCTTGCTTTTTTTTCCCTGTCCAGTGCCTTCTTCCTATTGTTTTGTGCCTTCAGCTGCAATCGTAGCAGGCTACAAGCCCCCACACACCCTTTGAGTTTGACTTGGCTATCGAGCAGTGTCTCTGTTCAGTGTCTCCCCAGCCCGAGGAGAAGAAGTGAGGCCCAGGAACCAAGCTTCCATCTGCCTGGCAGCATGTAGCACCATGCCACAGGGTCACTGGGCTGGCCCAAAGCCCTGTCAGATAACCTTTATCTTTACTAAATATTTGGGTTACTTTTGTTTGTTTGTTTTGCGTTCTTTGTTAAGACTGTGGGGTTCTTTGCTTGTTCTGCTGCCCCCTTCCTCAGAAACGATAGAAAGCACCTGGAGGCAGTCCAGAAATAGGAGTCTACACCAAAAGTCATGACATGAGACCTAAATCTGTGTACACTAGAGGAAAGGAAAGACACAGTATGGTAGAGACAATCAGATATACCTCAAAAGTACAAATCAAGCCAAGAAGGAAACTTGATTTAGAGAAAAATGTTCTAGAACAACAGGTCACATTATGAACCTCCAAGGGGGTAGATTTAGGAGTAAGCAGAAGATATTTCTTCATGGAAAGGGTGATGGATACATGGTAAGGACTTCCAGGGAGACAAAGCCAGTAATGGAATTCAGGAAGGCCTGGGATATAAGCACAGAGGATCACTGGTTGAATGGCTCAAGTTTGTAGCATTGCAGTGGGAGAAAGATAGGGTGGACTAATGGGTTTAATGATCCTTGTCTGCTGACATAATATGCTATGGCAGTGGTAAAAGCAGAGTTGGGCAAGAACAGCCCTTCTACTAGGCAAGCTGGGAAATTGCCTAAGGAGTTTTAGCCCCCTGTAGCCCCCCCCCCCCCGCCTTCTGGGAGCAGCTCCCTTTTTTCTGCTATTTACGAATGTCGTCACCGAAAAGTAAATGAAGGGTCCATAGAACTTTGTGTTCAAGTGCACTCAAAGTCCCTGCTAGTCCCGCCCCCAAAGCAGCAGGAAGTGCGTGTCAGAGGGGGCGGGACTCACAGGGGCTTTGAGCGCACTGGAACACAAGGTTCTGGGTGGCTTCATTTACTTTTTTGGTGCCAACATTCAGAAACAGCAGAAAGAAGAGAGCTGCTCCCAGAAGGTTTGGGCAGTAGGGGTGGTAAAGACTGAAGGTTTGCCGGGGAGGGGAGGAGGGGCAGCATGGCAGAAGGTTTGCCTAGGGTGGCTGATACCCTTAGGCCAGTCCTGGGGTTGGGAGATCACAGCAGTGGTTCTCCTCCCAGTCCTTGGAGCACAGCCAGTCCAGTTTTCAGGATCTTCACAGTGAATTTGCATGAGAGACTTGCATGCACTGCCTCCTTTTATGCAAATCTCTCTCATGCATACTGACTGTGGATATGTTTATGTTTATGCAATTTCTTGATATACCACCCAGGCTACAGGGCATCAGAGCGGTTTACACATACTACAAGAAGGTCCTAGATGCATATCCTGAAAACCTGACTGACTGGATGCGCCCCAAAGACTGGGCTGAGGACCACTGGATCACAGTATTGTAAACAAGTCACCTTCCGCTCCTGTCAGGCACAGAAGAGGTTCTTACAGTACTTCATCATGATGATAGATCCATCAGAAAAGTTCCTGACAATACCTACACAGCTACATAGCATGGTCAGCAAACAGTTCTACAAGATGCTAACCAAGAATGTGCGTATCATTAAACAGCAAGGCAAGAAAAAAAATCCATAGCATCAGAACAGTAAGCAGCACCGATGTAAATCTGTCCCTTCAAGCAGCATCAGATAAATCAGGATTTATAGGTCCTTAAATGACACAGTAATGGAAAACATAGAGGCTTCTAATACTGACCAGAAGTGCAGGCTTATCTGCAAAGCAGCTCTTGCAACTTTTGGCTTTAAAGCACATTCAGATAACAGGAATCAGTATTTATTTAAAAACATTTATATTCCAGCAATCCACTATGTTCTTGGCAGATTACAAACTTACATATTTGAAAACATCAAAACATAACAAGTAAAAACAAAACAAAACAGCTCGAATAACACATTACCATTGATACATAAATCACAATTCATCATTGAATTTAGCGATAGCTGATGGAAACACTGGCTTGAAGCAATATGATCTGACCTTTCTGATTATTGCTGGTCATGTTCACTGATGATAGATTCTTTCTTTTCTTAGTTTTGCTTGCGTTTTTTACCATCAGACATTTTTCAGATTACGAAGGATGCTCTCCAACACGTGACCTCAGATAGGATGGACTTCCAGGCAGATGTCATTTCGCCCCAGGCTTCTTCTGGAGGGGGGCAGAGGACTGCTCCAGATTTTGTCTAGAAGAATTTTATGTTTATGTTTATTTGAATTTGATATACTGCTCAGACCAAAAAGGTATTAGAGCGGTTTACAATACTACATCATTTAGGGAAAAAGAAAGGAACGCCAATTATAAAATAGGACAGAGTAGAGTACAGACACAGTCAAACAGATAAGAGGAGAAAGGCACGGAACAGCACATTACCCAGATCAATAAGCAGGACTTCAATATAGCCTCCAGAGACCGATGCCACGAACCAACGCCTAAGGGCCACGCCAAAGGGCCCTCAGGCACGGGCCCGCAAGGTGCGGGCACGCCCCGGCATCGGCAGTTCTTCAGCTGTTGAGCTGGGCGGATGATTGGCTGCTCGGGGAGGAAGGGGGAGCTCCTGCTCTCACCCTGGACTGACGCGCTGCTGAGCTGCGGCCCCAGCAATGGCAGTTCTTCAGCCGTTGAGCTGGGCGGATGATTGGCTGCTCGGGGAGGAAGGGGGAGCTCCTGCTCTCACCCCGGACTGACGCGCTGCTGAGCTGCGGCCCCGGCAACGGCAGTTCTTCAGCCGTTGAGCTGGGTGGATGATTGGCTGCTCGGGGAGGAAGGGGGAGCTCCTGCTCTCACCCCGGACTGACGAGCTGCGGCCCCGGCAACGGCAGTTCTTCAGCCGTTGAGCTGGGCGGATGATTGGCTGCTCGGGGAGGAAGGGACCCACCTATTTGTATCATCATGAGCAGTGGGGTCTTAGCTAATGCCAGCAGTTTGCATTTTTGAATTCTTATTTCTTTAATGCCAAATTAAAAGAGCAGTACCATTTGTAGTCCTCTTTTTTTAATGAGAGAGCAGGATCACAGACCCCATAAGGGTGAGATTTTGAAGAAAAGTGAAACAAAATCTTAAATGACCAGGGGGGAGGGGGAAGTATCCCAGTGCTTGATACTTAGGGAGTCCACTTAAATTAGATTTGACTGTCAGTTTATGGGGAGAAAGTTAAGTAAATGTACAACTATCATTGTGCTAAAGGGTTAATCCAGCCAGTTAAGTTTATTCTGCAAATCAGACAAAAAGTGGGATGAATGGGGGATATTTTGATATACATGCTAATTGGAAAGTTATTTACATTTGCCTAGACTAAAAGTAAAATGAAAGAAACTCAGCTCCATCAGGCACCCGCAGTCAACAATCTGAGAAAATTGTTCATCAATGCAGCCAGTGTCTGCAGGGCCGGCCGCAGAGTAGGTTCAAGGTGTCAGGGCCGGCCGCAGAGTAGGTTCAAGGTGTCAGGGCTGGCCACAGTGTTGGTTCAAGGTGACAGGGCCGGCCACAGAGTTGGTTCAAGGTGTCAGGGCCGGCCGCAGAGTTGGTTCAAGGTGTCAGGGCCAGCCTCAGTAGGTTCAAGGTGTCAGGGCCGGCCGCAGAGTTGGTTCAAGGTGTCAGGGCCGGCTGCAGAATAGGTTCAAGGTATCAGGGCCGGCCACAGAGTTGGTTCAAGGTGTCAGGGCCGGCCGCAGAGTTGGTTTAAGGTATCAGGGCTGGCCACAGAGTTGGTTCAAGGTGTCAGGGCCGGCCGCAGAGTTGGCTCAAGGTGTCACGGCTGGCCGCAGAGCTGGTTCAAGGTGTCAGGGCCAGCCGCAGAGTTGGTTCAAGTTGTCAGGGCCAGCCGCAGAGTTGGTTCAAGGTGTCACGGCTGGCCACAGAGTTGGTTCAAGGTGTCAGGGCTGGCCGCAGAGTTGGTTCAAGGTGTCAGGGCCAGCCGCAGAGTTGGTTCAATGTGTTGGTACCCTAGGCAGATGTTAAGCCTTACGCTCCCCTGGCTGTCAGAATCTAATGTTTAGCTTTGAATGCCTGGCTGTTTGCCCCCCCCCCTCCAGAAACTGCTGTCCTAGGTGGCCGCCTAGTTTGCCTAGTGGTTGAGCCTATCCTGAGTGTCTGTGATATTTACTGCCTGTGACATGGCCTCATCAGATATATGATGCATATTTCCTATATACACAAAGGGGCATGTTTGCTAAAGTATACCACATGCCAAGTGTGCGGTGGTATAAAGTACCACATGCTAAAAATGCGGCCACGTTAAAAATTCCATGCTATCCAAGCAATGTGGGTTTGGGCAGAAACTGGGCATTTCTGGAGTGGTGTGCACATCGTGGGTAGCACAAGCATTTTTGGTGCCCATTCCCCAGCGATGTTGCACTTAGCATGGTGCACTTACGGCCACTTCCATGGATGGCATTAAGTGCACCCACGCTGATCACTATATCACAGTAGCTCATCCTGCCCATCCACCTTTACAAGCAATTTGTAGTTTTCTGCCAGTTCTAATAGTCACCCTGGTTGGCTTTGGTTTTTAAAATTGACTAACATGACATTGGCAGCAAAATGTATTGCCTTTTGGTCTGAATTGTGTAGCATTAAATCCTGCAGACTATATTGGCAGAAATCATGACATTTGTTTTCTAAGAGCACTTAGTTCTCTTGGTCACTCACCAGGAGTTTCTCCCATGTTCCTTTGGGAGTTCTGTGCAGTTAAAATCGGCTTCCGTTGGGCAACTCCATCATTTGCAACTGTGCAGGTTTTTCTCCCTATGTCACATCCTCTCCCAACTCATTTAGCCCAATCAATGCAGCCATACTGCAGCTGTCCAGAGCATGCACATAGCCGGTAACATGGGTGTTTTTGGTATGGCACTCCCCGGTGATGTTGCACTTAGTGTGGGCGCACTTACCGCCACCTTGATGGGTGGTGTTAAGTGCACCCACATTGATTGTGCCAAACAGTAGGAACATGGGCGTGGCAAGTAACCCATACTAGCAACATGGGAACATGCTGGGCATGCCTCCATTTTATAGCGCAGGTTGAGTGCCTCTCCCGAACTCATTTGCAGGACTGATTACATGCTAATGGTGCAAATCTTAATAAACATGCCCCTAAGTAGGAAAGTGCTGAATCCTGCCATATGGAGGGCTTGGGTTTGATTCCCAAGCTACACTTCTGCTCCCTGGTGGAAAGGGAGTCTCAGCCATTGATCAATGGTGACACCTAGTGGATGGGCTTAGAGTCATATTTGCTGGGTTCTGAGGACTGTTGCTGGGGTGAGTTGAGAGAGAGAGAGAGAAGAAACAAAATGGGGGAGGGGACTCCAGATAGTTGCAAATGATGATTCTGGTACTCTTGCTCAAGAGAAATGAGTTCTGATTGACCAAACAGGAAAAGGAAGAAACTATTGAGAAACATAAAAAGATCTGAAGAAGAAGCCTATGCGTTTTTGAAAATGTTTTTAATTTAGCAGTTTCCACTTGCTCTGTCAGAACCAGGGTCGGGATCTTGGTGTCATGAGCCTTCATTTACAAGCACCTACAAATTTTTCCCTATTTTAAACCCCCGCCCCCCCCCCCCATATACCTAGTCTGATCATTGCAGTTACAGTCCTCAGCCGAGAGCCTTATATCAGGGCTTCCTCTAGGATCCTCCAATAATGGACCTGAATGCAGCCACTAGGTGTCACCATTGAAAAATGATGAAGACTCTCCCTTTCTCTGTGGGTGGGAGGGCAGGGAGGAATGAATGCTGTCAAAGCAGCCCCAGCCAACATGGGGAGCAAAAGACCTGGGGACCTTTTTTCACTGAGCCACCAGGTAAAAATTTTTAATTACAGAATCTTTTGATTACTTTTATGTTGGAGTCCAAGAAATGGTATCACGGCTTGCAAAAAATCCATAACCCAGGGGTTAGATGCTGCAAAGCAATGTTTGTCAGGCTGTTCCTGGATTATATCCAGGCTAGTATGGTTTTCCGATTTACATGCACTGCTTCTATTGCATAAAAATTTATCTCATACATATTCATTATGGATGTCACAGAGTCGCCAAGTTATCCAGTGCCAGGAGGGAGGCTTCTTGGCTAGTCCTGCTTTTGAACCTACATCCTAAAGCAGTGCACTATTTGTAGTCCCTGATTCTACCCGTGGAAATCGCAGTTGGTGCCGCGGATCTCGTAATGAATTAGGATAGGGTTGCCTGAAATCCAGGGGGTACTCCAGGACTGGCACGAGAAGCACTGGTCCAGATGACGTCTCCTTATACACAAGAGATGTAGTACAAAACAGAAGCCTTACAATTCGAGAACTGTTTTACAGCACTTTTCCCAGCAGCTTTCCGATACTGTTTTCATTATTTCCAATGGTGAGCCCAAAGCGCTTGCCATTTGTTTCTCAGGTGGTGCTGGGCAGTAGAAGTGAGGGTGCAGGAGGGAATTTTTCTCTCTTTGGAACAGTAGCATATTCTTTCCTAACTCATCTTGGTCGGGTCTTGTTTTGCTTGCCCTCTTTGTTGCTTTCCTCTTTTGCCCTGACGTTTATTCGTGATACTCATCTTGATCCCCGGGGGGCGAAGTAGGGCAGGTGGGATCTCCAGTCAGTCCTGTCCCTCTGGTGGTATACTGCAAAACGATGCTGGCTAGTGGCTGCCAGCATTTTCGCATATGACTCCAGAAGCCCTGGATTGACTGGCACTGCTCCTGCCCCATTTTGACCCATGGGATGAAGGGGGTGGAAAGGATGGAGGGCAGGCCTGGGGTCCTTTTTTTAAAGTGTGGGGTGGTTTTAATTGGTACGTTTTGGGCAGGGGCAGAAGTAGGTTGGCTGTAAACAAAATGTATGTAGTTTGTGATCCACCTAAATATTTGATAGTGCGGAACAGAAATCATTTTAAATAAATAAATACACTTTCTTATGTCACTATAAAAGAAGCAACCCTTAATGAGTATGTGCAGGGTTGTCCATCTGTTGTCACACCCTCCCAATTTCTCAGCCATCATTTGAAGATGTGTTGAACTTGGCGTGACATCCCTGACTGTTATATTAATTAGCCCAGAACTGATCTGCCATCCATAAATGTGTCTAATCACTTTAAAAAGATCTCCTTGGTCAGCTTCTTCTCTTTCATTGTGAGTAATAGGCTTGCTTTCATTTGCTCAGAGTGATAGCTACTGGGGTTCAGATTAGCAACCGGAGTTTCGCTCAGTGTAATGTTTTATTACTGACCCTGCTTTAAAGAAGTAATTTAATTGTGAATGGCCAGATCCAAAAATCTCATTGTCAGGGGAAAAACAGAAGTGGATGAGCAGTTTAGTGGTTAGAGAAATGGGTTACAAACCAGAGTTCAAATTCCACTTCTTCTACTGACATTCTTTGTGACCTTGGGCAAGTTCCTTCTCCCTCCATTGCCCCATCTTTAACTAAATTGTAAGTTTCCTTGGGCAGGGAAGTTGCTGCTGTACTTGAATATGTAACTCGCCTTGAGCTTGGATTTAGAAAAGGTGAGTAGTAAATCTAAAATGCAAATCCAAATATGTCATTGTGACTTAATGCTGTGTTTTATTCTTTTCAACCCAACAGAATGTTGGAAAGAAATTAAATGGAAGAGTTCAATAATGTCTACCTGTCTGGGAGCAAATTATCTCTGAAAAATTTACAGAATGGGACAAAATTTGGCATGGGGGGGGTGGGGGGGAGGAGTGAAAAGATACATCAAGTTCAAAAATGGGTTACACTGCACTGAGGAGGGGGAATTGGTTCCAGAGAAAAATATCTTCAAACAAATGGCCTTCTGCCTTTCAGTGAGAGAGACAGGTCCAGCTTCTGCAAAACCAAACAAAAATATATACATACGAGTGTATAGACACACAAACACACACAAATAAGACATATACGCACATACAAACAAAATACAGACATACCAATACACACATACACACACAAACAAAATGAGAGACAGATGGGCAAATACACACACACACAAAGATACATACACATACAAAGAGACTGAAAAAATTCCATGAGCCATACTCTGCATGCATCCGTCCTTCTCCCACTGCAACCGTACCCCTCTGCCCGGGACCATACCAAGTTAGAAATGTGCCCTGTGTGAATAATGGATCTAGCACTCTCCTCTGCCCCAGCCACATGCAGTAACTTGTTCTTTTTGAGCGTTCAGGAAGCCCTGTGATGATATCAGCGCCCTTTCTGTACTTATGCCCTGTGCAGTGCAAACAGAAGCAACAAAGTATTTGTAAAATACACAGGAGCGAAGAAACAGATACCAGGACTGGCAGAAATTCAGGTTTAAACAAACCCTTTTTATTAATGACCCCATACGCGTTTCGGCCACCGGCCTTCTTCAGGGGGATATCATGTGAGGAAACAAACCTTCAGATAAAGGTTTTCGTGTAAATACAAGACATTGACCAGCGCTGTTTAAACCTGAATTTCTGCCAGTCCTGGTATCTGTTTCTTCACTCCTTATGCCCTGTGTGGCCACACCGCTTGCACAGCTCTTGGTACGTTCCTGCCTATGCCTGCTGGGCGGACCCTTAGTGATTCCTACAGTATGTGTATTTTATTTTCTTTGTTATAAATTCTGTCATGACACATGGGGCTAATTTTATAAGTGGCACACAGAAAGCTATGTGCTAGTTATGTGCATAAGTCCCCATCTTAAAGGACTTATGTGCATAAATAGGCACTTAAGTGTGCACTTTAAGTGGTTGCAATTCTGTAAGTACGCACGCGTAAGCCCTATCATGTGTACTTTCAGTTTGGGTGTGCATGGGCGGAGCTTTGGCTGAGAATTGGCGGAAGCCTAAATTTATGTGCGTAAGTTGTAAAATATTCTAACTTAAGCATGCTTCTGAAGAATCTAGGTGCTGCATTTACACCCATTTTAATGTCTGAGCATAGAGTTCTCTTAATGGTTGCCATGTGCGATGATACCTAGTGACTGAACCACATACTTTGGTTATATTGGCAACTAATGATAGAAAGCATAGAAATGCCTGTTGCTATAGGACAGCAGTACCCTGTGGTCAGGCCTGACAGAAGGAGTGCAGGGTTGTGTGATCCGTGGGTCTCTGAAAGGGCCTGAGCTCAGCCTGCTTGCAGCATCTGTCTGCGGCAGCATCTCACCCCCTCTTACAAGAAGGCAGGATGCAACCAACCCAGAGCATGTGTGGTTTCTCACTGTTTCATTTTTGGAATTTGTAAATAATGCAGAGGACCTGGAAAGGTTGTCTGCCCTGGGGCCCCCGCTGGCTCTCAGTGCCCTTGCATATGGTTCAACTGTAAAATTCATCTTTTGAAATTTGCTGTTAGTGACATGTAATAGTTTGATATATTATTACTCTTTGTTTAATTGTATTCTTCTTCTCAAGCCAATGGATTGTTTAAGTACTGATCCATTTCCCTCCAGGGCAAGACACACAGAGGGACTCTAAAGAATTCCATGAGCAATACT
The DNA here is from genome assembly GCA_033557465.1 of Ichthyophis bannanicus. Classification (NCBI taxonomy): domain Eukaryota; kingdom Metazoa; phylum Chordata; class Amphibia; order Gymnophiona; family Ichthyophiidae; genus Ichthyophis; species Ichthyophis bannanicus. The sequence goes on along the minus strand of CM066050.1, from coordinate 67,801,773 downwards.
CTGCATGCTTTTCCCACTTGTTCTCTGATATTTAGGAATATTCTTTATCTCTTCTCTGATTATGATTGAGGAATCTCCACCCAGCCATATGCTTCCACAATGTGATATGTCCCTACATTAATACTAATAATACAGGTTTATTCTCCACCTGCCAGCCCTATTTGATTTTTTAAACATTCGCCAATGCTGATAAGACTGCACTAAATGCTAAGTGGTAGTCATGTAGCTTCTGTATAGTCTTCAAGTTACTGTGAATGCAACAATCAGGAAAAAAACTAAGCAATGTTGTGATAGATGGTCAATTACAACCCCAAGGTTTTGACAGTGCTATACACTGCCATGCAAAGGGACCTCGCTTTGACGCCCAGACCACGACCCAAGCTGGGGCTGGGGATGCAGGGGGGGGGGGGGAAGGAGGGGGGTAGTGAGATGGAGAGAATCTCAGCTATTGTACAATGGTGACACCTTGTGGCCAGACTTGGGGCCCACAATTGGTTCCAGAAGAAGCAGAGCAGTGTTGCTGCTAATGGCTGGGCTGTGAATCAGGGGAGGAAGGATATCCGGGGTAGATAGGAATGAAGGCTCATGGTGCCAGAGCCCGAATTCCAAAGCAGCAGGAAGGTTCTCCTGAGTCAAAAGATCACTCATGTCCCAGCAAGCATTTTGCTTCACTTCCTCCGGGGATTGTGCCTTGGTCCTTTTTGGTGAGTACTTTGAATCATTGTTGCATGCATTTTAACTTCTTGGGAATGCAACACTAGCTACAAACCTTTGGGCTTGGTGCCAGTCTTTTCTTTCCTGTGATCCCACTGGAAACCACTTTCTTGGCGGGTGAAGATGTCTTCTCCCTGGGGATATCTTAGATCTCCAGTTGAATAACAGTTTGCCATGATAGATTTAAAGCTTAATCATCCATACCCGAGGCTTTTTGTTACCTGCAGAGGTATAATTCAGAGTTAGCTGCTCGCATGTGATTAATTAACCTCATAATAAAAGCCAAAAAGCCTCCAAGTAGTCCCAGACCATTTCTATCTCCTTGACACTTTTATTTGCATGACTCACCATGTGTATATATGGAAGACTGTAGAAGACACTGTGACTTTCTTTTGTGTGGCGAAGACCAAAGGTGGTCTCCTTCACGTTCTTATTCTGCTATCTTTGAAAATGTTCTTTCGTTTCCTTGGCTCACTATGTGTAGCAAGGATTGGAGTGGGTCTCTCTCTTTCTGTAATGCTGTCTTCTTTGAAGAGTTGTTTATCTCTCCAATAATTGAACACCAATAACTATCTACAGTAGATCAGGTATGAGCATCTTCAATGTATTTGACATTTGGTCTTTTGAGAAAGCATAGAGTGTGTGGGCGGGACTTGCTCTTCACCTCACTGCCAATCACTTGCCCTGCTCAACGGCATTAAAACCGCCGCTTCGGAGGCGCGCCCGCGCCTTGCGGGCCCACGCCTGAGGGCCTCGCCAGAGGGCCCTTTGGCATGGCCCTTAGGCAGAGTCCGTGGCGATTGATTAAAAAAATCGTATAAAAGCTGTGAGCCCAATTGTCATGCTGGTAGTTTGTGAAGGTAAAGAGTAGTTACTCACCTGTAACAGGTGTTCTCCAGGAGCAGCAGGAATCAGTCCTCACTTATGGGTGATGTCGCCGACGGAGCCCTCGCGGAGCAATTTCCCCAGCTTTCGAAGAAAGCCTTTGGGATTGCAGCGCGCATGCGCGGTCCCCTTCCCGCCCGAGGGTGCCATCTTGCTCAGTCAGATGACATAGCGAAGACAGCAAAAACACAACATAATGAATGCAACTCCAAGGGGAGGAGGGAGGGTAGTGAGGACTGATTCCTGCTGCTCCTGGAGAACACCTGTTACAGGTGAGTAACTACTCTTTCCCCAGGACCAAGCAGGAAGTCAGTGCTCACTTATGGGACTCCCAAGCTTAAGGCTACCGGAGACCTCAAGCCTAAAAGAGCTTCCTCAAGCTCAGCAGTACAGAAGGAAGGAATCTTCTCTGAATACACATCCGGCCGGTAGCCAATTACCGGGGCCGGAGGGTAGGAGTTGCCTAAACCTCAAAGAGATTGTGGAGGACTGCCTGTCCGAAAGCACTGTCCCTGCGGGACTCCCTCTCCAGGCAGTAATGAGCCGCAAAAGTCTGGCTTGAAGACCAAGTAGCGGCCCGGCAGATGTCTGCCAATGGGACAGAGCGGAGATGAGCCACAGACGCAGCCTTCGCCCTGACACGGTGGGCCGTGACTCGACTCTCTAAGGAGAGGCCGGCTGCCCCATATGCCCAGGCGATACAGTCAGCTATCCAGATGGACAGAGTACGCTTGGAGACAGGGACCCCCAACCGATTGGGGTCAAAAGATACGAAAAGCTGAGCAGCTTTCCTGTGCTCACGCGTATGCTCAAGGTAGAAAGACAAGGCTCTTCGACATTCCAGGGTATGCAGAACAGTCTCAGCTCGGCTGGTATGCGGCCTGGGAAAAAAGGTCGGAAGAACCACCTCTTGATTGATGTGGAAAGAGGAAACCACCTTCGGAAGAAACTTAGGGTGCGTCTGTAGGACAACCCTATTCTTGTAGAACTTAGTATAAGGGGGCTCCGACACTAGGGCCTGTAGTTCACCAACGCGCCTAGCGGAGGTAAGGGCCACCAAGAAGAGAGTCTTCCAGGAGAGGAAACGAAGAGGGCAGGTAGCCATGGGTTCAAAAGGCGGACAGGTAAGCCTTTGTAAAACCACATTGAGATCCCAGACGGGAGCTGGAGGGCGCAACGGGGGCTTGAGCAGGAGCAGGCCCCTGAGGAAATGCACCACCAAGGGGTGCGAGGAAAGAGGTTGGCCCTCCACCGGCGAATGGTGCGCAGAGAGAGCACTGAGGTGGACTCTGACAGAATTGGATTTGAGGCCTAGATCGGAGAGGTAAAGCAGATATTGCAGTACCACCGATACTAAGCAGGCGAAGGGGTCCTCAGAGCGCTGAGAACACCAGGCCGAGAAGCGGTGCCATTTAAGGGCGTAAGACTTCCGGGTGGAAGGTCGCCGAGACGCCAGGACGACAGCCTCCACCTCCGGAGGAAGTAGGAGCGGAGTTAGGACTACCCTTTCAGCAGCCAGGCCATCAGATGAAGGGCCCGGAGGTTGGGGTGTAGAAGAGTGCCCTGATCCTGGGTCAGGAGATCGGGCTGAAACCCCAGAGGAAGAGGGGTGTCCACCGCTAGCTGCAGGAGCAGAGGGAACCAGGGTTGTCTTGGCCACCTGGGCGCTACTAGGATCATGGAGGCCCTGTCCTGGACAACTTTGAACAGCGTCCGGGACACAAGTGGCGTGGGAGGAAAGGCATACAGTAGGCCCGTGGACCACGAGATGAGGAAAGCATCCGGCGCTACTCTGAGAGGATGCGGGTGCCGAGAGCAGAACCTGGGAAGTTGCCGGTTCAGAGGACTGGCAAAGAGATCCACGGTGGGGAAGCCCCACCGGCGGAAGATCTGCCGGACAACTAAGGGGTTCAACTTCCATTCGTGCGGCTGCAGGATCCAGCTCAGTTTGTCGGCCAGGCAATTGTCCTGTCCAGGCAGGTAAACAGCCTTGAGGAGGATGTCGTGGTCAACTGCCCACGAGCACAGTCTCCGGGCCTCCTGACAGAGAAGGAGGGAGCCTGTGCCCCCCTGTTTGTTCACGTAGAACATGGCAACCTGATTGTCCGTCTGCACCAGTACAGACTGACGAGAAGTGAGGTAAGAGAAGGTCCGCAGAGCTAGGCGGATCGCCCGCAGCTCCAGGAAGTTTATCTGTTGAGCCGCCTCCCAAGGGGTCCAAAGGCCTTGGGTGCGCGCTCCCTGGCAATGCGCTCCCCATCCCAGGAGAGAAGCATCCGTCGTGAGCACCTGGGAGGGTGTGGGAGGCTGAAAAGGCATGCCGAGCATCAGGTTGGGCAGGTGAAGCCACCATTGCAGAGAGGAGACCAGATGGTCGGAGATCCGTAGCAGGTCCGTCAGACTCCCTGTGGCCTGATGCCATTGAGTACGAAGGCTCCACTGAACAGGCCGCATATGTAGGCGGGCATTCGGGGTGACATGGACCGTGGAGGCCATATGACCGAGCAGCTGCAAGAATCGCCTGGCCGGGGCCGGCGATGTGCTGTGGAACCTGCCGGCCAGAGCTATGAGCCTGTCGGCTTGCTCCCGAGGCAAGAAGGCACGAGCTCGCAGAGTGTCCAGCCGTGCCCCTATGAACTCGAGATCCTGAGAGGGGCGCAACGTGGACTTTCCGAAGTTTATGACGAAGCCCAAGTGCTGAAGCAAAGCCACTGTGCGTTGAGTGGCCTGAGTGACCTCTACGGAGGACTGCGCCCGTATGAGCCAGTCGTCCAGGTAGGGGAAGACGAAGAGGCCTTGAAGCCTCAGGAAGGCCGCCACCACTGCCAGGCATTTTGTGAACACCCTGGGAGCAGAGGACAGGCCGAAGGGCTGCACGCGGTACTGATAATGTCTTCCTGCCACCACAAATCTCAGATATTGGCGGTGGTCCGGATGGATAAGGATGTGGGTATAGGCATCCTTTAGGTCCAAGGAGCATAGCCAGTCTCCCTGCTGGAGGTAGGGCAGTAGGATTCCAAGGGTAAGCATCCTGAACTTTTCCCGTTGCAGGAACTTGTTGATTTCGCGGAGGTCCAGGATGGGTCTGAGGCCTCCTGTTCGCTTGGGCACCAGGAAGTACCTCGAGTAGAACCCTTGGCCCCAGAGGTGTTGGGGTACTGGCTCCACCGCCTGTTCCCCCAGCAGACCCTGCAGCTCCTGCAGGAGTAAGTCCCTGTGCAGGGGAGGCCTTGGCGGCTCCCCTGGGAAGTAGGGGGGAGGAACCTGGTGAAAATGTAGAAGGTAGCCCTTTTGAACCACCTGCAGCACCCAGGAATCGGAGGTTATGGCTGACCACCTGTGGGCGAAGTGGGTCAGCCTGCCCCCTGTGCAGGGTAAAGGGGCTATGCTGGCATAGTCAAAAACCCCCACCCTGCTGAGCAGGGGGCTGTGTAGTGGGCTTAGGGGCCCTCGGCTTACGGGGCCCATTGCCCTGACTCTTAGCCTGCGGACCCCGATTGGGAGCTGCAGACGCTTGGTATTGAAGGTGCTGTTGCTTATATGCGGGCACCTTCCTTGGGTAAAAAGGCTTTTTCCCCGAGCCCTTCCTCTTCTGTGAGGGAGTAGAGGTCTTTCTGGATAAGCGAGTCCTAGTGAGAGTCTCGGACTCGAGTTCCGCCGCCTTATCAGCCATGGGTTTGCCAAAGAGGTTTTCGCCTCTGCACGGGACATCGATCAACTTGTCCTGCACCCACGGCTCGAGGTCGGATGACTGAAGCCAGGCCTGTCGGCGGGCACCGATGCCGGCTCCCGCAACTCGGGCCGACGCCTCGAAGCCATCGTATGCCGCTCGAGAAATAAACTTCGAGCACTCTCGAATACTATCAGACAAGGTCTGGAACCTCTGTAAGGGTTCCTCGGAGAGACCAGCTGAGAACCCGGCGATTTCTTTTGCCAGGTCTCGGAGGAACATGCCCATGTATAGCTGGTATGTCTGGACTCGGCAGGCCAGCATGGAGCCCTGGAAGCACTTCCTACCGAGGGCATCCAGGCTCCGGGCCTCCTTACCCGGAGGCACCGAGGAGTGCATTTTTTGACTCTTAAGCCGATGCATTGCCGATTCCACCACCATGGAATGGTGCGGAAATTGTGCCTTCTGGAACCCGGGACTCTTGCGGACTCGATACATCGAATCGACCCGCCTGCTCAGCACCGGTATCGATGCCGGGCATTCCCACATGCGAAAGAGCAGCCGCTCCAGCATCGGGGGAACCGGTACAGTAAAGGCCTCCTTCGGGGCCGAGTCATACTGGAGTGCCTCGAGCTCTTCGGCGCGGGGCTCCTCCTCGGGATCCGCAGGGAAGGCCAACGCCTTGGCCATACCCCTCACAAAATCGGAGAAGCGGGTATCCTCCGGAGGGGATCGCCTCCGAGGCTCCGACTCGGGCGAGTCGGAGGGGACGCACCGGGTCTGAAAAGAACCTGGTGATTTGTCCCCTTCCGTGTCCCAGCCCGACGCCTCTGAGGAGGAGTCGAGAGGGTCCGTGCGGCGAGGGTTCGCCCCGACGCCGAAGCCGGCGTTGACGACCTCGGTCCCGAACGGGAGGCCGATGGGGACCTCGACCGAGGATCGACTCGAGCACATGTGGACTCAAGGATCGACTCGGCTGCCGGTGTCGACTTGGGCGTCGACGTCCCGGTGGTCGGGGCAGATGCACTGGCGAGGCGGTCATCAATGCCCGCTGCTGGTCCAAGAAGGCAGTGATAATGCACTCCAAAGATGTCAATCTGAGGCCAAACTCAGACGACCCGGCAGCTTCCGACTCGGGCCCCGACGGCGTCGGGCCCGACATCGGTTCCGGAGGGGAGTCCAGGAGGACTATAGCACTCACGTGTCCAGGTGGCTGCACCTCTAGGCGAGGAAGTTTGCAAGGCCTCTCCGTCTCCAAGGGCTCAGGGCGGCTGACGTGGCTAAGCGACCCGGCCATCGAGGGACCAGGTGCGTCCTCCGACACCGCCCGAGCGGGCTTCTTCTTCCGACGATGTTCCCGGTCGGGGGACCCCCGCTCAGAGGAACTCCGATGATACTCGTGGCCAGAGCCCCGAGACGTCGAAGCCTCCAACGAGGTCCGAGCCTGACCGGACTCGGGGTCAGAGAAGATACGATCCTTTTGTGACTGCCGACTCCTCAGAGACTTCGAGGACAGTCTGCTGCACGGGCCGCAACCCGTAGAGTCATGGTTGGGTCCGAGGCAATGGAGGCAGTAGTCGTGCATGTCCGTAAGGGACATTAGTTTGGAACAACGACCACATTTTTTAAACCCGCTGGCAGCCATCGGGGGAAAAAGGGCCCCGGCAAGGTCGAAAGACTGTGCTGCCAGGGGTGAAGAAGAAAATGGCGGGAACGCCAGTTAAGACAAAACTGAAAAAGGGGATAAGAACGGACTCGATAGGGATATCGAGACCGGGCGGGGGGGGGGGGGGGGGGGGGGGGGAGAGGGACACGCGAACCGAGAAAAACAAACTAAGAAATTAATCAACTTTTTCTGTGGCGAAAACAAACTACGTCTGTAGGGCTCCGCGGAAAAAAGAAGACTAAGCAAGATGGCACCCTCGGGCGGGAAGGGGACCGCGCATGCGTGCTGCAATCCCAAAGGCTTTCTTCGAAAGCTGGGGAAATTGCTCCGCAAGGGCTCCGTCGGCGACGTCACCCATAAGTGAGGACTGACTTCCTGATTGGTCCTGGAGAATCTGCTGTTCTCTCTCCTATCTTTTCTATTTTTGTCTATCTCTGTATCTCCTACTCTGTCCTATCTTATAAATGGCGTTCTTTTCATATTTTCCGTAACATTATTGTAGTATTGTAAACCACTCTGATGCTTTTCGGCCTGAGCGGTATATCAAATGTATAAACATAAACTACCAGAAATTTCCTTGCAAAATACGGAACAGCTGTCAAGCTGCGTGGGAGTTGAGACGATGCTTCCCTTTCGGCTACAGGCTTTTTCTTTTGCTGCCCCTCAGTTGGCTGATCTCGGAGTGAAAAGTCATTTGGTTTTCCTCCCTTATTTTACCTTCTGCGTTTCAGCAGATTGTCGGGCCTCACATCAGGTCAGGATTTCAAACTCTGGCAGAAAGATATCCCCAGGCTGCTCATTCCAGCTGCTGAGTGTCAAGATCGATACGGTCTTCATCTGCCCCAACCTGTAGCTTCTTCTTAGGAGGAAGACAGCAATGCAGTACTCGCCTCTGTCAGCCCTTGGGCTTGCACTGTTCACAGGTGGGTAAATACCTGTGAGCAGTGATCAACCAAATACATTTAGATGATCTGATCTGTATTGTATTATTCTTTTTTCCCAGTCTCCAGACTGCATCTCAGACTTCTCATGTCTGTAACTCTGGCTGATCACATTCAGACCCAATGGTGACCACATTTTTTAAAATGCTGGTCATGGCATTAGAAAAAATACGCAGACAGATGGTGATGCTGAATATATGTAGAACACAGTCACCACTGAAAGTTGTCCATATAGCAGCAATTATTTAGCAGGCCTGAAGCCAAACACTTAGTTCTATGTATATTGGCTGATGTAGCCAGCTGTTACCAGCCATGCACTGTCCTAACTGTCCCAGCAGGTATTTGCAGTTTTCACCAAAACTATTCTTAAAGTGCTATTAAAAATCAGCAGCCAGGGGACTTATATATGTGGAGGGTAATTTTGTAACACCCCCTCCCCCCGCACTGGCATTATATGTCCCCACATGTGCATATCTGCCCCACTTTATAAAATAACAGTGTAGCCATGCACCGTAATTTAAGGTGTGGCAGTTACACCTACCCTAGATCAGTTCAGGGACGCATGTATGTGAGGCTATGCCTACACTCCCATCAAAGGCTCTGCCCCATGCTTGCTCCTATTTTAATAAACCATAAACCAGACTGAAGATCGGTGTGCCGGGCACATCTGCATGTACTTATGGAATTGCAACCATTCAAAGCAGGCATGGAAGTGCCCATGTATAGGAGGCACGCAGGGCAGGGCCAGCCCAACAATTAGGCAAACTAGGCAGTCACCTAGAGCGGCAGCTTCTGGGGGGTGGCAAAAAGCAGAACATTCAAAGCTATACAAGAGATTCTGACAGCTAGGGGGGATGTATGGCTTAATGTTTGCTTGAACCAATTCTGGGGCCGGCCCTGGAGGCGCGGATCTTTCCATGGTGCCCTTACAAAATCTCTCACTTAGCGACCTTGGTAAATGTAACTCCTTTTGAATATCAGGCTAGTTTTCTTTAAATTTCTTGTGTTACATTACACTAGCTCAGTGTTGCCCATCCACCTTTATACACATTTTGTCTTTTTATTTATTTATTTAAACTTTTTTATATACCGTCTTTCTACAATTTTTCTGCCAATGTTAATAATTGCTGTGGTCAGCTTTGATTTTTTGAAGTTGAATAAGGTGACATTGGCAGCAAATTTATTGCCTCCTAGCTTGCATTGTGCACCATTAAATCCTGTAGACCATACTGGCAACAATCATAAAATTTGTTTTCTAAAAGCACTAAATTCTCTTGGTCACTCACCAGGAGTCCCTCCCCTCTCCCCCCCCTCCCCCGCTTCTTTGGGTGTTCCATGCAGTGGAAATCAGCTTCCATTACACACCACCATCATTTGATACTATGCAAGTTCTTCTCCCTATGTCACATTCTCTCCCAACTCATTTAGCCCAGTCACTACAGTCACACTTCTCACTGAGAGGACAGAGACTGAGGCTTCTGCAGGAATGTGGTAACATAGACCTGAAGTCTTGCCTCTAGGTGTCACCATGTGGCAATGACTAGGGCTCCCTTCCCCAGGGGCTGTGATCACTGCTTCTGCAGAGCAGAGTCCTAGCCATGGAAATGAACTGAAGGCCTTTGATTGGCAACACCGCATCTTATTCCATTTCCGTTCCATTAACAATAGAGATTTTCCTGTAAAGTAATGGGTTAAACTATTGGGACACAACTTCTATACCGCTCCTGATGCAGGCAGTTCTTGTTGCTTTTTGGCTGAAGCACATTAGGTTTCAGATTCAGCATATTACTCCATAAACCTAAGCTATATTTTCACTATTATTGACCCATTGCCATATGTAAGCAATAACCTCACTTAAGATCTGCTCTTTACAAAAAAACCACTGACAGTGTCAAACAGAGAGTCTGAAAACCACTGCAGACCGAGCATGAGAAACAGTATGTGAATGTCATTCCTCCACCAGAGATCTTTCTGCATACTTATTTCTGAGTATTAATTTAATTTGACACTTCTTACCTGTTTATGCAGGGGTCACCCCTGTTCAAGCTGGCTTACAATACACCCATAATTACAGGAAGTTAGAAGTCTGTTTGCAGGGTTGTTTTCATCTGGCATGTCCCAAGGAACAAGATCTTTGGTGCTCCCCCGCCCCCCCCGGGATGAAAGAGAGGGTTGCCTTGATTTGATGTCAAAGTACAGGACCTTCCAGACTTGGCATTATTGTTGAGCTTGTCATCATGTTAAAAATAAGTAGGGCTTCTGTGTTAGGTGTTTAGTTTCCAGCTAATTAGGTGTTTTTATGCCACGGGTACTATTGTTGCATATCTTTTCTGGTGGAATTAAATATGTACATGTGTGTCACTTAAGAGTCCTTGGCGCTGAAAAGGCATCTAAACTGAGTGAAGGACACAAGATAAGCCACAGGAAGGGTGAAAGGTTACTAGGGAAAGTGGCATTTTTCCGGTGTTTATCCAATAAGCACTTATTTTAATTTATTTTGCATCAGGGATGTTTTATTGGTGTAATCAGAAGCTCATGCACTACAGGCAACCCTTAGGCAAGTGTTCGTTAGGCCTAAAAGGAAATCTGGCTGTTCCTGTTGGGATTGAAGGTGTCGTGGAACTAAAGATTATTGTTAAGGCTCCATAAATCTTATGTTCCTACATTATTCAGTCTTCAAGCACAGGCCGGCGAGGTGGTGAGCAGGTGTGCTGCTCCTCTGAATGGGTCCGGAGAGCTGCCCCCTTTCGCAAACTAGAGTCTTATCTTCTGGTAGGTTGACAGCCTCAGTAAATATCTGAGCAGTCTGGGATCTGTACTTAGTAGAGAAAAAGAAGGTCTGAATGGCTCTGAGGATGTGGAGTGAGCCTGGGGAAAGGAAGGAGAGTTGAAGAGCGTTCTACCAGGAGGCCTGAAAGCAAATGAATCTACCAGAAATAAGTCAAAGATTACGCTACACCCTGGCCGTTCACTTTTCTATTTCTCATTTTCACATCTCATTTTAATAATCTTTCTTCTTTCATCCATTCTGTAGTGTGCATTGTTCAGTCCAAGCCTGAGGTTCTGATGAGCTCATGGTCTGATTAGGTATCCACACTGAATATTCATCAGACGTGTTTGCATATTTTGGCTATCCTGAAAACCAAACTTGTGCATGGTTCTCTGGGATCGGAGTTACCATTCTTGTGTGATTAGGATTCATGCAACAGCGTCCCTGATTTACTTTCAGGCATTTTAAAATAACCTTGTAAAGGAACTTCTTATCCCAAATTTATGCAAACATCATTCAATAATATTTGCTGTGGATATCCTGAAAATGAGACCTAGTTGAGATCTGGGCTACAATTTGGGAACATGGGAGGGAGGGGTCTTCAGCAGCGGTGGCTAGTGTTGCTAACGTGGCTAGCCATTGCAGCTGAAAACTAACCCCGGATATTGAGCCGCTACCCTGTTAGCCTCCACAGAGAACGTTAGGCCAGCCTTTACCGTGTCTTACTTTCCCATGGGTAACTCATCGGGCAGTGGCTTGATATCGCTGCTATTACTACTATTACTACTACTATTTAGCATTTATATAGCACTATGCATGCAGCACTATACAGAAATATAAGCAAAAAGACAGTCCCTGCTCATCAGAGCTTACAATCTAGTCAAGACAACACAGAACAATAGACAGTTCGGGAAAACAATTATGGTGACACGGCGCAATAGTTAATTTGGGATAAAGCAAAGTATGGGGTAAAACAAAGTATGGCAATTACAATTCGGGCAAAACAAGTATGGCATTTACAAAAACCAAGTATGGCATTTACAGTTTTAGACATGACAAAGGACGGGAGTCAGATTAGGACAAAGGGTAGAAGTCAGGATCTGAAAGCGACAGTGAAGAGGTGGGTTTTCAACCTGGACTTGAAGAGGGCCAGGGAGGGCGCCTGGCGTACAGACACAGGTAGGTTGTTCCATGCATACGGTGCAGCAAGGTGAAAGGAGCGAAGTCGGGAGTTAGCGGTGCGAGTGGAGGGTCTAGATAGAAGTAATTTGTTAGAAGAGGGGATGTAGAGAGAGATGGGAGATGAAAGGTAATGAGGGGCTATAGAATGAATGCATTTATAGGTCAGGAGGAGAAGTTTGAATTGGATGCGGAATTGGAAAGGGAGCCAGTGAAGCGACTTGAGAAGAGGAGTAATGTGGGCATGGCGAGGCTGGCTAAAGATTAGTCGAGCAGCATAATTTTGAATAGATTGAAGGGGAAAGAGATGGCTCACAGAGAGACCAGTAAGGAGAAGGTTGCAGTAGTCGAGGCGAGAGGAGATTAAGGAGTGGACAAGGGTTTTAGTACTGTGTTCAGAAAAGAAGGGGTGGATTTTGCTAATGTTGTAGAGAAAGAAGCTCTTAGCTACATGTTGGTTATGTGTGGAGAAGGAGAGAGAGGAGTCAAAGATAACTCCCAGGTTGCGGGCTGAGGAAACCAGAAGGATTGTAGAGCCATCCACGGAGTGAGAAGGGAGGGAGAGGAGGGGAGGAATTGGGGGGAAAGACAAGGAGTTCAGTCTTGGCCATGTTCACTTTCAAGCGACGGTGAGACATCCAGGCAGTGATGTCAGAAAGGCAGGCAGAGATCTTGGCCTGGATTGCTGGAGAGATATTAGGCGTAGAGAGGTAGATTTGGGAGTCATCAGCATAGAGATGGTATTGAAAGCCATGGGAGGAGATAAGCATACCAAGGGAATGGGTATAGAGAGAGAAAAGGAGCGGACCCAGGACGGATCCCTGGGGTACACCAACATGGAGAGGGGTGGGAGAGGAGGAGAAACTGCCAGAGCATACACTAAAGGAGCAATGGGAGAGGTAGGAGGAGAACCAGGAAAGTACAGAGCCATTGAAACCAAGCGAGGAGATGGTGGTGAGGAGAAGATTGTGGTCAACAATGTCAAAGGCAGCAGAGAGGTCAAGAAGGATGAGGATGGATTAGAGGCCCTTAGATTTAGCCAGGAACAAATCACTGGAGACTTTTGTAAGAGCCGTTTCAGTGCAGTGTAAAGGACGGAAGCCGGATTGTAGAGGGTTCAGGAGAGCCTGAGAGGCGAGGAAGTCAAGGCAGTGGCAGTGGACTGCTCGTTCAAGTAGTTTAGATATGAAGGGAAGGAGGGAGATGGGTCGGTAGTTAGAGGGACAGGTGGGATTGAGTGAGGGTTTCTTGAGGAGAGGTGTGACCATGGCATGCTTGAAGTCTGCGGAGACAGTTGCAGTGGAGACTGAAAGGTTGAGAATAAGAGAGATGGAAGGGACAATGTTGGGGGAGATGGGGTTTAGGAGATGGGTGGGGATAGGATCAGAGGAACAGGTGGTGGGTTTGGAGGAAGAAAGAAGGAGTGTGGTTTCCTCATCAGAGATCGTGGGGAAGGAGGAGAGGGTAGCAGAGGAAGTATGGATGGGGGGGGGGGGGGGAGAATTGGGGAGGAGGCGAGGTAGAAGAGGAAGTAGGGAATTGGAGGGTAATCGTGTGTATTTTGTCATGGAAGTAATCAGCCAGGGTTTGGGCAGATAGGGAGGGCGGGACGAAGGGTGGGGGCACCTTGAGGAGAGAATTGAGGGTATTTAAGTGTTGGCGAGGATCGGAGGCAAGAGAGTTGGTCAGGTGGATGTAGTATTCTTTTTTGGCAAGTGCTATGGCTGACTGGAAGGAGCCAAGGATGAATTTGAAGTGTATAAGGTCTTCCGGGGAGTGGGATTTGATCCATGCACGTTCAGCAGAATGGGCACAGGTGCGTAAATAGCGGGTTGTGAATGAAAGCCAGGGCTAGGGTGCAGAACGTCTGACAGGACGTGGGGTAGGAGGGGCAAGGTTGTCCAGAGCCGAGGATAGTGCAGCATTATAGGAGGTTACAGCCTCGTCGATGGATTTGGAGGACATAATGGAGGGAAGAGATGGAGAAATGGTGGAGGAGAGAGTCAAGGAATCAATATTATGAAGGTTTCTAAATACTGTAGGTTGGAGGTGACAGGGCGAGGTTGAGATGGTGGACGCTGAACATTAAAGCTTAAGAGGTGCTGGTCAGATGAGGGAAGGAATGAGTTACGGAAGTTCGAGGGAGAGGAATTAGAGAAGAGTATCAGGTCAAGACAGTGGCCATGCTGGTGGGTGGGTACAGTGGAACAAAGTTGGAGGTCAAATGAGGAGGTGAGGGCAAGGAGCTTTAAAGCATGGGGATTAGAGGGGTTATCGACGTGAATGTTGAAATCGCCAAGAATAAGAGAGGGAGAAGAGGGATCCAGAAAGACTGAAAGCCAGGAGTTGAAGTTGGTAAGGAAGGTAAATATGGATTTGTTGGGTGGGCGATAGATAACAGCTACTTGGAGAGCTGTCTGGTTAGCGATGGGTGCTGCCTCCACTCCGCCCCGGATGCCCCTGGACCACCTGGATGCTAAGCGTGTTAGTGCTGCTGAACATCCCTCTTAGTGGCATTTACATGGTTTGGAGGTCTTCAAACCATGTAAATGCCTTAGAATATCCCCTTCCCCGCATGGTTTATAGGTCAATCTTTTTATTAAAGAATATAATCAAACATTCACAGAAGATATGCGGAGGCTCATTCCAACATGTATACATCCGGGGTCGCGGACTGCCCGCTGCCCGCCCTAACTCCGCCTCCACAATGCCCCATCCCATCCCCATCTAAGCCTCCCCATACAAACTCCTTGTTCATATGGGGAGTCTTTTGACAGGGCCTGCAGGGGGATGAATAGCAGGGATAGACGTCCCAATGGCATGTCCATCCTCGCTATTCTCAGGACTGAATAGACCTCATCATAAATATCTGAAACTATTTAGTCCATCTTGCAGCTCCGGACTTCGTTCATTCCACCTTGCTGCTCCATATGCCTGGAACAAACTACCTGAGTCTGTGTGTCGGGCCCCTTCTCTGGCCCTATTCAAGTCCAGGCTGAAGACCCATCTCTTTGAAGCCGCTTTTGGATCCTGATGCTCCTCGCTCTTTTGTCCACTACTTATGTGCATTGTACCATACTCTAGTCCCAGTTTTGCTATGTGTTTTCTCTTGATTAGATTGTAAGCGCTGATGAGCAGGGACTGTGTCTTACATCGATATGTAGAGCACTGCGTACGCCTTTACAAATGAGTAGTAGTAAGGACAGTAAAAGGACAGACTAGATAGGCCATGTGGTCTTTTTCTGTCGTCATGTTTCTATGTTTCTAATAATAGTAATCCCATAAAGAGGGGATCATAGAGAAAAACAAGGGAGAAACAAATAATAATTCCTAATTGCAATGAATGAGTTACCCAAACCAAACCAAACTTAAGAAAATCTCAGTCATGCTAGCATCTGCCAACAGTGATCAAAGAACAGTGTAGACTTTGAAAGCAAATTTTCTGACTGTATCTGAGATTTTTCTAGTTTTATCTGGAGGAAGATTTTCCACTGTTCTGGTTCAAAAAACGCATATGTATTACAGACATATCTAACTTTACATTTACCTGGATAGTTTAACACAAAAGTACCTCAAAGCTACATCTGTGATCTTAATAAGCGATACTGCTGATGGTGAGCCTGAGTCTCAAAGGACACACTTGAAAAAATCCTAATAACTTCAACTAGTCCCAGTGTGACTCTAACAACACTGTAACCAATAAGGTAGCTCTTCCCATCAATTCAGTAGTAATTCTGCAAATAGTCCAGCAGAAGATTAATTAGCTCTTGAGATGGAATGCCTGGATTTGAAATCTTCCACATTAGGAAAAAAATATTTCTAACAGGTAAATAAATATGCAGATGATATGGGAAAAAGAGAACACTCAGGAATGTCCAAAATCTTATGCAAATAAGTCTTAAACGAAACATGGTCAAGTTTAGGAAAATCAGTAGCTCTTGTATTTCTCCGCTTTATTGTCTTGTCCATATTTTCAATCTTCCGCATCAAAACCACATTACTTTTGAGAGTCAGCAGAAACATTCTTAATTTGTTCTCTGTTTTCCTCCATCCGACCTACAGACTGGACACAGTTCTTCCCTTATGCTCATAGTCCTATATTCTACTTTCAAATTTAACTACTACCTCATGCTGCAGCTCAAATTTAGTAGCCACCAACTCTTCCAATTGGGCAAAAGCTTTTCAAATTATTTCCATTGAAGAACCGTCCAATTGTTGTTGCTGCTCTATATTATCAGAAGAATTAGAAACTGACATTACTTTTCTATCATTAAGTTTACCATCTTTAAACTGATCCAATGAACAGCTGCCTTCAATAGTTTCTTGACTGTATCACAATGGTTGCTTCTGTTATTAAATACACTGTTCTGGAGGACTAATTCATTATATCCATAGACAAGGTTCCTGTTCCTCAGTCCTCTGAGTTTCCAAGTTCAATTTCCAAATTTCACCCAAAATAATAGTTACTATCAAATGCCAAGCATCCAGATTTTTGTGGTATCACCTCACTGTGTCAGCACTCAAGCTGTTAACCTGGTCAATCGATTAGCCAGCGGACACTGTTCACTATCCAACTCTGCAAGAGAGGCAAGAATGAATCTATATCCTAAAGCAACATTGTTGCAAAGCAAGACCTTGCAAGAACCCAACCAGATGCATGAGAACTGCAAGGCATTCTTCATGATAGCCAGAAGGCCAGTTCTTTCAGAGCATTTATTTTTTATGTATTTGAATTTAGCTCATGCGTTTTCATTTGTATCTCAATCCTCAGCTGACATATCGTCTTTTCTCACGTGCACTGTTGAAAGGTTAAAGGGAAAGGGAATTGGATTTAGGTCATGCCTTTCTCAGGAGTTCAAGGCAAGTTACATTCAGGTACAGTAGGTATTCTCCTGTCCCTGGAGGGCTTGTTTCTACTTGAGGGAATGGAGGGTTAAGTGACTTGCTCAAGTTCACAAGGAGTAGCAGTGGTTTTCACCCCTGGCTTCCCTGGTTCTAATTGTTAGGCAACTCTCCTAAAAGATTTGGCTGTTACTGAAGATAATGTAAATAGTTTACTTTATCTTGAACACCAGGAAACGTCTTGTTGATGTGAATGTTTCTGAAAAATGAATCAGACCAGCTGGAACCACCTAGGATTGAAGAGTTGGCTTATTTCAATAGTCTTTAATGGAGAACCACATGAAGACTACTAACCAGCATAACTCCTCGACTTGACCTACTATTTGAAGACCACGTCTAGAACCTTTGACCACTTAATGAATACTAAGCTGTTCAGGAAACCTTCAATTGCAGGCTACACAATTATGACACACACAGCCACTACTAGGGTGGGAAGGTTGACTATCAAGTTGGGTGTTTGATCTGCATAAGAACTGCAAAGGAGGAAAATGGCCATGTGGACACTGATAACCAATTACAACTGGGTAAACTGAGGCACAGGAGATAACATGAGACACTTAGGGGCTTGTTTACAAAGCCGCGGTAGCGATTTCCAATCGTTATTGGAGCCGCGGCCCCATTGATTTCAATTGAAATCAATGGGGCCGTGGCTCCGATAAAGATCGGAAACCGCTACCGTGGCTTTGTAAATAAGCCCCTTAGTCACACAATGAGTCAGGTGGAGAATTAAAATTATGGGAAATTTTCTCGAGTCCGTTTCCTCTCTACTTTATAATACCCCATTATTAACATTGTGCACACTCAGGGGTCCTGCTTACTAATGAGGTAATTTTCAGTGGCAGTAGTCACAGTTTTAATATTGCTGCTATCTGGATTATTTTAGGGCATTATACTTGCTCCACCCCTTTACTATAAGGATACTATCAGGCACAGGGGCGGCTCAAGGCAATCTTCTGCCTGAGGTGAGGGATGAGATGGCACCACCCCAGAGCAGGGGGGGGGGGGGAGATTTCTCAAAACTCCAGTCGGGGACTGAACCAAACCAAAAAGCCTATTAAATAATATGTAGCAAATGCAAGATATTCGCACCCCAAGGAACTAAAAGAAAGAGCGAGAACCACAGCAGTTTATAACTCCAAATTATAATTCATTTAAATTTTGTTGTTATAAACTGTGTGATGGTGCTTGCTTTTTCTTTTTGAACATATATTTTGCATTCACAGAACCCCCCCTCCTCAACAATGGGTGCAGAGCAGAGGTAGGACATTCACCCACAGAAAATATATTTTAAAAAAAAATCTGATTCTGGTCATCTCACCAACAAAACATTCTCCAGTACCAGGTATATTGGGAACTAATATAAAACTCTACAAAAGTCACTAAAGATCTCCAAGGTCAAATCTACCCTACCACATACCAGCATAAACTTCCAAAACTCATACAAGGGGCCTACCCAGAAAAAGCAGCACTATAAACAGGCCCGTACCTAGCCCTGTGCGAGCGGTGCGGCTGCACAGGGCGCAGAGGCTTAAGGGGCACATTTTAGCTGTCTGCCATTGCCTGCTGCCGCCACTTTTTCTTCTCTCAGCGGCGACAGGCAACGACAGATAGCTAAAATGCACCCCTTAAGCCTTCTCGCTGGCATGCTAAGCAGATCTGGACAGATCTGCTTAGCATGCCGGTGACTTGCACATTGGGCGCGCCTCTTCTCTCCCGCTGTGGGGGTGGGGGGGTGGGGGGGGCACGCGCCCGATGTGCAAGTCGCACAGGGTGCAATTTACACTCGGTACGGCCCTGACTATAAATACTGCAGCGGCCCTAGAACACCGATACGCTTATTTGAAAAGCTGAACAAGTCAAATTGTTGCAGTACAGATCCCTATGTAGAAATTAACAGAACGCCTGGCCTCAGTAATGCACTCAGAACACAGACCCTCACCAAGTACAGAACATGTGACCTAAAGGAAAAATAAAAAATAGGTAGACAAAATTTAAACTAAAACCACAAGATGTTGCATTGTTACATGGCCTGTCACAGGATATTAGATTAATGATTCCATTCAATTAGCTTCACTATTCTAATATTATATATAATACTTGCTTTATTATTATAATAGGGATTTATTGCAATGATTCATAGAAAGAGTAAGTCTGTGAGGCAGCAGCTTGTTTTTATTTCAATAGCTGCTGCCTCACACACTTACTGTTTCTATGAAACATTGCAGTAAATCCATTTTATAATATAGCAAGCATGATATTTCATTTTTTAGTACTTCTAATAATATTATATATAAAATACAAAACCTTATGATGCATTTCCTCGGAGGCCTGCCTCTGCTGACGCTAACAGGGGGATGAAATGCTGAGATTTGAGCTTCTGCACCATCCTGCCTCTGAATGCAGCCTTAGGTTCGAGTAGGGGCGGTGGGGGGAAGTGCCACGGTAAGGGAAAGATCCCTGCGAAATCGGAAAGCCTCAGCATGCTCTAGGATCAGCGGCCAGACTGATGATGTCATCCAATGGTGACCGTGATGCTTGGAATCTCCACCAGAAGTCGCGGCTGTATTTATTTTTGAATTTGCCGCCTCTGGCTTGCCGCTGGCTTCCTGCTGCTTTTTTTCTCGTTCGGACAAGCTTAAGTGGAAAAAAGAGCAGCAGGAAGGCAGCGACAGCCCAGAGGTGGCAAAATCTGAAATAAACACAGCCAGAGTGCCGCCCCCTAAAAACTGCCACCTGAGGCCACCGCCTCAGTTAGCCTAATGATAGAACCGCCCCGATCAGGCATGGAGTGGAAGAGTAGCTAGTGATTAGAGCACTGGCTTAGTAACCAAGAGATCAAGGTTTGAGTCCCACTGGCACTCCTTATGGTCGTGGGCAAGTCACTTAACTCTCCATTGCCTCAGAAGAAAGGCCCAGCAATCTACTTCCAGTCATACTACCAAGAAAACCCAAGAGTTGCCTGGAGTCAGCACTGACCCAAAGAAGGATGGTTAGACATATATTTGGCCCCACTGCTGTCTGTATTCTGAAAATAAACAGATAGTTGAGTTGTATGTTCATCAGCCACTAGCAAATGTACAACACTGTTAGGAAGCCTTTAAGGGTCAATTTTCACCCATATTTGTATCTATGCATCAAACGCATAATACATAGAGCCTTCTTTACCCATTTTATTTCTATGGGATAAATGCTTAGTACATAGGACTGTGAGTGAAATGTTGTGGGATTTTTGCAATACTAAGGGTGTTAACAGCGACTTAGCCAAATCCTAGTCCTAAATGCTGTCTCGTTACAATTCCACACATTTAGACTTTTACTATTAGTAACAAGTAGGTAACTTTCCATGACTCTATTGATTGCAATGAAGAGATTACAATAAATGAAAATAAAACAGTGGGGCAATAATTTGAAACTAGTATACGAGAATAAAAATATAGGGTCCGATATTCAGTAGCAGCAGCTAGCACGATTGCGACGGCTAGCTGTCGCTGCTGAGCCTAAACCCAGATATTCAGCGCCGGAGTCATATCAGGCCATCAACACTAAATATCTGGGTCAGCTGCTAAGGCAGGAAGCCAACAGGGCAGTGGTGATACTCAGCCGCTGCCTGGCTAGCTTAAGAGTCAAAAGTTAGGCCAGCCATTTCTGCTCCTGACTTGCACCGCTGTGGGATAACCGAGCAGCAGCTAAATATTGCCACTGACCACTTTAATGCCACTGAAGATCCCGCTTAATGGCATGTACACGGATTGCGGGTCTGTAAATGCCTTTGAATATTGGGCTGATAATGTCCTTCCTGAAAGAGAACATGGAGTTTCTCTATGACAGGGAACCTACTAAGGCCATCCTGAGGCGCCGATGCGGTAAAGCGTGATAGGCTTAGTGCACAGGTTGGTTCAGTTTTTGCACACAGTTTTGTGCGTTATTGTGGGCACCCAGCATAAGAAGGAATTTTGCACACAAGCTAACTGTGTGCCAAGCCTCAAGCAGACATCAGCACACAGCACATTTAAATCCATTTAAATGGTACTGAAGCAATTAGCTGTTCAGCACAGATGCAAAGTGCACGGAAGACCAGAGAGCTGAGCACAATACTGGAGGTTTAATGCAAGGTCTGTGGTCAGGGCTAGTGAGGAATTTATGCCTGCTTCTTCTCTTTATCTTGACTTTGTTAAAGAGGAGTGGTAAAAGCAATAATGGGGGGAGTGAGACGCTTAGGACGAGATGTGCTGGAAAGTGGTGCGCGCATGTCTGGAATGCTATTTTGCACATAAACATCAATGTTATTCTGTTAGAAATATCATTTTCTGGCAGAATAATATTGATGCTTATGCTCAAAATAGCATTCGAGGACATGCACACAAGTGCCAAAGCAAGTTTTTTTGTGTGCACGGCATGGCCACTGCAACTGCAGAGCTGAGTGCTCATGCAACTGGCATGCTTTCTTTGTTTACAGCTTATTTTTGGAATTCAACTTATTTACATGCTATTTGCTTACGTCATCGGGAAGCAAAATGTTTGCGTTATGCATGCGTTTGGAAACCGTAGGCTGAGCTTTAGCAAGGATTCCGCATCTAGTCTGTAAAGGACTTTGAGGGCTATTCGCCTCCTAAAATCCTCCAGACATTGTTGATGCTGATTGTTGATGCTGTAAAGCAGAGAACAGAGGGGATCATTTTCCTTTTCTCCTGCTGACTTAAGCAGTCTGAAGCTCACGGAGGAAATCTCTAGGACTGCAGAGCACAGGTCAGTTGTTTCAGTCTGGAAGTGGAAAACAAGATGTGCATCACGGAGAAAAGCACCTAACCCTAGTGAGAATCCTAAATTCTAAGCTATTAGTCATCAGATGCACCGTCAATATCCTGCCCCTAACCAGCCCAGTCACCACACCATCCCGTGTAAGCATGGGGCACTGGAGTAACAATAGCTATTAGTGCAGTTAAACATGCCCCTTTATCAATTGTGCCATTTTTGATCTGACTCCCCCCCCCGAGCCCAGATGTAAGGTGATGCTCACAAAGATATTTAATCTCTGTGGTGCACAGCTGTCGGCGGTACGCACTGAAGGACCATGCCAAAAAAGCATAATGCGATTCTTTCCATTCTCCTTTGCACACCCCCCTGAGCACACTTATGCTGGGCAGGCTATGCGCCGCTACGGCGCATAGCCCTGCCTGCTGACCCCTAACCCCAGATATTCAATGCTGCGGCGACGGCAATGAATATTCGGGTTTGGCGCACAGAAGAAACTGCCACAGAACCTAATTGGGTAGCGGCAATATTGCACCGCTACCCAGCTAGCATCCATGGCTTAAGGTGAGCCAAATGCCAGCCTAGTTTTATTTATTTATTTATGGTTTTCTATACTGCTTAGTCAGGTAATCGAAGCGGTTTACATGGAACAACTTTGTTACATATAACTTCAACTTAGGCAAGTGCCACTAACAAGTATTACAGGTAATCATAAATGGACAAACATCTCAACTCTGGGGTCAGGTGATGGACATAAGAACATATTCACAAAAATCAGTGTGAGCAAAGGGGTGGGGAGGGGAAACAGTGTGTCTTAGGGTTGTGTGGTGAGGGCACTCACGATTTCAGAGGATGACAGTTCAGTTTTTGAAGTGGTCTTTGAATAGGTGAGTTTTTAATTCTTTCCGAAAGGGCGTAAGCTCTGTGATGCTCCGGAGTTTTCCGGGGAGGGTATTCCATTAATTTGGGGCACATAGGGAGAAGGCTCTATTATGTGTTGATTGATTGATTTTTGTTAGTTCTGCTGGTAGGGTGCATTTTCTTCTGTTTCTTGTATTTGCTGCCTCATGAATGGTGGATCTCAAGCAGGTTGCAGATACATTGTGTATGGTCTTGAATGTTGTTATTTTGATTTTGTGCTTTATTCTGTTAGCGGTAGCCAGTGTAGTTGCTTGAGTATTGACGTTATGTGGTCAGACATTTTTGCCCCTGTTATGATTCTTGCCGCCGTGTGCTGTACCAGTTGTAGCTGGTGCAAGATGCATTTGGGAAGTCCTTGGAGTATGTTATTGCAGAAATGCAGCTGAAGGAAGATTAGGGCCTGAAATGCAGTTTGGAAATCTTTAGTGCTAGGAGAGGACGTACGTCTGTAGAATTCTTATTTTTCCATATATAGTGCTCTGGTGTTTTTTCTGATATGGGATGTGAAGTTTAGTTGATGGTCCAGTTCTATGCTTAGGTATTTCACCTCTTGCTTGATTTCCAGTTCTGTGTTCAGAGTTTTAGGCGGAATGCACGTTTTATTTTTGGTTATGTATAATGCCTCTGTTTTCTTGTAGTTCATTGTGAGGTTGTGATCTTTTAGCCATTCCATTGTTTCTGTGATGCAATTTACAGTCTTGGTTTGGTGTGGGTTGGTTATATTGTATGGTGCGTATAACACTATATCATCCGCATAAATATGATAGTGGACTTTGTGTTTATCCACGGATCGCTAACCGAGTAGTGCTGCAATATCACTGCTACCTGGTTAGTGGAAGTCTCCGCCTCCTCTCTGTCCCCAGAACACCCCCGATACGCCCCGCTGCTAATCGGATAGAATAGGGGCACGTAGGGGAGATAGAAGGGTATATTCAATGTCACTAACCATGTAAGTGCCATTGAATATTCCCATTTAAGGGATTTATAAGATATGCCATACTGGGTCAGACCAAGGTCCATCAAGCCCAGTATCCTGTTTCCAACAGTGGCCAATCCAGGCCATAAGCACCTAGCAGTCTCCCCATAAGACACAGGTTTCTCAATGCTTGTATTGGGTCAAGCAGTGATAACCTGGGTCCCTTTTAACAGTGGCCTATGGACCCTTCCTCTAGGAACCTGTCCAAACCTTTTCTAAACCCAGCTACACTAACAGCTGTTACTACATCCTCCAGTAACAAATTCCATAGTTTTATTATTATTATTATTATTAAAGACTTATAAAGCACCGCAACATACGAAGCGCTGTACAAACATAGAAGAGAGACAGTCCCTGCTCATCAGAGCTCACAATCTAATAAGACAGAAAACAAAATAAGTTACATAATACAAATAACAAAATTTTACAGGACAAAGTAAGCAAATGTTGATAGAGGGATCAAGACAGGGTAAGACAAGAATGGAAAGCAATAGTGAAGAGGTGGGATTTTAGTCTGGACTTGAAAATGGCCAGGGAGGACGCCTGGTGCACAGAGATAGGAAGACTATTCCAAACAAAGGGTGCTGCCAGTTGGAAGGAGCGAAGTCTGGAATTGGCAGTACGAGTAAAGGGCACAGATAAACGAAGACTGTTAGAAGAGCAAAGCAACCGAGAGGGGGTGTAAGGCGAGATGAGAGATGAAAGGTACTGGGGGGCAGAAGAATGAATACATTTATAGGTCAGGAGGAGAAGTTTAAATTGGATACGGAGACGGATGGGAAGCCAATGAAGTGACATGAGGAGAGGAGTGATGTGGGAAAAACGAGACTGGCGGAAAATGAGTCGAGCAGCGGAGTGTTGAACTGACCAAAGAGGAAAGAGGTGGCTTGCAGGGAGGCCGGCAAGGAGAACGTTACAATAATCAAGACAGGAGGTGATTAAGGAGTGGACAATCAATTTAGTGGTGTAAACAGAGAGGAGCTGTAAACCATGTAAGTGTCTTTGAAAATCGGGCCCAAGAAGCCTAAGGAATAAGGACCCGATATTTGAAAGGCGCAGGAGCTAACCGGGCAGCATGCAATATCGCTGCTGCCCGATTAGCTACTGCGGCTTCCTGTGTCTGCATAGATTCCCGATATTCAATGCCAGGGCCGCATATGACCCTTGGCATTGAATATCCGCGATTAAGGGGTGGTGGGCAGTGCTATGCGCCGTAGGGGGTGCATAGTCTGCCCAACTGAATATCGGGCCCTAAATGTTTAGTTTGTGATTTATTCTCTGTCTACTGCTTTGATATTGTACCGCTTTGCCAGACACGGTTAAAGGACGGTAACCCCTCCTACCTTCGACAAATTTACTCTGAAACCCATCAATACTCCTCTTGTAATTGCTCTCTAAAGAGGGGCAGTGGTGTGGCTGTACCAGCTCCAAATCCGTGAAGTAGCAAGGAAGGAGATTTTTAGAAAACCATCTCCCACTTTTGAAAGCATAGCACGTTGTTTTACCAACCCTTCCCGTTTCTGTTTCATGCTAATTTACCAACCACCTTTGGTCTCTTCACTTCTTTTGAAGATCTCAGTAGGGCAAATTTTGGAATTCAGTCTTCTCTCTGGACCATCACTATCTTAGGGGATTGAAATCTTTAATTGAAAATCCTTCTGCAAATGCAGAAAAGGATTTCCTGGTACTTTTGGAAGAACCTGAATTTACAAAATGATTCCCTGAACCAACCCATGTCGCTGGCCACTACCTGGATCTGTTAGCAGCATGAAGTTGTAACACGCTTCCCAATCGACCTTGATAGTTCCCTCTCCTAGACTGGCTCCGCTCAGGCTCCATCTGGGGCTAAAAACTCACTTCTTTGAGACTGTTTTTGGTTTCCGATCCCCCTAATCTCCTGTTCACCTCCTATGTGCTTCTTTAATCATAGTCCCCAGTTCTG
Organism: Ichthyophis bannanicus; assembly: GCA_033557465.1. Lineage (NCBI taxonomy): Eukaryota > Metazoa > Chordata > Amphibia > Gymnophiona > Ichthyophiidae > Ichthyophis > Ichthyophis bannanicus. The sequence continues at coordinate 67,776,455 of CM066050.1, read as the reverse complement.
TTGTCTGTCTCGACTAGATTGCAAGCTCTTATGAGAAGGGACCGTCTCTTACATGTCTCAGTATAGTGCTGCATATGCCTTGTAGCACTATAGAAATGATAAGTAGTATTTCTAAACTAACCATTACTTTATAAGAGCCAATTTAAATGCTAAAATAGCCAAAGCAGCCCTTCCCTCTAGATATGACTTTCTAGGGATCATAGATCCCTGGACAAAGAAATATTTATTTCAAAATACCTTACAAGCATGGGTAGGCTAGAAGGTCAACCCACTAGGAGAAAAGTTTTTTTTTATGGCTTTTTAATTTTACGAAAGCTCTTGATCAAATGGCCCCACTGAAAGTAAAACATATTAAAAAATACAGCAACCCTTGGTACTCGTGAGACTTACGAGATTTAAGAAGCAAATACGGAAAGCCGAATGCAAATTGAGAAAGCATCCCTCCGATGAAAATACAGACTTGCCAAGATATTCAAATCAAATATAAAAGCATGATTAAAACGGTGAAAGCTAATTTTATCTCAAAACTGATACACTCTAAAGAGAATTATCCTAGGTAGCTATTCTCAGTCCCGAGGAAAATTTCCCCAAAGTATAATATTTCCTTAGATTCTCAATCAATTTCGCCTGAGCCATGCTCCTTTTCCTACTGAAAAAATCTTCACTTTGCACAAAGAGTTCAGTCTAAAAATAAATGATTTCTCCCCCCTGCCTCAAAGGCTACAGTTGATAATAATAACTCAGACCCCAGGCATTCAGCAAAGTATTTTTTCAAGATTTACACCTCCTACAGAATTCCACTTACGAAAATTGATTAACTCATCGAACGTCGCATTTTCTCTGGCTGAAACATTTCCTTCTAATTGGATTGGTGGTCTGATTTTGCTCTCATATCTCTAAATTAATTCCAGTTGGTCCTTAGGAATTGTTCCAAATTATTAGAAGCACTCTGTAATTCACCCCCTTCTAAAGAAAAATAATTTAGATCCTCAAGTTACAGGAAATTATCATCCCATTTCCTGCATTCCCTTTACCTCAAAGCTTCTGGAAAAGGCCTTTGTAGAACAATGAATTTGTTTCTTAAAGGGCATGTTTACTAATGTGCGGTAATGGCTACAACGCAGTAAACCCGAAGCGTGGGACTCTGGTCACTGTCATCATGGTGCTAAGGATACCGCTGGGGTAAAAATCCCATGATGAGCGCAAAGCGCAGGTTAGGGCAGTGCTGGAGTGGAGTGGGTGATGACTGTGTGGAGCAGTTAGCACGGGGGACATAGCCATGCGCTAATCGCCACCTCAATGGGTGACATTAACTGCACCCATGGCAATCACGGCCAGGCGTCTTAGCAAGAGGGTGGCGCCAGACCCTCACTAACTACATGCTGGGCAGTCCCCTATTCCTTAGCAATGGATCCAGAACCACCCTCACGCTAAAGTTTGGGGTCTACCATGTACTACAATGGTGAACTTTAGTAAACATGCTCCTAAATTTCAACACTTTCCATCCACGTCAATCGGGGTTTACAAATGGACATAGCACTGTTAGCCACAATGAACAAATTACTAACCTATCATGAAAGCTTTAGAGATATTTTGTTCATACAACTAGACCTCAGTACAGCATTCAATGCCATTGACCACTCTCCTCATTTGGAATGCCTGGAGGGCCTCTCAGGCACAGTCTTGAACTGTTTTTCATATTTTTCAAAACGAGTTATCATGTAACAGTTTATAATTCATCCCCTTCAGTTTACCCACCTTCATTTGGTGTCCTCAAAGATCAGTGCTGGCCCCCATTCCATTTATGTAAAATCATTTTTATTCTCTTTTCCAAACTGACAAAACATTCCAACATAGTACTTGACACAACCGAACAATACAAGCCCGTACCATGCTTGACCATGCAGGCCTCTCCCCTCCCCCCCCCCACAAGCCCCACAGGCCCTAAGACCCCTAGATTCACAATAAGCCATTACCAAGCTGGTACAAAACTATCCCACAGTAAACCAAAGTAATATAAAGCCAGTGCAATGCTATTGCAATAATAATAAGAAGAATGAGGATAATGCTACCAAGGAGTCCCTGGCAAGTCAGGAATGGCAATCCCACACAAGTCTCTGTGCTCTATAGATCTTCCCCCTTACTTGCCCTCCCCCCCCGCCCTCCCCTTCCGCCACAATTACTCTAAAGGAGGCAATAGATTAACTATTAGTTAACTAAGCGGGGACCTTATTCCAAAGCTTCAAAACAGTTCCTCACGAGTACCCCCCAAAAGGCGTGCTGTACATTATTCCATGCTCCGGAGCTCTCGCATACTTTGCTCCCATCCCTTCATGCCTGGCGCCTCAGTCCCCAACCAATTCCGCAGGATCTGTTTCTTAGCCATAATAAACCCCTTCGCACACAGCTTTTTGTATTCCCCTTTCAGGTGCGTCCCAGCCTCATAAGACCCAAATAAACACCATTCTGGGGATAGTACTATCGTCTCTCCCAACCATTCCTGCAGCTTGGCTCCTATCCCCCCCCAAAATTGTTGGATGCAGACACATGACCAGAATTTATGCGCTAAGGTGCCTCGCCCCACTCTGCAGAGTCTACACACATCTGTCGTAGAGAGGCCCGCCTTCGCAGCCCATACATCATGGATATAAGCTCGCCACAAAAACTTGTATTGTACTTCCTGCAATTGCATGGACTCCACAACCCCCTTCACACCAGAAAATGCCCCTTGAAGACGCTCGATAGTCCCCTCTGAAATCCCATCTTGAGCCCACTTCCCCGCTAATCTCCCCAACCCTTGTCCCTCCTGCCCGTCACGTAACACCTCCCGTACTCGACGCATAGTTAGCTTCCCCTCCAAGGCTCTAAAGATGCCCAGTATTTGCTTGCTAATCAGGTTTGCACCACCATCCCCTCGAAGACTACTCATATAATGCCGTGTTTGCAAATAAAAGTAAAAATCACAGGTATCTAGCTTATATTTCCTCTGCAAGGATATAAACGAATCAACCTCCGAAGCGCCTTCGATGCACATTCACCCTATGTACCCCAACCCCCTAGTCTCCATTTCCTCCCCCCCCCCCCTGGAGACCTGGAGCGAAGTCCCGATTCCCCTTTAATGGAAGACAGTCCGTTCTTCTCCAATCAATCTGCAATACTTGACAAAAATAACGCCACGCCTGCCGCAGAGTCAGAAGGCAAGTCGACTCCCGCCACGCTGGAGGTAAATCCTTACCTGCTCTATGTAGTAAATAGGATCGATGTCAGTCCCCCGCCAGCTTGTCAACTAACTCAAGTGGGAGCGTCTCCGCCTCGCCCGACACCACCTCGCGCACCAATCTCAGCAAACAGAGAAGATTATAATCCTGCAGAGGTATTAATCCCACCCCACCCTCTTCTATCGGTTTCGTCAAGGCAGCCAACGCAATCCTCGCTCTTCGCCCCTTCCAAAGAAACTGCGACAAATGGCCCTGTAGTCGCCTTAAGTCCCTTCGCAAAAGCCAAACAGGGACATGGCGTAACATATAGATCCAGCGAGGCAGCTCCACCATCTTAAACAGTGCTACCCGCCCATTCAATGAAATCGGAAGGTCCCTCCATTTATGTAGCCTCTGAATAGAGTTCGCCAGCATGGGCTCCACATTTGCTCCATACAGCTTCTTAATCGTATCTGGGATCTGTATACCCAGATAACGAATCTGTCCATCCGCCCACACTAGAGGGAAGGGCCCCCTCCAATGCTGCCAGACCCGGTTACCTATATCCAACCCCAAGGATTTTGCTTTATTTATCCGTAAACCTGAAAAGGAGCCAAAAATCTCCAGCTCCCTCAGTAGCATGGGGAGAGAGTGCTGGGGGTTCGTGAGACATAGCAGCATGTCATCAGCAAAGGCGCTAATCTTCACCCCTCCGGCCGCCCACTCAATACCCATTATCTCCGGCTGGGCTGACAAGGTCTTCATCAAAGTTTCCAGCTGCAACACGAACAGCAAAGGCGATAAAGGACACCCCTGCCATGTCCCCCTCCGCAACTCAAAGGTGCCCGAGCTATCCCCTCCCGCTACTATATAAGCTAGCGGCTCTGTGTATAACGCCTGCACCCATTGAACAAAAGCACCTTCGAAGCCAAACCTTTTCAATACTGCAAACATATATGCCCAGGAGACTCTATCGAATGCTTTTTCCGCGTCGAGACTCACCAAAAGCAACGGAATCCCTTGCTGCTCACACCTCTCTACGCCCATCAGCACCTTGTTAATTTTCAACATTGCTTCTCGCCCCCTCACAAATCCCGACTGGTGTGGGCCAATCAGCCTGGGAAGAATGGTTTGTAATCTCTTAGCCATTATAGATGCCAAAATCTTCATATCATAGTTAATTAGTGAAATCGGGCGGTAAGAGGCCGGGTCCTCAGGATCCTTCCCCACTTTGTGAAGCACCGATATCGAGGCCGTGCGCATGTCCCATGGGAAAGCCCCCAAGTCCAAGACCTCCCCAAACAAGGCTGCCAGCGTGGGAGTCACCTCCATCTCAAAAATTTGGAAATTCTACCCCGTAACCATTGGGTCCTGGCGCTTTATGTATCTTCCCCCCCCTAATGACACTCTGAATTCCCCCCCCCCCCCCCGAAATAGGTCTGTTCAACTCCAGCTCTGTCCGGGAAATCTGCGGTAGCTCAACTGCAGCCAAGAAGGTCCTCTCCTGCTCTCTATCCTCCTCCTCCGGCGAATACAAGTCCTCATAAAATTTCCGGAAAATCTCTACAACTTTCCCTGCTTGATTATGGCGAACTCCCTCCTGATCCCGCAGAACTGTCACTACTTTCATGCTACCCCACTCCTTCACCAACCTAGCCAGCAGCCTCCCTGTACGGTTGCCATATCTAAAGAATTGGTGGCGGTAATACTGCATACTGTGGGCAGCCCGCTCCTGCAGGAGGTTGTTAATAGACTTCTGCACTCCCAAATACTCCTGTATTGCCTCACCCCCAGACCTCCTAACCGCCACCCGTTTCATGGCTGCTAACTGGTCCGAGAGGTTCAGTAGGTCCTCATTTATCCTCTTCCTCTCTTTGGCCACATAGGCAATAGCATGTCCCCTCATCACTGCCTTCGCAGCCTCCCAGAAGATCGCCACCGAACTCACTGAGTGCTCATTGAAGCCTAGATATTCCTCCCATTTCCGTTTTAAATACGCTCGGAAGTCTTGATTGCACCACATCTGCCTCGGAAATGACCATCGCTGATTCCCCCCCTCCTTCACCCTCCAGTCCAGCCTCACCATCGCATGGTCTGAGACTACCATCGGTTCTATCTCAATGTGCACTACCCTCCCAAAGTCCTCCTTTGAGACCAGGACGTAATCAATCCGGGACCAAGTCCGATGCACCCTTGACAGATGTGTGTAGTCTCTTTCCCCCTCGTGCAACATTCTCCACGTGTCCACCAGCCCCCCCACTCGACATAGATAACCTACCCCTCTTTTACTCCAACCTCCTCCCCCTCCCCCCTTCGACTTATCTAATACCGGATCATGCGGACAATTGAAATCGCTCGCCATAATCAGTGGAACTCTAGGATTCTTCCCCACTTTCTGAAGAATACTTTTAAAAAATTGATGATCGTAAACGTTGGGGGCATAGATGTTCCCTAAAAGGAGTTCCTCTCTGTTCAATTTTACATGCAGGAACTGAAACCTTCCCAGGGGATCCCTTTCGTCCTGCAGAACCTCCATGTGGATCCCTTTCCAAACTAAAATCGCCACTTCCCTCTTCTGCCCCCCCGAGAACGCAGCAAATACCGTCCCACCCAGTCCCGCCTTAGCTTAGCATGCTCAAGCGCTGTAAGGTGTGTTTCCTGGAGCAGTGCCACCTGTACCTTTCCCCTTTTCAAAGCTTGCAGGATTTTAGTACGTTTGATAGGGGTACCCACTCCCCCTACGTTCCATGAAGTTATACGAAGATTACTCCCCATGTATCCCTTGCCTCATACCTAAATTTAGAAACCAAGCTGTATGAAACTGCACAAGGAGTTGCCCAGCCTCAACACCCCACCACCTCTGTAGTCCCCAGCCTCCATTGCTAATGCCCCCCTTCCAATACCTTCTTTGTATGCCCCTACCTATCACCATCAAGTCCCCTCCCCCCTCCCCACCCCCCCTCCTACCCCAAACCCCCTTCCCCCCTCCCCCCCAGCCCTCCCCTGCCCCCTCCCCATCCCCCTCACCACCCTCCTCATCCAAAGCCCCTTACCCCACAGCCCAAATCTTCGGCCTCCCAACCTCAGCAAGACGCTGAGTATGGACTCCGAATTGACACCGCGGGACTGCCCCACCTTCCCCCATCTCCAAGGTTCCCGCCCCCATTACCAATACACAGGTTGCAACCCGTCCTCATTCAACCTCCTCATCTACTCCTTACTTCCCCCGCTGAAGGCCGCATACTTCTAGTATCGCGCCTTCCCCTTCCCCACCACCTTCTACTACCCCCAACCCTTCCCCCACTCCTCCCCCCCGTCCACTCACATTCATTCTCAATGAAATATAAACAGTACTGTGCACATTAAAACCATTATACACATTGCCAGAAGTCCCGCTCTTCCGTTGCGATGCTCCTGCGATGCGAAGTCTCCGCTAGCCATCATCGACTCTCCGTGCATGCTGCAGACTCGTCCAAGCCACCACCGAGACTGTCCACAAAGGCCCGCACCGCCCCTACTGAAGTAAATACCTGGCTTTGTCCCAAATGAGAAACTCTCAGAGTGGCTGTAAAAGCCAGGGTAAACCTTATTTTCTTCTGAAAAAGCACCGAGCAGACAGGCACAAACTCCTTCCTCTTCGCTGCTACCGCGGCCGAGTAATCCTGGAATAACAAGATTTTGCGATTGTCCAGCTGTAAATCCCGCTTTTTCCTGTAAGCTTGTAACAGTTGAGCCTTGTGCTGAAAATTTAAAATGCGCACAATCACCACTCTGGGTCTCAGGCCGTTCTCACGTCTCAGTCCCATCCTGTGCGCCCGCTCCACTTTCATCACTCCTACCAGCTCTTCAAGACCCAGCGCTCGGGGTAGCCACGTTTCAGCAAGTGCCATCAATGTAGAATCAGCATTGGTCTCCGGCACCCCCACGATTCGGAGGTTGTTCCTCCTGGAGCGGTTTTTGAGATCATCAATTTTCTCCCGCAGAGCCTCCAGTTGCACGCGGTGCGCCTCGTGCTCTCGGGCCCTCCGGCCCTCCTTGTCTTCAAGCGTGGAGACTCGCTGTTCTACCTCCTCCACTCTCTGCCCCATCTCTGTTAATGCCACTCCAACCACTTCTAGTTTGCTCAAGATCTGGTCGAACTTCGGGTCCAAAGGTTTCACCACCTCCTTCGCTATTTCCTCTGTAGCCGATTCAGTGCTTTCAGTCCCTGGGGAGACTGGATTCAACATGGCTGACCCCGGCACCGCAGCTGCCGGTTTTTGCGCTCTCTCTCGGTCTTTTTTCGGCTACAGCGGCATTCCTCTCGATTTCGCACACCACCGCAATTACCAACAGCTCCACTCACACTCCCTGTGACTTTCCCTTCAAGAAGGAGGGCTGCAAAGGATAAATTTAACGACTAATGTCGAGACGGTCCCGGAGCGAGCTGAGGCACATCCTCACTCGCTCATGTGCCACCGGAAGTCTCCCCCCATTCCATTTAATTTCTTCATTGTACCCTTGGCAACATTGATGCAGGATTTAGGGATCAGCACCTGTATTTGCCCAGATGATATTCAACTCATGATTGCTAGTGAAATCTGGGACATCCCATTTGTTATTAATCTATTAAATAAGCGGGCAAAACATACATTCCTGGAGAGAAGTTAATAAAGTACTCTTTCCTCAACAAACGAAGGCAGTTTGGATATCGCCCTCTGAAAGATCTCTTCCATCCTTCTCCATATCAGAGGCATCCCGTTTTCAATCAAGGAAGCAGTTAAATCACTGGGCGTGACATAGGATAGTAAATTATCCTTCCCTCCACAAATTTCACAAACTAGTAAGATCTCCAATGCTCAGGGCTGGTACAAGGATATGAGGCATCCTCGACAAACCTCATCCCTTAGGCCTCCCTGCTCTCTGGGCCCTGCAGCAATGACCTCTAACAGCTAAATGCAGCATTTTGAGAGAATGATCATCCTAACCTGTCTTTAAATAGTTGGCCAGGGAGGATCTTAGAGCTCACTGTGGACAGTAAGGGATTCAGATAAAATTAAGATAGATGGGAAGCCCTGTGTTTAGTAAGCATGATGAGTTAAAATTAAGATTTTAAACAGGACGCCAGTACTGCTCAAAAAGCTGAGGGGTTACGTGGTCCTATTTCTTTGCGTTATAAATAAGTTTTATAGCGACATTCTGGATCAGCTGGAGTTTCAATAGTTGGCCTTGGGGGACTCCAGACAATAGAGAATTCAGCGATTGATAACTAAGGCCTGAAGTAAAGTCTTTAATGCCTTTGAGTCTAAGGGGTGTGTTTACTAAGCCGGGCTAACGGTTAAGGTGTGCTATTTGTAACTAGGTCCTATTGATTATCATCGGACCTACTGTACATACAATAGCATACCTTAACCGTTAGCCTGGCTTAGTAAACCTATATATCCCTAGTAAGGTTTCAAAGATCTAATCCTTCTAAGGGCAGGGTTGGCAGGCCGGTGCGACCATTAGGCGAACTAGGTAATGCCTAGAGTACCAATGGTCCAGGAGTGGCCCATTGCCACCCTCCTGCCCCTTTTCGGGACCTGCAGCGTCTGCAATGGCCTCAAATAGCCTTGCAGCGCTTACCTTAAACCTCCAGCACTGCAAGGCTATTTGGCTTTCACTCCCTCTTACAGCCGATGCCAATCTTCCTTTTGCAAACAGAATGCAGCTGTAAAACTTATTTATAATGCAAAGAAATAGGACCCCTTAAGACCCCTGCTAATTGAGCAGTACTGGCTTCCAGTTTAAAATCTTAATTTTAACTCATCATGCTTACTAAACAGGGCTTCCCAATTTCCCATCTATCTTAATTTTATCTTTATCCTGTATGTCCACAATGATTCTTAAGATCCTCCTAGGCAAACTATTTAACAGTTCCCTCCAAAATCAGATTAAGAGAATCTTTTTCTCAAAATGCTGGGTGTAGCTATTGGGTTCCTGGCTCTGAAACTCTCTTCCCTTAGAATTAGTCTGGAGAGCTCATATAGAAAATTTAAAAAGGGAGTCAAAACATGGCTTCTTCATCAGGCGTTTGACTAATTCTTCTAGCTGAACTAATATTATGGCAAACCGGCATACCTTTTGTCTCTCAGTTACTGTATATGTTAGCCTATCTCCCCTCTGCCCTTGCCACAGATTAGACAAGCCTATCTTGATTGTGTACCCCGAAATGTAATTGTCTTCTTTTTTTTTTTTGGCTTGGTAAACTGCTATGAAGTAAAAATCGAATAGCTGTTGACCAAATATTGATAAATAAAGAAATGAATTCAGTTTCACAGGATTGCTCTGCGATGGGTGATGTGGGGATAATCATATTTAATGAGTTTAATCATCAGAATCTCAGAGGCAGGATTGGCTCAACCATTAGGCAAGATTAGGAGTCAGTTACGGCAACAGCTTGTGAGGGGGCGGCAAAGAGTAACAGCAGTCAAAGCAGAAGAATAGATCACAACAGACCCCCCAACTCAAAGAGCCGTCAGTGCATGATTTTACCTGTGGGGAAGCAGGCACATGCACACATATAATTCAAAGCTTAATATTTAAAAATATGGGGTCCGATATTCATTTGTGACGCTTTGCGCCACTATGGTGCATAGCCAACGCTGGTGAACTTTAACCCTGGATATTCAATGCCAGGGCCATAGGCAGCCCTGGCATTGAATATCTGGGGTTGCCGAACAGCCAGAGATGCCATAGAAGCTAAATGGGCAGCAGTGATATTGAGTTGCTGCCCGGTTAGCTCCCATGGCCAGTCTCTGCTGCTCCTATCTTTACCTGCGGGTTGCTAACTGGGCAGCGGGTCAATATCGCCGTTGCCCGGTTAACGACTGTTGCCGCCCTGATGCTAAGCCGTTAGCTTTGGGGCGCGTAGCAGAGTTAATCGGGGATATTCAGTGGCACTAACCGTTATCACCCTAAGCGGCATTTACATAGCTTGCAGGCCTGTGAATGGCGGATGTCCAATTATATATCGTTACAGGATTGCTGTAGGAGGGTTGGGGTTTTGATGCTTCCAGGGGATGGGGGTGCAAGGGAGATGAAAGTTGGTATAGAGCGCCTGATATCCTTGCACTGGCCCTGCTTCGGGGGGGGGGGGGGGGGGTGGGGGGGTTGCTAGGGGCATGAAAGATAATTGAGAGTGTGCAAGATTGAAGATTTGCCTTGCATCAGTCCTGTAAGCAAGACTTGGCTTTCCCACATCGCACGTATAGGCTTGTAGGGTTTTTTTTAATACTCTGTACAACATACAAAGAAAAACAGAAGAGCATGAACACAGGCAAACTCAAATACAAATCCGGTTAAGTTAAAGCACCCATGAATTAAAAACAAGAAAAGATATGAGTTATGACATGAACTAGTTTTTCAAGAATCTATCAGTCATCGCCACCTCTACTAAGGGGTTTCTACACAAATGAGTCCCACAAGCGCTGAATCCTCCGAAGTGCTCCTTGTGACATGGGGTCACCTCCCTCAACCCCTCCACCAGAGCTGCAGACCCCAAGAGTGCAACAGCTCATTTGTTACCAGTCTTGCAGGGCCCTCTGACCTCTCCTTCCCAGCACATGCACACGGACCCTCCAGGGAACACATCTGAATACTTTACAGTCTGCCAAGACCAGAGACCGGGGGGGGGGGGGGGGGATTGTGCTACATTTGGATTTTTAATTTTCTTCAGAGTGGTAAGGAAAGAAAATTGTCATTTGGGTTTCATGAGCAGCAGCTGGGAACCTCACCATGAGAATGCAACTCTCACGCATTTATCATAGTGTGTGTCTCGAGATTACAAAGCCCATTTGCATACTTAAAGCGCTCCAAATTCACGCACACATTCTGAACTCTAACGTGCAGAAAAGTAAAAAAGTAAGTTTACCAGATGGCCCAGGTGGAACTAGCAAGCTAGTTTTGGGTGCAATGTAATCCCAGTACATGCTGGGATATGGTATTCTGCTGTTCTAGAGGAAGGAATTCCAAGGCTTCTGACCCCACTTTCCTAAAGGAGCCCGTAGCTCCGATTCCACACAGAATGGATTCTAGAATTTACAATCCAAAATTGTTTTCAAGAATAGAAGTTTTGGGCAACTTTCAATTGATTGTGTAGCTGTAGAGCAAACGCACACTTTTAACAAGCATATTTAGCAGTTACATTTCAGGTAAATGGCTTTGAAAATTGACTTGCCCATGATTTAATGTTCTTTGGCATCCATATGTCCTAAGGTGCACTGGGATAGTCGCTGTGAACACACAGTCTGTGGGGGGAAGACTTGAGGCCGGTCCTGACCCTGACAACCTCTCCTTCGTCTAGTATGATTCCTGTGATGCTCATTTCAAATGGGATAAACAGGGCTACACCGTACAATGGGAACTAAGTTCAAACCCCAGAACTAGCTAGAGGGTGGGTAGCTTAATTCAGAAGTTCATCTAATACATTTTTTTCTGTGGCTGCATTTGAAAATCATTGTTCAAGTGACTAGTAGCTTAGGAACCAGAAGACTCAGATTCTAATCCTGTTTCAGACACTGACCCCTCTTGTGATCTCAGGCACCCATTTAAGATGTAAGCTCTCTGGTGCAGGATCTTATTGTACCTGCATGCTGTTTGTTCTAAAGCACCCTGATTTAGGTTATATAAAAAAGGACAGAATACTGAACATCTCTTCTTCAAACACTAGGTTACTCGGCAGTTCATACTTATTTCTGGTAATCAAAAATCATCCAGTCATAATATTTATTGGGTTCCAAGGAGGATCTTTAACCTAAATAGGATCTGGGCATGATTTCTTCAAGGTCACACAGGTTCTGAAGTAGAGCTATGCACGCCACTCTCCCTTTGGTGGCAGTCTCAAGCTGGCCAATGAAGACACAGCATACAGCTGGCAGAGGTCTCATCTTGCATTGCCGCTCTCCCTCCCAGGATCCTGCAGAAGCAGTGTCTGTAGCCAGCAGCTCAAGGCCAGGGCAGGAGCTGAATTCCTAGTCCCCAGAAAGAAGTATGCAGTGCCGGGGAGGGGTAGCCACACAGGGCTAGGAATGCAACTCTCACCCTCTTCCAACACTGCTGAGTTTATCACGCCCCAAAGGAGGGAATACGGCAGAGCAGGAAAGGAATGAGAGAAGGGGAAAAGGAAGCTGGGGGTCAATGCAAGGATATTTGGCACCCTAGGTGAATCTTGAACCTTGTGCTTCTTGTCAGTTTTCTCCATGGACAAGCAGGATTGCGTCAGCCACACCTGGTGTCGTCCTCCGGGCGGCGCCAATACGGAATTGCTCTCTAGAGCTCAGAAAGTTGAGACTTTCTGAGCCCGCCCCGGTAGCCCAGGTGGCCACCCACCGTTCCGCCCCCTAGCCACCAGTATTCTTCCTTCCGCCTTGCCAGCAAGACGGACCCTACTCTCTCTCCCAACTTTATTATTTTATTTGTTGTTTTTTCTATCATCATGACTAAGCCCGGTTTAAAAAATGCCTCCTTTGTAAGAAGAAGATGAGCACTACGGATTCCCATGACAACTGCCTACGCTGCCTGGGGTCCGACCACAATACCGAGCAATGCGAAAATTGCGGGAGAATGTCCCCTAGGACTTTGAAGATTCGGGGGCACAACTTGACAGAAATTCTCTCCGAGAACGCAAGTACACAGCCAGAACCAGTACCTGTTCCTGCTCCGACGGTTCTCCTGCAGGGCCCGGCTCTGGAAGTGCCCGGTGTGGCCTCCTTCCACGACCGCGGTGCCGACTGTCTTCAGCCTGCCTCTGCAACACCCTCCCTGCCTCCCGCGGTGGATCAGCATCGTGAGGTGAGGCCTACTGGCTCTGCGCCGACGGATGGAACGAGGGAGAGCCATGCGGGGTTAAAAGATGGCGCCCGAGCTCAGTCCTCCAGCTCCGGGAATCGGTCCTCCAGCCATGCCCCTTCCGGAAACGGACCCGACCAATCGGAAGGCTCCCAGGCTTCTGCGGTGGGGATTGGCCGCCGCCAGTCCTCCAAACACGCCCACGAGCACCTCCAGCATTCAGCGTCGCTGAGGAGCCATGGCAACGCCTCCCACCTCGGCAACGGATCCCCTCCGCGCCGCAGGCATACCCGGGACCGCAGCAGTTCCGGCGGCAGCAGCCCCGACGACCGCACACGCCGTCGGGGCAAAAAGGGAAGGCGAAGATGATCCAGCGGCAGCAGCAGCAGCCTCTCGGACCGGAAAAAGAGCACAAGGAAGAACAAAAGTAGGAAACGCCGCCACAGCTCCAGCAGCAGCAGCTGCAGTTCTCCCGACAGGCATAGAAGCTCCAGGCACAGGGAAGCACGGGCCAAGCACCGCACTAAACATCGGCGCCAGAAGCGCAGAAGGAGCCATGTAAGCATCTCTGCCTCCCCCAGCCCCTGTCGCAGCACACGGAGCGGATCAGCCTCCAGCTCTGTGGTGCGCCTGCTGTCTCAATTGCTGAAACAAGCTACAGTGGCAGCCCCTGCGCACATGCCTCAGACTACTCCAGCAGAGCAAGAACCCCTACAGACAGACACACGGGCTGGGGACGTCCGGGCACCCTCGCCAGACATCTCTCCCTCGAGCGACCCGCCCCCAGACGCGGACAGAGGTGAACTCGAAGAGGCAGTGGTGGGGTCTGCGGCCCACACCAGTGGAGGCATCACCCCGGAGCGAGGGAACTCTCCAGACCCAGATGAGCCACCGCCCCCGGAGGACCTTACCTACCCGAAATTCTTACTCAAACTGGCCTCCACCCTGTCCTTACAAGGTAGGGACGACAATAAAGCAGAGGTGCCGGAGGTCTTGAAATACCTTGCCACCCCGAGGACTGTGTTTACGCTGCCTATCCACCAGACACTCCGAGACAATCATCTGAGGCTCTGGCAGACTCTGGCGTCCGGCCGCCCTTTTCCCAGGAGGCTGGAGACTAAGTACCAGGTACAGCCGGTTCCAGGGTTTGCATCCCCACAGCTGCCTCATCACTCCATCGTCGTGTCATCAGCCCTCAAGCGCGTGAAGTCTTCACGCACGCATGCCAACAGCCCGCCTGTTCGGGACCACAAGCTCCTCGATGACATCGGGAGGAAGGTGTACCAGGGGGCCATGCTCAACGCGAAGATTGCGGCCCACCAGTTTCAGCAAGTCCTCTTCCAGGATGCATGCATGGCGAACCTGAAAGCCGCGCTGTCGTGTCTGCCCAAAGGATCCCAGAGAGGTGCATCAGCAGCACTCACAGACATGCTGGAATGCAGCAAACACCTGGCAAGTGCTACCTTCGACTCCTTCGATATAGCACTGAGGACCGCTGGGACAGCCATCTCAGCAAGGCGATGGGCATGGCTCAGGGCATCTGGCCTACGTGACGACACGCATGATAAGATCGCCGACACCCCCTGCTCCGGGGAGTCCCTTTTCGGAGACAAGGTGAAAGATACAGTCAATGACTTAAAAGAGCACTGTACCACGCTACAGACCCTCGCAGAAGATGGCTTTGAACGCCACAGCAACTCCCAGAGGAGCAAATTTCAAAGGAAACCCTACTACTCCTCCAGCAAGAGGTACCCCTCCAACAACAAATGGAGTAGCAACAACAGGTACAAGGGCAACTCCTACCAAGGACCCTCGCACCAGCGCAACACGCAGAGGGACCGCAAGCAGAAGAGGGCAAGCGCGCCCACAAGCAAAGCTGGGCCCTCCTTTTGACGCCAAGTCTCGGTGAACCCCCCGGATCGGGGGACGCCTAACAAAATTTTTGACACAATGGCGAAGAATATCCTCAGACTCCTGGGTTCTGCGGGTCATCAGAGAAGGCTACCACATACGTTTTGCAGTCCCTCCGCATCAGAACTTCCCACCTGCCAGCGACACCCCTCAACATCTCAGGCTGGCAATGGTCGCGGAACTGTTGCGACTACTGGACTCACGGGCCATAGAGGAGGTCCCCCCTCCCGAGAGAGGCTCTGGTTTCTACTCCAGATACTTTCTCATTGCCAAACGCACGGACGGCTTTCGTCCCATCCTAGACCTCCGCCAGCTCAACAAGTTCATCATCAAAGAGAAATTCCGGATGTATTCACTGAACACCATCCTTCCTCTGATCCAAACCGGCGACTGGATGGCGTCTCTGGACCTGCAAGATGCGTACACCCACATCCGCATTCACAAGTCCCACAGGAAATACCTTCATTTTCAGGTGCTAGGCCAGCACTATCAGTACAGAGTCCTACCCTTCGGACTGTCTCCCGCTCCGCGGGTCTTCACGAAGTGCGTGGCAGTAGCAGCTGCCCACCTCCGCAGGCGGAACATAGCGGTTTTTCCATATCTCGACGACTGGCTTCTAACCGCTCCTTCAGCCCAGGGACTGCAGAAGGCCATACAGACAGCCATGAGACTGCTGTCCTCCCTGGGCTTTGTCATCAACCTCAGCAAATCACACCTCTCCCCGACCCAGAAACTGGAATTCATAGGGGCCGTGATAGACACCAGGAACTCGAGGGCCTACCTGCCAGAGCGCAGACTGTGCGCCATCACAGCCCTGGCAAGCAAGGCCTCCAATGCAACAACCTCGTCAGTGAGGGACATTCTGTGCCTTCTGGGTCACATGTTGGCCGCCACCTCCGTCCTCCCCACAGCGAGGCTACGGATGCGCCCACTCCAATGGCATTTACGCGTCCATTGGAACCAGAGTTGTCAACCCCTCTCCACCACAATAAAAATGACTCCACCCATTCATGCCCGGCTCCGCTGGTGGACAGCGCCAGTCAACCTGTCAGTGGGGAAAGACTTCCACCCCCGCGATCATCAAGTTGTTCTAACCACAGATGCATCGAACACTGGCTGGGGCGCCCACATGCAATCCCTAAGCACACAAGGAGAGTGGTCGACGAGAGAGAGGTGTCTGCACATCAACCTCCTCAAACTGAGGGCCATGAGATATGCCCTGACAGCGTTCCTTTCACAGCTGCGCGGGAAGTCCATCCTCATCCAGACGGACAACCAAGTGGCCATGTTCTATGTCAACAAACAAGGGGGCACCCGCTCACGCCTCCTCTGCAAGGAGGCCACACTAATCTGGACCCTGGCCTTGAAAAACGCTTGCCACCTTCGGGCCTCGTACCTCCCAGGGGATCAGAACACCCTGGCGGACAAACTGAGCAGACAGCTCCAGCCCCACGAATGGACGCTGCACCGGACAGTAGCCGACGACCTCTTCCAGCTCTGGGGGCCACCGGATATCGACCTCTTTGCCACGGAGTCGAACGCCAAATGCCCCCTGTTCTGCTCCAGACACCCGTCAGCCAGGAGATTAGCGGCGGATGCATTCGACGTGTGTTGGGGGAGTGGTCACTGGTATACGCGTTTCCACCTACACCCCTCATCCCGGCGACCCTGCAGAGGATCGTCCAGGACGGAGCGAACGCCATCCTAATTGCCCCCCACTGGCCACGCCAGATGTGGTTTGCCCTGCTGCTACGCCTGGCACAGGGAGAACCGAAACGACTACCCCTCAAGCCGGACCTGTTGACACAGGACGACGGCAGTATACGGCATCCCAACCTGGGAGCCCTGTCTCTCACTGCCTGGAGGTTGAGCGGATAAGCCTGTCCGATCTCCAGCTCCCCACCGAAGTGCAAGAGGTGGTGCTAGCGGCCAGGAGACCCTCCACCAGGAAATCCTATGGACTTAAATGGAAGAGGTTCAGCCTCTGGTGCGCGAACCAAGGCCTGGAACCCACCACATGCTCGCTCCCGCACGTCCTGCAATACCTCAAGAGCCTGTCCAACCAGGGCCTGCAGACACAATCCATCCGAGTCCACCTCTCGGCAATAGCAGCGTTCCATGCGACACCAGAAGGGACCTCATCCATTGGAACACTGCCTCTCACATCCCGCTTCATGAAGGGCCTATCCAACCTGAAGCCCCCAATCAGACGACCGGTACCATCTTGGGACCTCAACGCGGTCCTGCAGCGCCTGACACAGGAACCCTTCGAACCGCTGCAGTCCGCTGACATGAAATTCGCCTCATGGAAGACACTTTTTCTTGTGGCCATCATCTCGGCGAGGAGGATCAGCGAGCTGCATGCGTTGGTGTCACATCCCCCCTACACGCAACTACACCACGACCATGCTTCCTTGAGGACTAATCCTAGATTCATCCCCAAAGTGTCTTCGGCCTTCCACGTCAACCAGTCTATAGAGCTGCCAACATTCTTCCCGGAGCCCCACTCCTCGGACGAGGAGCGACGCCTGCACACCCTCGACTGTCTCAGGGCTCTCCGAATCTACCTGCATAGAACGCAGGATGTCCGGCAGGGCGAGCAACTCTTCGTCTCCTTCGATCCGAACAGGCCCGGAAGACCTGTCAATAAAAGGACGCTGTCCCATTGGGTCTCCGCCTGTGTCGCCTACTGCCTCGACCCGTCCAGTGCCAGTGGAGTTCACCCTAGAGTGGGCCCTCACCACCTCAGGGCTCTGGCCGCGTCAATTGCCAATCTCCGCGCCGTGCCGCTAGACGAGGTCTGCAGGGCAGCCACCTGGTCGTCGCCACACACCTTCCAGAGACACTACTGCCTTGACCTCCGTTTTCAGGAGGGTTGCGCGCTCGGAACGGCCGTCCTCTCCACGGCCCTGAGTCGCGAATAAACGCTGCCCCTGTCAGCATTGGACGTTGCCATTACTATTGTTCTGTACACTGCCTTGTTGATATTGCACGGTTATTGCCCGCTTATATTGTTGCACCGTTCGCACGGTTATGCTGCACTATTATGAGTACTGTGCCCTGCTGCACTGTATGTCACTGTTGCACTGTTACTACTGCACTGTTTGCACATTGTCACTATGTTCACTTTCGTTAATAAAGTGTGTTGTGTTGTAACCTCTGAACCGAGTATCTATTCCCTTCAGGGCCAGGCTCGGGCCTCCTCCCCCCAGCACATACAGCTAGGGAGACACCAGGTGTGGCTGACGCAATCCTGCTTGTCCATGGAGAAAACGGGGTTACTTACCTGTAACTGGAGTTCTCCGTGGACAGCAGGATAAGTCAGCCACACAATCCCACCCACCTCCCCTGGAGGAGGCACCCTGAAGTGACCGCTCCTAGCCGCTGGACTAGCTTGGAACATACTGGTGGCTAGGGGGCGGAACGGTGGGTGGCCACCTGGGCTACCGGGGCGGGCTCAGAAAGTCTCAACTTTCTGAGCTCTAGAGAGCAATTCCGTATTGGCGCCGCCCGGAGGACGACACCAGGTGTGGCTGACTTATCCTGCTGTCCACGGAGAACTCCAGTTACAGGTAAGTAACCCCGTTAACTTGTAGGTCCCTAGGGAGGGACTCCAGGCTGCCAGTGCATGGGAGGAGAGGGGAGGGGAGGGGGAGACACCATCTTATCACCTCTGGAAAAGAAATGCAAGAGATGAATGGGGGAGAGGAGAAAAGAGTGAGGAGGAGATGAGTCTGAGAGAAAAGTGACAGAGCACAACGAGGAGTGGAGCAGTAGCCCTGGCTTGGGAACCAGGAGACCAGGGTTCAATTCCCACTAGCACTCATTATGGTCTCGGGCAAGTCACTTAACCCTCCACTGCCTCAGCAAAATCCAAGTTATTAATGTCCCTGTACCAAGGTTAAGGTATAGTGTAAGTAACTTTGGCTTAGAGATGTTGAAGGGTAATGGAGGGCAAGAAAGACTGGAGAATACCCCCACTTTTTTGCCCTTCAGTCTCTGGTGTCACCCAGAGTCAGAGCGAAGAAGACGAAACGTGAACTTCCATCCCAAGACTTTTGTAGCAACTGAATGTTTTATCCCCGCCATCCCTTTCAACTTGAAAAAGAACGCTTAGCACTACACTGGCACTTTAGTAGATGTTAAAATGAGATTATTTTCCTTTTTCCCCTTGAATTCTAAATCTCAACTCAGAAGTAATACAAGTCTGTACAGAAAATCTGAGGCAGAGAAGGAAGTGTTTAAAATTAAAGCAGCAATGTCAAAACGACTGGAAAAATGAGAAGAACCACCATCCTAATGACCAGTGATGTCCTTCTAATTTATTTACATTCTCTTATATACCGTGCTATTCTGCATCAGTGTGGTTTACATTGAACAAACTGAAATTACATTGAACAGGGCATTATAACTTGGAGATAACTATTTTACAGGGAACATGGGCTATGGAGGGTTAAGTGGCTTGCCCAAGACCACAAGGAGCACCTGTGGGACTAGAAACCCCAGTCCTTCTGGCCTAAGGTTGCTGTCCTCTAGTGGGATTTGAACCCTGGACCTTCTGGCCTAAAGTACCTTTCCCCAACCACTAGGCCACTCCTCCACTTGGAAGTTGGCAATCCATTCAGAGTTCTGCACCCCACGAAAAGGCACCACTGTGGGCACACTTGGACAAAGATACCCACAGACAGCCAATGCACCTACTGGAGAAATTCTCTTTGCTTAGGGGTTGCTAAGCGACCTTCTGCAATTAGCAGTTTTTAAGAAGATCCCAATTGCCCAGTAAAATCCAGGTGGGAGACTGAAGTTTATTCAGGAGATCAACAGCACTAACAACCAAGGATTGCGCAACCAGCTCTGGGACAGGGAAGTTACAGTAAATGTGCGCCGTTACCTCTTACAATGGAAAGAAATGAGGCAGGGTATAGTGGGATGGTCAGGGAGATGTTGGGATTGCTCACCGTCTGCAGGAGCCTGACACCAAGTCTTAACTGTTAGAGTTCAGTGTCAAAGCACAGAATTGCACTGCTAGTTCCAAATCAGCTAGCAAACCAGGTGCTTACCGGCATTTAATGGCTTGGACAGAAATTAACATCAGTTCGAAGACCCATTTAAAGCATTGGCTAACAGTCACTGCAAAACTCTAGTCCGTATGCCATTATGGGGGGAGGCTTCTGTTCTATAACAGGAATAATTTGGGTTCACACTGCATCAGATGTGCTGTACAATGTAGCCCCGCTGCCTGTTTTCTTATATAGACTCTTAGAAGACAGAGATCTTTGCTAAATTAAACTGATTCAGTCAAATGCTGTCTTAAAAAACATCTTTTGAGGCAGCTTTTAAGTCCTAAAGCTGGTTTTCCCAGAGCATTGGTCTTCTTTTAATTCCTGAAGCCTCCTGTTTGTTTGTCTTGAAGGCTCCAAAGAGAAGGGGCTTTCTCTTCTCTAGCTCTCTACAGCACTATATATGTCTTATAGCGCTTTATCAACAGGAATATCAACAGTACAACGCTCATGCAGCCATCTCAGGCTGCACAGTCTAGCAGCACCGTTTTGGAGATGTGAGACGAGGAAGAACAGAGCTATTATTATTAGGCAATTACACTGGGGCAAAAGGAGGTTGCTGGAATATAAAGGGAGTTACCCAAGGTCAAGCAGTGCAGGGAGAATTTGAATGCGTGCCTCAGGATATCTGACTCATGATTCAGCGCTTCCGTCGCTAGCCAGTCTCTCTGAGTATCACCAGATTTGTTCTGATTTTACTTGGGAAAAGCAGAACTCACTCTGTAAATACTTCCTGAGGATGGACTGGAAGTCTTGAAGCCCAGGAGTGTCTAGTCCTTGGTAATATCATTATATCTCAAGTCACCAATAAGTTGCTCACTGGGCTACTTCATAGCTCTGGCCATTGACTCAGGATATGGCCATATTCCTACTGAAACAATTGACAGCACAAATTGAGACTAATGAAAACTTCTCGGCTGACAATGTTAGCGTCCCTTGATGGCTAAGCATTTGCTGCTGGCTGGAGGCTGATGTAGCCAGGACAATTACAGCTGGGATTTCACACTTACATTTCTATATCCCAGTTTTGTCCTTAGTGCTTCAGTTGTCAACAGTGTATAACTGTTCTTTTCCAGACATAATTATAGCCTCTTAGTCTGAAGTTCTAACCAAATAATTTTAAAATCATAACCTTGAGTTACTTAGGGCTATTATGAAATATCTTAGGTTTGAAAACTTATATTTTCTTTATTTAATTTTAAGCTGTAGCAGTCCTTTGCAGACTACTTTTGGTTTTATCAGATGGAAAATAAAATTTCTCATGGATGGCGCTTTGCAAAGAATAATCGTACATATCACCCTGCAGAAGCACATTCTGATAAGGACCTGTCCAGTTCTATCTCTCTGAGATACAGTAAAAGGCTGGATGATGTCCAGATCCCTCATTTAATAAACTGCTGATGGAGTCTACAATAGAACTTTAAGATGCTTTAAGCTGCTCTTTATTTTACATATCAACCCAGGTTGCAAGGGCTCTTCCTACATTACAAGTGAGCTCACTTGATGTCCTGAGAGGCCTTTTTCAAAGGCTCTCAAGGCCTAAAATATTCAGAGCTGAGAAGTGGAGTGAGGAAGGTAGGATAGTGCAAAGGACAAGCGAGATAAAAATAGGGTGCTCAGCTGGGTTTTCTCAGGAGAAGCTGATCCAGTCCTGTTTTTATGCCCCCCTCCCCCCACACCATGCATAAATTGACCTTTAGTCCTGTTTTTCTTTGGGATATCAAAATTACGCCATAAAGTAAAACCAGGACTGGATCATTCTGGTCAGCACAAATGGGGTCAGTTGGCAACTGCAGCCACAGAACAGCTAGAAGATGGCAAGCAGGAGCCTTCCAAGTTATAGCATGGTCTTTTCGTTACTAGATAAATAATGTCTGAACCAAAAATTAAAAGCTTGCTATACAGCTGACTGAGTCCCATTATTCCAAAGCTGTGATTACGGACATGTGCGAAAGTCGTTGCACTTGTGCTCCTAGCTAGACATAAAGGGGCTTGTTTACAAAGCCACGGTAGCGGCTTCCGCTCGATATCAGAAACAAGCCCCAAAGTGTCTAGAACTAATGGGCTATTTCTTAGTCATGCTAACTTACAAACCATGAAATAAGATATAAAAAGAGGTAATGCATATATATACCGATGGATAGACTTGTGTCTCTATATATGCACATATAATGCATATTCAATGTGTTTCATACGTGTATGTATGCGACACGTAGAATGCTGAAAGGTTACCATGCTTCTAAATGTTATCTAGCTGTAATTACTTTAATAAAACCATCTGTTTTCTTTTTAAGGGGAAGGAGGGGAGACAGTCAGGAATGTCACACCTCCTGATGAGTTAATTTTGCAACTTGGACACAGGGCAAACAGACAGAATGTTTGCTCATGAGAGGGCAAGTTGCCAGTATAAATCTGCCCTTGACCCCACCTCACTGCCAGATGTAGAAAGAGAGCCTGAGCAACAGATGAGGTGCTGCCACCTTGTGGTGACTCACATTATTTTGCTCCCCCCCCCCCTTCATCTGCTGAACAGCTGGCCTCTCCTTACTTTCCACCCACAAATGACAAGAAAGCTGAGGTCGCGGCGGTCTTACGCCAAAACTGCTTAGGAAATTGACGGAGTGCTTTGCTTTTGCAGGCATTAAGTGTTGGTTGGATCTGTCTATGCTGTTTGTGTACAGAGCATTGTTAAACAGAATTCATAGGGGCAAAAATATCCCATGCCCAAAGGGCTTCCACTTGTAAGTGTGAGCACTGGCAGGTCCAAGGATTTGCTGAGGGTCACACACTGCGGAATGGGTGAGGGAATCCAGCCATTTTCCTTCTTCCCTTCAGCCATTCCAAGTCCCTTGATATCTAGTTGTGATGAAGCAATGCAGTCTCAGATATGAGCATTCCCCATCCCATGAGTAGGATGGGATGAACTGGGTGCAAAACTAGCAACAACTGCATTTCCATACCCAGGAAAAAATCCATTGACAAACCACTAAAAGGTTATCATTAGCATTTTTCTTGACAATATATATTGAACCATTGTGATATAGTTTCTCTGTTATGTATGTGTTTCTTTGTTTTACTGTTTATTAGACATGTTTTGCGTAAGCAATAGCACCTATTGTTGAAGCTCCAGAGGAGTGTTCGTTTTGTCTGTCCATCATAGGCAGCCAAAAGGGGTGGGCCAAAGGGCCATGCAATTGCAATGTGTGCCTTCGAGTCAGTCCCGACTCCTGGCGACCCAGAAGCTCCTGGGTTTTCTTGGCAGTGTCACTGGAAGTAGATTGCCAGGCCTTTCTTCCGAGGCAATGGAGGGTAAAGTGACTTGCCCAAGGCCATATTTTCCCCAACACAGCATCAGGAATAGAGAGCTTGGGAGCAGGGCTGGAGGGTGGTTTGTTTGGCCCCTCCAACCAAAAAGACTATTCTGCTGCCCCTGCACATCGGGTTCTTTGTGTCTGTGCAGAGACCCTCATGGGTTCAAAGAGGACGGGGAAGTACCCACTGTACCTGATTTAACTCCCTTTGAAGTACTACTGGAAAGGCCTGAGATAAATACTATAAGTAAGAAGTGCAAGACTAACAGGAGCCTCATCTCCCATGGGCAGAAGAGGAAGGAAGTCCCCAATCGTGGCTAAGACCACAGCTGTCTGCCCACAGGGGCCCCACCTAGGCCTACCTGCAAGACTGGAAAAAGGTTTAGAGGCAGGGAGAGGGTGATTCAGAGAAGGCATACGAAATTTAAAGGGGAAGTAGGCTTGTGAAAAGAAGAATGGTAGTGGGGGACTGGGAATGAGCGTTTAAGGTGGGAGGGAGAAGGAGAGGGGAGAGAGAAGAGGGAAAGGGGTTGAAAGTTGAAGAGATGAATGCGTGGGGGGAAAAGGGCACAGTGTGTATATGCCAAAAGTCTCACCCCTCCCACCACACACACACACACACAGAGGCACTGCACCTCTGCACCCCAGTCCCAACCGCACCCCCATAAAATCCACACATATATATGAGAACCCCACAGCCCTGTACCTCACCCCTGCACTGCGGTCCCACACTCCCAACACACAGGCACCCCTGCTGCACTCTGCCATCACACTGCACACACACACACAGTGGCACCCCCCGAACTACACACAGACACTCACAATCCAAAGATAGATACAAATATACAGATAGCACCGGTTATGAAGATGCTTCATACAACCCCTAGGACAGGAATGGGCAAACTACGGCCCGCGGGCCGTATACGGCCCGGCGGACCTTTTAATCCGGCCCGCTGTATCAGTTATCCTGGTGAACAAATGGACTGCTGCAGAGGGAGCCGGGGAAGCCCGCGCGAAGCCCCGGCTCCCTCTGCACAGCCCGCCAGCGTGAAGAGCCTTTACCTTCACGCTGGCGGTTGTTTCAATGAAGCCACGAATGCCGCGAGAGGTTAAAGGGCATTGCCTTTAACCTTTCCCGGCATTCGCGGCTTCATTGAAACAGCCGCCAGCGGGAAGGTAAAGGTTCTTCATGCTGGCGGGCTGTGCAGAGGGAGCCGGGGCCTCGCGCGGGCTTCCCCGGCTCCCTCTGCAGCCCCTTAGACAGCGCAGGGCTCTTCGGGGGGGCGGCTAGGACTGGATGGGCTGTGATGGGGGGGGAACAGACTGGAAATGGGCTGTGATGGGGGGGGGGTAACGGTCTGGAAATGGGCTGTGATGGGGGGGGGGAACGGACTGGAAATGGGCTGTGATGGGGGGGGGAAACAGACTGGAAATGGGCTGTGATGGTGGGGGGGGGGGGAGAACGGACTGGAAATGGGCTGTGATGGAGGGAGGACTGCAAATGGTCTGTGATGGTGGGGGGGATAGGACTGGAAATGGGCTGTGATGGGGGGAGGACTGCAAACGGTCTGTGATGGTGGGGGGGATAGGACTGGAAATGGGCGGTGATGGTGGGGACGGACGGACTGAAAATGGGCTGGGATGGGGGAAACAGACTGGAAATGGGCTGTGATGTGGGGGGGGGGGAACAGACTGGAAATGGGCTGTGATGGGGGGGACGGAAAATTGGGCTGGGATGGGGGGAAACATACTGGAAATGGGCTGTGGTGGGGGGGGGGAGAACAGACTGGAAATGGGCTGTGATGGGGGAACGGACTACAATTGGGCTGTGATGGGGGGAGGACTGCAAATGGGCTGTGATGGTGGGGGGATAGGACTGCAAATGGGCTGTGATGGTGGGGGGAATGGACGAAATGGGCTGTGATGGTGGGGGGAATGGACGAAATGGGCTGTGATGGGGGGGAACTTGGACTGGAAATGGGCTGATGAAGGGCTGGATTAGGACTGTGTAAATGTGTTTGAAATTGAGAATTGCAACAACAAAGCTATCTCCTGACTTTGATGCCTTAACAAAAAAGGGAGACCAACAACACTGTTCACACTAAAATTGAAGGTACTATTTTATGAAAGAAATACATTGCATAAAAGTTTTGTAAAATAACTCTTTTTATGCTTTTCTACCTTAAATTAATCTAAACATTTAATGTTACAAATTTAAATTTAATTTATATTAATTCACACATACACACCGTCCATCTACTCGGTCCGGCCCCCGGGTCCAATATATGATCCCATTGCGGCCCTCGAGTCAAAAAGTTTGCCCACCCCTGCCCTAGGACCATAACAAAACACACTTCAAACCCTTTCCCAGCTCCCTCGACATGTAGGAGTTTGCATATGGGGGAAGGGAAAAATCTCTGTTTTGTCCACTATAAGTGGGCTCTTTTCAACTTATACTTCGTGATCCCTGCCTAGAACCATGGCAGTTGGGCAGGCAAGAAAAATTAAAACTAAATAACAAAACCATTTTTCACTGTGTTTTGCTTCTTGTAAACATACCCTGTACTGATGGACTGTATGTAGTTCCATCTACCTTGCTCTGCAGTATTGATGTTAGTGCTGGGTATAACTCAACAGTTGCTGTACCATGAAAACATTTCTCAACCCTGTGCTGTTATTTTAGTAAATCTCTCTCACTGAATGTGCCAGACAGCAGACAGTAAAACTAGAGTTTCCATAGAAAGGGTAGAGCCAATGTCCCATTGGAAAGTTTGGATATTATTTCCTGAATAAGAATGGCCTAAAGCTAACCCAGAGTGGTACCTGAGTGAAAACCGCATGATCCCAGCAGACTTTCCAACAAAATCCAACCCAAAGGGAAGTGGAGTGAGCATACGTAGAACTGGAAGCCCCGATTCATTGCCAATTCAATTTCAGTCCTTTTGCCATTGCAGGGAACAGCTTGTGGTAAAATGGATTCTTGTCCTTTAAAGCTCGTGACTCAAAAAGTGCATTGGTTAGTCTATAAGGTGCCAGCAGCATCTTTCCCATTTATTTCTGCTACAGATTAACATAGTTACTCAATAAACGACTTCCACCCCTACCCGCTGATACTGCATAGGGCAAAAGGTTGGTGGGGCCCTGGCCCTGGTGCCCTCCCCATTTCACTGCCTATGTGACTACCTCTCTGGCAGTAGCCTGGACGATCACTGCACTAACCCAGGCCTAGTGTTGCACTCTTTGATCAGAGTGGGTGCTGCTAAGAGGCAACAAGCAGAAGACGTGAATTGGTACACAGATAAAGGAGAGTATTGGCTGTCCTGAGATCCCAGCCCTAAGCACCCCGGCCTCAGTTCTGCAAAATGCACAGGTTTACAAGCAACGATGCACATTTTGGGAGGGGAGTGTAGCTGCAGCTGAAAATATTCCCATCTCATGTTAAAAAAAAAGAGATCTAAAGGCGGCTGCACCTCCAAGCTCTTTGATATAACTGGGACTTACACAATATAGAAACCCTGCTCTTGCTCCCAGTTGAATCTCCCTCACTTGATTCTCTCTGCCTTGTGCTGTCCCTTTTATGGTATGATACTGCTGATGACATCATTCACATCTGTGAAGGGACGTGCGTATGGTTTGTTGCTTTTTGGAAGGGAAGACATCATGCTTCAAATACCAGGAAACCTGATTTCCAGTCTGAGGTTGCGGAGGTCTTAGTCCTGGAAATGACCACACCATTCCTGGCCTGCACAAAATGTTCGGAAGCAGCAGTTCTGAGCTCAGATTTATACTGCTGGTAGCAACATCGTGGCAGGCTGAAACAGGCTGTAGGAGCAGAAATGTTAAGTTAAAGGATCTATACTACAGATGCAGCTTCTAGAGGGCTAACCATGTTAGTCTGTAGTAGCAAAAATAACATGAAAACTGGGGCACCTTATAGATTAACCAATTTGTTGAGACAAATATATTGAGGCTTAATCTTGTGCCTCAATATATCTGCAAGTTTTATACAGTGTCCCCAGCCTCTGTGTGTCATTTATATGACAGAAAGAGCACAAAGCTGACAGAAGCCATTGTCCCGGAGAGAGCTCTACCCAAAAAAGGGAGCATGGTGCAGCAGATATAGACATATCAGTATGAAATGTTGGAAGTAAAGATAATTGGTAGAACATATTTTTTTAAATGTTAAATAAATGAGATATAATCACATCAATAAACCCTACATGGCCATGTTTCAGCCTGTGTCTTTGTCAGGGGAATGAAAAATGAATAGCGCACAATGTAAACAGATTACATATAGGTCTTGAAGACTTGACCCCCCCCCCCCCCAGATGATTGTCTTATTAAATTGCTCACAATACTTCACAATATAAAATGTAATAAGGTGTTTGCAAGTTACCCACCAAGCAAATAGAATATTTTTATCCCCCTGATGAAGGCTCATACCGAAACATGGCTATGTAGGGTTTTATTGATATGATTGCTTCTCATTTCTGTAATATTTTTAAATGTTTACAATTTATTATACCAATTATCTTTATTTACTTCCAATGTCATACTAGTATTTATATACTTTCTTCGTTATGCTCCTTCCTTTGTGTGATATGCTACAGGGGGTGATCTTTCCTTCTCGGCTCTTTATTGCATCATTCAGAGAGCGCTCCAACCAGCTGGCATGTTTTGCACGCCGGAAGAGCTTGTCACATGCTATTACATCACTTCCTTTGTCCTCTGAGCGAGTTCCCAGGAGGGATAGAAACAACAGAAGGCGGCTGCAACTCAACTATATGAGGAGAGCTATAGAAGAATTCTCATTTCCCCTTCTATAAAAGCCATATGGATAAATATTTAAAAACTGAATTTCAGTGAGTGACAGTATGTTTTGTTCTGCATCCTGATGTGTTTGTTATAATGTGGCTGTTGGAGTCTGATGTGAGTGGAGAGAGAGGGGAATAGGAAGAGGAATGGAGGCTTGAGGGGGGGGGGAGATTTGCGTGGAGAGTTGTGCTGAATATCCCCAGATATTTGTCCATTCATATGGTTCATGAAATTCACAGGCATGGATGCTCTCAGATCTTTATTGAAGAATTACGGGGGACCAGATCACCTAGGAATGAAATGAGATTTGCTTCAGATTGTCTGTGATTGCATCTTGAAGCTGGATTTTGGGATGAGCCTCTTCCATTTGGGCTGATGTGTAGCCCCCCAGCACTGCAGGAAAACTAAGGGACCCTTTTGTTAAATTATGCTAAGCTGTTGATGTGCGTTTTCAGGCATGGTAACTATGCGCAAGGGCCTATGGTGACAGTTATGTGCTAATGTGCACGCTACCTGCCAATCATGTATTAGGGCAGTGAATGGGCAGGTAAGGGGTGGAAAGCACATTTCACTTAGTGCATGGGGAGGGGGGGGCATATTGCGTGCTGTCAATGCTGTAATTAGTGCAGTGCAACTAATGCCACCCCAACAGGTGGTGTTAGGTGGACTTGCGATAACTGCAGCGTGTTAGGATTCGCATCTGCATGTTACGTGCTGTGAATATTCTGGCCATGCCCCTGACTGTTACCACAGAGGTGCAAAAACCTAACACATTTTAGAAGCCCCCAAGTGATCCTCAACAGGATGAATAAATCTTACTTTACTTAATGGTTAGAAAGTTTATTTACACTGTCTTCTTTCCATTGGTTGTATATTAGCATAATTATACAGAACCATATTACCTTATTCTTACCTATGACTACTACTACTACTGAGCATTTATATAGCGCTACAAGTCGTACGCAGCGTTGCACAGACATGTAAGAGACAGTCCCTGCTCATCAGAGCTTACAATCTGGTCAAGACAAACAAGGAAGGTGTAGGCAGGGATAAAACAAGGGGAAGGAAAAAGGAGATCAGGTGAGTCAAGATCCAAAAGCAGCAGCGAAGAGGTGAGTTTTCAGCCTGGATTTGAAGAGGGTTAGGGAAGGTACCTGGTGTACAGAAACAGGTAGTTTGTTCCAGGCATAAGGAGCAACAAGGTGAAAGGAGCAAAGTCTGGAGTTAGCAATAGAAGAGGACGGCACAGATAGAAGTAATTTGCCAGAAGAGCAGAGTTCCCGAGGAGAGGTGTAGGGAGAGATAAGAGAGGAAAGGTAGTGAAGAGCCGCAGAGTGAATGCACTTATAGGTCAGCAGGAGAAGTTTGAACTGGATGCGGAAACGGTTAGGAAGCCAATGGAGAGACTTGAGAAGAGGGGTAATATGGGCATGACGAGGCTGGCGGAAGATTAGCCACGCAGCGGAATATTGAAGATACTGAAGGGGAGAGAGATGATTCAGTGGGAGACCGACAAGGAATAGGTTACAGTAGTCAAGATGAGAGATGACTAAGGAGTGGATAAGTGTTTTAGCAGTATGTTCAGAAAGAAATGGGCGGATTTTGTTGATGTTATAAAGAAAGAAACGGCAGGTCTTAGCTATGAAATGGCACAATTCGGAGGCCGGGAGAAAGGGCCAGGAGAATGGACGCGTATGCTGCCTAACGTTTGCAGCGGCCTCTGTGCTAGTTTTGCAACTTGAATGCGTGCTAGCGACACGCCCTTTATGAGTAAACATGCCCCTACGTTTAGAGTCAATGAAAACGGTGCCAAGGTTGAGGGAAGGCATGAAAGAGCGCTCATGACCCCTGCGTCTGCCAACGAGAGCGCAGCAAATTCTCTTGTGGGGTGAGGGAGGGGTCTGGTGGAGAATAGGGCAATCGCTGAAAGCTGGACAGTGCACAGATATGGTGGAAGGATTTACAAGGATAAAACAAGATGTACAAGGGAAACTGGAGTATTCAAGTTGGATGTGTCTGTTATCTGCTGTTTATTGAAACACAGTCTGTTGCCGTCTGACACACGCAGTTTTTTTTCCTATAGGAGAAGCCAATTGGAAATCTCATAATGCGATGTCATGGGGGTCAAGAAGTCAGTTGGATGCATCCAAACCACAGCAATAATTAACTCATATTAAACAAGTCTTCCAATGCAAAGTCAAACATCACTTTTTTGGGCCAGAGCTTCTCACAATAATACACCCTTTTTTACAAACAAAATTCATATATTTTTTTTTAATGGCTCGGTGATTTATAAAAGGTTTTATTTATTTATTTGTGGTGATTTGGTATATTGCTATTAGTTTAGCACATCATAGCGGTTTACAAATAATACTTAGTTTCCTTGATTACAGAAACTACCAGGACAGACAGAGGACAATCAGTGAGGCATTGAGGGATGGGAAAATGAAGCAACACAATTTCAAACCAAAGGAGACAACGGAAGAACAAATAATAGCAGGGAGAAACAGTAGGAGGGGAGGGGTCACCTTTTGGTGAAAGTGACATTTTTTAGATTTCTTTCAGATTCTCTGGGACAAATAGACAGAACCATTCAGTGCTTTCCCTCCAACCTGGCACAGTTTTAATTGACTTGAAACTTACGGTCGTGTTTACTAAAGGGTGTGCTGGTAGCATGCATTTGAGCTGTGAAACTAGCCAGAGGCCAGCGTTAACTTTAAGGAGTGTGTGCATCCATTCTCTTGCTGTTAGCTGTGCCTAACACATGTTATCTGGCATGTGGGTGCACTTAATGCAAACCACTGAGGTGGTGTTATATGGCCTAATGCTTGGGGCAAGTTGCCCTGGGCCGAGGGTTTGAATCCCACTGGAGGACAGCAACCTCGGGTCGGAGGGACTGGGATTTCTAGTCCCACAGGCGCTCCTTGTGGCCTTGGGCAAGCCACGTAACCCTCTATTGCCTCAGGTACAAAAACATACATTGTGAGCCCTTCGGGGACACGGGAAATGTATAGTGTACCTGAATGTACACTGCTTTGACCCAGTGAAAATCAGTATATAAGCATTGCTAAATAAATGTGTATGTGCTCTAACGGCAACATTCGTGGTTAGTATGCACCCAAACCACCCACGCTAATCATGATATGCCGTCAATGCCCATGTAATGCCACTAACCCACCCAATTGTGTGCTAACGAGTTATCACAGGGCCACTTTCTGTTAGCGCAGCCCATTTATCAAGTGGCAATGGTTAGCACATACTAGTAAACATGTCCCTTAAACTCTTCACCTCTCTCGATGCAGCTTTAGATTGGGGGATATTCAGTTTTGTTCTTCAAGGGCCTCAACAGGTCTGGTTTCAGGGTAACCCAAGTATCAAATTATCTTTTTTCTTAGACAATAAGTATGTAAATGCATCTGATGATTATTCATTGTGCATATAGCACAGTTACTTACCTGTAACAGGTGATCTCCGGAACAGCAGGAATTAGTCTTCACACGTGGGAGACGTCGCCGACGGAGCCCGCACGGTAAATGCTCCCCAGCATCCAATCAGAAAGCCTTTGGGAGCATCCCCCGCGCCTGTGCGGTGGCTTCCCGCCCTTCCTACTGCCTCTCCCCAGTTGAGTTTCATAGCTGAGCTGGCAGGAGAGGAGAGGAAGGAATAGAGAAAAAGAGAGATACAACTCCCAGGAGAGGTGGGCGGGTTGTGAAGACTAATTCCTGCTGTTCCAGAGATCACCTGTTACAGGTAAGTAACTGTGCTATCTCCAGGAACAAGCAGGAATGAGTCTTCACACGTGGGGACTCCCTAGCTTAGGATGCCCGGGGAGATCCCATAAGCGCAGCCAAGACGGGATGGCATTTGCCCAGCCTGAATCTCCGGCATCCCCTGAGGGATGGAGGGCAGGAGTTGAATAGAGGAACAGCGAATCCAAAGACTACGGAGGCAAGTCTTTAGAGTGCAGAACAGGTACCATTAGGATACCGCAAAAAAAAACAAAAAACCCCAGGCTACGGGAGTAGGCAGAGGGGTGCATGAAGAGAATCATTAAGCATGTAATGAGTAAATGACCTAGTACCATACAGAGCTTACCGGCCATTAAGTTTCTAATGAATTAATGGTTTAGAACCCTGTACTGCTTACCCACCGGGTTGTCGGAAGTAGTCCTGTGATGAAGGCACTGTAGACGCAGTAGCGAGGTCATCAAGGAAACTTCACCGCAGCGAGGAGGAAGTTCCAAATCCGGAAGGCCATGGGATCCAGGCGTCAGCTGGGTCAGGAGAAGGACGGCAGGTCTTCCAGGGGGCTCAGGGCAAGCTGAGCACTCCCTTAGGAGTATCCATAACTCAGAGGACCAACAGTGGAAGACAGGCCGAACTAGAGAGCCTATCCCGGAGAAGAGTAGAGGTGTACCCCGGAGCAGAAGGGGTACACAGTCTGCCCTAGCGAGAGATAGGGAGACAAGGGTCCGGACCTCCGGGAGGAGGACCTAACTGAAAAGGGGACTGTTGACTTCACAGCAGTAGGGTACCACCAGTCCGCGGCCTGACGGGGAATAGGCAGGCGGACTGGCCGGACCCCCTGGGGGGGGGGGGTGAGTACCAGCCATAGGGGGAAAAAGGCGGTAAACACAGGTACTGTGGGGATCCCCCAAGGCGCCTGCCAAGCAGGTGATATCTAGTATATCGAAGCCGGTGGACATGGGGACGCCCCCTCCGGTACTAACGCAGGCACGCCGGGGGGCCTGCCTCCATGAGCAGCACTCATGTAAGGCGGATCTGCCATCGATCCCCAGAACGTCCACCTGGAGAGGTGGCCGCAAGATCCGTCAGGGGAGGGATCTTTCCCGGAGGGCAAGGGCAGATCGGCGAGCTAAGAGCGCGGTAGCACGGGGGACGGAGGATAGCATCAGTCCGGTAGAATGCCGCAGGGGTTGGAGGCCCTAATGTGTCCCCAGGACCTGCGCGTAGAAATTGTCCCCCGCACAATCGGGGGACATGAGGGTATAGTCCCTGGTGAGTATAGGGGGACTATAGCGGCTGGAGGGGAATTCCAGTACGGAAGCAATCAGCAAGAGGATACTGGCTGAGAGGGGTTCAGGGACATACCGAAGAGTAAGTAGGGTGACCGTGGGCCAGAGCGATCATGGTGTAAGGTGGTCTCCCTTTCCCACGGAGGAGAAGACCTGAACCCCTAGATAAGTCCCCGAACCATTTTCCAACTGGACGAGCCCCAGAGTAGAGCTCTAGTCTAAACTTCTGGTAAGGAGGTTAAGAGCAGGCAGCCGCCCACCTGAGCCTAAAAATGCTTAGTATGAGAGTCCTGGCGCGGGCCCGGGGACATCAACCCGGGGTGAGAGGTCCCTTGCTTGGGCGCGCCTGGAGGGTGGGCGGAGGGCTGACATTTCCTCTTCCTAGGGAAGGGGGGTCTGGAGGGGCGTTTACCACCACCGGGGGGAAGCCGGGCCCTAGGCTGGCTGCTAACTCTGGGAAGGTTAGCGAAGCACTGTGCGACCTGACGTAAGGCTTCGCTATTGAAGAGGTGATCTCCGTCGCAGGGAGAATTACCCAGGATGTGCTGTGCCCGTCTACACAACTCAGACGCCTGCAACCATGCCGTGCGGCGTGCTCTAATGGCAACAGCAGAGGCTCTGCTGACCGACCGGAAGGAGTCCAGCGAAGCACGAGAAAGGAACCCGGAGATATTCCTGCAATGATAAAGAAGCAGGGAATATTCAAAGGCCTTGGTTGCAGATACGAAGGTGGATAACCGAGATAACCTCTCGGTGACCTCCCGAAGCGACAGACTCATATAAAATATATATGAAATAATTCTGGCCGCCAGCATAGACATTTGGAAGGCTTGACGTCCTAGAGTATCTAGCGTCTTTGAGGCGCGGCCTGGAGGGCGAGAAGCATGCCTCTCCTTGCTTCCGGCCTTCCTCAGCGCCGATTCCACCACAATGGACCGATGTGGAAGCTGGTGCTGCCGAAACCCCGGGGACGGAGGCACCCGGTACAGAGCCTGCATCGCAGTCGGCGGCGCCGGAACCCTCAAAGGCGACCGCCAAGCCCCCAGCAGGAGATCCTGCAGGGCGGGATGCAGAGGAAGCATCGCGGCTGCCTGTTCTGCAGGGCCTGGGCTCGGGTCCGGGATAGGGATGGCCAGCAAGTCCGCCATGTCAAGGAGGAAATCCTGAAAAGGCGGCTCTGCCGGAGCAGTTATGGCGGGAGAGGCCGCCAGGGCACTAAGAGGCCGCTCGGGCCGATGCCCGCTGGGCAGAGGAGGGGACCAACCGACCCGGATCGGGGCAGTCAACATGGCGTTGTCGGCTCCTGGAATTGATTCCAAGCTAGGCATCGAAGAAGTCGATGGCACCGACGGCGCCGCAGGAACCGGCCTCGGCCCCAAACCCGGCGGCGGCGCTTCCCCCCGTGACTGGAGCGAATCCGCGGCTGCTGGAGGGCAGGGGCCAGCGGTCTCTGCTCTGCGCTGCGGGAGAGGACAGGGGCCGATCCCGAGACATGCCGTGGCCAGGCTTTCAAGGCTGGACAACGACTCCAGGCTGGGCATCGAACCGAGCGAGGAGATCGACTCCTTCCTCGAGGCCCCCGGCGGGAGTGACCGCGCCGGTGGTGGAGATCCTGGAGCGCGGATCGGAACAGTGCCGAACGGTGCCGCGAACATCAAGGGCCCCCGAGGACTGTGCTCGGAGGAGAGGGGGTCATCTGACGCCGGCGCCGATGTCGATCGGCGGGCACTGCCCGGTGCCAGGCTCCCTTTCGAACCCGTCTGACCCGGAGAGAAATCCTTCCGGGGCATACGGCCCGTCCCCGAGGGGACCTCGGTCACCCGACGATGAGTCCCTGCGGGGGGGGGGGGGGAGTGCAAAGCCCCTGCGCCGACGTCGGGGGTACCGTTGCGGGGCGGCGCAGACCCAGATTGGGTCGAAGCGGTCGAAGACCCCGAGGCCCCTTCTCTAGGGAAGGGCGGGGCCCTCGATGGCCACGTCGATGCCGGGGAGTCGCCCGTGCGCTGGCCAACATACCCCGAGGTCCCCGGGGAAGGTCGATGGCGGTCCCTCGTGCTCGACGCCCCTGCTGTCGCTGGCGGAGCAGCACCGCTCGAACCCGGTACCACCCTTGCGCAGGGCTGGGATACCGGCGACCCGGTGCAGGTCGAAGCGAGCGGCCCCGAGGGGAGGGAGGCCAGATGACCATCCCCAGCGCGGGGCGGAACCACCGATGCCCGCGCCCTCGAAGCGGGTACTACCCCCATGCATGACCTGAACGTAGGGCCGTCAGACAGTGTCGAGTCGATCGGCCCCCGAGGTGCCGAGGGCAGCGGCTGGCGATCCCCGGTGGGGAGCGGGTCACACGACACCGACGCCGATCGGTCAGCACCGCCCAAAGCGGATACCACCCCCGTAGGAACGCCATACCGGCACGAGACGGTCGGCCCCGGAGGCGCCGAGGACCGCAGCCACCAATCCCCGGTGAGGAGCGGAACGCTCGACACCGACGCCGAGGGGTCGGTACCGCCCGAAGCAGGTACCGCCCACGCGCATGATAGGGCTGAAGGAACGCCAGGCTGGACTGAGTCGATCGGTCCCAGAGGCGCAGAGGACAGCAGCCGACGATCCTCGGTGAGGAGCAGAGCGCTCAACACCGGCGCCGATGCCTGGGGCTCAGTACCGCCCGGAGCGGCTACCATGCCCGAGCATGGCTTGGATGTAGGGAGGTCAGACCCGGTCGAGTCGATCGGCCCCGAAGGCGCCGAGGACACTGGCTGACGATCCCTGGCGAAGAGTGAAACACTCGATGCCAACGCCGATGCCGGGGAATCGGCACCGCTCGAAGCGGGTACCTCCCTCGGGCATGGCTCGGGAATGTTCTGTGAGGAGCGAACTTCAGGAACATCCCGAAACCCCGTAAATGCTTTGGAGCCCGAGGACTCCCACCGGGGTATATCAGCCAAGGAGGACTTGAGGGGTTGGCCGTAGCCGTCGCCATGCCGCGCATGAGACTCGCCCCTCAAGACTCGGCTAGTCTTAACAGACTGTTGTGTGGTTACCTGATCCTGGAGAGAAGAACAACCCGACGACCGCGCCTTGGGCGCGAAGACGTCGTCGAGGGATACCCGAAAGAGGGAGGGTCTTCTCCCGACACTGTAGCCCGGGGAATCCGGGGAAAAAGGGTCAGGCCCCAAACAGGAGAGGCACCAGGCATTGGAGTCCACGTGGAAAATTAAGTCCTGCCGTGAGGCTGGGGGGAAGAAGGCTCCATGCCCTGGTCCTCAGCGCCCGGAGGGGGCGACGAAAATTAAATGAAAAATAATTAAAAGAAAGAAAGAAAAAGGGGGGCACGGAGGTGCCACCGTCGGCGGGAAAGCCGCAACTACCGAAAACCTGTTTTGTCTGCAGCCTTTACCAAGAATACCTCCATTAGATACTGCTGGGACAAATACTGCTCCCTCCCTCCCAACCAAGCATGCAATTTCTTGTTGATAATACTCTCTTTTTTCATTCTGTGAATCTTGGGATTTATAAAGGACTTTTTAAGGTAAAATTGGGGCAACTGGAACAATATGACCTGGAACAAAGAATGTTAAAACTTTGTACCTGATGTGCAAAGGATTTCTGCTCCTGACTTTGAGAGTTATGCTACTAAATTGACCTCTCTGCAAATTTACTAGGGCTAAGTGCCTAAATATTTTCTGTATAATTCTCTGGTGCAACATCATTTGGAGTATTGTGTAAAATTCTGGAGACCGCACCTTTAAAAGGATATAAGCAGCTTGGAGTTGGTGCAGAGTATGGCTACTAAAATGGTTAGTGGTCTTCGTTATAAAGCATATGAGGACAGACTTAAGGATCTTAATATGTATACTTTAGAGCAGAGGTTCCCAACTCCAGTCCTGGAGGGCCAAACACCATTCAGGTTTTCAGGCTGTCCCTAATAAATATGCATGAGAGGAAAGGTGGGATAGGGGTGATATGATAGAGACCTTTAAATACCTCTGTGGCATAAATGCACAGGAGGGTCTCTTTCAATTGAAGGCAAGCTCTGCTACGAGGGGACAGGGAGGGGACAGGATGAGAGTGAAAGGGAGACTGAGGAGTAATAAACTGAAATATTTCTTTACAGAAAATGGTAGATGCATGCAATAGTCTCCTAGTGGAGGTGGTGGACATGAGGACGGTATCTAAATTAAAAAAAACATGGGACAAACACAGTGGATCTCTAAAGGTAAAAAGAGGACTATTGTAGTTGATATGAAAGGGCAGATTAGATAGGCCATGTGGTCTTTTTCTTCCATCATGGTTTTTGTATGTTTCTATATTAACATTTCATGAAACTCCTAAATTTAGGAGCATAAAAAATAGGTGGAAACAGGATGGATTTAGGGCAGGGAAAAGGAGCAAAACACTGATTTTCAGCACTAGGCTCCTAAATCTAGCCAAATGAATGGTGGGCCTGAATTTAGCAACATAGGGAGCCATATTCAGCGGTGACAGCCCAGCTCTTTGAAAGCGGTCAGCTGTCACCCCTGTAAACTGAAAGCAGATATTCAGTGCCGGGGATATATCCAACCACCGGCACGGAATATCCAGTTTGACCGGATCGCCATTTTGCAGTCTGGTCAGTGTTAATAATTAGCCACTGGCCAAATTGCAAAACTAGCTAGTTAGAACAGCCATGCAACTGTCCTCACTTTAACTGGTTTAAGTTAAGCAATTAGCAGCCGAGTATCACCGCTACCTGGTTAACCTGCGTCTCTGCCCCTCTTCCTTCCCCGGATGCCCAGGCACTAGCTGGTTAGCATCGAGACAATCTGCAGAGCTAATATTCAAAGAGAACAAAATGGGTGCGTGCTGCTCAATATTCCACTAAGCACATCCGCAAACTGTGTTAATTCCTTTGAAAATGTCCCGCATGAATTTTAAGCACCTAAATTAGGATGAATTTTCAGCAGAAAGCTTAGGCTCCTATGTGAGGCTGAAAATAGGGCACAAATTTAGGAGCTCAGTGTTTTTTTGACTGTTTTGCCCTTTTATTTAGAAAGGCAAAAATTAACATAAACTATTACAATATTATTTAGTAGAACTTCGCTTTCCAGCCCATCATAGAAAGCACAATCTGGTTTTAACCAAAAACGAATTATCAAAGCAGCACTGCAGGTTTAATCACCTTGAGATTTGTGTGCCATTTCCAAGACAGGCCCCAACAGTCACCCATAAGCATATGAGTTCATTTTTTATTTATTTATTTAGCTGTATTTATATCCCGCTTTTCACCGGGTCAAAGCGGTCAATTGGGGGATACATTTAACACGAGGGGATATGAGACACATACACTAATACTTACAGGGAACATGGGCAATGGAGGGTTAAGTGGCTTGCCCAAGACCACAAGGAGTGCCTACAGGACTAGAAATCCCAGTCCCTCCGGCCTGAGATTTTATGCATGTCAAATCCAACTTGAGATTTGTCCAATAGTCAAATCAGGGAGTCAAGTTCCAATAACGCACAAAGGAAGTTATTCCTCTGTATTTTCTTTTTCTCAGTGCAGTCTGCTATAGGTCCAGAAGATGGCAGCAACAGTCTAATGCCATTGATATTCTGTCCCGCTGAAGGGCTTGTTTTAGAGGGGTTTTTTCCCTAGCAGTTTCCTTCTCTTCATTTTGAGTTTTCAGCTACTATTTGGCTTTGGTGCCATCAGCCTTCACAACTACGCAGAGATTTTACCCCTATATTTACATCACCCTCCCAACAGAGCCCAGACACTGCAGCGACAGTTCTTGATCAGGTGCCACTAAAGCAACATCTTGGAATCGGATCTTAAGACTGGTCTCTTCGTCTCACCACTAGGTGGTGTCTGGGGCTCCATTCCCCTCTCAGATGGACTGGGAATTGAAAATCTACACCTGAAAACCATCCATATTGCGGCAGGGAATGGGAGAGACTAATAGACTGTATGGAAAATCAATCTGTCGATAACAGACATTCTCAACCCAGTCCTCCGGTACTCCATAGGCCAGCTGGGCTTTCAGAATATCCACAATGTATATGCATGAGATAAATCTGCATGCAGTGCCTCTATTGTTTGCATATCAATATCATGCATACGAATTGTGCATTCACAGTGGCAGCTGCAGGAGAGAAGGCGATGACTCCATGCAGGAACAACAGTTGCTTATGCCTCTCTCTTGCTTTGGTGTCTCAGGTTAAGCTGGTCACCTGATCAATAAGTGCAACTGAACTGTGCAGAGGGTGATGCTGGAGCCATGGGGGCTTCCATGGGTGGCATTGCACAGCAATACGGACATAACCTAGGGTTGCCAACTGGCTCCAGATGCGCCTGACAAGCTTGATGCAGTCCTGGGTTTAGTCCATTGCATGCAAGGATATGTCCTGTAGTTCTGATTTCTCTATTGCACTCTATAGGAAAAGCAAGACTGCAAGTCCCTGCATGCAATGGGATAAACCTAGGAATGCATCAAGCCTGATGGGCACATCTGGACCCAGCTGGCAGCCCTAATGTTACGCTGTCCTATGACAACCACAGAGTAAGCTGCAGCTCATTCTTCCAATTGGTCTGGGCTGAATTCAGGTTTGGGAGGGATTGCCCCCATCACTCCCAATTGCCTTTCCTGCTTGATGCTCTTTTAAACAATCTAATTTCACGTGAACCTGATTCTTTCTTATCCTCCCCCCCCCCATTTGTTTCTGCTTTACTTTGCGATTTGAATGCACGTGACAGCAAGTCCTGGGAGAATCTGGGGTTCCACATGTTGAAGACTCCAAGTGAAGCTGGTGGAAGAGGCAATGCAGGTTCCTAAATCTGCTCCCCTCTTGCCAGCTGAGGTAAGGGAGACAGGATCGTGCTAAGGCTAGAGTAGAGGGGTGTAAATCACATGCTTCCCAACGTCCCCTTCCACCCATGATATCAGACCTAGCTGCTTAGCTACCCTGTCAGGAAAGCAAGGCCAGGCAACAACCTTTTAACATGCAGGAGAGGAGGTGGGAGAGATACAAACAAGGTTATGTTCATTGTGATCCAGTTGCATTTGGGTAAACTGAAGCAGAGAGGGCTCAACACTCTTTCCATATATATTACTCCTCACACATCCATATGGAAGGCAGCAGGGGGCGCTCTGTACACACCAGCACTGCACCAGTTTGTTATTTCTGGCAGAGGGCATCCTAATTCTTATGGCTTAACATTGGTTTTATAAACAAAGGACTAGACTTTTATGTATTGCAGATTTTCTGTAATAAAGTACATCTGTTAGTGAGTGTAGGAATTCTCTGCTGCCTCTGAAGACTGAAACTGATTTTGGCAGTGTTTCAAAGGAGGGCTCAGAATGGCCTACGCCGCTTCAAAGCCCCACTGTGGCTGTGAATGTTAAACAGTCCATCGGAGAGAGATTGGACCAAAAGATTCTAAAGGACCAATATGGATATTAGTGAGAGAAACGTCTTTAAAGTGCAAAGGGCCAGTGAGAAGAGGAGGAGAAAAGGTGATTGCAGAGATGCCAAATCTCACACGTTAGAGTGCGTCACGCTCATTTAAAGACAGTCTCTTTGAGCCCCTTCTCTCACTCGTTACAGCCACTGCTTTCGTGAGAGGTAAGCGTAAGGGAAGGAAAGCCAAGTGGCCCAACCAGTAGGAAGAAACCTGAACTTATCTTCCTGTGTAGTACGTCCCCCTGCTCCGCCCCTTTCCTCTGCACCTACAAGCACGTGCTGTGTAATCTATGCACAAACCTTTGGCCAATGAGAGGAGAGAGCTTACCCATATTGCCTCCACTCTGTGTTCTTCCAGAGGTTCCAAAGAAAAGTAAATATCATTTTATGCTGCCTTTTTTTCATTTGCAAAACAATACTACGCTTAAATCGTTCTAAATGTATACTCTGGATTCACTATCTAGGAGATCTCACTCTTTGACCTTCCTTCTCACTCTTTGTTGTGGTAAATCTCACTCTTTCGGATGGTTCACCCTTAGCATCTCTGTGACTGCATCATATGCAGCGATCAACACCCCGAATGAGATCAGGATGGCATGGAGAGAAGGCACCAGAGAGTCACACCAGTGCCAGAATGAGATTGACTTCAAGAGATGGATGACAGGGGGATGAGGGACCCCTGAGACACACCTGGATGGAGAGATGGGGAGAGAAGGAGGGGGGTCTATGAGACTACATAGAGTGAGAGTAGGGCGAGAGGGGGAGAAGGGGCCTGTGACACACACCTGGAGTGAGAGGAGGGGGAGAAGGGGCCTGTGACACACACCTGGAGTGAGAGGAGGAGCCTGTGAGACTCACCTGGAGGGGGAGGAGGGGCCTGTGACACACATCTGGAGTGAGAGTAGGGGGAGGAGGGGCCCGTGAGACACACCTGAAATGAGAGCAAGATGAATTGGTAAGAGGAGGTCAGTGAAACACACCGAGAATGAAGGCAGGTGAAATGGGGAAGACGAGTTAGTGAGCTACATCTAGAACAGTAGATCTCAACCCCAATGAATATGCATGAGAGAGATTCACATGCCCTGTCTCCATTGTATGCAAATCTCTTTAATGCATATTCATTGTGGTTATCCTGAAAATCTGACTGGCTAGGTGTGTCCCAAGGACTGGATTGAGGATATTTAACAGAATGTGATCTTACGTATTGGAAGGGCTCAGTGCAGTATTGTGAATGGGAGTCGAATTGCTTTTTTGTGTGGCAGTGGACAGTGGATTATATGTGAGGTGCAGAGTTGCCCAGTTACCCATTTCCAGGAGTGAGGATTTTTTTGCCAGTTCTGGTTTTAAATTTACATAGCAATGCAGTTTGGTATTTGCAGTCCCTGTTTTTACCCATTGGAATCAGTGCTGCAGGTCCCAAAATACATCTGAATGAGATGGTCAGACATCCTGGGTAGGCTTATAATCTCACTCCTGGAACTGGGTAACTTGACAACTCTGGAGATGCCTGAGGAGATTAGATGGACTATTGACTAAGTGGTATAATTGTCTGTGTTCTATGAATAAAGTAGACAGTTTGGACCTGAATCCAGTGTTTGACTTCCTGCATGAGTACCTGAACAGTATCCTTAGCAGAGCAGAGAGAGCTGCTGGTACACTTTAAGCACTGTAAGACCACTTGAAATAACCTATTCAATTTTTATTTCAGAAATTTCCTTGGGCGTTGATCAAACTAAAATCTCAAGGCAATTTACAATCCAAAGCTCCGAAAAGACTTAGGACTATTATGCCTACATGAAACCACCTTCTTGTCTCTCAAGCAAAGCACCCATAGGTGGGTTTTAAGATACTCCCCCACCTAAGGGGTTAGGAAACGTCCCAGATCTTTATCCAAACAGAAGGAAAGAAGTGCAAGGCAACGGGCCGAATCTGGCAGAATATGGAAAGGCCTCTTCTACACCTCAGGTATGAAATGTGTGTTTGAGAATGGACGGATTTCCCCTGGAACAACAGGCTTGGAATATTTTTCAGCTTAATAAATTTCCTCAGTCAACTTAAAAGCTTTTCCCAGCGAATGAGGAAGGAAACTTACTGCCAAAGCTGAAAGGAGCGTCTCCTAGGTTGCTAATAAACATGCTCAAAACTGAAAAAGTAAAGCATATAAAGGGGGGTTTTTTTCGCTAAAAAAATAGAACATATTGGCCTGTCAGTGTTTTCTTTCTTCCTAGTTACTGAGCTGCCCTCTCAGAGGTATTTTAGTGTGGTTTGCTGTTTCATGACTTCACAAACCCAGCTTACTGCCCACTTAATGACATAATAAGCACTGGCACTGTCTGCTTTATGATGTCATGTGGAGGGCTGAGGGTCTACTTCATGACATCAGAAATAACATTTTACTTCCAAAATATGGTGCTCATTACCTGCATGAGGACAGAATCCATTGTGTCTGCTTAGACACACAAAAACACACCTCTACACATTCATATGAACATAAGCACACCTAGGTATGGGGCATATATGTGGAAACCTACATATAGGCATGTAAATATGCACATGCAGAAAAATGTCCTTATTTGCACCTGCATACACAGAAGTGTGCAATGTGTGTGTGTGTATATATATGCATTTTGAGTCAAAACCAATGCACCTTAGGCACCAGCACTCTTTGGTAATTGTTGGGGGCATGGCCAGAATGTGCCTGACAGTTACCGCGCAGACAAGCCCTTTAGTGCGCATTTCCACCTTTGGCAATTAACACGAGTGCACCTAACACCTCCTACTGAGATAGTGATAGATGCACCTGCCCTAACAGCAACACTGGTGCTTAGCATGAGCTAACTGCAATGCGCAGTCAACGCTCAATCTCCACCTAAA
Organism: Ichthyophis bannanicus; assembly: GCA_033557465.1. Classification (NCBI taxonomy): domain Eukaryota; kingdom Metazoa; phylum Chordata; class Amphibia; order Gymnophiona; family Ichthyophiidae; genus Ichthyophis; species Ichthyophis bannanicus. The sequence goes on along the minus strand of CM066050.1, from coordinate 67,733,008 downwards.
CCCCACCCAGATGCCATGCCATTGCGCAACGTGTGGTTAGTGTGTGTTTCGGCGCGCAGTCTCTCCCACAGAAGTGGTTAATGTGTTGAACAGTGCATTAACTGCATAATGCACTTTAGTAAAAAGGCCCCAAAGTGTTTAATGCAGCCCTTGGCCTCAAGCTTCTTTGAAGAATGAAGAGGTGTCGTGGCTTTTGAGTGGAATATTACTCCTCTTTGGGCTGCTACTCTTATCATGTCTGGGAAATGCAATGGGAGTCTGAGAGCTGCCCTCACTTCCACATGATCTGCTTGCATCCTGGTAAGCAAATTTATATTTAACACAACTAAACATAGCATTGCAGATGAGATCAATCACTTCAACGAGCAGGGCCTTGTTGCACTCCTGCCGCAAAGAGGGCTGGCAGCATATTACATAGCCCTACCATGTTACCAGCAGGAAACAGAAGCTTGCGACAGGACAGCAGGCTCATGTGGTAGGTCCTCGGATTAAATTAAGTGGCTCTAATTGCCACAGAAGGAACAGACTGAATTCCTCTATAGCACGACTATCATGCATTTCCACCAACAACACCCCCTGATACTGTTTTGGGGGTGACTTATATATGGCATCTAGATATTTCTGTGCCAGTACTGAGACCTCAGGGCATTGAAATAATGCTTCTAATGGATACCAACAGACATATGATATAAATATCATCAAGGTTGGCATTAGTAAGATGCAAACAGGGCAATTGCCCCGGCAGGACTATACCAAAGCAAGAAATGTGCCCCGATTTAAAAAAAAAAATAACCAAACCAATGCAGACGTTCAGATATTAAGTACTTATTTTCTTGTTTTTATCTTGCCATTTCTAGACAAACTGTGGGAAAGAGTTGTGGTGGGTTAGCTTAGCCAGAGCTTTGCAGGTCATGCTTTTTATCAACCATAACAGTCACAGTTTTGTCCTAATCATGGGATGGAATCAGCACTGGTATCCCTAGTAGATGATTTCAGTGGGGTTTGGGTGCTTTGGTGGTGTTCTACTGTAGACGTTGCTTCTGACTTTGACACCGTCGACCATGACATTTTGATCAGATGATTGATGGCTCCTGGTGTCACAGTCAGCGTTGAAGGTCGATGCAATCTTGGATAAGCCTCAGCATGTACAGGGGAGGGGGGAGGGCGGAGAGGAGGTATTAGACCCTTTTCGATGTACAGGTTCTGTGCTCTTTCCATGTATTTAATGTGTATCTGCAATCCTAGAATATTTTGATTAATGCTTGTGGTCTGAAACACATGCTTTATGCAGACGACACTCAGATTATTTGCAATTTGGTTAAAATCTGCTGTCTAAGCTTTCTCAGACAACTACTGAATAGGTGGGAGCAGTGGTGTTCCAAATCCTATGAGCACCAGGGGCGGATGCCCCCCCCCCCAAGTGGCATGGTGCAGTGCAGTGTTATCCGCCCCCCCCCTTGCCAGGCCCACATGGTACAGCCAGTGCAGCCAACAATCTAAAGCCATGGGTGCCTTGCCATTCTGCCTCTGCTCCAGGCCCAGCGGCTATTCTCTCCTGGCCAAAGTCTTGCAAAATTGCAAGATACTATCTGGGAAAGTACAGCTGCTGAACTGAAGGGGAGGCAACGTGGCAAGGCACATATGGCTTTAAAGTAATTTTGCTGTGCTGGCTCCGCCCTGTGGACCCGGCTGGCACCTGGGACAGGCCACACCCACTGCCCTACTCTTGACATGCCACTGCATGCAAGTTAAATTCAAATTTTAAAAAATCTTTTGTCTTCTTGTACTTGCACAGGAGAAATGGAGGACAGACACTGACTCCGAGTAGAGGAGTAGCCCACTGCTTGGAGCAGTGGGCTAGAACCAGGATTTGAATCTCATTGATGTTCCCTGTGACCTTGGGCATGTTACCAAACTCTTTGTTTGTTTATGCCATCAAAAATTAGAAAGACTAGGGGACATGCAATGAAGCTACAGTGTAACCTGTTTAAGACTAATAAGAGAAAATATTTTTTCACTGAACGTGTAATCAAACTCTGGAATTCGTTAGTGGAGGATGTAGTAAAGGCTGTCAGTGTAGCTGGGTTTTAAAAAATGTTTGGACAAGTTCCTGAAAGAAAGGTCCATAAACCATTATTAAAGAAGACCTGGGAAATCTACTGCTTGCTGCAACACAAGCACTGTGGAACCAGTGTGTCTTTTTGGGAAACTGCTAAGTACGTGTGACCTGGATTGGCCATTGTTGGAAACAAGATACTGGGCTTGATGGACCTTGGTCTGACCCAGTTCGGCATTTCTTATGTTCTTAAATGGGTAAACTGGCAACATTTGGAAAACAGTGTGCATTAATACCCATAGGATGGAAAATAAGATCCCAGGTATTGAGGCTTTGATGGAAGAGACTAACTTGGGTTTAGAGGCAGTTACGGAGATATGGTTAAAGGACAACCATGACTGGTATGTATCACGGGTCTGCAAAAAAATTTTTTTCGAGAGCTGTTTTGGTTATTCCATGTAATCTTTGTTTTTTGGTGCGCTGAATCCGAAAATGACCTCCATTTTGTCATAGGACATCACGTTTCCTGACAATTTAGGTAACTATGTTAAATAAGGCAATACCTCAAAATAAATGGAAATAGACTTATAAAATTAAAGTTTTATTACAATATTTTCATGAAAATCCTTTTTTGAACTGAAATGAGCTCACCTACACACACTAAACTCGATTCTTCTTCCTTGTGAGGCTCCTCTTGGTGCATTTACACTTGTGAGTAGCATCTGGAATGTCTCTCTGAAGCATCCAACAGTAGTCTGCCATCATTGTAATGCTCCATTTTCCCTGGTATCTCCTTTCCACCTCTTTAATGTCTTGGTGGAATCGTTCACCTTGTTCCTCACTCACAGCTCCCAAATTTTCAAGAAAGTAGTCAAGGTGGGACTGGAGGAAATGCACTTTCAAACTCATCAGGCAACCTAAAGCTTGAAATGTTTTCAGCATTCGTCTGACGATCTTTTTGTAGTGAGGATCTTTGTTATTGCCTAAAGGTTTCTGTACGACTTCTTTAAATGCAATCCACCCTTCTTTTTCAGGATCCGTCATGGTATTGACAAAGTCTTGATCAACTATAAGCCTTCTAATGTCTGGTCCGACGAACACACCTTCCTTCAATTTTGCCTCCGACAGGCCTGGAAACTTGGTGACCAAGTATTTGAAGCATTCTCCATCTCTTGGAAGTGATTTTACGAATTGCTTCATCAATCCCAATTTTATGTGGAGAGGGGGTAGAAGAACTTTATGGGAAGGTACCAAAGTTTCTTGGAGGACATTTTTTTCACCGACTGTTAGCACCCTCGGCTGCCAACTCTTCTTGGTCCAGTGATTTTGTCGGTCTCGACTGTCCCATAGACACAGAAAACAAGGATATTTGGTATACCCAGCTTGTTGCCCGAGCAGCATGCACAAGACCTTCAAGTCCCCACACACTTGCCAACCATGGTCTTCATATTTAAGTTTACGAAGAACCAATTCCAAGTTCTCGTAGGTTTCCTTCAAGTGTATGGAATGACCTACAGGTATGGAAGCGTAAAAACCGTTGTGGAGTAAAACTGCTTTGAGACTTATTTTTGAAGAATCTATAAAAAGATGCCATTGCTCTGAATCATATTGGATTTTAAATTGATCCATCAGACCTTCGACATCGATGCAATAAACCAACTTGTCTTCTTGGGCGAAGTAAGGAACAAACTCCTTTTCACGATGTCTGAACCATGAAGATGACACTCCTGGCAACAATAAATTCCTGCTTTTCAGCCTTGATCCGAGTAACTCAGCAGCATCTTTGGGAAGATTCAAGTCTCTTACCAAATCATTCATCTCCTCCTGAGAAAACAATTTTGGTCTTGTATCATCTTCAAAGTCAGAACTTGATTCGTCATCTGGTTCAGGTATGACTTCACCTTCATCGGAGCTAGGTATCTCTTCCAAGGTAGCAGGGGGCTTGGGTACTGGTACATCTGTGTCATGGGGGATGGGACAAATTGCTGAGTGAAGATTGGGGTATGAAATGGAATGCTTCCATTTGGAATTAAACCCTTTCACATCGCATGAACAAAAGTAACAGTCGTCACTATGGTTCTTTTGCTCTCGCCATACCATAGGAATCCCATAACGGAAAGATTTTTTCTTACCCTTGAACCAGTTTCGGAGGTCCTCAACACACCGTTTGCACACTTTATGAGGCGCCCAGACTATATCTTGATCTCCAATTTTTAGTCCAAAGTATGCAAAGTATACTTTTTTCACAAAGTCTGTAATATTCTGCTGTTGCTTCAACACTGTATATTCACCACAGATGAAACAGAAACTGTCTGGCGAATTAATACACTTTCGCGGAGCCATAACATAACGGTTGAAGAATGACGAGCTAACACGAATTGCGATGAAAAAGTGTGAACAGCCTAGAACCAAGAACCTGATGATGATTCGTGCACAAGTGTGGCATGCAGGAGAGAGCAGCTCTGTGTCTGTACACGAGACGTCACAGTGCTGGCCACGCCCCCCTGCACTGCTGCTATCTGCCCTGTGTCTCCTTCCCACTGGATTCTTCAGGAAAGATTAACCCCTTCTACCATTAGAAGCACGGACTTAAAACTTGCTTAGCTTATGTATATATTGCTGACCATCAGATTTACAGTGCTATATTTTTTTTTTACATAACTCTGACAACCCCTTTAAGGTTTTTTTAGCATTTTATATCTTAAATGCACTTATGTGAATTAAGTAATAGTAATTTTAATTAATTAATAGTAATTTGAAAAAAATTGATAAATTTGAAGACAATTTTGCATGTTGTGGCAAATCATGACGTCTAGGAGTTTTTTCAATATTTTATTTGTGTCAGCACACCAAAATACATGGAAATTAGATGAAAATAATCAAACAGCTTTTTAGTCGCAGACCTGTATTATACTGGACTATAATTTATTCAGGAAAGACAGGAAAGGAAGAAGGGGAGGAGGAGTGGCACTATATGTAGAAAAATAATATTAACTCTACAGAATTACAGGACTTAAAATGGAAGGAGGTGGCTCTGTGGGTTAAACTAGAAAGAGCGAATGGGAAATCCATTTGCATTGGAGTGATGTACAGACCTCCTTCACAGGCAGAAGAAGTGGACAGAGATTCAATTGAAGACACCCACATCAGTGCCACAAAAGGGGAAGTGCTACTGATAGGTGATTTCAATGTGTCAGATGTCGATTGGCACATCCCTGCTGTGGTATCGTCTAGAAGCATGGAGATCCCAGATTCTGTTCAGGGAGAACTATTCCGGCACAGAACCCACATGTGAAGGGGCAATCCTAGATATGGGGCTTACCAATGGGCAAAGTGTTTCTGATGTTATAGTGGGAGATCATCTCGCATCCAGTGATCACCAGATGGTGTGGTTCAGTATTAGGAGTAGGGCTGATATAGTCCATTGAAAAGCGAGGGACCTAGACTTTAGGAAAACTCACTTTGCCAAGATGGGACAATACCTTAAAGAGAGTTAGCGGGATGGAAACAGTTGGGGGATGAAGAAAAGCAATTGGCAAAACTGAAAGTTTCAAGGATATTTTAAGGGCAACATACCTTTTTATTAAGAAAGATCAGTTCTTGAGTTCAGCACACGCAATTATTTTCATAAGTTAGTACCTATGTTTACAGTTATCACTTCATAATTACAAAACTCTGTGTTAACCTGTTGGGACAGTACCCAGCACTTTCCCATTCAATTTTATTAGTAGTATTTAGCGCACACCCTTCCAGCAGTAATTCAATATATTACATCAGGTATTTCCTTGTCCCCTGAGGGCTTGTAATCTAAGTTTGTACTTGAGGCATTGGAGGGTTCGGTGACTTGTCCAAAGCCACAGAGGGTACCACTAGGATTTGAACGCTGGTTTCTGTAGTTACAGGTCATTGTTATAGCCACTAGGCTACTCCTCCACTACAAGTAATACCTCTCATTTTTGTTTTACTGTGTGTTAATTACATCAGATAATGGGATGCAGCTAGATGCACCTCTTGAGGTGAAGTTAACAGCTCTGTGCAAAATGCTGTATTACCAGTTAATGCACCATAGCTATCTCCACTTTAACAGTAAAGCATAAGCCCTGACCATTCTCCACCCCCTCCTCTTTCACTGTTTAGCATGCGGATTATTGTATTCTGCGACGGCACTGCATTAACTGTCAGTGCAGGCCCACGCTGTCAGCATGCATTAATACTCACATTATAACCATTAAGACATCTTAGTAGATAGATCCCAAGTCAAACTGTGTTCCTCTTGTCTGTAATTCACTATTGGTGTCTATGCGGAGGAAATAATTCTTGCTTTTGAAAAGTCATGTTTGTGTTCCATGCAAAATGCTGACCTGGAAAACATAGTTCAAATATCAATAAAACCCTGTCTACAAAATCATCTGTATCATGGGAGGATTTCCTCTGCATTATTAGTCTCCCAAATCCAAGGCTTGCTGTTTACAAAGCAAGACGTAGATCAGCAGAGGGCATGGGGCACAGGCGAGGGAATGGAACAAACCTTCGATGCCTGGCTAAGCCCATTCTAGCTGCCCAGTTCTTTAGATCCACTGTCTCTGTGTCTTGTGGCCGTCCTGATGCACTTAGCCTCAGAGGTCAGCTGGGGACACAGCATTTGCCAACCCTGACCATTGGCTGCGAGCCTGAGGCAGAAATACATCAATTAATTAAATGGTATTTGTGGGGCGGTGTTAAGAGAATGCTAAGTCCTCAAACCACAGCTCCATCCCCCCCCCAGGGTAGGTACAGTGCCTAGAATGTCCCAGAGGTCCATACAGTGAACTAAACACACCCATGGTCTACAGGACGTAGTGAAACAGATCCGCAGACCTCTAATCATAAAAGGTAGTCTGTTAGTGACCTTAGCAACGGCTAAAAGTGTGAGTGGCAGTCTCTCTTTTCTAAGCATCCCCCTTTTCTGTGCCAGCCTGTGGGGAGTCTGCAGAGCAGAGATGCTTCCAAACCAACCCCTGCTGGATCCCAGACTGTTTATTTGAAGCGTCTGGGTAACGGAGGGCAGCAGGCAGGCAGCTGAAAGAAAGAAGCTTTTCTCAGCGTTTGTCCCTTAGACAGACTCGCCTTTCATAACTCCAGGCGCTTCTGAGAAGGGCTGAGTGAGGCCAACTCATTTTAGGGTTACTAAACCAACAGACCTCCGTTCCCCTTGTCCTAGGCCTCTTCCGTCTGTGCCGGGACACTAGGCATAGAACTTGAAACTGAGAAGAGGGTGAAAAAGTTCAGGGAAAACCAAATGAAAATGTCAAGCTATTAACCCACAGAGCACTTTTTAAAATTCTCTCTCCAAACTGCTGTCAGAGTCCAAGGGCCAATATGAATGAGATCATATCAGACACTGACAAAAGACTGGATTAATTCTTTGTGCACTGTGTGAATTTCTCGGACTTGCTGTAAATGACACTTGATTCCTACTTAAATTTGCTGTACCTGTTTGCTTTCTCTCTTTACACATTTGGCTCTCATTTTGCACTTTTCTTGAACTGTTCACCTTTATCTCTGATTCTTGTGCCCCTGTCCAGAGTTTTTACGTATCTTTGTGGTCACCTGTAGCATCTTTCAAGGCCTAAGCATCCATTGTTTCCAAATGAAACATGAAGAAAATATATGGGAAAAAAGGTTCAGGGAAATTGCAGAAATTTTGCTCAAACTTTGTAGAGTTTCCCCAGATTCCTGTGCTTTGTGGCTGAAATCCCTCCGTTCAGTTTCTCAACAACTGAGGGGCAGCTCAGTATTGCCGTTTGTTGATTCAGTTTCGCAGAGCCCAGATATGTGCTCTAGGCTTCCAGAGGACGAGAAGCATTAGATGCCGATGGAAGCAAGAAAGACACATGGCAGAAAATATACAATGCAGAACAGTGTAGATTTTGCATTTTTCTTGCACGTGCACTGCAAGCTAGGTTGAGTCATTCCCTTCTGGACTTCTTTAGTGTCCTCTTCCATGGTAGCCCCCGGATGCTTCCCCCTTAACCCGCAATGTTGCTGCCAGAATTACCTTCTCATTTAGGGGCATTTGTTTTCTAGAAGGTAGTATTTTATGTGATTTTTTTTTTGCTTACTGTTTTGTTTAATTATGTTCTTCCCTTTTCTACTGAGAATTATATTGTGATTTTTATTTTGATTGTATACTGCTTTGTTGCTTAACTTCAAAAGGTAGTTAATCAAGCTTTTAGAAAAACAAACATCACCTAGCCCTCCGAGTTTGTTCAGGCAGGCTTCCCTTTGATCTAATTTTAGTATTGATTTAATTTGTGTGTTATTTATTATCCTATTATTTGCTTACGTTTAAAGAAGTATGGTATTGATTTGTTGTTTTTGATACTAATGACTTTTATACTTGTATTGTACTAAGTGCGCCTTGAGCATCTTAGGGAAAGGCATACAATTAAACTATTTATTATTACATTTTGTGGTTCTTCCCTTACGCCTAACCCCCTCCCCAGCTCATCCTCTTCTGAATTAGTCTTCTACTTCTTTTCTCTAATTTTCCTTTATATTTTGCCTGTGAGATGCCCTCTGCGCTGTGTGATACTGAGAGGATGGTTTACTAAACCGCGTAAGCTGCTAATGCAGCAGATTGCGCATGCTCTCTGGACACAGTAGCAGTTAACGCAGGACAACTGCAGATAACGCAGCAATTTTCTGTGCTATTTGCAGAAAGTGCATTATCCACAATACAAACTATCGGTCCGCTTTATGAAAGTGCATTATCTGCAAGAGTGGGTAGGATTAGGATGGAGAGTGGTATTGTCTGCCATGCAGAGTTACTGCAGGCCTCAAAAGCATGCGGTAATCTCAGATTTGCAGACTGCGCAGGTGCAGCTGATGCCACCTCTAAGAGTGGATTTAGCTGCATCCATGTTGCTGCCTGACTGCGGTCTCTGCACTTTCGGTGTGCTGTCTGCTGTGGAACAGCTGTGGCGAAGGCGGCACTATCTGCATCTTGTTTGGCACACTAGCTGCAACAGCCTAACACAGTTTAATAAGTTGGCCCCCTAATCTTATTTGTTCAGATTGAATTCATAAGTCTTACATTTGAAGATAAAAGGGAGAAAAAGACCCAGTTCTACACTCTAGTACAACATGGAAATTTCATAGAGCAACAGTGGAGTACTGGAAGCAAAATTACAGAGGAAGGCAGGGGCATGGTTGGCTAAAGCTTTAAAAACTTGGGAGTAAGCCAACATTTTAGGAACTGGAGAGATTACTCTTTATGGGTGAAATTTTAGATGCTCTATTTGTGCTTTGGACGTCTGAAAACAAGCATAGAGACGTCCACAGCACAGAGACATCTCCAGAGCAATTTTAGAAGCCGGCTCTAGGGACATCCCCTGTGTGAGGATGTCTGACTCTGAAGAGAGGCGTGGCTGGGGCGTTCTCAGGACTGTGGAGGCATGGTTAGGGTGTTCCCATGGACCACGATGTCTCCACCCGATTACAGAAACGTCATGGACATCTGGCATCACGTTTAACTTTAAACCAGCTCCCGAGGCATGGACAAGCATCTGAAAAGTGCTTGTTTAGGCTGAAAAACATCCAGAGGATAGGACACCATCATCTCAGTACAAGGTCAACTATAGCAGCAGCAGAATGTGAACCCTGGATGCCGTGTTCCTAACCCACTAATCTACACATTATGCTATCCTAGATGTCCAAGTTCCAAAATACGGTTCTGGGGATGTCTAAGTAGATGCCCCTGCAGACGCCCCTATCGGGTGCATCCAGGTTTGTGAAATCACATTGGCACCTGGACGTGCCTCCATTTTTTTCAGACATTCTGGCTTAGATGTCCCAGATTGTACTTAGACGGATCTTCTAAAATACCTCCATAGTTTGTTTTTTCTTATTTTTGGCTCCATTTTCCTGTTCTCTGCCCATTTCATCCCCAGCCTCCCTTCCTCTGCTCAGCCCAAGCCTGAGTCTGTGACAGCTTTTCTGCCCAACCCCAAAGTGGAGTCCTTCTCTATCTAGGTCTGACAGCAGGTTCCACACACCTCTTTTAAGTATCCAGGTTTCTTCCGGTCCTAAAATATTTAATTCTGGAATTAATCTTTCTTGAATTATTTGCCATTCTACATTCCTGAAGAATCCTCTTGTGAGATTCTAAGAGTCGGTCAAGACTTGACTTTGCCAACTGGCCTTTGGGTTAGATCCTGAGATTAAAAAGGTAAGGCAGGTGCCCACCTTTTTAATTTTATATCTGCTGTATATTTATTATATTTCATTTTATACTTGCTTTTTTGTTTTACAAGTAGAACTCATATTATCTTATGCATTTTTTAAATAACTTTGTAAGCTGTCTTGATGGTCTTTGAGTTCAAAAGGCAGTCAAGTAAATGCTCATAAATAAACAGTAAAATAAATGATATACTATCCTATGAAAAAGTTAGACTAATAAATGAAAATTTGGGCTGGAAGCTTCACAGTGCTCCCCCTCCCCCATCACACCTTTATGCAACACACCTACCCTTCAGCGCTGCCCATGCCTTGGGGGGGGGGGGGGAGGGCTATTATGCTCTCTTTTCACTACAGATACTAGGGGTATCCTAATTGCTCTGCGCAGATTATATTCTACTTATCTGTTTCCTTGTGGATATTTATGGAGGGTTTATTAGTTTCACAGCACCTCAGCTGTGCAGTGATATTGTTAAGAAACTCTGCGTGGGTCTCAAGGGGTTGTCATCGTACCTTTAAACCATGAACTTAGGTTAGTGTTGCTTAATATATGAGCTGCATTACGATTCTAACCACTTCAAAGGAACTCATAAATTATTGCGATGAGACTGTAATTGTAGCATTCATGGACCCTTTCATGAAGTAAAGGTAAAAGTTGGAGGTCGAGGGTTAATCAGCACTGTGGCTATATTTCAGATATGGTCTATTCTAAAGCCTGCAGACCTTTAAAGCAAACATAGTACCATATCTTGTAGCTGAGTTATGTGTTGTGCAAGTTATTTAAGCGAGGGTGGGATGGAAATGATGTACAGTATATCTTAAAAAGAAATTATAAGGTAAAAACTGGGTAAAAGGTCAAGCTAATATTCATTTGTTGTTTTTTGTTGTTGTATGTATGTAATTGTTGATGTTATAGTAACTGATTTGAAATTCAATAAAGCTCGAATACTTTGTGAAACAGCAGGATTCACTAACTCAGCTCAGGGTCTAAGGTGACCCTCTCCTGCCTAACATAAGCTGTCTTGTGGAGCTCCATGATCAATCTTAGACAGGGTCAGTGTTAGACATGCAGGGGACCAAGGCAGAAACTGGTGAGGGAGCCTCAAAACTCACCTACAGACTATGCCTCCTTTGGCTTGAGACAGGTTTGGGGACCCCTAGTGCCATGGGGGCCCAGGGTAATTTTCCCTGTTTGCCACATTCCAACGCTGGCCCTGATCCTAGAGCATCAAAGCTTTCTTCTTAAAGTTGAATTGCAATTTAGCCAGTTCCAAGCATAGTTAACTTGTAATTATCTCTGCAGGTTTATCGCATTAACACAGCACTAGAGGGGTCATTTTATAAGGACATTTTGCATACATAAAATGGCTTTTATAAAATTAGAATCCAAAAATAAACTCCCAACCCAATTTATTCAACAATGCCCTTTACTCTAAAACAGGGATTTTCAGCTCAGTCTTCGGGACACCCTTTACCAGTCGGGTTTCAGGATAATCACAATGAATATGCATGGGGTAGGTTTGCATGCACGACCTCCATTGTATGTAAATCTTTTTCATGTATATTCATTGTGCTTATCCTGAAAACCTGACCAAAGAAGTAGCATTAAATCCTCCACCACATGCTTGCCCATAGTACCCTGCTTCAACTTAGCGGTAGACATTGAGCCTTTGGGGCCCATTGTACCGACCGTAGTTGCTCCCCACTGAGAGCTGGTAGTGTGGGCTTTCAGTGCTGCATTAGTGGCTCTGTGGCAGAAACGCCCACACCCCATCCAGTCACTGCCCATACATGTGCTACCCGGGCCACGTGGATTCTTTAGCGCAGGATATCACACAGTGTTTTAGCATGACACCAATAGTGCACACTTACTTCACACTACTTGAGTAGTGCCCTTTAGTAAACATGTATCTGGTTTAATGGACCATGTTCTAGTGCAACTTGTAGATGGTCCAACTCCTGTAGCAGATTCATATTGTGTCTTAAAAGTGATAGATATTTGTACAGTGTCTTGGTCTTATCAAACATCTGTTCACTTGAGTTTTAGAGTTGAGAATGTCTGGGTGGGTGGAAGTTGGGGGTTGATTTATTAAGAGATTTTTGGGGGCAGGGGGTTGAATGTGGCCAATTTTCATGATTTGATGACAAAGGCAAAGGAAATCTGTAATGTGTCATTAGATGATTTGGTACATTGATTGTTTCAGATGACAGGGGAAATTTTGGACGAAAGTGCTCTCTTAAAAATGGTGTATAATTGCTTGGAGGTAATTTTGCCCTGCTTGTCTAATGAGTTATGAAAACAAAAAAGCGGGTTCAGAAGGCCAGAGAAGGTATGGCTTATAAACCTGACAGTAAATAATTGAAAAAAACTGGAGATGGTTAACAAATATTTATTGTTCTTATATAATTAGCTAAAATCAGTTTTTTTGTACCAGAAATTCTATGGGCTCCTAATAAATCCAAAGGATTCTATGGGTTCCTAATAGATCCAAAGGATGGATTTCATCACTAAATTGGCCTTTGAGAAAGGGGAAGAAGTCTATACATTTAAAAGCTCCACTCTGAATCCTATTGGATGGTATTTTTGTCCAAAACGTTGAGGGCCTGTGGAAAGAATTTCAAGCTAGGAGACAGGCTTTAGTTTTAGTTCATTTTAAAGAGGAAGAGGAATTGGTGATGGATAAGGGGATGCTGTGCTTAGATTCATTTGATCCTCTGTTCATGTTTAACTTGGGAAAGATTATTAAAAGTGTGAACCCTTCCTCCTATTGACTAGACCCCTACCATTTTCAACTATTGAAAGCCTTGCAAAAGAGTGTTCTTGAACTTTGGGAGCATTTGTAGCTAAATCTTTGCATAAGGGTCTTTCTAAAGCAATTGCATAATTCAATTATCATGCACTTTATTAAAACAGTAAAGCTGGATCCTGGAAAGTCTGCTAATTATAGACTAATCATGCATGCCTCATCCCTGGCTACGGTACTGGAATGCGCAGATAAAGCTCAATGTAATCATTTGTGGAGGAGCAGATTGTTTAGACTACATGTAAGTTGGATTCCATTTTGAATATAGTATGGAGACATAAGAACATAATAAATGCCATACTGGGTCAGAAAAAGGTCCATCAAGACCAGTATCCTGTTTCCAATAGTGGCCAATAGTTGCCAATAGAGGACTGGCAGGTTCCCAAAAAGGTACACAGGTTCCACAATGCTCGTCCTGAGGTAAGCAGTGGTTTATGGACCTTTCCTCCAGGAACTTGTCCAAACCTTTTTTAAACTCAGCTACACTACAGTGCATTGCAAAAGTATTCATCTCCTTTGTGTTTGTCCTGTTTTGTCACATTACAACCTGGAATTAAAATGGAGTTTTGGGGGTTAGCACCATGTGATATACACAACATGACTACAACTTTGAAGGTGCAAAATATCCTTTATTGTGACACAAACAATAATTAAGACACCCCCACCCCCCAGAGTCAATACATTGTAGAGCCACCTTTTGCTGCAATTACAGCTGCAGGTCTCTTGGGGTATGTCTCTATTGGCTTACACATCTAGCCACTGAGATTTTTACCCATTCTTCGAGGCAAAACTACTCCAACGCCTACAAGTTAGATGGGTTGCGTTGGTGTACAGCAATCTTCAAGTCATGCCACAGATTCTCAATTGGATTGAGATCCAGGGTTTGACTAGGCCATTCCAAGACATTTAAATGTTTCCCTTTAAACCAGCTTTAGCAGTATGTTTAGGGTCATTGTCCTGCTGGAAGGTGAACCTTCATCCCAATCTCAAATCTTTGGCAGACATGAAACAGGTTTTCTTCAAGAATTTCCCTGTATTTAGTGCCATCCATCGTTTCTTCCATCCTGACCAGTTTTCCTGTCCCTGCCAATGAAAAACATTCCCACAGCATGATGCTGCCACCACCATGTTTCACTGTGGGAATGGTGTTCTCGGGGTGATGGGAAGTGTTGGGTTTGCGCCACACATTGCATTTCCCATGATGGTTAAAAAGTTCAATTTTCATCTCATCTGACCAGAGAACCTTTTTCCATGTGTTTGGGGGGTGAGGGCGGGTCCGCCACATGCTGTTGTGCAAACTCCAAACGTGTTTTCTTATTTCTTTCTTTAAGCAATGGCTTTTTTTCTGGCCACTCTTCCATAGAGCCCCACTCTGTGTAGTGTATGGCTTAAAGTGGTCCTATGGACAGATACGTCCCTCTCTGCTGTGGATCTTTGCAGCTCCTTCAATTATCCTTGGTGTCTATGTAGCATCTCTGATTAATGCCCTCCTTGCCCAGTCTGTGAGTTTTGGTGGGCGGCCTTCTCTTGTCAGGTTTGTAGTGATGCCATATTCTTTCTATTTTGTTATAATGAATTTAATGGTGCTCTATGGCACATTCAGAATTTGGAATATTTTTTTTATAACCCAACCCTGATCTATACTTCTCCACAACGTTGTCTCTGACCTGTTTGGAGTGCTCCTTGGTCTTCATGTTGCTTGTTTAGTGGTGTTGCAGAGTCAGAGCCTTTCAGAACCGGTATATTTATGCAGGCATCATGTGACTGATCATGTGACACAGATTGCACACAGGTGGACCCTAATCAACTAATTATGTGACTTCTGAGGTTAATTGGTTGGACCAGATCTTATTTAGGGGTTTCATAGCAAAAGGGATGAATATATATACACTCACAACTTTTCAGATTTTACTTATGTTTTTTTTATATATACAAGGTATTTTATTATAATTTCACTTCACCAATTTGGACTACATTGTTAGGTCCATTACCTCAGTGTTCTTCAACCTTTTTTGTGCAAAGGCACACTTTTTTCATGAAAAAAATCACGAGGCACACCACCATTAGAAAATGTTAAAAAAATTTACCTCTGTGCCTATATTGACTATATATAAAGTAATTCTCTTGAATAGGAATCAAACACTCACACCAACCCCCCTCCCCTGCTGGTTCACACCAACCCCCCTCCCCTGCTGATTCACTCACACCACCCCCCCCCTCCACTGCTGGTTCACTCACCCACCCCCCTGTCACTTACTCACCCCTCCTGCTGGGTCACTCACTCACTTACCCCTAGGGTTGCCAACTGGCCGGTTTTCAGCCGGCCTGGCCGGTTTTTCCACGGCCAGGCCGGCTGCCGGCGCAGAGGCAAAACCGGCCCTTTAAAAGCCAGATTTTTTGCTCTGGCCGCACGAACGGGAGCGGCCCGAGCAAAAAAACCGGCTTTTCTCCGCTTCAGAGGGAGCCGGGGAAGCCCGCGCGAGGCCCCGGCTCCCTCTGAACAGCCACCAGCGTGAAGAGCCTTTACCTTCACGCTGGCGGCTGTTCCTGTGAAGCCGCGAATGCTGGGAAAGGTTAAAGGTTGCCCTTTAACCTTTCCCAGCATTCGCGGCTTCACAGGAACAGCCGCCAGCGTGAAGGAAAAGGCTCTTCACGCTGGTGGCTGTTCAGAAGGAGCCGGGGCCTCGCGCGGGCTTCCCCGGCTCCCTCTGAAGCCTCAGACAGCCGCGATGCTGGTCGGGGGGGGGGGGGCAAGGACTGCATTGGCTGTGATGGGGGGGACCTGGACTGGAAAAGGGCTAAGGGGGGGGGGGGACTTGGACTGGAAAAGGGCGAAGGGGGGGGGACTTGGACTGGAAAAGGGCTTAGGGGGGGACTTGGACTGGAAAAGGGCTAAGGGGGGGGACTTGGACTGGAAGATGGCTAAAGGGGGGGACTTGGACTGGAAAAGGGCTAAGGGGGGGGGGACTTGGACTGGAAAAGGGCTAAGGGGGGGACTTGGACTTGAAAAGGGCTAAGGGGGGGGGACTTGGACTGGAAGAGGGCTAAAGGGGGGGACTTGGACTGGAAAAGGGCTAAAGGGGGGGGGACTTGGACTGGAAAAGGGCTAAGGGGGGGGACTTGGACTGGAAAAGGGCTAAGGGGGGGACTTGGACTGGAAATAGGCTGTGATGGGGGGGGGACCTGGACTGTAAAAGGGTTATGGGGGGGGGGGGACATGGACTGGAAATGGGTTGTGATGGGGTGGAGGGGACCTGGACCAGAAAAGGGCAATGGGGGGGGGGGGAACCTTGGACTGGAAATAGGCTGTGATGGGGGGGGGGACCTGGACTGTAAAAGGGTTATGGGGGGGGGGGACATGGACTGGAAATGGGTTGTGATGGGGGTCGAGGGGACCTGGACTGGAAAAGGGCTAGGCGGGGGGGAACTTGTACAGGAAATGGGCAATGGTGGAGGAAGGGGGATCTTGGACTGGAAATAGGCTGTGATTAGGGGGGCTAGGACTGCAGATGGGCTGTGATGGTGCGGGGGGACTCGGACTGCAAATGGGCTGTGATGGTGCGGGGGGACTCGGACTGCAAATGGGCTGTGATGGTGGGGGGGGGGGGCCTAGGACTGGAAATAGGCTGTGATGGGGGACTTGGACTGGAAATGGGCTGTGACTGGGGGGGGGAGCTAGGACTGGAAATGGCCTGTGATGTGAGGGCTAGCACTGGAAATGGGCTGATGAAGAGCTGGACTAGGACTGGAAATGGGCTGATGTGGGGCATGGGAGAATGGGACTAGAAGGGAGTGGATGCTGGGTGGGCCTAGAACTATAAGGGAATTGATTTGGGGGAGGACTAGAATGGATGGGGAATGAGAATGGAGAGGGGAAAAATATTTTGTGTGGAAGAAAAATCTATGATGGGCCGGTATTGGGAGAGTAAGAGGGGCTTGAGAATGGAAGGGTGAAATTTAAACGGATGATAAAGGAATAAGGAAAGAATTGGGGGAAAGAGCAAAAGGGAAACAATCAGTATGTTAAAGCAGAAATAGAGAGAGAATGGAAAACATCTAAAAGAGAAGAAAGGACAAATGGATAGCTCGCAGAAGACACGAAGAAACCAGAAGAAAGTGACTGGAGCAATTGCAACTGAAAAATAAAACGCCCAAACAGAAGGTAGAAAAATACTTTTTATTTTGAATTTATTAACTGGAATATGTCTGGTCTGGGAAGTGTGTATTGCTAACATCTTTGCGTTTTTGTTTAGTGCAAGAGGAAATTACTTTATAGTTTTATTTCTCCAGTGTTGTACATTTCATGTTTGGATTTTGGGGTTCCCAGTTTAATTATTATCTGACCAAGGAAGTTAGCCTACACGTATCCTCGGTAATTTTTGTGGGTGGGGCTGGGGGGCGGGGCAGGGGTGGGACTAGGGGCGGAGAATGGGTGGAGCATGGCGAGCCACAGGTGTCGGGTTTTTCTCGGTGAAAAAGTTGGCAACCCTACTTACCCCCCCTCCCCTGCTGGTTCACTCACACCATCACCCCCCCCTTGCTGGTTCACTCACACCATCGCCCCCCCCCCCTTGCTGGTTCACTCACACCACCCCCCCCTCCACTGCTGGTTCACTCACACTCCCCCCCCCTTGCTGGTTCACTCACACTCCCCCCCCTTGCTGGTTCACTCACACACACACACACCCCCCCCTCTGCCCAAGCCGCTGCTTCTGCTTTGTACAGAGCAGTGGCTGCACTACACTTACATTGAAAAGTAAAGAGAAACTGTGTCAGGAGCCCTCCGGTCATCGCAGAGTCCGAGGAAGTGATGTCATGGGGGCGGGCTCCTCACAGGCTCTTTCCTTTTCAAATTAACTTTATTGCAGCTAAAGTTAATTTGAAAAGGAAAGACAGCCTGTGAGGAGCCCGCCCCCATGACATCACTTCCTCGGGCTCTGCATGATCGGAGGGCTCCTGACACAGTTTCTCTTTACTTTTCAATGTAAGTGTAGTGCAGCCGCTGCTCTGTACAAAGCAGAACCAGCGGCTGCACTGCTATAGGGAATTGCGTTCGCGCCGCGGACTTCGGCACAAAAGCCCTTTTTTTGATCTGGCCGCTCCCTATCTTGCGGCCAGACAAAAAAACCGGCTTTTCAATGGCCGGTTTTACAACTGTGCTGGCAGCCGGCCTGGCCATGGAAAAACCGGCCAGGCCGGCTGGAAACCGGCCGGTTGGCAACCCTAATTTGTGAGCCGAGGCCACATGTTACGGATGAAATTGGAATTTTTCCCACGGCACACCAGACAATATCTCACGGCACACTAGTGTGCCGCGGCACAGTGGTTGAAAAACGCTGCATTACCTAACATCCAAATGAACCTCTATTTTCATTCCAGGTTTACGTAATGCGACAAAACAGGACAGAAACCAAGGGGATGAATACTTTCATAAGGCACTGTAATAGCATTTACTATATCCTCTGGTAACGAATTCTAGAGTTTGATTATGTGTTGAGTGAAGAAATATTTTCTCTTATTAGTCTTAAATTGGTTACATTGTAGCTTCATTACATGTCCTCTAGTCTTTCTATTTTTTTGATGGCATAACCAACTGATCTATGTTTACTCGTTTCACCCAAGTTTCAGAGGAAACTTAAAGCATGGCTTTTCCAATTTGTGAAATCTTTGAGGTGACTGAGTTTTCCCTGTCTGCTAGGGGCTTGCTTTTATTAGGTTGGGAGGATTTTAGCAGGATGTTGTTAACTTTTGGGAATTATGGTTTTGAATTGATTATTATTTTATAATTGTAGGTCTATAATAAATAAATAAATCCCATTGAACATTTTATTCCTTTGTGATCCTTGATACAGGTGAGTGAAGAGAGCAAATTTGCATTTCTTTTATACAAGACATGCCTCATTTTTTAAGTGAACCTTCATGCTGAGAAATGATTGCTGCTCATTTAATTGACTATCTTATAGATTGCAAAAATAAGGTGACATACTCATCAGAGTGGTGACATACAACACAAGTTCTGTTTTATACTGATGGAAAGGTGACAAACCTGTTATAGCTGTACTTAGTTGTTATCTATGGGCGCAGCTTCAGAAGAGATAGATAAGCTTTGGTT
The DNA here is from genome assembly GCA_033557465.1 of Ichthyophis bannanicus. Lineage (NCBI taxonomy): Eukaryota > Metazoa > Chordata > Amphibia > Gymnophiona > Ichthyophiidae > Ichthyophis > Ichthyophis bannanicus. Next base: position 67,713,819 of record CM066050.1, on the reverse strand, counting down.
ATTAAAGGTTTGTTTATTAGAGCTTTTTACTTACATTTGATCTTTCCTGTTTTAGTTGGCACAACCCATCATCAATTTAGCACAGCTTCTTCAGCTTCTCTCTAAGCCAACAGTTTCCAAGGAAGTCTGGTTTCCAATATGCTCACAATGAATGTTTATGAGTTACATATTTATTTATTTAGCTGCACTTATATACCACTTTTTACTGTGTCAAAGTGGTTTACAGATATATACATGCTAACAGGCACTTTTTATTCCCTTGTCCCTGAAGAACTCACAATCTAAGTGTATCTGAGGCAATGGGGGATTAAGTGGCTGGCCCAAGGTCACAAGGAGTGGCCATGGGACTAGAGTCCCCAGTCCCTCCGGCCTGAGGTTACTTGTCCCTACGTGGGAATTGAACCCCTGGCCCTCCAGCCTGAGGTAACCTGTCCCAACCACTGAGCCACTTCTCCCTCCACATATCACCTAAAAGTCAAATTAATTTGCATATTTAGTTATCCTGACACCTTTGTGGTATGGCGGTGAGGCCCTGGACTGGTTGCAGAAAGACTGATGGCTTTGCTGGTCCCACGATGGACCCCAATAGGGACTTGAAGTGCAATATATGTGGGGGTTGTAACCTGCACTGTGCCAGGCAAATGTGCTGGGCAGACTGGATGGACCATGTCTGTCTTGATTTGCCTTCAGCCACTATGCGGCATGTTTACTAAAGTGCACTAGCAGTGAGTATGGGTTTGGATGCGCGCTAACCATGTGTTGTGGTCCGTGATAAGTGTTAGCACAGGCCAGTACCACCACTAACTGCACCTTGAGCGTTAGAGTGTGACATGAGCACGGTGAGTAGGAGTGTTAGAGGCAGAAAGTGGGCATGGTAAATGCCGCACTGTCACTGTTGCGATCTTGTAATTAGCATGGGTGTAATTAGTTCCATCTCAATGGGTGAAGTTAACTGCACTTGCTATAATAGCGTCCCATGTTATTGAACTGTGCTATGCATTAACTGCTGGGAAAATGCTGAATGTACCCCCAATAGTTAACACAGTGGCTTTGCACTTAGCACACCTCAAGTTTTGGTGCTATCAGCGCATTAGATGCAAAACCACAGTGCACTTTAGTAAAAGGGCCCCTAGATGTTACTATGTTAAGACCTCTTTGGAATCTTGAGGTTTGGATTTAGAAATCGTTGCTTTACCCAGTATCTTATCACAAAACCATATCAGTTAATCCCAGCTCCCTTCAATATACAGTACAGTTACAATTTTTTAAACTTTTTATTTACATAACAGTAGTCTGGTGCAAGGAACAAGACATACAACACAGTCTGTGACTCACAGTCCAACAGAATAATATCACTGAGCTAAACATCCAAATGAAAAAAAACAAATCTCTTCCAGATCTGGCAAACGTCAACACGAAACGAACACCATGAAATGATAGACGTCAACTTGTCATAAAAAACAGTAAGGTCCCCAGACTTTGCTATAAGCAACTAACTGTTTCATGGTGCATAAATTAGGTTTGTAAATTTCAACATATAGAAGAAAGAATAAATTTATTTAGCGCACACCTTTCCAGTAGTAATTCAAGGTGAGTTACATTCAGGTACAGTAGGTATTTCCCTATCCCCAGAGGGTTTACAAGCTAAGTTTGTACTTGAGGCAGTGGAGGGTTAAGTGACTTGCCCAAGGTCACAAGGAGTGTCAGTGGGATTTGAACCCTGGTCTTTCTGGTTGTAGGCTACTGCTCCACTCCCAATATAGATGTAGAAGAAAGAATAAACATTAGCAAATATCCTAGGAGGTCACATGATGTGCTGCAGAAGTAGATGGAAGTCCTTGGTGCTCTCAGGCCCTCTGCCTCTACAGCCTTCAACCACAAAAACCGGAGCATTCCAGGGGCCTGGTGGTGTATGGTGTTATCCAGCAGGCTATCTTGTTTGCAAGTCTGTACTTATGGGGACAAAAGTTTGCATAAACGATAAGGATAAAGCCAATCCCGGTGGCGCTAAAATGGTGGAGATGAGACCAGTGAGTCCATGGGCTGATTCAGCAGGAAAGACAGGAGGTGTCCACTGCAGTTGTACTCACCTGCATCCTGGAAGGCCGATTTGATGGATTATCTGCAAAAATTGATCATGTTCCCTAGTCTTTGGTCCCTGAAATACAGATTCTGGCTGGAGATGAGGACAATCTCGTGATCACGGAGGCCACTTGCCTTAAAGCTGAACTGGAAAGACATGCTGAAAGCTTGAAGATTTAGAGAATCGAAGCCACTCGAACACCTTAGAGCGGTGGGCTTTCCCAAGGACGTGGAACTTTGGGGGTTTCTAGAAACATGGCTACTGATTAGTCTGAAATTGAACGTGGTGATTGGAAGTCTTGAAAGAATGTGCCATCTGGGCACCTACCTCAGTGGCACTTAGAGGCCAGGGGTGGCCATTACATCATCTTAAACTGCACACGAAAGTGGTGCTTTGGGCAGCACAGTGGGCCACATCAGTGGAACATAAGGAGCACAGACGGTCCATATTCAGAGGCAGTGAAAATAAGGTGCAGCAAAGACTAGCCTAACGTTTGCCGCTGAAGTTAACCAGACAGTAGCTGAATATTGCTGTTGCCCGGTTAGCTTCCTGCTTTGCGGCTGACCCAGATATTCAGTGCCGGCAGCCGGATATGGCCCCAGCATTGAATTTCCAGGTTTAGTGTTCAATGGTGACGGCTAGCCGCTGTAATCGTGCTAGCCATCACCACCGCTGAAGACTGGGCCCAGAATTCTTATCTTTCAAGACCATTCTAATGTTCTACTTTGATTCTGGGAGTAGTGGTCGCGATTCCGTCCTGGACATCCCGGCCCTCTGTGCGCCTGGTCGGAACTGGATGCACAGAGTTAGATGAGATTCTGATCCCGCCGGGCACGTCTAGGTACTTGTGACCTAGGTTGGCCACTATTGGAAACAGGATACTGGGCTTGATGGACATTGATCTGACCCAATATGGCATTTCTTATGTTCTTATGCTCATTTTCCAGATATCCAAAGCATGAACAGGGCTTCTAAAATTACTCCCATTACGTATAACCCATATATCTAATTTCTACAAAATGATATTTTCATCGGAATGCATGTTAAAGGAAATGAAGGTGAAATTAAGCAGTTTAAGTGTTGACTGGTACCTAGAATTTTCCAGCTCTCCGATTCGTGGTCCCTTCCTTTTGGAATTGCCATGGTGGTAAAAGGAAGAGCTAGGGCCAAAAGGCTTTCTATGCCTTTGATGGAGGAAGACGTACCAACTGTAAAAGACATCAAGCCAAGACCTGCATTGCCAGGGGGCATGTTGTGGATGAAAAGCAGGAACAGTAAGCTTGCTATTAACAGGTGAGAGTCATTTCCTCCAAAAATAAAACAGGACTTGTTAGAAAATGCTTTCATTCATTTTAAATGAACAGTTTTCACGCTCCCTGTAATTCTGCTGGATGGTGGGTTGGCCATATAATTACTATACCTACTGCGTTCAACGAATGTAACAACCAGGAAACATAGTGAGAAAACCATGAAATGGCATTTTTTCATTTGATCCACAACAGGTTGCATGATTCTTAAAGTATTGCTTTTGACATATTACTAGAGAAATTAGTCGATGCCACTCCCATAGAGGGTATTAGCTTGGTATACTGTTGTGCTAGTTGCTAAGTAAATGATGTTTAAAGTTAGTGGAAAATGAATGTTGTATCAATTCTGTTCCTACTGGAAAAATGCCAACATAGCAACTGTTGTTTATTTGGCAATATGACAACTTTGCAGTTAAAAAGTAACCTTAATTGTGAATTTGTACCCTCAGCCTTAGGCCTTGGGTATATCACAATCTCATTGACCTTTGCACCCACTTGGGTAATTGTAGTCTAGTGGTTAGAGCACCTTCCTGGTACCCAAGCAATCAGAGTTCATATCCCACTGGCACACCTTGGGTAGCTTACTTTTACCCTCCATTGCCTTGGGAGAAAAGGCCTGGGAAATCCATTTCCAGTCATACCTTGTCAAGAAAAGTCAGGGGCCGCTGGGTTGCCAGGAATCAGCAATGACTTGACAGCACGTAAAAAAAAAAAGGGACCTTAAAAATATGACTGTAAATTTAGTCTTGGTTTTCTTCCAAAATGTTTAAGCATTATGATATATCATTTTTATACTAGAGCAGCATAGATCCTTTTTGGACATCAAGAAGCTTACTCGCTCACCAGCACCACCACAACCTGAAGAGGCGCAAGATACGAGTGGTTAGATATTTTTGGATCTGTCTGCTTAACGTCTGAGTTTCTTTAATTACTGATACCTGATTAATGTCCACAATATTTATTCTCCTTCCTTCCTCTCCCCATTTCATTTTGTGGTCTAAGTGGTGATTAATATTTATTTTTGTATTTTAGGACGTTGCCCATAATATTTTCCTTGGAATATCTCCATGTTTCTTGTGCAAGTGGATGCTTGTATGTTTTGTTAAAAATTTGATAAGTACAAAATAAAAAAAATCTTTCAGGCTTTCAAACTTGTTAGCAACAAGATACCATTACTTATTAAACATTAGTAAATGAAGCCCAGCAAATGTGTGCAGGTTTTCAATGCTAAAGAAACCATTACATTAGGCTATGGATTCCAGGACAGGGTGAGATCTGTAGAAAAGCCATTGTTGATTCCTGATCAAGAAGACTTAATACAGAGAGCGAGCTACCATTTTATTTTGTATTATTTCCAACCCAACAGAAGTTGGAAAGAATTATATAGAAGGAGCCTACAATATCTGCCTGTCTGTTTGTTTGTCCACCTGTTTGTCTGTCTGGGGGCAAAAACTACTCTCCAAAAATTTAACTGAATGGAATGAAACTTTGCTTGTGGGAAAAACTGGTAGAAAGACACATTCAGGCCAATTCTGAACCAGGTCCGTCTGGACATCCAAAATCTGGACGGCCCGGAGCTGGCTCCGATTCTGCATCCGTGGGAGATAGCCATTCCCGCGGGAGGAGAATCGGGGCACTTGGACGGCCCAGATGTGTCCCAAATCAGGCCCATGGCACATCTGGAAAACCCCCCATCTAGGCCATCCTATACTCCTGCATGGAGCCTCAGTGCTGTGGCGTCCGCTCGCCATGGCATTGGGATGCCATGCAGGAGGCCCAGTCTGCCACACAAGCCAAATATTGCCTTTCCCCACCCTCTGACCCCCCATGTAACCCTGGACAGGTAGCGGGGAAACCCATGCCACTTCTCACCTGTCTTGGGGGGAGTACCCTGTGGCTGGGCCACAATGTCGGGGGTGGGGGGGACTTATTCCACCTCTGAGGTGGAATAAGTTCCCCATATAACCTTCAGCCCCTGGACGTACAGGGCCGATACCAGAATCGGCCCTGTACAACCGGGGTCACGGTCCCGCCTCTGCCCCGCCCACGCTTTCCTCTGGCCTGCTCCCCTCCCAGCCATGTCCAGAGCCCATCGCACATCTCCTCTGTATGGACGGGAAGCATTGGGTTGGGAATTGGCCGCTGACATTTAGCGGGGACGTACATCCAAACTGAAGTACATCCCTACTACATGCTGCTCAGAATGACCACCACTGAGTTTGAAAATGGGCCAAATTGGACTGTGGATTCCAGAGAAATAAGCCCCCCAAAAAACTAGCCTAAAGTATTTCTGTGAGAGAAGGAGTTCCAGCTTCTGTAGCATAGAAACTTATATACAGTGAGAAACAGCAGTTACGGAATTACTCCTTTCAAACACCTTTCCCGGTTCTCTACTTTTCCAGCCCCCCAAAGTGGTGTGCCACAGGGATCTGTCCTTGGTCTGATTCTTTTTAATTAATTTTTGTTAGTGATATAGCAGAAGGGCTGTCGGGTAAGGTTTGCCTCTTTGCAGATGATACCACAATCTGCAATACCAGTAGACACCCAGGAAGGAGTAGATAATATGAGGAGGGATCTAGTTCAGCATGAAGAATGGTCAAGATTTTGGCAGCTGAGATTTAATGTTAAAAAATAGAGGGTCATGCATTTGGGCTGCAAAAATCCAAGGGAGTGGTACAGTGTAGGGGGGTGAAGTACTTCTGTCCACGAAAAGAAGAGCAGGACCTGGGCATAATTATTTCTGATGGATCTTAAGGTTGCTAAACAGGTAGAAAAGGTGATGGCTAAAGCCAGAAGGATCCTTGGGCGCATAGGGAGAGCAATGACCAGCAGGAAGTAGGAGGTGATAGTGCCTCTCTATAAGACTTTGGTGAGACCTCATTTGGATATCAATAGGATGGATCAGCATAGAGGATGGATACCAAAATGGTCAGTGGGCTTTGCCATAAGGCATATGGGGACAGACAAAAATCTCAATGTGTATACTTTAGAGGAAAGACTGGATAGAGGAGATATGATAGACACATTTAAATACTTCCATGGCATAAATGCCCAGGAGGAAAGCCTCTTTCGATTGAATGAAAGCTCTGCAACGAGGGGGCATAGGATGAAGGTTTAAGGGGATACACTCAGAATAATATGCAGAAATATTTCTTTATGGAATGGTAGATGCATGGAATAGTCTCCCAGTGGAGGTAGTAGTAACCAGGACAGTATCTGAATTCAAGAAAGCATGGGACCAACCCAGAGGATCTCTAACGGTAAAAAAAGGACTATAGTAGTTCATAGGGAAGGGCAGACTGGAAGGGTTGTGTGGCCTTTTCTGCCATCATGTTTTTATGTTTCAATGCCCCTACCACCAAAAAACTGCCCCAACCCCCAAAGATTCTCCCTGATGATGCCAATCCAATAGGGGATGGGACATGAAGGCAGCACTGGGCTGTCTTTCTATGCAGACTTGGCTCCAGGAGAGATAGGCTGGCATTGGCATCATCAGCCTCAGCAGCAGTGGTAGGGGGACAGGAAGAGAGGGGAAACATAGAAACAAGATGACAGAAAAAGACCACATGGCCTATCTACTCTGTCCTTCTATATCAACAACTACAACAGTCCCCTCTTTTCTCTTAGAGATCCTCTGTGTTTGTCCCATGCTTTTATGAATTCAGATACTGTCCTCATCTCTACCACCTCCACTGGGAGACTATTCCACGGATCCGCCACTTTTTCCATAAAGAAATATTTCCGCTGGGTTGGGAAGGAGAGAGATGCTGGACACCTTGGGGAGGGTAGGATAGGAGGGAGATGCTGGACATGGGGAGGGGGGTGATAGAGAAGGGAAGTGGAAATGCTAGATACCAGGTGGGTGGGGGAGGAAGATGCTGGTCTATGGGGGGGATGCTTGGCTGAAAGTTCACCAAGGTCGTCAGATGCCCTTGGGTGAGCCCTGCATAGCACCTGACTGTCTGTCTTTCTTCAACCTGACCCTGCCCACTTTTACACACCTATACTTTTAAGGGCCTGTGAAAATAAGCATCTACACTTCGAAACTCAGGAAGATATTGCCATTTAGAAAGATCTGGGTATCTAACTCCTTATTTTGGTTGCCTAGGTCTTTTCAATATCATAGTATGTTATAATCTCATGCTCTAGTAAATTAAAGGATCTCTAATGGTGTCTTTTATCCCTGATGCATCTTTAACAACTTTATGATATTAGAGTCGCTTAAAATCCTTAGCGCTATGAAAGGGTTAAATCTCAGCTCCAGGAATTTAACACTCTGCTAAACAGTTACCCAGTCTGGGAGGTTTACAAGTTTATTTTGGTCTCAGTGACCCACCACTCATTTGCTTACTCTTGTAAAATCATGATGCTATGTCTAAAACATACCACTTATGCAAAAAAGCTTGATCATTGTTATGTTATTGTCATTTATTTCTTGCAATCTGATTGGTTAGCTCAGCCATTTTGAAATCATGCACTTTTAGTTTCTAGTGTAAGAAAGTATTTTTGTAAAAGTCATGCAAGAATATATAGTAGGAGCCTGATTTTATAACAGCATCTATATGAGCAGTCCAAAAACGTGCCCAAGTTAAACCTATTTTGGAAAGGCAACATTGGTGCCTATATGCCCTCAGGGCCGGTGCTACCATCAGGTGAACTAGGCAGTCGCCTAGAGCACCAGTCTTCTGGGGGCACTCATTGCCTTGGCAAGGGAACTGCGCACAGCAATAACCTAAGGCTCAGGCGCTGCATCGCAGTGTCTGCTTACAATTATCGGCCACTTCGGTTCCCCTCCTATGCAGACTTCTGCTTTATGGAAACCTGCAGGAGTCCTGGTTTTAAGTAATACCAGATAAGAAAAGATACCCTTAGGTATACCTAATTCCTATGGTCATTATCCATGGATAGCTAAGGTAAAATGGGTCAGTGTCACAACAGGACATGCTAGGGAGATAAAGTTCCTAGATGAAATAAATGACTGCTTCTTGGAGCAGCTGGTTCATGAATCGACCAGAGGGGAGGCAATATTGGACCTAGTCCTTAGTGGAACACCAGATGTAGTGCAAGAGATAAGGGTGTTGGGGCCACTTGGCAATAGTGATCATAGCATGATCGCCTTTGATTTAATTAGTGGAGGAGGGATAGTAAGGAAATCCACAGTACTACCCTTTAACTTTCGAAAGGGAGACTATGATAGAATGAGGAAAACAGTTAAGAAAAAACTAAAAGGAGCAGTTGCAAAGGTTAAAGACGTACATCAAGCTTGGGTGTTGTTGAAAAATACTATCTTGGAAGCCCAGACCAGCTGTATTCCACGCTTTAAGAAAAGTGGAAGGAAGTCCAAAAAATTGCCAGCATGGTTTAAAAGCTGAGGTCAGAGAGGCTGTTGTTGCCAAAAAAGCATCTTTCAAGAAATGGAAAAAAAGAGCCAAATGATGAAACCTGGAAACAGCACAAGCACTGGCAAGTCAAATGCAAGGCATTGATAAGGCAGGCAAAGAGAGAATTTGAGAAGAAGCTTGCTGCAGAAGCAAAAACGCGAAATAAAGACCTTTTCAAGTACATTCGTAGCAAAAAAACCCGTGAGAGAGTCAGTTGGTCCATTAGATGATAAAGGGGTTAAAGGAGCACTAAGAGGCGACAAGGCGATAGCGGAGAGACTGAATGAATTCTTTGCTTCGGTCTTTACTGAGGAAGATGTAGGGATGTTACCCACGACTGAAGTGGTATTTAAAGGTGTGGAAGAATTGAAGGAAATATCGATACATCGGGAAGATGTCTTACAACTATTAGATAAACTGAAGAGTAGCAAATCACCTGGGCCGGATGGTATACATCCAAGGGTGTTGAAAGAACTGAAATTTGAGATTGCAGACCTGCTATCAGTAATCTGTGAACTATCATTAAAATCATCTCTAATACCTGAGGATTGGAGGATCGCCAATGTAACACCAATTTTTAAAAAGGGTTCGAGGGGTGATCCGGGAAACTACAGACCGGTGAGCCTGACATCAGTACCGGGAAAAATGGTAGAAACCATCATAAAGAATAAAATTACTCAGCATATAGATAGTCATGACCTAATGGGAGACAGCCAACATGGCTTTAGACAAGGAAGATCTTGTGTTACTAATCTGTTATGTTTTTTTGAAGGAGTGAATAAACAGGTGGACAAAGGTGAGTCGGTTGATATTGTGTATCTGGACTTTCAGAAAGCCTTTGACAAGGTCCCTCATGAGAGACTTTTGGCAAAACTAAAGAGTCATGGGATAGGAGGCAGTATACTACTGTGGATCAGGAACTGGTTAAAAGATAGAAAGCAGAGGGTAGGGCTAAATGGCCAATTTTCCCAATGGAGAAAGGTGAATAGTGGTGTACCCCAGGGATCTGTGCTGGGTCCGCTGCTTTTTGACATATTCATAAATGACCTGGAAAGTGGAATAACGAGTGAGGTTATCAAATTTGCTGATGACACAAAACTATTTAAAGTTGTTAAAACCCAGGAGGATTGTGGAAAATTGCAAGAGGATCTTGATAAATTGGAAGACTGGGCATCAAAATGGCAGATGAAATTTAATGTGGAGAAGTGCAAGGTTATGCACCTAGGGAAGAACAACCCAAACTATGGTTACACGATGCAAGGTTCCACATTAGGAACCACCACCCAAGAAAAAGATTTAGGCGTCCTTGTGGATACCATGTTAAAACCCTCGGCCCAGTGTGCAGCGGCGACCAAGAGAGCAAATAGAATGCTAGGTATGATAAGGAAAGGAATGGAAAATAAAACAAAAGATATTATAATGCCTCTATATCGTTCCATGGTGAGACCGCACCTTGAATATTGTGTGCAATTCTGGTCGCCATATCTTAAAAAGGATATAGCAATTTTAGAAAAGGTTCAGAGAAGAGCCACCAAAATGGTAAAGGGGATGGAAGGCTACTCCTATGAAGAAAGGCTAAAAAGGTTGGGGCTCTTTAACCTGGAAAAGAGACGGCTGAGGGGAGATATGATAGAAGTCTATAAATTAATGAACGGAGTGGAACGGGTAAACGTAGATCGATTGTTTACCTTATCAGAATATAGAAAGACTAGGGGACATGCAATGAAGCTACAGGGTAAACTATTTAAGACTAATAAAAGAAAATATTTTTTCACTCAACGTGTAATCAAACTCTGGAATTTGTTACCGGAGGATGTAGTAAAGGCTGTTAGTGTAGCTGGGTTTAAAAAAGGTTTGGACAAGTTCCTGGAGGAAAGGTCCATAAACCATTATTAAGAAGGGACCCAGGATATCAATGCTTGAACCAATACAAGCATTGTGGAACCTGTGTCCCTTGGGGAAACTGCTAGGTACGTATGACCTAGATTGGCCACTGTTGGAAACAGAATACTGGGCTTGATGGACCTTGGTCTGACCCAGTATGGCATATCTTATGTTCTTATGTTCTTATGGGTTTGTCCAGAGGCTTAGGAGATGCATGTTCCCGCTTCCCTATTTCATCACATTTCTTGGGTCCAAATTCTATTTTCCCCTTTTCCATTGGAGGTTCTTTTCCTCCTTACTGTGTGTGCTCCTGATATTCATTTCTCCTACATCTGTTACAAGAACTACAACTACTGATTATTTCTATAGCGCTGCACAGACACATGTAAAAGACGGTCCCTGCTCATCAGAGCATACAGGCTAGTTAGGATGGTTAACACAAACAGCTGAGGACAAGGAAATGTCAAGGAAACAGATGAGCCGAAGCGGATCAGGATCCAAAAGTCGCCTCGAAGAGGTGAGTTTTCAGTACAGATAGTTGTGCATTACCATCTAGTCGCTAAGCAGTAACTAGCTGCATGATGTGATACAGGTTAGATGACGTGACCTTGCTTACTATACTCCAGCTGAAGTGTTCTTGCTGGTAGGGCCTTGTAATAACTCATTTATTATCTATTTGTAAAGATTTGGTATACCGCTCATTTGTCAAGAAACCTCAAGGCGATTTACAGTAAAAGGCAATAAAATACGAGACATACAAAGCAAAATTTGAGACGGAGTAAACACAAAGACAAAAGGAAGTAAACTTCAAGGGGGGGGGGGGATGCAGTAGCAGAAGAATAGCAAGCCAGGGGTACACCAAAAAGAGAACCGTGAGTTCTCACAGCGCAGAGGAACACATGGGGGTAGGAGGGGAGGGAGGAAACCGTCAAGAAAATGAGAAAGAAGGAAAGGGGAACGACTAGATGCTACTGTAAGCCTGAGAGAAAAGCCAGGTTTTCAGACTGAAGGAGGATTCTTTGCCGAGGTCTATCAGCAGAGAATTCCACAGCTGAGGAGCTCAAAAGCTAAAGGCCATAGAGCGGTAGGTTTCCAGATGTAGCGTGCACTTAGTAGGAATGACAAGGAGATTTGAATTTGACTAGCGAAGGGCACGAGAGGGGCAGTATGGAATGAGGCGTGTATGCAGGGAGGCCAGAATAATAGGCATGGTGAACTTTATACGAGAGGAAACAAGAAGCCAGTGCTGTTTGTGGAGCAATGGGATTACATAAACTTATCTTTAGGGCAAGAAGGTATGATTAACTGCCATATTTTAGATGATTTGTCTGACTCTGGTTGCTACATTCTAAAATGCACATGTGGTCTAGTGGTTAGAGAACAAAATACTGGATCAGCAGAATGTGCCCAAGACGTGTAAGCCGTAATCTGCTCTCTGCAATTGACGTTCGCTGCGTGCAGGGGCAAATCATTACTTCTTTCTATGTTAAGCCACACACTGACATAGTTCCTGCTCCTTTTCTTTTTGGAATCTGTTATGTAGTTGGGATGAAAGAAATATTTTGCCCGGCCGTGCACCCCAAAGCTAGCTACCTAGGCAATTCTTGAGCTGTTCTCACTGAAACGTTCACAGGAATGCACGAAGACATACAAATCTACAGTTTAATTACTGAGGCAGGATGCAGCCTCTGCAAAAGACCTGTACTGCTGGAATTTGAAAATAAAACTCCAGTATCAGTTTGAGGATTATGTTGGCATGCGGTCCATCTAGCTCCAGCTGTGTTCGGTCACTGACAAGGCTCAGACTGCACCCTGTGCTATTTCTGTCCCTCCCCAAACTGCTACTTCCCTGGAACAGTCACTATCCAGCTGTTCTGTCTTTTCGTCCTTTGCTAGTTATTTTTACCTCTTATTTTTGTGGTTTGCAGTTTTTTAAATTTCTCCGGTTCCTCAGCCTTGAGAGTGAAAATCAGATGATTAATTATGTTTCAAGACCATTTTTCGATCCTGCCCCAGAAGGGCAGATGCTTCCAGTAATTGCTCAGGAAATCGAGAGGGCAGGGTACAAGGCTGTAGAGAGGAAGTCATAGGAGGGACAGATAGTCCTGCGTGTCCTGCCATCTCTGTAGGGATTTAGGAAATGTGTTGATCAATCCAGAAGAAGCACTAAACGTTTGGGGCTGAAATTGAAAAACTCTTCGTTGCTTACACGCTTTTGTTGTAAATGATGCTGAACAGAATCTAGATGGATGATTCCATCTATCGCTGAGCGCCAAGCAACTCATCCTCAGGTCCAACTAAGTTGAGCTCATTAGTACACATCTCCTTACTGAGATGTTGCCTGATATGAAGAGAGTCATAAGCATTTGTCTCTTAGAATAAATCATTTTCAACACATGAAAACTGGAGGTAGGCTGGTGATACAGTGGTAACTGTGTGCACTGTCATGTGGATGGACCTGGGCTTGCTTTATGGTTTAGGTCAGGGGTGGCCAACTCCAGTCCTGGTGCACCACAATCCAGCCTGGTTTTCAGGATGTCCCTAATGAATATTCATGAGATATATTTGCATACAGTGGATGCAAATATACCTCATGAATATTAATTTGGGACATCCTGAAAACCAGGCTGGATTGTGGTGCACCAGGACTGGAGTTGGCCACCTCTGGTTTAGGTCTTCTGCTGGAGATGCTATGGAGGCAGCGTTCACAGCCCCGGCGGAGAGGGATTCATAGTCATTACACAATAGCGAGACCCAGTGGGCAGACTTAAGGCTCATGACTGTAGAGTCCTAGAAGGAACCCTGCTGCATGGTTCCTCTCTGAGGACCTTTAATACTCTGCCTGCAGTAAAGTAAGTTAGAAGAGGCTATAAACAGTGGGAAAATCTGTAGGTAATTGCAAACGAAAGCTGATGGCACTAGAACCCAGCTGAGCTGGAAGGAGAAAGGAGCAGGAAAAAATTACTGGATTAAACAAAACAAAAAATAGATGAAAATCGAAACCATTACTGCACATGGGCAGATATCCCTTTCTGCCTCAAATTCCTGGTATGTTTTAAATTTCACTTTTTATGGGTCTGTCTGAATGCAGACCATTATTTGAAGATTACACTAATATATTATTGTATTTGTTTCAGGAGTGGAAGAAAGAGGCAAACGGTCCTGTCGTCTGAGTGCTCTGCTCACACCTCAGCAGAGCCAGAGATCCCCTACCAAAGGCATCACTCATTGTCCCTGCCCTTCTTTATGGGAAAAGCAGGCCTACAAACCCTGAAATGCTTTGGAAGACAAACCACTGTGCCCCATAATTTCCAAACTATGCTTATTGTATGTTACCTTCAGATTTGGGGCCCGTCCATCTTTTACTGACTTTAATCGACTCTGAAACTTTCAGCACAGACTACAAGAACCAAAATGCATTGGCATATGAATTTGAAAAATTACATCAGATGTGTACTAGTCATTTCCAGCTGACAAAAGTTTGCAACAGCGGGTAGGGTTGGCAACTTTTTCACCGAGAAAAACCCGACACCTGTGGCTCGCCATGCCCCACCCATTCTCCGCCCCTAACCCCACCCCTGCCCCGCCCCCAGTCCCACCCATGCTGCACCCCAGCCCCACCCACAAAAATTACCGAGGATAAGTGTAGGCTAACTCCCTTGGTCAGATAATAATTAAACTGGGAACCCCAAAAGCCAAACATGAAATGTACAACACTGGAGAAATAAAACTATAAAGTAATTTCCTCTTGCACTAAACAAAAATGCAAAGATGTTATCAATACACACTTCCCAGACCAAACATATTCCAGCTAATAAATTCAAAATAAAAAGTATTTTTCTACCTTTTGTTTGGGAATTTTATTTTTCAGTTGCAATTGCTCCAGTCACTTTCTTCTGGTTTCTTCGTGTCTTCTGCGAGCTATCCATTTGTCCTTTCTTCTCTTTTAGATGTTTTCCATTCTCTCTCTATACCTGCTTTAACATACTGATCATTTCCCTTTTGCTCTTTCCCCCATTTCTTTCCTTATTCCTTTATCATCCACTCAAATTTCACTCTTCCATTCTCAATCCCCTCTTACTCTCCCAATACCCGGCCCATTGTAGACTTTTCTTCCACACAAAATATCTTTTCCCCTCTCCATTCTCATTCCCCATCCCCATCCCCTTCTAGTCCTTCCCCAAAATCAAATCCCTTATAGTTCTAGATCCATCCAGCATCCACTCCCTTCTAGTCCCATTCTCCCATGCCGCCACATCAGCCCATTTCCAGTCCTATTCTAGCCCATCACCCATTTGCAGTCCAAGCTCCCCCATCAGCCCATTTCTAGTCCTATTCCAGCTCCTCATCAGCCCGTTTCCAGTCCTAGCCCCACATATGCTCTTTTCCAGTTCCATTCCAGCCCATCAGCCAATTTACAATCCTAGCCCCCTCATCAGCCCACTTCCAGTCTTATTCCAGCCCCATCAGCCCATTTCCAGTCCTATTCCAGCTCTTCATCAGCCCGTTTCCAGTCCTAGCCTCACATATGCTCTTTTCCAGTTCCATTCCAGCCCATCAGCCAATTTCCAATCCTAGCCCCCTCATCAGCCCACTTCCAATCCTATTCCAGCCCCCATCAGCCCATTTCCAGTCCTATTCCAGCTCTTCATCAGCCTGTTTCCAGTCCTAGCCCCACATATGCTCTTTTCCAGTTCCATTCCAGCCCCCCATCAGCCAATTTCCACTCCAAGCTCCCCCATCAGCCAATTTCCAATCCTAGCCCCCTCGTCAGCCAACTTCTAGTCCTATTCCAGCCCCCATCAGCCCATTTCCAGTCCTTTCCAGCTCTTCATCAGCCCATTTCCAGTGCTAGCCCTCCCATCATAGGCCATTTCCAGTCCTAGCCCCCCCATCACAGCTTCTTTCCAGTCCTACTCCCCCCCACCATCACAGCCCATTTGCAGTCCTAGCCCCCTAATCACAGCCTATTTCCAGTCCATGTTCCCCTCCCCCCCATAGCCCAATTCCAGTCCAGATCCCCTCATAGCCCATTTCCAGTCCAGGTTCCACCCCACCCATAGCCCAATTGCCCAATTCCAGTTTAGGTTCCCCCCCCCATAGACCATCTCCAGTCCAGATCCACCCCCCATAGCCTATTTCCAGTCCAGGTTCCACCCCCATAGCCTATTTCCAGTCCAGGTTCCACCCCCCCATAGCCCAATTTCAGTCTAGATTCTCCCCCTCTAGCCCATGTCCAGTGCAGGTTTCCCCCCCCCCCCATAGCCCAATTCCAGTCCAGTCCCCCCCAATAGCCCATTTCCAGTCCAGGTCCCCCCCCCCAGCCCATTTCCAGTCCAAGTACACCCCATCACAGCCCATCCAGTCCTTGGCCCCCCCTCCCCCTCATCAAAGCCCATTTGTAGTCCTAGCCTTCCCCCCCCCCCCCGACCAGCCACGCGGCTGTCTGAGGTGCTTCGGAGGGAGCCGGGGAAGCCCGCGCGAGGCCACGGCTCCCTCTGTACAACTGCCAGCATGAAGATCTTTTTCCTTCACGCTGGCGGTTGTTTCTGTGAAGCCGCGAATGCTGGGAAAGGTTAAAGGGCTGGCGGTTGTACAGAGGGAGCCGGGGCCTCGCGCGGGCTTCCCTGGTTCCCTCCCCCGTGGACTTTGGGAGAAAAGCCGGTTTTTTGCTCTGGCCACTCCCGATCTTGCAGCCAGAGCAAAAAACCGGCTTTTCAAGGGCTGGTTTTACTTCTCTGCCGGCAGCCGGCCTGGCCATGGAAAAACTGGCCAGGCCGGCTGAATACCGGCCGGTTGGCAACCCTATTTCCTAGTATAGTCAAAATATTCTGTGTGCCTGAATTCCATATGAACTGATCCACAAATACATTGACATAATTTATTAGGTACTCCGAGTTGGATATCAGTTCTACATGACAGATTAAGATATAAAATATATACTTGTTTGTCTCCTGGGCCCAAGCATGAAACGGAGCCCAGAGATGAATTGCTCCTGTGCTGCTCAAATCTGGCAAGAGGCAGTTGAAACGTTCCAGTTAGTTGTGCAAACCTATTTGCTGGGGAGTTGGAAGAAGTGGGCGAGAAAGGAAATGCTGCCATAACTAGATGGCTTCCAGTGAAAATACTTCCCAAAACAAGTCTGTTCTTCTGAAAGGGTGGTATCTGGGGTGGAAGCATTCTCTGGAAATTAACATTTGCATGAGAAATGAGATGGTGTTTTTGTTTCGCAAGACTATGAGAATAAACCTCTTAGGAACTGGGAATACTAAAAATCAGATGGAAGCAGCATTACAATTAATTATCTTCATTTCCCTGCAAACTCTGAAGTGCCTCATTTGTTCCCACGTATGGTATCTGCCATCGGGATCACTAATGTACTTATTCACCTCTTCTGTTATCTGAATGCGAAATGTGCAGCCATGGCATGGAGCTAGTCAAACTAACGTGCTTTTAGCATGTGTGTGCAAGCTTATAAGACATGCTAGGTGAACCTTCAGCCACCCATTAGAAGTAGAAATATCCAGACAAAGCTCAACTCTTCTTGGCTGTGCTGTACACGCCAGTTTTACTCCCCCTCCGCATCCCCTTTTCTGTCCTGACAACAAGGGGAAGGGGCTGGATTAGGGAGCAGTGTAGCTTTGCTGCATCTGATCAAACCTCCTGTACCCTGCATCAGCCCTGATAACAAAACTGTGAGCTAGTTATTTAGGTCCTGCATGAAGTGTAGACACAAAGAAAGTCAAAGCAACATAAAACCAGAATATAAAAAAATAGACAAATCCATTGGAAAATAAAACAAAGGATATTATAATCCCTCTGTATCGTTCCATGGTGAGACCGCACCTTGAATATTGTGTGCAATTCTGGTCGCCATATCTTAGAAAAGATATAGCATTATTAGAAAAGCTACAGAGAAGAGCCACCAAAATGGTAAAGGGGATGGAAGGACACCCCTATGAAGAAAGGCTAAAAAGGTTAGGGCTCTTTAACTTGGAAAAGAGACGGCTGAGGGGAGATATGATAGAAGTCTATAAATTAATGAACGGAGTGGAACGGGTAAACGTTGTGGAACCTGTGTCTTTTGGGGAAACTGCCAGGTACCTATGACCTAGATTGGCCACTGTTGGAAACAGGATACTGGGCTTGATGGACCTTGGTCTGACCCAGTATGGCATATCTTATGTTCTTATGTTACCTGAAGACTCATACCTCTTTGAAAGCCGAGCTCCTATAAAGTGTATCAAAGCCAAAGAGAACATCAGCTCCCTGCCAATTGATGATCAGTTATCCTTAGCCCCACAAGTTGGCAAGACAGTACGCAGTTGCTATAATAAACGTTTCTGATTAGCAACTAAGTGCAGTAGATAGTTCAGTCAGTTCTGCTCAGTAGAGTGGACTACTGTAACTCTGTATATGAGTTTGAGTCGTACTGCGACACAAACTGTTGTGGTACTTTGTGGTAGCTGTAAAGTGTTCTTCAAAAGAGCAGTAGAAGGGCAGCACAACTATCTCTGTGCTGGGAGAAATGACTATCATCGACAAAATTCAGAGGAAAAACTGCCTGGGCTGCTGCTATCGGAAGTGTCTTCAGGCTGGAATGATCCTGGAAGCTCGAAAAACAAAAAAGAAAATAAAAGGTATTTAGCAGCAGGCAAGTGTGACGGCAGTAAGAGAGACTCCTGAAAACTCCATGAACAAGGCCATGGTTCCCGCAGCGGTGCCACAGTTAAGCCTACGCTGATATCCCTGTTGGAGGTGATAGAGCCAGAAGTGTTGTATTCTGGCTATGACAGCACGCTACCGGACTCAACATGGCGCATCATGTCGACTCTCAACATGCTCGGAGGGCGGCAGGTTATAGCAGCAGTAAAATGGGCAAAGGCAATACCAGGTTTCAGAAATTTGCACCTGGATGACCAAATGGCCCTACTACAGTACTCGTGGATGTTTCTGATGGTTTTTGCTCTTGGGTTTGTGTTGCAGTACCCAACTGAATGTCTGAGCGTCTAGCTGTATAGCTTTACCAAAGAGAAGGATGTTAGCCTGAGTTGCTTTTGGAGCGGCGATGGCATTCTCCGCTTCACCGAAGGAAAGTGGCATGTTCTAGCCTTTGAGTCGGTTTACAGTAAGCTGAAGTTCATCAGATGAGTATTTATACCTTTTTGGGTGACATTGGTACCATTTCTGGACATTTGAAGTGGTGTTCTGATTGAACTGAAATTTAAAAGAATATGTTCTAAAAAAAATCAAAGTTTGCGGTGGCTGGTTCACTGGACCATATAGCCTCACGCGGTATCGGCCTGGTTGGCCCTTTTAAATTTGATTAAAATGGAGGGTCTGTTGCAAGAGCATGTTTTTGCATCCTCATAACAGATGATCCGACAAAAAATAATCTATAATAATAGGTAGTTTCTGTCCGTTATATCACGGGAGTTTAAAGGTTAATTGATGTGCACCTTCTTCAACAATATTGTATAGTGGTCACACTATTTGGGTTTCTGAATTAATTGAGGACATGATTATTGGCACCCTTATAAACAATTCAAATCAGTTTGAACAGAAGAATCACATTCCCATTGCAGTAAAATTAGACACACCTGTGATCAATTGTCAGTACTCATTTGACTTGAGTCAACCAATGAATGGTGGCTCTAATGTTTAAAATGGTCACATTCATTCTTTGTTCCATTTTCGCAATGTTGAAGACAAGAGAGCTGTCTGAGACTGCCAGAAAAATGATTATCACCAAACATCAAATTTCAAAGGGGGTACAAGACCATTTCCAAAGATCTTGGGATTCCTGTGTCTACAATTTGCAATGTTATTAAGAAGTTTTCTGCTCAAGGAACTATCAAGAACCTCCCAGGGCGTTGTGGGAAGAGAAAAATTAATCCAAGAAGTCTTCGAAGGTTAGTACGAACTGTTGGAAAAACACCACGTACAACATCCAAAAGAGCTTAATGCTGATCTGAAGCAATCTGGAGTGCTGGTTTCAACCCGCACCATATGTTGTGCACTAAGCAAAGGACTTCATAGGCGAAGGCCAAGGAGGCGCCCACTGCTCAAAGACAGACATAAAAAGGCATGCCTGATCTTTGCCGAAATCTACCTTGAGAAACCACAATCCTGGGAAAATGTTCTGTGGACTGTTGAAATCAAACTTGATCTCTTTGACAATGCAGACCAGCGATACATTTACAGGCAAAGAAATGGAGCTTATAAAGAAAAAGAGCACCCTTCCTATAGTTAAATATGGTGAAAGTTCCATAATGTTGTGGGGCTGTTTTCCTGCCTCAGGAACTGGAGGCCTGAAACATATTAAAGGAATCATGAAGTCAGAGGACTACCAATGTATTTTGGAATGAAATTTGCTACCTAGTGTCAGAAAGCTAGGTCTGAGTCGAAGGTCCTGGGTCCTTCAGCAGGACAATGATGCAAAACATACATCCAAAAGTACAAAAGAGTGGGAGAAACTAACAGCAGATAGATGTACAAAACCTATAGATGGCTACAAGAAACGTTTGGAGGCTGCCATCACTGCCAAGGATTGTGCAACCAAATATTAGAGAAGGGTGCCATTAATCCTGTCCAGGTCATATTTTGTTTTTTTTTCTCAGAAATGACTGTCTTAAGTTGCACAAACATTTTTTTTTTTGTGTTATATCTTTGAATATAATATTAAAATATTATGATGATATTCCGCTGGAACATTTCCCATTATTTCTCAAGATATTGTACACGACATACCTAAAATACAAGGGTGCCAATAATGTTGACCACAACTATAATTTTCAGCCTGTCTGAGGGGTGAGAATTTTCAACCTGGGCAATCTGCTACTGCTATTAATCATTTCTATAGCACTAAAAGTTATACGCAGCGCTGTACAGACATATATAAAAGACGGTTTCTGCTCGATAGAGCTTACAATCTAATCAAGACAGACAATGCAATAGCTGAGAACAAGTGGTACAAATATTTTAACAGATTTTTTTTTTTTTTTTTTATATACCGCATCATCCATTGATCAGTTGCGGTTTACATGGAACAACAGTAAACAGGGTTAGCTGTTTTTACAGATAACAATGTGGAACTTCATAAAGGTTCAAGAACTTACATTTTAACAAATTGTAAACTATGTATAGAGAAAGGTAAGGAGATATAAGGAGAAAACAAGGGATCAGGATCTAAAGGCAACCTCAAAGAGGTACGTTTTAAGCATGGATTTGAAAAGGGGGAGAGATGAAGTCTGATATACAGACTCAGGAGGTTTGTTCCAGGCATAAGAAGCAGCAAGGTGAAAGGATCAAAGTCTGGAATTGTCAGTAGAAGAAATGGGGACAGAGAGAAGCAAGCCAATGGAAGAGCGGAGTTCACGAGGAGCGGTTTAGGGAGAGAGGGAGAGGAAAGGTAGTGAAGAGCAATGGAACGAATGCATTTGTAGGTCAAAAGGAGAAGTTTGAATTGGATGCAGAAACGGAAGGGGAGCTAATGAAATGACTTGGGAAGAGTATGTCGGGGCTGGTGGAAGATTAGGTGCACTGCAGTTCTGAACAAATTGAAGGAGAGAGATGATTCAGAGGGAGACCAGCAAGGAGGAGGTTGCGATAGTCGAGACGGGAAGCGATTAAAGAGTGGATGTGTTTTAGTAGTGTGTTCAGAAAGGAAGGGGCGAATTTTATTAATGTTATAGAGAAAGAAAGTGCTAAATCCCCTTGGAAAATTGTCCTAATCATCTCTTTGCCTCCAGTACCCACTTAGATTTTCAGTTCTTCAGGACAGGGAGTTTGATCTACAGTACCCTTCCTTAGGGTGCTATGTAAATCCCTAAAGGGCATATTTTAGAAAGGCCATTAAGATGAAATCTGAGACATCCATGTCAAAATATCTGAAATGCTGTGGGAGAAGCAGCAGTAAAGGACATGTGTAAGTGCTTTGTGAAATAGACCCATGTCTGCTGCTAAAAGATAAATGTGGCTGTCGCAATATAAAGAGAATGGGGATGTACAGAATAAGGGCCCAGATACGTGCAGATAATCATCCTATTTTGTGAATGTTCACGATACAGGCCACATAGATGAGCCAGTGCCAGTATTTCAGAAAGCGCACAGAGATGACACCATATACATGTCCCGGCCCGCCATTTTGGAAACAGATGTGTAGTGGCACAGCAATAGGCAATAACGCCTCAATAGTGCTCTGAAAGATTTTTGTGAGTTAATGAAAAATATTGAGGAACAGAGGAGGCTTTCTCCCCTTCTTCGTACTATTAGCTAGCCAAAACAAATATCTTTCAAATGTGTATTCTTGCCTAGGAGCAGGTATGGACATGGTAGTGTCTACCGGTGGATTTAATGTGTGGCGGTAATCGAAAATCGACTGCACATGTATATCTTTTCGGGAAAGCCCTGTATACATCTGTGGCGTGCCCCCGTGTGAAATAGATGTGATCGCATGCTAAAATGGCTATTGGACGTGGATACGATTGGGATGTTTGAAGGGCCATTTTCAGATGTCCAAATCATGAATATGGCTTCTAAAATGACCCTCTAAATGAATAAGATAAATAAACTAGCAATAATCCTTTCACATCAGTATTTAATTTAGAATATGCTCTTTTTCCTTCTCTGCCCCCTTACCTGCTTTTCTCAACTGCAAAGTCTGCTTCAAACAAGTCGTTGTCCCTCCGAGCCCTCTTGATTAGAACCACATGTTGGACAGAAGTCAGGAGCTGGAGAAGTGCCCAGGCTATACTGAACTAGGGAGCGTTTTCTTTAATGTTTCACAATCTTTTATTTTTCTATGAGCCCTGATCAGGCAGTTAAGATACAGGGACCCTTCTGATTTGTTCTTCAAACACAAAATTAATAGAGTAAATATGGTAGAGAATGGTAGAAAAAGACTAATTGGTTTATCCAGTCTGTCCATGCTTCCATGCATATAGTGTTACTGCCAGCCTGAAGGAATGCCCATCTAAAGGATATTGCCTCTTATTAAAGATAGTTTGTGCTGTCTTCCTTCTTTGTACTTCATCCTCATTCAATGAACATACAAGTTTCCCTATTTTATTATTTATTATTTATTTGCTTATTTATTTATTTAACCTCTTTTTTTTTATACCACTTTTCGCCGGGTCAAAGCAGTTGACATTCAACAGAACTTATGGGATACAGAGGAACAAAAAAATATATACATAGAACTTTAACGTATGTACAATGAGTCTAAAATTACCATTGAACAAACTATAAAGTTATTGGAATATTCCATGATTGTGGGAGGGGGGGGGGGGAGCTAGCTCCTTCGTTCACTCTTAACAACTGCTTCTTTCTGATGTTTAAGCTTCTGATAATTTAAATAGCTACCGATATTGATGTGGATGATGCCCCGACATATGGTTTTGAAGACCTTGGGACCTTTCCACTACCACCAGCTTGCTACATTAGAAGTGCAAGGCCTGCCAGACAGACCCGGGAGCAGTTGGTCCAAATGGGTTAGTTTTGTACATAGATCAACTAAACACCACTGCACTAAGGGATACTTAAACCAGTCAAAACAAAAAAAACCCTTAGATAAAACACACACACACTACTCCCACTTAATCCCACTTGAGGGGAGCCATTAAATGGGAGTGGTGTGTGTTTTATCTAAGGGATTTTTAGTTTTGCGCATACCGCAACCTCACTCCTAAGCCAGCATACGTGGAGCATGATCTGTCTCTCAAATTTACTGTTAATTCTCCTGTAACTGTAGCATAAATTTTATAGTAACATAATATGTTGCTTGCTTATGTTTATGTTTACTTACATACTTGATATACCGCCCAACAACATCAGTATCTGGGCGGTTTACAATAAAACCATAAAATCAAAATTAACAATGCTGCAGAAAAAAGGAAAAGGAACCCCATAAAATCAAAGAAACAGGACAGAAAAGATAGGAACAGAATAGAGAAAGGCAAGGGAAGGCAAAGTAACAAAAGAACTCTAGTAGGAAAAGACAGTGAAATGTTGTATCAATGAGGAAGTGGGGAGGTCATACGCAAAGACAGAAAAGGTGAGTTTTTAATTTGGCTTTGAAGGCAGTATAAGACTGTTCCAAACAGAGGGCAAGGGGGAGCGAGTTCCAGAGCTTCAGACCAAGGAAGTAAAAAGCTGAGGAACGAGTGGACTCCAGGTGGGCATGGGAGGGGGAAGGGAGCGACATACGGTTAGCGTGAATGGAACGAAGGGTACGAAGGGGAGTGTAGAGGTGAACCTGGTCAGCAAGATAGAGGGGAATACCTGTATGAATTGACATGGACAAAAATAAGAAATTTGAATTGAATCTGAAAAGAGACAGGAAGCCAGTGGAGACGAAAAAGAAGGGGAGTGACGTGATCAAAGCGGGAAGCATGGGTGAGAATTCGGGCAGCAGTGTTCTGTATACGTTGAAGATGAGACAATTGTGACTGAGGGAGACCAGCTAAAACAACATTACAGTAATTAAGACAAGAGACCACAAGAGAGAGAAACAGGGTAGTCAGGGAGGAAAAAGGAAGAAAGGGACGAATAGCACAGAGTTGCTTTAGGGTGAGGAAAGAACGCTGAACAACTGAAGAGATGTGACTTTTAAAAGAGAGGGATGAATCAAGAGTGACACCGAGATACCGAAGGGAAGAAACCATAGGGGTAGGTGAAAAAGCAAAAAGGGGAGTGAGGGGAGGGGGAGAAGAATGACCAAGAGTCAACCAAAAATTAGAGGAAAGCCAGGAGGCCACAGAAGAAAGACACGTGTTGAAGGAAGTGATGTCGGGAGAAGAAGAATCTGTGTGATACAAGAGGAAGATGTCATAACCGAGAGGCAGATACAGGTAAAGATAGGTCACAAAACCTCTCAACCCATAAAAGTCCTCCAAGGAGTTCCACAAGGATCTGCCCTATCAGCTCTTCTGTTCAACATCTACATCCAGCCAATTTGCAACATCCCGAAGAAGAACAGCATTCATTATACAATATATGCAGATGATATTATGATATACACACCAATCTCAGTTGACAACCCTGATTATTCTAAAATTATAAACTGCTTCACACAAATGTCCATATGGTGTAAAAACAACAACCTCGAAATTAATTTCAGCAAGACCGAGGCTCTTTTCATCACTCGTAACCCTGACTTTGCCCATCCACCAGACATCATGATAAAAAACTCAACTATACCAATAAAATCAGAAGTAAAATATCTCAGAGTGACCCTGGACAATGAACTGAATCTCAAAGCACATATAAACAAGACAATCAAAAATGCATACTACAGGATGAGAATCATTAGAAGACTAAAACCCCTCCTCGCAACCGACCACTTCCGTAATGTATGCCAAGCTCTAATTACCCCATTACTGGACTTCTGCAACCCTATATACCTTGGTCTAACAAAACAGACACTCAAGCCACTACAGCTAGCACAAAACACGGCTGCACGCATAATATTTGGATCGTCAAGACAGGAGCACATCACACCCATTCTGAAAGAGCTACACTGGTTACCAATAATTTCACGCATCAAATATAAAACAATCATATACATATTCAAGATCAAGCAACACACCTCAGCAAACAGCCTGATCTCTCTCATACAGACAGATACCAGCACACGACCAAGAAGAAAAAGAACCTCCAACCGAGTCATCACCTCTAATGACTTCAGAAAAGCACGCAAGGACACTACAGAAAGGGCACTCTCTCTTGCTGCGCCAACAATCTGGAACACCCTCCCAGACGATCTTAGATCAACATTGGACCTCAAGGACTTTCGCAAACAGCTGAAGACAACGCTGTACATAAAACACTATGGACAAGTTACATAATCAATTCATATACCAGGAACGACCAACTTCTTACCCTCAGACACACGGACAAAGAATGTATATCGGCACTTGTTGTTTCTTAACACTAAACATATAGAAGATTGTATTATAGCACATGTTGTATAATAGTGCACAATGTACATAGCTCAATTTATTCTAACACACAACACATCATAATCTCAAACTATGATTTAACCCTCACTGCATGATTATACCATCACCTCTTTTGGTTGTTTTGCTGTTATATCGCTTTGATTGTAAGATAAGGTGGTATAGAAATACTATTAAATAAATAAAATAAATAAAAATCTGCATAATAGTGAGCCGAGATACCATGTTGCTGAACCAATAGAGCAAGAGGGGCAAGTAAAATATTAAAAAGAAGAGGTGCAAGGACAGAACCCTGGGGAACACCACAAGAGAGGGGGTAGGGGAGAAGAAGAAGACCCTGAGAAAACCGATAAGGAACAACAGGAAAGAAAAGAACGAAACCATTGGAGAACTGAACCGGTAAGACCAGCATCCGTAAGATGAACCAAAAGAGTGCGGTGATCAACCAAATCAAAAGCAGTGGATAGATCAAGAGAAACAGCGAGAGAAATAGACCCATGGTCATGTGAAGCATGCAGTTCATTAAGAAGAGAAAGGAGGACAGATTCTGTGCTGTGACCGGGGCAGAAACCAGATTGGCGAGGGTGAAGAGAAAGAGAGACCTCGAGGTGAGAAGAGAGTTGAGAGAAAACTAGCTTTTCTAAAAGTTTAGAAAGGAAGGGAAGGTTACATAAGAACATAAGATATGCCATACTGGGTCAGACCAAGGTCCATCAAGCCCAGTATCCTATTTCCAACAGTGGCCAATCTAGGTCATACGTACCTAGCAGTCTCCCCAAAAGACACAGGTTCCGCAATGCTTGACTGGGTCAAGCATTGATATCCTGGGTCCCTTCTTAATAATGGTTTAATGACCTTTCCTCCAGGAACTTGTCCAAACCTTTTTTAAACCCAGCTATACTAACAGCCTTTACTACATCCTCCAGTAACAAATTCCAGAGTTTGATTACACGTTGAGTGAAAAAATATTTTCTTTTATTAGTTTTAAATAGTTTACCCTGTAGCTTCATTGCATGTCCCCTAGTCTTTCTATATTCTGATAACGTAAACAATCGATCTACGTTTACCCGTTCCACTCCGTTCATTAATTTATAGACTATGCTTCCTTCTATCGCTCCCCTTTTCATTCCTTTTATTTTATATTCTTTTTTTTTTTTAACATAACTGTATTTGAACAAAAAAAACACAAAACTACCTACTGCAAAGAAAAGATGCCCTCTCACTGCCCGAGAATAGCAATTTCAAGGAGAGGGAGAGGGAGCCCCCCCATGCCCATCAACACGGACACCTTCCTGAAATGACTTCTTAATAGGTTAGAGATAGGACGCCAGCTAGAGAGAGAGGAGGGGTCAAGAGAACTGTTCTTCAGAAGAGGACGAACAGACGCGTGTTTCCAGAGTGAGGGGAATATCCCAGTGGGTAAGCTAGCATTGAAAATAGAAAGAATGAAAGAAGAGAGAGCTAAGGAGGGTTCCATAAGCCAACGGGAGGGAATCGGATCAGAAAGACACGTGGTTTTCCGCGTAGAAAGAAAAACTTTGGACAGAACTGAAAGAGAAATAGGCTTGAATGAGGACCAGAAATGAGAGAGAGAGGGGGAAGGATAAGAGAGGGGAGGGAAAGGAAGGCAAAGAGGATAGAGAAGCAGTGATGGGGGAAAGAGGAGGGGGACATGAGGGAAAGGTAAGACGAAGGGAAAGGACCTTAGAGACGAAAAAGGTAGCAAGGGAGGCGGGGTCGGGAAGATTTGGAGGGAAAGAGGGGATGGAAGTGGATTGGGGGGTGGAGAGGGTATGAACAGAGTTTAAATCCAGTACCTATTGCTTTCTAATCTCTCCCACTACCCTTTCTCTTTCTTTTCTCACTATTCTATCCTATCTTGTATTTCATTGGAGTTCCTTTCTGTTTTTAATAATTTTAGCACTGTGAACTGCTCTGCAGCTTCTTGGAGAAGGGAAGTATAGAAGGTTTTTAAGAAACAAACACTCACTGTATTACTTGCATCGTACCAAAGAGAGCTTCCTTCTGAAGTTCAGAAGACGTAGCATGTATGGGTAATTTGTCAAGATATGACTTGAAGTTCTTCTTTATCAGGCCTTTGGTTCCCAATATGATGGGAAATATTTCTGTAAATGTCTGTCACGTTTTCTTGGTCTCCGATTGCAGTCCTTGGTACTTGAGGATCTTCTCCCTCTCCCAATGATTCACAAAATAATCGCTTGTAACCAACACCTCTATTATCAATGCCTGGGACAATGTCTCCAAATGGGCTAACTTTGCACGCATCATGATGGCAACAAACTTCACTCCTAAGCCAAGGTATGTGGAGTATGATCTCAGTCTCCCACACTTACTGCTGATGCTCACTATAATACTTGAATTATGCCTAAGAGAGCTTCTTTCTGGAGTTCATAAGTAGTAACATGCATGGGCAACTACTTGTCAAGTTGTGATTGGAAAGTCCTCTTAATTAGCTTGTGGCTCCAAATACAAGGGGAAATATTTATGTATCTTTCTGCCACATTTTCTTGGTCTTTTACTGCATTTCTTGGTACTTCAAGATCTTCTTCCTTTCCACGTGATTCACAGAACATCAACACTTCCATTTCAATGCCCAACTACGTCAATGTCTGTGTCCTTTTGAATGTATAGTTATTGTACTTACAGCCTCAGCCTACCAGATAGACCCAGCTGTGTGGCTGCCTGATTTCCACCAGGGCTTCTATTTATTACCCAGGGGCATCATTAGGGAGCAGAAGTGAGCACTGGGAACTGAATCCAGATCTTCTATATCACACATTGCCACTGAGGCTCTGAACTGGCCTGCCTGAGCAGGAATCTTTAAAGAAAGTAAGAATTGAGATTCCTGTGAAAAAGACTGACAGATTCTTCAAAGGATTTATTTGCATGGGAAACTTTAACCAGTATTTTAAAAATGGGGCAAGGTGTCTGAAATATTTTTGGAGTGATTTTATCTGGAAAAGTAAAAGAAGAAGAATCGTTCCTGCTTTTCCGCACGGGGGTTCCGTTGGCGCCGATGTCACCCATATGTGAGGACTGACTTCCTGCTTGGTCCTGGAGAAAGAGTAGTTACTCACCTGTAACAGGTGTTCTCCAGGAGCAGCAGGAATCAGCCCTCACAGCCCTCCCTCCTCCCCTTGGAGTTGCAGTCATATGATTTATTTTTGCTATTTTTGCTGTCTTTTAGCTATGTCATCAGACTGAGCAAGATGGCACCCTTGAGCGGGAAGGGGACCGCGCATGCGTGCTGCATTCCCAAAGGCTTTCTTTGAAAGCTGGGGAAATGCTCCACACGGGGGCTCCGTCGGCACCGACGTCACCCAGAAACTTTTGAATATGTCAAAAATCACTTTATAGTCAGATACAGGAGCTGCAGAGCTGTATCAATGCTTCAGGCTGGAATTACGCAAGCCTAGATTAGGAGTGAAATATATTTTGATTTTTAGGGCTGCTGGAGGCGAATCAAGAAGGGTTTACACATGCATAGGTGATTAGGTCATTGTGGGTGGAGTCTGTGATGCCTTTTCCTCTTTCACATGCCCAATATCTATTTTAGATCATGACAAACTTTTTTGTTGGCCAGATATCTCCAAAATATCTGCTTTTAGAACAGTTTCTGTTCAAGTCTTTTCCCTTATTTATCCTCTTGAGGTTTAAAGAAATTTGGGTTAATTGAGCCCAAGACATGTTCCATGTTATTTTTGGTCTGGACGTTTCTTCTAAATACATACTTTCCTTTTTTGCCTCTCATCAGTATACATTTAAGTCGTCATTGTAATTGCATTGCTTGAATGAAATCTAAATGGACAATTGTGATATATAATAGAAAACATATTGGTCTCTTTGATTCTTTCTAGTGCATATCGTGCCTCACAAAGCCTTCGAATGAATCTGAAATTACTAAGGGTTATTCTAAAGTGCCTCACTCTTCAATCTTTTTCTTCCGTGGTTGCCTCCATGACATTGTGCAGGTTAATAATACTGCTGAACCTAGCTTAAAAGATTTTTAAATGATTCATTAAGGGGATGTAAAGGATGAGGTGGACCTCAGGATTTTCTAATTGTTTCACTGCTACCCAGGATAGACACAGTTGCTCTAAATACTAAAACATTTGTTTGTTCATTTAACAGTATGAGCGATGCTGCCTGGAGGTGAGCCCATAGTGCTCCACTTCATTAAATGGCTTTAGAAAGCCGAGTAGGAAAGTAGTAAGCTGATTAGCTCATGCCAGTCAAATTGGCAGGGAGTGACCAGAGGCCATAGTTTTCTGCAATTCCATGAAAAGTGGTGCAAAACTTGTAAACTGCTGTGGAACTGGAAGGTCCCAAGGAAATTGCAGAAATCAAACGCTCATTCTGGAGGGGGCAAACGCACACCCCACATACCCAGCCATCACCATCCCCAGTTGGCTGACAGGAGGATGAAAAAGTAGAATGTGGGTGTATTGGGCCATGTCTTCCTCTTCTGGCACCATGGCCCACTTTGTGCTTTGAATCAAGTGGCAAACTTGCGTTTCTGCTGGCAATGCCTACTCCTGCCAGCCAACCAAAAAGGGAATTGAATTTTAGTTCACTCCTTTCTCAAGGCAAGTTACATTCAGGTACTGTAGGTACTTTCCTGGCCCCAGAGGGTTTACGGGTTAAGTTTGTATCTGAGGCAATCAAATTGACAGGAGACTTTCACGAAATTTCAGGAGAGGGATGACTATTGGAGAGGGGATCAATAGGGAGCACTATTACTACTACTACTGAAGATTTGTATAGCGCTGCAAGATGTACACAGCACTGCACAGACACATAAAAGACGGTCCCTGCTCATCAGAGTTTACAATCTAGTCAAGACAGACAACACAGTAGCTGTAGATATGAGATACAGCTAGGGGGAATGGCAAGGAAACACAAAGGCGATCAGGTGAGTAAAGATCCAAAAGCGGCAGCGAAGAGGCGAGTTGTCAGCCTGGATTTGAAAAGGGTCAGAGAAAGGCTTGATGTACAAACTCAGGTAGTTTTTTCCAAGCATAAGGAGTAGCAAGGTGAAAGGAGCGAAGTCTGGAGTAGAAGAGAAAGGCAAAGATAGAAGTAATTTGCCAGAAGAGCGGAGTTCCCAAGGAGGAGTGTAGGGAGAGAGAAGAGAGGAAAGGTAGTGAGGAGCTGCAGAGTGAATGCACTTATAGGTCAGCAGGAGAAGTTTAAACTGGATGCAGAAATGGATAGGGAGCCAGTGAAGTGACTTGAGAAGAGGGGTAATATGAGCATGACGAGGCTGGCAGAAGATTAGCCGTGCAGCAGAGTGTTGAACAGATTGAAGGGGAGAGAGATGATTCAGTGGGAGACCGGCAAGGAATAGATTACAGTAGTCTAGATGGGAGGTGACTAAGGAGTGGATAAGTGTCTTAGTAGTGTGTTCAGAAAGGAATGGGCGAATTTTGTTGATGTTGTAGAGGAAGAAACAGCAAGTTTTAGCTATCAGTTGGATGTGTGTGGAGAAGGAGAGAGAGGAGTCAAAGACAACACCAAGATTGCGAGCTGAGGAGACAGGCAGGAACAAAGAGTTATCCACAGAGACTGAGAAAGGATGAAGGGGAGAGGAGGATTTAGGGTGAAAAATAAGAGACTCAGTTTTGGCCATGTTAAATTTCAAGTGGCGGTGAGACATCCAAGCAGCAATATCAGAAAGGCAGGCAGAGATCTGGGCCTGGATTGCTGGAGAGATTTCAGGTGTAGAGAGATAGATCTGGGAGTCATCAGCATAATGATGGTACTGAAAGCCATGGGAAGAGATGAGCGCACTATGGGACTGGGTATATAGAGGGAAAAGGAATGGACCCAAGACAGATCCTTGGGGTACACCGACTGAGAGAGGGATAGCAGTAGAGGAGGATCCATCAGAACAAACACTGAAAGAGCGATGGGAGAGATAAGAAGAGAACCAGGTTGCACAGAACCCTTAAAACCAAGCGAGGACAAGGTACCAAGGAGAAGGTTGTGGTCAACAGTGTCAAAAGCAGCAGAAAGGTCAAGAAGGATGAGGATCGAGTAAAGGCTCTTGGATTTTGCCAGGAACAGATCACTGGAGACTTTGGCAAGAACCATTTTGGTAGAATATAAAGGACGAAAGCCAGATTGTAGAGGATCCAGAATGGTTTGAGAAGACGGAAAGTCAAGGCAATGGCAGTGAACTGCATGTTCAATTAGTTTAGAAATGAAGGGGAGGAGGTAGATGGGTCAATAGTGAGAAGGACAGGTAGGGTCTAGTGTGTGTTTCTAGAGGAGAGGAGAGACCACAGCAAGCTTGAAGGCTGCAGTGAAAGTTGCAGTGGAGAGCAATAGGTTGAGCAGATGAGATGTTAGGGACTACAGTGGAGGAGGTGGAGCTAAGGAGATGGGTGGGAATAGGATCAGAGGAGCAGGTAGTGAGTTTGGATGAGGAAAGAAGGTGACTGGTTTCGTCCTCAGAGATCATAGAAAAGGAAGAAAGGACAGCGGAAGTGGGGGGGGGGGGGTTGAAGGAGGGAGGAGGGGGAGTAGCTGACCTCATGGGGAATTGGAGTGTGATTTTGTGGATTTTGTCATGAAAGTAGTCAGTCAGGGTTTCAGCAGAAAGGGAGGGAGGGGTCAGAGGTGGAGACACTGAGGAGAGAGTTGAGGGTTGTAAAGAGACGGCAAGGGTCAGAGGCAAGAAAGTTAGTCAGAGAGACATAATAATCTTGTTTGGCGGGTGATATGGCAGACTGGAAAGAGACAAGCATGAATTTGAAGTGTAGAAAGTCTGCAAGGGTGAGGAATTTGAGCCAAGCATGCTCAGCTGAGTGGGCACAGGAACGTAGATAGCAGGTAGTGGAAGACAGTTAGGTTTGAGGTACAGTACACCTCACAGGATGTGGCATGGGAGGAGCAAGAAGATCCAGAGCAGAGGAGAGTGCAGTGTTATAGGAAACTACTGCCTCATCAACAGACTCAGATGACATAGTGGAGGAAAGAGGTGATGAGACAGTGGAGGAGAGAGTCAACGGATCAATAGCATGACGATTTCTAAAGAGGTTGGAGGAGACGGGGTGGGGTTGAGACGGCGCGTGATGAAGAATGAAGCTTAGCAGGTTATAGTCCGATAAGGGAAGAAGTGAGGTACAGAGGTTTGAGGGTAAGCAATTAGAGAAGAATACAAAATCAAGGCAGTGGCCTTGTTGGTGAGTAGGGGCAGTAGAGCAAAGCTGGAGGTTGAATGATGAGGTATGGAAGAGGGGCTTCAAAGCATAAGGGTCAGAGGGGTTATCAA
Organism: Ichthyophis bannanicus; assembly: GCA_033557465.1. Classification (NCBI taxonomy): domain Eukaryota; kingdom Metazoa; phylum Chordata; class Amphibia; order Gymnophiona; family Ichthyophiidae; genus Ichthyophis; species Ichthyophis bannanicus. The sequence goes on along the minus strand of CM066050.1, from coordinate 67,680,910 downwards.
CACGAATGTTAAAATCTCAGAGAATAAGAGAGGGGTAAGATGAATCCAGAAAGAAGGAAAGCCTTGAGTCAAAGTCAGAGAGAAAGGTAAAGATGGACTTGTCAGGGAATCGATAAATAACAGCTAATCGGAGAGGTAGTGGAGTAAAAAAAGCCAGATGGAATGGACTTTAAAGGAGGGAAAGGAGTGAGACTGAGGCAGAGGGAGGGGTTGAAACTGAGAGGAAGGAGAGAGTAGAAACCCCAAACACCTCCACCATGGCCAGTGGGATGAGGCGTGTGGGAGAATTGATAGCCGCCATCACAGAAAGTAGCGACTGAAGCCGAGTCCTCAGGAAGGAGCCAGGTTTCAGTTAGAGCAAGGAGATAAAGAGAACATGAGTAAAGACAAGCTTATTTGAGATGGAGTGTGCTTTCCACAAGGCACATGAGAAAGGAAGAGAGGAGGGGGAGAGGAGAGGGATATGACTAAGATTTGAACTGTTGTGTGAGGATCTGTTCTGGGGGTGTGACAAAAGTCTAGGGGGGACAGGACTGGGGTTGTTATCTCGGAATAGAGAAGGAGCAGGAGTAGAAGAGTGCAGGGAGAGAGAGAGAGAGAGAGAGAGAGAACACATGTGAAAGGACTGGAGGATAAGAGAAGAGATCAGATGAGGTGACTGAGAAGTGGATGGGGATGTAGGGAAAGGGGCTTCAGTTGGGGAATGAGAGGGGAGCCTTTGGAGGAAGGGAGGAGGGGCTAGGTGTGAGAGAGAGCTAGAGGGGATGAAGAAGGGCTGAGATAAGAGAAGGGATCAGCTGAGGGCTATTAGAGAGTACTGTTCTACCATTAGATGCAGAGCATGATGTTACCTTGCGGGCCTTGGAAAAAGTACTTGGCTTAGGCAGTTCATTATTGTGAGGACAGCTGGTTATATGTAATTGATGACCACTTGCTATGAAGTGATAGTAAATACCTTGTGTGCTTTTTCACAGGCTTTGGTGATCATGGCCTCACCTCTTGAGTATCAAAGTCCTGACAAGATATTGTAGTGGTTTCTTGTTGCCTTCTGCAGCTCATAGCACCTGGTTTCCTTGCTGATCTCCTGTTCAGATACTAGCCAGGCCCTACCAAGCTTAATATTTGAGGTATCTAAAGAAATAACAGATTCCCCAATATAAAAATTCATGAATCCTGTCAGGACAATCCATTAACCAAATGCACTTTATATCAAATTATCAATATATCAATATATAAGGACCTCAAAACAGTTCTTAGAGCAAAATGTTGCTCCAATAGGACCCTCAAGTATGGTAGCCACTAGGGCCAGTACTAGTATGCTCTGAAATCATCACTGGTCCATTTATTAACTTATAAAACACCATACTTAAGTGGAAAAGATACATGAAATTATACACATAAATACCCTATAAATTCAAAAACAAAAATTATCAAAAATATCCCGACACAATAATGTGTCTCAATAAGCAAGAATTTATCAACTTATCTGCCTCAGGGGAGTGTGCCAAGATGACTAGGATTTCCACAAGCAAATTAATAATGATGGAGACACAATCCAGCTGGCTGAGTGGTCAACTACATACTGAAAAGCTTCAGCTAAAATAGCAAAAGGTATCGGTGGTCATGTGATCAGAACAGCAAATCAAAACAGAGAGGATCAATCAACGGCTATATTCAACCCAGCAGGCTCAATCAAACGCAGGTGGAACATCCAGGTATGCTCATGAAGCGCCAGTTGCTTTATATAATTACCACCTTGCCAAGTACGTGGTAAGTGCTCTAAAATCCTCCACCGGAGGTCAGAGTCAGAATGATATTATAACCAGTGTTCACTAAAGGGGCTTCTAACCTCTTAGTGTTAACGTGGCTTCTATGTTCTCCGAGTCACACACGGATCTTCCGAGTTGTCCTCCAACATAAATAAAGGAACAGGTGCACACAATCATATAAATTACCCCCTCTGAGGTATAAGTAATTCGACCCTGTGAAGTATAAGTTCTACCGTCCATGTCAGGTCACCCAAGGTTAATGAGCACCAAGTGCAGTTACCACATGGATAGTGGCCCACGGGTACTTGATTATCTTCAGATAGATCAACATCAAACTGAATAAGTAGCTCACCAAGGTTCCTACCATGGTGAAATGCAATGCGGAGAGGACCTGCCAAACTTCAGTGCAGGCTTAGGCCCGTGCTTTCGAATAGATTTAACAGCCTTCTATACTTAAGTATGGCGTTTATAAGTTTAAAAAAAGGACCGATGACTATTTCAGAACATAATAGTGCAGGCCATAGTGGCTACCATACTAGAGGGTCCAGTTGGATCAATGTTTTGCTCTAAGAATTGTTTTGAGGTTCTTATATATTGATAGATTGGTAATTTGATATAAAGTAGTTTTGGTTTGTGGATTGTCCTGACAGGATTCATGGGTTTTATACTGGGGAATCTGTTATTTCTTTAGGTATCTAATTTTTAAGTTTCCTTTAGGTATATATATTTTTTGAATTTGTTTTTAATTTTTGAGGTATGGCAGGTTTGAGTTCACCCAGAATGCTGTGTTAGTAAAGTCATGAAATTAAGGGTCTGTGCAGCTACAGGACAAAAAAAGGACTGCAAAAGGTGAGCCCACCTCCGTTGCATTTGTCACATAGATCATTTTTATTTTACTTTTGATTCCAGGGACTAAATCAGCTTCTGTGTGTAAAATGAAGAAAGCTAAATTCAGAATCCATATTCCCATTCCATCTGTAATAACACAGAGGCGAGACTCCTGCATAGTGAACATTGCCCAGCATTGTTAAGGCCAGATATTCCTAGCTGCTAACGCCAAGAAAGCTGGCAGGAGACTCCAAACCAATTATCCGCCCGGCCGAGGGGTCCTCAGACAGAAAGTCAATGCAATAAGGCATTTCAAAGGGATGTGAGGCATAGACTAGCTATAGGGAAGTTAAGATAAGATAAAAACGTTACCCGGGCTTTCTACACATTGCTTTCTTTGTTATGATTCTTTTTGTCCCTTTTATAAAAAGAAACTTAGCAATCCTGCTTCATTGCGTAACTTCTACTTTTTCTTTCCTAAAAGATTGGTAAAATCTTGGATACAATTTGTAGAGTTTTTTTCCTTTAGAAAGAGAATTATTCTTAAGGAAATTTTATTCAGCTCCTGCTATACTTCCTGAGGTGAGAGGCTTCGGTGTTTTCTTACGTTGCATTTTCTTTTTCGCTGGGAATAGTAACCTTTTTTCTCTGCTGGAATTCAGTTGCTGATGTGTCTGATTTTAGCTCGCTGGCCATGCCTGAAGTCAGGCATATGCAACCTAGGCAACTGCCTAGGATGCCAAAATATGAAGGCAGAAAATACCTGGGCTAAACAGAAGCCCGATTCTGTTTGCTTTAGGACCATGCTCTATGATCTCTGCGGAAGGTCATTTCCCTTCCCATAGCTCTCCGGTCCTGCCTATGGGCACCCATATGTTAAATCTCGCCCTATTGCTGGCTGAAATAGGCATGTGTTTCCGAGGTGCACACAGTGAGCACAGTGCTCCGCGTAGCTCCTTCTGCAGCTCATAAAAAGCAATTTTCAAGCCAGTTTTAAATGCATTCCACCACGATAGAAACCAGGTCTGTCTTTCACAACAAGGGAGGCCAAATTCAGCAACATGAATCAGCACCGCAGCAGCTGCACTATGGACATTCCACAGCACTATCTGGATATTTATTGATTGATTGATTTACAGATGATTTAACCCCTCTCTGACCGAAGTCAATCAATATGGTGTACAACTTAAAAAACAGAAATCGAATCCAAATTCAAACCCAAACCCCCCTCACCCCCCCCCCCACCACACAATCCATCAGCAATCCCAGGCAATAGAACCATTTTCAACAACTTACGAAAATGTAATAAATGGCCCACAGAACATAATTACAATGGGAGCGTGTTCTATAACTCAGTTCCCGCTATCCTAAAAACCCAAGGTCGCCCCTGCACAGACTGCACTACCTCCAGAACAGGGACATCCAACAGTCGGCTCCGAGAAGACTGTAACATCCTCATGGGAGCATACCAGCTCTTGGATGACCATCTGATAATACTCAGTGGATGATGACCATGAGCTTGAATAGACGGGGAGCCAGTGCTGCTGTCGCAGAAGAGGGCCGGCACGATCCTTGTGCCTTGCACTGAGCAGGACCCGCGCTGCCGCATTCTGCATGACTTGTAGCCTGCGAATGGTCCAGTGTAGAGAACAGTATAATAGTCTAACGTACTTTGCATGAATGCCTGCATAGACAACCACAATGCAGATGGTTCCAATTGTAATTGCTGCACCAAATGCAGCTTCAACCAGGCTAGCTGTACTACCCGGGCCACCTGTCTCTAACCAACCCCTGTCCTTTCTAATATCAGCCTGCTGTGGTCTGGATCAGGTGGCGGGGACCCCCTGCATCCAGCTCTGGCCCCAGGGAGGGGTTCCCTGGCTCGATTGCCTCTGAGGTAGTATAAGCAGCGCACCCTATGGGTCCGGCAGTACATACAGTGACGTGACCTGAATCAGCCCTCTATGTGCTGTTGGGTTGACCCGCCCCCGCTCCGCCCAGACTCTGTCCCCTCCCACCTCCCCCCCCAATGGCTCTTCCCATCTTAAAGCACAGGATGTGCGGGGAGGGCAGGAGGGGGAATAGGGTCCAGGTAGCTAGTGGGGCTGCACATCCTGCCAGGACGTGCAGCCCCACACTCCGCATTTCAGAATGACCTCATTTGTCTACTTTCCCCAAGAACATTGGCCAGTTAATATGTCTGTCAATGCTCGCAGGCCAATGCAGAAAGCCAGCACTGAAGTCACACGCTATCGACTTTTTATGCCAATCTGCAGCGCACCAATAGCGTGCGACTAACACCGACATGCAGAAAAGGGCTCTTATGCGAATTAGCCATGCATTAGCCATTCGGCTTTCCCTAATGACTGAATCATCTTTGACATTTCCCCTCAGATGATCCAGGCATTGGGGAAAGCACCCAATGCCATCAAAATACTGTCAGGGGCACGCACTAGATGTTTAAGCCACCTCAAGACCAGGCATAGAAATATTGGCACTAAGGCTAGTTGCAAAATCCTCTCTGCATCGGGTGCAGGCAATATTTGCATGCCATTTTATTATGTGCAGCTCATTTGCCTCTAATTGAAATAAATTTTAATTCTCTGCGTTAATTGTGCACTAGTTTTTCCTTTGCCGTTTATGCACACATCCATCTCTTTTCTGCATTTGGCAGTAGCAGTAAGTGTGCTTAAAAGTAGCATTATCTGTGTTTAAAGGATGCGCTAGTTTTCTTCATTGGCCTGTATGAGTGTTAAACCTCTGAAAGAAAATAAGCCCCTTCCTTTGGCAAACTAATCCCACAGCAGACATCCCTCCCTCCCTCTGGGAGATGGCCCTACCCCTCATGTAATAGTCTTGAAGGACTACAAAAGGGGACTGCTACTTCTGGAGAGAGATCTGCAATTGTTAAGTATTTACTTCTGGGAATTTTTCTAAATCTTGGGGAAAAAGGAATTCTTTAGATTAAAGCTGATTAATTGGTGAACCCAGTGTATTTATTAAATCAGTTAGGGCCTAGTAGCAGCAAAGAGCTTTCAGTTTAAATTTAACACAGCAGAGAGCTTTCTGATTAAATTTAGACCCCAAGCCTCCCTCTATCCAAGCAAGGGCTGTGGGACTCCCCCTGGAGATTGGTCACAGATTACCTTAGAAGCACAAGACAGGGTACTGTGTAGAAGCCAGCTTTTAATAAGTCTTTTCCTCTCTCTCCCTCCCTCTCTCCCCGACACCCACCCACCCACCCCTGAGATAATTGTAGCTTTATAGGTGCTTAAATCTCTTAAAGGAAAGGAGATGCCATATTCACTCTAAGATGCAGCTGCCTATTCTCATCAGCATATATTAAGGATCTGAGATTAATTAAGCTTCAGATGAACAAAGTACAGTAAACATATTAGGTATAATTTTATTAGAATAAGTATCCACAGCAACCCTTAGTAAGTAAAGAACTTAAATATCTAAACACAGCCTTAAAACTAAGATGCAGACAGCAGTCCAGCAGCGAAATGGGGGCTTTCCAGTCTTTTGCCTTGAGTGTCACATGTATGATTTTCTCCCAGTTGGTGAGGGGTCTTACGTGTGCATTAGGTGCAAGGAGCTCTTTGCTCTCAGGGAACGAGTCCAATGTCTGGAGGCAAGAGTAGCAGATTTGGAAGACATAAAGAAGACAGAGAGGTACATAGATGAGACCTATAGGGATATAGTCCTGAAGTTCCACCTCCAGGATGGCAGCATCCCTGTTGCCATGGAGGAGAGGTCACGTGACAGGAGAGCATCACCCTGGTGTGGCAGGAAGTGATCCTGTAGCTAGGACCTGTCCTCCAGGTGATGTAAAGCCCTCTCACACTGAGGAAGTTTCTCCAGGGTCATGTGCCCATGAGGGAAGGGTGAGGACAGCCATTATAGTTGGTGATTCGATCATTAGGCATGTAGATAGCTGGGAGGCTGGTGGATGTGAGGATCACCTGGTAACAAGCCTGCCTGGTGCAAAGGTAGCGGACCTCATGCGCCACCTAGACAAGATCTTAGATAGTGCTGGGGAGGAGTCTACTATCTTGGTACATTTCGATACCAATGACATAGGAAAATGTGGTAAGGAGGTTCTGGAGGCTAAATTTAAGCTTTTAGGTAGGAAGTTGAAATCAAGAACTTCCAGGGTAGCATGCACAGGACCCAAATGCAGGCAGAGCTCCAGAGTCTCAATGCGTGGATGAGACAATGGTGCAAGGATGAGGGTTTTGGATTTGTTAGGAACTGGGGAACATTCTGGAGAAAGGAGGGGCTCCTCCGAATAGATGGTCCTCACCTTAACTGGGATGGAACCAGGCTGTTGGCATTAACCTTTAAAAAGGAGATAGAGCAGCTTTTAAACTAGATAATAGGGGAGAGCCGACAGTCACCCAAGAGCGCATAGTTCAGAATAATTTAGCCTTAAAGGATACTACCAAAGGAATGATGTTAGGGCATATTAGCAGAGAGGTTCCAATAAAGACAAAAGTAGCCCAAATGCGCTTGAGTACAGAGCAGATAGAGCTTAAAGATTCCAAATTGCCCCTGCCTACCGATAGCCAGATTAACATGAATAAAATACAGTCTGTAAAATGCTTGTATGCAAATGCTAGAAGTCTAAAAAATAAGATGGGAGAGTTAGATATGATTGGTATCTCAGAGACATGGTGGAAGGAGGACAGCCAGTGGGACACTGTGATACCTGGGTACAAACTATATCATAATGACAGAGCTGATCAAATTGGTGGAGGGGTCATGCTGTATGTTAGAGAGGGCATTGAGTCACAAAGGATTAAAGTTTTGCAGGAAACAAAATTTGCTTTAGAGTCTCTATGAATTGAAATTCCATATAAAAAGGGGAAGGTGATGGCAGTGGGAGTGTACTTATTGACTGCCTGGCCAGAATGAACAAATGGATGATGAAATGCTCAAAGAAATCAGAGAAGCTAACAAAAGTTATAGCACAGTAATAATGGGTGATTTCAATTATCCTGGTATTGACTGGGTCAGTGTCATGGCAGGACATGCTAGGAAGATAAACTTTCTAGATGAAATAAATGACTGCTTCTTGGAGCAGCTGGTTCTTGAACCGACCAGAGGGGAAGCCATTTTGGACTTAGTCCTTAGTGGAACACCAGATCTGGTGCAAGAGATAAGGGTGTTAGGGCCACTTGGCAATAGTGATCATAGCATGATTGCATTTGATTTAATTAATGGAGGAGAGATGGTAAGGAAATCCACAGTACTACCTTTAACGTTCGAAAGGGAGACTATGAAAAAATGTTGAATACAGGTAGTCGTCGACTTACAACCTATGCGACTTACAACTGATCGACTTTACAACCGGTTTTCCGGCAGCGGCGTTTCCGCTCCGCCTTCTAATGCTCCCTCTTCTAAACCTTCTAATTCTAATTCATAATGCAGAGGTCACTCAAAGATCCAACCCCCAAGATGTCTACCAAGAGGAAATTGCCTTCTTCTCCTCATCAGCCAGCCAAGAAGAAGGAAAGAAAGGCCATAGATCTCAACACAAAAATGATGGTGATTAAACAGCACGAAGGAGGAAAAAAAGTTAATGTTATCGCACGTGATATGAAGTTATCCCATTCTACCGTTTCAACAATTTTAAAAGACAAGGAAAGAATTTGTGAAGCTGTGAAAGGTTCTGCACCCATGCGATCAACAGTAATTACAAAGCAACGGACTGGGCCCATCCATGAAATGGAGAAATTGTTGTCCATTTGGATAGAAGATAACATTCAAAAACGGACACCGTTAAGCCTTTATATCATCCAGACAAAGGCTAGAAGTCTGTTTAAGACTTTGAAAGAACGCGCCGGAGAAGACTACAGTCAAGAATTTTTGGCAAGTATTGGCTGGTTCAAGAGGTTCAAGGCAAGATTCCAACTGCATAATGTTTGAGTGACTGGAGAAGCAGCGAGTGCAGATGAGGAAGGAGCTCGTAAGCTTGTCGACAATTTGGATGAAATAATTACGGATGAGGGTTATCTTGCAGAGCAGATTTTTAATGTTGATGAAACTGGATTGTTCTGGAAACGAATGCCAACACGCACGTACATTCACAAAGAAGCGAAAAACATGCCGGGATTTAAAGCATTAAAGGATAGACTAACTCTGCTGCTTGGCGGGAACATCGCAGGATTCAAGCTCAAGCCTTTCTTAATTTATCACTCGGAAAACCCGCGGGCATTCAAGAATATCAACAAGCACACTTTGCCAGTCTACTTTCGCTCAAACCATAAGGCATGGATGACACAGGCACTGTTTGAAGACTGGTTTATGAATTGTTTTATTCCACAAGCGCGTGAATATTGTTTGGGGAAAGGAATTCCTTTCAAGATTTTACTGCTGCTGGATAATGCGCCTGGCCATCCACCTCACTTAACCGATCTCCATCCCGATGTGAAAGTGTTTTTTTTGCCCCCCAACACAACTTCACTGATCCAACCTATGGACCAAGGTTCGATTGCTGCATTCAAGGCAAACTATCTCCGAACCACATTCGCTCAAGCCATAGCTGCTTTAGATTCCAACCCAGAACTATCACTGCATGAGTTTTGGAAACAATACAATGTTCTTATGTGTATCAAGAATCTTGCTACAGCCTGGGAGGCTGTGACTGAGAAGTGTATGAATGGCATATGGAAAAAGTGTGTTAAGCGGTATGTGAATACTGTTGCTGGATTTGACAGTGAACAAGAACTAGATGTGATTCGGGATAAAATAGTGAAATTAGCAAAAGAACTTTCCTTGGAGTGTGAAGTGGAAGATGTTGAGGAGTTGCTAGATCATGAATCCGAAGAACTTACAAATGAAGAGCTGATGGAATTGGAAGAAGAAAGAGTGGCGGAAGAAGAAAGAAGAGAAGCGGAGAGAGGAGGAGGAACCACAAAGAATGTTCACGACAAAGGGATTATCAGATGGTTTATCTCTACTTAATAAAGTTCTTGCACATTTTGAAGCAATGGACCCAAACATTGAACGATTTGCAAGGATTGAACGGATGGCACATGAAACGTTTCGTCCATATCGTGAAATTTATGAGGAGAAGAAGAAACACACAATTCAATCAAAGCTCACGATGTTCATGAGAAGACAAACTCCTCCCCCCACCCCGAGCGCTCCCCCGGCTGATGATCTCGACAACCCACTGCCGAGCACAAGTGATGGCCCGTGCGGACACCCAGCTGATGACGTTGACGACCCACAAGCAAACACCAGTGATGCCAGCAGTGATTAAGAATTGGCACGATATGATGAGATGTTACAAATGGTATAAGAACGTAAAGAAATCTATACAGTCCCTTAATAAAGGAAAATGTATTGTATTACATGTAGTGTTTTCCTTTATTTTCTTTAATGTCTAACAGTAACAGTACAATAATACATTACACTACCAAGACAGTGATGATACAATGGTTATAACAGTATTGAACAGAGAAAATGGTGATAAAATATGACTAAGATAATTGCAATACCATTACATGGCATAATATACTTATGGTAATTTAACATAGGCCGACTTACGACCAAATCGACTTACGACCGGTCTGTCGGAACCAAACGCGGTCGTAAGTCGACGACTACCTGTATAATTAATGGTTTATGGCTTAGGCATTTGATATACCACCCTTTACTTACGCATCAGATTGGTTTACATGTATATACTAACAGGTACTTTTTTATTCCCTTGTCCCTAAAGGGCTCACAATCTAAGAAAAAACTAAAAGGAGCAGTTGCAAAGGTTAAAGACTTACATCAAGCTTGGGTGTTGTTTAAAAATACTATCTTGAAAGCCCAGACCAGCTGTATTCCACACTTTAAGAAAAGTGGAAGGAAGTTCAAAAAACTGCCTGCATGGTTTAAAGGTGAGGTCAGAGAGGCTGTTGTTGCCAAAAAAGCATCTTTCAAAAAATGGAAAAAAGAGCCAAACGATGAAACCTGGAAATGGCACAAGCACTGGCAAGTCAAATGCAAGGCATTGATAAGGCAGGTAAAGAGAGAATTTGAGAAGAAGCTTGTTGTGGAAGCAAAAACGCATAAAGACCTTTTCAAGTACATTCGTAGCAAAAAACCTGTCAGAGAGTCAGTTGGACCATTAGATGATAGAGGGGTAAAAGGGGCACTAAGACGGGACAAGGTCATAGCGGAGAGACTGAATGAATTCTTTGCTTCAGTCTTTACTGAGGATATTACCCATGACTGAAGTGGTATTTAAAGGTGATACTGCGGAAGAATTGAAAGAAATATCAATAAACCGGGAAGATGTATTACAACTATTTGATAAACTGAAGAGAAGCAAATCACCTGGACTGGGTGGTATACATCCAAGGGTGTTGAAAGAATTGAATAAGATTGTTCACAGATTACTAATAGCAGGTCTGCAATCATTAAAATCATCTGTAATATCTGAAGATTGGAGGATGGCCAATGTAACGCCAATTTTTAAAAGGGTTCCAGGGATGATCTGGGAAACTACAGACCGGTGAGCCTGACGCCAGTACTGAGAAAAATGGTAGAAACCATCATAAAGAACTAAATTACTGAATATGTAGATAGTCATGGCTTAATGGGAGACAGCCAACATGGCATTAGAAAGGAAGATCTTGTCTTACTAATCTGTTGTTTTTTTGATGGTGTGAATAAACAGGTAGACAAAGGTGAGTCGGTTGATATAGTGTATCAGAAAGCCTTTGACAAGGTCCCTCAGAGACTTTTGGCAAAACTAAAAAATCATGGGATAGAAGGCAGAGTACTATTGTCAATCAGGAATGGTTAAAAGATAGAAAGCAGAGGGTAGGGCTAAATGGCCAATTTTCCCAAAGGAGAAAGTGAATAGTGGAGCACACCAGGGATCTCTGCTGGGTTCGCTGCTTTTTGACATATTCATAAATGACCTGGAAAAGGGAATAATGAGTGAGGTTATCAAATTTGCAGATGACACAAAACTATTTAAAGTTATTAAAACTCATGAGGATTGTGGAAAATTGCAAGAGGATCGATAAATTGGAAGACTGGGCATCCAAATGGCAGATGAAATTTAATGTGGACAAGTGCAAAGTTATCCACCTAGGAAAGAACAACCCAAACTATGGTTACAAGATGCAAGGCTCCACATTGGGAACAAGAATTAGGCGTCATCGTGGATAACATGTTAAAACCCTCTGCCCAGTGTGCAGAGGCGGCCAAGAGAGCAAATGGAATGGAAAGGAATGGAAAATAAAACAAAGGATATTATAATGCCTCTGTATTGTTCCATGGTGCGACTGCACCTTGAATATTGTGTGCAATTCTGGTCACCGTATCTTAAAAAGGATATAGCATTATTAGAAAAGGTACAGAGAAGAGCCACCAAAATAGTAAAGGGGATTGAAGGATTCTCCTATGAAGAGAGGCTAAAAAGGTTAGGGCTCTTCAATATGGAAAAGAGACAGCTGAGGGGAGATATGATAGAAGTCTATAAATTAATGAATGGAGTGGAACGGGTAAACATAGATCAATTGTTTATGTCATCAGAATATAGAAAGACTAGGGGACATGCAATGAAGCTACAGGGTAACCTATTTAAGACTAATAAGAGAAAATATTTTTTCACTCAACGTGTAATCAAACTCTGGAATTTGTTACCAGAGGATGTAGTAAAGGCTGTTAGTGTAGCTGGGTTTAAAAAAGGTTTGGACAAGTTCCTGGAGAAAGGTCCATAAACCATTATTAAAAAGGGACCCAGGATATCAATGCTTGACCCAATAGAAGCATTGAGGAACCTGTGTCTTTTGGGGAAACTGCTAGGTACGTATGACCTAAACTGGCCATTGTTGGAAACAGGATACTGGGCTTGATGGACCTTGGTCTGACCCAGTATGGCATATCTTATATTCTTAAGTTCTTCCCGCCCTCCCACTTCCCCTTATTCCCTTTATTCCCCTTCCTCCCCTTTATCTCCTTCTCCGAGTGTGCCCTCTTCCTTCCCTGATGCACACATAGAGCACCTTCTATCCAGTTACGGAGACTGAACTTTTCTCTCCCCTCCATAAGTCTCACAAGACTACCTGTCCTCTTGATCCTATTCCTTCCTCCTGGCTCTTAGTTCCCTCACTGGCTCTTCTTCCCTATGTTCACAGTCTTTTCAATACCAGTCTTGCTACAGGTTTTTTATCCTGACCCCCTGGAAGCATGCCATAGTCCAGCCTATATTTAAGAAGCCCTCCCTGGACCCTTCTGTACCCGCACATTGGAGATCCGTATCCAACCTTCTCTTTTTATCCAAACTTCTTGAAACACTAGTTTTTGCACAATTGTCCTCTCACCTGCACTCCACTTCCATCCTACATCCCCGTCAGTCAGTTCAGACCTGGACACAATACTGAGACTATTCTCCTCTCCCTCCTCAATGAGGTCCACATAGTCCATGAACGTGGTGACATCTCTCTCTTGGTTTCTCTGGATCACTTTGTGTTTGATCTCGTGGACCATCCCATGCTTCTCTTATGTCTCTGACTTCGGGTTGCGTGGAATGGTTCTAAACTGGTTCAGGTCCTTCCTCTCCTCTCACTGCTTCTCAGACCACGTTGGTTCATCCTCCTCCCCCTCTATCCCTCTTCCCTGCAGGGTACCCAGGGTTCGGTGCTGTCCCCTCTCTTCTTCAATCTCTTCCTTGCCCCTCTCACACTGATTGTCCAGCAATCTAGTGTCTCAGGGTATTACTATGCTGATGACATAGTCCTTCTTTTCCACACTTCCCCTTTCTCCCCTGACCTCTCTCCCCTCAATGCATGCCTTTCCAGTGTTTCCTCATGGCTGTCTGACAACTATCTTCACTTGAATCCTTCTAAGTCAGCGGCTATGTGGCTCACCTTCAATGCCCCTATCCCGGACCTCTCCCCCTCTATATCTGGGACTCCTATTCCACTCGCTTTGACCTTGCATTACTTAGGGTCACTCTTGATCTGGTTCTCTCTTTCCACCACATCATCTCTTCCCTTGTTCAGCGCTTTTTGTACCCTTCGCCAGCTCAGTGCAGTACGTTCCTTCCTGCCTGTCTCTTCTTTGGTCTTGCTCACGGTGTCACATCTCCTATCCCCACTTGACTATAGGAACGTTGTCCTGGCAGGTGTCCCCCTTTACCAAATCCATTGTCTCCAGCTCATTGAAAATATTGCTGTTTGCCTCCTCACCCACACCTCTCACAGGGACCATGTTACCCCTCTTCTTGTTCAGCTGCACTGGCGTCTTCTGCAATATTGATACCAGAATAAGATCCTCACCATAGTCCATAAGACCATCCACAGTGGTATCCCCCAATATCTCGCTGATCTCATCCGGACTCATCTCCCTCCTCGCGCCCTCCACACAATACACAATAACCGCTTGGCCTTCCCTTCCCCAGCCTGGGCCTGTCTTGAGCACACTCGTCATTCTGCTTTTTTTCTTCCTTGGTCCTGCCCTATGGAATTCCCTTCCCCCCTCCCTCCGTGCAGAGCATTCATATCCCAGGTTTAAATCATTGCTGAAATCCCACCTCTTCTGTCATGCTTTCGACCTGTCCTCACCTCTTTCCTCCTAACCTTTGATTTTCTGTCATGTGCCTTTTGCTTCTACATGTCCTATGCTCTCCACTTTCCTGTCTTATATTTTGGCGTTCCTTTCCTCTCTGACTGCAGCATTTTACTATTGTAAACCATCCTGACGCCTTGGCTTGGGCGGTCACTCAAGCGATACAATAAAGATAAAGTTAAAGATAAAGATGAATCTCTGCCCTCATCCCAAGATAAAAGCTAATGCCCCGAGACCACCCCCCACACCGTTTATCATAAATACTTTAGTAAAGCAAGAGTGAAGCTCCTGCTCTGTTGGCATTGAAATTCAACAGGCTTCCCTTTTGGCCTTCTTGGGAGGGACAAAGTGGAGTGTCTGGTCTGTTGGTGCCATTTTGAACTTCAGCACTGTTAGGACAGGAGCAACTGGGTATCATTCCTGCCTTATGAAGCAATGACTTTATAACCCAATTGTAATATCCATTACTAATAAGTCACCAGTATATATAATCGCACAATCAAAACCCCCCGCTGGTTTAATTTTACAAATCGAGTGACAGTCATTGTTCAAATGCAATGACGTGTTTTGACCATATGACTGGGTTGAATAAAAATGCTGATGCCATCTTTTTTGTTTTTAGAGAATGTGGCAGTAATGGCAAAATGAAGTGGACCTTATAAAGTCGAAGCTGTTTTGTTATGGATGAATGAATGACCTTCCTGTGGCATAAAGGCTAAGTAACCGAGTCTTTTTGACGCATGGTACTGTGTCGGGAGAAATAGTTATAGATAATTGGACAAAGGACCAATGATGATACTGATACTGTATATGTGCATTAATGGTATACTTATGCCAAAATAATGCAAAATATGTATTTGAGATTCCGCAAAAATAATTCTAATCTAGACGAGTCTACTTTTGGATTGTGTGGTTATATATCCTGGTGACTCAATGTGGTTATGAAACATTGAAGCACTTAGGGAAAGCAAAAGGTCTGGGAGATGGGGTCGCTTGCCAGGTATGGGGGGGGGGGGCATGGTTTTTCTGTTATCAGGTAAGGGGAGGAGTCTGAAAGGGGGTGGGCTTGATGGACTGTTGCTTTGGGGCAGCAAGGTTTAACATTTGGGGCTAGATTATTATTTATCTATCAAACATTTGTAGGCTGTTAATCTATAAATTCTTAGAGACTTACAATGAACATATGAAATAAAAAGAAATACATAAAAGAAAAAACACAAGGATGGCAGAAATGTACACTTCATGATGCAGAATACAATCACAAATCAACAAAGGCTTGTTCAAAGAATATCCCTTTTATACATTTTCTAAGCCTTAGAAAGATGCAAATCTACATGCAAATTATTCCATAAACAGCACAAGAGAAAACCTGGTGCTGAAACTCCACTCTATGTACACTTTTCACTGGTGGAACCTGCAACAAATATAAATTCTCAGATCTTAAAGATCATGAAGGCAGATAAAATTTAAGCAGAGCTTCTAAATAAATTGGTTAATTACCTTTTAGGCTTTTAAATACTACAGTCAAAACTTTAAATAAAGCCCTTTGTTCCACAGGGAGCCCGTGCAGCTTAATAAATGATGGTGAAATATGTCTTCTCTTGGAAAACACAAAAAATCAGCCTTATTGCAGCATTCTGCACAAGTTGCAAAGCTCTAAAACACTGTTTTGATAACCCCCCAAAAATAGCATTACAACAATCCAGAGAAGCAAGTACAAACACCTGAAATACCAAGATTAAATCGTGGTGAGAGAGATAATCCTTTAAACACTGAAGTAAAAATAGCTTTTAAAACGGCTTTTAATATCATCCTTCAATGCACTTACAATGTTCATTGAAATCCAGCTAAATGCTTAAATAACAGATCTCTAATTATAATGGTATACATACATCAATAATCTGAATAAACACAGGCTGAACATTCATATTCCCATGGTGGATTATCATAGTTTCCATTTTATCAACATGAAGGGCTATGAAATTATCTTTCAACCAATATGCAATAATGGGTAAAGTGAAATGGTAAATGTAGATGGATTATTTACTACTTTAAAAAGCAGAAAGACTAGAAGACATGCAATGAAATTCCAATATAGCACATTTAAGACTAATCGGAGAAAATATTTCTTCACTCAGAGGGTAATCGAACTCTGGCATTTGTTGTTGGAGGATGTAGCCAAAGTTGTTAGCGTAGCTGGGTTTAAAAAAGGATTGGACAAGTTTCTGAAGGAAAATCTATAAATCATAAAGTGGACAGGGGAAATCCACTGATTACCTTGAGTTAAACAGCATGGAATCTGTCTACCTTAGGGGAACCTGACAGGTACTTGTGACCTGGATTGGACAATGTTAGAAACAGAATACTAGGTTTGATGGACCTTTGGTCTGACTCAGTATGACATAGGAAAAAAAAATATTAGGAACATAAGCTAAATGCCAGCAAGTCAATGTTGATTCCTGGCAACCCAGCAGTTCTTGTGTTTTATTGGCAAGGTATAACCAGAAGCAGGGGCGGCCCAAGGGGGTGTGGGGCCATGTACGGAGACTCGGTGTGGGGCCTCATTTGCATAAGGGACCTCATTTGCATAAACATTTGCATAATGTTAACATGCACTAACTTTTAGTAAACATGAGTGTATGGATAAAGAAAGACTACCAAATTTCTACATTACTATACTCCAGTGTCAACCGCCAGGCACATTAGGAAGTACTACAAACACTGCCCATTTAGAGCCCATAGCAAACTTGCCATATCATAACAGCACTACCAGAACTCACAAAGCATCAGACCCTACCTATCAAAAGGCAACATATTAAACAAATACATCTCAGAGAATACCAATACATGTCTTACTGGGGAAAGAGAACTAGTGGCACTGTCATATAGAAACTACATAAATATGATACCTCAGCTTGGTTACACATGCAGAACAAAGACCATCACCAAACAAAGAGCAAGGGATCACAGTTTAGAAATAGGAAGACAGTAATTAAACTGGGAACCCCAAAAGCCAAACTTGGAATGTATGACACTGCAGAAATAAAACTATAAATTAATTTCCACTTGTACTAAACAAAATGAAGACGTTAAAGACACACATTTCCCAGAGCTGACATATTCCAGTTAATAAATTCAAAATTTAAAAAAAAGTATTTTTCTACCTTTTGTTTGTGCATTTTATTTTTCAGTTGCAATTGCTCCGGTCACTTTCTTCTGGTTTCTTCTTGTCTTCTGCTATCTCTCCATTGTCTGCTGTCCATTTGTCCTTTCTTCTCTCTTCTAGTTTTTTTTCCATTCTCTCCCTACATCTGCTTCAACATACTGATCTTTCTCCTTTTGCTCTTTCCTCCATCCCTTTCTTTATTCCTTTGTCATCCACTCAAATGTTACCCCTCCATCCTCAGTCCCCATTTACTCTCCCAATACCCGGCCAATTGTAGATTTTTCTTCCCTCCCACACAAAATATTTTTCCCCTCTCCATTTCACTCTCCCAGCCCCATCCCATTCTAGTCCTCCCCCAACATCAACTCCCTTCTAGTTCCAGCCCTACCCATCTGCTCCCTTCTAGTCCCCGCATCAGCCCATTTCCAGTCCTAGCCCCCCATCAGCTCATTTCCAGTCCTAGCCCCCCATCAGCTCATTTCCAGTCCTATCTCCTCCCCACTCAGCCCATTTCCAGTCCAAGCCCCCTCCCATTCAGCTATTTCCAATTCAAGCCCCCCTCCACTCAGCCCATTTCCAACCCTAGCGTCCCATCAGCCCATTTCCAGTCCTAGCTCTCCCATCCATTTCCAGTCCTATCCTAGTCCCCCATCAGCCCATTTCCAGTCTTAGCTCCCCTCCACTCAGCCATTTCCAGTCCTAGCTTCCACCCACACTCAGGCTCATAGGGGGGCTTGGATTGGAAATGGGCTATTTCCAGTCGTAGCCCCTCCATGAGTCCATTTCAATCCAAACCCCCTCCCAACAGCCCATTTCCAATCCTAGCCCCCCCAAAAGCCCATGTCCAGTCCTATCCGAGCCCCTCCATCAGCCCATTTCCAGTCCTAGCTCCTCCCCAGTCAGCCTATTTCCAGTCCAAGCCCTCCTCCCCATCAGCTATTTCCAGTTCAAGCCCCCCTCCACTCAGCCCATTTCCAGTCCTAGCTCCCTCCCCCAGCCCATTTCCAATCCAAGCCCCCCTCCTCTCCTCCCCCTTCCAAAGAGCCCTACGGCTATCTAAAATGCTTTAGAGGGAGCCAGAGAGGCCCCGGCTCACCTCTAACAGCTGCCGAAGATAAGCACGTCTTTTTCCTTCTCCAGCAGCTGTACTGAAGTTTAGAACTCTGCTGTGCTGAGCTCCGGGAAACAGGAAGTCCCCTTTGACCTCATCGGGGCAGCGTTCTAAACTTCAGTACACCTGCTGAAGTGAAGGAAAAAAGATGTGTTTCACTTTGGCATTTGTTAGAGGTGAGCTGGGGCCTCTCTGGCTCCCTTTAAAGCCACCCTGCCTGCCATTCAATGCAGGATGTTGTTGGTGTGGGGCCTGGCCTTTTGTGGTTATGGTTTAAGCACTTGATATACTGCCCTTTACTTGTGCATCAGAGCGGTTTACATGTATGTATATACTAACAGGTACTTTTTATTCCCTTGTCCCTGAAGGACTCACAAGTGTACCTGAGGCAATGGAGGGTTAAGTGGCTTGCCCAAGGTGTGGCCATGGGACTAGAGACCTCAGTCCCTCTGGCCCAAGGTTACTTGTCCCTATGTGGGAATTGAACCCCTGGCTCTCTGGCCTGAGGTAACCTGTCCCAACCACTCCCTCTTCTAAGGCAAGGGAGGGTAAAGTGTCTTTTTCAACGTCCCAAGAAATGCCAGTGGGAATCAAACCCCAATCTCCTGGGTGCTAGGATGTTGCTCTAACCACTAGGCTACTCCTCCTTGTTCCTAATATATCCAACTTTAAAATTAAAATCCCTTAATACAATATTCTTTAAGTCATCAATTCCAGTGGTATTTCTAGCCCCCTCAGCACCCGAGGTGGGCCGCACCCACTGCCCCACCCTTCGAAAATGTCCAGTAAATCAAACAAATATTAAAATAAGACCCCTTTCAATAAAAGTAATTCACCAACCATCCCGTTTGGCTGCTGCTAATGGTCACAAGTTCACGCCCTTTAGTAAATCTTGCTTTTGCTGTTCCTCATAGGAGACTTATGAATAAACTGAGCAGCCTGGGCATGGGTCCCAAGATGGCAAACTAGATCAGAAATTGGTTGACTGAAAGATGATAGAAGGTGGTGGTAAATGGAATTCACTCAGAAGCATGGAAAGTGAGCAGTGGAGTGCCTCAGGGATCAGTCCTGGGACCGGTACTGTTCAATGTCTTTGTGAATGATATTGCCAAAGATTGAAAGGAAAAGTTTGCTTTTTGCAGATGACATGAAGATTTGCCTCCTTTTTTCTTTCTGCCACTCTCCCAATATCCTTAGCTTTCAACCTTGGAGTCATCGCTCTCTCTCTACACACATCCAACAGATAGCTAAAACCCGTCACTTCTTTTTCTCTAACATCAACATCATTTGCTCCTTCCTTTCCGATCACACTACCAAGACTTTTATCCATTCTCTAGTCACCTCCTTGCCAGTATTCCCATCAATCCATTCAAAATTCAGCTGCCTGGCTAATCTGCCATTGTTGCTTTTCTCATGTGACCCCTCTTCTCAAGTCACTTCACTGACTTCCTCTCTCTTTCTGCATAGAATTCAAACCACTCCTACTGACCTACATACACAGTCATTCTGTGGCTCCTCACTACCTCTCCTCTCTGGTCTCTCTCTACACCTCTCTTCAGGAACTCTACTCATCAGGCAAATCCCTTTTATCTGTTCCCTTCTCTTCAACTTCCAACTCTAGACGTTGCTCATTCTACCTTACTACACCATATATCTAGAACAGACTACTTGAGTCCATTTTTGCTTCTATGTATTATAGACACAAGTTAATGTGCATTTTTGTTATGCTCTAATAAATTGTCCCTTGGTGTTTGGTGTGTGTGTGTGTGTGTAAGTGGGGTGTTTGATCCAACCAAAGGTGGGGAATATATGCATGTTGAGCATCTATGGGGGTATGAGAAATGTAGATTTTGTGTGGAGAGTGTATTCCAACCACTGGGGTGCGTGTGTGTATGTATGTATGTATGCTCTAGATTTCAAGGGAATGTGTATGTATTTCGATGGAATGTGAAAGAAGTATATGTGTGTGTGAGTACATCTGACATCGTCTCAACTGGATTTTATGTGGGTAATTTCTATCTATGAGACTTTATATATGTTTGTGCATCTGCGAATGAAAAAGAGTCACAGATGGATACCACCAGAAAGTACGTTAGATGTTCCTTCAATACTTTAATGTAAAAAATACTAAAAAAATTAAGCAACCATCTAGCTACAGAATGGAACTTCTAAAAATAGGAAATATGGATTGGTGGGCTTCACACCCTGTTCCTTTGGTGGATGGGGTTCCCTGCCTATGCCAGAGTTCTGAGCTAGGGGTGAAGTTTGATTGCTCTCTCTGCTTAGAAACTCACATTATACCTCATGGGCCATGTTTACTAAACGACAGTTGCAGTGCCCATGTTATTCCTATGAGCACAATGGCAGAAAGTATGAGCTAATGTTTAGTAAAAATGGCCCTATGTCATGAGACATTTTGCATCCTTTCTTTGAACTACAAACCATTTAAGATGGTAGCTCATGTTTAGGAAAATAGCAATTAGACTACTTCAACCCCTTTTATGTGCATCTCCCAGTCTAGGCAACTCCCCCCTCCCATAAATAGCAGCACATTTGGCATTGATCGTTGATCTTTCAAGGGACTGGCTCTTCCTGACAAACCAGTTACATTGGTACAGCCTCAGCCAGATGTTGAGATCAAGACTAAATGCTTTTCTGAGGGTTTCTCCTAGGCATCGGAGACATTTGCCCCAGAGCCTTTTCTGCTGTTACCTGTTTTTTTTAGAACAGCTGCTAGCGGGCATCAGGCTGGAGATCAACTGCACGACATTTAGAAAGAAACTGAAAGCCTGTCTGCTTTGACCTCACTAATAATGGTGGGGCTTTGACTTTTTATCTGCTTTTTTGTTGCTGTGGTATTGAAGGGAGGGGGATTAGAAGTTTAGCCCATATTTTTCATGAAACAAACTATTGGAGCATGTTTCAGGTGGTAGGTGTGGAAGCTGATACTATGGGAGCTGGTACAGGCTTAAGGGGTCTTTAGGGACCAAAGTTTTAATTTTGACTATGGACTATGGGATCTGTAGCCAGAATTATTACTTTTCTTTTTGACGTGTGTTTATGTATTGCTGTGGCTAGTTCATTTTTGTTTGCTGCTTTGAATGGCTTTTGGCCAAGAAGAGTATGAAATAAAACATACAGGATAGACCAATTCCATGACTTTAATCATCCCTAGTCCAGCATGGGAGAGACTCGCTATGACATGAGAGAATGAAACCCAAAGAACCAACATTTTAGGACTTGATTCTTGCTCTCTTCTCTCGTTGTTTCTCCCGCCCTCCTCCTGTCCATGTCTGGGTGCTGACATACGGAGTCACAGAAAGTTATGCGCCATCAATATGTGCAAGTCATGTATTTCGATAGCTAACGTGCATTGATTGGCCATTATGTATGTACTTTATTAGGTCACTATTCTGTAAGTACACGTTAGGCCAATGGACATGCAGCGGCAAGGTGCATAAATTTAAGCCACTCAGTATTTTATAAAATGCCTTTTATGCACATAAGTGGCCACAAATACACCAAAAGACTTTATAAAATGACCCGTGACTTTTTCTCGGCGGAATACTACTGAGGTTTTTGACATTGACATCTACAGATCACGACATATGGTCCTCACCCACAGGCCTGAGATCTAATACGTTAGGGCTTGCTCGGGTCATTGTGGCTGGGTTTTCCCTTCCTTGGTACCAGAAAGAGTTATTGGAATTAGGATTATGTTTATTTATCAGATAATTTCATGAGTGATACATAAATTTGAAAAAGAAATAAAGACCTAATTTAAGAGGAAGATAGGAAGGAAGAGCAGAAGGGACACTTAATACTTTAGACGTTGCTACAATATATTGCATTGTCTGTAGTTTTAGGCGACAGTCTCCCCTGCATAGGATTTCCTTCCATAACTAATTCATTCCTTTGCATTACCCGTCCTTAATTCTCTCACTTGTTTGCAGAGTGATCTAGTCTTAACGTCTACCTTTCAGATCATCACATAATACTCTGAGCAGTTATAATTCCGAAAATCCCCTGTAATCTAGTAGTTCGAACATTGCAGTGCAGAAAGAACATTCCTGTATGTGCAGGTGTGTGTGTTTAGTCATGTGCAAAATTTTATTACTATGACCTTATTCATCTTTTAGCACTTGGGAGGTGCCCAGACATCCCTGGTTTTGATGGAATGTACAAGTTTCCAAACAAGAAAAATTTTTGGCATGTGAAAATATTCTGGTATTTTTTTATTGCAGTCTAGTCCGTCCCCTTGGGATATAATTCAACTAGTTTTAAAACCTGACATGTCCTACACCTACCTTCCCCTCCCTTCTAACAAAGCACAAGTCATCCATCTTGTCAACAATAAAGAAAATAATTGTGAACTTGGTTCAAACCACAATGAAACAAAACCAGAAGCACCGCCACACTCATTAATGCAAGAGGTTTTACAGAATATAAGGCAAATAACTACAGACAGGTTCTTTTGGATGTATGAAAGAAGCAATTAATATGTTAGATTTATTTAAAACATCTCATTTATCATGAGTTAGATCATCTGAAAGCAAAGATGTCCACAAGGTCCATAACGCAAAGTCTGCCTACTAAGTCTACGGACAGGGCTTTGCCTTCCTGAATTAGAGTTCAGTCTAGGAAGGATTTATTTATTTTTATTTATTTAACTTCTCTTATATACCGCGCTATTCATATCAGTGCGGTGTACATTCAACAGAAACAATATACCGTGCCGAGGGTCTGCATGGTATTTACAGTGAACCGGGAATTAAAACTTGGATTTAACTGGGGTAACTTTTCTACAGTTTATTTACAATGATGCCTATGTTTCAAGTTAAAGTCTATTCAAAGACTAACCAGCTTGGGCTGGCAATGTTTGATGTGAGGATGTGTAAGCCATTGTACAGTGGGTTTGTGTATTAGACGATCACCTCTAAAGTTAAAGAAGTTCAACGGAATTGTTACAGAACCTCTCTTCCTCTAGATAACCTATTCAAATCCAACTCAAGTCAGTAGGGAAATGTAGTAATGATCTATGTAAAATAAGTTGGTCTCAGTCCAGATTAGGATTCAGGGCTGTCAGAAGGGGCAGGCGAGATGAATGCTTGCATAAGCTGCCAGGCCGAGGGTGGGCTGCCATGCCACCTCTTCTGCTATGCAGCTTGAACTACGGTGGTGGTGGAAGTAAGCTCCTATTTGGCTGCCCTTATACAGCCACATATCTGGAAGGGAATTTGCCAGTTGGTCACATCAGAGGGGAACACCTTTCCCCCTGGACTGGATGTGTCTTCAGTGGGGCCTCCCCAAGCAAGCCATCACAGGGGGACCCCTAGACTTCCCCTCCTTCACTGCCCAGGACACTGATGCCAGTCCTGTTAGAGGCCATGGCAGAAACAAAGAACAATTCACATTGCAGCTCCTTTCAGGCGGCACTGAATTTGTGCCTTCTTCTGCACACTTTGGAGGTAATTTTATAATGAACTGCTTAAAGTCATGCATTATCCATGCACATTAATCATGTAGTTTCCATGACTTATGCAAGCAAATGGGGACTTATGCGCGTACTTCAAACAGTTGCTATTAAAAGTAATTAAATGTATATAGTTAATGCGGATCAATCTCACAGATCTTCTATACTCTGTATACAGCTAGCATATAATCTCATGTGTACTATATAATTGAATATGTTCAATGTAATCTCATGTGTTCTCTGTAACTGGTTATGTTCAATGTAAACCACTCCTGATCTCTGGAAGGGGCAGTATATAAAAGCTTTATAAATAAATTCTGTAAGTACTGATGTCAGGCTGATGGTGCATACTTTTGGAGTGGGAGAGTACAGGGGCATGTGCAATTATCCCAAGTCTTAGGTTGGCGTAAGTGCTTGTGCCTAGCGTATCTTATGACTTACACCCCTATTTTATAAATAAAAGTAGGCACCCTCTTTTCTTTATAACATAGGCACAATTTGCACTCATTGGAACACATGCAAAACTAAGGGACCCTTATAAAATTACCCTTAAGTGACAAAGGCCTGTAAGGTGATCCTCTGAGATTTCTTCTGTTCCAGTATGTTCCTACCAGCAGGTCCATGCCATCTAGCAGAGTGAGCAGAAAGAAACCATGTTACTAGGCTCACTACAGTGATTCTGCCCGACTCTGCATAAGCTAGAGACCCTTAGGATTAGGTGTTGTAGCATTTGGTTTGTAGTGGTCAGCGTGTGTTTGTCTTGTGGAAAGAATCTCACCTGGATTTTGAATTATGTGAATAGTCAAGTTAGTAAGAGACTGAGGGTTTTTTCTCACCCTTCTGGCCTCTGTAAGAAAGAGAAGTGCGTTGTGGAGTCTGAAGGTTTTTGCTTGGTGCATAGGCATATTTTCGAAGGAGAGAGGGCATCCAGTAGGAGTCCAACTAGGAGAATACAAAGTATTAGCAGGACTTGTTTTCACAGAGGAGAAAACTGCAGTAGAAAGGCACAATGAAATAGCTTGGAAGGAGTTGTGTGCTGAAGAGAATCCCATGGGAAGGGGGCCCCCTGGAGAGTTGTATTGGATACACAGTTCAAGGGTCTAGTTTGTCCAGTAGTGGGGCAGATCTGGAGAATCAGATGGGAGAAGGATCAGAAACAGTTGTATAAGTGAGGTTTTTATACCTTGGAACGGGACAGAGGTTAACAGATCCAGGGTTGGGACATATGGAAAAACAACGTCTACCTTATTGTGAATAGTTCAAGAAAGACGGTTTTGGATTTGATAGGAATTGGGCAACATTCTAGGGAAAGGAGGGGCTTTTCTGAAGGGATGGGCCCCAGCTGCTGGCATTAACCTTTAAAAAGGAAATAGAGAGAGAGGTGATTATGGCTCATCTGCAAGATGCATGCCTTGTAAAAAGGAGATAGAGCAGCTTTTAAACTAGATAATAGGGGAAAGCCGACAGTCGACCAAGAGCATATGGTTCAGAAGGATGTATCCTTGAAGGATACTAGCAAAAGAGGGAAGATAGGGCATCCCGACAGAGAGGTTCTAATAAGGATTAAAGTAATCCAAATGCCCTTAAATACAGAGCAGACAGAGCCGAACGATTCCAAATTACCCCTGGCTACTGATAACCAGATTAATGTGAATAAAATGCATCTTCTAAAATGCCTGTCTGCAAATACTAGAAGTCTAAAAAATAAGATGGGAGAGTTAGAATATATAGCACTAAATGAGAGGTTAGATATGATTGGCATCCCAGAGGCCTGGTGGAAGGAAGACAACCACACAGAGTAGATCAAATTGATGGAGGGGTTGCGCTCTATGTTAGAGAGGGCATTGAGTCACACAGGATTAAAGTTTTGCAGGAAACAAAATACACTGTAGGTGTAGAATCTCTATGGATAGAAATCCCATGTAAAAATGGGAAGGCAATGGCAGTGGGGGTGTACTACCAACCACCTAGCCAGAATGAACAAATGGATGATGAAATACTAAAAGAAAATCAGGGAAGCTAACAAAAGTTACAACACGGTAATTATTTATTTTATTTAACAGTTATTTCTATACCGCCTTTGTCCAAGGCAATTTACAGAGAACTTCATAACATAATCTCGTGAGATTTGTTTTACAATAAACAGGGGGTAAATAACTTGGAGATAAATAAGGCTTAACTATGGGAATTTGAACAGGGTCA
Source organism: Ichthyophis bannanicus (assembly GCA_033557465.1). NCBI lineage: Eukaryota > Metazoa > Chordata > Amphibia > Gymnophiona > Ichthyophiidae > Ichthyophis > Ichthyophis bannanicus. The sequence goes on along the minus strand of CM066050.1, from coordinate 67,654,778 downwards.
ATATTTCAGCAGAAGATGCTGGCTGGGTATCCTGTCCTTCGACATCTTGTGGGACTTATTCCACCACCGAGATGGAATAAGTCCCCCGTCCGGTCTGCCGGTCCCAGATGTACAGGGCTGACTTCAGAATTGGCTCTGTACATCAGGGGCCGCGGCCCGCCTACCGCCCGCCCTAACTCCACCTCAGCACTGCCCCCTCCTGTCCCCATCTAAGCCTCCCCATACAAACTACTTGTTTGTATGGAGAGGCTTAGTCGGGGACAGCAAGGGGGACAAATAGGGTGGATGGATGTTCCGACGAATTTGCAGGACAGAATAGACCCCATAGTGTATCTGGATTTTCAGAAAGTCTTTGACAATTCCCTGATGCGAAACTCTGGGCAAAATTAAAAATCATGGGATAGGAGGCAGTGTACTATTGTGGATCAGGAACTGGTTAAAAGACAGAAAGCAGAGTAGGGCTAAATGGCCATTTTTCTCAATGAAGAAAGGTGAATAGGGATCTGTGCTGGGTCTGCTGCTTTTTAACATATTAATGGGAACAAGTGAGGTGATCAAATATGCAGATGACACAAAATTATTCAAAGTTGCTAAAACACAAGAGGCTTGTGAAAATTTCAAGAGGATAAACTGGAAGACTGGAAGTTCAAATGGCAGATGAAATTTAATGCGGACAAATGCAAAGTTATGCACCTAGGAAAGAACAACCCAAGCTATGGTTACACGATGCAAGGTTCCACATTAGGAACCACCACCCAGGAAAAAGATTTAGGAGTCATCATACATAACATGTTGAAACCCTCTGCTCAGTGTGCAGCGGCAGCCAAGAGAGCAAATAGAATGCTAGGAATCATAAGGAAAGGAATGGAGAATAGAACAAAAGATATTGTAGTGCTTCTGTATCGTTCGATGGTGCGACCACACCTTGAGTATTGTGTGTGGTTCTAGTCACTATATCTTGAAAGGTATATAGCAGAATTGGAGGGGGTACAGAGAAGGGCCACCAGGATGGTGGAGGGGATGGAGAGATACCCCTATGAAGGAAGGCTTAGAGGGTCGGGGCTCTCTAGTTTGTGGGGGAGATGACTGAGGGGAGATTTAATAGGTCTATAGATTGATGAATGGAGTGGAACAGGTAAACATGGATCGATTATTTGTGCCATCAGTGGGTGGAGGGACTGGGGGACATGCAGTGAGGCTACAATGTAGCCCATTTGAGATTGATAGGAGAAAATATTTTTTGACTGAATGTATAATCAAATTCTGGAATTTGTTACTTGAGGATGTGATGAGAGCTGTTAGTGTAGCTGGGTTTGGAAAGGGTTTGGACAAGTTCCTGGAGGAAAAGTCCATAAACCATTATTAGAGGACCCAGAAAATCCACTGCTTGCCCTGGGACAAGTATTGTGGAATCTGTGTGCTTTTTTGGGAACCTGACAGGTACTTGTGACCTGGATTAGATTCTGTTGGAAACAGGATACCGGACCTTGGTCTGACCCAGTATAGCATATCTTATGTTCTTATGTATGATTTATTTACACTTGTGAAGTAAAGTTATTGTTGGACACTTTATAAAAAAAAAAAGACTCTATGGAATTATTAACATAAAGAGAGCCTTGGAGGGTATATATCCCTTCCCACCATCGAAAAATCCACCCTGGCTTTTGGGTCAGAGAAAGAACCTAGGATTTGAAGTGTTTTTGAGTGCCACTTAAACAGGCAGATTTATCCTCAGTGACATAGGAGATACAGACACAAGACTGGGGACCTTTAAAGATGTGATTTAAAACAAATTTGGTAAAATCATATTCTAAGTCTGATGCTCTCAGCCTGCCATCTAGTAGACCTTTCTGCATTACAGAATAAACACATAGGATCTGCTAATTGCGCTGAACCGAGAATTCTTCTTCATATGAGGTCTGCCACCCAAGAATAGATGGGTAGAGTTTGAGGCCTGTAGATTACCAGTAAGGAACAATGCAGACTTGTGAATGGAGATCTATAAATGAAATACCAGGGTTTCTAGAGGGTTGGTTAAGGAGTTTGGTAGAACTTGATGGAGAAAGACTATTTTTTGTACAGCTTCCTGTGCAGTGCCATTGACAGTATGGTTATCTCAAAAAACTCTTTATCTGTTGCTTTTGTGCTGACCTTTTCTTTTTTGCATTGCTTATTACTACATGTCTGATGGTTTGTCCAACTATAAATACTTTAGTAACCATCAAAATTCCATTAAATTAAAACAATCTAGACTGGACAGTAACAGTACTGTGCACTGTGTCACCAGTGGCCTACCCTGGGTCCTAGGGCATGTAGAGAGGGTCAGGCTGGTGAATATCCTGAGCCAGGAAGTGGGGGTTGTGCAGGCGTAGTAGTACACACCCTCTGGGTAATGAAGTCCCAAACACTCCCCAAGCAGAGGAATAGAGGTAACCAAAAGTAGTAAGGTCAAAATGAGGTTTTACTTCCCCGTCCCGTGGTTTGGTAAGCACAAAGAACTTAGGACAAAATAACCATGCTTCTGGTACAAAGAAAAGTAAATTAGGAACTGCAGAAAAATATCTCCTTTTTCTTCCAGCTTTCACTATATAGTCCTTTAACACAGGAGTCAATAAACGTTTCTTTTCAAAGGCAGCAGTGCTCACTTTGCTTCTCAATGCTGTTCCTACAGCTTTATACATCCAACTCAGCAAAGTGATTCCACATTATCTGCTATAGTCAGCGTACAATCCATAGGCTCATCATTTATACATTCATCTATGGATTCAACTTGCATATCTTCCAGCCCTTCCCCCGCTGGATACATGGGAACACATTCACACAGGGATTTAAAACAATTATCTTTACCTTTAAGAGAGTCCCGGAGAGCTTTACTATCCCAGAGAAAACTGGTATTCTTTGTTTTCTCCCTGTTCCTTTTACAGAGACCACTTTCTGGCTTTTGCCTGTAAAGTTTACTCGGCAGTGCTTCTTCAATATCAGCAGAGTCTAGAGATTTGTACCTTCCTCTCACCGGAGCTTCTGGGCACACCCAAACTGACTTTCTGCGTGGCTTTTCTCTCCAGTTATCTTCAACACCAGGCTCTAACTGAGAGTAGCTTTCCTGTAGTCTTTGGGTTTGAGTTCTCTGTACCTTTTCAGCTGAAGCTTTCCTTGGTCGGTTCTCAGGGCTGCTTAAATCACTCTCAGCCTCTCTGCTATCAGTCCTTCTAATGGTTCTCCTTCCAGTTCCCGTTTCAGTTCCCCTTTCAGCTCTCCTTCCAGAACTGCTTCCTACTCTCTCTCCAGCACTCTTTCCAGAACTGCTTCCAACTCTCCTTCCAACACACTCACTGCTTTCTAATGAGTGCTTTTTATCAGCCTTACGGCTTAGCTTCATTCTCCTAGGACAGCGATGGCGAACCTATGGCACGCGTGCCAGCTGTGGCACGCGAAGGCCTTGCAGCTGGCACGCGGGAAGGTCCGCAAAAAAAGAAAAAGCTGGCTCTGACTGCTGCCGCGGAAAGGGCAGAATGCAGCGTCCCGCGGGGCCCCCTCCGCCCGCTAAGCCCCTCTGCAAGAGCTTTCAGATTCGTGAGGGAGAGCGTCTCCCTCGCGTCTCTGTTAAGCCCGCAGGGGCTAATGGGAAATTTCCCATCAGCCCCTTTAGACGCGAGGGACTGATGGGAAATTTCCCATTAGCCCCTGCGGGCTTAACAGAGACGCGAGGGAGATGCTCTCCCTCGCGAATCTGAAAGCCCTTGCAGAGGGGCTTAGCGGGCGGAGGGGGCCCCGCGGGACATTGCAATCTGCCGCGGCAGCAGCCAGAGCCTGCTTTTTTTTAAAAAAAATTTGCCAGAGGGGGGGTTAGGACTTCCAATGGGCTGGGGGGGGGGGTTAGGACTTCCAATGGGCAGGGGGGGGGGTTAGGACTGCTAAGGGGCTAGGGGGGGGTTAGGACTGCTAATGGGTGGGCGGGCGGGCGGGCGGGGGGGTTAGGACTGCTAATGGGCAGGGGGGGGTTAGGACTGCTAATGGGCGGGGGGGTTAGGACTGCTAAGGCGCTAGGGGGGGTTAGGACTGCTAATGGGTGGGTGGGTGGGCAGGCGGGGGGGTAGGACTGCTAATGGGCTGGGGGGGTTAGGACTGCTAATGGGCGGGCGGGCGGGCGGGGGGGGGGGTAGGACTGCTAATGGGCTGGGGGGGTAGGACTGCTAATGGGCTGTGGGCTGATGGGGGCTGTCTGGAAATGGGGTGATGGGGGTTAGGACTGGTAATGGGTTATAGGGGGGGCTTAAACTGAAAATGGGGTGATGGGGGTTTAGGACTGGAAGTGGGTTGATGGGGGGGGCTAGGACTGGTATTGGGTTGGGGGGTTGCTAGGACTGGAAATGGGCTGATGGGGGGCTAGGACTGGAAATGGGCTGATGCAGGGACTAGAAGGGAATGGATGCTGGGTGAGGCTGGAACTAGAAGGGAGCTGATGTTGGGGGAGGATTAGAATGGGATGGGGCTGGGAGAGTAAAATGGAGAGGGGAAAACTATTTTGTGTGGGAGGGATAAAAAATCTACAATTGGCCGGGTATTGGGAGAGTAAGTGGGGATTGAGGATGGAGGGGTAAAATTTGAGTGGATGAAATAGGAATGAGGAAAGAGCAAAAGGAGAAAGATTAGTATGTTAAAGCGGATGTAGAGAGAGAGAATGGAAAAAAAACTAGAAGAGAGAAGAAAGGACAAATGGACAGCAGATGATGGAGAGTTAGCAGAAAACATGAAGAAACCAGAAGAAAGTGGCTGGAGCAATTGCAACTGTGTAACTGAGCTGAGGTATTCTGTTTATGTAATTCCTTTTTGACATTGCCACTTGTTCTCTTTCCCCAGTAGGTCATGTATTGTTATTGTCTGAAATGTATTGGTTTAATATTTGCAGTGTTGCCTTTTGATAGGTATGGTGTGGTGCTTTGTGAGTCCTGGTAGTGCTGTTAGGATACGGCGGGTTTGCTATTGGTTCTAAATGGGCAGTGTTTGTAGTAGTTCCTAATGTGCCTGGCGGTTGGCACTGGATTATAGTAATGTAGAAATCTTTTAGTCTGTCTTTATCCATACACTCATTAAGAGACATGTTTACTAAAAGTTAGTGTATGTTAGCATTATGCAAATATTTATGCAAATTGACGTGCTGGCACTTTGAGGAAATTCTTTGGTTTTGTGCGGCAGTTTGGGCACTCGGGCTCAAAAAGGTTAGCCATCACTGTCCTAGGACAAGCAGGATGAGTCAGCCACACCTGGTGACGTCATCCGACGGCGCCGAGACGGAAGTCCTCTCTATAGCTCAGAAGGGCTTTTAGCCCTTCTGAGCATGAGCCCCAGTAGCCCAACCCCCGGACCGCCCCTAGCTGGTCAGTTTTTCAATCTTCCGCCTTGCTACAAGACGGACTTTCACCTCTCTCTAACAAGATTCGATACTACAATCAAGATTTATACTATTCTAAACAAGTACTATGCCCAAACCGGATTTTAAAAAATGCTCGAACTGCTCAAGGAAGATGAGCAATGCAGACACTCACCTTTACTGCCTCCGTTGTTTAGGCAGAAACCACCAGGTTGAAGACTGCCCCCTCTGTGCTTGGATGTCTCCCAGAGCACTAAAATCACGGGGGCACGCTCTCAAGGACTTCCTGGCCTCCTCCAACGCGACGGGAACAGTGACTTCTGGCAGGGAACTCAGCCGGAAAGAGGACTCACATCGGAGCAGCGACGGCAGAAGAAAAGGTATTTCAAATCCAAGAACTGCTGCTGATAAATCCTCCAGTGCGGCTAGCAATAAGGCTGCTAGAAAGGACCCTGCAGCAGCCCGGGACGCGCCCGCTGTGGCCTTCGTTCCCGGCGGTCTTGCCTTGCCTTGCCGTCCCCTCAAGCTGAGGCTTCCTGCACACGTGGACTCTACCCTGGAGGCAGCCATCTTGGGTCCTACATCCCTTCTACATCGGCAGCTCCTATTGACCTGACGGCGTCACCTGATAGACCCGCCTCCTCAAAGACGATTGGCTCAGCCGCCGGCTCTGCCCCCTTGACTCTGATTGGGCCTGACCTGAACGAAGACTCCTCCCCTCGAGCCGCGATTGGCTCCCCTCGCAGCTCCTCTCATGGCACAGCCCCCTGCTCTTCTCAGCACCGGCGCAGGAGTTCCCTGCACCGCCGGCCCAAGGACAAGTACCGACACCGGTCCTGATCTTGGGGAAGCCCAAGGTGCAGACGCCGCTCCAGATCCCGGAGCCAACGCCATTCCAGCTCTCGGAGCCAACGCCGTGCTAACTCTCGGCGCCGACGCCGTTCCATATCTCGGCGCCGACGCTCTCACAGGCACAGCAGGAATCACCGAAGAAGCTCATCTGACAGCCAGCATCACATGAGACACCATCGGGACCGGAGCAGCCACAGCAGCAGCAGCAGCAGCAGCTCCAGCTCTGTAAGGTACAGCTGCACTCCCTCCTCGGTAAGATCCTGCTCTATTGCCTCAAGCCCACTGCAGCGGCATTTGTCTTTTGAGGGAGAGAAGCCTTTGCCTGAATCTCAGCAGCAGGACCCCTTATCCTCTGGTGCCCCTCCTGAGGTACCCAAGGACCTGCTCCAGCTGCTCACTGACTGCTTCAAACAGTGGTCAGCTAAACAAACAGTACACCCTTCTGAAAACATTGCAGAGGGCCACCTAGGGGCCCCCCCAGATCCAGAAAATTGTTGCTCTCTACCAGATATCAGTGCAGGATCGGGAAGTCAGGAAGCACAAGAGGAGGAGCACACACAGGAAGCCTCCACTGCCACAAAGAGGGAGGAACCCGCTACCAATCCAGAAGACTTAACCTACCTCAAATTCATACAAAAGGTCTCCTCAGCCCTGGGGATTACCATAGTCCTACCAGCAGACCTGCGACCAGAGACACAAGCAGCATTGAAATTCCTGGAGGCACCCAAGAGCACGGCACTCCTCACAGTACACCCCTTGCTGAGTGAGAACATGCTAAAATTATGGCAGAACCCAGCCACGGGACCTGCCGCACCCCGAAAATTGGACCTTAAGTACCAAGTCCAGCCGACAGTAGGATTTGATAAAACACAATTACCACACGCATCCATTGTCGTGGAATCTGCCCTCAAGCGCGTGAAAACAGCTCGCACTCACACCAATAGTCCCCCTACCTGGGACCTCAGACTCCTCGACGACATAAGAAAGAGAACCTTCCAAGGGGCCATGCTCTCATCCAGAATAGCTGCGCATCAACTTCAGCAAGCCCTCTACCAGGACGTACTCATGAATAAAATAAAGAGCGCACTTTGCCCTGAGGCGCTGACCACCGTCTCAGCACCCCTAGCTGACCTTCAGGAATGTACGAAACATCAGGTCAGAGGGGCTTTCGACGCCTTCGAGACAGCAGCCCGCACCGCCGGTTCGGCGATAGCAGCCCGGCGTATGGCCTGGCTAAGGGCTTCTGGCCTCAGAGAAAACACACACGACCATCTAGCAGATGCACCATGCACTGGGGACTCCCTCTTCGGGGAGAAGGTAAAGGACACTGTCAACGACATGAAAGACCGGTGCAACACGCTACAGACCCTGGCAGAGGAAGGACTTGAGCTAAAACCTTCCTCCTCAAAGAGGTCTTACAGCCACCACCAAAAATTTCCAAAACACAATTCCTACAGCTCCTACCGCAAGTGGCAAGCCCCCCGCTACAAACGCCATTTCAACAATAACTCTTATCGCTCCAAACCATGCCAAAGAGACCGGAAACCACAGAAGAACACACCGTCCAACGCAGGGAAAACCAATCCTACCTTTTGACGGGAACTCTACAGTCAGCCTTCCCACTGGGGGACGCCTGACTGCCTTCATAGATATTTGGAAAACCGTCACCACGGACAAGTGGGTCTTGCAGATCATCAAAGAAGGATACAAATTGAGATTTACTTTTTCCCCAATGCAACACAAAATCCCTTGCAGTGGAATTCCACCATCCTCACTCCTTGCTCTTCAGGCAGAGGTGCACAGCTTACTGACAGTGCAAGCCATAGAGCCGGTACCCGCCTCCGAAGTCTACTCAGGCTTCTACTCCAGAGTTTTTCTCATTCCCAAGAAGTCGGGCGGTATCCGCCCAATTCTTGATCTCCGCAAATTAAACAAATTTATAATGAAGGAGAAGTTCAGGATGTACTCCCTGGGTTCCATCCTCCCGCTCCTTCAACCGGGAGATTGGTTGGCATCTCTGGATCTACACGATGCCTACACGCACATCCTGATACACCCTTCTCACCGAAAATACCTCTGCTTCCAAGTGCAAAACGAGCACTACCAGTACAGAGTTCTCCCATTTGGCCTGTCTCCGGCCCCTCGGGTCTTCACCAAGTGCGTGGCGGTGGCAACTGCACACCTATGACGACAGGACATCTGCGTGTTCCCTTACCTAGACAACTGGCTGATAGCCGGCAGGTCTTTTCAGGAAACACAATCTGCACTCACGAGCACGATCAACCTGCTGACCTCTCTAGGATTTCGAGTAAATCTACAGAAATCTCACCTGGTACCAACACAGCACCTGGACTTCATCGGTGCGGAGATAAACACCAGAGCAGCAAAGGCGTTCCTTCCTCAACTGCGGAGAAAGACCATCACCAAACTGGCCATAGCACTCACTTCGAGCCATCAAACATCGGCTCGGAACGTACTCCAATTGCTGGGTCACATGGCCGCTACGACTCAGGTCCTATCACTCGCAAGACTACACATGAGGCGCCTGCAATGGCACCTGCGCAACCATTGGAATCAACACACGCAACCGCTCTCATCTCTGGTTCCTATGGACATAGCAACAGCGCGCTGCCTCAAATGGTGGACACGCCCCGGGAATCTCGCGGCAGGACACCCACTACAGCAGCAGCCACACCAGTTGACCATCACATCGGATGCCTCGCTGATGGGCTGGGGGGCCCATTGTCTACAGCTGCGCGTGCAAGGTACCTGCGCTCAGGAGGAGCGCAGCTTGCACATCAACCTCCTGGAACTCAGAGCGCTCCTCTATGCTCTCAAGGCCTTCCAAAGGTTAATACGGGAAAAAACCGTCCTGCTCCAGACAGACAACCAAGTAGTGATATTCTACATCAACAAGCAGGGAGGGACGGTCTCCCGCTGCCTCTGCAACGAAGTCATCCAATTCTGGACCTTCGCTCTTTCAAGGGATTGCATTCCTCGAGCCACCTACCTCCCGGGGGTGCAGAACGAGCTGGCAGACAGGCTCAGTCGCCAGATGGATCCACACAAATAGTCCCTCAACCCCCAGGTAGCTTCCACACTATTCCGGAGATGGGGACAACCACAGATCGACCTCTTCGCCACGGAGGACAACACGAAGTGTCCCCTCTTCTGTTCAAAATGCCCCTCCAGCCACAACTTCGCCGGGGATGCATTCGACGTATCATGGGGGGAGTGGTCTCTGATATATGCCTTCCCACCCTCCCCACTCATTTCACTGACCATTCAACGCATCATCACGGACAAAGCGACGGCCATTCTAATCGTGCCACACTGGCCTCGCCAGATGTGGTTCCCGTACCTACGCCGCCTCGCACTGGAACCCCCACTGAGACTCCCGTTGAGACCAGACCTGGTATCATCGCAGAAGGGGAGGAGCCTCCACCCCAACCTGAAGACCCTAGCTCTTACTGCATAGAAACTGAAAGGGTAACTCTGGCGCACTTCAACCTCACCAATGAAGTTCAGCAGGTGGTTCTCCAGGCAAGGGGCCCGGCAACCTGAAAATCCTATGGATTAAAATGGAAATGTTTCACCCTCTGGTGCTCACGACACCAACTCAATGCCTTCTCGTGTCCAGTGGCCAGGGTCCTCCAATATCTCACTTCCCTGTTCCACGGTGGCCTGAAGGTCGCCTCTATCCGGGTGCACCTGGCGGAAATTGCCGCTTTCCACAACCAGACAGATGGTGGCTCCATCGCCAAGCAGTTCCTGGTAGCTCGATTCATGAAAGGTTTGGCAAACCTGCGGCCCCCAGTACAAAAGCCCATGCCACAATGGGATCTGGGCGTCATTCTACATCAGTTAACGCTGCCACCCTTTGAACCCCTGGAATCAGCAGAACTTAAATACGCATCATGGAAAGCCTTGTTTCTAATAGCAATCACCTCGGCCAGAAGGATCAGTGAACTGCAGGCCCTGGTGCCACACCCACCCTACACACTCGTCACCCAGGACAGAGCCATCCTTCGGACCCATCCACGGTTCATGCCTAAAGTGCCTTCCGCCTTCCACATCAACCAGACAATTGAGCTCCCCTGCTTTCATCCAGAACCTCACTCCTCAGCGGAGGAGCAGTGCCTGCACACCCTGGATTGTGTCAGGGCCCTACGCACCTACCTCCAACGAACTGCTTCCCTACGGAAGGCAACCCAGCTTTTCGTATCCTATGACCCCAACAAGCCGGGCCGGCCTGTCAGCAAACAAACTCTCTCAGGATGGATTAAGTCTTGCATTGCCTACTGCCTACAGCTCGCAGGCTCACAAAACTTACCAAAGATACATGCTCACCAGCTCAGGGCATTGGCAGCAACCATTGCCAACCTCCGAGCCATACCAGCACAAGACATCTGCAAGGCCACAACTTGGGCCTCACCACACACATTCCAAAAGCATTACTGCCTTAACAGGATATCAGGATGTGAGGCTTTATTTGGCCAAGCGGTGCTCTCCGCGGCCGAACCAAACCGGACTGGACAGTCTGACTCGTGAGGGGAAGAAGACGTGGTATAACGACCACAATGACCCCACCATTGTAGTTGGAATACGCTCAGTTGTTGCTCTAGTAATGGCAACCACAATTGTTATTCCATGATATTGCACATGTCGGTTTGCACAGTTTGAAAGTTTTGCACATGCTTGTTTGCACTGTTAAATGTTTTGCACATGAATGTTCTCGCATGGTTATTTTGCACATGACTTAATAAATCTTGATTTCAATCCTGGCATCAACTGTATTATACTTCTACCTGCCAGGGCGCCCCTCCACAGCAGCTCAAAGCTCGGGAGGCACCAGGTGTGGCTGACTCATCCTGCTTGTCCTAGGAGAAAACGATTTTACTTACCTGTAACTGGAGTTCTCCGGGGACAGCAGGATTAGTCAGCCACACCATCCCGCCCTTCCTCCCCTATCAGAGGCCGCCCTGGCCTTCACCGTACCGCTCCCTAGCACGAGATCTCAGCTAGTGACAAACTGACCAGCTAGGGGCGGTCCGGGGGTTGGGCTACTGGGGCTCATGCTCAGAAGGGCTAAAAGCCCTTCTGAGCTATAGAGAGGACTTCCGTCTCGGCACCGTCGGATGATGTCACCAGGTGTGGCTGACTAATCCTGCTGTCCCCGGAGAACTCCAGTTACAGGTAAGTAACATCGTTTTCCTCCCCCACCCAGGTGAATCCTATTACACTCAGGGCACGGGACTGTTTGCAACTTGGGTGGGGCTGCTGCACTTGTGGCTGGGTTTGTTTATATCTCCCCTGGCAACCTGTAGCCATGTGCTTTACTTGGCTGTCAGAATCTGACCTACTTTCCTCAGCTTCCTCTGACTGCATGGCAAGGGACAGATCTACCCCATTACAACTGCCACATGAAGGTATCTAGGCTCAGTTGCTTGTATAGGTTTTCCACATCCCAGGTTAGCCGAAGCGGAGAATACTACAGAGACAGTGTCCACAGACTCAGGAGGAGAGCACTATCATCATTGCTCAATGACTCCACCTAGTGGCTGAATTCAGGGTACATGATTGTAGCATTCTAGAAGGATCCCTGGTGCATGACCTCCGGCCAGCACGGCAGTGACTGGACTAAGTCAATTGGAATGGAATATAAAATAGGGGAAGAAATCCCTAGGTAGCTGCAAATGAAGGCTGGGCTCATGGTGCCAGATTCCAGCTCTGATTCTATTTGAGCTGGAAGCCCAAAAGTAAGAAGAAGAAAACTTCCAGTGTCCCCCCTCCCCCCCCCCCAACAATTTACACTTTGAATACGTTTGCTACAGCTCTCAAAGAAAAAGAATCAGGCCACCCTAGTAACATGCTCAGACTGTGAAAATCAGAAAAACACGGGCTCGATTTACTAAAGTGTGCTACCGTTAACGTATGGTAATAGTAACTAGGTCCCATTGAATAAAATGGGACCTTGTGGTATAGGCGTGCAAGTGAAGGGCAGTAACCCAAGGATCCACAGCCAATTGGATGTTGATAGGGAAACCCAAAAACTTTATTATGTGCTTGTGCAGGATCAGGCAAGCTGCTTGGCCCCTTCTTGGGCTTTAATGCAGTTACAGACAGTATTTCAAAGATACGTAAGAAAAGCTGGTGCTCCACAGTTTCCTCACTCTGGCCAGCACAACTCAGTTCAGACACTTCGCAGTTTTTCAGCAGGAAGGCGACATATATATAAACCAGAAAAACAGCAGCTTTCAGCAGGTTCTGTTCCTACCTTCTCACAGCTAAGTCGTCAGCATGTAACCCACAGAACCTTGGGCTCCTCTCTCTCTCCCCAAGTCTCCTGCTTCCTGGTTTAAACCCTGGGGCCTGGCCACACCCTCCCCAGGCATTTTCCAGTCTAGTTTCTTAAAGGGGCAGGGGTTTGGGCTCTTACATGGAAAATGACTCACCAGTTCTGAGCTTGGCTGGGGATGGAGAGTTTCACAGACCTGTATTAATGTAATGCACGTTAAAGGTAGCGCACCTTAGTAACTCTAACCCTAGCTTACTAATGCCATTAATATGTGATTAGTTAATAGGTTCTATTGCATAAAATGGGACCTATGGTAAATAACAATTGTTAGTGTATGCCAGGACAGTAGCACACTATTAAATCCAGCCTCATATTCGTAAAATGAAGCCTACAGTCTCACAGCTCATTCCACAGGCAGGATGGTACTGGTGACACATGAACGTACCTTCCTTTTAAATAATGCAGAAGCAGCTGGTAGAGATAACAAGGAAGCAAAGATCACTGTGTACTGCGTGTGGCCAGGACGGCACAGTGTCATTACGTATTGAATTATACACAGGTCTACGCGCCTCAGCAAAACATCGACCAGACCAGCCTGGGACTAAGGCTGCGAAAGTTTGCCACTGATACTGTTTGCTCAGTAATAATAAGAAACCCCCTAGAATTTATTTATCCAGAAGTTCACGCCTCCTAGCTGATTCTGCCTAAGAAATATTACGGGATTCTCATGCTACATGAAAGGAGAAAATACCTCCCAAAGTTGAGTAGGCTCATTGAATTTGAACAGTAAGGTAAGGGTTCCTTTCTTTTCTAGGGTCCTAGAAGGCTATGGGGTCATCCAGCAATGTGTATTAAACTGTACGCTTATTAACTGCAAACAAACTTTAGCAACTACAGCTACTCTTTTGAGTTTTCTACTACATGCCAGATGAGTTCAACCTCAAACAATTCTTGAAAATGATCCCGACAGAAGAAATATTGCAAACACATGAGTGTGCAGGACTGGGATTTCTTTCACTTCTCTACCACAGCATGCTAGTCTTATGAAAGTCTGACTGCAAATTAAGTTCATCTCAGCCAATTGCTAGTGGCTTAAAACACTCATTCACCCTCCTCCTCCTCCTTACCAAATCATTCAGATAAATTTCATACACTGTGCAGTTACTAACTGGACTTGAGACACTTCTGCAATTTTATGTGAGTCTCCTTAATGCCTGTCTCCAAGCATTGTCTGCCCACAAAAGAAACTTTTATTGTACGTTAGCAAGTGATAAAAGTGATTCTGATGATTATTCATTTTTTAAATAATTGTAGGTTGTAACTTTGGTTTCATTGGAGATTGTTGCTCCCTGCTCTCGTTGCCTCCGTTCTGCATGTCTGAAATGATTCCCCTCCTGTGCAGACAGTGTTTTCTTGGGGTGACTGTAGAGCTGGCCTATGATATGCCTCAACCCTGGATTTCGAGTTTCTCAACCCTTCCCTATCGCTTGGAAAAAGATTAATCAATGAAAGGTGAATTTTAAAAAAAGTCAGACCATAGCCTCCTCTGCTGTGCTGTGGATGTCTTGCGCTGAAAATTAAACTGTTAATTTATGCTTAGAAATCATTTGTCTCTACCAACATATCCTTGCTAGAGAGAGAGGGGCATTTTTACTAAACAGGCATCAGTAGTGTGTGTTTGAGCTGCAAAACTAGTACAGAGGCCTATGCTAACTTTAGGGGCTGCGTGCACCCATCCCCCTGCTCTTAGCACATTGCTACCATGCCACACCACACTAACCATCACGTGGATGCCTTTACTGCCACCCCTCACTAACGGCAATATTTGCAGTTAGCATGCACCCATAACACCTGCGCTAACAGAAATGTGCCCTCAACACCCACGTTCCACCTCTAACCTGCCCAGTCCCTGTCCAATTGTGCGCTACCCGGTTAGCATGGGATTTTTAATGTGGGACCCCATGATGTTAGCGTGGCAAACCCCATGCAACAGCTAGCGCACGTTGCTAAACACGCTTCAATATTTCTTTGTCACCTGGCAGCTCATATCAATGTGAAAATTGGTCGTCTTTTCTCCTCCGCATCCTCAGCACAGGGTAGGCAGCGGTTGGGAGGTGAAGAAAATGTTTTTTGCTCAGTCTTAATACCTTTGCAAAGAAAGGGAAGGATGTTAAATGATCAGAAGGGTCCCAGCAGGAAGAAATTGGGAGTACTTAGCTGTAAAGGGCACTCGCCATCTATCCTGCGTGCTGTCTCTTCAAATCAGGAATGCATCATTTAGCTGAAGCATTTCTTACACTAGTGGGACCACCCAGGATCCTCCCAGCTGGTAAACTCTGCAACTAGCAAACTCGGCAAGATAGCCAGCCTTTAATAACTACACTAATCGGAGATTAAATCATGTGTTTCGTATTTCTTCTTCTTGTATAAACCCCCTTTGAATATTTCCATGCACTATTTTGGCTGTCTGCCTGTGTTGGCATATTATATCATTAAGAATGGAGACTGTCTTCAGCCTCAATAAGGAGTACACAGGGGCATTAGCTGTTTAATCTGGGAATTTCCACGCGCACTGACAATGCAGCATCATGTTAACACAGTACATTAACTGTTACCACATGCTAACTGCTGCATTCAATAGCTAATGGGTAAAGTAGTATAATAACCATTTTAGTCCACTAGTCTGTGCTAACTGGCATGTGGATGCACTTACTGCCATTCCATGAACTAACCATGATATGTTGTTAACACGCACGCTCCATCCCTAATCTGTCCAGTTCCTGCCCAATTGTGCACTACCCGGTTACCGTGGGATTTTTAGTGCAGGGCCCTATGATGTTATCTAACTGGGTCATTCCGAGGCACAAATAGCTATTTGGCCCCTCTGCCGACCCCAACTAACTTCCCTGCACATGGTATGGGGAGGTTAGATGGGGGCTGGAAAGGGACATTGCGGAGGCGGAGTTAGGGCGGGCAGTTGGTGGTCTGCGGCCCCGGACATACAGGGCCTACTCCAGTGTCAGCCTTGTATGTCCGGGGCTGGCTGCCTGTACGGGGAACTTATTCCATCTCTGAGGTGGAATAAGTTCCCCTAGTTGTTGGGGCACAGCAGGTCTGGGGTGCAGCAAAGGCAGGAGGGGACAGGGGAGATTCCCCACAGCCTGACCCTGGGTCGGGCTGTGGGGAATGAAGATTCCTGTATGGTGGCCGGGAATCGAAGCTCTTGCATGGAGCTGCAGTGCCATGGCAACTAGACGCCATTACGCTGTGGTTCCATTCAGGAGCTCTGACTGAGTTAGCCGGGCAAGGCCTGTATGTGCAAGCCGACCAGAATCGGGGTCCCAGCCTGCACGTACAGGCCTGGACGGATTCTGATCCAATGGGGCTAGACGTGCCCCGTGGGATCAGAATCCTGTCTCACTCTTTGCATCCGGTTCCAACCAGGTGCACAGAGGGCCGGGACATCCAGAACAGAATCGGGCCCTAAATGGCGGGCCCGCGCCTGAGGGCCTCGCCAGAGGGCCCTTTGGCGTGGCCCTTAGGCACAGTCATGGAGGAGCATTTGCCCAAGGAGAAGGACAAACCGGTGAACAGACCCACCAAGAGGAATATGGACCTGGGAACCCACCAGCTTCACTAACTGCACAAAAGTTATAGCAAAACCATGCATGCTGGTACCCCAGCCCCATAGACACCAACTCCACTACAGCACAAACTGACCATAAGAGACACGAATCTCAGCACCACTCACTCCAATAATAGACGACAGAAAAAATTGAGCACACCACACCTCATCCCACACAAGCGCAAGCAATTAGAGCAGAACCAGACATGACAGCCCTAGACCACTACCTCACTCTCAGCCTTACACTACTCCTTCTAGCACAACAATCCAAAGCATTCATACTACCAGCACCAAATGCAGACCTACTGGCATACCCACATTACATGCCATGCTATACTGCCCGCACCCCCACAAATACCCCAAACACCAAGCAGCACACAAAAAGCGCAAAACCGGTTAGATACCATCAACGAAAAAGGTGACTCGCAACCCCATGCTTGCCACCACTGTCAATTGTGCACTAATAAATGCAAGGTCGATTAGGAACAAGCTCCACACAATCAACGATTACATAACGGACAACAAACTGGACATAGTGTGCACAACAGACCTGGCTAGCAGAAACGGACCAAGTCTTACTGAACCAGATTACACCAGCGGACCTCAAGGCATTTAACTCCCTCAGAATAAACAAAAGAGGAGGTGGAGTGCTAATAATGACTAGAGGAAGCTACAAATTTAAACTCATAACTACATCCAATTCCTCTGAATCAACCACTATAGTCATTTCAAACCACTACATCAGCCTCTGTCTCACACAAGCCCAACACCCACACAAGTCCCTTGGTCAGATCATCATATCCTCACATTCACAATCCACATGGAGATCCACAACCACAGCGACGATGGAAAACATAATACACGAAAATTCAAGCCCTACAACCAAGAAGCCTTTCTGAAGGAAATAACACCACAAATACAACAAGAATGCAACAACTTGGATGAAACAATAGACAAATGGAACCAAATCATATCCAACGCCATGACCGCTCCAAGAAAGGACAACGCGCACACCCACAGGAGGAAAACTGCTCTGTGGTACTCAAACGCAATCAGGGAAGCAAAGCGATCCCTCAGATGAGCAGAAAGAAAATGGAGACAGAACAAAACACCAGACAATCTAAACCAGTACAAAACTGAACAATAAAGCTACAACAACACGATCAACGAACATAAGCAACAACACCATACAAACCTCATTATGAAAGCATCAAATAAGCCAAGAGAACTCTTCAGCATTGTGAAAAAACTCACCAAAGAACACTCTGGTCATAACACCCATCAAATCGACTCCCAAGAATATGCAAACTATCTAATGAACAAGAAGAACATAAAATCTCAGACAAGCAGCAAGGGAACAACTGACCTAAAAAAAGCCTAACAACAAGCAAACATGGGAAAACTTCAGCATTCCAACAGTCCAGCAAATAAAAGACATTGTGAACACCCTGAATACAACCACATCCCCAACAGACCCGTGCCCGGTCGAATGGATTAAAAACGCCAAGAACCAGCTATCCAAACACATCCACAAAATGGTAAAAGACTCACTGCTACAAGGACATATGCCACAGGCACTCAAACAAGCCACAATACGACCTGTCCTCAAGGGTGCAAGGCTCGACCCAACAGACCCAAAATCATACCGGCCCATATCAAGCCTTCTATTCATAGCAAAGGTTATTGAAAAAGTGACAGAGAGGCAGCTACAAGAACACATCGACCTACAAGCTCTGTTGGACCCTCAGCAGCATGGATTCAAGCCAATGCACAATGTAGAAACTCTACTTACATCTCTTTTTGACAATCTACTGAAAGGTATGGATAATATAAAAAATGGATTTCTACTAGTATTCATAGACATCACAGCAGCATTCAACACGGTCTCCCACCCAGTTATGCTAAACCGACTGCATGAGATTGGGCTATGCAACACCACAATGAAATGGTTCACATCATATCTAAGTCACAGAACGCAACAGGTCAAAGGAGACCAAGGATACTCATCATGGTTCCCTACCACCCAAGGAGTACCACAGGGATCAGCCCTGTCATCTATACTATTCAACTTATACATACAACCAATCTGCGACATTATCAAAGGTCACATGTTACATTACCACATTTATGCCGATGACATCATGCTGTATGCCCCAATAAACACCCTCGCTCCAGACTTAGCCTCCATGACCAATTGCCTAGAGGACATGAACAACTGGCTCACAGAAAACAATCTTGAATGTCAATTTCAACAAAACGGAAGCACTCATCATATCCAGAAATCCCAATGGTACCCGACCACAAGTCATAAACGTCCTGGATCATATCATACCAATAAAGGAAGAGGTGAAATACTTAGGCATCACCCTGGACAGGAACCTAAGCCTCCATACACATATAAGCAAAACCGCAGCAAAGGCATACCAGCGACTAAAGATCATCCGGAGACTCAAACCAATCCTCAGTCGGGACCATTTCCGAACAGTATGTCAGGCGGTCATCACCCCAGTACTGGACTCCCTCTATCAAGGCCTACCTAAACAGGTAACCCACCCGCTTCAACTGGTGCAAAACACAACAGCCCGCATCATAACCGGCACAAACAAGAACGAACACATTACACCTGTACTTCAACAACTGCACTGGCTCCCAGTAAATGTACGGGCAAAATTCAAAACAATCACAAACATATACAAGATCATGCACCAATGCACAGCAGACGTACTCCACAGCCTGATAACCAAGGACACAACCAACCAACCAAGACGATCTGGCAACAACAATAAACTACGCACACCACCTGAATATCATAAAACAAAACAAGCTACCTCCAGCAGAACCATACAGCACCGGCCCTCTGGAATAATCTCCCGGATGAACTGAGGGAGATAAATGACCTAAAGGACTTCCGCAAATCTCTTAAGATCTTCCTATTCAGAGATTACTATGGCCAATCAGACAAAGGACCCACTAACTACGCACGAACATAATGATAACCCACTTCTAACCTTTTATGTACGTATTGTCCAAACTTTTATGTATGTAGTGTCACCCCTATTCATTGTAAACCCAATGTGTGTAACCCACCAAAAGTGGCCCAGATTTAAAAACAGGGCCGGCCGGTCCATTGTGCGAGAATGTTGTTGGCACAGGGCCCCCCGCTTCAGGGGGCCCCACGCCAACAACATCCTGCACATTCTCGGCTCTCAGCTCACCTCCCTTTAGTGGCTCACAGCTCCCGGCAGGCTCAGCAACAGCTCCTTACAGCTGCCGAAGTGAAGAGCATTGTTTCCTTCACTTCGGCAGCTGTGTCGTATGAAGATCACAGGTGCACTGAGTGCCGGGACACAGGAAATGTTCTTTCACGTCCTGCACGCCAGTGATCTTCACTTTGGCGGCTATAAGGAGCTGCTGCTGAGCCTGCCGGGAGCAGGGAGACACTAAAGGGAAGTGAGTTGGGGCCTCTAATGCCTGCTGCGGGGCTCTTCGGGAAGGGAGGGGGGCTTGGGCTTGAAATGGGCTGAGTCGGGGCAGGGGGCTAAGATTCAAAATTGGCTGAGTGTAGGGGCCTAAAATTGGAAATGGGCTGTGGGGGGAGGGGGGGGGAGGCTAGGATTGGAAATGGGCTGAGTGGGGGGGGGGGCTAGGAATGGAAATGGGCTGAGTGTGGGGGGTGGCTAGGATTGGAAATGGACTAAGTGTGGGGAAGCTTGGGTTGGAAATAAACTGATGTGGATCTGGAATAGGATTGGAAATGTCAGATGGGGGATCTAGTTTTAGAAATGGTGATGGGGGCTAGGATTGCAAATGGGCTGATAGGGGGAGCTTCTACTGGAAATGAGATGATGGGAGCAGGAATAGGACTGGAAATGAGCTGATTGGGGGGGCTCGGACTGGAAATGGACTGAGTGTGGGGGAGCTTGGACTGGAAATGAGCTGAAGCTCTTCCACACTCAGCCCAATTTCCAGTCTGAGCCCCCCCATCAGCTCACTGGAATAGGATTGGAATTGGTTTATGGGGGGGGCTATTATTGGAAATGGCTGATGATGGGGCTAGGATTGTAAATGGGCTGATGGCGGGAGCTTGGACTGGAAATGGGTTGATGGGGGGTGGAATAGGACTGGAAATGAGCTGATTGGGGGGGGCTAGGACTGGAAATGGGTTGATGTGGCGGGGGGAGAATGCATCTAGAAGGGAGCGGATGCTGAGTGGGGCTGGAACTAGAAGGGAGCTGAATTTGGGGGAGAACTAGAAGGGGATGGGGCTGGGGGAATGAGGATTGAGGGGGAAAAGATATTTTGTGTGGGAGGAAATAAAATCTATGAGTTGCCTGGTATTGGCAGAGTAAGTGGGGATTGAGGATGGAAGTGTGAAATTTGAGTGGATGATAAAGGAATAAAAAAGAAATTGGGGAAAGAGCAAAAGGATCAGTATGTTAAAGCAGATGTAGAAGATAGAATGGAAAAAAATCTAGAAGAAAGGACAAATGGACAGCAGACAATGGAGAATTAGTAAAAGACAGAAGAAACCAGAAGAAAGTGACTGGAACAATTGCAATTGAAAAATAAAATGCCCAAACAACAAAAGGTAGAAAAAACATTTTTATTTTGAATTTATTAACTGGAATATATCAGCTCTGGGAAATGTGTATCGCTAACGTCTTTGCGTTTTTGTTTAGTACAAGAGGAAATTAATTTATAGTGTTGTACATTCCAAGTATGGCTTTAGGGGTTCCCAATTTAATTATTTTTATTTATTTATTTATTTATTTTCTTCTATACCGCCCCTTCCAGCGATCAAGGGCGGTTTACATGAAACTTAACAATTGTACACAGTTGTATACATTTACATTAAACAATCGGAGTCAACTATTTACATTGAACGGTTAGGTACAACTATTTACATTGAACAATAAACTTCAACTTTATGAGGTGTTGATAATACAAACAACTATTAATTATTTACATTGGAAATTTACAGTGGCTGAGTGTTGTGTGTAGGGCATGTGTGTTGTGTGTAGGGCATGTGTCGTTAGGTGTTGGAATTTATTTCCTTTTATGTCATAAGTCGGGGTGTGTGTGGGGGCAGGCAGGAGGGGAGGGAGAGTTATTTAGTTTTGAGTATGGGGGTTTTAGTGAGTGTAGGGGCATAGTTGTTATGGAGGTCTTTTAGGGGAATATGGGATTTCAAAGTGTTCAGTAAATAGGTAGGTTTTTAGTTCTTTCCTGAACTGAGAGAGGTCTTTTATGATGCGGAGGTCTATAGGGAGGTCGTTCCAGAGCGTAGGGGCAGTGAATGTGAATGCTCTGGAGCTAGTGTTTTTCTTTGTCTTTCTGAAAGCTTTTGATGTGGTAAGGGAGTGGGCCGCGTTTTGTCTATGTGATCTAGTTTCGGTTGGTGAATGCAGTAGTGTGGATAAGTGTGAGGGGGCTATGTCTCTTATGAGTTTGAAGGTTGTTAGGATAATTTTGTATTTTATTCGGCTGTTTATTGGGAGCCAGTGTAGATCTAGCAGTATTGGGGTTACATGGTCCGTTAGCCGAGCTTTAGCTATTACTTTAGCGCAGATGTTTTGAGCTCTTTGGAGGAGGTATGTGTTTTTTTGAGGGAGGCCTATTAATAGACTATTGCAATAGTCGAAGTGGGGGGTGATTAGTGTATTTACTACAGATCTAAAATCTTGTGTTTCGAGGAGTGGCCTTAGGTGCTGAATAGTTTTAAGTTTATAGTAGATGGTTTTTACGGTTTGTTTTATGTGTGGCAGCATGGTAAGTGTGTGATCTATTATTACACCTAAATATTTTACCTCTTTTCTAACAGGTATGGATGTTTTGTTGATTGTGATTGCTTCTGGGAAGGTGTTCTCAGTGGTTGATGACCTTGTTACAAACATTGCTTCTGTTTTTTTGAGGTTGATGCTGAGGTAGTTAGATTCTAACCAGGAGGAGGTCTCAGTCATGCATTCTGATAGTGTGTCGTATGAGGGGTTTTTAGTGGTTATGGGGATAGCGAGCATGATGTCGTCAGCATATATGAAGTGGTTAATCTTGTGTTTTTTAAATATGTTAGTTATGGGTTGTAGGTATAAGTTAAACAGGAGGGCGGAGAGGGCTGATCCTTGGGGTATTCCTTGGCCTTGGGGGAATGATTCTGACGTCTCTTGGTCAATTTGGACGCGTATTAGTCTGTTTGAGATGTAGGACTTGAACCATTCAAGGACCGTCCCACCTATTCCTAGGCTTTGAAGTCTGTTAATCAGTGTGGGGTGGTTAATGTTGTCGAAGGCGGCAGAAATATCTATGAAAAGAAGAAGGAAGCCTTGGTTGTTGTTATCTGTGCCTCTGATGAGGAAATCCATTAGGGTGATTAATAGAGTTTCTACTCCATGGAAGGGGCGGAATCCAAATTGGTGTGAATCTAGTTGTTTATGTTCATCAATGTGTTCTTGTAACTGTATTTGAATTGTTTTTTCTATTATTTTAGCTATGAAAGGGATGCTGGCTATGGGTCTGTATGAGTTTGGGTCTTTTGGGTCAAGCTTAGTGTTCTTTATTATTGGTCTGAGTGTTGTGAGTTTTAAGGCATCGGGCATTATGCCTTGTGAAAGGGATTGGTTCACTATGTGATGTAAATTTACTGCTAGTTCATCCTTTGTACATTTAATCCATGATACAGGGCATGGGTCGAGTGGGGAGGTTGTTGTGTTGATCATTGTTATGGTTCTAAGGAGTTGTTTTTGATCTATTATGTGGAAGTTCGTCCATTCGTCTATAAGTTTAGTGCTTGTAAATCTTGGTGTCAGGGTGGTGGTTTTGCTTTTTAGTTTTGCTGCAAAGTGTGTTGCTAGTGTTTGTACACTTATTGCTGGTTGTTTAGGCTCAGTGTTATTGGTTTTAGTTAGTGTTTTTACTATCGCAAATAGTTCTCTTGGACGGTTGATGGCTGAGTTTAGCACTTTAGAGTGGTAGTCTCGTTTTGATTTGTTGATTGCATTTTTGTATTCAGTGAATAGTAACATGTATTGGGCTTTGTTTTCATCTGATTTTGTTTTCCTCCATCTCTTTTCTTGTTTTCTCAGTTGCTTTTTTAGTTTTGCTAGCTCTTTCGTGAACCATTTTTCCGTCCTTTTTGTTTTTCTATGTGTTACCAGTGTGGGAGCAGCTGCATTTTGAATGGTTAAATTCCAATGTGTTATGGTTGAGTTGATGTCTGGTGAGTTTGTGTTGAGTTTGGGTAATACTTTGTTGAGGAATGTATTTTTATTAAAGTGTGCGAATCGTGAGGTATGTGGAGATGTGTTTGTAATGTTTTTTGGAGCTTGTAATGGTAGGTAGGTTGTAATAAGGTGGTGGTCCGACCATGGTACTTCGGTCATAGTTGTAGTGGTGTTTGTCTGGTGACTGTATAGCATGGAGGGAAAGAAGATTAGGTCAAGTATGTTACCCTTGTTATGTGTGGGGGTCTGTATTATCTGCGTGTAACCCATTTGCGTCATAGCTTCAATGAAGTTATTCGATTGTGAGTGGTTTAGTGATGGAAGGTTCAAGTCACCAAGGAGTACGAGTGGTTTGCTTTGAGATGCTGTGCATGCAAGTTCAAGGATAGGGGTGAGGTTTTTTTGATCGGTTGATGGTGGCCGGTATATGAGGGCGAGGGCAAGGGTTCTATTTTCTATATTGACAATGTCCATTCCGTCTATGTTGTTTAAATTTGTTAGGGTGAAATTTAGGTCTTTTTTGGTGAGTATTAAGGCGCCTCCACCTCTTTTTATATTCCGATGACAGTTGAATATGTCATACTGGTGTGTGGCTAACTGGTTTAGTAGTATGGTGTCTGTGGGTGAGAGCCATGTTTCAGTAATGCAGATGAGATCTGGGCTGGTGTCCTTTATTATATCATTAATTATTGGTATTTTGTTTCGTATGGAACGGATGTTTATTAGGATGAGTTTTAGGTTAGAGTATGTGTTATCAGTTTGTTCATTCATTGCACTATAGGGTTGGTGTTTTATTTGGATGAGACGGTGAAGGCGTTTGTCTGAGTTGTTGTGCGAATGGTGATTGTGGGGATTTGTGTAAGTAGTGCTGTGTGTTGGGTTCTGATACTGGTTATAGATGGTTGGGAAGTTATTATAAGGGTTCCGGTAGTGTTTGTGGATGATGGGGATGTTATTGTAAGGGCTTTGGTTGGCTTTGTATGTATATATGTGTTGGGCTAGGAGTGTTGTCAGCAGGAGGGTGAGAGAGAGGTTTGCAGGTTTAGTAGGATACATTGTGTTTGAATTTTAAGTAGGGGGTTGAGTGAGGGGCAGCTCTGTGGGGATTAATGGTTTCTGGAGAATAGTGTGTGTATCTACAATCAACTATGTATATATTTATTGGCAGGAGAAAACTAGTTACTATCAACAGTATTTTCATCTACTGGCAACAGTATATTCAACAGTATATTCATCTACTGATGATAGTGAATTAGTTACTTTCAGTGGTATCTAATTACTGGCAACAGTAAAGTTATTTACTTTCGACAGTATTTTCATCTATAGGCAACAGTAAAATTAGTTACTTTCAATAGTGTTTTTATCTACTGACAACAGTATAATAGGTTACTTTCAGTAGTATCTTCAATTACTGACAACAGTATATATGTTAAGTGGTCATTACATATAGTACTGGTGGCAGTAGTTGAGTAGTAATTAATTTGTATATATGAACAGTGTAAATTGTTGGTGACAGAAGTATACGGGGTTCAATGGTTACTGGTAACAGTGTAGATAGATGTCAGCAATCCTGTATGAGAGTTAATATTTACTGGCAATAGCATGTGTATCTACTAGTAACAGTATATGAGGGGTGAGTGGAGACAATAATGGTTACTAACGACAGTAAATATGGGAACAATATATGTGAGCTTGTATACTGGCAAAATCATATACTGGTGTAGATATTAGTCCATAAGGAGTAGGTGGTAGTGTACTAATATTTAACATCCGTATGTGTAGGTCATGTGTGCAGGTTAAGAGTGAGTCTTGGTATACTTGCTGTGTGAGGTCCAGTTGCAGGCCGATCCGATGGAGAGAGTCTGTTTTTTCTAGTGCCCCGCCTAAGGGCCACGCCAAAGGGCCCTCTGGTGAGGCCCTCAGGCGCGGGCACGCCTGAGTGTGGCTGCTGTTTATGCCGGTCTCCGAGTGCCCGGATTGGGCCGCACGTGCTGGGGAGGCAGGTCGTTGCTCCGGGGCTCGATCCTCCGCCGAGGAGAGCAGATGGCTGACCGGAGGAGTGCAGGAAGTAGAGGGAGATGCACCCGATCGTCTGCTGCTTTATATGCTGTCTCCGAGTGCCCGGATTGGGCCGCACGTGCTGGGGAGGCAGGTCGTTGTGTTCCTATTTCTAAAGTGTGATCCCTTGTTCTTTGTTTGGTGACGGTCTATGTTCTGCATGTGTAACCAAGCTGAGATATTCTGTTCTTGTAGTTTCTATTTGATCGTGCCACTTGTTCTCTTTCCCCAGTAGGAGATGCATTGGTATTCTCTGAGATGTATTGGTTTAATATTTGCAGTGTTGCCTTTTGATAGGTAGGGTTTGGTGCTTTGTGAGTCCTGGTAGTGCTGTTATGATATGGCGGGTTTGCTATGGGTTCTAAATGAGCAGGGTGTATAGTACTTCCTAATGTGCCTAGCAGTTGACACTGGAGTACAGTAATGTAGAAATATGGTAGTCTTTCTTTATCTAGACACTCATTAAGAGGCATGTTAACATTATGCTAATATTTATTTATTTATTTGGGTTTTATATACTGCGCTATTTTAAATCAGTGTGGTTTACATTGTAAAAACTTGGTATATGAAACAGTATACATAGAACATTTGAACTTGGTTCATAAAACATGTAAACATGGAATGTTTGAACTTGATACATAAAACAAGATATTAAACATCATGGATTACAGAATAACAACTATTTACAATCTATCAGTATTGGGTAAGTTTGGGTGAGATCATCATAGTGAGCTATGTTACATGTTTGAAATATAGCTGGACGAGGTGTGTCTTTAATGCTTTTCTAAAGGTGGAGAGGTCGGTGATTAGTCTGATTGGAGCAGGTAGGGAGTTCCAGAGTGGAGTGGCAAATAGTGAGAAGGTTCTGTGTCTGGTAAATTGGGAGCATTTACTAGCCATTGTGGGAATAGCTAGAGTATTTGTCAAGTTTATTCCTCTGACTCTGCTGTCGGGTGTCCAGTTTACTAGGTTACTGAGGGAGGTAGCAGAAAGATGGTGAAGGATTTTAAATGTAACAAGGAGGGCTTGGAACTTAAGAAGGCTGGAGATCGGCAGCCAATGTAGCTGCATTAGGAGCGGTGTAACATGCTCATGTTTGGAGACTCCATAGATGGTTCGTGCAGCTGTATTCATGGCCATTTGTAATGGATTGAGGTTGTAGGCAGGTAGACCGTGAAGAATGTTGTTAGCGTAGTCAAAATGCGCAATGGTTATAGCTTGGAAGATGCTGCGGAAGTCAGTAGGCTTAAGTAGAGGTTGTAGTTGACAAAGAGAGCGAATTTTGCAGTAAACAGCCTTGGTGATGTTGTTTATATGTGCTTCCATATTCAATTGTTGGTCCAATGTGATTCCTAGGTATTGTAAGTATATTGCATAATATGTATGCAAATGAGGCTGCTTATGCAAATGAGGCCCCACAATGAGCCTCCGCACATGGCCCCGCAGCCCCCTTGGGCTGTCTCTGTTTAAAAAAGAAACACTTCGGCAGTTGGCCCCGCTGGCAACCTCATAAGTGTTTTTGAACTTTGACCCACTTGGTGCTTAAGAAGTGAAATGACCCTGCAGTGAAGCAGATAATAAAAAATCCTTCTGAAAGTGAAGAAAGCAGGTCTTTCCTGTGGGGCAGTGAATATTCAGATACAAAGGCAAGGCCTAGGAAAAAGGTATGGGGGACAGAAGGGGAAGAGTGTTATAAGAGCAGAGGCATACGAATTAGGAAAAGCAGATGACTGTTGAAGCTGCAGACATGAACAGCCTGCATCTGATTTATTAGTGAACAAGGCTAAATAGTTTGTTACATGTTATTCTAACGGTGGTAATCACGGTCAGTGCTGTACAGACTCACCCAGATGATCTAAATCCATCCACTCTCCATTCCATACTCTCTATTGGTGTGGGCTTCAGGTCCGAAAGGTAAAGCAATCTCGTAGCCACTGTAGTCAACTTAAATGTGCAGTTATAATGATCAACAAAACCTATCAAGTGCGACATTTTTATTAAACAAACTTACGGCACTTCTTTACTCGCTTTTGGGCATTACAGGTCCTGATGAAGAAAGTGTAATTTTTGAACGTTAGTAGGAATGTACTGTTTGAAATGACATAGAATAGCCAATGACATGCCACACATGGTTTTCATATCATTTTCAAAATGGAACGATGGAAGCCCCCCCCCAAAATTGTGGATTTCTTTTCACTGTCAATAGCATGCACTTGTCTTAATTAGCGTGTGCTATTTTTACACAGTGCACGCTAAGCAGAACAGTGCATGCCAATAATACAGAGAATACCTAAAAGGGAACCAAACAAAACTAAATAAATGAACACAATATGAAAAATGGAACTAACTGAAGCATTTTCAAATGCCAATTTGGGTGTGCATAGGGCGGAGCTTCAGCAGAGCATGGGTGTGGTCTAAATGTACGCATGTAAGTTATAAAATACACCTATGCACATTTCTGACCAATCTGAGCATAACGTAAAGTACACGTGTACTTCATTTTGATAAAATAGGCCCCAAATACGCATGCGGCAACATGCGTTAGCCGCACGGGAGTTTGTAAAATTATCCTCTACATGTATTTAGTACAATAAAATGGTATTACCTTATGTCTTTTTTTTTGTTTATTGATCTTTATTTCCACAGGTTCTGAAAGCAAGTCCTCCATTTCATCTTCTGTTTCAAAAAATTCTGGAAGTTGCTAAAAAGAAAAAAAAACATTTAAATAGAAGTTGAAAATCCTAGACTTGAAGTCAGATAGACAGTCAAGGAGTTTCCTAAGTTTTCTGCTGAAAGGTCCTAAGGAAAAGATCCATATGATCAAGTTTGAAAGTGTCCTCGTGTTTCAAAAGTCGACTTAACAAAAGACATTTAATTTCAGAAGTCAGTTACTAGCCCGTCCTGGAGATTTTAGAAGTAAAAGAAATGAGTTTACCTGAAGCTGTCT
Organism: Ichthyophis bannanicus; assembly: GCA_033557465.1. Lineage (NCBI taxonomy): Eukaryota > Metazoa > Chordata > Amphibia > Gymnophiona > Ichthyophiidae > Ichthyophis > Ichthyophis bannanicus. Next base: position 67,626,410 of record CM066050.1, on the reverse strand, counting down.
GGCTAAATAACCCTTTGTAGAAGAGGGACTTTCGGTAAATCACATCATATTCTGGAACATATGGAATATGTGATCTGGCCTGTGTGTTCCGTTTTCATATCTGCCAGGCCCGAAATGCTCTGAGATGCAGGGCCAGCCCAACCAATAGGCAAACTAGACAGTCACTTAGAGCAGGCCATTCAATGCTAAATAATAGATTTTGACAGCCAGAGGGGGTGTAAAGCTTGAGGTTTGCCTAGGACTCCAACAATTTGTACCAACTCTAGGGCCGGCTCTGCTGAGATGAGTATTAAAAGCTTGGATTGTGCACGTGGTTAGTAGAGTAGTTGGAAGTAAAGCTATTGCTTTCCGAATACCATCTTATAGAGATCACATATTATTGAGTTCATTCTGTGTTTTGTTTTTCCTTAATGTTCTACAATCCTCCCCCCTTTACCTACCCCCAGTGCTCACTCAGACTCAAGGCAATTTGTCTAGGATATAATCTAAAGTCATCCTGAGTGCATCCAGTCTTATCTGATCTCAGAAGCTTAGCAGGGTCAGTCCTGGTAAGAAGACCCAGTGATAGTCACAACATGGACAACTATCCACAGGGTTGCCAGGAGTCAACATTGACTTGACGGCACACAACAACAATTTGGTACTTGACAGTGTCTGAAAAGTACCACAATGCAGTGAGATGTGAAGTAAAATTCTAGACTACCTGGACCAGGCTGATGGCAAATGTGGAGGAGTGGCCTAGTGGTTGGGGCAAGGTACTTCAGGCCGGAAGGTCGGGGGTTCAAATCCCACTAGAGGACAGCAACCTTGGGCCGGAAGGACTGGGGTTTCTAGTCCCACAGGTGCTCCTTGTGGTCTTGGGCAAGCCACTTAACCCTCCATAGCCCATGTTCCCTGTAAAATAGTTATCTCCAAGTTATAATGCCCTGTTCAATGTAATTTCAGTTTGTTCAATGTAAACCGCACTGATGCAGAATAGCGCGGTATATAAGAGAATGTAACTAAATAAATAAATAAATCTGCTTCCAGGAACAAATGCGAAAGAGCTAATGTTAAGAAATGAGGCTGGACCCGATGTGACATTATGCACATGGCCTGCATATGGTGGAATGTTTACACGGAAGTATCTAAATTCCAGATTTGACTCAACGTTCACACTATTTACCAGATTGTAATAAACAAGGCTGCCATTATGCAGGACAAAGATGCTCAGAAGCTAGGATGTGATGGAAAAATCTACAAAGAATTCAGGCCACGATCTATTATTATTATTATGACTTGCATCATTATTTGTAAAATAAACGGCATTACTTTTGAAGTCTTGATGGAGTGGGAAAGCAGGAATTTGCTGATTTGAAACATTTTTTTGGAGACTGATGCTGTTTGATGAATAATCTTTTCCTCTCCTCAACTGCTTCCACTACAGCTCATGATGCCGAGCCCAGCAGTGTTCTCTTTGAATGTTTCCAGACAGGGGATTTTGGATAGATGTTCTTTGAAGTGTGTTGTTTGGACTAACACTGTGTGATGCTTCATTTCATGCTGCTGAATTAAGTAGACATAGAATTAGAATGAAATAAAGTGGACTCTTTGTGCGTTCACATGATACATAGCAGTCACAGGAGAGGGCAAAAGAGGTTCACTTGCAACCACAGCATCACAGTTTAAAGTAGGAACCAATGGGACATGGTACTTCTCTGGGCCAATTCAAGCGCATCCAATCAGATTCTTCTGTGCAACTGATCTTTGTCACCTGCAACAGCAGCAGCAAACATGACTGACATATGCATTCAGCCATTTATTTACTATGAAATATTTGAGAAATCTGCAACAGTTTTGAGCATATCCAAACTAGCCAAAGCCATACTTAGAGGTGGGCAAGATTACAGGGGATAATCTATAATGGTATAACTCTCTTTCTGTGTGGTCCTAGCAGCTACCCCTTTTCCAAGTACAATTTGCAGTCTTTCAGGCTCTACTCTTGGAATTTAATTATCAGGGTTCATTGATTGGGGACCAGCATATGCTGAGAGGCATTTGGCATTTAATCCCATTCACACCTCTTCTCTTAGTCCAGAGTCTAGTCCAGAGTTTGTGTTCTGAACCAAGGGTTTACTGAGTCTAGTCCAGAGTTTGTGTTCTGAACCAAGGGTTTACTTAAACTTTAGTGTCACTGATACAATAACAACAAAACTAACTGGCAAAGACAACAATATATATATATATATATATATATTACAAGCAGTTTACTCCTCCCCTTTATTCTAGACTTGTTACAAGATTAGTCTTTTCTTCTCTTAATCTGGTAAATCTATACACTAGGTTTAGTTACTTTTTCTCTTAGGCTGGAAATACAATCCAACTCTTCCCACTCCTACACTTATACTGCCTCTTGTGTTCTTCATGAGTGGGAACCCTTTCCCCCTGAATTTGATCGGTTTCTCAATGTACCTAGAGCTGCTGGTGATGCAGGCACTGTTCCCCAATACTGTCCTAAGTCTCATGCCAGGTTCTGACATCACTGGCTTCATGTAGCTTCTTATGGTTCCTGTTTTCCTCAAAGCTGGTGGCTTCTGAAGTTGCAGGTCCATGATACTGCCTTGCAGGTGCCCCCTGGCTCTGGTATGCTTGGATGGCAGAAGTGGGTATATTGGAACCTTCTCTCCTTGTAGTAAGACGTTTCCCTATTCATCCCACAGGCTGAGTTGCTTCCTTGCTTGAAACAGAGAGGGTGCTGGCAGGTTTTGCACAGTCACACTGGAGTTCAAGGTGTAAACTGGGCCTGGAACACCCACTTCCCTTCTGCTCTTTCTTCTGCTGCTTCTGACCTATGGCCCCCTCTGGTTGGGAATGGGAGCTGGAGGTTGTCCAAGACCCTTGTCCTGTAAGGGTATGATGCAGTGGCTATGTGTCAAAGAAAGAGTTCTGTCTCTGGGAGTGGTCTACATAAGACGTGGATATTCCGTCCCAGAGGAGTCTCCTTCTAGCATGATGTAACTGGAAGCAGGAAACCTCCCTTATTCTGGAAAATGCTGGGCTTTCTTCCAAGCTGCATTGTATTAATTTAATAGAGATACTGGATGGTGCTGTTGCTCACTCAGCAACATCCAAGCAGTCTCTACAGTGGTAATAGAGGAACCCAACATCGGTGGTTCTGGTGGAAGATTTGTTGGCAAAGAGAAGCCAAAGGGACATCTGAAATATTCACTACTGATTGATTTCCATTTTTTCAGGTACAATCATATTGTGATCCCTCTGGGGCCAATGAAATAACTACTATATCTGAATGTAGCTTATCTTGAGTTATGATCGGAAAGGTGTGTGCTAAATAAATTTTAAAAAAGGATTGATTTTTTTGTATATTTATACTGGACTGTATTCCCGAGTTCAGTGTAATTCTGAAGGAATATTTCATTATAGTTACTTTGCTACCTACTTTAGTAAACTATTTATTGGAACAACACTTTAAGATGTGAAGACCTTTAATTAAGTGATATGATATAGAGGCAGTTGCTTTCCCATATCTGGAAGAACCATTGGGACTACAGTGAGGTTTCCTGGCCTCAGAGTTCTCAAAGGTGTGGCCATTGCTCAAGATTCCATTTTTAGCACTGCTGTTGGCTTTCAGGTTACATCAAGATCCCAACTGCACTGAAGACTAGTAAAATCCAAACCCGGATCCCTCATACTGCAGCCTCCAAACCTGGACACCTTGCACTGCAGCACACACTGTATAGGTCACGACTTCAGCTTGTTTGCTTATAGCAGGGCTTCTCAAACCTGTCCTGGGGGAGCACCAGCCAGTCAGGTTTTCAGAATAAGGCATTACATACACTGACTCCGTTCATAGAAATTTATCTAATGAACAGAGAAAAGAAAGCGAGAATAGTGGACTTTCTCAAAAACCAATAGGTTGCATGATCCGAGGCAACATGGTTTTACCAAAGCACGATCATGCCAAACAAATCTGACTGAGTTCTTTGACCGGGTGACCAGAGAACTAGATCAGGGGCATGCAATGGATGTGATCTACCTAGATTTCAGCAAAGCCTTTGATACTGTTCCTCATAGGAGGTTTATCAATAAACTGACCAGCCTGGGAATGGATCCCAAAGTGGTGAATTGGTTCAGAAATTGGTTTAGATGATAGAAGGTGATGGTAAACAGAACTCACTCTGATGAAAGGAATGTGATTAGTGGTGTGCCCCAGGGATCAGTCTAGAACTGTTCAATGTATTTGTGAGTGATCTTCCTGAAGGACTGAATAAAAAAGTCTGTCTTTTTGCAGATGACATGAAAGTTTACAACAGAGTGGACTCACCTGAGGCAGTGGATAACATGAGGAAAGATCTACAAAAGCTGGAAGAATGTTCTAATGCTTGGCAGTTAAGATTGAATGTGAAGAAGTGCAGTGTCATGCACTTGGGAAGCAGAAATCCAACGGAATTGTATGCGATAGGGGAGAGAGGCTGGTGTGCATGGACCAGGAGAAGGATCTCAAAGTGAGTGTTTCTGAGGATCTCAAGGTGGCAAAACAGTGTGACAAGGCGGTGACAAAAGCTAGAAGGATGCTGAGTTGCATACAGAGAGGAATTACCAGCAGAAAGGAGGAAGTACTAATGCCATAGTACAAGTCGCTGGTGAGGCCTCACTTGGAATATTGTGTTCAGTTTTGAAGACCATATCTCACAAAGGATATAGAAAGACTAGAAATGGTTCAGAGGAAGGCTATCAAAATGATTTGGTCTATGCCAGAAGATGTATGAGAAGAGACTTGAAGACATAAATATGTATACGCTAGAGGAGAGGAGGGACACGGGATATACGATACAGACCTTTAAATACTTAAAGAGTATTAATGATCAAACAAACCTCTTCCAAAGATGGGGAAGTTGTAAAACTAGAGGGCATAACATGAAGCTGCAAGGGGGTAAACTGAAAGGCAATGTCAGGAAATACTTTTTCACTGAAAGGGTAGTGGATGCTTGGAATTCCCTCCTGAAGGAAGTGGTGGGGGCAAACACAGTGTCAGAATTCAAAATGGCATGGGACAGACACAGTGGATCCCTTTATAGCAACAGGATAAAATCAAAATAAACTTAACTATCTGTGGATAAAAGTGGAGGAGTGGCCTAGTGGTTGTGGATAGGAGTGGAGGAGTGGCCTAGTGGCCTGTGGATAGGAGTGGAGGAGTGGCCTAGTGGTTGGGGCAAGGTACTTCAGGCCGGAAGGTCAGGGGTTCAAATCCCACTAGAGGACAGCAACCTTGGGCCGGAAGGACTGGGGTTGCTAGTCCCACAGGTGCTCCTTGTGGTCTTGGGCAAGCCACTTAACCCTCCATAGCCCATGTTCCCTGTAAAATAGTTATCTCCAAGTTATAATGCCCTGTTCAATGTAATTTCAGTTTGTTCAATGTAAACTGCCTTGATATCATGAAAGGCAGTATAAGAAATGTTAAATTAAATAAATATATCTCAAGAAATATGGGCGACCTGCACGGAGCAGTAGGTACACCCCTAAACAAAGGCATGGGAAGGGATGACCTGCACGGAGTGGTGGGTGCACCTTCTCTTGCCATACTGGTCTTTATCTGCCATCATTTACTATGTTACTATGAAAGTCTGATTGTCTAGTGCTCTCCCAGATCAGGTCTACAGGAATCTCTGCCCTTTCTCTGCACAGCCCACTTCCAAAATTCAGGTATTTCTAAAGTCATAAGGAAGATTTATTTTCCCAATGAAACAATTTTCTGAAAGAAATGATGCTCATGTTGGAAGGAAAGTTCTTCACACAACTCATGGTTAATCGGTGAAGGCAAATAGCAACTGGGGTGGAAAATAGATTAGAGTAAAACTTATGGAAAATAGATCAATCACAGGCTATTTAACTTGATAGCCCTCTTGGGCTTAATGCATCTCTAAACCATGACTGCTAGAAACCGCAGCTAGCCATCTTTCCCAGATATTTTGGGATACTCCTGGGCTATTTTCAGGACCATCATAGCATCTTGAATGGTCAGTGGGGAGGGGGGTTTCCTCTGAGGTTGCGGCCAACCAGAGGAGTCTTGTCACCCCATCCCCAATGATGCATTTGGCTGGAAGGGACCTTCCTCCAATGACATGGCTGCTGAAAAACTGAAATTAGATTGCTACTTAGAATGGTAGCATCGTATCGTTCTATCCCACTCAGCATGGTATGCTGATGCCTCCTGGCCTGCTGTTCCATGTAGCCGCCCAGCTTGCTCCCTGCTTCCCATGGCCCTGAACACGTCCACTAGCTCATTCCTCTTTAGGATTTCCTGAACTCACAGACGCATGGGAGCAGCAGTTGTATCTTCATTGCCAAACAGAAGCAGCAAATGGCAAATAGACAACATAACAGGGCCATACCGAGTGTAAATCACGCCCTGTGCGACTTGCACATCGGGTGCCCCCCCCCCACCGCGGGGGCGGGAGAGAAGAGGTGCACCCGATGTGCAAGTTGCCGGCATGCTAAGCAGATCTGTCCCTTCCTGCAAGAGGGAGGAGTGGCTCAGTGGTTGGGACAGGTTACCTCAGGCCAGAGGGCCAGGGGTTCAATTCCTGCATGGGGACAAGCAACCTCAGGCCGGAGGGACTGGGGTCTCTAGTCCCATGGCCACTCCTTGTGGCCTTGGGCAAGCCACTGAACCCTCTATTGCCTCAGGTACACTTAGATTGTGAGCCCTTCAGGGACAAGGGAATAAAAAGTACCTGTTACTATACATGTAAACCACACTGATTCTAAAGAGCACAGTATAAAAAAGAAATAAATAAAATTTGAAAAATGCCCCTGCAGTACAAGCAGATAAAAGCTGATTTAAAATAGTTGGACCAAACAGTTTGGACTGGGCACCCAGCAAAATCACTGAAAGTTATTAATGGAGAGACCAAGGCTGGAGGATTTGGATGGAAGTGGGGGAGGGAGGAGTGTTGCATCATCATACATCAAGCCTCCCCAAAACCTCACCTCATCCCCTTGTGCTTCATGGCTGCTCTTTTCCCTTTTCTATCCCTTCTCCAGTTCTCACATATCTCTTTTTTTCCCACATCCCCATCCTAGTTCTCATGACTCGTCTTCCTCCAGAGCTCTTTTCTCCTTCTCATATCGCTTGGCTCCCAAGTACAGCACTGGTGCTCTGGGCAACAGGTAGTTAGCAAGAGAATTCAAAGAGTCCTCACAAAGTCACCAACCCTGCCTCATTTTGGTTTGCATATATGAAGAGGGACCTTGAGTATATGTGGGCTCAGTGAGTCCATGCACTCTCTATCTGCTGCCAGAACTGATGAAACCACTCCTGAGAGCCCTGAGGTCCACAGGGTGAGTTAGTGCTAGAGGGGTGGAAGGTACCTGGGGTCCTAGGTCTTTGAAGAAATGGACAAAATCTTCAACATGCTCATGCATGGAGTGATTAAAGTGCTTCTTTCTCTCCGTGCCTCAGGAAATGTTGCTGGCATGTTGTACCGAAAAAATCAAGTTACGTCCAGATAGCAATAAAAACCATGTCCACTAGAGAATGGATAACATCTATAAATAATGTTAATTAGTTTTAGTATTCGATGTTTGTTATGATTATGTTCCCGGCCTGGCTTTGTACCACAGTCAACAGGAAATGAGAATAGTTTCTTGAAACACCAGTTTCTCAGTAAGTGATCCAAAATTCCTGCTTTTGACCCAGTGCAAGCTGCGATATCAGGAATAGATCGTCTGGGAAGTTGACATCTGTTTATCACATTCTCCGTTCTCATTTCCCTGACTGTCTCGTTGGAATTTCGCTCCTCCAGGCCTGCTTCATTTTAAGCCACTCAAACACCCCTCGGTCCATATCTGAAACTTCTTCAGTATGACTGTCATGATTTACCCTGCCACTGAGAAGGGGAATTTTGAAAAGGAAATGAAACAAAGGCAGATCTCTCCCAGAGCTAGCTGTGAAATTGTTTTGATATTTCTTTTGGATTCTCTTTGTTATGGGACTGGTAAGAGGAAGGTTAAAACCAAGGATATTATTATGTCTCTGTATCATTCCATGGTACGACCGCACTTTGAATATTGTGTGCAATTCTGGTCGCTGTATCTTAAAAAGGATATACAGTAGCAGAATTAGAAAAGGTACAAAGAGCCATCAAAATAAAAGGATACCCCTATGAGGAAAGGCTTAAACTTGGAAAAGAGACGGCTGAGGGGAGATATTATAGAGGTCTATAAATTAATGAATGAAGCAGAACAGGTAAACATAGATCGGTTGTTTACTCCATCAAGAAGTAGAGAGACTAGGCGACACACAATAAAGCTACAATGTAACCCATTTAAGACTCATAAGAGAAAATAATTTTTCACTCAACATGTAATCAAACTCTGGAATTCATTGTCGGAGAATGTAGTAAAAGCTGTTAGTTTAGCTGGGTTTAAAAAAAGTTTGGACAAGTTCCTGGAGGAAAGGTCCATAACCCATTATTAAAGAGGACCTGGGAAGTCCACTGCTTACTCCAAGACAAGCATTGTGGAACCTATGTACTTTTTTGGGAACCTGCCAGGTATTTGTGACCTGAATTGGCCACTGTTGGAAACAGGATATTGGGCTTGATAGACTTTGGTCTGACCTAGTATGGCATTTCTTATGTTCTTCCAGAAGACCTTACCTGAGGACTAGACTGTTATTACACAATTCATGGTATTTCTGGCTTCTTATCACATTTCTGGGGCTGGCTCTACTGACTTGAATCAGACGGGAAGCCCTTCACGTCCGAAGGAGTTATCTCTGAGCCCAGACTCCCGTTCTCTGCCTCTTCCTCCCTTGATGAGCTCTCTGACAGAAAATTCAGTGGTGAAGAGAGTGGCACCACTGAAGAATGCGGGAAAAAATGTAAACCAAAGAGAAGCTCCAGCTCAGCTTCCCGTCCGTGTTGGAGGGGCTACAGCAACCCCAGAAACATTCGCGGGGCTAAGATTGCAGGCCTTGCCAGAGTCAAGAGGAGAGTTGGCTGGGCTATTGGCAATAGAAGCTGCTCTGTTGGTCACTCAATCACATGGACACACTGCGGGCAGGAAGAGCACTGGCCAAGTCAGGGATGAAGAGGCTGGAGAGACCAGAGACTACAGTATCACCCTTTGGCAATCAATCATAAGTCTGGAAGCAGTTGTTTATATTGGGAATTTGGAACACTTTGTCAATCGGTGTATGTCTTCTGCTAAGGAAGTTACGAAAGTATAAGACATTCGTATGAATAAACTGGAAACTGCCCAAGCAGAGTTTCAAACTGTGCAGATTAAGATGTTAAGGATTGTTTGGCCATAAACCATAAGGTGGAAGCATTGGAAAATAAATTGAAGAACTGAAATGTCGGGTTTCTGAATTTCCCAAGAATTTTCATATGGGGTCTCAGGAGCTACTTAAGACATATTTCATAGAATGCCTGAAGATCCCTGCTGAGGCAGTCCCCGCTAAAAAAAATGTTTTCACTTGCTGTATAAAAGAAGATCTGATGCTGAACAGTTGGCAGATGGGGAAGGCGCCTGGCTCAGGTCTAGATGTGAGGCTCAAGGCAGGGCCGTCCTTCTTGTTACATTTGTATTCGAAAGTGCTAAAAATTCTGTCACACATTCCTCTTTTCACTTTCTTCCCTTTGCTCTGCTTTCATTGCTGCTGCCGTGGTCAGGACCACACTCAGAGTGCTGCAGGGGTGAAGAGAGGTTTCCTTTGCTCCATTTTTTGAATTTCAAATACCACAGGATATCTGGGGGATGGAAGATGGAGAAGACAGCCTGGAAGTCTCTTGGAACAACCAGAGACTCGAGCTGAGGTCTGCAGTGTCCTTGCAAACAAACACATGTTAATAGAAGAAAGACTCATTTTAAACGCATTGGGCTCTTAGGATTCTGAGTACATTAGTCTATAAAGTCAATAGTTGACAAGCTCTTGTGCTTATAGACAGAGTCAAGAGAGGTGTGGTGTCTCCTAACCCAGTTAAGCATTCCTGTGACAACTCTGCAGGGGTTATTCTGTGGATCTGGGGTCATTTTTAGTGTCTGCTGGAAAAAGGGTGCCCGGAAGTAGAAAAGAAGAGTCACTCTCTTCCCAGCTTGCTATCAAGCACCACCCCATGCAAACAGCTCTCCCTAAAAGGTCCCCTCCATAGATGCACCCCAGCATGCATGCATCGCAGCCATCCATCTGTTTCTCTCTTTTTATTCCACGGAAGCCTGTTTTCACTTTATTTTTACCTCTTGTTCTGTTCTGACTCTGAAAGCCAGTAAAGTGAGGCGTGGTTGCTTGCTAGGCGTCAATCTTTCCAGGTTGCTGAATACCAGGGTAACTCTGCAATGGGAGCAGCAGTTTTGCTTGGCTCGGATAGCCATTCTCTCTCTCTTTTCTTTCAAATGCCACAGCTGGCCTTCTTTGAAGTGTGTAGCTTGAACTGGATGGCCTGTTAGTAGAAGGATGGGCTGGGGAATGCAGTAAATCTCAGCACTAGCACAGTTACTGGAACTCTACAGTGTTCTGGTTACTGGCACATTACAATGACACAATATTTAGATCCACGGAGGTAGGACTGAGAGCCCTTATGCAAGTGAGCAATTATATGACTCTGCCCTCTGTGGTTAGGAAGCACTTACAGCTGGCGAAAATTATCCTATACGTAGCCCCACAAAATATGCCCTTGGGCCTTCGTAATCATCATGAGCTAACTTGCAATGCCTAATTTGGGATTCTTGTTGGGATAGGAGGGAATGTTTTACCCATGGGCGCAATCAGATCTATCAGGTCACGTTTATGGTACATTTTGGATGAGAAAGAGAAATGGTGTCCTTAGTGTGAGCGTCTCAGTCTTTACATCTCTAACTGTAACTGAGCCATTCTTTAACTCATGATGGACCCTGCAAGCATTTGGGCTTCTACACAGAATGAAGGCTGGTCATCCTCACTTTATTTTCTGCAACTTCATCGGCTCCAAATTCATGCCAGAACTGAGTTTAAGTTCCTAAAAGTCAGTTCTTAAGTCTGACTTTCTAAGTGGGTTAGTGCCAGATAATCTGGCTAGCATGTTGCAGCTGAATATCTACTGAAATCAATAAGTTATGACTTCCCTCTCTGAAATTGTTTATAGAGATACATTTGACAAGCCTAAGTGCCCTTGCTTAGACTGTTCAGACCTGCACATTAGCTGTAATATTTTATAAGTTACACTTGTAAATTTATGCTCCACCTCTATCTACACCAATTCAATTGTACACGCAATAGGACTTATGTGCGCACTTACAAAATAACAGCTGCCTACAGTATGCATGCATAAATACTCATTCACATGCAAAAGTCCTTAAAACTAGGGACGTATGCACTACGGTAAATAATGCATAATTTTCCATGTGCCCCTTATAAAATCAGCCACTAAAAGCACTTGGCTATTTCAGGAATATTTAAATAATGGACCAAGATAAGTGTATTCTGTTTTTATATTGTTTGTGTTTGTTCTTTATTATTTATAATTTCAAAATCTGTAAATTGAATTTTGTATTTATTTTTACTTGGTTTTGTCTTGAAAACTTGTATTGTAATCTCCTTGAACCAAATTAGCCGATAGTAGTAGTACCTAGAGTGAATATTTAACTTGTTATCCACAGCACAATCGAGCACCACGTCCCATCCCATTGTACTTAGTGCTACCAGGGTCATGGAAGCAGGAGCCAGGAATAGTGATGGGGGTGTGGTAGGGAATGTCAGGAATCAGAGGTGTTGGAAAAGTATATGCCGCACAGCCCTGGCCTCACCAAAAATCGCGACATGGCATGGCAGGCAGCAGGCTGCCCATGGGGATCCCATCCCCCCATGGCAGAAGCAGTAAAGAAGCAGCGACCATGACAAAGACCCTTCCTGTATGCCCGCAGGAGATTGGATCCCCGAGCAGAACAGGAAGAGTCCTTGCCCATGGCGGAGCTTGGGACGGTGTTAGGGTGGAGCTTGGAGCAATGCTTGGGGACCCCCCAAACAAAAAGGCTTTCCGGTGCCCCTGTCAGGAATAAGCCTGACTGAAGGTTCTTAGACGTCCTCAGGCAGAGGGGAGGAGAGGGGGTTAGGTAAAAGCAGTTGAAAGTACATGTGCAGAGAATGTTTTTAGTAGTAACATATGAGAAGTCTGTTTCTTAGGAGGTGAGATATGCCAAGTTACCAAGTCTGTTTCAACACCAGCTAGCTGGAATGAAGTATTTAAAAGTTCATCAATGATTCTCGGTTTAATATAAAACAATTATCTTACATATCATTTTCCAAAAGGCAATTGGTAGATACGTGTACACTAATTTAGTCAGATTAATTTACTTTGGTGCCAGTTTATACATATACTATGGGGGTCATTTTGGAAGCCCTATTCATGCATTTGACATCTGAAAATGGGCATAGAGACATCACTACCTGATCTCAGAAATGTTCTGGATGTCCAGAGTCGCATCTAAGCTTAGACCTGCTACAGGTACAAATAAGCATTGGGAAGTGCTCGTTTTGGCTGAAAAACATCCAGAGAAGAAAGCACTCTGTCATCCCCAGCACAATCAGAGGGAGTTGAGCCCTGGCTTTCCTGGTCCTAGCCTACTACTCTAACCATTAGGCTATTCCTAGACAACCAAGCTCTGGCATATAGTTCTAAGGATGTCTATGCAGATGCTCCCCCCCTCCCCCCTCCCCATCCCCATGCAGACCTCGATATCAGGCACATCCACGTTTGTGAAATCACATTTGCGCCTGGACGTGCTTGCTTTTTTTTCAAATTTTCTGGCTTAGATGTCCCAGATTGCATTTTGACATCCTTTCTAAAATGCTCCTCCATGCATTTCTTTAAAAAATGTAATTTCTCTGTGACTGAGAAACACTATGCAATCAATTGCAAGTAATAACATAATTATAAATTTTCAGGCCAATATTCAAAACCATTATCCGGACAGCTCCCGGGAGTTATCCGGATAAGGGTGATGAGCGAGATATTGAGCAGTACTGTCTGATTATCTCCACAGATTGCCTCGGCACTATCCAAACAGTCACTTAAAACCATGAGATCAGCTCATTCTTTACTGTTCTGGTCAGTAGAACCCCGGGTTTATCACCATGCTCATAGTAATTCTGCTCTGTATCTTATGGTGCCCTTCCTATCTGAACTATCTGTAAGGCCTTAAGTTTTCTCTAGCTAATAATAGGTCTGCGACTAAAAAGCTGTTTGATTATTTTCATCTAATTTCCATGTATTTTGGTGTGCTGAAAACAAATAAAATATTGAAAAAACTCCTAGACATCATGATTTGCCACAACATGCAAAATTGTCTTGAAATTTATCAAATTTTTTCAAATTACTATTAATTAATTCAAATTACTATCAATTAATTCACATAAGTGCATTTAAGATATAAAATGCCAAAAAAGCCTTAAAGGGGTTGTCCGAGTTATGTAAAAAAAAAAAAGCACTGTAAATCTGATGGTCAGCAATATATACATAAGCTAAGCAAGTTTTAAGTCCATGCTTCTAATGGTAGAAGGGGTTAATCTTTCCTGAAGAATCCAGTGGGAGGGAGACACAGGGCAGATAGCAGCAGCTCCGGTCAGTGCAGGGGGGTGTGGCCAGCACTGTGACATCTCATGTACAGACACAGAGCTGCTCTCTCCTGCATGCCACACTTGTGCACGAATCATCATCAGGTTCTCGGTTCTAGGCTGTTCACACTTTTTCATCGCAATTCGTGTTAGCTCGTCATTCTTCAACCGTTATGTTATGGCTCCGCGAAAGTGTATTAATTCACCAGACAGTTTCTGTTTCATCTGTGGTGAATATACAGTGTTGAAGCAACAGCAGAATATTACAGACTTTGTGAAAAAAGTATACTTTGCATACTTTGGACTAAAAATTGGAGATCAAGATAAAGTCTGGGCGCCTCATAAAGTGTGCAAACGGTGTGTTGAGGACCTCCGAAACTGGTTCAAGGGTAAGAAAAAATCTTTCCGTTATGGGATTCCTATGCTATGGCGAGAGCAAAAGAACCAAGACTGTTACTTTTGTTCATGCGATGTGAAAGGGTTTAATTCCAAATGGAAGCATTCCATTTCATACCCCAATCTTCACTCGGCAATTCGTCCCATCCCCCATGGCACAGATATACCAGTACCCAAGCCTCCTGCTACCTTGGAAGAGATACCTAGCTCCGATGAAGGTGAAGTCATACCTGAACCAGATGACGAATCAAGTTCTGACTTTGAAGATGATACAAGACCAAAATTGTTTTCTCAGGAGGATATGAATGATTTGGTAAGAGACTTGAATCTTCCCAAAGATGCTGCTGAGTTACTCGGATCAAGGCTGAAAAGCAGGAATTTATTGTTGCCAGGAGTGTCATCTTCATGGTTCAGACATCGTGAAAAGTAGTTTGTTCCTTACTTCGCCCAGGAAGACAAGTTGGTTTATTGCATCAATGTCGAAGGTCTGATGGGTCAATTTAAAATCCAATATAATTCAGAGCAATGGCGTCTTTTTATAGATTCTTCAAAAAGAAGTCTCAAAGCAGTTTTACTCCACAACGGTTTTTACGCTTCCATACCTGTAGGTCATTCTGTACACTTGAAGGAAACCTACGAGAACTTGGAATTGGTTCTTCGTAAACTTAAATATGAAGACCATGGTTGGCAAGTGTGTGGGGACTTAAAGGTCTTGTGCATGCTGCTCAGGCAACAACTGGGTATACCAAATATCTTTGTTTTCTGTGTCTATGGGACAGTCGAGACCGACAAAATCACTGGACCAAGAAGAGTTGGCAGCCGAGGGTGCTAACAGTCGGTGAAAAAAATGTCCTCCGAGAAACTTTGATACCTTCCCATACAGTTCTTCTACCACCTCTCCACATAAAATTGGGATGGATGAAGCAATTCGTAAAATCACTTCCAAGAGATGGAGAATGCTTCAAATGGTTGGTCACCAAGTTTCCAGGCCTGTCGGAGGCAAAATTGAAGGAAGGTGTGTTCGTCGGACCAGACATTAGAAGGCTTATAGTTGATCAAGAGTTTGTCAATACCATTATGGATCCTCAAAAAGAAGGGTGGATTGCATTTAAAGAAGTCGTACAGAAATTTTTAGGCAATAACAAAGATCCTCACTACAAAAAGATCGTCGGACGAATGCTGAAAGCATTTCAAGCTTTAGGTTGCCTGATGAGTTTGAAAGTGCATTTCCTCCAGTCCCACCTTGACTACTTTCCTGAAAGTTTGGGAGCTGTGAGTGAGGAACAAGGTGAACGATTCCACCAAGACATTAAAGAGATGGAAAGGAGATACCAGGGAAAATGGAGCATTACAATGATGGCAGACTACTGTTGGATGCTTCAGAGAGACATTCCAGATGCTACTTACAAGTGTAAATGCACCAAGAGGAGCCTCACAAGGAAGAAGAATCAAGTTTAGTGTGTGTAGGTGAGCTCATTTCAGTTCAAAAAAGGATTTTCATGAAAATATTGTAATAAAACTTTAATTTTATGTCTATTTCCATTTATTTTGAGGTATTGCCTTATTTAACATAGTTACCCAAATTGTCAGGACATGTGATGTCCTATGACAAAATGGAGGTCATTTTTGGATTCAGCGCACCAAAAAACATAAAGATTACATGGAATAACCAAAACAGCTCTCGAAAAAAATTTTTTTGCAGACCTGTGTAATCTATAAACTACTTTGGAACAATCTTGCTTCTGTTTCTTTTCTACGTAGCTCGAATAATTCTGGCCGTTGTTGTTGTTGTTGTTGCTTGTATGATCTTTGGAGATGAGCATTATAGGCTGTAATCTTTTGTTTCAGGACTGCCTTAAAAGGGGCCCATTGCCTCAGGTACAAAGTTTGGGAGGTTGTGAGAGCAGAGAACAGGGAAAGGGAGTTTGAAAGGAGCTGGAACTCCTTTTCCCATAGAAATGCATTGGGTATTTTCTGGAACCCTGGTCTGATTTGTCCCATTTTTTAACTCAATGTGTCTTTTTAGCAGTCTTTCTCATACATCATCTCATTCCACTCCATTTTCAGAGAGTTATTTTGCCTCCAGACAGAGACGATAGACAGACATTCTCTTTTGTATGATTGTTTCCAACTTCCATTAGGTTGTAAAGAATAATAATGATAACCAGAGCCAGCACAAGGGTTTCTGCTGCCCTAGGTAGACCCCCTCGAGCTGCCCCCCACCGGCCCACCATACTACTGTGCTGCTTCCCCCCCCCCCCACACATAGTCTGCCAGATCACCATGCTGCTGCCTTGAGGCTTGCCACAGCATAGAAGAGAGGAATCGCCATGCTGCCCCCCCCTCCCGGCATCCACTGTCGCACCTGGGGGAGGAGGGCGGCATGGCAATAACTCCCTTATTCCTTCCTTCCTTGATGCGGCGAGCCTTAAGGCAGCAGCAGACATGCTCACGGCATGGCAGCCCTGCCCCCTCTGATTCAACTTCCTGTCAGAGGGGGGCAGGAGCGGCATGCTGTGACTACACACACATGCACTGTTGCTACTTTAAGTCCCCCGCAGCACTAAAGCAGCAGCTCTGCCACAATTGGAGGGAGGGAGCGAGGGAGGGATTGGCCGACATGCCACCCACCAGGGTCTACTGCCCTAGGCGATTGCCTAGTTTACCTAGGGGATGGCCCAGCCCTGGTGATAGCAATAATAAAAACAATAGGTAGGGCTCAAATCATGAAGAAATAAACTAGCTAATATTGACTACGACACACTATTTGTGGATTGAGGAATACTAATATTAATGATACTAAATACTGATGATCTGTATCAAGGCTGTTCCATGTGTTTAGAGTTTCAGTCTTCATCCATTTTAAGGACAATGTTCCAAAACATGGAAGTCCATCCGCTGGGCTGTCAGAGCATTAGCCGAGATCTGAGCCAACTTCTATCAATGTGTGTAGAACTGTGCTCTTTCGCCGTTTCTGCAGAAAACTGTCATGGAATTACAGTAATATGGAAAACTTTTAAAAGGAAAAACACAATGTGGACTTTTTGGCAAAAAAGTTAGCTTCAGTGAGTCACCACTGCCAGTTCCTAAAACTGTAAAGAAAGAACAGGGAACTCTCCCGAGGGACATGTTTTTTTTATTTGACCACAAAGACATGTGCCAACAAGACTGACAAGAGATATTTGATCTTTCACATTGTTATGCTGCTTTAGTAACTGCCAGGGGTAAAACACAGCCGTCTATCTATGCGGCTTGTTCTTCCTCTGTAGTTCCTCTTTTCATCTAATAGAGTCTGGGATAGATTTGGAGCAATTTGGGTGGTAGCTGGTTTTTAAAGAGAAGGGGAAATCAAGTTCCCCTTAAGATTAAACGCTGCCTGGATTAACTAATTCCAGCTGTGAAAGCCGAGATGCCTTAGTTCCACATACTGCTTTCACTGTAGGAATTCCAGGTAGCATTTACTCAAGTTTCCTATTGCAGTTGTCTTGTATGCTTAGCGAAAATGGATTGTTCGACTTAAGCAATGACCCTCTTGTTCATGTTACTAGCCAATTGCTTTCTGGTGGAATGAGCAGGGACAACATACTCGAGCCTCACAGTGTTTCAGTGAGCAGGACCTGAGTAGCTGGAGAACAATGCTAGATGGGAAAGCGCGTTGATACAACCTGGGAGCAAGGTCTGGCGATAAAGAAGGCGCCTGTTGTAGAAAGATGCATAGGTGCCCAGGTATCTTTAAACAGGCGTGGGCATTGTACCTGCTCGAGCGCAGGCGTAGATGTGAGCGCATACTTCACACATGTAGGCACGTCTTTGATAAAATGCAAAAGTAAAACGTGATTCCATCCATGTGCCACCCAAACTCCTTCCCTAATCATGACTGCGCCACAAGTGCGCGCCTTCTTCTACCATGCCTACTTTTAGGCATGAGCTAATTTTTTAAGAGGCCTTTTCTGCATGTAAAGCAATGTTTTCTGCAAGAAAAAGGTCTAAAAAATGACCCTCTTTATGTGTATAGGGAGCAGAAGAGGTTTCCAAATGATACTGATTAGGGCTCTGCAGAAGCAAGAAAACTTTGGCTAGTTTTCATTCTTTTTCAAAAACATTACGGGTTTTTCAGGTGCTTTTGGGTTACGTTCGCACATTTTAATAATGAATTTTTAGGATGCATTAACATGCGCTAACCGATGCATTAAGGTGCGCTAAGTTGATTACAGCACATTTAACTAATTTATCACACTGAACTTATAAGGCGCACTAACAAACCGAATACACAGTAATAAATGCACAGCCCTAACATTTAGCAGGATAAAGATACTGGAGTTTTCTATAGTAACCATAAATAACATTACTAATTTTGTGATGCACTTCTCGACAATGACTGATATAATCCTTTGTTAAAGATCTAAAAGAACCAGCACACCCTTCTATTAATGCAAATGTAATGCCTGAGTACCTCTTTACAGGGAGAACTAGGGCACAGTGTGGGTACAGAACCTTCATCCTGGGGAAGGGGGGGGGGGGATGCTGTGTGGTATAGAAGCCCTATCTTCAGTGGATATGGGAGATCTTTTTGGCAAGCTGCTTACTTCAGCATAGTCCCCTAAAATGCAATGTCCAGTGAGATTGACTCTACAAAGATAAAAAGAATATTAAACGAGCAGATTCTTCAAGACGCGCAAAAACATTAAATAGCAATTTACTCAGCTGTAATGCAGAATGGACTCTCAGTTTCTTTCTACTCTAGTAGATCATCCAGTTTTCTCTGGCAGACTAGGCAGATTCCTTGCTTTCACTGATGCCTTCTGTTCTCCTGGTGATTTCTTGAGTCTCTCCTCTTCACTAGGTTCACCAAAAACATCCTACTGTAATTCCTCTGTTTCATAAACCTTTCAAGGATCAGTATTTATACAAAATTCTTATTCCAATACACTGACTGTCCTCTAGCTCCTTAGATGATATAAACCTCAAATTCCACTCAACTGGGAAAGATGCCTACACTTGTCCATAGACCACTTTGGCTAGAGACCAGTCTATAGGAAGCAGAACAGTGTAGACCAGTGGTGCCACCTCATACAGCAGTAGCAACTAGAGAGCTTGGGGATGGGTTCAGAAGTTGATTTATATCCCGCTGACAACCAAAAAGATGTTCCGCTGCTCCTGGCCCAGACACTCCGGCCATCAGTTCCCGAGTTGCTGTACAAGAACAACAAAAAGATTTAGAAGAAAAACTCAGACCTCCCTTCCACTGAATAAAGTTTACAGGGGCCATTTCATCTTCAATACATCATCAGCATATTACCATAGACACGCCTATAATAGAAGTGTCAGTTCCGAGAGATTATTCTGTGAATCGCATGGAGAGGCAGAAGATCCTGAAGTACCAAGAAATGCGGTCAGAGGCCAAGAAAATGTGGCAGAAAGATACAGAAATATTTCCCATCGTACTGGGAGCCACAGGCTTGAGAAAGAAGAATTTCCAAGCACATCTACCTAGACATGTTACATTCTACAAACTTGATGGAAGCTCTCTATGGCATGATGCAAGTACTATGCCGAGCATTAGTAGTAAATTTGTGAGATTGAGATCATACTCCACATACCCTGGCTTAGATGTGACTCGTGAGGTTCATGATTGTCATGGTATGCGCAAAACTAACCCATTTTGAGAAACTGCCCTGACTCACCTATTACATTCACTGATTGTAGAGACTGAGGGGTTGTGAGAGCCTCAGTACAATTGACACCATAGACAATGGTTTAATCTCTAGCAATATTTCTGGTTAACATAGTTTCTTATATCACATTTCTTTTAGTAAAGGGTAAATTCTGGACTCCCTTATACAAACTAGTATTTATGTAAAATAGCATAAAATATGTTTATTTGCATGAACAAGTGAGAGAGCGAGAGCGTTTTATAGGGTACATTTAGCTATATGAGGCCCATCCAAGGGTCAAATTAATAATTAACACAAGTAGTACAGGTACAATGACTGAGAGAGTGCTCTGTCAAACTAAGTGGGTAGGAAGAGTGGAATTAGTCATATAAGACTAAGTATGACTGTGGGACTGGTGTGGAGCAACAACAGAGCAGAAAAAGCAAAGCAAAGCATGAAGAAGAAAATAGTCCAAACCTTTTCTACATGATGGTCATTACCTCATGGACAAGAGATCTTGGATTCTAAGTTCTTTAATGGCATTGGTTTCAAAGGTATTGCCTACAACTTACTTTTACTTTTTAGTCAAACATAAAGAAAGATGTAGACAATTACATGTAATTAAAATATGCATATGGCCCAATGCCTCCAAATGGGTTGGTTTTGTGCATGCCATAAGAGCAATGAACCTCACTTCAAAGTCAGGGTATGTGGAGTATAATCTCAGTCTCTCAAATTTACGGCTAAATCTCACTGTAGTACTTGTATTGGGCCAAAGAGAGCTTCCTTCTGGAAGTCATAGGGAACCAATCAAGGTATGTTTGGAATTGCCTGTAATGAAGCTGGTGGCTTCCAACATGATGGGAAATATTTCTATATAGTTTTGCCATACATCTTCTTGGTCTTTGACTACATTTCTTGGTACATACTATATATAATCTATTTTGTTCGTTTTTTTTCCTTTTCTCAATTTTGATGGCAGATAAAAGCAGGTCAGAGGTTCCCAGGCAGCAGGGAATTGACTTTCCCTGGAGGACTGTGGAGGGCTTAAGTAGGTTGTGACATGGATCAGCATGAGAGTAGGCAGGAACACAAGGCAAGGGAGCCAGACCACACACTGATGATGTGTTCTCAGCTTAAAGCAGATTGCCAGCTTCAGTTGTGGTCTCTTCTGAAAACTGAGGCGCTGCACTGCTGCAGGATCGAAGTAGCAAAAACCGCTTCCAGGTCTGGATTCTCTCTGTTCCCATTTTGTGGTGGAACTTGTGATTCTGTTACTTGCTCAACGCATTGGGCCCTGGATTTGGAACTACGAAAGGCAAGGACTTTAGGAGGAGGTTGGCAGAACATGGACTATTTCCTTGGTAAGAGGTAAAAGTATGGGCATGCTAGTCTTTAGCAAAAGGTGAAAGGAGGGACCATGTTTTCCAGTGTCCCTCTTCCAGTGCACAGTTATACATTTAGATACACATTAGTGCAGTGATTCTTAAACCTGTCCTAGGAGACTCTCAGCCCATTGGGTTTTCAAGATATCCACACTGAATATGCATGGAATAACTTTGCTTGAAAGATATGGGAATTGTGCCTAACTTAGGTGCACATCCTTCTAGACTCATTCATGTACACACCATCAAATTGACATTGCTGGTGCACATCCAAGACAGCACATAGTCATTCAGCCACATACATAGCTAGAAAGAAAAGCAGGAATTGTCTTCTGATTTTCAGGTTCTCCCTCCCTCCACCCAGAATGACCCCCCCCCCCCCTTCCTGTGTTTGCCTCTTTTGCTGGCTGACTTCACTGGTGGTTTGAGTGTGGTCTTGTGGAGCTGTTGCCACCATGCATTCAAACATCTTCATTTATTTATTTAAAAGCTTTTCTATACTGTGCTTTTTGAAATCAGTGCGGTTTACAATTAACATTTCTTTCTACAATGCAGGACTTGCATTGCACTTACATTGAACAGGTAGTGCCTGTCTCCCCCGCTGACCAGCAGCGCACTTTGAAGGTGATGTTGCTGGTCAGCAGAGGAGGTAGACGGACGCTACAGGAGGCAGCGGGGGAGCTGGAAGAGAGAAAGAGGATCAGCCTGTGAGCAAAGAGAACTGTGAAGGGTGGAGGAGTACAGGAGAGAATCATATGGGCATCAGGAGGTGGAAGCCCCCTCTCCTGTAATAAAGGAATGGCCCCCAAAGTATTCATGCTGCATTTGGGCTGTCTATTGCATTCCTGTTCATATCACTGCCTCAGCAATGGACTTACACATCACTGGGATACTTAGTCCCACTTTATACTATGACTTATGCAATTACCCAGCCAGTTATAAAGAAAGAAACTGCACATCCAAACACAAGGTAAACTGTAAATGCAAACGTGAGTGGAATGTTAGAGAGAACGATTTCAAAAAGGGAGAAAGAGAGAAATCCAAAGACTTGGTAACCTGGAAATGCAAAAGTGAGCAGAATTTTTTTTTTGGGGGGGGGGGGGGAGAGAGATCTAAACACATTGTAATCTGTAGTGCAGAAGTGAATGGAATGCTAGAGAAAGAGAGAGAGAGAGAGAGAGAAAAAGAAACAAAAAGAGATCTAAACATTTGGTAAATTGTAAATGCAGAAGTGAGTGGAATGTCAGAGAGAGAGAAAGAGAGAGAGAGAAATCTAAACACATAGTAGCCTATAAATGCAGAAAGGAGCAGAATGTTAGAGGGAGAGAGAGACAAAGGGAGAAAGAGAGAGAGAGAGAGCGAGATCGTAATCCGTAAAAGTAGAAGTGAATGGAATGTTAGAGGGAGAAAGAGAGAGAGAAAGAGATTAAAACATTTGGTAACCTGTAAATATAGAACTGAGTGAAATGTTTGCAAGAGAGAGAGAGAGAACAGTCCAATATTTAGTGCAGTTGCCTGTGAACCAGGGAAGCCAGGGGTAAAATCTCACTTATTCAACAATTGTTCCTTCTTCAGTACAACAATTTTAGATTATAAGCCCTCTGAGTCCAGACTTTTGTGCCTTTAGGCAGGACCAGAAGGTGAAGGCAGGGAACCCCTCAGAGCTTGAAAGTCAGGAGTTCATCCCCTGAGATTGGAAAGCAGAGCAAGGAGACAGGCCCGAGTTCTACAGTGGTGCCTCTTTGTAAGTGGTACTGGGGCATGGCCCTAAGGCAGAGGTTCTCAATCCAATCCTCAGGACACACCTCACCAGTCAAGTTTTCAGGATAACCATAATGAATATGCATGAGAAAAATTTGCATGCACTGCCTCCATTAAGTACAAATTTCTCTCATGCATATTCATTGTGGTTATTCTGAAAATCTGACTGACCAGGTGTGTCCCGAGGAGTGGGTTGAGAATCCCTACTCTAAAATAAGTGGGAGAAGGCTTCTGGGCCCAAATATTTGGTGCCTTCCAAAATTTAGCACCCTCACCTTAAGAAGATGTCTATGTTTCCTATCTCTACCTTCTTTACCTGAATTATAAATCACCTTCATCTTGGGTTTGGCTAGGTGAGTGATGAAATCCAAAATCCAAATCCAAAGGATGAAGAGAGAGAGGGAGAAAGTGTGTGAGTGCAGATGCAGGCAGCCAGGATGGTGCATGTGAAAACTGCCTAATTCCCTGCAGAACATCCTTCTAGAACCTCCGCACTAGAGGATCTATCCAAGCCATCTCCTAGAAATATGAGTACCAGGGCACTGGAATGAGTTTCCACCTAGACTGGGCGTGCAAAGTGAAACTCCTTGTGAGGGGGAAAGGGATCTCTGCTCAAGAAGACAAGGACTCAGCTGCATGCTGAAATCCCCCCTAATGCTTCTTTTGGAACAAACTAGAAGGATGCTTGGGTGCATAGGGAGAGGAATGGCCAGCAGAAAAAAGGAGGTGATAGTGCCTCTGTATAAGTCTTTGGTACGACCTCATCTGGAGTATTGTGTGCAATTCTGGAGACCACACCTTCCAAAGGATATAAACAGGATGGAGTCAGTACAGAGGGTGGCTACTAAAATGGTTAGTGGTCTTCGTTATAAAGTATATGAGGACCGACTTAATGATCTTAATATGTATACTTTAGAGGAAAGGCAGGATAGAGGTGATATGATTGAGATGTTCAAATACCTTTGTGGATAAATGCACAGGAGGAGAGCCTCTTTCGATTGGAAACAAGCTCTGCTACAAAGGGACATAGGATGAGGGTGAAAAGCGATATACTCAGGAGTAATATGTGTAAATATTTCTTTATGGAAAGAGTGGTGAATGCATGGAAGAGTCTCCCAGTGGAGGTGGTAGAGATGACAGTATCTGAATTCAAAAAAGCATGGAATAAACACAGAGGATCTTTAAAGGAAAAGAGAGGACTGTTGTAGTGGTTGATAAGGAAGGACAGATGAGATAAGCCATGTGGTCTTTTTCCGCCATCATGTTTCTAAGTTCCCTATTGAATTCTGGATTACAAAGAAAATGAGCACTTTAACAATTTGTTTTTTTCTGTAGAATGCAACCTAAAAAATAAATTCAAACCAGTCTGAAATCACTCCTTCTGAGTATGTTCATGCAATTTCTTGATATACTACCAAGACTGAAAGACATCAGAGCAGTTTACAATCACATGCTGGATACATTCCCTTGTACCCAAAGGGCTCATAATCTATGTCTACTGGAGGTGACAGAGGGTTAAGTGGCTTGCCCAAGGTGTGCCTATAGGGCTAAAAACCCCAGTCCCTCTGGCCTGAAATTACTGTCCCCAGGTGGGAACTGAACCCTGACTCTTCAGCCTGAGGCACCTTGTCCTAACCATTAGGCCACTCCTCCCTCTTGTCTGTGATTATCTGCTGTTGTGTAACGGGACTTGCACTAGTAGCCAGAGTACAAGCCACTCACCTTGAACTTCTGAGAAAGGGATGAAGTAAATCCAATGAACTCTACTACACAACCGAGTCATGGAAGAAAGTTGAGAATTGTAGTTGCTGTATTAGTCTACTTGGATATGTGGAAATAACAAACAAGTTATAGATGGTACCTTTTTATTGACTAACTGAAAATATCTTTCATAAGCTTTTGAGAGTTATCTTCTCTTCATAGGTCAATAATGATGAGAGGAGAACTTCTCAAAGCTTGTCAAAAATATATGGATTTAGCTTGTGTCTTTCTCAGAAGTTCAAGGTAAGTTATGTCCAGGTACTGGAGATATTTTCCTGTCTCCAGATAGGGTTGCCAACCGGCTGGTTTTCAGCTGGCCTGGCCAGTTTTTCCATGGCCAGGCTGGCTGCTGGCAGAGATCGAAGAGCGGCCAGAGCAGAAAACCAGCTTTTCATCTGTATTCCCTGGCCCTCCCCCAGCCCCTCCCCTTGTGCAGCCTCACCTCCTCCTTGCAGCCACTGCTTCTGCTTCTTACAGAACAGCGGCTGAAATAAAGCTAATTCAGAAACAAAAGAAAACCTGTGCGGAGCCCTCTGGCCCTATGAAACCCCTGTTGCATTGCCCGCCCCCTGTAATGTCACTTCCTTTTGAGTGCGAGATGCTGCAGCAAGGATTTCATAGGATAAAAGGGCTCCGCACAGGTTTTCTTTTGTTTTTAAATTAGTGTTATTACAGCCGCTGCTCTCTA
The DNA here is from genome assembly GCA_033557465.1 of Ichthyophis bannanicus. Taxonomy (NCBI): domain Eukaryota; kingdom Metazoa; phylum Chordata; class Amphibia; order Gymnophiona; family Ichthyophiidae; genus Ichthyophis; species Ichthyophis bannanicus. Next base: position 67,601,174 of record CM066050.1, on the reverse strand, counting down.
AGAAACAAGAGCAGCGGCTGCAAGGGGAAGGTGAGGCTGCACGGGGGGGGGGGGGGGTCCCAAAGACTCTGCACAGGTTTAATTTTGTTTTTAAATTAGTTTTATTGCAGCTGCCATTCTGTAAGAAGCAGGAGCAGAGCTGCAAGGGGAAGGTGGCAGAAGGGACTGACGGGGTGAAGGAGGTGGCTGGAAGAGAGTTGAGGGGGCAGGGGAAGGAGGTGGCTGGAAGGGAGTTGAAAAAGGGGGGAAGGAGGTGGCTGGAAGGGAGCTGACAGAGGAGGGGAAGGAGGGAGCTGGAAGGGAGCTGACAGCGGGGGTAAGGAGGGGGCTTGAAGGGAGCTGACACCTGGGGATGGTACTGGTAGGTGACTGGGTAATGGGGAGGAGGCTGGAAGGGAGGGGGCACTGGGACTGGAAGGGAGCAGAAATGTGGGGATGGCACTGGAAGGGGGGATGGACAGAGGGTAGGGTGACTGAAAGGGAGCTGACATGGGGATGGCACTCGGAGTGGAAGTGAGCTGATACCTGGGATGGTATTTGGACTAGAAGGGGCTGGACCGTGAGGAAGGAGGGGGACTGGAAGGGAATAGACACCACTGGCAGTCCTGGGAGTGCAAGGCCATGGAGTGGAGGAGTAGCCTAGTGGTTAGAACACTGGCTTGGTAACCAAGCAACCAGGGTTCAATTCCCACTAGCACTCCTTGTGGTCTTGGGCAAGTTACTTAACCCTCCATTGCCTCAGAAGAAAGGCCTGGCAATCTACTTCCAGTGACACTGCCAAGAAAACCCAGAAGCTTCTGGGTCACCAGGAGTCAGGACTGACTCAAAGGCACACATTGCATTTTGCATTGACATTGGGAGGTGAGGACTGGAAAGGGGGCTGATATTGGGGAGTGTTACTGGGACTGGAAATAAACTGATGGAAGGAAGTGAAGAAAACAAAAGAAGAGATAAGAAATGGCAGATGGACTACAGACCGTAGAAAGAGAGCTAAGAGAAGACAGGAAAACAGAAGCCTCAGATCGGGACCAGCATGATCAGAGAATAAAATGGTCAGACAACAAAGATAGAAAAAATAATTTTATTTTCAATTTAATGATTGGACTTTGTGCTACCATTATATTTTACACAGTATGGGGAACTGCATCTCTTATTTATCTGATATTGCACTGCATGCAGAGTTATACCTCTGTGTTTTGTCTTGGTTAGATTGTAAGCTCCGATGAGCAGGACTGTCTCTTACATGTCTGTGCAGTGCTGCGTACGACTGGTAGCGCTATAGAAATTCTCAATAGTAGTAGTAGTAGTAGTCTGTCTTCTTGGGGTTTCAGTTTAGTTTTTGTCTATATAGGTCTCTTTGTTTTGTGCTCATTTATTGATGAAGGCCTGTCTGTATTGTGTGTGTGTGTGTGTGTGTGTACAGTCACTGCTGCGTATTCTGTCAGTATAGAATTTCTGTTTAAGAACGTGTAGCAATCTTGCTTGTTCAGTTTGCACATTGCCCTCTCTGCATTTTTGGGGGGGGAGGGGGTGGAGCAAGGGTTGGGTGGGGGACGGGACAGAGGGCAGGGCAGGGGTGGGCATGGGCAGAGCATGACTAGCAACAGGTAGTGGGTTTTTCTCTTTCAAAAAGTTGGCAACTCTATCTCCAAAGGACTTACAATCTAAGGGGCCCTTTCACTGAAATTAGTGTTTTTGCACATGGTAGCTATGCACAAGGGACCATGGTAACTGTTACCACAAGAGCATGACAATTACTACGTAGTGTGTTAACTGCCAATCACATGTTGGGATGGTGAATGGGAGGGTTAGGGGTGGAGAGTGGGCGTGGTAAGCACATTGCAGTTAGTATGGGGGATACCTATCGCACACCGTCAATGTTGCAGTTAACGCGGATGCACCTAACACCATCTCAGCAGTGGAGTTAAGTTCACCCGTGGTAATTCACAAGGTCTCTTCCTACATGGAACTATCAGACACACGATGCCCCCCCTCAACACTTACCACGGAACAGTTGTTCCTAATGCACATTGATTTTGATGCCAAACACATGTTAGGTACCCAAACCTAGCGCACTTTAGTAAAAGGCCCCTATGTTTTTACCTGAGGCAAAGGCAGGTAACGTGACTTGCCCAGTCAGAAGGCACAACAGTGGGATCTGAACCTGGCTTGAACCCAGTGATTGAACCATTGGGCTACTCTTCTATTTGAAGATACATTACATACATTCACGTGAATCTGTTTAAAAAAAACTATCACACACAACTTGCTTGTTGACACTTATTTCTAAATTTAAGAAAGTCAAAATCTTAGAGCCACCCAGACATTCTCCTTGAACTATCTGACAGCAAACATACATGTGCACGCCCTTCTAAACCAGACAATGGTGCATGCATTATACATACATAGTTTAACTGGCACCCTCAGAAAACGGCACTGTCTTTGTTTCCCTTACCTTCCCCCCCCCCCCCGAGATGCAATGCACCAATGTTTAATTAAGACAGCAGTTTATAGAAACATATGGTTTATAGTAGGAGAGCCCACCAGACAGCAAGGGCAGGCATCAAGTGACCCTAGGGGATGGGGTAATTAGATAACAGGGAGGAAAGGAAACATCTTATGGTCTTGTTTTCAAAGTTAAACAAAGGGGGAATTCTCTCCCTCTCTCTCTCCCCTTCCGTGCCACAGGGACAATTTGTCTGAAGTAAAAAAAAAAAAGTCTGAAAAGTCTCAAAGACTCTCTTCTACATCATGGCTATATTTGCGGTGAAGCAGAAGAACCAACATCTGGAGAGAAGAGGAAATGCCAGGCTGATTGGTAGAGAACCTTTCAAACCTTTTGGTTGGGAGTTGGGACCTGATCTGCTAACACAGTGAGGCATGTAGGGTGCCTTTTATGTACTGTGGCTGGGAGAGACTTCCTGTGTTCTTAGAGGGGAACCTCAGTAAATAGACTGAAAGGATTAACTTTCCTGTTAACTGGAATTTATCATCTTATGTTTCCATGGACAGATCTCCAGAAAATATGAGCCCACTACCAAAATATTGCCCTAGTCTTGGCTAGAGCGAAAACCGATGTTTTTACAGAAACATAATCCTCTCTGTCACTCTTAATTTGCAGTGAACCTTTCCCTGCAGAGACAGGCTTCAGGCGAAGAAGTGCCAGATCTCTGCAAGTCAGTCTGCTTGCATAATTTCCAAACTGCGCATCTTGTGACCCAAAAATGTCATTTCCTGCAATTTTAGGAAAGGGAGACATGCAGAGAAAAAAATGTGCAAGTGAAATCTTCTATCTAAATGCTGCAGACTGCTAAATTACAGAAGCAGGCGAAAGTGAAGCGCCACAGGTCCCACAGGGCTTTTGGTGTACTTTTGTTTTCTCTGCAATTGTCCACCTTCCTCAAGCTGTAGGCAATTAGATCATTGGGTAAAAGTACTATTTCATTTCATTTATTATGCTTATATACTGCAATACATTCGCAGATCTGTGCAGTTTAAAATATAACATGCGTAAGTAAAACAAACCATGTGTAGGCCGATTCTGTTCGGGGCACACCCAGGCCGTCCGGATGTCCAGAAAATGAACGAGGCACACTTGTACCCAATTCTGCAACCACGGGAGCTATATGTTCCCGCAGTTGCAGAATCAGGGCACTTAGATGGCCCGTCTCCTGCATTCTGCTGCGGGGGACGTATAGGGATTTGCATGGCCAGACTTCCCAGCACTCTGGCTGGTGTGCCGGTGCTATGGTGTCCCATCACCATGGCACCAGCACGTCCAGCGGGAGCTCCCAATGCATGAACAGATAAAAGGACCATTTCCCCACTTACCCGGTCCTTGGTGGGAACAGCCAGGGCCGGGACTGAGTGGCGGAATACCTACTGCAGCAGTGTGCTGACATCTGGGGGGCTGCAGGGCCTGATCGCCCCCTGCCCCACACCCAGCACTTATTAAGCCGAGCGTCTAAGTGGCTCCAATGGACGTACAGGGCCTTGACCTGAATAGGCCCTGTATGTCTGGGTGCTGTGACCTGCCTCCACTCCGCCCCATGTCCACCTCCGTCCCTCCCCCTCCCACCTCCATCCAGTGCTCCCCGCACAATGGCCCTGTACGTGCGGGGAGCAGGAGAGGCAGAATACTGTCCCGGGCTTGTTGGGGGGTTCTACGTCCATGCTAGACATACAGCCCTGATATTTGAGGATCTGAATGACCCCCATAACAAACTTAAAATGAACATTAAAACAAAAATCACTACATCAATAAACATGAAAAGTACGTAAAGTGAAGTAAAATCATATAACAATACAGTAATTCACTCAATACTCCCGTTAACAAAAGTCCCTAATCACAATTACTGTCATGTAGGTGCATTTTAATACAGGTGCTTTGAGTCCTGTTGCTAAAGATGTTCAAGATAGGTACATAAAGCATAATTTTATAAACTTTTTTTAATTCAATTTTTTGATTTGCATCTAGCAAAATAGATAATGAACAAAGCAAATACAAACATCAACCAATGCAAGCTGTCAGATCTTTGTTTTTCACAACCAACACCCTGACCCTCCCCTCCCCCCCCCATCACCCTTTCCCTTCTCTCCTTCACATGCCAATCTGAAGGCTGCCAGGAAATCACAGCAGCTAAAACACCTCGCTTATAAACTTTTTTGTGTGCTTAAAATGCAGTTTTACATATGTAAAAGGCCTCTTCTAAAATGAGGGCCCAAAATTCGGCCCTCGGTGGTCAGTGTTTTAAAGCACCTGGCCACAGTGGGCAAAAGTGAAACCGGATATTAAGTGCCAGAATCCAGATATTTTCTGTGGCAACCGGTGTCCAGACAGCAGCGATATTTAGCCGCTGTCCATATCGATGAACCACATAACGTTAGGACAGCTCTTGACATGACTGAACTTTATGGGGTTACTTATTCAGTTAACAGACTGAAAATGGAGACCACCCATGGACCACTCTGACACTGTTTGGACAGAGGGGACAGTCACTGGCACTGCCCGGTTAGTGCTACTGAATATTGGGATCTGCAGGGCTTATCCGGTTAACAGGTCCTGCTAACCAGATAAACACCTTTGAATATTGAGCCCTTAGGTCACACCTAAAAGTACTCATGGTGCAAGCCAGCCTATATTTGTAGAGTAGGTGTGCTCAAAGGAGGAGTTTGGGTGGAATCACATATGCATATTTTAAACAGAGCTGTCACATTACCTAGTTCCGGAAGGGAGACCTTTTGGTCGACCCTGATTTTGAACTTACATCCTAAAAGCAGTGTGATATTTGTAGGCCCTGATTCTACCCATTGAAATTACTGCTGTGGTTCCATAATGCAACCTGATGGGTTTGCCTGAAATTCAGGACTGTATCTAACAATAACGTGTGTAGTCACTTTTTTGAGCTTGAATGACAGTTTGTAATAGCTATGTGTTTTTCAGCTCAATACTTAACTATGAGTTCAGTATTTATCGATCCTTAGCTATAGAAAAACTAATTTATTTATTTATTTATTTACATTCTCTTATATACCGCACTATTCGGCATCAGCGCGGTTTACATGGAACAAAATGCTTAGTACAAATAACATGTATGAGTTTACAGATAACAGGGAACAAAAACTTGGATAACAGGGGTAACTATTTACATTTGGTTGCAACAAGGTCTCAGACTATTATTAGGCTCTTATTCAACCCAGACTTGCTGGGGTGAAATGCCTTCTTGGCATCAACGACCTTACTCCATTGTCAACTCTTATAGTTTTTCCCTTTTTTTGAAAATTTCTTTTATATTTATTGTATTTTTTTGATCCAATTGTAGTATTTCTGTAGTATTTTCAATCTTTTAACACTCCCATGAATAATGCTTAATCAATCAGATACTGTCGATGACTACATTTTTTCATTCTAGTTCTACTGCATTCTGCTATATTCTACTCAGCCATATCTCTTAAAAGACAGCGCTTATCTGATAGTCGGAGATGTTTTGTCCTTAACGTTATCGTTGTTCAGTGCAGCCCAAGCAGATGTTCCCAACGTCTAGCCGAAACGCTTTTATGTTTCACTGCTCGTTTCTTCAGGGGAATAAAGCTCCGGGCGTCTAGTCACGCTTTCCAACCTGCACGGACTATAAAAATTCTACAATGTATACGAGCGTTATCATTCTGAACTCCAATGCATAAAACTTATACACGTTCAAGAATAATGTTGAACTAATGTTACCTTCCTTCTTCATCTCATACTCTTCTCCTCAACTGTCACCAAAAAACGCCGCGCATGCAGGGTTCAGCCTCCTGTCTATTTTATAGGCTGGTAGGTAGAGTGTTTGGGTGAGTTTTTTAAAGGTACAACTACAAATTTTCTATTGGCATAAGTGCCAGTCAATTTGGAAATTTAAACCCGTTGGATGTACTGCTTGTAAATTAAATATCCATCTCTGTTCTTGAAAAACAAGCTGTTGTTCTCTCGAACGTCCTTTCACCCCTATCAAAATTTGCTCAATACTAAAACAACGGAGATCTTCAAAGGAGTGTTTTAATTGGAGACAGTGTTCTACTATAGGAGCCTCCCTTCTCTGACACTTCAATCTACTCCGATGTTCTTGCATTCGAACACACAGTGGGCGAATCGTTTTCCCCACATATATTAATTGGCAGGGACAGAATACCCTATATACCACGTGAGTGGATGGACATGTGGTAAAACTTCTCAAAGGGTATTCTTTACCTCGATAGTTAAATGAAGATATTTCCAAGGTGACTTGGCAGATAGTGCACCTACCACATTTATAATGACCTCTAATATGCGGTATCACTGTTTGTGGCGGGGATCTTAATTCTGCTGGACTAAGGATCTCGACTCAGGCATTACGGGATAAGTTGATTAACAAAAAGGAATGGAGTTTTTTAAATCCAGCTAGTTCAACATTGGCAAAATTCTATTTGGTCCCAAAGTTACATAAGAGTCTCAATCACCCTCCCGGCAGACCTATAGTCTCCACCAAGGGCTCGACATTAGAGCCCCTGTCTGTATATCTGGACTCCTTTCTTCGGCCTTTAGTATCCCAAATGACCTCATATATGAGAGATTCTACACACTTTCTGCAACTTCTGTCCCAACATGCACAGCTGACAAGTGTCTCAGATATTAAGTTGGTGACATTGGATGTAACATCGCTATATACAACCATCCCACAACGGGAAGCCAATACAGTAGTCCAGGAAGCTTTAACAAAACGGGGAGATTTGTCAGAGCCTCTTAGGAATTTTTTGGGTAAATTGGTAGATTCAGTCCTCTATGAAAATCACTTCATTTTTGAAGGAACAATTTACCACCAAACATCAGGAGTAGCGATGGGCGCTACATGCGCCCCGTCAATTGAAAATTTATATATGGACAATTTTGAAAAACAGTGGATATTTACAGATAACCCTAATCATCATATCAAACTATGGTGACGTTACATTGATGACGTTTTTATGTTTTGGGAAGGTCAAGAGTTTGAACTGACCTCTTTCATAGTCTGGTTAAATGAACGAGATGTGAATATATCATTCACCCATATATGGGATGCGACCAGCATCACATATTTAGATGTTTCAATAACTAAAGGAGAGGGAACATGGATTACATCTATATTCTGTAAACCTACAGATCGATATTCCCTATTACACTATTCTAGGGCTCATCCTAAAAACCTTAAGAATGGCCTCCCTTTTTCGCAGTTCCTCCGGTACCGCCGGAACTGCTCAGAAACATCAGATTACAAAAAACAAGCAAAATCTCTGAAAGATACATTTTTGGCAAGGTGGTACCCACAATCTATAGTATCTCATGCCTATAAACGGGCCTTATATAATCATAGAGATTTACTACTCTAGACCACAGAATTCCTCCATAGACGAGAATCATGTCAATTTAATAACTTCTTACTCCCCTTATAGTTATAAAATACAGAACATCATGCGACGCCATAGTAATGTTTTGAAACACACTCGGGGATTGGAAGATGAACACATTCGATGTGTTTGGAAGAGACATCGAAACCTAAAGGAGATCCTTAGTCCAGGAGAATTAAGATCCCCACCATAAACAGTGATACCGCATATTAGAGGTCATTATAAATGTGGTTTAACTATCGAGGTAAAGAATACCCTTTGAGAAGTTTTACCACATGTCCATCCAGTCACGTGGTATATGGGGTATTCTGTCCCTGCCAATTAATATATGTGGGGAAAACGATTCGCCCACTGTGTGTTCGAATGCAAGAACATCGGAGTAGATTGAAGTGTCAGAGAAGGGAGGCTCCTATAGTAGAACACTGTCTCCAATTAAAACACTTCTTTGAAGATCTCCGTTGTTTTAGTATTGAGCAAATTTTGATAGGGGTGAAAGGACGTTCGAGAGAACAACAACTTGTTTTTCAAGAACAGAGATGGATATTTAATTTACAAGCAGTACATCCAACGGGTTTAAATTTCCAAATTGACTGGCACTTGTGCCAATAGAAAATTTGTAGTTGTACCTTTAAAAAACTCACCCAAACACTTTACCTACCAGCCTATAAAGTACACAGGATGCTGAACCCTGCATGCGCGGCGTTTTTTGGTGACAGTTGAGGAGAAGAGTATGAGATGAAGAAGGAAGCTAACATTAGTTCAACATTATTCTTGAACGTGTATAAGTTTTATGCATTGGAGTTCAGAATGATAACGCTCGTATACATTGTAGAATTTTTATAGTCCGTGCAGGTTGGAAAGCGTGACTAGACGCCCGGAGCTTTATTCCCCTGAAGAAACGAGCAGTGAAACGTAAAAGCGCTTCGGCTAGACGTTGGGAACATCATCTGCTTGGGCTGCACTGAACAACGATAACGTTAAGGACAAAACATCTCCGACTATCAGATAAGCACTGTCTTTTAAGAGATATGGCTGAGTAGAATATAGCAGAATGCAGTAGAACTAGAATGAAAAAATTTAGTCAGCGACAGTATCTGATTGATTAAGCATTATTCATGGGAGTGTTAAAAGATTGAAAATACTACAGAAATACTACAATTGGATAAAAAAAATACAATAAATATAAAAGAAATTTTCAAAAAAAGGGAAAAACTATAAGAGTTGACAACGGAGTAAGGTCGTTGATGCCAAGAAGGCATTTCACCCCAGCAAGTCTGGGTTGAATAAGAGCCTAATAATAGTCTGAGACCTTGTTGCAACCAAATGAGTTTTTCCATAGCTAAGGATCGATAAATACTGAACTCATAGTTAAGTATTGAGCTGAAAAACACATAGCTATTACAAACTGAAATTCAGGACTGCCATAAAATCTCCCTCTTGGAATTGGGTAACTTGGCAGTTCTGCTTATAAAACATGTGTGTATGTGCATAAAGTATGTGCTAACCTTTGTGCCTACTGTCAAGTAGATGTCATGTCCATTCCTTCAATCTACGCACGGTTTCCACAGCATTGCTACTAGTATTTTATAATGACGGGCTTTCATTTGAAACGAAAGCCACGATCTTGGCAAAGCAGGAAATGTAATGTTATCATTTCCTGCTTCCCATCAATAGTGTGCACTCTTTTGCAGGAGTGCGCACTATTGAGCAATAGTATGCACTCTTTTGTGAAAAAGTACGCACTGTTGTTCAATAGTGTGCACTTCTGTAAAAGAGTATGCACTATTGAGGGAAAATGAAAAAAAGAAGAAAACAAAAATCACAAACAAAATGAAACAATAATTTTTGGCCTGCACATCCCTGATATTTTATAAAGACACATATGCACCTATGTGTCTTTAAAAAATAGACACCTTCCTGCGCTATTAACCTAGGCCAGTGCCAGCTCAGCCACGGTGGCAGCCTCTGAGTTGGCAGCAGCAGTCAAAGCAAAGCAATAAATCCGACCAGCCACCCAAGCCGTCAAAGAGCCGTCAGTCCATTCATGTATCTGCAGGGAGAGCAGGCACACACATACAAAGCAAAGTTGCAGATGTAATAGTAAGATGTCCAATTATACACTTTTACAGGACTGTTGTGTGGAGAGGGCGTTGGGATGATCATGTGATTACTGAATTTAATTATTAAAATATCGGGGGGTGCACAAAGCTGAAGGCTTGTCCTGGGTGCCCAATATTCTTGCACTGGCCCTGACTAGGAACTCTGTTACCCCTAGAATGTGGAAATTTCTTTTAGAATAAAGTTCTATATTTTATATTTTGGTGTTCTTGTGTTCATGTAAGAGGGAAGTCTTTGTGTAATATACTCGTACAATAATGTGTATATTTGAATGCACTGGTGGTATGTGTGTGTGTGTGTTTGTGTGTGTGCGCGCGAGTGTATAAGTTCTCCAAAGTCAAGTTGATGTACCTGGGCAAAGAATTCACTGACTAATTCAAGCAATTGTAAGTTTTGCTCTGTTAGCCAGACCTGGCCCCCAGGAGTCCAGTGCTGAGAAGGACAACTGATAAGACTTATTTATACATTTTCGACAAATGCCAAGGTGATATTTTATCAAGATTTTTTGCAGACTGCATTCTATACTTTTTTTTACTGCAGACTGAAAACGGACGCAGAGATAAGGAAAAGAATTCACACAGCAGCAGCAGCCAAAACATTGAAAGGAAAAATCCTCCCCTTGTCCCTTCCCTGACAAACCTTTCTCCCCCTCTATCCCACCCATTTCCTCTTATTCTCGACCTCTCAAGCCTTCTACATAAACAGTTGCAGTCTGGGCTCTTCCTGCCCTGCCGAGACTTGAAACTTTGGATAAACGTGCCAGACTCAGTTTAATGAGGTTGATGAAGGTTTGGAGATTAAGAGAGTTTATACTTGCTTGTAGGAAAGGCCTGTGACATTCTCTGACCCTTTCCGCTCCACGTATGTGGTGACATTACCGCTAATGAAATAGCTATCACATTTTTACAGAATGTCTGAGGCCGAGTCAGAGTCATAACTCTCCTTTGAGTATGCTTACCAGACGTCCCTGATTTTAGGGGATTGTCCCTGATTTTACAGCTGTGCAGTTCCCACCTGTTTGGCAGTCTCCTACCCCCAATTCCAGCAATCAAGGCAGAGAGGGTAGAAAAAAAAATTATTCTCAGTTTAGTGATTGGAATATGACATTGCTTTGAATTTACATACATTATCTTTATATTTTGCACAGTATAAGGGAAATGCATCACTGTTTCTCTCTTTGTTAATTTGTCTGCTTGGAAGTAATATTGTTGCAGTCATGGGATGGATTGGGAGGGGTAGAGTAATGACTCCTTTTCCGTTCTCTACACCTTGTTGCTCAAACCTGGAACTGAGGGGCATGTTTACTAAACTGCCAAGTTAACTGCCAGGGAAATGCTTTCTACAGCCCCGATAGTTCATGCACTGGTGTTGCACCTAATGCGCCATAGTTTTCTCGTACTTTTGGTGCAATAGAAACATAGAAACATAGACATATGACGACTGAAAAAGACCACATGGCCTATCTAGTCTGTCCTTCCATATCAACAACTACAACAGTCCCCTTTTTACCTTTAGAGATCCTCTGTGTTTGTCCCATGCTTTTTTAAAATTCAATTACTGTCCTCATCTCTACCACCTCCACTGGGAGACTATTCCACGGATTCACCACTCTTTCCGTAAAGAAATATTTCCGCATATCACTCCTGAATCTATCTCCCTTCACCCTCATCCCATGTCCCCTCATAGCAGAACTTGCTTTCAATTGAAAAAGGCTCTCCCCCTGAGCATTTATGCCACGGAGGTATTTAAACATCTCAATCATATCACCTCTATCCCGCCTTTCCTCTAAGGTGTACATATTAAGATCCTCAAGTCTGTCCTCATATGCTTTATAATGAAGACCACTAATCATTTTAGTAGCCACCCTCTGCACCGACTCCATTATGTTCACATCCTTTTGAAGGTGCGATCTCCAGAATTGCACACTATACTCCAAATGAGGTTGCACCAAAGACTTATACAGAGGCACTATCACCTCCTTTTTTCTGCTAGCCATTCCTCTCCGCATGCACCCAAGCATCCTTCTAGCTTTTGCCGTTGCCTTTTCTACCTGTTTAGCTACTTTAAGATTATCAGACACAACCACGCCTAGGTCCCGCTCTTCATTAGTGGACAAAAGTACTTCACCCCCTATACTATATTGCTCCCTTGGATTGCTGCAGCCCAAATGCATGACCTTACATTTTTTAACATTAAATCCCAGCTACCAAATTCTAGACCATTCTTCAAGCTTAGCTAGATCCCTCCTCATGTTATCTACACCTTCCTGGGTGTCTACTTTATTGCAGATTTTGGTATCATCTGCAAAGAGGCAAACCTTACCTGAGAGCCCTTCCGCTATATCACTAACAAGGATGTTAAAAAGAATCAGACCAAGGACAGATCCCTGGGGCACACCACTGGTAACATCCTTCTCCTCAGAGTGAACTCCATTTACCTGTACTCTTTGTCGCCTCCCAACCAACCAATTTCTAACCCAAGCAGTAACTTTAGGGTCCATCCCTAGGGTGCTCAGTTTGTTTATAAGTTGCCTATGAGGAACAGTGTCATAGGCTTTACTGAAATCTAAATACACCACATCTAGGGCTCTCTCTCGGTCCAACTCCCTGGTCACCCAGTCAAAGAAATCAATCAGATTTGTCTGACAAGACCTGCCTCTGGTGAATCCATGCTGCCTCGGATCCTGTAATCCGCTGGACTCCAAAAACCTCACTATTTTCACTTTCAGAAGCGTTTCCAATAATTTACTCACCACCGAAGTTAAACTAACCGGCCTGTAGTTTTCAGCCACATCCTTACTTCCGCTTTTGTGTAAAGGCACACATGAGCCTCTCTCCAGTCCTTTGGCACCACTCCCGACTCCAATGAGGCATTGAATAGGTCAGTCAGTGGAGCTGCTAGAACGTTCCCCAAGTTCCCTCAGTATTCTAGGGTGTATCCCATCCGGTCCCATCGCTTTGTCTACTTTAAGGAGCTAGTTTCTCACGAACACAGTCTTCTGAAAATTGTTCAAGATGTCCCTCGCTTCTGTTCCTCTTTGTGGGTGTTTTCTGAGGTCCTGCTCCTGGTTCTTCAACTATGAACACAGAACAGAAATATTTGTTAAGCAATTCCGCTTTATCCTCATCAGCTTCTACATATTCCACCCCTTCACCCTTGAGTCTGACAATACCACTTTTGCCCTTCCTCTTCTCATTAACATATCTGAAAAATGTCTTATGCCCCCATTTTATTGCTTTGGCTATTTCCTCCTCTTTTTGAATCTTTGCTTTCCTGACTACTTTGCTAGCTTCTCTAAATTTTTCCATATAAGATGCTTGTCTTCCTCTCTCTGTGACCTCGGCCTCCCTCTTTTTCTTCACTTTTTCAGCTACTTCTTTCGAAAGCCATAGCAGTCTCCTTTTTCTTTTACCTTTATTTACCATTTTAACAAAAAGGTTCGTTGCCCTTAAAATATCCCCTTTCAGTTTTGCCCACTGTTTTTCTACATCCCTCAGCTGTTCCCATCCCGCTAACACCCTAGAGCCCATTAGTAAATTGGGCCCAAAGCGATCTGCACATTCTGCTACGATTAACTGCAAGGCACAGTCTATGCTAGTTCCCTCCCTTTCCCTGCTCTTTTTCAGCTAATGTGGCATATAAGTGCAAATAATGCCACGTTAACTGCATAAGCTATGCCGCTTCTGTCAGGGACGTGCATCGCCTTCCCCAAGCAGATACTGCACCAACAATGCAGAGAACGCGGTCAGACAGCAACCAAGATGCAGCTATTGTCATCCTTGGAGTTGGTGTTAGTTGCACCTGCAATGTCTGCAAAGCATGTAGTTACCATGCACCATTGACGTGCATGGTAACTGCAAGTTGCAGACATGCCTACTCTATGCCTACACCCCGCTCACATGTGCAGCTAACGCATGGTCTGCAGATGGTACAGAAAATGGCTGCGTTATCTGCATTTGCCCCACATTAACCGTTAATGCGGCGCAGTTGGCAAGCGCTGTCTGCCACATTAACAGTTAACGCGGTTTAGTAATCATGCCCCTAAGGTGTCCTTTCCTCTTCCCCCCTCCAAGTGTCCTAGATTTGCCTGCAAAAATCTGCTAACCTTTCCTTTGAGAAGGATGGATCTCGCTGGTTATGTTTCCAGGCTTCATTTCTTCCTTGTAAATAGTCCCTCACAAGATGGGGCTCAAGAGGTTTGGTTTACATCACTTTAACTTCATACTACAATTTAAAGGAAGCTAATTAATGTGAAGAAAAAGGGGCAAAATGGCCTAAAAGATCTGAGAAACAGATGTTTCACTTATTTAATTAACTGACGTGAAGCCTGATTTTGCAGTGTCTACTATATGTAAGAAATGGGACGTCCAGGTCAGAACGTGTAGAATTTCCCATGTATTTTATAAAAGGCTTGCTGAATGCAGAACCTTTTGTAAGATATGTGTAAGAATGCAGGAAACACATATGTAGATTTCAGCACACGCAGTGGAAAAAGAAAGGCACATGTTGAAAACACCAGAGGCATCACTCAGTGTTTAAAGCATATGGAAGTGACAGATTTTGCAAAACTGGATGTTCAGAGACAGCCAGTTACAGGGCAGAGAGAAAAGACTCTTGTTTTGCTGAATTTATGAGGAGTTTAAATATCAGAGAAGTTAAGCAAACTTGCTGCCTCAATCACTTGTGCAAACTGCAGGTCCAGACAAGCAATTAGCTGACAAACCTTCCTTGCAGCAGCTTAAATGCTGACATGTTTATTTTTGGTATACATGTATTGCCATACAAAATTGGAAATATATGCATCATTTTCCAGCTTGCCCAAAGTACGCCCACAGCATGCCCTCTTCGAATCAAGGCATACTGAGAATCTAAATGTGTAAACAGTGACATTTACATGGGTAAAGGCCACTCTTTATATATGTCAATACTGTGCAACCCTTCTATAATGACCTAAGCAGTAAGGCCAGCTCAACCATTAATAGGCGAGGCTAGGTGGTCACCTAGGGCGGCAGCTTCTGAAAGACAACAAAGAGCAGTGGCCGTCAAAGCTAAACAATAGATTCAGAGATCCCCACAAACTCAAAGAACCATCAGCACATTCTTTTACCTGTAGGGAGAGCAGTCACACACATACAGACAAAGCAAAGTTTAATCATTTCAAAGGATGCCGTCCAGTTCTTCATTCTTACGGGATTGTTGTGGGAAGGGTGGTGTTGGGATGATCATGATTATTGGGTTTAATTGTCAAGGTCTTGGGAGGCTGAAGGCTGGCCCAGTGAACCCAGGACTCTTGTCCAAGTCAACTATAAGGATCAATGTTAGGGCAAAAATTTAGCAAAATCCTAAAGCTGGGTTGCTTGCACAGTTTTGAAATGGAATATGCTTTTCTCAAATACTTACTTGCATAGAGCATCTGGAAGGAAAACATTTCTGCAGGAAAAAAAAGTGGGATTTCTGCCTAGTTTTTAAAAATAGTCTAAATGTTTCACAACACTCTCTGCAATAGATTTGACCTGGGCTTGTTTTGTGGAATATTTTCCCATCCTGATGCTGCAGCAACTGAAAGGTTTGAATATAAAGGGGCCCTTTTACTGAATTGCAGTAAAAATTTGTAGTTACCATGTACTAGCTGCAAAAATTAACTCCATGTAACTGTTGGGGTTGTGCCCAGCATCTTCCCATTCAGAGAAAAACCATTATCCATCTATTAACTGCAAGACAGACGATGTGGATGTACTTAATGTGTCCTATTGGTGTGGCATTAAGGGGAGTCTTACTAACTGGTGCTAGCTGGCAGCACGTTCTGGGACACACTGAAGCCTTGCTGGGATACGTGTTACTACAGCCTGGGAAACTGTACAGTCCATTTTAGGGTGGTGAATGGGCAGGATAGGCGCGGAGAGTAGGCTTGGTGTGCTCAGCACGTTAGCGCAGGTTCACCTGATGCCACCTCAATAGATGGAGTTGAGTGTGCTTATGCTAAATGCAGCCTGCCTCAGGGGGAAGTGCTCCGAGTTTACTGCTGGGGAAGTGCTTCCCACACCATTGGCAGTTAACACAGGGGTGTTGCACCAAATGCACCTTTCTAAAATGACTTTCTTTGCATCCTAAACTAGAAATGATTGTTGCCGGCAGACTCCTACTACTTTACTTATATATCCAAATCTCAGCCGTGCTGGCCTTAGAAGAGGCATTTGGCGTCCCTTAAGGCCTAAGATGCCAAAGGGTTTTTCTTATCTGTGTCTATCCTTAGTACATCAGACCCTTTCAATAGCCTTAATTTCGACAAATTTTGATAGGAGACATTCTATTCATGCTCTTTTATATTCAACAATATGACAACAGCCTAGGGTGAGACGGCGCATCTTGGGAGACAGTGGCAGCAGGCTGGGAACAAGGACTACACAGGGTAATGGGAGGTCTGGGTGGCTAGAGAGAGGTACCGGGGGGGGGAGGGGGTAGTGTTTTTTTTTAAATGATTTAGGTAGGAGCAGCTTAGGGAGAGAGTGACAAATGTTGGGCACCTCTATTAAAAAATGAAAGAGAAAATGAACATTTTGTTTACCAGCTTCTTTGATTTTGAAATAAGAAATATCATAGACATTTCCTATTTTGTTTCAAACCAAGGCACGTACTTCGTTCCAGTAGAACTTTCCTGGAAGTTGGTAGAGTGAAGATAAAGAAGAGTGTATTAGGTGGTTTTGTTTCTGTTACAAAAATGCAATGTGTGCCTTCGAGTCAGTCCTGACTCCTGGGAGTCACATAAGAAGAAACTCACTAAAAGCTATATCTGTGTCTGAGGTCCCTAGGAAATCATAATTCAATCCCTGAGTCTAATGTCTTGGGATCTCTTAAGGATCTGTAAATAAGACCATTCTCTGCTCCCTTAGGAATTTCCTCCCCATACCTTGGATCCATTGCTTGCAGTGCCAGACACCCTAACTCTTCCTCTTCTTCACCTTTATCTTGGGGATACCTCTTCCAGTACTTCCTTTGAGTGACCTCAGTTTATGAAAACTTTCTATCACCTTCTCCTTTCTAGCAGGTACCTCACCACTTAGACAAAAGTACAAATATCTTGCTTAAGTATTTTTATCTTTACGGCATATAGGTACCTCTCAATAAAGTGACCTAGAGGTTTCTTCAGCCTTCTCTACCTTCAGGGACAGAAGGGTGGGTTAAAATCCTTCTTTCCACAACAAAAACAGCAAAGAAAAGCCACATACTCTCTGCTCTGAAATTACTCTCTTTCCACTGCATTTTCTTCCTAAGCATTTAAGAATTAGAGCTCAGATTAAATAAAGGATTCTATAGAGTTACTAGACTATTTCTTTCACTTCCCAAAGAATTAGAACATTCTACAGTTAAGATTTAATAGGATTAGCAGGAAGATATTCTGCATGAAACTAAAATGCCCTCATAAAAATTATTAGAAAACAGGACTCCTGCTTCCACAAAACCTACTCAAAACGGCCACACTAGTGGTCAGTAGCTATTATAGAATTTGGAAAACACTAGAGCAGCATGCCCCAAAGGATCCTTCTCTAGGCACAGGATACCCTCCTCTAAACTACTCTACTTGGTATCTTACTCAAGTCTGAATGTGCTTCAGAGTTTCTTTCCAAATCAGTGTAACCCTCTTTCTAGCATATGAGCAGTTCTCAGTCCAGTTCTTTTTATTTGCACGCCTCTTAGTCTGCTGAGGTTGCAACCAAAGGGGACCTGGGTCCACCACTCAGTTACTGAGAGAGGAAGTTAAAATTCTTCTTACTTAGTGGTGCTTTTACCCTGCATATGAAGGCGCATCAGTAATTACTTCCTAAAAGCCAATTTAGTTAATACATGAAATATGGCACCGAAACACAAAACCAGAATTTGTTCAGCCTTTCTCCCCAGAATTTCATTCCATTGGTACACTTCGTCCAGAACCCTTCTGCAGTGTCCTTGCTGAGCTAGCTGTAGCTTGTTAGGTGCTGATGGAATTCTTTATGGAAAGCTTCATTGGGTGAATATTGCTACTACTTCTACTACTACTACTACTACTACTACTATTGAGCATTTATATAGTGCTACCAGTCGCACACAGCGCTGTACAGACATATAAGAGACAGTCCCTGCTCGTCAGAGCTTACAATATAGTCAAGACAAAACAAAAACACAGAACAACAGTTTATTCAGGGCAAGAACACAAAACAAGGCATTTACAATCTAGATAAGACAAAAGACAGAAGTCAAGATCTGAAAGCGACTGTGAAGAGGTAGGTTTTCAGCCTGGATTTTAAGAGGGCTAGGGAGGGTGCATGGCGTATAGACACAGGTAGGTTGTTCCAGGCGTACGGTGCTGCAAGGTGAAAGGAACGAAGTCTGGAGTTAGCGATGCGGGTAGAGAGCCTAGATAGAAGTAGTTTGTTAGAAGAGCGAAGTTCCCGAGAGGGGTTGTAGGGAGAGATAAGATATGAAAGGTATTAAGGGGCAGCAGAGTGAATGCATTTATAGGTCAGGAGGAGAAGTTTGAACTGGATGCGGAAACGGATAGAGAGCCAGTGAAGTGACTTGAGGAGAGGAGTAATGTGGGCATGGCGAGGCTGGCAGAAAGTTATTCGAGCAGCAGAATGCTGAATAGACTGAAGGGGAAAAAGGGAGACCAGCAGGGAGACCAGCAAGGAGTAGGTTGCAGTAGTCGAGGCGAGAGGTGATTAAGGAGTGAATAAGCATTTTAGTAGTGTGTTCAGAAAGGAAGGGGGCGGATCTTGCCAATGTTGTAGAGAAAGAAATGGCAGGTCTTAGCTACGAGCTGGATGTGTGGAGAAGGAGAGAGAGGAGTCAAAGATAACCCCCAGATTGCGGGCCGAGGAAACAGGAAGGATTATAGAGTTATCCACAGAGACTGAGAAAGGAGGGGGAGGGAGAGGTTTTGGGGGGGAAAAGATAAGGAGTTCAGTTTGGCCATGTTCAATTTCAAGCGGCGGTGAGACATCCAGGCAGCAATGTCAGAAAGGCAGGCAGAGATCTTGGTCTGGATTGCTGGAGAGATTTCAGGCATAGAGAGGTAGATTTGGGAGTCATCGGCGTAGAGATGGTACTGAAAGCCATAGGAAGAGATAAGCGCACCAAGGGATTGGGTAAAGAGAGGGAAGAGGAGCAGACCTAGGACGGATCCCTGGGGTACACTAACTGGGAGCGGGGTAGGAGAGGAGGAGAAGCCACCAGAGCATACACTGAAAGAGCGATGGGAGAGGTAGGAAGAGAACCAGGATAGTACCGACCCCTTAAAACCAAGCGAGGAGAGGGTATCGAGGAGAAGATTGTGGTCAACAGTGTCAAAAGCAGCAGAGAGGTCAAGAAGGATGAGGACAGAGTAGAGGCCCTTAGATTTAGCCAGGAACAAGTCACTGGAGACTTTGGTAAGAGCTGTTTCAGTAGAGTATAAAGGGCAGAAGCCAAACTGTAAAGGATCCAGGAGGGCATGAGAGGAGAGGAAGTCGAGGCAGTGGCAGTGGACTGCACATTCAAGTAGTTTAGACATGAAGGGAAGGAGGGAGATGGGTCAATAGTTAAAAGGACAGGTAGGATCGAGTGAGGGTTTCTTGAGGAGAGGTGTGACCACAGCATGTTTGAAGTCTGCGGGGACAGTTGCAGTGGAGAGCGAAAGGTTGAGAATATAAGAGATGGAAGGGACAATGGTAGGGGAGATGGGGCTTAGGAGATATAGGAGATAGGTGGGGATAGGATCAGAGGAACAGGTAGTGGGTTTGGAGGAAGAAAGAAGGACCGTGGTTTCCTCTTCAGAGATCACAGGGAAGGAAGAGAGGGTAGCAGGGATGGGGGGGGGGGGGGTAGAATTGGGAAGGTAGATGAAGAAGTGGGGAATTGGAGAGTAATCTTGTGGATTTTGTCATGGAAGTAGTCGGACAGGGTTTGGGCAGAGGCACCTTGAGGAGAGAACTGAGGGTATTAAAGAGACGGCGAGGATCAGAGGCAAGAGAGTTAGTCAGATGGATGCAGTATTCTTGTTTGGCAAGAGCTATGGCTGACTGGAAGGAGCCAAGCATGAATTTGAAGTGTAGAAAGTCTTCCAGGGAGCGGGATTTGAGCCAGGCACATTCAGCAGAATGGGCACAGGTGCATACATAGCGGATAGTGGATGAAAGTCAGGGTTGGGGTGCAGAACGTCTCACAGGACATGGGGTGGGTGGGTGAGAGCATCCAGAGCTGAGGAGAGTGCAGCATTATAGGAGGTAACTGCCTTGTCAACGGACTTGGAAGACATAATGGAAGAAAGAGATGGAGAAATGGTGGAGAAGAGAGTCAAGGGATCAATAGTATGAAGGTTTCTAAATACAGTAGGTTGGAGGAGACAGGATGAGGTTGAGGCAGCGGGAGCTGAAGATGAAAGCTTAACAGGTGATGGTCAGATAAGGAAAGAATTGAGTTACGGAAGTTCAAGGGAGAGGAATTAGAGAAGACTATCAGGTCAAGGCAGTGGCCATGCTGGTGGGTGGGGGCAGTGGAGCAAAGTTGGAGGTCAAACGAGGAGGTAAGGGCGAGGAGCTGTAAAGCATGGGTATTGGAGGGGTTGTTGACGTGGATGTTAAAATCCACAAGAATAAGAGTGGGGGAAGAGGAATCCATAAAGACGGAAAGCTAGGAGTCAAAGTCGGTAAGGAAGGTAGAAGCAGACTTGTCAGGAGGGTGATAAATAACAGCTACTCTGAGAGGAAATGGTGTGAAGAGGCGAATAGAGTGGACTTCAAAAGAGAGAAAGGAGTGAGACTGAGGCAGCAGGAGGGGTTGGAATTGGCAAGAGGGAGAAAGTAGAAGCCCAACACTACCACTGCGGCCAGTGGAACGAGGCATATGGGAGAACTGATAGCCCCAAGACAGACAGCAGCAGTAGATGCAATATCATCTGGGAGGAGCCAGTTAGGGCAAGAAGATGTAGAGCGTTAGAGATAAAGAGATCATGAGTTAAAGCAAGTTTATTAGAGACCGAATGTGCGTTCCACAAGACACATGAGAAAGGGAGAGTGTAAGGGGAAAGGAGTGGGATGTGGATGAGATTAGACAAGTTATGTGAGGATCTCTTTTCAGAGTAAGACAGAGATCTAGGAGGGCCATTGCGTGAGGATCTCTTTCCAGAGTAAGACAGAGATCTTGAGGGGCCAGGGTTGGGGTTGATCTCTCCAGATGAGTGTGCGTTCCATAAGGCACATGAGGGAGGGAGAGTGGGAGGGGAACGAAGAGGGATATGGATAAGATTAGATAAGTTACGTGAGGATCTCTTCTTAGAGTGAATCAGAATTCTAGAGGAATTGCGTGAGGGTCAGTCTCAGGGAATCCTGGAGATGTTCATCTCTCATCTTGGAACGTTGTGTACTCTCTGTCATTTTCAGATGGGAAAATGCAGATTCACACAAATAAGTTGAACCGAAACAGGAGTGCACAGCTTCACTGCATCTTCTCAAGTTGGGAAGTTTGTCTCTAGGCACTAGCTTCCAAAACAATTCTCGCTCAGCATGGGTGTTGAGAAAAATGTCATTTTTAAGGGTTAATATTTTGTTTTCAAGAGATGGCTTGTTCAATGAGTTATTTTTACTGATAGCAGCTGCAGTTTCTTTAATGTCCACATCTACTTTGAATGGGTATGACAAGTACTCCACAACTGTTCCAATTTTTTGGAAGTCACAGAATCTATTTTCAAATTCCTGGATAACAGAACAGATTTCTGTCACATACTTCTCGTTCTGAAAAACAAAATTTGGATGATGATCCTGCATATTAGGAAAATGATCAAAAGTGTTGTTTGCAAGTTCAGTCATCAGCTCATATTTGCTCTTGTAGGATGAAACTGTACTCATCATCTCGCCAATGCATTTGTTTTTACCTTGTAGTTAAAGGTTCATATCACTTAGTTCGCCTGTAAAGTCAGCAAGAAATGCCAGATCACATAACCACTCCTCATCTTCCAACTCTGCTTGGTCATCTCCCCTCTCCTTCAAAAAACTTCTTATTTCATTCAGCAAATCACAAAATCTTTGCAGAAATTTGTGCCTACTTAGCTACCTTACATCTGTGTGCAAAATGATTTCCGCTGCCCCTTCATCAAGAGTAAGATTGAAAAGCCGTCTTTGAAGTGATCTTCCACGAACTGAATTTACAATTTTGAAAGTGATGTCCATGACAGTCTTTGTATTGAGTCTCTTGCTTGCCAAAACTTGCTGGTGAATGATGCAGTGGTAAGAAAGGAAATCTGGGAAGTCGTCAGGCTGTCTACAGAGGGCTATGAAACCGTTAACCTAAACTGTCATTGCTCTTGCTCCATCAGTAGTGATGGAAACAAGTCTATGCAATGGAAGATTACACTTTGTCACAAAAGAATATAAAGAACTGAATATTTCCTGATCGGTAGTTCTCCCTTTTAAAGAAATCATTCCAAGTAGTTCTTTAACACTAAAGTCTTCAAAAACCATCCAGATAAAGACTAGTAACTGGGCTATGTCTCTTATGTCTGTAGATTCATCCAGTTGGAGTGAGAAAGCAACACAATTTGAAACATCCTGCAACAATTGTTCAGTTGTGTCTCCTCACATCCTTTCTATTCGCCACATGATGGTGTTTCTTGACAATTGTACATCATGAATAGCAGCTATGATCTCTTTCTTATTTTTAAATCCTTCAAAAAGATTGTCAGCTGCTTCAAGAAAACAATCTTTTACAAATTCCCCTTCAGTGAAAGGTTTGCATTTCTTTGGGATCAGGTTGCTGACCTTGAAGGATGCTATGGTTGCATTGACCGAATGTGACCTTGGCTTCGCCATCAACTGTTGCTGAGTAGCCAATTTCGATTTAAGTTCTTTGAGCTTCAGTTTACAAATTTCACTTTTGGGTGGAAAATCAGCATCAAACTTGTGGGGCATGGGCAGCAGCCCCCTGGGGTACCCACAATCTATTGGCATGAAAACAACAAGCACCCCAATACACCTACAGTCAAGATTCCCGCAGGCAGAGAAAAAAGAAAGGAAAAGGATCAGCAGCGGCGGCAAGCCCTCGTCAGATGACCTGCTGGCATGAGCTCTCTCCTAGCGATAGGGCGAGCTGCTGGAGAGATGGAGCCAAGTGGGGCTGGCGATCTACCTCTGACCCCTCCGTGATCTACAGGTAGATCGCGATGCCTGTTTTCTCCTTAAAGAAAGATAAGTGTCCAGAAATGCAATAATTCCAACATACAGTAATTGGACAATCTTCAGTGTTCAGTCCCTTTTTAGGCTCCCAATATAGAGGTGAAGAAGATGCCAGAATGCTCAGCTGAAGGCTCCATCCTCCTCACTCTGCTGGAGGGTGAGACAAAGCTGGCAACAGCTACTTGCTGATCTCACAGCCCTACCTATCTTTAATACTCTTGATTTGACAAAAATTGCAACATAATCATGCTCCCAATAAGATCAGGTGGTAGGGTATTATTCCCCTGTATTGTAGATACTAGTCTTTATCTGCCATCATATACTATGTTATTATGTTACATATTCTCATGCTCAGTCAAAAGGCCAAAAAGGGACCATATTCAACTCTGATCTTAAATTTGATCGTAGATAAAAAGGAAATGAGAAGCAAAGCGTTCCTTAGGATTCTGCTGTCATTTTTTGGCAGCTGCTGACCCATGTCTGTTCCGCATGGACACCACTTTATGCAGACCCCTATATCTGTCACCTCTCACTGGGTAGCTCACTCTAGAGAGAAATTGAGGAGGTAGTTCTCTCTTCACTAGAGCCTGCAACTCCTGAGATACAAGGTTCTTTGAACAAGACCAGCTAGGGCTAGGAGTTTGTTAGTCCTAGGGATCACTTGCTCCACATGGTTTCCACTCTCAAAAATGCACTCTAGTCCAGATGTTTCTTCTGAACTAATAAAAGTTTATTTAAAGTCTTTAAAGGCTTGAACAGGTTGCAGATTAATAAAAGATGCAAAGCATAAAATATTAAACGCCACAGTTCAGTTTCCTGGCATCACTCTCCTTTCCTCTCTCCAAAGACAATGAAAACATCTCAAATGCTTTGCCTTCTGAGCTACATCTCAAGTCATTCAAGAAATTTAAAGGTGGACTGAAGACTTGGCTCTTTGGTCAGGCCTTCCCATAAGCCACAATCCACTTCTGAGGCATGGATCTGATCTCTCGGTGACTGGAATCCATCCCTTTTGTTTCTCTGTTTTATGGATGAATTGTTGTCCTATTCATCCCTGCCCCTAATGTACTCTGTCTGTTTTTGTCCCAATTTACTTGACAGTATTTTGTCTTTGCAAACATTCTAGATTTTGTCAACACTTAGATAATGTGCCTTTGTAGTGGTAAAACAAATTTTGATAGATACACTCGTAAAATAAATGAATACCTCTAACTGGAGATGGATTAAGACTTTCTCTCTAGAACCTTGGCCCTTCTGGATCCAATTCCTATGAAATTTTCTTCTAGCTCCTCAGTTTCTTCCAGAGGATCAGAACTCTACCCACTTCTTCCTTATAAGGTTTTTTCTAGGTTCTTACCCCTTAGACACTAGTGATGGATTAGCTTAGACAGCCAAGACACTATAGCACTGTAGAACAGTGGCTTAACCAGTCAAACACCAACATTGCCTTTGGCTGTAACATTTATAGATTCATACTTCCCTTCCTTTTTTTGATGGGAACTTTCCCTCTATTACCTCCCTTAAGGCTGGAAAGTTCCCTGTTTTAGACAATATCAATCCTTGTACCATGTAGAGTCAATTGATATCTCTATAAAGATCATATAGTTAAAGGTGAAAGGGCGTACGCCTACCCTCACCTCTCTCAGTACTTTGGATCCTTTAAGTGTACTACATAAAAGTGAGAATCTATGAATATTCACATCTGAAGCCAGTCAAAAAATCTAAACTGAGCACATTTTAAATGATTTATTCAAATATAGAGTACTATTTTTTGGAAGATTTCAAAGAAAATATGACTACCCTCTGAGTTGGAAACTTATCATGATGTTTGCATCGCTAAACATAATCAGTCAAAATACCCTTACTAAGGATTGTAACATCACATATATTGATTGTACTTGGATGACTTAACACCATTAAAGCCTGTTGCTGAAGTGGGAACTTTTTACTAACGTGCTCTAAACAGTTAGCACACATTTTAACGCACAGTAACTGTTAGCACGGGCCCATGGTAATGACTACCATACATTAAAATCCTGTATTAACTGCCTAATGTGAGAGGGGTGTGGACTGGGTGGATGGGCAGAGGGTGGGCATGGACTGTGCATTGCAGTCAACACAAGGTACTTAATCATACACTGTCAATTTTGCACTTTACGTGGGTACACTTAGCACCACCTCAGAAGGCCTTAAGTGCCTTTGCACTTACTGCAAATGATGAGTGGTAAGGAACCTTTCTGTGCGGTAACTGTAGGGGGACATACTGGCCATGCCCCTGAGAGTTAACGCATGACCTTTGCACTTGCTGCACTTTGGGTTTTGCTCTTAAGGCATGGTAAATGCAAAAACGTACTGCATTAAGTGATCCCATTGGCTGCTGTGGGCTTGTACTACTTTTACTTTCGGACAGTAAAAGGAGCAGTTGTATTTGCTGCTGGTTCTGTCTTGACGTGTTGGCCATTGAAAGATAACTAGGATATTTTTGTTGATAAAATCTGGAACTTATTTTTACAGCAGAGCAACATTTTGCTATGCTTGTCTCTAAATACCCAAGAATGTGATGGGGAAAAAGGAGCATATGGAGGCATTAGATTAATGGCAAACAGTACAAGGATGGTCCCAGGTTGTCTAGCCAACTCAACCACACTGCTGTCAGATGAGTGTTCCTATTCAAGCATCACCTGTGTGATTAGAGTTTGGGCTTTCTCTGCAACAAGGCAACTAGAGTTCATGTTCCAATAAAGAGTGAGGGGAGGGGACCTATGATGGAATAGGTTATTGTGAATCGCATTATGTTCCTTGGAAGGAAGTTGATATCTAAATGTGATAAATAAGCTGTCGTGATTTATCATCATGTTTGACCTTCAACTTTCTGCACACTATGGTACCCAATGTTCCCATCAAGCTGCCGGCTCCATAGTAGCAGTAATGTGGATTGAGGACTCCTGCATGGTTTGGCAGGAATGTTGACTGTACCTTATTGCTTAGGCAGCACCCATATTTTTCAGGGCTAGAAGAAGGGTCGGCTCGGTGGACTGTAGACTTCAATGGGCTGCAGAGAATTCTAGCTTGATTTAACAAATATTTGCACTGAAGGAGGAGCTCCTGCTATGAAATTAGGGCCAGGGCAAACTCAATGTTTAATTTTTTAATGTTCTCTGTGGTAGTTTGCATGCAGGTATCAAAGTGCAATCACACTGCCAAAATTTAATTAAAAGACCCTAGATGAAGAGAGGCTAACGGAAGGAAGGAAGGAAGGTGCAATAAAAGGGGAGGAATCAAGACAGGTACCAGGTATAGGAGGAGGAAATGATAGTAGTGCTGGTTGCCATATCATCTACCTTTGGACCCATTAGGCATCACTGAGTTTTATAAATAAATCATTTCAAATCTGTGTATACCTGTCTCCTTTGCTGCTCACCAGTATCTTTCTCTCAGATTCTTTGTGTGATCATCCTCTGTAATGCAGAGAGAGGACAACTCCTCACTTATTGCCTGGTAGCAGTCAGCACTTTGCCTGAACTGCTAGACTGGATGAGGCTCATAGTCCCACTTTACTTTCATTTGCCCAAAAAGTGACAATATGCAAATGAAGCTCAGATTTCTTGCCAGTCTGAAGTACCTTCCCCAGACCCTGCAGCTCTTCAAGGGTTAAGAAGTGAAAATCTCGTCTCGAGTTCTTATTAAATTTTAGGTAAGGTTTCTTTAACATTTTTTTGGGTTGCAAAGTTCCAGAATCAGATTGCTGAAGAAAATGGATTTTATGTATATATTCCAGCATGAGCGCCCTAAAAATATATCAGACTAATGCCTTCAGTATGGATGAAATATACCATATGCTGCTGGGAAACAAAGGGGCTCTGTTTTATTAAAGTTTCATATCTACACTCCCACCAACCGCTCCCTCCCTTTACTCTTAACTCCCGGGTCTCTGCTTCAGTTGCTGAATTAGAGAGAGAGAGCGACTGAGACGGGCTGCTACACTGTGTGTGTCAGACAGCTGTGGTTAAAGAAACAAGACCTCAAGCCAAGTGAAAACCCCTGGCCTGGGAATGCCAGGGTCCCAGTACCCTCGCAGGTAAGTAGCCGGGCAGAATATGAAAAAGCGGGGAAAGAGTCATCAACAGTAATACTAAATTAGATAGACAAATGAAGACCAGAGGTTTTTCTGAGTGCAAGTTGTTTTATTTTTACCATGGGGGGGGGGGGGGGGGGAGGCAAAGGATGCAGCTTCATGATGGGATCTGTATTGACAGTCTGCTCTCACTCACAACTCTGCTAAACGTTAGAAACTTTTTCCTGCTCTCAGCTGCATGTACCTATTATTCTCTGTTCCCTTAAGAGTGACGATAGAAGCTGCCTCTTTGCCTGCTTTAAGCAAAATTGCATGTTTATCCCTGCCAGAGCTGTTAGGCTGGGGACAGCAACAATCCCCCAGGGTAAATATGTTGCTTTGCTGTTTGTGTGTGGGTCTTGTGTCTTGCACATGGGCAATTACATTTCTGCTGCTCCAACTAAATTGGGAGTGTGCAGATTTTCCTCCAGATTTGTTTATTTTTCCAGAGGATATTTCTCTCTCAGAAATAAGAGCGAAGGCTGCACTGCCATCCTTGTACACCATGTAGCATTTATCTGATTTCCTGGTTGAACTAGGAAGACAGGAGGGAAGCGAGAGAGATGTACGAGATCCAAGCTTGGCAAACCTCTGCTTTTCTGCATGATTGAGGAAGCACCATAGTACCCGGTAAATCTTCCAATGGCTCTGTCTTATAGGCCACAAGATGTTCTCTTTACAGGAGATGCACAGAGTCTAGGATGCACTGTATAGTACAGACAGAAAGAACCATCAGAACTCTGTGGCATTTATATTATAGCCACAGTATGGGGGTGATTTTATAAACAGGGTGCCTAGGAGTGTAGATGGAAAAGGTACCTAGCCTATTTTATAAAGACGCATAGGCACATATAAAATGCTAGTAGAAATCCTGCAGAAATCACACCTAGATTGAAGGCATGGACCTTACAGCAGCTTGAGAGCAGGCGTAACAGCACGTACTTTACACATGTACATATGTATTTGGTAAAATATGCTCCAACCATGCTCTGTCCAAACTCCGCCTCTGAGCAGGCCTAGTGTACAAGTTCGCAACGGCTTGCACCACCTATACTCTTAGGAGTGACTTAATTATTTAAGAGACCATTTACTCACATAAATAAGAGTCTTTGCATATGAAAATTGTTTATAAAATAACCCTCTCTATGCTTATAGACATAGGACAAAGACCTAGACAACCTCTTATAAACCTTCCTGGAGAGTAATTTTAGAACAGGCTATCTACATGTGAGGCCATCTACAAGTACTGTAGTTGCCTATTTTAAGCCTATTGTATAAAACCACATAGATACCTATTTGTCTTTATAAAACGCTAAGGGTAAAGCTATAGAAATCACACTTAGATTGAAACTGCAGACATTTACACAGGTGTAAATGTTTAACCATAAAGTGCGCGCGTATGCGCGTATTTTCTAAAAAAACTCACGCAAACTGTGATTCTACCTCCGTACCACCCACCGAACATGGCTACACTCAAGCCACATAAAAGTATAAGTCTTTTTGTCCCTGTGCATACTTTTACACAGGTAAGTTAAAAAAAAACAAAAACTTTTATGCATGTTAAAAGGCCTATGTATGTGAAAAATATAAAATAACCTCCTAAATGTAATCACCAGTCTGCCACTATTTATTGAGTTTGGGCCTGCTATCTGGATAATTTCAAAGCCTATCCTTGTTCCACCATCTTTCTGCTACTTTACTGTATGGATAGTATCGGGCTGTTGAGACAGTCTTTCAGCCTGATACTATCTGTATAGAGACTGAAAATCCATATAGATGAAGCTTTATTTACAAAAGTAGCTGGATTCACCATGGGCTTCTAATCAATAACTTTCACAGCTAACATACAGTCTCCTTGCACAACTCTGGAATTTGTTACCGGAGGATGTAGTAAAGGCTGTTAGTGTAATTGGGTTTAAAAAAGGTTTGGACAAGTTCCTGGAGGAAAGGTCCATAAACCATTATTAAGAAGGGACCCAGGATATCAATGCTTGACCCAGTACAAGCATTGCGGAACCTGTGTCTTTTAGGGAAACTGCTAGGTACGTATGACCTAGATTGGCCACTGTTGGAAACAGGATACTGGGCTTGATGGACCTTGGTCTGACCCAGTATGGCATATCTTATGTTCTTATGTTTTAATTAAATCCAAAGTGCATTTCCAACAGGTGAGAAAGTTCCTCTCTCAGTTAGTCTGACCCACCATAGTATAGACTGAAGCCCATGGGCTTCACTGTGCCACACTATCAGCTTCCCTCCTGCTAACTGCAGCTCTTGGCTGGTCTGACTTTCTGTAGTACAGACTGCAGCCTCTTGACATTAACCTATTGAGAGGACACTTTATCATGAATTCATGGTTAGTAACTTTCCCAGTCAACATGCAGTCCTCTTACACAACTTCATCTGGGGTGCATTTAATTCCCAATAAATTACATCTCAGCTTATCTGGCTTTCTTATTATAGATTTATTATTAAGGTATTTTAATCTACTAGATGGATGCTTACCATGGCTTCTAATCAGGACCTTTCACAGCCCCCACATGCATCCGCCTGCCTAAATGGAATCCAGGGTTTATTTCCAATAGGCTGTAAAGTTCCCTCTGAGCTAGGCTGACCCTCAACAGTACACACTACAGGCTAGGGTTTTAACTTAGCATCTTTTTGCTTTGACCCACCAGTTTTCTCCTTTTCCTTTGGGCTCATAGGTCAATCCAAACAATAGCTGGAATCTGTTACCATGAGCCATCATTTGTAATTGACCAAGGTATCTTACTCTATTTTATATTTTCCTCCTAACTCACCTCAACTACTGCAGTTATAGCCTTCAGCCAGGGACCCCAAATCATGATTCCATCTAGAACATGATAGCATAGATCTAAGTCTGTTCACTAGGTGTTGCCAGTGCACATGACTAAGGACTTCTTCTCCCCCCCCCCTCGCCCCCCCCCACAGGCCTTTGCTGCATCCCCGCCCTGGCTGTCCTCAAATGAAAATCAAACCTAGGTCCTTTGCATGATAGCAAGCAAAACTGCTATTGAATGAACCACGGGACTGGGCCCGCTGCATAATGAAATCTAAAAGAGGCTGACAGAGAAAGAGAAGAAAAAAATAAAGGAAACTATAAGCTACAGTATATTAATGTAAAAAGACTTGGCATCTTTGTTAGCTTTTACAATACTTGCATTTAAGAATTTGTTAGTCCTGGGAATGAGCATGTCCCGCTGGCAAGACAGTGGAAATGAGGCCAAAGTTGCTGTTCATAACAACCAGACCAAGGATTACGCTTCGTGCATTTCCCCATCTTTGCAGACATGTTCAGACACTGTTGAAAACTCTCTCTCTTTTGAACTTTCAGCATTTTCATGCAGGCCTGTCACAATGGTCCCTGAAAACCAAACTGTTTATATTCAAACACACACCTAAATTGCCCATAAAGAAACCTGATCTAACATGGTACAAAATATAGCTTACAAAAATTAGATACATCAGAGTGGTTGGGGGAAGAAGGACCCTTTTAAGAAGAATTGTACGGCACATGCCCTGCTGTCAGAATTCAGCCTGAATGTCTGACTTCTAAACAGGAAATGACTATACAGGGTGTTGCTTGTGCAAATCACCCAGATATTAACCACATTCTGAGAAGTCAATTAATCACATATGAACTTCTGATCTGCACAAAGGTAACTTCAAGATACTCTATATGTGCATCACAAATTTTAGCAAATCTTTGCAGTCTCCAGTTCTCAAGACACTATGAATAGCCTGTAGTCACTCGGTGTGTTTTTCCAAAGTCTCTGATGATAGAACTCTTTGGAAGCAAGTGAGGCATATGGTAGAGCTGGTGTCCAATAGGGATACAGCTTGTACAGCACAGCCTTGATAAACCGAATGAAAATCTGTGGCCTGGGCGATCCATGAACAGTCCTGTTGAAAATAATGGTGATTCTTGTGGATGCTGTGGTAATTGGTAGTTTTCGGTGATCTACACAACATACTGTCAACATAGGTTTGTAGATTCTGACTTAAAGATCACCTGGAAGCAGAGAGGGAGGGAACAGCGATCCAAGACTGGTTGTGGTGGGTAGCAAAAGCATGACATGAGCTCCTCAACAGTTTAATTATTCTCATGGTAGCTTGCAAGGACTCTTAGAATCCAAGAACAGACAAGAATGGTGAAACCAGAGTGAGACTTAGCCCTACCTTGGCCAAAGTGGTCTAGGTCAGCAAATTCTGGGATTTTTAACTCCTGTTTCTTATTGAAATCACAATCATAAACCCTAAGGTACTTTAAATAAACATCTATTCTATTTCCACTGACTTGACAACTGAATCTCATGCAGTCATCCAAACCGTAATGGAATGAAAACAAATACCTTAAGTTTTAAAATATGGGCCACATCTTTTTCATTTTGTTAGGTAGGTGGTATCTCCTTTTTTTTTTTTGTTTAGTGCACACTTTTTAATTTTCTTCTTCCGTATTGAATAGAAACCATTACTATTTATCATTTCTAGAGGGCGACTAGACATACGCAGAGCTGTGCATATGAAACAGTTCCTTCTTCGCAGAGCTTACAGTCTATTCAAGACAGACAGAGAACAATCCACAGCAAGGAAGGTTATTAAAAACACATGGGTATTAGAGAGGGGGAACAAGGGTGTCAGTTTCCAAAAGCAGCCTTGAAAAAGTGGGCTTTTAACCTGGATTTGACTAGGGCCAGTAAGGGAACATGATACATCGATTCAGGAAGTTTATTCTAGATGTAGAACGCAGCAAGGTAGAAAGGTTGGAGTCTGGAGCCGGAGTTGGTGGTGGAGGAGAAGAGCACAAATAGGAGTGGGTTCCCCAATTATTGGAGTTCCTGAGGAGAGGGATAGTGGTAGATAAGAGAGGAGAGACAATGAGGAACTGCAGAGTGAATTGTAGGCGAGTAAAAGAAGTTTGAACTGTCTACAGAAATAGATGAGAAGCCAATGAAGTGACTTGAGGAGTTATGTGAGTGCAGCAACACTGATGGAAGATAAGCTGTCCAGTAGAATTTCAACTCCATTGAAGGGGAGAGAGATGATTCAGTGGGAGACCCGCAGCCGCAAGGAGTAGGTTGCAGTAGATGAAGCAAGAGGTGATGAGAGTGTGGATGCGAGTTTCATTAGTGTGTTCGCATTCAGCTTGCGCCACAGAGACAGGCTATTCAATCTCTGAAACGGGCTGAAGGGGAGAAGAAACAGACCCCAATGTTTCCGCTCTAACTACATGACACATTATCTGGTGGCGCTAGAAGGACGGCAAATCACTCACTGTGTCTCTGAAATGATCCGGTATTCTGGCTAATAGATTGCAGGACTTGGAAAATCAGGCAGAAAAGGCTAAAAAAAAAAAAAAGAGGCATAGGAGCTATGGAACTCATCATGTTTGTGGGGTCAGGGCGGCACGCTGACAGACGTCTTCTATGAGCTACAGTTAACTAAAGAAAATAAAACTCTGGGCAGAGCATGCAAAACCATTTTTAAAGCTCAAGATGTAAGAAATAACACAACTGATTAGATTTCATACCATGCCTTCTCCAAACAGTACCCCAATATATAATACAATTTAACACTTCAAGTGGATAGATATAGCCATCTCCTGAGGGATATATTGGCAACCTTCCCCTCTCACCAGAGGCATACAGTTGCTTCCAAAAACGAATGATATTTTTATCATCCATTTTTTAGTTGAATATTTTGAAGCATGGAGAGAGAAAGTGATTTCTCTTGGTTGATAATTCTTGTAACTGCCTTTCTCCATGGTGGTTATGGATAGGAGCAGTAATGACAGCAGCACATATTGCAGAACGATACCCCAGACCTTGATGTCAGCATCCATGAAGAGTATATATCATACCGAGAAAAACCAAAAGCATGTTACCCAGCTTATAGAACGCCCAGTAATTATGTTACGCTTAGATAACTGAATTAAGAAAACAAGCATCTACTAGCTTTGCTTATTTTTCTGGCCTGGTAGCCTCCTTCTACTTTTCGACTTCCAGGAAATGCAGAGCCTGGCTGACACTGCTCACTGCCCTTCATAAGAAGGGTTGGGTAACTGAAGAGGTGGGGGAGTGAAGTTTCTGAAATGGCAGTGCGATTGACCTTCATTCATGGCAACCCAGGGATTTTCTCTATTTTTAATCCTACTCATATCTTGACTAGCTCAGCTATCACAGTGGCTGCACTCTGGCTGAAAAACATGGCTCAGGTTCCCTTTGATACTTGACATAAGTACGCTCAAGTCAGCCAGTAGTTGATTTTATTGAGTAACGACTGGGACCCCGTCCATTGCGTACTAGCCAGCTCTGTCCTTGGTAGTGAACAGCTGCTGCTGCTACTGGCCCATTGGGTTGACACCTTTTCTAATGTTTTAACATTATATGAAGCCACATGGAGCCTGATTCAGAAAGGGGCAAGTCCGGGCTGTCCAGACGGCCCCGAGCAGGATGGGTCCGTTAGGACCCAATTCTGTAACGCAGGAGCAAAACGTTCCCGCGGCATACAGAATCAGGCCCGAGGACGGTCCTGCGTGCTCCTGCAAGCCTGAGAGGACATCCTTCCCGCAGGCTCCCCTGTCACCCGTGACTACCACCCTCTTCCAGGGGCTGGATCAGGCAGCGGGGACCTACCTGCTTCCAGCCCCTGCCTCTGGGGGAGGGGGGTCTGGCCCCGATCACCAGGTTCATGCTGCTTGAGGTGGAATAAGCAGCACATTCCCCTGGACCCCGCAGGACATATAGGGCCGTGACTTGAATTGGCCCTGTACATCCTGCCATCTCGGCCCACCACTGCTCTGCCCAGACTCCGCCCCCTTCTGCCCCCTGCCGGTTCTCCCTATTCTGCTTCTCTAGCCATGCGAGGAGGGCCTGACGGGGAATAGGGGCAGGATGGCTTGTCTGGCTGCGTGTTCTGCCAGGACGTGCAGCCCTGCAAGTCACCTCTCTGAATTGGGCCCTTAGTGTGCAAAAGTTGCAGAGCTTGAGTTTATGTCAAGTAGACTGCAGAATAAATAATTTGGGTAAAGCATAATCTAAATTGTCTCGTTACTTAATTACAAAAGGCCTGATTCACTAAGGAGGTCATTCTGAACCACGAATAGGCAGTATGTAGGTGCACGGGAGATGGAATTTGGCTGAAAAAGCCCAAACTGTATGCTAGAACTTGCCACCTGTGCACGTACAAGGTGCGAACATGATCTCAGGACGTAGCCAAAAGGGGCAGAACAGGGGTGTGGTTTGCAGGTAAGACATATGCAGCGTATCCCGGAAGCACCCATGTATGACCATGCTGTTCCCTGCCGATGCACAACTTAGACCTGCTATAACAAGGAATAAGGCTGGTACTTAGAAATATCTCTGCAGTGTTTGCATGGCGCTTGTGAGTAGAATACCTCCAGGTTGTAAAACACACGGAGACACAATTCTCAAGTAAATATTGCAGGGGTGGGAGATAATGTTATGCTCAGTGGCATTGTTCTCCACTCCAAAACATGAGTCTACCAAAACAATAATAAATATGCGGGCTATGCCATCAGGTGCAGTCTGGGCTAAAAGGTCCATACTGGAGTAACCTGACAATGCCAATGATCTGTTAAGTGGGACTGCTGATGCCAGAATGTGAACGTGTATGCAACAGGGATTTGGCGGAGTGAGAATGGGGGAACAGTGATGTAGTCCTGGCACTCCATGCTTTTCTGGCATCTCTACTGTCATGTATGACCATATTTGCATTACCTGTACAGTCATGGCATGCACTGGGACCACCTAGCAATGTCCTGGTCATGTAGGGCCTAGAGGATGGTCTAGTATGCATCCCCAAGCAGATATCATCGGTATGCTTTCCAGCAAACACCTGTGAGTAGGGACAGCAGCTGTTGAGCTGCCTATTTACACGGTTAGGATAGAGATGATGTAAGTCTTAACCATGGGGGCGTGGCTAGCCTGGAGACGAGAATGATCTGAGACATATAACCTTATGGAATACGGCAAGCAGGGAACTGTCCAAACCAATGTTTGCTGTTCACCCGTATCACCCAACTGAGTGGGACGTATTTCACTGTGTTACTCCATGGCACGTCCCTATTAACTTGTGCATGCATCTCGCTGGCTATGTGCTTGGTCCTTGGGATGGCTGGTTGGACGTTCCATGCTAGATGCATATAGAAGCTGTATTCCAGAGATGTGGCCGCGTCTACCACTGTGATTTTGGAATCAGGTGCGATTCGTACCCGTTTCTGATTTAGTTGTTTCCTTCTCTGCTAGATGGCCTTTATGGAATTGGCCTCCATGGCTTTTCTCCCATTGCACATCTATAAGGAAAATCCTTGATTAATCAGGTCCTGTGGTTGGTTAAGTTGAAAGAAGGCAGATGCCCATGGAGTCCAGCCTTATATTTCTTTGTATTCACATAATAACATCCAAAATCAAACCATAGAACCAAATATCACATTAAAATGAAAGCAAAATTGTTAAAGGCATTCTGATAAAATCAGAGCACATTAATGCAATATTCCTTCGTCCATCAAGAGATATAAAGTATTCACTCTGAAAGACTGGGCCAGTAGAAATACCTTTAGCTGTGTCCTGCCAATTCAAATTAATCAGAGCCATTCTGCCTTTTCGGCTCACTTTAGTTTTTACCATGTTTTGAAAAAATCCCCAGGAGGCATACAAGAGCAGCACAACCATAAATGGGTCCCACCCCACCACTTTTTTCCCACTTAAACTAGGGATGTGCATTTCTTTCATTTCCCATGTTGTTTCATGTCATTTTTAACCTGAAACAACAAATTAAACCCCAGAATTTAGTTTTTTTCCCCCCATGATTTGAGCGATAGAGCACACTATAGAGCCAGGGTGGCATTGCCAGTTGCCATCAGTGACTAATTTGCCATGAACGTGTGATGAATCTGAACTTGCCATATTTTGGTTGTAACAATACAGTGTAACAAACTCTTTTCTTCCCAGTGTGATCAGTTGTGTAGAATCAACCAATGAGAAAGCGCCATTATTATCACATGATCCCTCACACGTTCTATTCCACCCTCTGACTGACTCATTGGTGCAATTCTACCAGCTAATACTCCCCTCCACGGTCCACGTCAGTCTGAGCCAACTGTGGGTAGATATGGTTGCTTCTGTCTCAAGTGTCCTACTTTCACATTTTCCTTGCTTCAGTCACTCACGGAAACGGTTCTTCTTTTTATAATTAAGTTTTCAATTTTACCCTACAGATGGATGTGTTCAAACAGCAGGGGGGGGGGGGGAGGTTTCAGTTGATCAACCAACTTTCTCTATTTCTGCACGGTGCTGTGAATTTTACTTTTCATTCACCACGTCTGTGGCTACATTGAAAAAAGGTTGTTCATCCCTGCTATAGAGCAATAGTGCAGGCACACTACTGACAACATTTCCCTGAAATGAAAAAGAAAAATGGTAAAAACCCAAGTAAACAAAAATCTGTAAATGGTATGGAAAGTAAACAAAGAAGGAGGGATCGGAGGAGCTCTTCCATAGACGTAACCAAGAACAGAGAAAAACAAAGCAGAAGAGGACCATGTGCAAAGCAAAATCTTTGGGCCCTGCAATAAAGTCATTGGCTTTGCACATGGTCCTCTTCCTCTTGGTTTGCTCCGTTTATGGAAAGTAAACAAAACAAAAAAACCTACTTTAAGCCCCTCTCCCCAGATTGCATTGCTTGAGTGACTTCGGATCCCTTTGGTAGCCAACAGTGACATCTCCTTTGAGAACCAGTCAGTGCCACTGTTATGAAAGCAAAGCTGCAGTGGCCGCTGCTGCCTTCGCTCCCTAGGGCTTAAGCAATTACCAACACACCTGAGCCCATCTGGCTCTCCTAGTAATGCAAGTGCACAGTAGGATGTCGGCTTACCGTGGTTGGTCTTTATGAATGAAGCCAAATGCTAAAAACAGCTGCTGGCCACTGGAAGTAGCAGTTAGCAGAGAAGAGACAGGCTGGGGATACAAAGGGGGAGGGAGAAGAGGCAGCAGGCAAGTGGACACCTGAGTAACCAGCGGAATAAAAACAAGTTGCAGAGAAGCAACCAGTAATCAAGGCATTCGTGAGGAGCTTTTCCAGCATATTCTATGGCCGGGGGGACCCCCCCCCCCCATCATATCCAGCATTTCAGTTTCATCCCAGATTTTCATGGCGTTGAGCACACAATGAATAAAAGTCTAAATGCATCTTAATAGTTTTGATTTTGCAAGCTGGAGGGCTGCTGGAGTTTACAGATAGATGCATACAGGAATACACAGTCTGGAATTGTATTAGAACACCAGTAGTACTGTAGCCAAGGGTGGGCCTGAGTGGGCAATGGCCCCTTCATGTTGGCCTCAGGCCCACCAAGTCAGCGGCAGCAGAACAGTTGAATGCAGGGCTAGAGCTATCATTAGGGGAACTCAGCAGTCGTCTAGTGCACCGGTTCTCCGGTGGTGCCTGCTGCTACCTATTGCCACTGCTTCCACCCATTTCCGGTGCTGGCAGAGGTGGCAATAGCCCCAAAACTGTGATGCAGCACTTACCTACCATCTCTGGGGCTGTGTCATGGTTTCTCTCTTGAAAAATCAACTGCTTCCACCCCCTTCTGGTGCCGACTTCCAGTTTTGCATTGGAGGTGGGCAGAAGTGGAAGAGGGAAATCACAACATCGTCCCAGGTAAGAGCTTTGTCACAGTTTTGGGGCCATTGCTGCGGTAATGGGGATGGGGATGGGGATGGGGGGCAGCAGGATGGACAGCCCGCCTAGGGCCCTCCAGTCCTTGACCAGCCCTGGTTTAATGAAATGAGAATTGCAGGCAATATCAATATTTGTACTGCCTTGTGCCCACCCAACTTAATCTTGAGCCCCACTGATAAAT
Organism: Ichthyophis bannanicus; assembly: GCA_033557465.1. Classification (NCBI taxonomy): domain Eukaryota; kingdom Metazoa; phylum Chordata; class Amphibia; order Gymnophiona; family Ichthyophiidae; genus Ichthyophis; species Ichthyophis bannanicus. The sequence continues at coordinate 67,562,959 of CM066050.1, read as the reverse complement.
TGGTCTTGGCTACACCACTGGATATCAGAACCCAGAGTCTACTGTGGTGATCACCCCCTCCATGTATGTCTGTGAGGAAGATGTAGGAAATTCACAATGCACAAATGTGTATTGCCAGGACAGCCTGAATCACTCAGTCTGATAGGTAGATTTAGGCTTATTCAGTGAATACAGTGCTGAGAAAAATATATGTATCAGACCCAAAGGGTCCAATTCTGTCCTACGAATAGCGGGGATGGACGTCCCAAAGGGGCGGGGAAGGGGAAGATCGGGGACGGAATTAGGGCAGGCAGTGGGCAGTCATGGCCCTGGACATACAGGGCCGATTCTAACGTCGGGCCTATATGTCCAGGGCGGTGACTTGTGCGGGAAAGTTATTCCACCTCTGAGGTGGAATAACTTCCTTGGACGTCTTTTTTCAGCAGGACCGGGGTGCGGATGGGGCAGGAGGCCCAAGGACATTCCCCACAGCCTGACCCTGGCCTTAGGAGGCCGGATTGGGGGTTGGATTTTGGGGAAAGCGTTTGTTCAGTCAGTGGCCAGGTTTGCGACTTTACAATGGAGCCACAGTGCCATGGCAACCGAATGCCATGGTACTGTGGCTCCATTGTAAAGCCCTGAGTGAGTTAGTCGGGCTTTCCCTGTATGTGCAGGCCGGGCTGAATCACAGTCCCAGCCTGCACGTACAGGGATGTTTGTGATTCTGGTCCCACGGGGCTAGACGTGACCTGCAGGATCAGAATCGCGACCCATTCTGTACATCCGGTTCAAATTGGATTACAGAGGGGCTGTACGCCTGGGATGGAATGAGCCTGAAATTGTTTAGGAGGGTTCATTTTATTAGTATCTAGCTCATGCCTTTCCAGTGGTAGTTCAAGATGAGGTTTATTCAGGTATAAGTGGTATTCCCTATCCCTAGAGGGTTTATACCTGAAGCAATGGAGGGCCAAATGACTTGTCTAAGGCCACAAGGAGCCTCAGTGGGATTTGAGCACTGTAGTTTTGATGCCTAGGCGGCTGCCTATCCACTAGGCTACTGTTCTGAACACTTCCCTGTCTATATTTTCGACCCACTTACATTCCACAACCCCTCCCATTCTACTCATTTGTAAAGACAGGATGTGAAACACAAAAACAAGTAGGATTTTTTAAATGAAGCCTTTAGAAGAATTGCTCATCAAAGAAATTCCATCAGCACTCTATCAGTATTGTGGGTACAGGAAATCACTAAGTTTGTATAGTTGAATAGCATAACAAATATGCAATTACTCATAGTGATTGGGCATGTTCTAAACCACAGACTGAAATTTATCAAACATCTGGAACTGAAACATCAGGGGAGGGGGAGGGTTCACGGCAACTTTCCAAAGAGAGGTATCAGTCAGTTGTCCTTTATAAAAATCCAGGTGGGCAGCACACAAAACACCAGCAGCCCGGTGCTGTAAAGCACCTCCAGTATCTGTAGAGCAGCTGCCCTTACGAGGTTAAGTGCTCTATTCATGAATTTTCAGCAATACGTTCCAGATTCTTAGACTGCTCTGGTAGCAGGGGCGGCCAAAGGGGGGTGCGGGGCCATGTGCGGAGACTCGGTATGGGGCCTCATTTGCATAAGGGGCTTCGTTTGCATAAGTATTTGCATAATGTTACCATACACTAACTTTTAGTAAACATGCCTCTTAATGAGTGTATGGATAAAGAAAGACTAAAAGATTTATACATTACTATAATCCAGTGTCAACCACCAGGCACATTAGGAACTACTACAAACACTGCCCATTTAGAACCCATAGCAAACCCGCCGTATCGTAACAGCACTACCAGGACTCACAAAGCACCAGACCCTACCTATCAAAAGGCAACACTGCAAATATTAAACCAATACATCTCAGAAAATACCAATACGTCTCCTAACGGGGAAAGAGAACAAGTGGCACTGTCATATAGAAACTACATAAATATGATACCTCAGCTCAGTTACACATGCAGAACATAGACCATCACCAAACAAGGAATCACAATTTAGAAACAGGAAGACAATAATTAAACTGGGAACCCAAAAAGCCAAACTTGGAATGTACAACACTGTAGCAATAAAACTATAAATGAATTTCCTCTTGTACTAAACAAATGCAGACGTTAATGATGCACATTTCCCAGAGCTGACATATTCCAGTTAATAAATTCAAAATAAAAAATATTTTTCTACCTTTTGTGCATTTTTTTTTTCAGTTGCATTTGCTCCAGCCACTTTCTTCTGGTTTCTTCATGCCTTCTGCTAACTCTCCATCGTCTGCTGTCCATTTGTCCTTTCTTTTCTCTTCTAGTTTTTTACCATTCTCTCTTTACATCTGCTTTAACATACTAATCTTTCTCCTTTTGCTCCTTCCTCATTCCTATTTCATCCACTCAAATTTTACCCCTCCATCCTCAATCCCCACTTACTCTTCCAATACCCGGCCAATTGTAGATTTTTCTTCCCTCCCACACAAAATATTTTTCCCTCTCCATTTCACTTTCCCAGCCCCATCCCATTCTAATCCTCCCCCAACATCAGCTCCATTCTAGTTCCAGCCCCACCCAGCATCCACTCCCTTCTAGTCCCCGCATCAGCCCATTTCCAGTCCTAGCCCCCCATCAGCCCATTTCCAGTCCTAGCTCCCCCATCTATTTCTAATCCTATCCGAGTCTCTCCATCAGCTCATTTCCAATCCCAGCTCCCCATCATCCCATTTCTAGTCCTTTCCTAGTCCCACCATCAGCCCATGTCAAATCCTAGCTCCCCTCCACTCATCCCAATTCCAATCCAAGCCCCCCATGAGCCTACTTCCAGTTCTAGCCCCTCCATGAGTCCATTTCAATCCAATCCCCCACCACAGCCCATTTCCAGTCTTAGTTCCCCCCAACAGCCAATTTCCAGTCCTATCCTAGCCCCCCATCAACCCATTTCCATTCCTAGCTCCCTCCCCTCACAGCCCATTTCCATTCCAAGCCCCCCTCCCCATCAGCTATTTGCAGTTCAAGCCTCCCCTTCCACTCAGCCCATTTCCAGTCCTAGCAACCCCCCCATCAGCCCACTTCCAGTCCTAGACCCCCCATAGCCCATTGCCAGTCCTAACCCCCCCATCAGCCCACTTCTAGTCCTAGCCCCCCCCTCCATAGCCCATTACCAGTCCTAACCCCCCATCAGCCCACTTCCAGTCCTAAACCCATCAGCCCATTTCTAGCCTTAGCTCCCCCACAGCCCATTACCAGTCCGAACCCCATCAGCCCCGCTCAAGTCCTAAACCCCCATCACCCCATTTTCAGTCCTAACCCCCCCATAGCCCACTTCCAGTCCAAACCCCCATCACCCCATTTTCAGTCTTAGCCCCCCCATAGCCCATTACCAGTCCTAACCCCCCCACCCATCAGCCCACAGCCCATTACCAGTCTTAACCTGCCTCCCCCCCCATTAGCTCAGGAAAATTTTAAAATTAAAAAAAAGCTGGATATTTCCTGTTTCCCATCAGACCCGGCGGGCTTAACAGAGTCACAAAAGGGAAACTCTCCCTTCATGGCTCTGAAAGCCAGCGCTGAAGGGACTGATGCAGGGAGAGAGGGCTCTGCCGGGCAAAGGGGGGGGGGGCGTGGGACACGCGATTCTGCTGCTGCCGCAGCGGCAACCACCAGCTTTTTTTTTAAAATTTACTTTTAATGCAGAATGTTTGTGTGGCGGCCCCCTGAAACGCGGGGCCCTGTGCAAAAACCATTCTCGCTCAATGGACGGGCCGGCCCTGCCTGGTAGTATCTGGATAGTGCTGGGGTGGATCTGGGCAGTCCATCTAAATCTACAGATAGTCATTAGCATTCAGCTGCTACCCATATAGCTATGCAGTTTAATTTAGGCCAGCAAAAACGCTATTCTAAATTCACTAGTTTAGCTGAAATGCTCAGTAGCTGAATATCGCTGCTATCTGTAGAATAGCGGCAGTCACCGCTCTCCACGTATGTTCAGTGCCAATCACTATTCTGATAGTGGCGCCAACTATCCATGGATAATTTAAATGATGTTTAAAAAAATGCTCATTACGGTGTTTGAATATTGATTCACACACTTTTAAAGCAGGAGTTCTCAACGCAGTCCTCGGAACACACCTAGACAGTCAGGTTTTCAGGATAACCAAAATAAATAGGCATAAAAGAGATCTGTATATAGCAGAGGCAGTGCATGCAAATCTATCTCATGCATATTCATTGTGTTTATTTTGAAAGCCTGATTGGCTCAGTGTGTGCCGAAGACTGGGTTGAGAACCTCTGCTTTAAAGCATGTGGTATGGGCGGAAGGTATGTGGATTTCAGGCAGGCATCTGCTTCCTCTGTGGTCATTCCATGGTAAAACACATGTAATTCAGCAGTATTTCTCTCTTCCCCCCTGGTGTTTATTGAATAGGGATGCACATTTGATTCATCCATGAGCCTTAATAAATTGAGTACATGCAAATTTGAGTTAATGTAGTCCAACCTACGAATTAACATGCGTACAATTTGCACACATTTGAACGTCTAATGCATGTTAAAAAAATTTATTAAAATTAAATGTCTGAATAAAATGTCTGAAAATTGGAGAGAAGTCCAAAACCAAATTGAAAATGTTTGGCCTGAGCACATTCTTATTGAACAACATTTATGGAACTTCAGGTTTGAGATTAGAAACCTTGGATCCTTATGCCTCGTAGTGCAATTTTATTTTCTTTCAAGGTAGCCTTCCAAAATGTACTAACTATATTCAAATCCCGCTTTACGTCTCCTTAGTTGATTTATCATCTCGCTGGAAACATAAGGATGCAGTTTAAATTTGTACTCGTGGAGGGTAATTTAATCAGGGGGCATCTAGTTTACAAGGGCAAGAAGACGTCTACTTAGACGTTATATCATAAAGTCACATAGGCGCCTCTGTGCCCTTATAAAATACTAGCATAACTGGCAGATCTCACATCTTAAAAGCAGATGTGGACATTTACACCTGACTGAGGGCAGGATAAATGAGCATGCATAAAGTACACAAGTAGGTTTCATAATCAATAAGCGTACTTGCGAACTCCACCCACAGTTTGCCCAGACTGTACTCCCTGCTACACCTACCAGCAAATACGCATTCATGCCAATATGTGTTCTTTTACACCAGCTGGTATTTTATAAGACACCATTTACATGCGCTTGTGGATACACATGCGTGCAAACAACTTTGTAAAATTACCCCCCAAATGCCCATCAAGGATACATCCTAATCAAGGAGAAAAAGGTTTTGGGAGTAAGGTCAGATGAGTGCTCTGTATCTTCTGAAATAGAAACATACATCGAATCATTCTTATCTATCATAAAATATTTATAGACCATCATTGACAGTGTTCCAAGGTGGATAACGGCACACATAAGGCGTGGTAACATATGGATCGTGCTTTCATAACAGAGGAAACAAGGCACATTGCAAGCAGTAACTATATTTTGATTAGTGTTCGGTCAGCTGGAGGTGCTATTCTGGAAGCTACAGCGGGTAAGCTCTTTGAAGGTAGTATTTGAACAGTGCAAAATGCATTAAGAGATTTTTAAACTATGAGGCTGTAAAATTCAAGTAGAATATTTGACTTGTGTGCTATTTATAAAACTAATTAGTAGAGAAAGATGAAAATTGTGAGCAGTCAGTAGAGGAGAGAGAGGGATTTAAAATCCCTACAGTGAGAAGTGACTACTGAAGAGGCCACATTGAGAGGTGCATAAAAAAAAACCTATATTACAATTCTTCAAAAACTGTCCTGCCCACGGTCAGTGCCATATGCAGTCATTCAGGAGATCTGGGACTAATTTTTGGAACCAGCTCCTGCTCCATGGGCTGACTGAAGATGGTGCAGCGGCATGCAACACTGACACCTACTGGCTGACTCAATGACAGACTTTCCCAGTTTCTGGGGCTCGGTGAGAGGACTCTTCCTGCCACAACTAGCATACAGAGGTACAGCGAATAAAGTAGACCTGCAAATGAAGGTCTGCATGATGACATAACCTAGTCAGGAGAGATTTTGATGGAGCTGGAAACCTATAGGAAGAGAAGAAAACGTTCATCTTGCCCCTGTTTTAAATAATTTGCAGAAAGGGAGGAGATATGAGCAGTATTTGAGATCACTCAAGATTAGTCAATAAAACCTTTTGGATGATTTCTCCTCATTAAAAACTCAGTACTACTGTACCTAAAACTGTGCATACATCAACTTGCCTAATCTGTGCTTTGCCTTCTTTTAATCTTATTCCTAGGTCTCTTCTCTCGTAGTTTAATCCGCGGCACCTTTTCTTATGTCCACGTCTCCCTCCCTGGCTTCACTGCACGCTATATTCATGCTTTGTTACTTAACAGTGTGATGTCTGCAGTGGGCTCTTTTAAGGCTCCAGGTAAGTAAAAGCCCTCAGGTAAGTAAAACACTAAGTACATCTGTAGATATGGGAAAAAGAGGCACTATCTGGAAAGCGGTGTGTATCAATGCCTATAGTATGGGAAATAATATTCTGGATCTTGCGGCTTTGAAGGAAGAGGCTGACTTGCATTTAACGGCAGTCACTGAGACATGGTTCACATTATATCCGGCTATAATTTATTCAGGAATGACATGGTAGGAAGAAAGGGAGGAGGAGTGTAAAAAATAATATTAAAGCAACAGAATTTCAGAGCTTACAAGGGAAGGAGGAGACAAGTGTTAAACTGGAAAGAGGGAATGAAGTATTCATTTGCATTGGTGTTATAAACAGATCTCCCTCACGGGGAAAAGAAGTGGATGGGGATTTAATAGAAGACATTCATAGTATTGCTATGAAAGGAGAAGTGTTTCTGATAGGTGATTTTAATATGCTGGATGCTGATTGGGACATTCCAGCTGTGATGTCTTCTAGAAGTAGGGGGATCCTGGATTCTCTACAGAACCCACACATGAGGAAGCCATGCTGGACCTTTTGCTTACAAATGGGGAGATTATTTCTGATGTTATAGTGGATGGTCATCTCATATCCAGTGATCATCAGATGGTGTGATTCAGTATTAGGACAAGGGATGAGATAGTTCATTCCAAAGTAAGGGTCCTAGACTTTAGGAAAACTAACATTTTCAAATGGGACAATACCTCAAGGAGTCCTTAGTTGGACGGGAACAGCTGGGGGATGTAGAAAAACAGTGGGTGAAACTGAAAGGAGATATTTTAAGGACAACAAACTTTTCTTTTAGGAAAGTACATAAATGTAAGAGGAAAAGAGGCCAATATAGTTCTTACTTTCAAATGATACAAGAAGCCACAGAAAGAGGAAGACAAGTATCAAAATTTGGAAAAGCTAAGAGAAGCTAGGAAAATAGTCAGGAAAGCAAGGATACAAATGGAATTAAAAATAGCCAATGCAGTAAAATAGGCAGACAAAATATTTTTCAGATAAGTTAGTGACCGGATGAAATGCAAAACTGGTATTTTTAATCTCAAGGATGAAGGGGAGGAAAATGATGAGAATAAAGCAGAATTGCTTGACAAATATTTTTGTTCTGTGTTCACAGATTAAGAGCCAGGAGTAGGGCCTCAGAAAACACATAAATAAGAGCAGAAGTGAGGCAGATTTTGAACAGAAAACTGTGTTTGTAAGGAGCTGGCTAAACTAAAAGCAGACAAAATGATGTTGCCAGATGGGATTCATCTGAGAGTATTGAGGGAATTTAGGGAGATATGATGGCTCCACTGTCTGATCTTATCAATGATTATTTAGAGTCGAGAGTAGTCCTAAAGGACTGGAGAAGGGCACATGTAGTCCTTATATATACGAATGCAGAAATAAGGATGAGGTTGAGAACTACAGGCCAGTTAGTCTGACCTTTGTGGTGAGAAAATTAGTGGAAATGTTGCTAAAACAGAAGATAGTGAAGTTTCTGGAATTCAGTGGAGTGCAAGATCTGAGGCAGCATGGTTTTACTAGAGGCAGGTCTTATCAGACAATCTGATTAATATCTTTGATTGAGTGACCAGAGAGTTGGATTGAAGGAGAATGCTAGATGTGCTATACTTAGATTTCAATAAAGCCTTTGACACTGTTCCTCATGGGCATCCTATAAATAAATTGAATTCCCTAAGGATGGACCCTAACATGACCGACTGGGTAAGAAACTGGTTGAGTGGGAGGCCATAAAAGGTACAGGTAAATGGAATTCACTCTGAGGAGAAGGATGCTACCAGTGGTGCGTCACAGGGATCTGTCCTTGGTCTGATTTTTTTCAACATTTTGTAAGTGATATTGCAGAAGAACATTTGGGTAAGATTTGCCTCTTTGTAGATGATACCAAAATCTTCAATAGGGTAGACATCCAAGAAGGTGTAGATAACATGAGGAGGCATCTAGCAAAGCTTGAAGAATAGTTGAGAATTTGACATCTAAGATTTACAGCTAAGAAATTCAGAGTCATTCATTTGGGCTGCAAAAATCTAAGGGAGCAATACAGTGTAGGGGGTGAAGTACTTCTGTCCACAAAGAGGAGCGGGACCTGGGGGTAATTGTTTATGACTATCTTAAGGTGACTAAACAGATAAAAAAGGTAACAGTGAAAACCAGAAGGATGCTTGGGTGCACAGACAAAGGAATGGCCAATAGCAAAAAGAAAGTAATGGTGCCTTTGTATAAGTCTTTGGTGAGACGTCATTTGGAATAATGTGTGCAAGTCTGGAGATCACACTTTGAAACGGATACATATAGGATGGAGTCCGTGCAGAAGGTGGCTACTAAAATAGTCCATGGTCATCGTCAAAAGGCATATGGGACAAAGCGAAAGATATCAGTATGTATAGGAAATACGATAGAGATTTTTAAATACCTCTGTGACATAAATGTATAGGAAGAGAGCCTCTTTCATAAGAACATAAGATATGCCATACTAGGTCAGACCAAGGTCCATCAAGCCCAGTATCCTGTTTCCAACAGTGGCCAATCTAGGTCATAAGTACCTAGCAGTTACCCCAAAAGACACAGGTTCCTCAATGCTTGTATTGGGTCAAGCAGTGATATCCTGGGTCCCTTTTAATAATGGTTTATGGACCTTTCCTCCAGGAGCTTGTCCAAACTTTTTTTAAACCCAGCTACACTAACAGCTTTTACTACATCCTCTGGTAACTAATTCCAGAGTTTGATTGTACATTGAGTGAAAAAATATTTTCTCTTATTAGTCTTAAATAGGTTATCCTGTAGCTTCATTGCATGTCCCCTAGTCTTTCTATATTCTGATGACGTAAATAATCGATCTTCGTTTACCTGTTCCACTCCGTTCATTAATTTATAGACTTCTATCATATCTCCCCTCAGCCATCTCTTTTCCAGGTTGAGGAATCCTAACCTTTTTAGCCTCTCTTCATAGAGGTATCCTTCCATCCCCTTTACCATTTTGGTGGCTCTTCTCTGTACCTTTTCTAATAACGCTATATCCTTTTTAAGATACGGCAACCAGAATTGCACACAATATTCAAGGTGCGGTCACACCATGGAATGATTCAGAGGCATTATAATATCCTTTGTTTTATTTTCCATTCCTTTCCTTATGATACCTAGCATTCTATTTGCTCTCTTGGCTGCCGCTGCACACTGGGCAGAGGGTTTTAACATGTTACCCACGATGACGCCTAAATCTTTTTCCAGGGTGGTGGTTCCCAAAGTGGAACCTTGCATCGTGTAACCATAGTTTGGATTGTTCTTTCCTAGGTGCATAACTTTGCACTTGTCCACATTAAATTTCATCTGCCATTTGGACACCCAGTCTTCCAATTTATCGATCCTCTTGCAATTTTCCACAATCCTCATGGGTTTTAACAACTTTAAATAGTTTTGTGCAACTGCAAATTTGATAACCTCATTCGTTATTCCCTTTTCCAGTTCATTTATGAATATGTCAAAAAAACAGTGGACCTAGCACAGATCCCTGAGGTATTCCACTCGCGTATTCACCTTTCTCCATTGGGAAAATTCGCCATTTAGCCCTACCCTCTGCTTTCTATCTTTTAACCAGTTCCTGATCCACAATAGTACACTACCTCCTATCCCATGACTTTTTAATTTTGCCAAAAGTCTCTGATGAGGGACCTTGTCAAAGGCTTTCTGAAAGTCCAGATACACTATATCAACTGACTCACCTTTGTCTACCTGTTTATTCACACCTTCAAAAAAACATAACAGATTAGTAAGACAAGATCTTCCTTGTCTAAAGTTATGTTGGCTGTCTCCCATTAAGCCATGACTATCTTCATGTTCAGTAATTTTGTTCTTTATGATGATTTATACCATTATTCCCAGTACTGATGTCAGGCTCACCAGTCTGTACTTTCCCAGATCACCCCTGGAACCCTTTTTAAAACTTAGCATTACATTGGCCATCCTCCAATCTTCAGGTATTACAGATGATTTTAATGATAGTTCACAGATTACTAATAGCAGGTCTGCAATCTCATATTTCAGTTCTTTCAATACCCTTGGATGTATACCATCCAGTCCAGGTGATTTGCTACTCTTCAGTTTATCAAATAAATAGTTGTAATCAATGTTCCCTCTAATTTTCTGTAGGCTGTGTGCGCATAAAATATCAGCTGTGTGCAGCTTTTGAAGGAAGGTTAAATTTTTATGCGCCACATAACGAAACTCGGAGTTATATTCTTTAAAATTTGACTACACATCAGAATACAGAATGTACACCACACTGATTTTAATCAAATTAAATAAAAATAGACTATTACTAAATGAAGCAGGAAATTTCTAGTAATTGCAATCATAACTTTTAAATTTTAAGATGTCTGTGTTGCTTTCTATCAGAATCAGAGCCGTAATTTTTGTGCGCTCTGTTCTAAAGTATGTGCGCTTGCTCGGTGAGGTGTGTGCGCGTGCACACGCGCACAGCTTAGAGGGAACAGTGGTTGTAATACATCTTCCCAGTGTATTGATATTTCTTTCAATTCTTCCACAGTATCACCTTTAAATACCACTTCAGTCATGGGTAACATCCCTACATCTTCCTCAGTAAAAATCGAAGGAAAGAATTCATTCAGTCTTTCCGCTATGGCCTTGTCCCCTCTTTGTGCCCTTTATACCCCTCTATCATCTAATGGTCCAACTAACTCTCTCACAGATTTTTTGCTATGAATGTACTTGAAAAACTCTTTTATTACACGTTTTTGCTTCCTCGGCAAGCTTCTTCTCAAATTCTCTGCAATGAGGGAGCATAGGATAAAGATGAAAGGGGACAGATTCAGGAGTAATATATGGAAGGTGGTAGATGCATGGAACAGTCTCCTAGTGGAGGTAGTAGAGACAAGGACTGTATCTGAATTCAAGAAAGCATGGGCAAACAGAGGATCTCTAAAGGGAAAAGGGGACTGCAAAGCTTAGCAGTTGCTATGGAAGGGAACAATAGAGAGGCCGCATGGCAGTGGGATAAATTTTGCCCAAGTAGCCCAAAAAGAAAAAGGGACCCACCTGCAGCCTCTCTCAGGGCTTTTGAAATAGATTTTTCCTGCTTTGAAGGCTCTTTGAGAATGTGTTGCTTGAGGGCTCTTAATTTGAGCTTCTGCCACTGCCGTATGGTCTTTATCTGCCATCATGTTTTGTGTTTCAATCGGCACAGCTATGCTCTGAGGTATGCCTCCATTCATACTGGGAGAGGCGTTATCAAATAGAAGGAGCTTTCAAAAAGTTAAAACATGTCACCTCAGGAAATAGATAAGTATCAGAGTGAAAAATGGAGCGCTCAGTGATTGGGTTTGTTTTAACTGCCTGTTCAAAAGGTAAACATCAAAGAAGTACTGCCGTTTTCAACATGAATCTCCACTATTGGTTTTGGCAGCCTGAGAACCAGTGAAGCCAGAGTTCAAATCCTGCTGATGCTCCCTGCGACACTGGGCAAGTCACTTTACCCTCCCTTGTCTCAGATATAATCTTAGATTGTAAGCCTTCCGAGGCAGGAAAATAGCTTAACTTGAGCAACAAGGCACGGGCAAAATCTCAATAAATAAAAATAAATAAAACACAGGAGTTTTGAATAGCGTATCAATGTTGCTTGTGCAAGAGACAAGGAACTCTGGGAAAGCAGTCAGTGCATGGTAAGTAGGGTTATCAGATAGCTCCATATCTGCGAGGAGAGGTTGAGCCATGGCTGACAACTCATGAACAGTTTGTTCACTGACAGTCTGCCAGATTTTTTTACTGACAATCTAAATTAAGGGCACACATTTTGCTGTAGCCATGATTTTGTGCGGAGTAGGCTTTGCTTTGTTGGGATTTGTCTCTTCGTTAACCACAGGATTCGCTCTGTCTGCATTTGAGTTGTTGGGACCATGTTTGTATTAAAGTGTTGCTGCAACTTGTTGCTTTCCTGGCATGGTTTGGTGGGCCTGGCACGTGTTGACTTAGCACTGATATGGGGCTGGGAAGAGACTGGATTGTCCAGCAATTGCAAACTCAGCAATGGAGATGTGGATGGTTTACAAAGATCTCCAAGACGCCTATACTATGGACTAGATTTATTAAAGTGTGTTACCACATTACATGCACAAAGGCAGTTGATGTGAATTAATAATTAGGCTCCATTGCATAAAATGGGACCTGCAGTAAGTTACACCATTAATACAGTAGTGCCTTTTAGTAAATCTAGTGCTATGCTGCTGTAGAGTCTTTTTTGCTTCCTACTGCACTGTCCTGCTGACAGTCAAAAACAGCCTATGCAGAAGGTCCAAGAAGCTCAGGTAGATTGGCACAGGCACATGGCAGGCAAGACAGAGATCCATGCCCAGCCTCCTCTCCCTAGAGACAGACCTTAAATTATTTTTAACTTTACAAACATCATTTAATTTTCCTGAATTTTACGTCCTGTCAGTAAATTTACTAATAATCAGCAACCTAGGTCTAAGTTAATCCTGGTTTTATTCTCATGGCATGGAGGGACTTGTATCTGCAGTTTCTTACGGAGTAGGATATCTGCGATCGATATTCGGCAGTGACGGTCAGGCATTTTTAAAGTTCCTGGATATTTAATACTGGAGCCTATCCGGTACCTGGTGCTGAATATCTGGTTTTGCTTGCATTCACGGTAGCTATCTGCTCAGCGGCGATATTCAGCTGCTCAATGAATAGCTCAACCGCATAAAGTTAGGAGAGTCATTGATCTGTCCTAACTTTATGCGGTTTAGCTATTTGGTTAGCAGCTGAATATCGCCGTTGACTGAATAGTTGCTTTGACCGCCCCCAGCGGCACCCACAGACTGCCTCAGAATTAACCAGGTGTCTTTCCTATGGCCTGTGGGCATATTCAATGGCACTATCCAGATAGTGTTGATGAGTATCAAGATCATGGGGGTTTAGCTGGTTAGCAGGTCCTGCTAAATGGCTAAACTCTTTTCAATATCGTTCTCTATAAGTCCATGGATGCAATGGATAGAAAACTAGGACTGGCTCAGCCTGGCTTTACAGACATCAAACTACATGGTTACCATAGTGTTATATCACAGGGAATTCTAGGACAGCAGCCTGCTTGTATATGACAGACTGAAGACAGAAAACTTGGGATGTAACCTAGAAGCAGAAAGCAAGAGTTCAGTGGAAATTTCCATTTTAACTTTATAAAATTGCACTACTTCAAACTTGGAAGTATTCCACTTTAGAAAGCCAAAGCCATACCTATGCCTTCATTCGCAAAAAAAAAAAAAAATATGAATGAATGAATGATCAATCAATCATTTCCAAGCTATTGTCTTGGGCTGCTTAGGGAAGATGAAAAACATCCCTCTTAGGATAACTTACTGCAAACGAGAGAAACCTTAAAAGATTGTTATCCAACATTACATGGCAGTCAGGGCTTCCCAAACCTGACCCCATGAGATAAACCTGCATGCATTGGAGACCCAGCATATGTCAATGTATCTCTTGCATATTCTTTGTGGATATCCTGAAATTCTGACTGACTGTGGGGTCACCCAGCATGTTTGGAAAGCTCTACTACAGGTTATGAGTTCTCAGATGAAGAATGAAAAAGCAGGGGAAGACCTTCGACGGGCAGCTTGATGTTTTCTAAGTTTACAAATTCTTAGCAAGACCTTCTTTACAATCTCCTACTGCAGCAGGCAGCCTGTAGACAAGTTACAGCATAAGAACATAAGAAATGCCATACTGGGTCAGATCAAGGTCCATCAAGCCCAGTATCCTGTTTTCAACATGGCCAATCCAGATCACAAGTACTTGGAAGATTCCCAGAAAGCCACACAGGTTCCATAATGTTTGTTCCATGGCAAGCAGTGGATTTCCTGAGTCCTCTTTAATAATGGTTTATGGACCTTTCCTCCAGGAACTTGTCCAAACCTTTTTTAAACGCAGCTACACTAACAGCTTTTACTACATCCTCCGGTAACAAATTCCAGAGTTTGATTACACGTTGAGTGAAAAAATATTTTCTTTTATTAGTCTTAAATGGGTTACATCATAGCTTCATTGCATATCCTCTAGTTTTTCTACTTTTTGATGGCATAAACAACCGATTGACGTTTATCCATTCCACATCATTCATTAATTTATAGACCTGTCACATCCCCCTCATCCATTCTATTGTTATTTAAACATGTTCAGTGTATTTTATACCTGTTCTATATTTGTACCTGTTCAATGTATTGAGTTGTTCTTATGTAAACCGCACTGTTCTTAAAAAGCGTGGTATATAAAACCAAATAAATAAATCCATCTCTTTTCCAAGTTGAAGAGCCCCAACGTTTGGAACTTCTCTTCATAGGGTATCCTTTCATCTCCTTTACCATTTTTATTGATCTTCTCTGTACCTTTACTAAATCTGCTATATCCTTTTTAAGATATGGCGACCAGAACTGCACACCCTATTCAAGGTGCGGTTACACCATGGAATGATACAGAGGCATTTTAATTTGCTTGGTTTTATTTTCCATTTTTTTCCTTATGATTCCTAGCATTCTATTTGTTCGTGGTCGCCACTGCTCCCTGGGCAGAGGGTTTCAATGTATTATCCACAATATCACCTAAATCTTTTTCCTGGGTGGTGGTTTCTAAGCTGGTACCTTGCATCGTGTAACAATAGTTTGGGTCGTTCTTTCCTAGGTGCATAACTTAGTACTTTTCCACATTAAATTTCATCTGCCATATGGACCTCCAGGTCTTCCAGTTTATCAAGGTCCTCTTGCAATTTTTCGCAATCCTCTTGCATTGTAACAACTTTGAATAATTTTGTGTCATCTGCAAATTTGATCACCTCATTTGTATTCCTATTTACAGATCATTTATGAATATGTTAAAAAGCAGTGGGCCCAAGGAAGTGAACAGCCAATGCTGGTCTTGTTACATGGACATAGGTTCTCTAAGGCATATAATATTGGAATGCCCTTGCATTCAGGAGTTTTGGAATCCGGTATGGGCCAAAATACAACAGGTCTTGAAATTCGCCGCTAATTTGACCTGGCGTATAATTGTGTTTAGGAATACGGCAGAGATTCCGTCGATAGACAGAAGGAATCCTTTCTTATTGAACTTTATGTTAATGGTTGCTTTAAAACTTATATTTGCACACTGGAAGAATCCTATCAAACCAAGTTGGCTGGAATGGTGGAATCTCATATGCCTATATGCTAAATATGAAAAGGCCCATGATAAAATTTCAAATGTTAGGGGTAAAGCTTTAAAATTCTCTAAGTGGTCTGCCCTGGTTCAGTTCACAGCCCTAAGCTGAAGGCCTGAGACTAATATATCTGTCAGCGTGCATTAGCAAGAAGCCCACGTTGCGTCGGGTAGAAGGGAGGGGATAGATTGGTGGACTGTTAGATTGTTATAAAATGTATTAGGGGGGAGAGGGAATTGTAAATGGGTTGCAAGTTGTTCAATATCTGTAAGTATGCTTTTATAATTGTAAATTGCAATAAAAATAAGTTTAAAAAAAAAGCAGTGGGCCCTGCACGTGTTGAGTAAAAAACAATTTTCTCTTATTAGTCTTAAATGGGCTCTTGCATGATACAGGGGAAAGGCAGGCAGAGCATGAAAACTGACAATTGGAGGCCTGGGCACAGAATTGCATTGCCAGCTGAGACCCAGTTCCAAGTTCCACCCAGTCACAGCTGTAGCTGGAATAGCATCTTGGTTAGGCCAGTTTATTTCCTGGCTGCTGCTTCACACATGCCAAGACAAGTCTTCTTAAAGGAGCTGCTTCCATTTCACAAGGGTGATCTCTGACCCAGCTGAAGGCTTCTACATTTATGCTGACAACTGAGTTGTCAACACTCCATAACAAGGGAACGTTGCATGACCAACCCCACCCCCCATTGAAATGCATTGGACTGTTTGAACATTTTGAAAGGATGGCATGCGTAAGAATAAAAGGAAAAGGATTTATGCAAAAGGAAACAGAGAAACAGAAGAAATGATGGCAGATAAAGACCATGCGGCTTATCCAATCTGCCCTCCCATTCCAGCTACTAAACTTTATGGTCCCCTTTTCCCCTTATTTCTCTGTGTTTGTACCATGCTTTCTTGAATGCAGATACAGTCCTCATCGGTATCACCTTCACTGGGAGACTATTCCATGTAAACGTTGTTAACCTGTTTTATGTACACCACTTTGACCTTTGCGAAAAGCGATATAAAAGTTCAGACAAATAAATAAATCTACCACTCTTTCTATGAATAAATATTTCCACAGATTACACCTACGTATCACCTTTCAACTTCATCCTATGCCCCCTTGTTGCAGAGTTTTTTTCTTTAATATAATTTTTAAAGTTTTTACAGCAAATAAATTACTAATAGCAAAATTAACATATAGCAAAGAAAAGTAAACTATGTCAGAAAAAAACCAGAATGTAATTTTCCAAGCTCACATTTTTGGAGGTGAGGAAACACAAAAATTACTAATAACTAAAATATAAAGAAACAAGAAATATTAAATGCCACATTTAGCTCCCATAACAAAACTAGCAATCCACAAACCAAAGGCGAAGAATATTTTAAGAAACATATTAATCCTATCCTTTTTTTTGCATTACAAACTGTTGCACTTACAAAGGATCAAAGAAAATATAATTATGTTCCTCTAATGTGACATTTGCAAAGATTTAAAGAAAAAAGAAGCCCCCAAAGCCAATACAGCGGCTTTCTGTTATAAAAAACCTTTGTGCCTAACTTTCATAGCCTGAGATCTAAAGCATAGCACTAGACTTATTAAAAGGCTCTACTCTAATACCGCAGGTCCCATTTTATGCAATAGGGCCTATTCACTAACAAAAACATGCATTACCTGCCTCTGTGCATGTAATATGGCAAAATAAAATTGCAGTGCTACTCCTTGAGATCCAGCAGCCCCTGGCTTTTCTTGGCAAGGTATGAGTGGAAGTAGATTGCTAGGCCTCTCTTCCAAGGCAATGGAGAGTAAAGTGATTTGCCCAAGGCATGCCATTAAGAATACAACCCTGATCTGCTGGTCACAGACCACCACTAGGCTAACCACTAGACTACTCCTCCACATGACACATTAATAAATCTAGCCCATAGTGTAGGAGCCCTGAAGACTTTTGTAAAGTAACTGCAAATATTTGTACAGTATGGTCACACAAAAGGAAATCCTTCTTTTTAAAACAGGACTTAAATATTTGTTTCCGGTCAGCTTCTGAGACTGGCACGTGAATGAATATCATCATTAGAAGTTTCCAAAAAAGTTAGTTTTATAGCATCAATCTCAGATATGATCAAAACCTCCTTCAAATACTTTTTAAATAGGATTTCTAGGGATAGTAAATAAAGCTGATGAAAATTAAACACCCATATATTATTTGAACACAAAGAATTTTCCATTCCTTCTATTTTATGATGAAGAAACAAACTATCTTTAATTGTAGAACCACCTGTAGCCTGTAAGGTAGACACCTTAGCATCAAGCTGGTGAACACTCTTAGAAATATTATAAACAGCTGAATCCATTTCTTGGATATTAGCTGAAGTTTCAAGAGAATATTGACAGAGACTAATGACTATCAGCAGAGCTTGTCTTCAATTGAAAGAGGCTCTCCTCTGTGCATTTATGCCACGGAGGTATTTAAACATATCTCCTCTTTCCTTCCTTTCATGCAAAGTATGCATATTGAGATCTAAGTCTGTCCCCATGTGCCTTATGACGAAGACCACTGACCATTTTAATAGTCTCCCTCTGCACTGTTTAATCCTTTTGAGGTGTGGTCTCCAGAATTGCACACAGTATTCCAAATGAGGTCTCACCAAAGACTTCTACAGAGACACTACCACCTCCGTCTTCCTGCTGGCCATTTCTCTCCCTATGCACCCAAGCATCCTTCTGGCTTTCGCTGTTGCCTTTTCTACCTGCTTAGCCACCTTAAGATCATCAGAAACAATCCGCCCTAGGTCCTGCTCTTCTTTCATGGACAGAAGTACTTCATCCCCTATACTGTATCACTCACTTGGATTTTTGCTGCCCAAATGCATGACCCTGAATTTCTTAGTATTAAATCTTAGCTGCTACCATTCTTCAAACTTCATTAGGTCCCTCATGTTATCTACACCTTCCTGGGTGTCTACCCTACTGAAGATTTTGGTGTCATCCGCAAAGAGGCAAACCTTACCCGACAACCCTTCAGCAATTTATGCATTCATCCATTTATTTCATATACTATACTGCCTTTTTAAGCATAAAGACTTTCCAGAGCAAGGGGGCCAAGAAGATGAAAGCAGATTTTCTGGTTGATTCATAGCATGCATTGCTGGAGAAGGCTAACAAAAAGACGAATGCCTTGAAGTGAACGTAGGGTGGAGTTGGACGATAGGGGATGCAAGACACTCGGAATCCTTGTGGCACATCCCCGGTAACATCCTTCCCCTCAAGAGTGAAAAATATGTACATACTTGTAAAGAGTGCCAATTGGTTGTGAGCAGTACCATGAAGGACTACTCCTACTACTGCTACGTAGTTTACAGTGCCACCCTGAACACAACACATTAAGAGACAGTCTCTGCGACACCGAGCTTACAATCTATTCAAAAAGACAAAACAGAATAAACAGGGGACTAGTGTAATTCTTTAAGAGAAATGGTTAAAACACACATAGGTGTTAAAGGAGAAAAAGGAGGTCAAGATCCATAAGCAGCCTCGAAAGAGAGGGCTTTTAGCCTGGATTTGAATAGGAGCAGAGATGGAGCCGACGTACTGCTCAGCAAGGTGGAACAAACAGAGTCTGGAGTTGGCAGTGGAAGAGAAGGGCACAGATAGAAGTGATTTTCCCGATGAGCGGAGTTCTCAACAAGGGATGTAGGGAGAGAGAATGAGGAGCCACTGAAGAATGCGCTTGTAGGTCAGTTGGAGTAGTTTGTACTGGATGCAGGAATGAATAGGAAGCCAGTGAAGTGACTTGAGAAGAGGGGTTATGTGAGCATAATGACACTGGCAGAAGATTAGCTGTGAAGATGAACATTGAACAAACTGGAGAGGAGAGAGATGATTCAATGGGAGACCAGTGAAGAGCAAATTGCAATAGTCTACACAGGAGGTGAGAAGAGAGTGGATGAGGGTCTTGGTAGTGTGTACAGAAAGGAAGGGATGAATTTTGCTGATGTTGTAGAGAAACAAATGACAGGTTTTAGCTATCCGTTGGATATGTGCAGATATAAAGAGTCAAAGATGACCCCCAAGGTTTTGATCAAAGAGACAGGGAGGATGGCAATGCTATCCACAGAAATAGAGAATAGAGGGAAGGGGCAGTGGGTTTGGGGGGAAGAAAAGAAGCTTTGTCTTGGCCATGCTTAGTTTCAGATGGTGGCAGGACATCCAGGCACAACGTCAGACAATCAAGCTGAAATTCGGGCCTGGATTCCTGAAGAGATGTCTGGTGCAGAGAAGTAAATCCGAGAGTCATCAGCATAAAGATAGTACTAAAAAGCATAGGAGATCAGAAAACCAAGGGAATTGCAGTATATTCACATTCCTACTTCACAACTGAATTAAAGGTCTGACAGCATCTCTGCTTCATAAGAAGTGATGAATAGGGTAGGAAAGGAAATCTATACAGTAGAGAACGGTGAGATCTTTCTTGTTTGGGAACGAAGACAACTAGAAAAGTACTGCTCGGTAGTATACTTGCCCTTAGGACTTTCTAAATCATAAGTACATATGATGTACTTTATATTTATGTGATTTGTCACATTTAAAACAATTAATGCATTAAAATATTGATACATATATGATATAATTGCAAGTACCTACAATGTATATAGGTTCCAAAATTCCTGTTTAAATGTTATATTGTTACTTGTAAATAGTTTCATCTGTTCTATGTAAAACGACTAGGTATGCTACACCACATACCATATAACTTATTGTTCCCTGTAAACCGCACTTGATACTTGGGAAAGAGCGGTATAGAAATAACTGTTAAATAAAATAAATAAAGAACATAAGATATGCCATACTGGGTCAGACCAAGATCCATCAAGCCCAGTATCCTGCCTCCAACAGTGGCCAATATAGGTCATAAGTACTTAGCAATTTCCCCAAAAGACACAGGTTCCACAATGCTTGTATTGGGTCAAACAGTGATATCCTGGGTCCCTTTTTAATAAAGGTTTATGGACCTTTCCTCCAGGATCTTGTCCAAGCCTTTTTTAAACACAGCTACGTTAACAGCTTTTATTATATCCTCCGGTAACAAATTCCAACGTTGAGTGAAAAAATATTCTCTTATTAGTCTTAAATAGGTTACCCTGTAGCTTCATTGTATGTCCCCTAGTCTTTCTATATTCTGATGACGTAAACAATTGATCTATGTTAACCTGTTCCACTCCATTCATTAATTTATAGACCTCTACCATATCTCCCCTCAGCTGTCTCTTTTCCAGGTTGAAGAGCCCTAACCTTTTTAGCCTCTCTTCATAGGGGTATCCTTCCATCCTCTTTACCATTTTGGTGGCTCATCTCTGTACCTTTTCTAATAACGCTATATCCATTTTAAGATATGGCAACCAGAATTGCACACAATATTCAAGGTGCGGTCGCAGGGGCGGCTCTATAATGAGGCGAAATGAGGCGGCTGCCTCAGGCAGCAAAGTTTTGAGGGCGGCAAATGCCCCCAAAACAGCTACCTCACTTCACCTTCAAAGTTAAAAAATGAAAAAAAAAAAAAAAAGCGCACGAGTTGTTGCTGCCGAGTCCGCTTCTCGGCAGCAGCAAAACTCACCACCTAACTTCTTCTTCTGCAGCTGCAGCTCCCTGCCTCTTAGAGAACCGCTGCTGTGCTGCTGAAGCCGGTGCGGAGCCTTCCCGTCTTTCAGAGGGCTCCGTGCAGCATTGTCCCGCCCCCAAAAGAAGTTGTTACAAATTCCTTTGGGGGCAGGACAATGCTGCACGGAGCCCTCCGAGAGATGGGAAGGCTCCGCACCAGCTTCAGCAGTACAGCCGTGGTTCCCTAAGAGGCAGGGAGCCGTGGCTGCAGAAGAAGGCAGCACAGGAACTATGGGGGGGGGGGGAGGAGGGGCAGGGGATAAGGGAAAGGTGAGATCTGCAACGGGGCTGACATGGAGGGAGGGGGGCTGACATAGGGGGCGGTAGCAGGCAGACATGGGGAGAGGGGAGGAGGGGGCAGGGGATAAGGGAAAGTTGAGATCTGCAGTGGGGCTAACATGGAGGGAGGGAGGGAGGGGAGCTGACATGGAGGGAGGGAGGGGGGCTGACATGGAGGGAGGGAGGGGGGATGGAAAGGAATTGACAAAGGTGGGGTCTGCAATGGGGATGACACAGGGGGAGGGGGGCTGGAAGGAAATTGACATGACGGGAAGGTGGGGCCTGCAACTGGGTTGACATTGGGGGAGTAGGGGGCTGACACTGGGAAGGAGGAACCTGGAAGGGAACTGACAAGGGTTCCCTCTCATCCAGCAGGAACAACTGGAGTGCTGCCGGCATCGAACAAATAAGCCTGATCGCTGCGCCACTCCGGTTCTTTTAATTTTAGATTTTGCCACCTCTACCCTGCCTCTGCCTTCCCGCCGCTTTTTTTTTTTTTTTTTTTGCTGCAAGCATTCTTGAGGAAAAATTGCAGCAGGAAGGCAGAGGCAGGGCAGAGGCGGCAAAATCTAAAATTAAAACAGCCAGAGTGCCCCCGCCGCCGCCAGATGAGAGGTGCAGGTGGAGGGAGTAGGGGACAGGAGGAGGACAAGAAGAGACAAAGGTAAGAGATGGGGGACAAAGGGGGAGATAGGGGGAAATTCTGGACAGAGGGGAAGACAGAGACATACTGAACAAAGGGGGGGGCAAGTATTAGACAAAGCGGAGAGATAGGGGGCAAATAATGGACAAAGGGGAGAGACAGGGGGACATACTGGACAGACAGGGGATAAATGCTGGACAGAGGGGAGAGAGTGCAGGTTAGGATTATAATGGGCTGATGGGGGGGCTAGCACTGGTAATGGGCAGATCGGGGGGGCTAGGACTGGTAATGGGCTTAGGGAGGACTAGCACAGTAAATGAGCTGATTAGGGAAGGCTAGGACTGGTAATGGACTGATGGGGGAGCTAGCATTGGAAATGAGCTGATTGGGGAGGTTAGGACTGGAAATGGGCTGATGGGGGACAGGACTAGTAATGGGCTGATTAGGGGAGGCTCGCACTGGTAATGGGCTGAGGGGGGACTAGTACTGGAAATGAGCAGATTAAGGGAGGCTAGGATTGGTAATGGGCTGATGGGGGGGTAGGACTGGTAATGGACTGAGGGGGGCTAGCATTGGAAATGAGCTGATCGGGGAGGCTAGGACTGGTAATGGGCTGATGGGGGAAGGGGGGGGGTAGGACCAGTAATGGGCTGATTAGAGGAGGCTAGCACTGGTAATAGGGTTGAAGAGGGACTAGCACTGGAAGTGAGCTGATTGGGGGGGGGGCTTCAACTGGGAATGGGTGATTGGTGGGGAGGGGAGGATAGAGCTGCTGACCTTGGAAGAAAACTGGGGGCTAGGGCTACAAATGGGCTGATGCGAGGGGATGGGAGAATGGGACTGGAAGGGAGTGGATGCTGAGAGGGACTGCCATGGTATTTGGACTAGAAGGAGTTGGGCAGTGGGGAAGGAGGGGGACTGGAAGGCAATGGACACCAGTGGCAGTCATGGGAATACAAGTTGACATTGGAAGGTACCGGGAGGGAGGACTGGAAAGGGGCTGATACTGGGAAGGGTTACTGGGACTGGAAATAGGCTGATGGAAAGAAGTGAAGAAAACAAAATAAGATATAAGAAATGGCAGATGGACCATAGACCACAGAAAGAGAGATAAGAGAAGACAGGAAAGCAGAAGCCTCAGATCGGGACCAGCATGATCAGAGAATAAAATGATCAAACAAAGGTAGAAAAAATAATTTTATTTCATTTTATTTATTTATTTATTTATTTTAGTGACTGGACTTTGTGTTAACTTTATATTTTATAATGCATAGAGGAATTGCATATTTATCTGATGTTGCACTGCTTGAAGAGTCTGGCTTCTTGGGGTTTCAGTTTAAATTTTGTCTACATATTTTTATTTTTACTTTAAATTGTAAGTCACTTATTCTGTACTTGGTGAGGGTCTGTGTTCTGAGTGTGTAACTGTGCCCAGATGTTCTGTTAACATAGAGTTTGTACATAAAGATTTCTACTGTACTGTAGTAATTTGACATGTTCAGCTTTTCAAATAGGTGTATGGATGTTCCAGGGTCCACTGTAGAATTTACAGTGACGCTTTATTTTGGTGGGCTCCTTATGTGAGTTTTGGAAGTTGGTGCTGATATGGTATGGTATGGTATGGTATGGTAGATTTGCTCTATAGATGCTCAGTGACTTTGTTGTAGGGTTTTGTATCAGTTCACAATATACCAGGTACTGGAGAATGTTTGTTTTTGTTGTTGTTAGTGAGATGATCAGAATCAGATTTTTTTTTTTGTTTTAAGATATTGAGTTCTGTGGGTGAATGTCCTGGTTCTGCTCTGTAACCACTGTTGAAGGGGGTTCTGTGGATGCAAAATATATATTGAAACAGAAAAGGTAATAACCATAATGCAGTTTATAACAAAATAAAAATGAGTTATAATTTAGTATTATAAACTGTGCTGTGGTTCTCGCTCTCTTTTAGTTCCTTGGTGTGCAAACATCTTGCATTTCCTCCATATAATCTAATCAGCTTTTTGGTTTGGTACAGTCCCTGATTGGAGTTTTGAAAAAGCCCCGCCCACCTCTGGGGGGGGGGGGGGGCGCCATCTCATCCTTCGCCTCAGGCAGCAGATTGCCTTGAGCCGCCCCTGTGCGGTCGCACCATGGAATGATACAGAGGCATTATAATATCCTTTGTTTTATTTTCCATTCCTTTCCTTATGATACCTAGCATTCTATTTGCTCTCTTGGTCGCTGCTGCACACTGGGCAGAGGGTTTTAATATGTTAGCCACGATGACACCTAAATCTTTTTCCTGGGTGGAAACCTTGCATCACGTAACCATAGTTTGGGTTGTTCTTTCCTAGGTGCATAAGTTTGCACTTGTCCACATTAAATTTCATCTGCCATTTGGATGTCCAGTCTTCCCATTTATCAAGATCTTCTTGCAATTTTCCACAATCCTCATGGGTTTTAACAACTTTGAATAGTTTTGTGTCATCTGCAAATTTGATAACCTCACTCGTTATTCCCATTTCCAGGTCATGAATATGTTAAAAAGCAGTGGACCCAACACAGATCCCTGGGGTACTCCACTATTCACCTTTCTCCATTGGGAAAATTGGCCATTTAGCCCTACCCTCTGTTTTCTATCTTTTAACCATTTCCTGATCCACAATATTACACTGCCTCCTATCCCATGACTTTTTAGTTTTGCCAAAAGTCTCTGATGAGGGACCTTGTCAAAGGCCTTCTGAAAGTCCAGATACACTATATCAAGTGACTCACCATTGTCTACCTGTTTATTCACACCTTCAAAAAAACATAACAGATTAGTAAGAAAAGATCTTCCTTATCTAAAGTCATGTTGGCTATCTCCCATTAAGCCATGATTATCTATATGTTCAGTAATTTTGTTCTTTATTATGGTTTCTACCATTTTTCCCCAGTACTGACGTCAGGTTCACCGGTCTATAGTTTCCCAGATCACCCCTGACAGCCTTTTTAAAAATTGGTGTTACATTGGCCATCCTCCAGTCTTCAGGTATTACAGATGATTTTAATGATAGTTCACAGATTACTAATAACAGGTCTGCAGTCTCATATTTCAGTTCTTTCAATACCCTTGGATGTACACCATCTGGTCCAGGTGATTTGCTACTCTTCAGTTTATCAAATAATTGTAATACATCTTCCTCAGTAAAGACCAAAGCAAAGAATTCATTCAGTCTCCCCACTATGGTCTTCATACCTAAAAGCCTAAATTTAGCCTCCAGAACCTCCCTACCACATTTTCCTATGTCATTGGTACTCTTCCCCAGCACTATCTAAGACCTTGTCTAGGTGGCGCGTGAGGTCCGCTACCTTCACACCAGGCAGGCATGTTACCAGGCGATCCTCACGTCCACCAGCCACCCAGCTATCTACATGCCTATTGATCAAATCACTAACTATAACGGCTGTCCTAACCCTTCCCTCATGGGCACATGGCCCTGGAGAAATTTCCTCAGTGTGAGAGGGTTTACATCAACTGGAGGACAGCTCCTAGCTACAGGATCACTTCCTGCCACACCAGGGTGATGCTCTCCTGTCACGTGACCTCTCTCCTCCATGGCTACAGGGATGCTACCAGACTGGAGGTAGGACTTCAGTATTATATCCCTGTAGGTCTCTATGTACCTCTCTGTCTTCCTTATGTCCAAGTCTGCTACTCTAGCCTCCAGAAATCAGACTCATTCCCTGAGAGCAAAGAGCTCCTTACACCTAGTGCACATGTAAGACCCCTCACCAACTGGGAGAAAATCATACATGTGACACTCAATGAAAAAGACTGGAATGCCCCCATCTTGCTGCTGGACTGCTGTCTGTAACTTAGTGTTAAAGTTGTGTTTAGGTATTTAAATTCTTTACCTACTAAGTGTTGATAGGGATACTTATACTAATAAAACGACACCTAATATGTTTAATGTACTTTATTCACCTGAAGTTAATTAATCTCAGGTCCTTAATGTATATCTGATGAGGACAAATAGCTGCACCTGAGAGTGAATATGGCACCTCCTTTCCTTTGAGATGTTTATCTGTCCTGGGAACCTTGCAGCCAGCTGGATTATCAGGATATCCATATTGAATATTCATGAAATAAATCTACATTGTAAATTTATGTCATGCATATTTATGATGGATATCCTGAAAAACTGACTGGCCGTGGGTCCCCATACATGTTTGAGGAACTCCACCGTTAGCTTTCCCAACTGGATCCAGATTTTTCATGACAGTGTGATCCATGGTTTTGCCCCATTGCATTCAGGGACTTGAAGCTCTGATTTACCAATTGCATTTCCTAATAAAAGCAACTATACATGGCCCTGACAGAGGAGCCTGCCCTAACTTACTTGAGGAAAGTGTTTCTCAAGCAGTCCTGGTGTACCCTCTACTCATGCTGGTTTTCAGGATACCCACAATGACTATTTATGAGATAGACTACTTGAATATGTAGAAATACATATAGCCCCTCTCTTGGTGGGGTAAGGGTTTGCCCCAGAAAATATACAAAAATCAGGGCTGGCTGAACCATTAGGCAATATCAGACAGTTGTCTGGACAGCTTCTGAGGGGCTGCAAAGAGCAGGTGAAATCAACACAACACAAAAGATCCTGATAGTCAACCATCACCACATACTTTTATCCAAAGGAAGATTGGAAAGTTTTTACCTGCCATTTAGAAATGTCCCTGATGAGGTACAGACTGTTCTCAAAGGGGTGGGGTTGAGGCAATCACAATTGGTTTTTAAGAAGCCTGAAAGTTAATGGGTGGAGCCCAAGACTGAAGGTTAATGGGTGGGGCCCAAGACTGAAAGTTTGCCTAGATGCTTGATACCGTTTCCACCTCCATACAAACTGGAAGTCTATGTTGGAGGGGGCAGAAGCGGCAGCCCATAGAGGGCAGGGACCTCAAAGCCATGACAAAGAGTTCAGATAAGTGCTGCACTGTGGTTTAAATGCCATTGCCACTGCTTCAGGTCCCAGAGAAAGGTGGCAGCAAGGGGAACGAGGTGGCAATTAGGGTGAGGATGTCAGTAGGAGAGGAGGCAGGATTGAGGGCTTGCCTAGGATGCCACTTACCCTTGCACCGGCCCTGGTTCTGGTGTTTGATCACAACAGCATGGTCCTCATTTATTGATTGTAGCACAATCCAAATACACTTGAAAACCTACAAACCAATTCTCAGTTCACACCGAAAAAGTATCTTTACCAACTGATATCCCCAAAATCAAGTACGATTTTGTCCCAGACTGATCCCTTCTCACTGTTCATTTGAATCCTCTTCGAGACCTGGATGAACATCCCCTCTACTTCCTTGGTTCAAAGACCCAGGTTGGGTACCTTGGTAGTCCCCTACAAAACTCTCAGAAAGTACTCTCCAAAAATATCTTTTCTGAACTTAGACGATCTTTCAGTGTCAGAGCCACTGGACTCTCCATAAGACAAATATCACAACAAAACTACCTTCTTTGGCATTACATAATAGAGAAACATTGCTTCTTGTCCCTAAATGACAAAATTACAAAACATCTCTTAACACACTTCTCAAACACTTCTGCTCTGAGTTTTAGGGGTGCACGGGGGTTTGGTTCCTCCTACAGACTGGACTTCCCATGAGTCAAGGTGGGATGCATCATGTTGGTTCAACTCACCTCCTGAGAGATACTAAAAAGTGACTCTGGTTCTTCTCCCCAGATCTTCCCTTAAATCTGTACCTCTTCAAATCTCCTCTTTAGGTTAGGCCGACTACTAGTATGCAAGCTCAAGCTAGAGTTAAAAAAAAGAGCAAGCCACTGATGAATAGAGCAAAATATGACCTTGAGAATATACCACCAGAATTTAAAGACTGCCTGCAAAATTGATTTGCTGCTTTAGATACAAATGACAAAGCTCCAGAAGAGTTATGGGATGACATCAAGAAGGTTGTGTTGGAAGAAAGTGAGAAATCTCTACAAAAGGTGGAAAAGCAAAAACGGCTAAAATGGATGACGGAAAAAATTCTGAAAATTGCCCAGAAATGCAGAGAAGCTAAAGCCAGATGAGAAAGAGGCAATCGCAGAACTCAGAGGTTTTGAGCATGCAGCAATAGAAGACAAGGAGAAGTACTACAATAACGCATACAAGGAAATCGAATGAGAAACTATCAGAGGAAGAACAAGATCGGCTTTCCTAAAGCTACGAGAGTTAAAGAAAAAATTCCAGCCTCGAACTGGAATGCTGCAAGATGCTCAAGGTTCTATGTTGAGTGATGCTGAGAAGATCAAGAAAAGGTGTAAAGAATAAACAGAGTCATTATACCATAATTCACTTCAAGGGTGTCACATAAATAGTGAACACCTAGTGCACTCCTGTTATAAATTACCATTATTTCAGAAAATTCGGGTCCCTCTACCCCTCCCTTCACTCTCTTGAATGACTACTATATTTTTATTAATGGTTTTAAGTAATGTTAACTATTTTTCTAACATTACTGGTTCCCCTGTAATGATCCCTAGTTCATTATATATCAATAGTCCATTTAATTTTTTTTACTGGATTTTGTAATATTTAATGTTTATGGGTTACTTGTATTGTTTATGGTCCATTCTAAGTTATCTTGTTCCATGTAATATTAATGTTGCTGTTACCTGTAAACTGTGTTGATCTTTGGAAATGTGGTATAAAAATGTTTCAAATAAAGATCAAGTGGACCAACAGCCGTTTCAGTCTGTACCTCATGATCAGGAATCATTGATGAAGAAAGAAGTCGAAGCAGCATTAAAAGCCTTATCAAAGAACAAAGCACCGGGCATTGATGGCATTCCCATTGAAGTATTACAGCAATCAGATGCAGCTGTTACCATACTTACAAGTATCTCCCAGGAAATTTGGAAGACAATATCATGGCCAATTGACTGGAAAAGATCTGTGTTTATACCAATACTAAAGAAAGGTTATTCAACTGACTGTGGAAATTATCGCACAATCACTCTGATCCCACATGTCAGCAAGATTCTACTCAAGATTATTCAGCAGAGACTACAACCATACCTGGAATGTGAACTGCCTGAAGTGCCAGCAGGGTTCAGGAAAGGGCGAGGAATGAGAGACGGATCCTTGAAAAGACAAAAGAATACCAAAAGCATATCTATATGTGTTTTATCGACTACAGTAAGGCTTTTGACTATGTAAACCATGAGATACTCTAGGCCACATTAAGAAGCATGGGATTACCAGAACCCATGATGCTTCTTGATCAATGTAAAGGTTGTGCAAAAGAACTAACAGTTCGAATGGATCAAGGAGAAACAAAATGGTTTAAAATCAGCAAAGGTATACAAGGCTTCATACTTTTCCGCTACCTGTTTAATTTATACGCAGAACAAATCATCAGAGAAGCAGGACTATATGAAGACAACCGATGTGTGAAGATTGGTAGAAGACTCAACAACCTTCGCTATGCTGATGATACCATATTACTGGCTGAAAGTGAAGACGATCTAAAACATTTGCTTTTCAAGATCAAGGAAAATAGTCTTAAAATGGGCCTGAACTTTAATGTAAAGAAGACAAAGATCCTGACAACTGGCAAAATCAATAAGTTCATTGTTGATGGAGAAGAAATTGAAATAGTTAACAACTTTAACCCACTTGGATCAACTATCAATAAAGAAATGACAAAGTCAAGAAATCCAACAACACTTTGCTCTTGGCAGAATGGCTATGAAGGACCTAGACAAGATTCTCAAGAGCAGAGATGTCTCTCTCCATCCAAAGATTTGACTTGTTCAAGCCATGGTATTTTCAATAACGTCATATGGATATAAAAGTTGGACAGTGAAAAAGATAGGAAGAAAATCAATGCCTTTGAATTATGGTGCTGGCAACAAATACTGTGTATACTATGGACTGCCCAAAGAACAAACCAATCAGTACTAGAGGAGATCAAACTTAAGCTTTCTTTAGAAGCTCAGATAACAAGACTTCGACTTTCATACTTTGGACTCATCATGCAAAGAGAAAGATTGTTAGAGAAACACATCATGCTTGGCAAGGTAGAAGGTCAAGGCAAAAGAGGAAGGTCAGCAATGAGATGGATCGATACAATAACAGCAGCTCTATCAACAATGAGCCGCCTGACTTAAGACCGAACACAGTTTAGGACAACTATTCAGAGGGTCACCATGAGTTGACACCAACTTGATGGAACTTAACAACAAGATTTGCCTACTGGGTCACACCAAAGGTCTGTTAGGCCCCGTATCCTGTTTCCAACAGTGGCCAATCTAGATCTTAAGCACTTGGCAGGATCCCAAAAGATAGAGATTTCCCCAAGTCCACTTAAATAATGGTTTACAGAAACTTTTCCAAACCTTTTATAAACCCAGTTATATTGACAGCATTTACCACACCCTCTGGCAACAAATGTGTGAAGTTGAAAAATATTTTCTCCGATTTGTCTTAAATATACCATGCTTGTGGGAATTTGTGCACCACTTGACTCAAATTCATTGACAGCTGCACAGGGCTCAAAGAAATCAGAACAGATGCTTAGGGGGAAAGCCAGCAATAAGCTTCTGGAGACTGACATGGGACTAACAAACTGTGAGGAGAGCTGACTTGGAGAGGCTGGGTTAGGGATTAGAGGAAGTATCCCAACTGGTGGGAGAGGCAAGTAGGGCTGGGACTTGCTGCGGTGGGTTTAGAGGCAAAAGAGGACATGGGAGATAGGAGCTGATGAGAGAGAATATTGGAGAGGGAGTGTGGGGAAATGAGTTGGAATGAGATAAGCTGAGAGAGACAGAGAAGACTTTAACTACATGTGTTGTGTTGAATGAGACCGAGTAGCAGGGTTGACCACATCAGTAGAGGGGAAGGTTACTTCACTGTGGGTCTTCATTTACTCCAGTGCTCAAGGCATTGGTTGCCTTGACCCATGATGCTTTTGGCTCTTATACTGAAGTTTTTCTTTTGTCAAAGTGGCCTCTATTTGAAACATAGTGAAGATCACTGCATCAAATAATGAAGAGAGCCGAGCCTGAGAAATCATTATGCAAAGCTTGAAGATCCTCTAGACGCTGCACAATGGGGATAAGGAAAGAGTCAATAATATGTTGGTAAAATAATATTTTACTCAATTACCCTTGAGCTGACTGAAGCAAGTTGCCTTGTCTAAGGTCACACAGAGGTCAATGACAGTGTTAAGCCCACACCACTGAGCCTTCCCCGCCTATGGCGCATATAACGCACTAAATTATGTATCATGTTTAAAATTGCTTTGTTTTGTTTACACACACACAATGTATAATAATGAAAAGGGGAAAGCGAGCAGGCGATCACCTGTGAAATCATTGCTTGTAAATCAGTGTCATAGAGAAGAATAGGCTTTCATTTTAATCTCGGTGACACAAAGGCTAGAGGAACGTCATGCCAAATTCCCAACCACTGAACTGTACAAGCTGCAGCTCAGCTGCTATGACTGGAATGGGGAGACTGCTGCAAGGACTCTTGGGACGTTCAGTACGCATGCACTTTGATACAATGCCTAACCACATCTTAACTCAGATAAACCTTCGTCTGATAGTCAGACTTTGTACATAAAAATGTACTTGGACAGACTGCAGTGCATTTTTAATATATGCCCTGCTTTCTCTAGAGTTCGTTAGTGGATCCAAACTACTTCCTGCTGCTTCTATCCAGCGAGCTGATTAGTTTCAGAATAACTTACTAGCTTGTGGATACTGAAAGGGAAAGATGTGCTGCAGGTAATTATTTACAGGAACTTTCTGGAAATCCGATTTACATGAATAGTACTGTGTCTGATCTGATCTGAGACTGATCATTTCCTCTCTGCGAAAGAGTGATGGTGGTTGGTAAATTCAGCATGTGGACTTGGA
Organism: Ichthyophis bannanicus; assembly: GCA_033557465.1. NCBI lineage: Eukaryota > Metazoa > Chordata > Amphibia > Gymnophiona > Ichthyophiidae > Ichthyophis > Ichthyophis bannanicus. Next base: position 67,530,844 of record CM066050.1, on the reverse strand, counting down.
ATGTGTGGTACATTGATGAACGAAATGTCCCAGTAGCTAGCCTGGAGTGGAATGGACTAGTGATGTCTTGTACCTAGCGACCTGATGTGGCACATGATCCTGGAGAAAAGGTAGCGTTGTCTTTCTGGTTTCCGTAAAGCTTGTCAATACGTAACCCGTCTGAAATGCAAAGCATGCCTTGAACACCATCCGATTACGGACCACACACATATGGAGTGAAAGCTGATCCCTTTAAGGCATCCTCTCATTTACTGTCTGTCTGGCATTGAATACTGATTTCTGAAAAGCCAAATCATTTTGCTCTCTTTGGTTGCTCAGATTTCAGGACTTCTATCTCCCAAGAACCAAACTGTTCTGCTGTCTGAAGCCAGTATCATAAAACATGCATGCTAGGTAGCAATTGTTGGAACTCATTTGAAAATAAAGCTGCTTTCAGAATAGTTTTCTTGTTTAAGTCCTAAACTATCATTTCTTCACCTCTGCAAACGTATTTTACACTGGCGTATTTTAATGACGGGTTGATATTTCCTCCTGTCCTCCTCTGCCATGGACTTCAGTAACAGTTGTTAAATATTGTCACATATGCTAGAGATTACAATGCTTTACTTCTTTAGATAAATTACATTATCACAGTGCTCATTTGGTTATCTGCAAAGGTTTTCTCCTGACTGCTTTCATTGCTTCCACTGCAAATTCCCTCTCTTATCAGCTGCTCTTACTCCCTGCTCTTTGGCACTCAGAATCTGAAAAGTGCCGCCCTCTAAACTCATGCAATGTTAATCTCTCTCACCTTTTCGCACACTTGCATGACAGTCTTGCCTCACACCCTTCTCAAAGTGTAGGAAGTATGCTGTAAACTGCAACAGGGAGAGACTGGCAGTGCTTGTGCCAGAGTCCATGGGGAAATCGTATCTTTAAAATGTTTTCCAGTAGTCATGTTACTAATCACATGCCCATAGAAATAGATGTCCATAAGAAATGTTATCAAGCGGGATTGTATGAAAATCAAATGTCCACTGCCATCTATTGACTTGGTTGCAGAGCCAGCATTAGGGAGTGGTAAACAGGACAATTGCCTGGGACCCCATGCACCAGGGGGCCCAAGTCTGCCTCAAGCCAATGGAGACATAACCTGCAAGTGAGCTTTGGGGCCCTCTTACCAGTTTCTGTCCGGGGCACTGGCTTGTAACTTGTAATGCTTTTTCAGATGGCTTGCTAATTGGCAGGAGGGTTCTCCCAGGGGCTCTTGAGAGTCCATGTTAATTTGTTTCATAAAAATGCAGTATTTCATTGCATAGAGAAAAAAAAACAGGGAGAATATTTTGATAATACCTTGATAGCACATCATTGAACCGGTCCCATGTCAATTTTATAGTTAGAGTTAGTGTTACATACATTCGAACATTCAAAAAGCCATACGGGGTCAGACCAAGGTCCATCAAGTCTAATATCCTCTTTCCATCAATGGCCAGTCCAGGTCACGAGCACCTGATAGGTTCCCAAAAAGGCACGCAGGTCCACAATGCTCGTTCCAGTGCAAGCAGTGGATTTCCGGGTTCCCTTTAATAATGGTTTATGGACCTCTCCTCTAGGAACTTGTCTAAACCTTTTTTAAACCCAGTTACACTAATAGCTTTTACTACATCCTCCAGTAACAAATTCCAGAGTTTGATTACACATTGAGGGAAGAAATATTCTCTTATTAGTCCTAAATAGTTTACACTGTAGTAACATAGTAAGGCGTGTTTGTAGAGATGACCAGGGAGGGAATCACTGGGGCCGTTTCCTATACTATTTGATGCAAGGTATGTCCTTACATACATGTTCACATTTACATTCTTGTATACTATGTTGGGGTGCACTGGGCTTACCTAGCACTTTTCTTGTGCTATACAGATATACATTTACCCAAGCTCCCGAGCTATATGGATATACATTTACCCCAATTCTCGTGCTATCCAGATATAAATTTACCCCATCTCTCGAGCTATATGGATAAACATTTACCCCAGCTCTCGTGCTATATGGATATACATTTACCCCAGATCTCATGTTATATGATATATATTTACTCCAGCTCTTGTGCTATACGGATATACATTTACCCCAGCTCTCATGCTATCCAAATATACATTTACCCCAGCTCTCATGCAATACAAATATACTTTTACCCCGGTTCTCGGCTATATAGTTATACATTTACCCCAGCTCTCATGCTATTCGAATATACCTTTACCCCGGATCTCATGCTATATGGATATACATTTACCTTAGTTCTCGTGCTATATGGATATATCTTTAACCCAGTTCTCATGCTATATGGATATACATTTACCCCAGCTCTTGAGCTATGCAGATATACATTTACCCCAGATCTCGTGCTATATGGATATACATTTATCCCAGCTCTTGTGCTATATGGACTTATATGTACCCCATGTCTTGAGCTAGCTGAACATACATTTACTCCAGCTCTTGAGCTATATGGACATACTGCACATTTACGCAGCTACATTATAGCTGTGATTTCTGCAGCTTTTGTGGGGCAATTTTACAAAGACACAAAGGCAATGTGACATCCAAGTACAATCTAGAACATCAAAACCAGAACATCTGAAAAAAAAAAAACGCAGGCAAGTTTGCGTTCAGGCATGTTTTCAGAAACATGGACTTGCCCAATATGGACATCTGTACAGATATCTACGTAGATATCCCCAGAATAGTGTCTTAGACCATGGATATCTAATAGCATAATGATTAAAGTATTGCGTTACGAGCAGGTTGGCTAGGGCTCAAAACCCAGTGCTGGACTTTGTGATATTAGACTTGACACTTTCTCCATCTTCTTTATACCTTTTGGATGTTTTAAGGCCACAACAAGCACTTTCCTGATGGCTGGGGCAGGTCTAAATGTGGAAGTGCCTGCACATGTCTTTGATGTTTCTGAAATCGAACGGAAACATCTAAGTTCATTGCACCTCCCTGGACATGCCTCCACCAAGCCCCTTGCCTAATTGGACATCCCTGCACCAGAAATGTCTTTAACATAATTTGCAAAATGGCTCCAGAGATGTCTCTGTGATTTTGCTGACCATGTGCACGTCTCTGAACATCTAAAATCATTACTAAGATTTTTTAAATGACCCCCCCATAACCTCATGTGTGTCTTTATAAAATCTCTGTTAAATAAGCACCTTCATGACCTCCCAACCTAGGCAACATCTTATAAAATTGCTCTTGACTTGTACATCTGTCAAAACTTTGCATAGATGCAGCGTTTAAAAACCTTCCACGCTTATAATCAAAAGCTTTAGCTAGGTAGCAGCACCTGATACATGTTGCTGTAATAGAAATTCAACAGCACTATCTGGATAATACAACTGAATATCATTATGGGCCTCCCAGAAATATCCAGAGAGTGCCAAGGAGGCCTGGGGATGGACCTGGGGCAGCTAGAGGTGATTTTCAAAACTGCTGTTTGGATAACAGTCCAAAGAACTTCAAACAACAAAAAAACTGTCCAAAATGCTATCTGGACAGAGGCTGAAAATCACCACTCTCTGAATATGGCGGCGATTATTCAGATAATCTAGATATTCAGTGGCAGCCACTATCCAAGTAGTCCCACTGAATATCCAGATTATTTTGCCTGTAGTGGCCGGCGTTTTATTTTTTTCTTTGCTGTTAATTTTTGCAAATATGGAACTGGAATTTTCAGTGTCAGATCCCAAAAATATCCTGTCTTTGTGCTTCAGCATTCGGCATTTGTTTGCCTCATTCAGCAAATTTGAAGTGGCTTTCTTGTTTGCCTACAATTTTAATATAGTTTGAGAATTTTATAATGACCCTTGGGCTCAAAGACAAACTGAAATATCCTCGGATAGGTGACATAGGCTCCCTTGAGAGAGATATCCTTCAAATGTTATCAAAAAATCTAGGCCGCCTTGTATTTTCCTTCTATGTCAATACCTTGAGTAAAGCAAAATTGTTTAAGCATGTTTGGTCAGATCTACAGCTTATCGGAAACATGAAAGCCGCACGTTGTCTTATCCCTACAGTTGATGGCACTAGTTCTGCCAACTCTGTGGCATTTAGCTAGAAATTCTACGTTTTATGGTTGCCGCCAGTAGAATTTCTTGGTCTCCAGTGGGTTTGCTGCTGAAGGCAAGAACTGCCATTTGTCACTCACTAGTATATGTGTGACCCATTACCATCCTGAACCTATTTCAAACAACTCATGTATATTGCTATCGATAATATTTCCTCTTGTAAAGCTGGCTTGGCTACCCATTGCTTCCTGGCTTCTAATCTGATACTCTACCTCGTAGCCGCAACTTCTTTAAGAGAAGCATGGGACATATTTGAAATGATTTCTTTCCTGAATTGGCAACTTTAAAGTCAGGAGTTCCTGCCAAAAGAATAATTCTGTAGGAGGAAAGCTGATAAAAGCATTGCCTTTTTTTTTAACACATAATACAGGGCAATCTATATCATGTAATACTAGAAGATAACAAAATCAGGAGAATAACGAGGGCCGATAGGCTTAGAAGATAAATGGCTTGCTCAAGTAACAGCATTAGGTTCAGATCTGAAATTCTAGTCTAGTAAGCAAGAACCTACAGAAAACCATCAGCTGGTTTGGTTCTGCAGTATTTACTGATAAGGAGAGGAGAGTTGGTATATAGAGAAAATAATTAACCTTTACTTGATAGTTTTGCCAAGTAGTCCCTGATACAATTGAGAATGGAAACATAATACTGCATCGGAATATGACTGGTCTTTAATTTTTTCAATGAATGCTATGCCGGAACTTGAGATAATTTGAACATTGAGATATTGGAGATTTGGAGACTGTAAACCCTTTGGACTGATGAAATGAGGAGTTGTGGGTAATTTTTGCCTTTTACTTATATAGTAAGAATACTATGGTAACATTTTTTTTCAAAGAGTTCATTTTAGATATAGTTTCCAGATGCTATGCTCATTTCGGTTCATGTGTTTCCTTCAAGCTTATATGATCGCTTTTCATTACAATTTCTGCTTGTTTTGTTTTTATATTTAGAAAGGAGATGCTGCTGCTCAACTTAAAAAGATTTTAAAAAAAGAAGAAAAGCCCTCAGAGCATTAAGTGTCTCAAAACGCTTCTTTGAACTCTCGGTTTCACTTTTCTTTGAAGATGAGTCTCTTTTAGTCAATGGTTCTATCAGAAGGATAAAAAATAGAGAGAAAATTACCTGTATACGTTTCGGTGAGAAGACATTCCAGTTCTCAAATGCAAAATGAAACCGGTCATGCAAGAGTCCTGAGTACTGAAAAGAGAGAACAAGCAAATAACAGAGGACAAGAACAAATCAGAGGGGGTATTTCTGAGAACTCAGTAGAAACATCTACACTGTTGTTCCTTAGCGAGACAGTGAAGAGCAATATGAACAGCAATAGCAATATGTGAATATCTGTGCTCTTGTATATAAGTTTGTGGCCTGGAAGAAAAGATTGGAGGAAAGTACAATCTGGACTGTAGAAATAATACGTTCATATGTTATCCTTTTACTGAGAGACTTCTCAAGTGTATAAGATACTTGAGAGCACATTGAGCACTAACCTCTATAGAAAGACATTAAAGACCCCCAATATACTTCAGGCAACTGAACACTCTCTTCAGCCAGAGACTATCTGTAGTAGACCCAAAAAATGATCAGATATTGCTGTGAATATGAGGCCTCCAAGATGGATTCTGAGAATGTACCTGAGTACTCACTGCCACAGCAGGTACTGAAGGTCCAAGTCCCAAACTGTCATGGATCCCAGAAATTAGAGGACAACTGCCTTGATGGTTCTGGGATACAAGAGGAGGAGAAAGCATGTCAGGAGAGTGAGTTACAAGGAAATTTCAACCAGGAGCCTGAAAAAAACAGAGAAGACAAAACCACGTACATAAATGACTCTGTTTGGGTGGAGTCTTCTGGTGCTTACTCAGGTCCAAGATTGCCACCTAGACCTTATGAGACAGTGCACCTGGTAAAAGCTTCATCTGAGAAGGGTCATGTTTCTGGGACGAACAAAGATCAGGAGTGGAAAGTGGTGAAGGTGAAGCAAATTTTGATTTCGAGTATTGACCAGTCTAGGAAACCGCGTAAGTAAAAATTTCCTACCTCTTTTCTCTTACTTCTCTCCTAGCCATTGAGATAGCTGCTATAATTACAGAGCATGTCCACTTATACTTTCAGCATCAGATAAATGGCAGTCTGTACAGAAAAAATTGACCAATGAGGGGAAAAAAATACAGGATCAGTATTGCAGTTTAGAAAAAGTAGAAATGTATTTCAGCAAATGGTTGAGGAGATGAAAGAATGAAGTAAAACAGATGGACAACAGCATTTGGCATATCATCATGGCATCAGAAGCGAGCAGCAGTATTAGAGAGATCGATCACCAGAGGATTAAGGAAAACCACCCAAGAGAAATACGTAGGAATAGGGTAGGGAAGGGGGAAATTAGTGATTTAAGACAGCACAAAAGGTGGAAAATGCAAACTTCTCTCTATATATTTATTTTGTAATATTTTATTCCACTGATCTCCAGGAATTCTCAGTGGATTCCATAAAGCACACTGCACAATACAAACATAAGTTCTCTGTCTTGGGGACTTGTGAAGCCGTGAAGTGACATTTTAGAAGGGACATCTAGGGAAATTCTGGGACGTCCACAACAGAATGTTCAAAAACTGGGGTAGTGGCCATTGTGCTTTCTGAAATTGCTCTGTCTCCACCCTGAAAAATGAAGAGCCCATCAACCAGTTCCGGAGACATGTCTTGCACAGAGAGCAAGGCCGGGTACATACATGGGTGTAGGCCATTTTACATATGTGCATGTTCCTGAAATGCACGCCTGCAGAACCAGGTACTTGGACGCCCCGGCCTGGGTAGGCCAGAAGGTGTGGCGACTATGTCCTGAGACGAGCACATCCTGCCCGGCCATTTCAGATACTCAGACGTGTGATAGCGGGCCAGTCATATATTTGGTGTATGCATTTCCAGTCAGGTTTCGTCAACCAAGAAATAGTAACTGCGGTGATGTAAGTGCATTTTTCTCTTCTCCATGGAAGCACTGCAGCCATGAAATGAGCACTTATTTTCACCTTCTTCATGGTCAGGAGCAGGTATAGGCATGGACACAACCACCAGGGTCTGACATACTCGTGCCCTTCTAAAATCGCACCACAAAGTGCAACTCCCGTGCTTTGCCCAGAGCGCGCCTCCGCAACGCCTCAAGCTACATGGGCATTCTCACGCCAGGGATGTCTATAAATCTGGCTTTCTAAAATGACTCTAGGGACCTCTCTATAATTTGCATATCTAAGTGCCCATCAACTCACAATTAGAGCTTCTAAAATACTTCTCTTAGAGTTATTATGTCTGAAGTCGTTTTTTCTTTTGTGATTTGTGACCCGATATTCAAAAACGCTTAACCATATAGTGACATCTGCTAGCTGGATAAATGCTCTATCTGAATTTTCAGCAGCACAGTTCATTTGGTGCCACTAAATGTTCTTACAGACCACTCCAGCACTATCTGGATAATGTAGAGGTGGACCCAGAGCAGAGCGTGGGTCTTCTTCCTAACTCTACAGATAGCCATGTGGATAGTGTCTGAACACTGCAGACTATGTGGCTCAAGTTAGAACAGCAAGAAGGCAGAGCTGTACGCAGGGCTTAATTTGTAGACAAAAAGGGAGTGGACCCGTGGAGCCGTAGGAGGGGATGGCTGGCCAGGGGCAAGACCAAAAGGAAAAAAGGGGTTGGATTAGCGCACAGGGTGATTGTTCTCTGCTCTGCGGCAGGCTCCCCTCCTCCCCTCCTCTTCCTTACAGGCTTCCTGGAAGGGAGAGGCTGGAGCAGAAAACCCCTCAGTGCTCTGGAGTCTGAAAAGAAGTGCTGGAAATGCGTTCCTGGCTGTTCCCCCAGAAATAAACCCCTGGCTGTACAGATAGCGACTGACTCCTTGTGGCCTTGGGCAAGCCACTTAACCCTCCATTGCCTCAGGTACAAACTTACATTCAAATTATCTCATGCCTTGATCGTCTACTGGAAAGGTGTTTTTTATTTATTTATCATTTCTTTTATACCGCTCCTTCCTGAGATCAGGAATGATAAACAACATTATTACATAGAACACATTTTTAACATTCTAAAATTGTAACAGGCAGAACTATGTACAAGGTAAGGTGTAGGCTTTACAAGGCAAGGCGTAAGCTGTTAAGGGCATTTCAACAAGGTATGAGCTAAATACTAATAAATAATAATAATATTGCCACTATCCATACAGTCAGCAGCAGTCATCACTCTACACAAATATTCAGTGTCATGTGCTATCTAGAGAGCACTGTTGAAAATATGTAAAGTATTCAAACGCCACGGTCAGCATGTCAAAAAATACGGACCACAGTGTTTGAATATTGACCCATTTTCTTCTTAGTGATACTTATGGTTTGTAATATCTCATTATGCTTTCTTGCTGGAAATTATGGAAACCTTAATATACTATAGATAAAAAAAACCCATCAAGTTATAAAACAAATCGTACGACAAATTACTGTATATCAGTCAGCAATAACTGAAAACAAATGTGGAGATAAATTGAAAATCATTGTAGATTATAAAAAAGAAAGGCGCTGTGTTCCAAAACTGGATTGCTGAAAATAACATTTGTTGCCGAGTTTTATGTAGATTATAGAGATTTGACAGATGAGGGAAGGAGTCGAGTAAAAGGTTTTATAAAAAACTCAAGATGACAAATCACAATCATGTGCATCAAAATTTCAACAGGTTTCAGGCAGAAAATGATGGACACCTGAACTATTCAAACACATACCTCGTATAATGCTACCTTAATGGAGCAAACTAGAAATGAATCAGATAAGGCTCCAAAACTACAAATAGAGGGTGATGGCAGTGGGACAGACTGCACAGTGAAAAGAGCGTGAGGAGTAAGGGACAGAAAGAAAAGTTCTACTTTATCTCCATCGATTTTAAGAAGTGACGATATTTAAGATGAGACAGCACAGTAGTAAGAAAGATGGAATAGAGAACAAAAAGTGAAGACATAAGGTAGGAAAGAAAGATCTTTATGTTTGTAGAGTAAAATTGGTTGGAAATTGAACAGCCATATATGTTGGCCTATGAAATGGGTAAGTGTAGGCCCTGAAGGCTTTGGAGAAACAAGACTGGGTCAGCGTTTACTAGGCACTCCTTTTCAGGGTGTGAACTCATAGCTAACTTGCTCATCTATGAAATTGTGGCTTAAGGTGTGACAAGAAATTTCACTTGAGAAGTGACGGAGTCACTTTAGGAGATAAATTCTGATTCTGAGGTTTTTCAGCCTTGAACACAACATGGGGAGCTCATAGAGATGCATACTGGGCGGAAATGAATAAAACCATGGCTGAAACACCTGGAGGTATGTTTGACTTATGGAAAAGGGTTGAGGAGAAATATAAAAGCACAAAATGAGATATGTGCTAATGTCTGATGACATATTTGGGCGTGAGGTAAAATGATACTGAAGAAGTCTGAATTAACATTACAAATTAATGAACGGGGGTACAGAACGCTAAAAACTGTGAAGTGCACAGATACCACAGAAAAGGAGACAGATTATCATTTTATACTACTTTATTTTGGGAAAGATTTTGGATTTATGTGTGGACTCTTGCAAGAGAACTACTAGAACTGTTCTTTCAGAAATCGCTAATTGTTATAGAACTGGAACTGTTCTGCAGTGATTTGATATACTAAGTAAGTAAGAACATTATGGAGTCTTTACTAAAAGATAGTAAGGGTTGCAATAATCATGCTGCAATTGCCAAATTAACTTGTGGTAACTGCAAGACATCTGCATTAACTGTTAATGTGTGTTAAATCACATTGTACAGTAAGGTCTCTTCTCTCTCTCTCTATTTATATAGATATAGATATTGGCATCTTTTGACAAAGAAGCATAACCAAGGGTGTGCACACTGGCTGTTTTTCATTTTGTTTCCTTTCAGTGTTTTTTTTCCAAACTTTCTTTTGTTTGATTTTATTTTTGTTTCATTAAATTTCATTTTTAGCGCTCATTGGGGCATGCTTACTAAACTGTGCTAATGTTTATTGCATGCTTTAGTTAGCACATGCTAACTGATTAGTCCAGCTCCGTGATAATGGCTACCACTGGCTGCTTAGAGTGTGACATGGGAGGGACAGAGAGTGGATGTGAACTGTACATTGCAGTTCGCGAGGGGGGGGGAATTACCACACACTAATTTTCCATGTTGCAATTAGCGCATGTGCAGGTAATACCACCTCAGTGGGTGGCATTAAGTGCCCCCGCGTGAATTACGAATGATGTTATAACACAGTAAAGAACGTTTCTGAGTGATAACTGTAGGGGACATATTGGACACGCCTTCCAATAGTTAGCATACAGTCTTTGCACTTACCACGTGCTAATTTTTGCTCTGTGACTTAGATTCCAGCTACATGTTTGTTATTCTGGCTCCAGGTTACCAGAAATAGATGAGTCAGTGCTGGTATGTTTTCCACTTTCAAGGTGAAAAAACTGAAAGACGAACTATAAGGTTATAACTGACTCACTTGTTCATTATGACTTCAATCCAGGTGCTCAACCTAGATATCGTAAAGGGTAGGAAGGAGTCCCAGTTAATGCTTTATTTTTCTGGAAATTGATGAAGAGCTTGGATACTGGCTTCATCCTAGGTGTGTAGGGAGAGATCATTACCTCTGATAGAAAGCAGGGAGTCACTCCCTATATTATAAACCCTTGGGAAGCCCAATTTTGTATAACGGGCATATTTATTAAACCACATTAGGCTTTTGTTGTTAACACATCAAAAAAGTGCAGATAGTACCACGTTAGCTTCAAATGCCATCTGCTGGGGGGGGGGGGGGCGGGTGGATAGCATTTCCCTAGCAGATAATGCACTGAAAGTACAGAGAACTCAGTCGGGCAGCATCGTGGGTACAACTAATGTCACCCACTGAGATGACGTTAGCTACACCTGCACTGTCTGCAAACCTGATGGTTCCCATGTGCTATAGAGGCTCGTGGTAACCACACATTGCAGACACCCTCACTCTGCACCCTAATCCCACCCACTCCTGCAGATAATGTGTTTGCTGCAAATAGAGCAGAAATTAGCTGCATTGTATCTGCAGTTGTGCCGCATTAAGTGCTACCGTGGCCAGCTAATGTGAGCTATCTGCTGGTTTAGGACCTAACATGGTTTAGTAAAGATTCCCTTAAGTGTTCTAGGTCAGAAAAGGGATGTTCAAGATGGGACCTTCAAAATTTGCAGTGAAGTGTACAAAACGCTCCTAAACATAGAGCTTCTTTTAAAGTACATATAAGGCTGTGGGGAAAATACATGTATTTGATGGCATATAGAGAAGGAATGGACACTTTACAAAGAGCTATTCAGAAAAGTGAAGCATCCCTTGGAGCTTTGTGTCTAAGTCCTGTGTAAGTGGTGGATTTTGCTACTTAAGCATGTCAGCGCAAAAGAGGAAGGCCGGCGATGCAATGGATCAATAGAATAACAGCAGCTATCGATGCCACTTTATCAACAATTAGCTGCCTGACTGAAGAACGAACATAGTTCAGGACAGGTAGTTTCCTAGGGTGGCAACTTCTGGGGTGGGGGGCAGCAAAGTGAAGGCATTCAAAGCTAAACAATAGAGTCTGACAACTGGGGGGGGAGAGGGACATAAGGCTTAAGATTTGCCTAGGGTGCCAACACCTTCAACCAACTCTGGGTCTGGCCCTGACAACTATCTACTGACATAACAGCATTTAACAACAAACATGTAACTACTCACACATCTATAGCAGAGAGGAGGAGGAGGAGTGTAATGATTAGAGCACTAATTTGGGAACAAAAAATACAGGGTTCAATTCCCACCAGCACTCCTTGTGTCCTTGTTCAAGTCACTTAACCATCCATTGCCTCAGAAAAATCCAGGTTATCACCATCTCTGTTTAATGTACATTACCAAATACTGAAATGATAAAGCAGTATAAAAAAACCTCATAAATAAATACAGATTGCTAAACTATTCACCCAAGAGGAGCCATTATGGTGCAAAGCTTCAAAACTGAATTTCTTTGCTGTTTGAGCTGGTTTTAAGCATCATAGCAGTATGTAATACACCCCCCCCCCCCCCCCCCCATCATTCCTTCAAAAGCCAGGTCCAAAAAAGCAGTTAGCTGACATTTATTTCTGGCCATAGCAAGGGTTGTGCAAGTGGCACAGTCACATAGGACACAAATACAGAAGGAGCACTAATGCCATCAGAAAGCCTGCCAAGAGTAAGTTCCTCTGCACAGCTAGGTGGGGGCACCAGACAGGTTCACTAGCCTCAAAGGGCACATTTCTAGGTTGCTACAGTCCTGCGCTTATACATGCTTTGGAGCAGGTATAAATGCTGATGGAGAAATTTTTTGAAGTATACAGGCATTTAACACAAGAGTTGCCTTTCCAAACGTGTCAAATCCAGCTCACAAATACTTGACAGGATCCCAGAAAGCAGCAAGAATCCATGTGGCTTATCCTCAGGGACAAGCAGTGGCTTTCTTCAAGTCTGTCTTAGTAACAATTAATGGGATTTTCCTCCAGGAAATCTTTTAAACTCAGCTACTCCAGCTGCTTTTACAGAGCTTTATCATGCATTGAGTGAAAAAATAATTTCTCCTATTTGCATAAAATGTATTACTCAAGAACTTCATAGTGTGTCCCCTAGTCCTCTCATACATTTTGAAAGAGTAAATAATTGATTCATGTTTACTCATTCTACTCCATTCAGGATTTTATAGAGCTCTGTATCGCCCCTCAACTGTGTCTTCTCCAAGCTGACGAGTATTAACCTCTTTAGCTTTTCCTTAAAGAACACTTGCCCCCATCCCCTTTATAATTTTAGTTGCTCTTCTCAGTACCTTTTGTAATTCCACTATATTTTTCTTTGGAGATGGGAAGACCAAAATTGCACACAATAGTCGAGGCGCAGTTGCAGCATGGAGCAATAGAGAGGCATTATGACTTCATCCTTTGTTTTATTCTCTGTTCCTTTCCTACTAAATTCCTAACATTCTGTTTGCTTTCTTGGCTGCCACTGTGCACTGAGCATTCCATTGCAAAATAGGAAAGATATGTCCAGAAAACAAATATGTGTGTTCCACGGCTATATACATGTAAATTTGCTACTAACATCAATACGACTATTTATACATTTAAATCAAGTTTTTACTTGTAGAAATGGCACATAATCCTTTTTAAATCACCCTCATAGTCTTCAAAGACATTGTCCTCAAACAACTGCAAAACGTCACTTTCCCTCTCATTAGTGAATCAGCAGGTAATGTATCATTGGTCACACATCCTCTTCCTGTCTTTTTTTTCTTCTGCTGAAAAACACTCAGACTACACTGTTTGAACTGACGCATACCCAACATGTTTTTTCTCTCCACCTTGTTCTTTAAGGAAAATCATTTCTAATGGTATTATTGTTATTCAAAGTCGTATCAACATCCATAGCAGTATCAATATAGTTCTCCATAAGGCCATCATCATCATCATTATCATCCCGATTAAGATTCCTTACAACATCAAGTATAGCAAACAGACCCAAAACCCAATATGTAACAAACTTTGTACATATACTGTGCATTACTTCGTCAAGAATTAACCTGCTTTCCATTCTACTAAAAACACCACATGTTATCTTAATATTGATACTGTCAGTATCTGCCCCCGTCCATATCCCATCCATCCCCCACTAACACATAAGCCTATTTTCTCAAACTATAATAGATAGTGGGTTGTAAACTTTGCTGCCTCCCAGGACTATCAATACTTGATACCAACCCCCTCTTCCCTCCCCCTCCCCCCTCCCCTCCCCCTTCCTTCCTCCTTCCCTTCTACCCTCTCCTCTCCCTCCCTCCCTCCTTCCTCCTCCTGCTCCCCCTCCCTCCCTACAGTCACCCAATCCTCCAGCCATCCATCCGTCCTCATCCATCCATCCGTTCACTACTAACTACCTCCAATTACTCTGGATCCCTATCTTGATGATGCAGGTAACACACCCTCTTCAAGCCCTCTTCTTCTCGTCCTACGATTTTGCATGTCGACATAACAACTAACGTGTACTCCACCCCACTTCACCCTGCTTAGAGGGGGGTATCTCTGTCAATAACAGCTCCCAAATTTTCCAAAGATTTCCAATTTGTGCCCCCCTAATAATTTAGCTGTTCTCCTCTCCATATCCATTAACTCTAACATGAGGTATTCCCACTCTTTAACTCCTGGGCAATACCCCGACACCCAGTGTCGCAAAATACACTGTTTGCCTACCACAATGCCTTTATTTAACAGTTTTCCTTGACTCCCTCCTCCAGACCAAGTTCCTACCTCTATCCCGAACAAACAGTATTCTGGGGTATAGAGCAGGCGCTGCGACACCCAACCTGAAAGTTTAGCCCTGACCCCCCTCCAAAAGACTTGTATATGCGCACAGGACCAGAATCAGTGCATGAAGGTTCCCTTCTCCAAGGCACATATCTTACAGACATCTTGCAGGACCACACCAGCCCTAGCCGCCCATACATCATGTACATACGCTCTCCATAGGAATTTAAATTGTATCTCTTGCAATTGCATTGCCTCGGATATGTTTTTAATAGCTCCAAACGCTCCTTCTAAGATCTGCACCATTACCCACGCTGCTCCATCTTGTTGCCATTTCCTTGCCAAACGCTCTAAAGCTCCATCCTCTCCTACCGCTTGTAATTCTCTCCTTAGGGCTTGCACTATTTTCCCTTCTAACCCCCAACAGAAATCCACCATACCTCCGGGATCTAGCAATGCTCGGACATCCTTTTGGACACTCCGCACATAGTGTCTCGCCTGTAGGTAGAAATAAAAATCTTTAGAGTCTAGATGGATCCTTTGCCTCAGCGATTGAAAGGAGTCCAACTCCGAAGAGGAAGCCATCCTCAAGTGTCCTATGCACCACACTCCTGCTTTCTCCCAGTGTCTGGCCACTGGGTGGTGATAACCCGGCAGGAAATCGCTATTCCCTACCAGAGGAAGAAAATCCGTCCCCTTCCAAGATATTTTCTTTTTTTGATACACTATCTTCCACACTTGTCTCAGAGTGGTCATGTAACCCGAGGCCTGCCACGCGATAGGCAGATCCCTTTTTGCCCGATGTAGCAGAAAAACTCTATGGAAAGGCCCCGACATCTGTTCTATCAGAGTAATAGGTAGTGTCTCCGCCGTGCCCAATAGTACATCTCTCAGGGGGCGCATCAGACTCGCTAAATTATAATCTCTCAGTGATACAAGACCCCCCCCCCCTCCTTCCTCCAGGGGTTTCATCAAGCTCAAAATGGCAATTCGAGATCTGCGGCCCCTCCACAAGAATTTACTTAAATGACTCTGCAACATCAAGATGTCTCTCCTCGCCAGCCAGATTGGAACATGACGCAACAGATAAATCCATCTTGGGAGCTCTATCATCTTGAACAGGGCAATACGACCCATCAAGGATAGGGGCAACTCCCTTCATTTTTTAGAGTTGCTATTGATCTTGCCAACATTGGCTCCACATTTATACTATACAGCTGCGACGTTTTCTCTGGAATTTGGATCCCCAGATAACGTATCTGGCCCTCTGCCCATATAAGTGGAAAGATTCCCTCCCAATCCAGCCTAGCTCTCCCCCCCCCCCCCCACCCACATCCAATGCTACAGATTTAGATCTATTAATACGCAGCCCCGAAAAGGTGCCAAACCACTCAAGTTGCTTCAAAGCTACCTCTAAGGATGCCTGAGGATCTCTTAAACATAAAATCATGTCATCTGCAAATGCACTCACCTTTATCCCCCCTTCCCTCCATTCTATACCCTTCAGCTTCTCCATATGAATAAGCGATAATAGCAGTGGCACCAGTTGCAAAACAAACAGAAGTGGGGACAAGGGACAACCCTGTCTGGTACCACGCTGGAGGGAGAAAGATGACAAAAATTCTCCTCCCATTGTTATACATGCCAGCGGGTCCGCATATAGCGCTTTGACCCAATTCAGAAACGCTCCCTCAAATCCAAGTCTGTGTAATACTTCGAACATATAAGGCCAAGAGACTCTGTCAAAAGCCTTCTCGGCGTCCAAACTGACCAACAATAACGGAGTTTCTTGCAATTGACACCTTTCCATCCCCAACAACACCTTACTTATATTCAAAAAAGCTTCCCTATTTACAAATCCCGTCTGGTGGTCTCCAACCAATCTCGGCAATATCTTCTGAAGCCTCTCTGCTAAAATCGAAGCTAATACCTTCATATCATAGTTAATTAGGGAGATGGGACGATACGACACAGGTTCCTCCGGGGTTTTTCCTGCTTTAGGGATTACCGTGATAGCCGCTGTTCTCATATCCCTCGGGAACTTTCCAGCCTCCAACACTTCTTCATATAAAGCCGCCAACTTTGGGGTGACTTGTAACACTAATATTTTATAAAATTCTGTCCTGTACCCGTCCGGCCCTGGGGTCTTGTGTGGTGTGCTTTTCCCTATAGCTCGTTGTATTTCCGTTCCAGAAATAGATCTATTGAGTTCATGTATTTCTGACTCCCCTAAGCGTGGCAACTGCACCTGATCTAAGAACCTGCTCTCCTGCGCCGTCTTCTGCCTCTGGAGTATACAGCTCTTGGTCATATTGTCTAAAGACCTTCATGACTTCCTGAATATCATTGTGCTTTACTCCGTTTCTATCCCTAACGTTAGCTATTATTTTGGACACCCCCCCCCCCACTCTTTTACTAAGCATGCAAGTAACTTCCCTGTCCGATCTCCATATCTAAACAATTGATGCCTATAATACTGCATCGAGTATACTGCTCTTTCCTGCAGCGCATTATTTAGACGCTGTTGGGCCTCTAGATACGATCCCAGGGTTTTTCTGTCTGATACCCGCACAGCTACTCTTTTAAGCTCTTGAAGCTCTCGCGCCAGTTCCAAAATGGTTTCAGACTCTCTTCCTTTCCTTAGCCACAAATGCAATGATATGCCCTCTCAATACTGCTTTCCCTGCCTCCCAAAATACTGCCACCTTCTTCAGTGTGTCTTCATTGAATTTTACAAATTCCTCCCAGTGCTTCCTTAAATATCTACAAAACTCTTCATTCTTCCATAGATGTCTCGGAAAGGACCACTTAGTACTATCACCCCGCTTCCCTCTCCAGTCCATCCGGACCATCGCATGATCAGAGATTACCATTGGTTCAATCTCCACTTGCAGTACTTTCCCAAAACAATTTTTGGAGACCAAGATGTAATCAATTCGGTACCATGACTGGTGAGCCCGTGACAGATGCGGGTAATCTCTTTCACCCTCAGGCAACATTCTCCATGTATCTATCAACTCCCCCATTCGACATAGATAGCTAACTTCTTTCCTACTCCACCCTTCTCTGAGTCTCAACTGTGACCGATCCATTCCCGGATCATGGGGACAGTTAAAATCACCTGCCAGTATAACCGGTATTTTCAGGACCTTCCCCACCCTTTTTAAGATATCCTTAAAAAATTGATAGTCATAAATGTTCAGCGCATAAATATTTCCCAATATGACTTCCTCCCCCTGTAGCTTGACATGCATAAACATAAATCTACCTTGGGGATCCATTTCCTCATTTAATATTTCCACTTGTAAGCCTTTCCTAAATAGAATCGCTATGCCCCTTTTCCTCCCCCCCCCCCCGAGGAAGCTGCATGCACCTGCCCCACCCAGTCCTTCTGCAATTTCCCATGTTCTCTCGAATTCAAGTGCGTCTCTTGTAGAAACGCCACCTGGGCCTTTCCCCTTTTCAAGGCTTGTAAAATTTTTGTACGCTTAATAGGAGTGCTTACCCCCCTCCCCACACATTCCATGTTACAAAGCGTATATCATGCATCCTTCTGCCTAGCTTTAATTCTTGTTTCCCAAAGCTTTAACCTATCCTTTTCCCAAGGTTGCCCAGCCTCAACCCCAGGATCGTTAAGACAGAATAAAATACACCAAACTGCTTGATACTGTTGTTGCAGTCTATGACGAGTACCCTCCCTGCTATTCAACTGCAGGTCAATATGATTTTTCCCCTCCCTAGAACATTCATCAAATAACCTCTCCTCAATCTCCTATTCATACCTCATTCTCACCTTCCCCATCCAACGCCCCCTCCCGCTCCGCCCTCCATCCCATAGCTCGTCTGGATATCTATCCCCAGTTCCCTCTACTTGGGTCTCGATCCTCTTAGATGCAGCAGGGCTGCCTCGCCCTCTTGGCGCTGTCCCCTCCATGCTTTCCATTCCCCCCTTGATATTTCCACTTAACTATTCTTACTAAGATAATGTTATCACTGCATACAACTGTACAGATAAACAAATTAACATTTCCCAATTGCCATCCCACCCACATTTGAAGCCATAAAGGCCTCTCTACACCTCCCTTCATCAGCCATATTGGCCTCCGTCTTCACCCTAGCCTATTTACAGGCAGCGTCCATCCTCCATGTCTTCCCGTTTTGCAACACTGTCCTTCATTAGGTTGCAAGGTCCGCCTCAGATCGCTCTCCCTCCAACTCATCCAGAAAACGTTTTGCCACCAATGCAGTCTCGAATATGTGATCTTGTCCCTGCCTGGTGGCTCGCAAGACTGCTGGGAACACCAAGGTGAAATGCAGCTTCTTCTTGTACAGGGCAGCACAAACAGGCAAAACCTCCTTCCTCTTTGCCACCACTGCTGCAGAGTAATCTTGGAAAATAAGGAGCTTCTGATTCTCTAATTTCAAATCTCCTTTCCTCCGATACACTTGGAGCAGTTGTGCTTTATGTTGAAAATTAAGAATACGTGCAATTACTACTCGAGGCTTGTGCTGTGCCTCGGATCTCATTCCAATACGATGCGCACACTCCACTCTCATTTTTCCAACTAAGATCTCCAAACCCAATTCCTTTGTCAGCCACTCTTCAATCATAGGTAGTAACAGTGAGTCCGTCGTTGCTTCTGGCACACCTACTATTATCAGGTTGTTTCGACGCAACCTGTTCTCCAAGTCCTCAACCTTCAATTGCAAGGCCTCAATCTGCTTCCGCTGTGTTGCAGTCTCCCGGGCCTGACGCCCCTCCTCGTCCTCTATGGTCGCACACGATGTTCTAGTTCTTCCACTCGTCTGCCAAACTCCCCCAATGATTCACCCACAACCTCCAATTTTTGCAATACCTGGTCAAACCTGGGGTCTAAGAGCTTGACGACCTCCTTTGCCACTTCCTCTGTTGCCGATTCTGCACTGTCCGTTCCGGGAGATGCCGGCTGTGATATCATGGCTGCAGCGGCCCCCGGCCTGAGGCTTCTTTCTCAGTCTTTTTTTGCTGATATTGGCATGCTATCTACCCTGGTTCTTATCATTGCAGTGACCTCTCTTCTGCTTGCACTCTACGGTATTAGTTAATATTGTTTCACTCTTCGGGAAGTGATAATTTTAGGGGTTAACGCTTGAGGCAGCCCCGGAGCAAGCAAAGACACCTCTTCACTCTCTCATGCGTCACGTGGTCTCCACCTTGTTCTTTTATTAGACTATAAGGACCAGTGTTACTAAAGTGTGTTAAGGAGGGAATAACTCATGCTTTTTGCCAAATAATTGCATGCTAAATGGCAAAATCATGTGTTATTTGCCCTTAATGCATGTTTTTTATAGGTCAGTGCAAGTTAAATAATGAGATGCCAAGCATGCAAATGTATGAGAAGCAGCTCATTATTATGCAAAATGAATCATGCAACTTGTGTTTCGTCTCACAAGCGATGTTATTCATAGGAAAATACAGTAATACCATCTCTGAGCTTGCATCATATTTCTTTCTCAAGAGTACTGAGCGGCTAACATGTGGCCTGGAGCTCCCAGAGAGCTTCTTAAAGGAGTCAATACTGAAAGACTTTCTCACTCACCCCTCGATCAACACTTTTCAAACCAATCCCCCCAATCAAATGTCCAACCCCCCAGTCAAATCCTCAACTCTCAAATCAAATCATCAACTCAACCCCCCCAGTACAAACCCCCCAACCTTCTCCAGCAACTAGTGCAGCTTATTAATTATCCCTCTGTGCTTGAAGAAGTAGGTACCTTTTACTGTATATTTCTGTAAAATGCTGCTTATACCTGACAGCACTATGAAGTGATGATCATAATAATAACCAGTCATTTTTCCTAGGAAATAAAGCACTGGTACTTATATGCAGGCTCTTCCATGAATACAAGAGGGCTATGGGTCAATTTTAGCAGGCAATGAAAAAGGTGCCAGTGCTCCATACCACAACATACCCCTAAAAAAAAGTCTTGATAATAACCCAGTCCTATGTTGTAAGATAAGCTTACAAAGGCAGAAGGCATCTGTTGGTTTCTCATTGTAACAGTGAGTCTTTGCTCTTAAGGAAACTCATCTGGGACCATCCATTGCTCTGAGGTTTCCAATTCACTTAGGTTGAAACCTCAACCTTAGTAAGAGTTGCAAGGAAATATCAGTTCCTGGTCCCATTGAACTTATAGATCAACCTTTTATACCAGTTTTTATTCAGGCATCAAATGAAAATGAGGCAAAGAGACAGACGGAAAGTACTCTGAAGGACACCGTTTTATCATCTTATTCTCATTACTTCCTGATCATCCATGAGAGTCCCGGAGTTGCTGAACTACATTTCTTAGCCACAATGGCTATTTGGATCCTATAGAAAGAGGGGTGTGAACTGACTAAAAAGGGGCCTAAACTTTCCCTTGAAAAGAAAATAACATGACAACCCAGACCTGTGGAATGCCTTATTTATTTATTTATTTATTTTAATGGTTTTATATACCGCCTTTCAGGAAAATCAAAGCGGTTTACATAGAAAGAAAACTTGAACATTACATCGAAACTTATTCAAATAATTGAAATTACAGCGAACATTAAATTATACATAATAGAAAAGGTAATTTGAGGGTTACAATGCTTAGTATATGCTGATTAGGTATATAGACAGTTTAAACATTATACAGATTTATAATATTTATAAGTTTTAAAATCTTTTCATCTTATCTGAGCAAGGAAAAATGTATTGTAGTTCACTATAATTATTAATGTAATGATTAAATGTGATAATGTGGAGAATTGAGTATTTTAAAAAAGAGTAAGAAAAAGGAAAAAGTAAGTTGTGTATTAATGAATAAGAGTATACATGAGTTTAAGTGGGAAATATTTCATCTTTTGGGAATGAGTCTCCAAAGTACTCTATAAATAGGTGAGTTTTAAGATCTTTTCAAAATGCTGAAAGATCTGTGATATCTCTGAGTTTATCCGGCAGAGCGTTCCATATTAAAGGAGCATTGAAGCTGAATGCCCTATTTGTTGTAATTTTATTGAGTTTTGAAAAGTTGTTTGGAACAAGTGTGTTCAGGTTCCTTTGTCTCACTGTTCTGGTCCTTGAATGAGTTGTCAGTAGATCAGTTAGATATGATGGGGCTATATCTCTTATCAGTTTGAACGTTGTTAAGATAACTTTATATTTTATCCTACTTTGTATAGGTAACCAGTGAAGTTTGTACAGTATAGGGGTTATGTGTTCAGTTGTTTGTGTTCAGCCTTGAGTCTTGAACTTTAAATTATTTACTGTACTCATAAACTGCAGCTCTAGACCCAGAAAAAAAATAGGCAAAATTAGGCAGTGAGTTGCATCAGGCAGAGGCCTTTAGTTAACCCTCCACCCCCCCAAAAGATTACATTTTTTAATATTTGATAGTCTTACCACAGTATGCTCTAGTATAGTGGTTTTCAAATCAGTCCTTGAGGGCCACTCCATCAGTAGAATTTTTAGGAGATCTCCGATGAATAAGCATAAGATAGATTTGCATATATTGAAGGCAGTGCATGCTAATTTATCTTATGCATATTCATTATGGTTATCTTGAAAACTGAACTGACCAGGCGGTCTTGGAGGACTGGTCCGAGAACCATTGCTTCTAGTCAACAAATTTGTTGGTCTATATTTAACTAACAAAATTACAAAATTTCCATTTGGAAAAAAAATCCTGGATTTTGGCAAAGTGAGGAAGGAACCTGAGGGCAGCTGGAGTTGTTGAGTACCAAACACCACAATCAAATGGCTGGTCAATATCTTTCTCAAAGTGGAAAGTACACTGAGAGTAACTGGAAAATATTTTCATTATGAGGGATTTCAATCAATTTGGGAATCCTCACTAGACAACATCATTTCAATCTAATTTTTAGCAAAGGCAAGCAACCCAGGTTTGACCAAGAAAGAGTCTTTTCCACCGCCCAGTTTCAGAGCATAATCCAATGAATGAAAATATACATTACAGGCCTCCCAAATTTTTAAATTAATATTCATTTAAAACAAAGTTTTAGGAAATGTCATGGTTTTTTGTTCTCTCTTTTGCGTGCATTTTAATTGCTTACCTACTGTGCATGCTATGGCTTTTTTGCATATATGTTCATTTGCGAGTATATATGTACACGAGCAGTTTGCATGCGCTTTTATTTTTAGACACCGAAAAGAATGCCCAAACAAGCCAAAATACAGCTGGCTAAAGGAAAACTCTTTGGGGTCAAAGGTTGGTAGGTACAGGTCAAGTATATCTTGTCTCTTGGTCAATCCAGTGTCACCTGGACATTGCACTCCACTGAAAGAAGGTTTGGTTAGTAAGGTTTCTTATGTGCAATTGCGCTTTTCTCTATAGACTTCTCCCATCTCCCTGACAGTACTTGTGACCTTGGGCAAGTCACGTTATCTCCTGTTGCCTCGGGTACCCAATTAGATTATAAGCTCTTTAGAGTAGGTATGTACTGTATCTGAATACTAATCATGCTCTAAGCAGCCTGGAACATTGTTTGTAAAGGTGATCTAAAACTTTAAAAACATATATGCAAGGCTAACTAGGCCTCATTAGGACATAATGTGGAAAATTCTGGTAGTGGGTATAACGGTGGATGTAGAATAAAAATGAAATGGAAATATAGTTCAGTGCTTTCCAAACTTTCATCCTATATGACACCATTTCAGCAAATGAAAGTCCATGTGACCCCCAGATGGTGATGAAATCAAAATAGCAGGTCTCCAGCCTCCTTCCCCTCCCTCCATTCATCTAAAGCAGAAAGCAGTGGCAGTCAGCACAGGGTCCTTTGTGTCAGTGTGCAGTGTGTGCTCACAGACCCCAGTACTCAGCACAGGTTTCCAGCCTAACAGCCTATAAATGTTCACTGGCTCACAGGCCACATGCTGACTGGTTACTGTAACTACTGTGAAAGTCCAGAGAGAAGGGGAAATGGCCATGTTTCTGTGACCTCATCCACTGATGATGTGACTCCATTTGGGGTCCTGACCCCAAGTTTGGGAATCACTGGTCTAGTTCATCCCGGCCCCTCAGCCCGAGTCCCTTTTCTTAGAAATTATATAAATGCCTCCATGACACCATGTGGGTCAACAATCTCTGGAATTCATTACCAGAGGATGTAGTAAAAGCTGTTACTATAGCTGGGTTTAAAACAGATTTGGATGAGTTCCTGGAGGAAAAGTCCATAAACCATTATTAAAGAGGACTGGGGAAATCCACTCCTGGGATGGGCAGCATTGAATGTGTATACCTTTGGGAACCTGACAGGTACTTGAGACCTGGAATGGCCGCTGTTGGAAACAGGATCTTGTGCTTGATGGACCCCTGGTCTGACCCAGTATGGCATATCTTATATTCTTATGTTCTTAAAGATGCTGGCCTAGAAGGGGTTTCTTCTGATTTTTGACTAATAGGAGGTCACTTGTTTAGCTGAGTAAAAGCAGGAGAGTCTGTTTCCCTGAGGCTATTGGTTTTGTGAAAGTGGAAAAGGCTCCTCTGGTCTTTTCAGTCCAGGTATGGAGAAGACTAAATTCCTCTGTATGAGTCTATGGTGTTACTGAGCTCCGAGTACTGTGTGCAATTCTGATGACCATATTTAAGAAAAAGATATCAAAGAACTGGAAAAGGTTCAGAGAAGGGTGACAAAATGATAATGCAGAGAGAACAGTTCTCATATGAAGAAAGGCTGAACAGGTTAGAGCTCTTCAGCTCGGAGAAGACTGAGGGAATAGAGTATTGCAGGGTGGAGGAGATTAATATGGAACTGTTACTGACTCCTTCAGATAGTACTAGGGGACACCATGAAACAAACAGGTAGCAGATTTAAATAAATTGGAGAAAGTATTTTTTCATTTATCAAACAATCAAGCTGCGGTTTTTGTTACTGGAGGATATGGTCAAGGCATCCAGCATGACTAGGTTTAGAAAGAGTTTGGACAAGTTCCTGGTGTAAACGTCCATAAACAATTATCAATAAACTAGTCTTGGGAAAGTTACCACTTATCCCTGGGAGTAAGCTGCAAGAAATGAAAGATATTAAGGGGGTCTTTTATTACCGGGCACTAAATTGTTGCACCTAATGCGCCAATAGCGCTGAAAACATGGCATGTTACATACAACACCCCAACAATATGGTCACTTCTGATGCGTACAATGATACTTCACTAGAAAAAAAAACTAATCGTCCCACTCATTTAACACTTCTATAGTATTTTTCTTCAGGAAAACAAACAAAAGTAGAAAACAGGCCTCAGAATCAACTGGGTTATAGAGTGAATCGTGGTCAAAACCACAAATAACACTCAACCCTACACATCAACGACCTGTAAAAACTCCTTTTAAACATATTTTTCAAACTTTAACTTTCCAACATTTTAACCAGCTATCAACATAAATAGTTAGCAGCGATGGATGACACTTAACTTCAGTCCATTTTTCTTAAGCAACCACCCAGCTTGCCAACGCTTACACCAAGCTGCCCCCAACGCCCATGAGGACATCCACTCAGCATTTCGCTTCAAAGCTGCCTCAGGGGGATATAAAACATATTGATAGCACTAAAACACAAAAACCACATAAATTCCTCATTAAAATACTATAGTCCCATAGAAAACCCTCCTTAATATCAGTTAACCATTATCCTAAACATAATATATAGTGCTGTATATATGCATGAGCTACCGTAATGTAAATAGAATTACCATCACGATATCTGTTAAAATGTAAATAGTTCTCCCCAGTTTAAGTCCATGTTATGCTCCCTGTTATCTGTAAACATAAGACAGATCCTAACTGTCTGAGTAAAATTTTGTTGTATGTAAACCGCACTGATAACAAAGAGCGCAGTATATAAGAACTGTTAAATAAATAAATAAATATACAATAGTTAATAAACCCGGTCCTAAACACTCCAGTGGTCAACTATCTACACTAAGTCTAAACTCACCAGTGTTCAACTGTCTACAACATCTCAAATACGGCCATCAGGCTCACACAAACTTACCAAAATGCCACCCATGCGCACAGATATATCCCACTTAACACCGCCCACAAAAACACAATCAAAACTTTAAAGGGAAATCGCTATACTAACTGCATTCCTAACCCTCATAGAAAACACATAAAAACCTATCAACAACTAACTGCATGCAACATACAACACCCGTACATTAACGATCAAGGATGTGGAAAGTTAAGACTGGGTAGTTAAGACTGTCTCCTTCTGCCTTCCCGTCTCTGTTAAGCCCGCAGGGCTGATGGGAAATTTCCCATCAGCCCCTGCGGGCTTAACAGAGACGCGAAGGAGACAGTCTGCCTTCGCGTCCCTAACAGCCTGCACGGAGGGAGACACGGAGGCATGGAGGGAGGGACCGAGCTTACAGAGGGGGCCCCCGCGGGTCAGTCCATGCTGCCGCGGCAGCAGAGGGGGCCCCGCGGCGGCAGCCAGCAGGTTTTTTTTTTAAAAATAAATTTTACTTTAGGCCGGGGGAGGGGGAGGGGGAGGGGGTAGGACTGGTAATTGGGGGGGCTGGGACTGGGGCTGGAAATGGGTTGGGACTGGGACTGGAAATGGGCTGGGACTGGGACTGGAAATGGGTTGGGGGGATTAAGGCTGGAGGTGGGCTGATGAGGAGGACTGGTAATGGGCTGTGGGCTGTTGGGGGGGGGGGTTAGAACTGGTAATGGGCTATGGGGGGGGTAAATACTGGAAATGGGCTGTGGGCTGATGGGGGCTGTCTGGTAATTGGCTATGGGGGGGGCAAGGACTGGAAATGGGCTGGGGGGGGTTAAGACTGGAGGTGGGCTGATGGGGTTAGGACTGGTAATGGGCTGTTGGGGGGGGGTTTAGAACTGGTAATGGGTTTTGGGGGGTTTAGACTGGTAATGGGCTGTGGGCTGATGGGGGCTGTCTGGTAATGGGCTATGGGGGGGGCTAGGACTGGAAATGGGCTGGGGGGGTTAAGACTGGAGGTGGGCTGATGGGGTTAGGACTGGTAATGGGCTGTGGGCTGATGGGGGGGGTAGGACTGGCAATGGGCTATGGGGGGCTGACTGGAAATGGGTTGATGGGGTTAGGACTGGAAGTGGGCTGATGGGGGTTAGGACTGGTAATGGGTTATAGGGGGGGCTTAAACTGAAAATGGGGTGATGGGGGGTTAAGGACTGAAAATGGGGTGATGGGGGGGTTAAGGACTGTAAGTGGGGTGATGGGGGGGCTAGGACTGGTATTGGGTTGGGGGGTTGCTAGGACTGGAAATGGGCTGATGGATGGCTAGGACTGGAAATGGGCTGATGCAGGGACTAGAAGGGAATGGATGCTGGGTGAGGCTGGAACTAGAAGGGAGCTGATGTTGGGGGAGGATTAGAATGGGATGGGGCTGGAAGAGTAAAATGGAGAAGGGAAAAATATTTTGTGTGGGAGGGATAAAAAATCTACAATTGGCCGGGTATTGGGAGAGTAAGTGGGGATTGAGGATGGAGGGGTAAAATTTGAGTGGATGAAATAGGAATGAGGAAAGAGCAAAAGGAGAAAGATTAGTATGTTAAAGCAGATGTAGAGAGAGAATGGAAAAAAATCTAGAAGAGAGAAGAAAGGACAAATGGACAGCAGACGATGGAGAGTTAGCAGAAGACACGAAGAAACCAGAAGAAAGTGGCTGGAGCAATTGCAGCTGAAAAAAATGCACAAAAGGTAGAAAAATATCTCTTTATTTTGAATTTATTAATTGGAATATGTCAGCTCTGGTAAATGTGCATCATTAACGTCTGCGCTTTGTTTAGTACAAGAGCAAATTAATGTATAGTTTTATTTCTATAGTGTTGTACATTCCAAGTTTGGCTTTTGGGATTCCCAGTTTAATTATTGTCTTCCTATTTCTAAATTGTGATTACTTGTTTGGTGATGGTCTATGTTCTGCATGTGTAACTGAGCTGAGGTATTCTGTTTATATAATTCCTATTTGACATTGCCACTTGTTCTCTTTCCCCAGTAGGTCATGTATTGTTGTTCTCTGAAATGTATTGGTTTAATATTTGCAGTGTTGCCTTTTGATTGGTAGAGTATGGTGCTTTGTGAGTCCTGGTAGTGCTGTTAGGATACGGCGGGTTTACTATGGGCAGTGTTTGTAGTAGTTCCTAATGTGTCTGGCAGTTGGCACTGGATTATAGTAATGTAGAAATCTTTTAGTCTTTCTTTATCCATACACTCATTAAGAGGCACGTTTACTAAAAGTTAGTATATGGTAACATTATGCAAATATTTATGCAAATGAGGCCCCTTATGCAAATGAGGTCCGCACCCCCCTTGGGCCGCCCCTGCTGGGGGCCCACAATTTTTGTTGGCGTAGGGCCTCACTCAAGGTAAATCCGGCCCTGAGGAAGACCCTCTAAATTCCTAGTGAACCAGATTGGTCTCTGTTGGAGATGAGTTGCTTGGCTTGATTGACCATCGGCCTGACCCAGTCTTGGCACATTTTATTGTCATATTGCATGCTCCTTCTGATATCACAGGCTTGCCCATAAGACCCTTTCCGTAAATAAGAAGGTCTTCTGTCGATGATAAATTTGGCATCTGTCCATCATGACTATAATGGAAAAGCACCAGAAAACCAGAGAAAAAGCAGAAAAAGATAAAAAGAAAGTGAAAGCCATAAAGAATGAGATAAAGCAGAAAAGAGTGAAGGAGGAAAAAATGAAAGAGATTGAGAAGCAGAAGACAAGAAGAGAAAAATACAAAGGAGTAAAGAGTCTAAAGAAGAGAAAAAAACGAAGAAATCAAGAAAGCAGAATAAGTCAAGAAGAAGAGAAAATGAAAGGAAAGAAAGGAGTTTAAAGAAGAGCAAAAAACGAATAGGCAGGAGATAAGACGGCAAAAAGTAGCGAAGGAAAAGGGAGGCACTAGGACCCGGTGAGGTCCCAGCCAGGCTGTAATGTGCACCGCTGGCGGCTGCTCGGTGAGCTGGACCCGGAGAGCATGAGTCAGCCTCAGCCGCAAGTTCCGAGGCACGGGGAGGAGAGCTGCAGCTTGACAGACGCGGCCAGTTGCTGTGCAGTGGGATACGTGATACCCTCCTCCTCCTCTTGCTGCTGCTGCGGGTCAGCCTGGGAGGAGAGGAGAGCAGCCCCGAAGTTGGGCTCACTAAAGGCAACCAGAGCAGCTGGTAGGGAGTAAAACGAACGAGAATACCGAAAGGTAAGGAAGAAGTTATTGCTGTCAAGGTTAACAATGAGCAGGGCTGTGGTGTGTGGCTTTGAGGTGATCTCTCTGTAGGGAGTGTAAAACTTATAAGGATCTAGGAGAGTTGAGTGTGAATGCTGGGGGGCTCTTTAAAGGATGAGCCTTTAAAGCCCACCTGTAGCATGCAGCGCCAGGCTCACACAGTTCCTGCCTGGCAGAGCCTGTAGCTATGCCCCTTCGCTTCGACTTTCTTTTTCACTAATTCTCCTTTTCCTCTAAGCCTCTCTGCATGAATATTCCAGCTGAGAGGGCAGGGAGATGATGCAACTGGACTGGTTACTGAATGCGTTTGATCGTGCTGGTGTTCTACCTAATTTGCAGTCTTATATAGCCTGGCATGGATCTTTAGCTTTCAACAAATGCATTGTAATCTTTTTTAACTTACAAAATAATTTGTTCGTTTTGGTAAGGGAAGCAAACAGTTTACTGGTTGGTGCTTTTGTGGTGGTCAAGACAAAATCAGCCCACAGATTTTTGTATGACTGCCTTCTATATTAGCAGTTGGACAGCTTGTGCAAGCTTCTATTGGTGCACATGGGTTCGGGAAAATGGGCATAATGTGAGAATGGACCAAACTGGTTTAATTAGAGTCAGAGGACTGGTCTGCAGGCAGGTTTGTCTGTTCCATGTGGGCAGTGCTTGCTTGTCAGATCCTGCTCCTAACCTTGGGACATCTTTTCTTTGGATTAAGCTCAGAGAGATTCAATGATGCCCTTACTGGAGTCCATCAAAGGTCTTTCCAAAGACTGGGTTGCTAGAAGACCTGATAAGCAAAGGAGTCCTTGTCTGAAATGCTATAGCTTCTGAAAGGCTCAAACACTTTTTCAGATGTTTAAGTGAAAAAGCCGTGGCAAATGATAGCTTTGCAGATTTATTGACCGCAACTTGATCCGTTAATTTTAAAGTAGTGACCAAACTTTTACTTTAGTGATGGTGCTCTCTGCCTACATAACACAACAGAGGCCTGGTGACGCTTGGAAGTGATCACAGCTGTCCAGGAAGATTTATTTCTTATTCACCTAAAACTACTGAAGTTGTTTGCCAATCTAAGGGATATGTCTACTAAGCCGAGCTAACGGTTAACCTGGTCTATCTGCAACTAGGTCCCATGTTATTCAGTGGAACCCAGTTGCATATAGCCCGGGTTAACCATTAGCCTGGCTTAGGAGACATACCCCTAAGAGTTCTCTAGGTCCAAAGATATGCAACCAAAAGAAACAGACAAACAAGGTAGACAGAACACACTTGATATTTTTATTATAATACTGTAGAAAAAAAAATAGAACTTTGCACAGTAATATAGTGAACTGGTGTCCTGCTATTTCCAAATATCCTAATATTCTGCCTGTGTTTAAAGTCTCAGGTTTTTATGACTTTCTAGGTGGTGCAGGGAGAGATTAATCTCTTATGAACCTGTCCTGGTTTTAAGTTGATATGAATTTCAGAATTGGACTATTCTGCTTATCTCAGCTAGTTTGCTTCCTTATGAATTCAGGTTTTTTGCTATCTGAACTCCAGCAGTGCAGGGAATCCAGTGTCAAATTATTGTTCAGTTCCATTATATTTTGGATAGTTCTGGGTAACCTAGCTCAATATCCCTTGGGGATCATTATTGCCCCTGGTTTTATCCCTCATTCCTGGCAAATGTACTGAAGTATTATTTACTCCCTACAGAAGTACTTTCAAAGCCAAACATAGCAATATTACTTGGAAACAGGGGCAGTTTTAGAGAACTGGGTATCACAGATGACTTGCTTCATCAAAACGTCTATAGAGAGGAGGCTGGTAACTACAGGCCAGTTTCTGACCTCAGCAGTAGATGACAAATTCACAACTACTAGAAGAAAGGAAAGGAGGGAGGCTTAAATCCAACAGATTGCAAGATCCAGGGCAGCATAGCTTTTACCAGAGAGAATTATTGTCAAACAAATGTGCTTAATTCTTTGATCAGGCAACTGAATATGTAGATTGAGGCAAGCAGTGGATTACACAGAGGCATATGGAATCCTTTCACACAGAGTAAGTAGTCTGTGAGTGATCCTATGATGGTAAGGTGGGTTGGAAACTGGCTGGTATTATAGAGTTCATGTCAAAGAAAGGGGAGTTATCAGTGGAGTGCCTCATGGATCAGGCCTGGGGTCATTTCTGTTCAATATTAGGACAACTATCCGGAGGATTGCCATGAGTCGGCACCAACTCAACGGCACTTAACAAGAACAACATTTTCATAATATGGCTGAGAGATCAGAAGAAAAGTTTATAGATGATACCAAGATCGGCAAGAAGATGTACATTTCAGGTGCATTAGAGAAAATGAGAAGAGATTTAAGGAAGTTTGAGGAATGGTAAAGCATTTGGGAAGTAAGATGTATACAAAAAAGTGCACAGCTGTGCCTTTAGGGTACAGGAAGGCCAAAATTAGCAATACAAACAGGTGGGAAACCTTGACGTGATCACATATGATGGTCACAAGGTTGTAAAATGATGTGATAAGACAATGGCAAACACCTGAGAAATGTGAAGGGGCATAGAGGGAAGTATCACCAGTAGAAACATATAAGGCCTCTGTACAGATTGATGAGATCTCATTTGGAGTATTGTGTCCAGTCCTGGAGATCATATTTCCAAAAGGATATAGACAGAATAGATGCAGGCCAGAGAAGGGCTACCAAATGCTTCAGAATCTATACCATAAGTCCTATTGAATGAGATTCAAAGAAGACCTAAATATGTATACTCTAGAGCAGCGATGGCGAACCTATGGCACGCGAAGGCCTTGCAGCTGGCACGCGGGAAGGTCCGCAAAAAAGAAAAAGCTGGCTCTGACTGCTGCCGCGGACGCGGCAAGGGCAGAATGCAGTGTCCCGCGGGGCCCCCTCCGCCCGCTAAGCCCCTCTGCAAGGGCTTTCAGATTCGCGAGGGAGAGCGTCTCCCTCGCGTCTCTGTTAAGCCCGCAGGGGCTAATGGGAAATTTCCCATCAGCCCCTTTAGACGCGAGGGACTGATGGGAAATTTCCCATTAGCCCCTGCGGGCTTAACAGAGACGCGAGGGAGACGCTCTCCCTCGCGAATCTGAAAGCCCTTGCAGAGGGGCTTAGCGGGCGGAGGGGGCCCCGCGGGACATTGCATTCTGCCGCGGCAGCGGCAGCAGCCAGAGCCAGCTTTTTTTTAAAAAAAATTTGCCAGGGGGGGAGGGGTTAGGACTTCTAATGGGCTAGGGGGGGGGGGGTTAGGACTTCTAATGGGCTAGGGGGGGTTAGGACTGCTAATGGGCTAGGGGGGTTAGGACTGGTAATGGGCTGTGGGCTGATGGGGGCTGTCTGGAAATGGGGTGATGGGGGTTAGGACTGGTAATGGGCTATGGGGGGGGGTTAGGACTGGTAATGGGCTATGGGGGGGTTAGGACTGCAAAAGGGCTGGGTGGGGGGTTAGCACATCTAAAGGGCTAGGGGGGGGGTTAGGACTGTTAATGGGCGGGGGGGGTTAGGACTGCTAATGGGCGGGCGGGCGGGCGGGCGGGGGGGGGGGGGGTAGGACTGCTAATGGGCTGTGGGCTGATGGGGGCTGTCTGGAAATGGGGTGATGGGGGGTTAGGACTGGTAATGGGCTATGGGGGGGGTTAGGACTGCTAATGGGCTATTGGGGGGGTTAGGACTGGTAATGGGCTATGGGGGGGTTAGGACTGCTAAAGGGCTAGGGGTTAGGACTGCTAATGGGCTATGGGGGGGTTAGGACTGCTAATGGGCTATGGGGGGGTTAGGACTGCTAAAGGGCTAGGGGGGTTAGGACTGGTAATGGGCTGTGGGCTGATGGGGGCTGTCTGGAAATGGGGTGATGAGGGGTTAGGACTGGTAATGGGCTATGGGGGGGTTAGGACTGGTAATGGGCTTTGGGCTGATGGGGGCTGTCTGGAAATGGGGTGATGGGGGTTAGGACTGGTAATGGGTTATAGGGGGGGCTTAAACTGAAAATGGGGTGATGGGGGTTTAGGACTGGAAGTGGGTTGATGGGGGGGGGCTAGGACTGGTATTGGGTTGAGGGGTTGCTAGGACTGGAAATGGGCTGATGGGGGGCTAGGACTGGAAATGGGCTGATGCAGGGACTAGAAGGGAATGGATGCTGGGTGAGGTTGGAACTAGAAGGGAGCTGATGTTGGGGGAGGATTAGAATGGGATGGGGCTGGGAGAGTAAAATGGAGAGGGGAAAAATATTTTGTGTGGGAGGGATAAAAAATCTACAATTGGCCGGGTATTGGGAGAGTAAGTGGGGATTGAGGATGGAGGGGTAAAATTTGAGTGGATGAAATAGGAATGAGGAAAGAGCAAAAGGAGAAAGATTAGTATGTTAAAGCGGATGTAGAGAGAGAGAATGGAAAAAAAAACTAGAAGAGAGAAGAAAGGACAAATGGACAGCAGATGATGGAGAGTTAGTAGAAAACATGAAGAAACCAGAAGAAAGTGGCTGGAGCAATTGCAACTGTGTAACTGAGCTGAGGTATTCTGTTTATGTAATTCCTTTTTGACATTGCCACTTGTTCTCTTTCCCCAGTAGGTCATGTATTGTTATTCTCTGAAATGTATTGGTTTAATATTTGCAGTGTTGCCTTTTGATAGGTATGGTATGGTGCTTTGTGAGTCCTGGTAGTGCTGTTAGGATACGGCGGGTTTGCTATTGGTTCTAAATGGGCAGTGTTTGTAGTAGTTCCTAATGTGCCTGGCGGTTGGCACTGGATTATAGTAATGTAGAAATCTTTTAGTCTGTCTTTATCCATACACTCATTAAGAGACATGTTTACTAAAAGTTAGTGTATGTTAGCATTATGCAAATATTTATGCAAATTGACGTGCTGGCACTTTGAGGAAATTCTTTGGTTTTGTGCGGCAGTTTGGGCACTCGGGCTCAAAAAGGTTAGCCATCACTGCTCTAAAGGATGTGATAAAGATATTAAACTATGCCAAAAGCAGAAATAATGAGCAAACAGCAAGTGCTTTTCAGTGGAAAGAAAGTTCCATGAGGCTCCAACGGGGTAGATTCAGAAATTATGTAACAAAATACAGTATTTCTTAACAGAAAAGTTGCTAGTGGATGCAAGGAATAGCTGGCTGGTGGTAGAAATGAAAAGCAGTAACAGAAATTGAAGAGAGCCTGGGGGAAATTAAGGAAAAGCTGGAGACTGAGCAGATTTTGCAAGACCGCAACAGGAAAGGATTTCAGGCAGACTAGATGGGCCTGATGGTCTTTCCCTGCCTCCACGTTCTATGAAGCTAAGCTTACTCCTAAAGACCGCAACAGGAAAGGATTTCAGGCAGACTAGATGGGCCTGATGGTCTTTCCCTGCCTCCACGTTCTATGAAGCTAAGCTTACTCCTAAAGACCGCAACAGGAAAGGATTTCAGGCAGACTAGATGGGCCTGATGGTCTTTCCCTGCTACCACGTTCTATGAAGCTAAGCGTACTCCTATTAGCATCATCCAGATCTCATTCTGAAGCACGTCTACATCACCTGTGCATTGTACTTAGCTTCCTCTACTCCCAATGAGTACAACATACAAACTCAAGTCCAGACACGGCAACTTACAGCTCTCCCACCAGCGGTCGGCACAAGCCCCATAATATTAACATTGAGTGTTCATTCTTCTATATTCAGAATGCTTTCTTCATCACCTTACGTGTTACCTTTCAACATTCTTAATTATTCTTCAGTACATAAGAACATAAGCTATGCCATACTGGGTCAGACCAAGGTCCATCAAGCCCAGTATTCTGTTTCCAACAGTGGCCAATCTAGGTCATATGTACCTAGCAGTTTCCCCAAGAGACACAAGTTCCACAATGCTTGTACTGGGTAAAAGTGATCATAATGCTGAGGATATGTCCTTCTGCTCTTGACATCCCCAGAATGTTACCTTTGGGTATAAGCTTGTTGCCCCATAGAGACAGAATGGGAGAGAGAATATGGGCTGCGGTTTAAGAGCCTTTTTTTCTTGCTGCAACTGAAAGTACCTAAACTAGCCAAGCAAATCTGATCTAAAAGTCTTAGAAGCACTTGTAAAGTGTGTTAGCTGTGCAATGCCAGATAAGCATATATATTAACATAAAAATAGACATGTATTCAGTCCAAAGCTTTCCTTTCCACAGAACGGCAATTTGGAATAATTACATTTCATATGTTTGCACATTGGCATCTCTACATATGTGAAGCAGAGCAGTGAATGGAAAGAACTGAGAGAGGTCCAATGGCACTTATACCATATAGCTCAGTATTGTGGGTGGATGTTTTTACTTATTTAGTGGAAATGTGAATTCGCCAGTGCACATTTGGTTCATTAGTGCACCTTGCAAAATTGACTTAATGCACATTAAACTACAAATGAATGCACATTAAATATGTCATTTTGGAAGCCTTATTTGCAATTCACACATGTCAGTACGGCCACTTAAGTGTGTAAATCACATCCACATGTAAATAGCCGTTTTAGAAAAGGCTTATTTTACACGTGGATGACCATAACACTTTGAAAAGTAGATGGAGATGTGTCAGGGACATGGCCCAGGTGGGACATGTATTCCCCAATTCATATAGGGAACGCACGTGGTGATAATGTGTGTTGCTGAGGCATCTATTTACTCAACCACACTTAACTTCAGTTTTAATGTGTGTTAACATGGACTTCAGGAAAACAGTTAATACAGCACATTAACAGCATCCATTAACTTCCATATTAAATACCCCACATAGAAATTCATATTAGGGGCAAGGCTTAACACACTGTAGGTATCATTAATGTGCATTAACACAGAGCAGTTCACTATACCTTCAGAGGGACCCCCTACAGAGCAACATGTAGCACTGCCAATCAGGTTGGCCCAACCAATAGGCAAACTAGGTGGGTGCCTAGGGTGGCAGCTTCTGGGTGAGGGGGGCTGCAAAGAGCAAGGCATTCAAAGTTAAATAATAGATCATGACAGCCAGGGGGCATAAGACTTAAGGTTTGTCTAGGGTGCCAACACCCTGAACCAACGTTGGGGCCGGCCCTGCTGCCAATGAACCATTGTGCTTGCCCATATTTACTGATAACATTTTTTGGACCAACAAAAAGTTGGAGTCTGAGTTTTCAAGGGCCTTGCTTCAGAACATATTTTTGATTGTGATTTATTGTTTTATTTTGATTATATTTGGTTGTTTTGTGTGGTATTTTATGATACTGTATTGGTGTATTGAAAGACTGCATTTTATATTTGCTGATACCACATTCATGTAGTCATTGCAAAATGCAGGTTTGTTATCTACCTGGAGCAGTCTTTTTGACCGGAGAAAGAGGAGGGGCCTGATATGGTCTTGAAATTCATGTACCACATACTTTATGTTGTCATAATGCAGTACAACTTCTCTAGTATGGATGAAACAGTCTAGTTCCCTCCTTTGTTCATTGTTCATACTTCTGCCTTGTTTAAAGTATCTTGCGATTATTGCTTTCTTTTTATACGTTGATTGAACTTGGACACTGGGTGACATCAGTTCCTCTAATACATCCAGGTAGTTCTTTTTTCTTCAGTGGAATAAAAGAATCTAAAAATACTGATATCACTCTACAATACATCCAAACAGAAAGAAAAGAAATAGGGTGGGAGAGAGGCATACAATTTGATCAAGCAAAAGACATACCCCTTCAAAAATCAACACGTTGGTAGAATTCAACTGATATATATAGAACATATTTCAGATCTAATAAGATAGGTTTGTTTTCCCATCTGAAAGAGCTGAGCATCAGCGATGTTCACAAATTCACAGAGTTTTCCTAAAGATGGAGACCAAGTGTGATTTTTCCCGACATCTCGCAAGTTTCTCAAATAAAATAGAACAAAATGTCTCAACTTACAACCTGCTGCAGCTTGCTTAGATTCCTTTGTAAATGTATTGGAAAGTACCAGAGAAATAAATATATTTTGGATGACCCTGTGGAAGTTTTGGCCTTTTCGCAGGCTGTTCTGTAAGAGAAATTAATTCTATGAATGTCTCTTACTTCTGGGTTTCCTGCTACATCTGTTTTTCCTTTGTTAATATGCTGGGAACCCAGCGCATAGATTAGATAGCACCCTTGCCATCATATTTGTGGGCAGGGCCAGTGCAAGAGTTTTAGATGCCCTAGGTGAAGCTTCAGCCTTGTGCTCCCTTGCAATTAGCTTGTAGACCTCAAGCACCCTCTTCCCCTAGATTTTGATTATTAAATTCATTGTAATCATCTCACCGCCATCCCTCCCAGAACAGTCCTATAAAACTGCATATTTGGGCATCACACTTTTAAATATTAAACTGCATTTCGTAAATAATGAGGAAGCCACTTATAAGAGTAAATGAACTATTTGCATATTGCCCATTCTTCCTGCAGGTAAGGGTACTCACCGATGACTCTGAGTTTGTATGGCTGCCAGGACCCATTGATTTGCTTTGACTATAATTGCTCTTTGCTCTCCCTCCCCCCCCCCCCCCCCCAGAAGCTGCTGTCCTAAGCGACCAACTAGTTTGCCTAGTGCATGGACCGGCCCTGTTTGTGAGTTAATCTAGAATTGTCTTTGGTTTCTTATTCTTCCTTGTCTTCTTTTGATTTTCTTTCCTTGGATCCTACTACAGTCTTGGATTTTCTTCTTCTTTACTTTTTTTTTCTCCCTACAATAAATAGATACTGTCCCACTCCTCCCTCCTCCCCCTATGCACAGCCCTGCACACGACAGCACACATTATATAGAAAGTAGCAAAATACGACCACATTACACCTATCCTGAAACAGCTCCTCTAGTTCCCCCTAGAAAGCCGCATCAAATACAAGACCCCCTCCTCACGCATAAAGCTATTCATAATCAGAACATTTCCTATCTACACACACTCCTACAAGAATTCAAACCCAGCAGATCTACAAGACAAACCATAAACAACACATTAGTAATCCCTCGCGCAAGAACAAAACACAACAACCAAGCCTGCACATGCTCATTCGACCTCTTATGCCCCCTCCTTAGGGAACACACTCCCAACCAAAATCAGATCCACCACTGACCTTCTAATCTTTTGGAAGCAACTGAAGATGCAACTCTTCATTGAACACTTTGGCCCCCTCGTCAAACCAAGCAAATAAGCTAGTCCCCATGGAATATATCCCTCACGCTGTAAATGAGCTAAACCTCAACATGTATACCTGTTTGTACTGTAAATATGAAAATAAGTTAACTATTCCCTTATATTTAGTTGCCACCTCATTCAATGTATATAAGTTAACAGTATGTTCCATGTAATCTATCTATTACTTGTTGTTTGATGTATTTATTTTATTTATTTAACAAATTTTGATATACCGCTCTTCTACAAGTCAAAGCGGTTTACAAAGAACTAAGTTTTACAATGAACAAGTAATGAACAACATTAGAACTTTTATGATGAATATGGCGAGTAATTCAGTGAACTCATAACAATGAACATTTTGTGACACTGAGAACAAACGAAACTATTTATAAAGGGATGAAGGGTTGGTAGGTATAGGGGTGTTGCGGTCATAGGAGTTTCATGGGAGTGGGGAGAGTGGGGTTTCATGAGGGTGGGATGGAGGAGAATGTGCTTGTGGGCATGGATTTCTGCTGAATCTACATTGTTGGTTGCTCATTGCCGAAATGCTTCTGCAAGAGGTGCATCTTGAGTTGTTTACGAAGTCCGTGGAAGACTTGATGGTTTGAATTTCTGGGGATAATGCATTCCAGAGGGT
Organism: Ichthyophis bannanicus; assembly: GCA_033557465.1. Taxonomy (NCBI): domain Eukaryota; kingdom Metazoa; phylum Chordata; class Amphibia; order Gymnophiona; family Ichthyophiidae; genus Ichthyophis; species Ichthyophis bannanicus. The sequence continues at coordinate 67,492,383 of CM066050.1, read as the reverse complement.
GGGGGTGTTTAGTGAGAATGCTCTTGCTCTTGTAGCCTGTTTGCAATTGCGAGTATGTGTTGGGATACTGAGGAGGTTCTGTGTACTCTTTCTCCTTGGCCTGTTAGAGTTTGAGTTACGAATTAAGGCATGTAGTTGCTCTGCTGATTTCCCATCTAGAGTTTTGTGGATGAGGGTTAGAACCTTGTACTGTATTCTTGAGTTGATGGGGAGCCAATGGAGGTGTTTAAGGATGGGAGTGATGTGGGTTTTCCGTGAAGCCTCGAAGATGGTTCTAGCAACAGTGTTTTGGGAGAGCTACAATGGATGAATTGCAGATTTGGGTAGTCCTTGATAAATGGAATTACAGTAATCGAATAGAGGAGTAATGGTGGCCTGGCAGACTGTACAGAAAATATTGGTGGATAGGAGGGGGGTGTAGGTTTTGGATGGTTTTTAGTTTGTAGTATACCACTTTGGTGATGCTGTGAATTTGTTCCTTGAAGATCAGCTGTTGATCGAGTATGATTCTGAGGTACTTTCTGTGGGAGTTGATTCAGATCTCAGTGTTGCCAAGCTTGACAGAGGCGGGGGGGGGGGGTGAGGGGGGGTGAAGGTGGGGTCCTTTGTTATGTGTAGCATCTCTGTTTTACTGAGGTTGATGGATAGATTATGATGGTGGAGCCAGTTGATGGTTTCGTGAGGCAACTTAAGAGTGTGGAGTAATCTAGAGTAGAGGTGGAGAATGGTGTGAAAATCATTATATTATTCACATATATCTGAAACTGGACTATATACTGCTTTGACCCAGAGAAAAGTGGTATATAAACTCAGCTAAATAAATAAAATAGAATAATTAAATGGTATGTTCATTTTTGACAGATTTGTGTGCTTGGAAATTTAGCATACAAGTCAATATTCAGCTGCAGAAGCCAGTGTAGTTTCTTAAACATCAGTTACAGCATTTAGAAAAATACCTGTATTCAGCAGGTATAGTCAGGGGTGCTGATCATTTGTGCAATATGGTCACCGCCACTGACCCATAGCTACCACTTCATGCCTAGCCTAGACGGGTTACTTTATGCTTACCCTTTTGCAGTCCTGAAGTAACTGTCTGACTGTACATGCAGAGGGTAACTTTAGAACAAGATCCCTAGGTTTAAAGGACAAGAAGATGCCTGATTTGGTTCAATTTTATGAAGACAGATAAAGAGGCATTTTAGAAAGGCCGGTCACGTGGTTCCTGTGACGTCCAAGTGAAAGCATCTCAAATTCTATGCCAATTTTAAAGGGAAGGGTGGAAATATGTTCTAAAATTGATAGATTCTCGACGCTTCCTGTAAGCATGTCTGTTAGATAGACCAGGAAGTGCAGGCTAACATGGGGACGGCACAGACATGTGCAGCAGGGACACAATTTTAGAAACACACACATAGGAAATATTGACGAGGGAATCCTGGCAACTTGCATGGCGGCATTTCAGAGCATGTTTAAATGTCGGCATGCACAGGTGTATCCTACCATTTTTGCAAACACAGATATTCTGCCGCTCTGGCTATTTTAGATGCTGCAGTGTCTACTGAAGTAACATATGGATGGGGAAATGAACATTGGGGGAATAAGGAAGATATCGCCTCTATTCCTTCCTATAAAGGGTTGACCAAAATGAACATTTTCTAAACACCTAAATGTGCCAGGAAACTGGTGTAAATACTGATGTGGATAATTTCCGCTGCCTACATGCAAGCCCAATATGAAATCACAGTTAGGCAGGTATCTTGCAGCTCCATCCAGATCATGCCTCCGACATGCCCCCATGTGACATGGACGTGATCAGGACAGATATGTGCAAATTTGGCCCCGACTAAAATGGATGTGTGCTAGTGGATGTGATTAGCACATGTGGAGGGTCGTTTTCACAAGTGCACATCACAAAGAGGACTTCTAAAATAACCTCCATAGATGTTACTGTGTGTATAAAAAATACTAGTACAAATTCACTAGCAGCAGCGGCTGCACTGAGGTCGCAGACATCTAGGCCTCTTTGGGAGAGGTGTAAATGCTTGCATGTAAATTAAATGAGTATATGTGTGTGTGTGTGTATATATATATATTGTTTTATAATAAATGCATGTACTTTGTGACTCTTCTCATGCTCCACCCACGCTTGGAAATGATCTCCCCCCCCCCTGCAACACATGCATGCATGCCATTGCATGTACTTTGATGCATGAGGTAATTTTATAAGAGCAATTTCACGCACATATATTGCCATGCTAAAATGACTTTATAATATTACCCCATAGCAGACAAATAGTTCTAGATTCCCACCTTCACTTTGCTCAGCTGCAGCGGTTAGTGTGATTTTCGCTGGCACTGCATGGTGTCTTTGAAGAGAGGCGGCTTAATGAGTTATAAGTCTACTGACCACCAGTAAGTGCATAACTCCTTTTGAAAATTTCCCCAATAGTATTTAAACTGTATAAAAATAAAGTTCGACCAGAGCTTTGTTACCAAGCGTGAGATAAGATTGTGCAGCTGGTAATATTCCGATCATACTCTGTAGTGTTTACATAGTGCAGAATAATGCCGCGTAACCTCACACCTGATCCAGTCCCTCTGTTGGGAAGCTTATTCAACATTGTCTATGATCCCTAACAAGGCTTGGAATAAATAGGTTTAGAGCACACTGAGCTGTTGCAGTCTTTCTTGCGCTGAGAGCAGAACTTGAGTAACCTTTTGAGAACTTAGCTGCAGAGTGGAAGGGGTATCCCTCAAAAGATGCATATCTTCCTCGGAGCATGCACTGTGCTGAAAGGAGACCCCCCTCCTGCATTCCAGCACTTTCTCCCAAGCACCACCCAGCCTGACTAGCAGGATCTTATTGGACAGGAGCAGGCCAGCAGTGATTCTGTTTTGCAGTGCTCCAAATATTGTATCTCTGACTTTGGTCCATGAGTCTGTGGGCCTTTAATGGATCCAACGTGATGCGCCACTCAGGCCGTGCAGTGCTTGTGAGAAAGTGCTACTGGGACAGAGAAAAAGACACCCCTTACACATGATACACCTAGGCATCTCTTCACCCTGCCTTGTGAAAATCCAGACTGGATAAGGCGGGAACTCGCCGTGTGACAGTAACGATATCCTGTGTGACCACTCTGCATGTGCTATGTCTCCTCTTTCCTAACTTTCTCCCACTACCAGCACATCGAAAGACACTAAATAGTTCATCTCCTCGAAGGGTTGTTTTTCTCTGGGAGGTTATTCTACTTTAAGAAACCTTCATGGTGCAAAGTTTGTATGTGATTTTGCGATGTACTCTCTCTTCCTATTATGGGCCGAAGCAAAAAAGGGACCCCTATTGCTGGTCATCAGACTCCTATTCTAACTTCACCCTGGTAAATCCAAAATATAAATACAGCATGACTACAGGACAGCATTTTTCCCCCAAAATTAAAGGGAATGTCCATAGCAGAAGTCAGTTCTATATCTCCAGACTCAACGACTAACTCGGTGTTTCAACTCCCAGTATTATGACCCTCATTCATTTGAGGTAGAGAAAATAAACGTGGGCTGTAATAAGGTAATTTTAATTTAACAAGGGCCCTAAAACCCTTTGCATAGGAGCATTAAAGAAATACATGATTATTTATTTTGAATAACTTGCATTTTAGTTTAATAATACAGTTTTATGGGCTCAGTCCTGCATGCAAGAGAATCAGCTGGGTTTTCAGAACATCCATAGATGAGATAGATTTACATATATTGAGACAATACATACATATCTATCTCCAGCACCGTACCTTGCCCTGGGTGAGTAGTGCAGCCACACAGGGCGCAAAGGTTTAGGGGCGCATTTCAGACTGCCAGCCACCAGCAGCAGCGAAACAGACCTGACTTCCAATTTAAAACAGAAAAAAACCCACACGGGTCCTTCAACGCCACGCTTGTATGCAGTTCTGGTCCCTCCCTCCCTTGGGACTGGGCCAGCCATTCAAATGCGGGTCTTTGCAACTCCTCATTTGAATGGCTGGCCTGGTTCCTCCCTCCTCTGACGCGACCTACATCAGAGAAGGGGGGGAGGGACCCAAATGTTTTTTGTTTGTTTTTTTTTACTGGAAGTCAGGTCTGTTTCGCTGCTGCTGCCTCCAAGAAGACAAAAAGTGGGGGCAACAGGGCAAGGGTGGGCAGCCAGCTGGACATAAAGGTGGTGAGATGATGGGGGTGGAGAGCACGCATGAGATGTGCAAGTCACACAGGGCGCAATTATGGCTCGGTGCAGTCCTGTCTATCTCGTGCATATTCCTTGTGAGAATCCTGAAAGCCTAACTGGCTGGGTGCGCCCTGAGGACTGACTTCAGAATCATTAGTCTAAATAATAAAATTGCAAACTGAGTGAAAAACTTCAAAAATTGCTCTCATTACTTACAGAATGGCTGATGGAAGAAACTGTGCTATTTGGTGCAGTGGTTTACCTACCGCTTAGCACAGATTTTGTCTGCACTAAAATAATTTCTAGTGTATCAAGAGTTTTAGCACACAAAAAATCTGCACTAAGTGGTAAGGCGAGAAGACACAGAGCCAAGAGCTTGTTTAGGTGTGTCAGTAAATGAAGAAAGGGCGAGGAGGAATTGTGAGGGCAATTTGCACGCTCTCCAAAAAAGCCTGCAGTTTCTTGGGAATGCAAAATCATGTTCAAACTGAAACTTCTGTTGGTTTTCCTCTTTGAAAATTCAGCCACTACGCACAATGCTGATACAAACGAACATGCCAATAGAAAATATGCATAAGAAAACACGTGCTGAGATTTGAAAGCAAAATCTATCGGCTGATATGCAAAAGCACTTACATGGATATCAACACATGTTATCTGAAGTACCATTGGCAGGGCCTATCCACCAGTTTTCAACAGCACTATCCGGAGAGTGCCAACATGGAGTGAGGGTGGAGCATGGGCATGCCCAGAATTATCCAGATAGTGGCAATATTTAGTCCACTATCCAGATAACTTTAGGAAAGCAAAAAAGCTGCTTTAAAGTTATTTGAAGAGTGGACTAAATATCACCACTATCTGGATAATAGCAGTCCTGGCTGCTCTCCATGTTTATTGGGTGCCAACTGCTATCCAGACAATGGGGCTGGATTTATGAATTTTATTTATTTATTTTTTATTTAACATTTCTTATATACTGCCTTTCATGGTATCAAGGTGGTTTACATTGAACAAACTGAAATTACATTGAACAGGGCATTATAACTTGGAGATAACTATTTTACAGGGAACATGGGCTATGGAGGGTTAAGTGGCTTGCCCAAGACCACAAGGAGCAGCTGTGGAACTAGAAACCCCAGTCCTTCTGGCCCAAGGTTGCTGTCCTCTAGTGGGATTTGAACCCCTGACCTTCTGGCCTGAGGAAACTTGCCCCAACCACTAGGCCACTCTTCTAAAAGCTGCAGCTAGAGTTTAAATAAAATGCTGACTGTGGAATTTAAATATCAACCCATAATATATAATTTCACTCACCTGAACTACCTTCACCCACTTTTTTGTGTTGGCACAAAGGCTCAAACTATTCATACCTGTACAAAGGAGAAAGGCAGTAATCTATATGTATTTTTACATGCTTACACGTGTGTTTACCTGCTGAAATTCTTTCACCTTCCTCCTGTTAGACAAGGGAAAATCCACTATCTAAGAACTCAAGTAGTGACCATATGCTTAGCAGTAAAGTTTCAATGACAAAAAACTGCAAGATCAAACATTAGGGATGCAGAATCCAAGGGCGCAGTACTTGATGGGGGGTGAGAAGTTGTTGCCCGTCACCAGGAATGCGAACTCTAGGGGAATATATCTGATGATCTTGGTGTAAGAATCTACTTAAATGAGTTCCCAGTAGGAGTTGAGGAGTAGAGCAGTGGGCTGAGAACCAGGGAAACCACTGTCGCTCCTTGTGATTTTGGGTAAGTCACTTAACCTTCAATTGCCTCGAGTACAGACTTAGATTGTAAGTCCTCTGGAAATACCTACGTAACTGAGCGTAACTCATCTTGGGCTTCTGAGAAAGGCATGAACTAACTACATATCCCCCTACTAGAGTCATCAGAGTCTCCTTTTGAGGTGGGAGGTTGGTGGTACATAGCCACCCTCAATTGGGAGGGAGTCACACGAAGTGAGGTGCGAACATGTGCTCCTTCGTATTCCTCTTGGGAAGGTGGTTGAGGTGCAGAGTTGGGGCGCCCAGGCCTTCGGAGCTTTGGGTCCTGTGAGGAGATCAGAAGAGGGAAGTTGGTGCACACTGCTTGTCTGCTGTGCGAGATCATTAGAATTTGTGTAAAGTCCTGGCTGGACTGAAGGAAAGGACTTTCAGAGACAACTTTACATCAGAAAGGCTGCAGGAGCTCGCCTATGCCTGTGGGATGAGAGTCTCTTATCACTGGTCTGCACAGAGGATTGAAGGTATTAACAAGAGAGGGGGTCTCTTTCACCAGGGAGAGTCTCAGAAGATAGAGAGAGGAGAAAGAAGAAGCCCCTTGTTTGTACTGTGTGCTGAATCTACTTTACTGTGTTTATGTTGGACTGTGAGTTCTGGACTGGATTTGTCTGTTTGGATTCTGGACTCTATAATCCTGTTTTACTTTGCTCTGGGCATATTCCAAGTTTGGCTACAAAATACATCGATTTTAATTTTTGCAACAAGTTGGCTAGTAGACATGATATTTTTGAACCACCCCCAACCTGGTGTTTTCTGTGCTTTACGTTATGCTGTAACTTGTACCGAAAGCTCTGAAACCTAGGGCTGTCTTTCTCCTCCTTCAGAAAGAACCTTGGCGAGCATGAGAAATCAATATTCCCCACCCATCCCAAATGTTCTCCTAAATTCTGCTAGCCAGATGAAAAAAGGGTTACAGCAAGGTGATAAAAAAACTAGGACAAGGGACTGAATCATAGAACTACTAAGGTGCATAGGGAGAGGTGTATCTAGTAGCAAAGAGGAGGACATAGCGTCTTCCTGTGATTGGCGAGCCCTTGCCTGGAGCATTCTTTCCAGTTCTGGAGGTTGTACTTTTGCAAGGCTAGAGACAGAATAGAGGTCATTCATAAAACAGTTTCCAAAATGGTACAGGACCTCTACATGAGATGTAAGAGAGGAAAGACATTAAAATGACAGTGACATTAGATACCGACATTAAAAACGAGTGATATAGTCAAGATTTTTCTTATTTTCGATTATTCTTCTTGAAAGTTTTGCGGAGAACATGTTCTTTTCTCTGTACAAGTGTGACGCTTGAATAATTATTATAAATTCATAAATATAAAAACTAATTAAAAATAATAGAAACATTAAAATACTTCAAAGGTAAAAATAATGCAAAGAAGCAAACCTTTTTCAGCAGAAAAGGAGATGAAAAACAAGAGTTCATCAAGTGAGTAGAAAATATTTCTTCATGGAAAGACTAGTCGCATGCATAGAGTGACATGGGCTAAACACAGTGAATCTGTAATCACGACTGAAGAGAAAGATAGATAGAAATCAATGGAGATCGGAAGCATTGTGCCAGGAAATAAACTGTGCAGGATGGATGGTTTTATGGTTCTCATCTGCTGTCAGATCCTACGTTTTATCAGCCCTTGGGCATGCCGTTTGGATGGGAATTAGTTTAGAAGGACAATGGCATAAAAATGCACAGTGTTACTTACTTTCAGATGTTTATCAGAAGCTAAACTGAAGCAAAAAAGAGGCGAATGACTATATCAGAAAAGATTTGTATTCTGAGGGCAGATAGAAGTGCTGTCGTTGGCGTGTACCAAATTGGTTGGATAAGGTAGCGTAATGCATGGCATGAACAGTCACGGACAGATACAACTGTTAGACGGCTCAGGATTCTAGGGATAACATTTGCAAATATTTGTACCCACTGACCTGTAAATGAGGAGTAGCCATATCCCACGATTCTGCTTGTCCTTTTTCCTTCTTTGCAGATGAGTGTTTTGTTACAAGCAGTGGCCCTGCTTCAGATGGAATCTGGCCTTTACTGGCCACCGTCCAACCTGTGTCTTGTGCTCTTGGTATCAGAATCCTTCCCTGGCTCCAGTCTCCTCTGGTGAATTTTCTTTCTCTGTGCTGCTGCCAGAATAAAGTAAATAACAGTGTTTTGTTACTTTTTTTATATAGAAAATCACAGCAATATTTTAGGTTTCGAACTGTGGATGTCTGGCTTCAGACAGCTAACCCATCTATAAGTGGGATATGCATCTGTTTCTTTCTTTCCACTCTTGCTTTTTATTTATTCTTTAATTTCTTCTTCTTTCCCATTTTCTCCATCTTCTCTTTTTAATTCTTCTCAGATATATCTCATGGGAAAGCTATTAGATTTTTATGATCAAAGTCAAAACCTGATTAGAGAGATGTATCTTTTTTAATTAAATCCAGAGTTGAGTTGCATTATCTTTGGAAGGATTTATAAGGAGTAAAATTACTGAAAGAACAATGCAGCTTGAAGGAACGGAATAGAAAGATGTCTTTATCCTTCTCTTTTCATTCCTTTTAAGGCGAGTATCACTGAATGATAGCTCCTAGTGGGGAGGGTCCATCGGTCGGTCGGTCAGTGCAAACAAACCTATGCACTATGCAGAGCAGGGAGAAGGCGCAGTCGGCGCTGCAGGGAGCCCAAATCTCATGGCACAAGAAGATGCAGCTTACCGAGGCCAGAACTGCAGGAAGGGTGAAGCCTAAACCCCATGGCACTGGAGAAGGCAGCCTGCTGTGATGAGGCTTCGGGGGAGAGGGGCAGAGCTCAGGGGAAAGGATGGAGCTAGTGGAAGAAACAGGATGGCGCATGAGCTAAGGGGTCAGAGAAGAGGAAAGAAGAGAGGGGTGAAGCATAACGGAAGGGGTGGGGTTTTAGGCAAGAAGAGAAGAGAAGGCAGAGCATAATGGGAGGGGTGGTGTTAGTAGAGGAAAGAAAAGAGGAAAAGACTACGAGAATGGAGGGGAAGGAGGGATGGAAGTAGGGTGGCAGGAAAGAGAGAGAAGTACAAGGATAGGTGGCAGGGGAAGAGGGGAAGAAAGAGTGCATGGGTGGATGGAAGGAAGAGAGAGAGAGTGCAAGAGGGAGGGTCCTGAAAGGCAGGGAGGGGGAACCGTGCAGGAGGGTGGGAGGAATAGGGGGTGGGTATTGGAGGATAGTGAAGCCTTCATGCCCGCAGCCATATATGCACATGGCCCCCTTTCTCCCCTAACAGAAACTGCCAACACACACATCCATGATTACAAACACAGCCTCTGACACATTCAAGTACACCTACTGCACCCGAGTGTAACTCACCTGGAGCTACTCCTGAAAAAGGCATGAACTGAATCCAAATTCAAGACACACATTGCCAGCACTCATACACACGTTCACAATCAGCCACAAACAGCCCCCTGGCACATATCCCCAACACACATACACACACTCACCCCCATAACACACATATCCCTAACCTTCTGACATCTCCTTGTTAAGGGACTGGTTATTTATACCCTATTTTACCTGTTATACCTGCTTAATGCATACCCAAGTTTAATTTTCCTGTTTAATGTATACCCAAGTTATTATACCTGTTTCACTGTAAGCACAAATCACGAAATTGAGATGTGCAACTCTTATGTTCATTGTAAACCGCACTGATGTCGAATAGCGCGGTATAAAAGAGACTGCAAATAAATAAATAAATCCCACCCCCACATCTCCACAGATCTACTGCTAAACTCTCTTCGTAGAAATAGATCTGCACATCCTACATGCTCCTCACTCAAACACAAGATTGTAGCAAGCCAGCCATGCACCCTGTGTGACCGGTGTACTTGAAGGAACTCACTTTTGTCTGGCTCTTCCGAACTTGCACCCTGTACTGCCACACCACTTGCACAGCCCTTCGTACGGCCCTGCTCAACATCACCTGTTTCCTTGCTGAGACGCACTTTACCACGATTGTGTCAACAGAGTCCTCCACAAAGGCATGTCTTAGTCTGCAAAGGACAGAAGGGGAACCGCGCTCTTCTGTCACACTGTAAGAGTGCTCTTTTCAACCTGTTTCTTTTCTTCACTCCTCATTACTCTTTTTCACCTTCTTTGTCTCTCCCTCTACAGCAGCTAAAGCAAAGATGACTGGTCGCCAACGTTCCTTCTAAGATGCATGGAGTTCTCTGCCCACCTTCCCGCCAGTGAGGGTGGTGCTTCAGTGTCGCATTTTCAATTGCAAGGAGCAGGCAGGTTCTGCAGGACTCCCAAGGGTGACACTGAGGCACCACAACCTACTGGCAGGCATGCCGGTGGAGGACTCCTGCACAGCTGGGCACTGCCAATAAACCCAAACTTCACTCAGGGACTTTCCTATGTGCTGGTGCTGGGTAATTATTCTATGATAAGCCTTAGAATTTTCTCTGTTTTTGACATCGACTGAAATGGATCAGCACCATTATCCCCCTGGGGAGCCAACTTGCTTGTGGGGTATTTATGCTAAGTGTGCAGCTTTGACAGGGGTGACAAGAGACAAAAAACAGTGGCCACAAGGGCGGCAAAAAGAGAGCCTGAATGTTTTTGATTCCATTCTGTCTTTTCAGCAGAGGAACGAGAGTTGCATAAATGAAAATAGTTCTTCTAAACTACTTCTCCCCAGGGAGAACATGATATGTCTTGTCAAGTTTAAATAAAAGTATTTTAACAGAGTGTATTTTTAACTGCTCATCTTCTAATTCTTTGGTCCTCATAAATCTGACAGTCAGGATGTAGGTCTTGCGTTTGCTCAGTCAGAAATGATTCCCCCTGCACCCCACCCTTCCTTCTTTGCAGCAGTCTAGGGACCAAATGATTCAGTCCTTCCATTGGCAAAAACCTTGTTTCCTAAGGAACCGAGTGAGACACATTCATTCATTAAGTACTAGCGGAAGGTGGGCAGATGCCAAAGCTATTTTGCAGCTAAATAGTTTGTACTGGGTTAAGCCAACTTCAGTTTCATTACAAAAATAGATGTAAGTATGAAATAGCTAGATAATACAGTAAAATAATGGAATACTGGAGAAACTGAAGCATGTAATATGCTGCTCCTTTGGGTACAGAGATATATTCAGGCCAGGCTGTGTTGGAGAAGTTTGGGGAAGATAAATTCATCAAAAACAATTATTTGGGTGAGCTCAGGAAACTTAAAGGCATGCTTACTATACCTGTCAGCGCCTGCTTTACTGCATGTGCCAAGACAGCTAACTAGTTAGTGTGCGATGGGGTGGGCTCTGGGCAGGTTAGGGGCAAAATGTGGATATTGATGGCACATCGTAGCTAGTATGGATGTCATCGGCATGCGCTCACCGTGAATGTTGCCATAAGGGTGGGTGCACTCACCACCTCTTCAAGGGGGTGCTATTTAGCATGGTTAAGCATAACTCCAATATGCTAATGGCAGGGAGACATTGCGGACACACCTTCAAAGGTTAGCACAGGCCTCCTAACACTTCTTCTTGCGCATGCCCCATAATGTCTTACTGCCAGGAGCTCAGAGTGAATAAGAGAGAATGGGTCTCCCCATTAGCAGCTGTTGAGAACTTATTCCAAGCAACCTGGATTGGCTACTCTTAGGGAACGTGGTATAGACCCAGGAATCAAAATATATGATATCTTTATTAATAATGTCAATAAATAATTGCCAACCTGACACAGGCCGTGTTTCGTTTAAAACTTCATCAGGGGTAAAGGCAAGGCAAGTGTCATTCTCAGCCTAACATGTGTTTTATGAAAAATTTCAAGAGCACCGCCGAATTCGGCAGGTCTTGCAAAAGACCCGGCTTCTTTAGAACCGCCGGCAAAAAGAAAACCCTTTCAATAAAACAAGTGGAAACCGCGCTCTGCAAACTGTCTAACTTGTCACAGGAGTTCCACTTGTTTTATGCCTGAATTTAGTGGCGATATCTTTGGATTCTACAACACGCAGAGTGCACGCCGATGTGTGCAATATTGAAAGGGTTTTCTTTTTGCCGGCGGTTCTAAAGAAGCTGGGTCTTTTGCAAGACCTGCCAAATTCGTAGGTGCTCTTGAGATTTTTCATAAAACACATGTTAGGCTGAGAATGACACTTGCCTTGCCTTTACCCCTGATGAAGTTTTAACGAAACACGGCCTGTGTCAGGTTGGCAATTATTTATTGACATTATTAATAAAGATATCATATATTTTGATTCCTGGGTCTATACCACGTTCTCTGACTGTGTACCTATTCTGACGTGTCTTCTTGCTCTTTGTTGGACATTGGCTACTCTTAGGGACAGGATGCTGTGTGATGGGCCATTGATTCATTCCCCATCTGCAATGAAGTTCCATCATCATGTTCTCTGTGAGAGATGAGTCTTTTCATTGTTTTCTCCAGGACCTGTCCTGAGATTTTGTTAATTAAACTCAACAATCACGAGCATCCCGACACCACCCCTCCCACAAAAACCTGTCTGTAAAAATGTATGACTAGATATCATACTATATACTTTACTTTGTATGTATGTGTGTGCCCGCTCGTCCTGCAGGTAAAAGAACGGGCTGATGTCTCTTTGAGTTTCTGTGGCTGTCGGGATCTATTGTTTTGCTTTAACTGCTTCTCCTCTTTGCCACCTCTTGGAAGCTGCCATCATAGGCAACCGCCTAGTCTTGCCTGGTGATTGCACCAGCCCTGTGCCTCTCGACTTTCACTCAGCCGCTCCATGGTACTATTTGCGTGACATTAGAATACCATACTAGCAATAATGACACCATACTAGTATCTAGTATTCCAACTTGTTGACAGACAAAGTGAAATGTTAAATCAAACCTGAATAGCTCTCCAAAACAATGAGTAAACAAGCACACCGGACAGAACTTGTAGTTCTCTTTCATTTTCTAATGACGCTGCAAACCACAGGCTTCACCTTGTGGTTAGGGCTGATGTCACAGAACCCATTACTGGATTCACGTATATGGAATTAGTGACGGCTTACCTGTCATTCCTGCTCTCTCTCCAGAATATAGTATGTTTGTTCATTAGATAATGCTTTTATTCTCGTCATCGCTCATGGATGAGGAGAGGAACTGTAAAACATGGTATTAAAGTAAGGCAGATCAGTGTTAAGTAGCGTTAACTCTAATGGCCAACAGTCATGTACTATTTATGGTTAATTTACGGCTGCATTTAAGACTGGGAGGGGAGCCTTTGGAGAGTGGAGAATCCCATACCCCACTTTTTGGACAGCTACAGGATACGAATGTGCATTTGTTAGTTCTCATTTGGTCCATTAAGTGCAAGCAGAGTTGATTTAATGCATGGTAACTCATGAATTCACACACACATATAGTTGATTCCCATGCATTAAACATTCTAATGGGGGTTAAAAGATTTTTACTAACATGAATGTGTGAAATGAACAAAAACATCTATGAAAATCAGAGGAAAAAGCTCAAAACAAACCAAAAGTTAAATGAAACTAGTTGCTGTGCAGAATTTGGCACGCAAGGCAGTAGGCATGTGCCTATGGTGCTTGTTCCTAAATCCAGAATCAACCAATTGCCCATCACTGTCTCTTAAGAGTGGTTAATCCAGGTTGCTTGGAGTAAATTCCCAACAGCTCCTAATGGGGAGACTCATTCCCTGTTGTTCACTCTTAGCTCCTGGTAGTAAGACATTATGGAGCATGTCCAAGAAGAAGCACGGAGGCCTGTGCAAACGTTTGGAGGTGTGTCCACAATGTCTCCTTGCCAGGAAGAATGTTCTGATGCTTGGCAGTTAAGATTTAATGCGAAGAAGTGCAGAGTCATGCACTTGGGTAGCAGAAATCCAAGGGAAAAGTACACGATAGGGGGTGAGAGGTTGGTATGCACGGATCATGAGAAAGACCTTGGAGTGATTCTTTCTGAAGATCTCAAGGTGGCAAAACAGTGCGACAAGGCGGTGGCAAAAGCCAGGAGGATGCTGGACTGCATACAAAGAGGAATTACCAGCAGAAAGGAAGAGGTACTTATGCCACTGTACAAGTCACTGGTGAGGCCTCACTTGGAATACTGTGTTCAGTTTTGGAGACCATATCTTGCAAAAGATGTAAAAAGACTGGAAACTGTTCAGAGAAAGGCGACCAAAATGATTTGTAGCCTGCGTCAGAAGCCTTATGAGAAGAGACTTGAAGACCTAAACATGTACACTTTGGAGGAGAGGAGGGATAGGGAGATATGATTCAGATCTTTAAATACTTAAAGGAAAATAATGAACAAACAAACCTCTTCCAAAGACGGAGAAGCTGCAAAACTAGAGAGCATAACATGAAGCTACAAGGTGGTAAATTGAAAGGCAATGTCAGGAAATACTTTTTCATTGAAAGGGTGGTGGATGCTTGGAATGCCCTCCCGATGGAAGTGGTGGGGGCAAAGACGGTGACGGAGTTCAAAAGGGCATGGGACAGATACAGTGGATCCCTTTACAGCCACAAGAAAATATCAAAATAAACTGACCCATCAAATTCCTCAACAAATAGGGGTGTCCTACATGGAGTGGTGGGTGGTGGGGGGGCCTGCACAGAGCAGCAGGTGTACCTACTCTTGACATTGTACTGGGAAGACTAGATGGACCATACTGGTCTTTATCTGTCGTCATTTGCTATGTTACTATGTTATACATTGGAGTCATGCTTAGCCACGCTGTTCTTAATTCCTGGTTCAGGACACTGATCACATTTCATTGACCAGATAAACCATTGCATCACTGCACATCAGGCCTATTGTAACGTACCATATAAAGTTTTTAAATGTGTTTACATTTAATATGTGATCAGATGTCTTTTTGCGACAGTTCTTGAATCCACTAAGATGCAGTAAGAAATAGATGCTGTAGACAGAATGTCTAAATAAAGCAGTTTAAAGTTACATGTACAGATCGGCAACTATCTAGATAATTTCTATGGATGTGTGTGCTGCCATTCTGATATACCACAACACGTGGTTTCCATTCTCTCCAGCACTGTCGAAATTCTTTTCCTGGAGCTTTTCGGTTTTTCCATAAGTTGATCTTATGCTCATAGGCTTAAGGGTTGTAATGCCCACAAATACTCTGGCTAAAATCCAACCAGTTCTGCAGATGATGAAAAACACACAAAATATATATTAAGTCTAGATGCAGGCACTGGGAAGGCAGAGAGAGAGAGAGCGATAGACAACTCCCAGTAATGCTAACGATTATTGTGCATCCCAACAGAATACAACTGCTGTCATAGCACCTTGGCACACAAGCCCAGAGCAGAGAACCAGAAGGATCCTAGTGTGATCAGCATTATAGTGTGTTGGCAGATGAAGGGGATGGAAGTCTGCAGCACTCCTCCTTAAACTCTAGGCCCTACTTAGCCTTTTCTCTCATTCTGTGTCTGCAAGAAAAAAACTTAGTGAACCAGGCCCTATGTGTGCTAAGAAAATTCATAATCGCTGACCATGTTTTCTCCTTGGTAGGTACATTTTCCACTTCTCAAAAGTAAAAACCACTCGTATCAGATTGCAGGTTTCCCAAAACATGACTCCCACTATAATACTGTATATGAGGAGGTACCAGAAAATATCAATACACCTCTGATATGGCGATGTACGGTATGTGTGAAGGGGCTGCGGCTTCTGAACAGATCGATGACTTAGCTTTATGAGTATGAAGAGGTTAAAGAGTTCCAGTGGAGAGCTGGCCTTGTGACTATAGACTATTGCAAACCTCTAACACAGTTATAGAGAGAGTACAGATTCGGAACAGATGTCTTACAGATTGACATTGAATTCCTAAGATGCAGCGTGGGTTATGAACATCATATAGACAATTGAAAGTTGGGGGGATGGGGCTGGATTTTTCAACAAGCCTAATACTAGAGAACCTGAAACGAATGAGATCAGGAACTAGGCAGTTTGCATCCACCAGGAGGATACGGAGCTTTATGTCGAACTGATGGTAGCAGGGCAGTGTTTGATGGCATTGGTCCCCTTGGAAATGGGCAGGCAGAATCCACAGAGGTCTTGATCTCCAGGCTTTGGTGAACTGAGAGGATGGGATTTTCTTTTTCCTATTGCAGTGCATGTCATTGTTTTCTTTGGTCCTTTGTATGCTGTCAAGTAAAATAATGGCAGCAAGGTTAATAAAAGGACTGAAACTGATCAGGTCCCTCATTCCTGAGCAACACTTATAAAAATATGCCGGCTGCTTATGATAAGAGCAAGGATGGTCATATCAGATGAGGATGGCAGGGTGATGATATGTGAGTGGTGACCAGTGTCCAGCACAGAGGTTGGCGAGCGCATCCCTTACAAATCTCACTGTTGGCAAACCTTTGAGGAAAAGATACCTATATCTCAGTGGACATGGATGGTGGGCACAAGTGTTGACCTTTTTTTTTTTTTTTCCAAAGGGTTAAAGCACCAAAAGAGCAGAAAATAAGGAACTAAAAGATGATACTGCTGGGAAACATTTTTAAATATTTCCAGCTCAGCAGAAGTGGAAAGATCTCTTGGCACTGAATATTCCAGTTGCAGCATCAGCAGTAGCAGCTGTGTAATAGGACAGAGTAATGTAGATTCAGAGGCCTGCTCTCAAGAGCGCAATAAAATTTACATTTTTATGTATCTCATGGGTTTAATACAGAAGTTTTCTTAGGCTGACTGAAGTCAAAATAATTGTGGGATCCTACAGTAAAAGAAGATTGTATGTCTGTCAATTATTGCTGCCTCTATATTTTTTTGGAAGACTTTGGAAGTAAGTCACATCCCAGCTTAGGTGAACTGAAGAGGTCCATCTGTCCCAGCCTTTCATTTTTAGAGATCTGTTTCATACTGGCAAAAATTCCAAGTGAAATAAAATCCAAGGTCCTCGACCCAATTCATGCTAGATATATGTCTGTGATGAAATACTGTGACACAGCATCAGAGTGTCCGGTGTTAAGTGCCTCATCACTGATGTCTTTGGCTTGATCTTTGGAGTGACGCCGCACTTCTGACTCATACTCAGTCTATGTGGAACTGCTACATCCATGTCAAAGTACGAAACATCCTAAGAAGAAAGCAAGAAATATCTGTAACAGTCCCATTGAACCACATAGGCATCATGGAATTTTCCAGAGGGAGGCGGTGCAAAAAGAAAAGCAATTTTGACCATTTAAAAGAGTATTCCTCTGAAAGTATGGGTACCATTGACCTATATGGAAGCATCATTGCTTCCTTTTCTTCTAGAGGTTATGCCTCTCTCTCTGCATCCCAGCATTGCACTGGTCAGACCATTGCATGGTTTCACTACCTTGGAATCTTCAGATATGGTCGCCGCAAGCTTCCTCCCCACTCAGCACCGTTCCTCATTGGGATTTCTCCCTCTGTTCTTCACTGTTTTCAAGCACTGCCATCCAGGTTCATGCACGTAGGTACATCAATGGAGTGTGAGGTAGCAGAAACTCAAAAGTAATTCATTAATGACAAATTGCACAGCTAGGCGACAACGCAGGAATTATTGCTTTATAAATACGTTTTAGTGCCTTGTATGGTACCAGAACCTGTACATGGAGGTCTTTGGAATTTTCTGTCCAGTTTTACTGGCCTTTGATTTTATTACTGTGTAATGAAGATCTCTTGAAATTCTGACAGGATTCTGTGTATTATTTCATCCCAGGGGAGGCTCTTTTTGTGATTGCCATGATTATTTTTTTCATAGTATGTGCTTAGGAACATGCCCATCATTTCTTTTCAGACTTTAATTTTAGGGCCTGATAGTCAAAGTGAGTTAAACATTTGCCAGCATGTGGTGAATATAAAACTTGCTTATTTGTGTATTTTCATTGTTTACACAAATAACATTAGGCCTTTTGGCTTGCAAAATGACCAAATTTTATCCATAGAAGAAGGGGCTGGTGCTGGGGAGGGGCAAAGGCAGAGCCAGCACTTAGCTTTAGGGTGATTTTATAAGGCCAGCACGGAAAGTTATGTGTTATTTATGCCATAGATGCCAAGGGTGAGCTATCCCAAATTTACCACCCCAGAGAGTGAAGTCCGAAGAGTGAGATTTTTTCAAATGGTGCATCCAGGGTATAAATCTGGAAAGATTGAAATATAGTTTTGCTTTGTAAATGAAAAAAAAAAACCAGCCTAAAATGATATTTGTTTTTCTTGGAGCCTCTGAAAGGTTACGGACATTGTGGAGGCAATATGGATAAATTCTCCGAGCTGAAAATTGCTCTCCGCTCAGTGGCTCAAAGATGTGGATAGATTCTTCAGCACCTGTACTTGTAGATACAGAGGAAAGGGATGAGGTAGCGAGAGGCAAAGTATACAGGAAGGTGAACTCAGATTTATTCCTACTGGCTAGGCCACTTGGTTTTCTTCTTTTAGACTTGCCTCTTTTGAAAGCAATGATAATGCTTGAGAAAAGGGGATCAAAGAGTGTGAGAGTGAGAAACCTTCAAATGAGTGTGACACACTGCTAATGAGTGAGCCTTGGCATGTCTGTTTATGCACATAAGTCCCTATTTTCAAGGGCTTGCATGCATGAATGGACACTAAGGGGGTTATTCTGTGCTGTGAATAGTGGGGATGGATGGCCTGACGGGACTTCCATCCTTGCTATTTGTGCCGGCTCCTGACCCTGACTAACCTCCCCGTCAGTTGTGCGGGGAAGTTAGATGGGGGCAGGGAATGGGTGGCCCGAGGCAGAGTCTGGGTGGGCAGTGGGCGGTCGCTGGCCCTGGACGTACAGGGCCGATTCTAATGTTGGCCCTGTATGTCCAGAGCCAGCGACATGTGTGGGGAAGTTATTCATTACCGACAGTCCAACCCTGGCCTTAGGAGGCCAGATCAGGGGTTGGGCTGTGGGGAATAAACCCCTTTTTCAGGCGGCCGTCATTATGGCTCTTAAGTGGAGCCGCAGTGCCTTGGTAACATGAAGCCATGGTGCCGCAGCTCCATTGAGGAGCCTTGACTGAGTTAGCCGGGGGCAGTCCTGCACATGCAGGCTGGATCGAATCACAGTCCCATAGGCAGGGTTGACCCAACTATCAGGCAATCTAGGGGGGCCACTTAGGTTGGTGACTTCTGAGGGAGTGGTAAAGGAGGGGAACAATGCTCCTCTTGCAGCCAGAGGGCTCCTGCTGACAGCCGCATGTCTTGCCTCCCTCCCTCCCACGTACTAGGATGCAGGGATTGGCTGCTGTATTGGCTGCTGCATAGGAGAAGGAGGCAGTCCTTTATTTCAGCTGACTTGAGCAGCAGAGGCTTATGCCATGGCTCCCCAGATCGCTCTAGCAGGACTTCAATGCTAGCAGTGCAAGCATGTTCTAATTGCATCCTTGCAGCCCAGAATGTCTTGATGCTAATTTCACAATGCATGTGAGATTAGCATCAAGATATTCTGGGCCGCAAAACACAGCATAAGGTTCTGTTGTTTCGCTTGGCCCTGGCCCCACAGAATCAGACTGGTGGTGCCTTGGGATCCCTGCCAGCCAAAGCGTGGTGAGTGGGCACATGTAAATTTAGAAGCACACTAGTTAAATTGATTGCGCTGCTGAACCTATGAATAAAGTTAAATGTTGGTGCTGGTGCTTAGCTGAATACCAGGCCCTTAGAAACTATATTTATTACACATGAGGTTGCTTCAGTTATCTCCAGTACAAGTATCCAGTCAGTGCTCCTCAACTCTCTTGTGGAGGCTACTTAAACCTCTCTGCTGGGATTGTCAGTAAAGGTATCCGTTAGTGGCAAGATATGCATAGGGGGAAAACAGTGAGGAATCTCAGCTTTTTCAGTATTTTTTTTATGGGACACTATTAGTCAGAGAAAATTCTTGCTTTATTCAGCAAAAGTGCAAACAATGTTCATTCACGTTTCGTTGTTTGCCTTCACCTTGGAATGCCTCATTCAAAACTTGTCTAGATGGAACTTTCCCTGCCAAGGGTGGAACCAGGCTGCTGGCACTAAATATTTTAAAGGGAGATAGAGCACCTTTAAAACTAGATCTTGGGGGAAAGCCAAGAGTCACCCAGGAGTGCATGGTTTGGAATAATGCATCTTTACAGGATACTACCAAGCCAGAAAAGTTAGGGCATCCCGACAGAGAATTTGCAGTAAAGGTGAAAATCAGACAGAGTTGAAAGATTTCAAATTACCCCGTCAACTGAGAAGCAGGCTGTCAGGAGGAACAAAAAACATACTTTGAAATGCCTGTATCCAAATTCTAGAACTCTGAAAATAAGATAGGAACATTAGAATCTATAACACTGAACGAGGAGGTAGAAAGTGAGATGATCAAATTTACAGATGACAGAAAAATTATTTTAAAAGTTTCAGACAAATTCCTGGAGGAAAAGTCCATAAACAATTATTAAAGAGGACTGGGGAAATCCACTGCTTAAGCAGCATGGAATCTTTCTACCTTTGGGATCTTGCTGGTACCTTTGGGATTGGCCACAGTCAGAAACTGAGTTTTATGACTCTGGTCTGACCCTGCGTGGCAAATCTTATGTTCCTAGATTCTTGCCATATTGAAAGTGCCAGGAAGATCATGAGACCTCTAACTGCATTGGAAAACATTAATGGCAAGAAAAGAAAATACATAATTCATCTCAAGGACTGAGTAAAATCCAAGGACTTTTGCTTAATGTTCAAAAAATATATTTTGAAATTTAAAGAAGTATCCTTGAATTTCATTTATCCATTTTGTAATGAGTACTGGGGCAATGTTTTAATTCTTCCTTATGTATGATTAGGAAAAAGACACTCATGCTTATATAGAGAGCAGTGATTTAAAAAATTTGCTCCTACCCATATTTAGGGAAAGGTTGGATGCTTTTTTCCCCATGTGGAGCTTTTTAAAATCGTTTTTTCCGCCGGACGTCATGAGACATTTATGTGCAGTCCTGCATCCCGATCTAGATGTCTTAATTCCCTTCTCTATGACCTATCTAAAACTGGACTTCACATGTAAAGCAGTGAGGGGTGGGGTTAGCGTGTTCTTAGAGTAGGGCTGCAGTAAAGTTTATACATATACTGCCGATATTTGGCCCCGTATGTACAGATTGTTTGCTTGGCTCAGCCACATTACATGCTGAAGGTGAAGATGATCTGAAACATTTTGCTTCTCAAGATCAAGGAACATAGTTTTAAAATGGGCCTGCACCTTAATGTAAAAAAGACAAAGATATAACAACTGGAAAAATCAAAAAGTTCATCATTGATGAAGAATAAATTGAAATAGTTGACAACTTTAACCTGCTTGGATCAACTATCAATAAAGAAACAACAGTCAAGAAATCCGATGACACATTGCTCTTGGCAGAATGGCTATGAAGGACCTAGACAAGATTCTCAAGAGCAGAGATGTCTCTTTCCATTCAAAGATGCGACTTGTTCAAACCATGATATTTTCAATAACGTTATACAGATGTGAAAGTTGGACAGTGAAAAAGATAGACAGGAAGAAAATTGATGCCTTTGAATTATGGCGCTGGTGAAGAATACAGTGTATACCATGGACTGCCCGAAGTTCAAACCAGTCTGTACTAGAGGAGATTAATCCTAAGCTTTCTTTAGAAGCTCAGATGACAAGACTTTGACTTTCATACTTTGGACACATCATGCGAAGAGAGAGATCATTAGAGAAAGACATCATGCTTGGCAAGGTATAACGTCAACGCAAAAGAGGAAGGCCAGCAATGAGATGGATCGATACAATAACAGCAGCTACGGGTACCACTCTTATGGCACCGATGTTAACACTTAACAACAACAATATGTTTGACTATGGCGTGTAAAAAACAAGTATAACCTGGACTGTTCGAGCCACACATATAACTTATGGGTCCTATATTCAAAAGGATTTATGCGTTATCAGGATCTGCTAATCGTATAAACACTGCTGAACTTGATATTCAGCAGTGCTAATCGGCCAGTTGCACTGAATACCCCCAGACCGCCTTGTCACAGTCCAGGTAGTGCTGAAGCAGTCCGTGAACAGGGCTGGAGTGGTACCAGCATCTGTCCGATCAGCACCAATTTTCATCTTGCTAAGTGGAAAAGTAGACATGTAAAGTTAGAACAGGTCAATGGCTGCCCTAAGTTTATGTGGTTTTCTTCTCTAGATAGTGACTATCGCCTCTTCCCAGATCACAGCTGAGGTCAGTGCTAAATATCCAGCTTTGCTTTTGTCCGTGGCAGTCAGATGTTTTACAAGCGCTGACCACTGCGGGCTGAATATCAGGCCTATGTATATAGCGCTGATATTTTAGATCTTATATATATATACATAATTTATATATTATGGGGGTTATTTTAGCAGACTTATTTGTGATTTTCACATATGAATATAAGCACTCACACATGCAAATTACATTCACGGCCAAACGGTCATTTTAGAGAGGTCTGAATTTCCACGTGTCTGCCCCAGTTATATCTAAGTCACACAGGAGGTGATGTCTGTGGTGTTCTTTCGATGAAGCAGCAAGATACATGTGTATCCATGATTTCATATAGGGGTTGCACGTGGGCAACGGTAGTTACCCACATCTATATTTATACCTGCTTTCCGGCACATTCAGATGTTTAGAAAGTGCTTGTTTCGGTCAGCCCTGTACAGGAAGGAATAATGGGGACATATCAAGTTATTGTTTGGAAGACCCCCAATGTACCCCCCTACCGTTCCTGTATATAACCACTTGTACATAGCTCATGCTGTAAATAGCACACCAAGAAATCACCACCTCCACTCCGTGTTAACACTGCATGCCTACCCCTACTGGCACTGATTTTTGATTGTTTGAAGTGTAAACCGCTTTGATTTTAGGACAAAGCGGTATATAAATCTTTTAAAATAAATAAATACATGTTACTTTGATAAACACTGAATGACCTGTGATTGCTGAAGAGCGGCTGGGCATCGCGGTTACACCAGGGTTCCTTGATCACTTTGCACACCTGCATGTTTATAAAATAATGTCTCCCACTGCACGTGGATGCCCATCCCGGCATATACCTCCATTTCCTAGTTTGATTTAACACATATGCTTAGCATGAGGGTCGGAGATGTGTCAGTTTTAAATTGGATTTACATATGGCTCACCCTCTCGCAGGGACATTGTCTGTCCATATGCATATTTGTTTCTCGCGAGACTTCAGACCAGGAGATGAGCCCGAACTTTCTCCATCGCAGGGCTCCATCATTCAAGAGAGCCAATCGTGGTGGAGGAAACCTAAACCATGACGTTTCTGAGGATCTGCAGCAAGGACGAAAAAGAGTGAGTGAAAGAGAGGCTGGATGAAGGAGGGAGGGGGTTATGAGAGAGAGACTGGAGGAAGCCTGGGAGGGGTGTTATAAGAAAGAGAGAAACACACACATGAACACAGCCCCTGACACTGCCTATGACATACACACACACACACACACATATACACGCCTCCCCCAACTTTCCCCATCTCACACATGCATGCACGAAGCCAGCAACATTCCCCATGAGACACACACACATGCGCATACACGAAGCCCACAACACTCTCCATGACACAGACACGTACTCCCTGACACTCCCAATGACACACACACACACACACCACGAGACTCCCCATGATGTACCCACCTAGTCCCTGATACCCTCCACACACCCCCGACACTTCCTGTGAGACACAAGTATGAACCCTCTACATGCTTGATTCTAGAAATGGGGAAATGGCCATTGAGCCACATTGCTAGTGTACACTTTTCAACTTGCTATTACTTTGCCATCTTCGAAATCTGAAAGTGTAGCCATTGATTAGAGTTCAGCTGCTTGTGGTCATGTAGTCAGGGAGCTGAATAGCTGGCTGCCTAAAAACATAAGAGAGAGATGAAAAATATGGAGGGAACATAAATGTCACAGTGCCCATCCCATGTACATAAGCACACATCACAGCCTCATAACTTGGCAGGCAGTGGATCTGGGCAGACGCTCTCTGGCTAACTGGAAAAACAACTCTGTCACAAAGTTTAGTTCACATTGAAGCATAACTGGAAGCCTCTCTCAAAATGAACCAGGCAAACCCATACGTTGCGGTAGTCTGATAGAGTTCAGTTTTCAAAGGGTCTAGGCACTTAATTCTGAAAGTTAAGCACCTAAATCAGCCCCTTGGAAAAGTGACTAGAAATGAGCACCTAGGTTTACAAGCCTATTTTCATTAGGCTCCTACATTTAGATATGACAAAAAGGAAGGCAACCTCCGCCAGCTAAGGGGGTGGGTTTCTGGAAGTTAGCAGTAAGCACTGATTTTCAGCACCAAGCACCTAACCTTGGTCTGGAATTTACTGAGCTGTATTTTCCCACAGACAGAATTGGAAAACATCCTAGTAGGTCAGGCCCTAAAGTTCCTAAATCTAAGCAAGACAACCTGCAGGCCTCATTTTAGGGTCTAAAGTTTTAGGTCCCTATATTCAGGTGAAATTTCAGTCAAAGATTTAGGGGCCCAATATTCAGTGGCAATGGCAATTAGCATGATTACAAGGACTATCTGTCGCAGCTGAACCCTATCTATCTATCTATCTATTGAGCATTTATATAGCGCTACCAGTCATACGCAGCGCTGCACAGACATGCAAGAGACAGTCCCTGCTCGTCAGAGCTTACAATATAGTCAGGACATATCTGGCCATCAGCATTGACTATCTGGGACAGCTGGATAGCCAGGAAGCTAACTGGGCAGAGGCAAAGTTAGGCCAGACTTTACTGCGCCTGACTTTCACTGCTGAGAGATAACTGGGCAGCGGCTGACTATCACAGTTGCCCGGTTATACCCAGGCTCCGCCCCTAGAATGCCGCAATGTTAGTGCTGCCAAATATCCCAGCCAAAGGGATTAACACGGTTAGCAAGTCTGCTAACCGTGTTAATCCCTTTCAATATTGGGCCTTCAGATCCTAAGTTTGGCTAAAAATTCACTTGAATTGAGGCACCTACACTTTAGCTACCTGATATAGGAACTGACTTTTAGTTAACCTAGATTTAGGATGCTAAAACTTGGGAATCCAAGTTTAGGCATATTGGAGTCAGTTTTCAAAGGAAGGCAAATGTTTAACTGGTAACATACAGCATCTGCAGATTTTTAGCCACTAGAAGGATAATGATGAGCTGAAGCTCTGTCCAGCATTCTCCCACTATCCAAATCGCGGAGGGGTAGAAGGAGAAGAGAGCCAGGATTCTTCAGATAGCGGCTATTTTCAGCTGCCGCAGTGAATACCTAGCCATGTAGTGGCGCTGAACATATATATTAAATACATATATGTAAATAGTTCTCCTAACTTAACTGAATACCAAAGGCCTGGTGAACTATGACACGTTTCAGTTGAAGTTGTTCTCCGTAATAGTTTCTTCGTTTTCTTTATGTTCCATGTCAGCTGCCCTGAGCAGCAATAGTTCACCGAGTTCTCTGTAAACTGCCTTGATTCCATGGATAAAGCGGTATATAAAATCTAAAAAGAAAATAAATAAATATAAATATATATATATATATATATATATATATATATTAATTTAAATGCTGCAGCTGCCATTTACATGAAAGCCTTGATCGACAATCACCACTGCTGTTTCTGTGCCTAGATTTAAGAGGCTAAGTTAAATGCCTAGTGCTGAGATCTCAGCGAATCGCTTATTTATCTTGCTCTAATGCTTCCCCCATAGCTACCCACTTTTCAGGCACATAAAGTTAGGCGCCTAGAGACTGCTAAATACAGGTGCTCAGCATTAGTCAATTTTTAATGGGGATGATTTATCTGCCCAGTTTCCAAAATTGGGCGCCTAAACTCTTTGAAAAGTGACCTGAGTATGTATTTTACTATTTTATCGAAATTCTTTTCCCGCTTGCTTTTTAGATAATCCCTTTATCCCACATGACATGCCTGGACCCTGCTAGTCTCAGTGGTTGGAGGAACATCTCCACTAGATAATCTGTCGGCACTCAGTAACCAGTTAACAGGTGTTTTAACGCGCTGTAGCTGGCAGCCGGGAACCCTAACGTGAGGACACACCACTAACTGGGCGTTAAAGCGGACAGTAATCAGCCATTGCACAATGAGGTGGGAAATGGGAGGAGTGTGGGCGTGGTGAGAAGTGTGGGCGTGGCGAGCACTTTGTCACTAGTATGTGGGGCAATTGCTGCACACTCAATGGCAGTGTGTCAATTAGGGCCTATGCACCTAACGACGCTTCTATGGTTATCATTAGATGCACCCCTGTTAAGCGCACTGTGTGTTAGCATTTGCAGTCTGCAGAAACTGCTGGGAACATGCTGGGTACACCCCTCAACAGCGCAAAAGGGGTACACGTACCACACTATAGTATTGCAGCTAATGGTGCAGTAAATGCCCACCTAAATCCTAATAAATCACAGGGCATTTGGATAACCAAGAGCACTCTTGTGCCTACAATTGCCTCCATGATCGCTGGGAAACTGGCTCCTCGTGTACCTTCTCTCACTCATCTTGGGGTCATCATTGATCCTCAGCTATCCTTCGATTTGCAGGTAGCCTCCGCTGCTTGTTCAACATTCTTCTCCCTATGTCGAATTAGGTCAATAAAACCATATCTCTCTCCTCAGTCTCTGCAGACTCTTCTTCATGCTTTAGTAATCTCACACCTCAACTATTGTAATTCAGTTTACTGCGGCCTTCGCTCCACAAATCTCAAAACGTTTACAGCTTATTCAGAACACAGCCATCTGGTTACTGACAAATGCAACCAAATACGACCATGTAACTCCTCTGCTCTATAGGCACCATTGGCTTCCCCTCTCCTATCACTGTTCATTCAAGATCCTCACTGTAACCTACAAGGTGTATTACTGAGGTCTTCCTCACTACCTATCTTCTATGATAATCCCCTACTACCCCTCCCACTCATTGCGCTCACAAAACACCAATCTCCTAGTCATCCCTCCAGTATCTCATGCGCTTGGAGGCTTCCCGACATGCTGCGTTCTTCTTCCTGGCCCCCCATCCTTTGGAATGCCCTTCCACCGCTAATTCAAATGGAGTCCCCCTTCAAGAAATTCAAATCATTGCTGAAGACACATTATTTTAATCTAGCTTTCACAGCGATGCTGGAATAGAGGGCAACAAGGTCACTGGCGCTGCCTAGACTAGTCTTGCTCCTTATGAGTCTGTGTTGCGTGCAACTAGTGACGCAATAAAAATGATTAATAGCAGTGTGGTAGTAAAAACAGCCATAATACTCTCGCAGGGGTTCTCAACCCTGTCCTCGGGACCCACCTTGCCAGTCAGGTTTTCAGGATAACCACAATGAATATGCATGGGAGAGATTTGCATATAATGGAGGCAGTGTATGCAAATCTCTCTCATACATATTCATTGTGGTTATCCTGAAAACCCGACTGGCTAGGTGGATCCTGAGGACAGGGTTGAGAACCCCTGCTTAGAGCCTGTTCACCTGCTGCCTCACAATATCTGGTCATCAGACCCCGTAATAACAACCAACCCCCAATCAGAGCCTACATCATAACCAGCTATCACAAACCCTCCAGTACAGATTTATAGCTCCAGATCCATCTAGTAACACCTCCGTTAGTAGCTTCTCGAAGAACTGCCCAAATAACCAATTCATTTGGCTGCAGAAGACAACAAATGACATCCTCTGAAAGAGCAGATGAGTGTCAGATTGAGTCGTGAACTGATTTCCAGGGAAGAAAGGTAGGAAGCTGAAAATGGTAAGACTAAACAAGAGGAAAAAAGAAGATATTTACTCACGAAAAGGGGTACTTTTATTAATGGTATTTAGGTTTATGTTTAACCAGGACTTTCTATACCGCTCTACATCTAACGATAGCAGATCGGTTTACATAGTAAAAATAATTAGAAAATAAGTGGAACCCCATACATTGCACAGGAAAGAAGAGAGAGTCCCTGTTCCACAGAGCTCAAAATGTATTTATGACAGACAAACAGGACAAATAAGAGAATTACGGAAATTCATTTATTAGGATTTTTCATTTTGGTCTTGTTTATTGTTGTAACCATTTGGGGGTTGCTATTGGCGGGGTTTGACACTTGTTATTGTAAACTGCTTTGGGGTCTGCGATAAAAAGCAGTATATCAAGGATAATAAATACATTTAATGAAACAATGTTTTAGTTCTATCTAAAATCAACTTTATGCAGCAGTTCCCTCAGGTCCTACCAGTTGAAGAAAGAAAGTGGAGCTGCATTGGAAAAGCTCCCGCCTCACACAGTTCCCCGATCATGTTAATCCTCCCTTCCTTTCTTTTATATTCCTTGCTAAAATGGAAAACTTAACATCATATGCAGCACGGGTCTCGTACAAAGGCTGCATAATAAATATAAGAAGAAAAGAGAATGGTTGTGCCAGGAAAGGTTTTCAGAACTATTAACTACGTTATTTTATTTATCCATCATATCCAGCAAGTCTGCTTGGAACATATTTGTTTCAACTGTTTGTCCCTCTACAACCTGTTGCACTGTGTTACTGTGATTAGGGGATTGTTTGTGATTTTTAGAGTTCCATATCTATCTTATTTTTTCATCTTTTGCTGGTACTTCAGTGACTGCTCTTATCCCTGGGGCACCTTTTCTGCAGCCACAGAGGTATTTTGGGTAGATGAGAGCGACTTATTTATTTATTATTTTAAAACATTTCTTTACTGCCGTATGCTACAGCATTCAAGACGATGTACCCTCATAATTAAAACACACACATTTATAACAATAATCAGAACTGTCACTATCTCTCAATACCTTGTCTAGCTATTGAACACAGGAACAGAAATGTTTTAAAGTATCTTCTAAACTTTAAGTCATCAGGTTCTGTTCTTTCCTCAACCTTTCAGGGAGTTTATTCCACCAAGTGGGTGCAGCTAATGCACCCATCTCTTTGGCCGCACATGTTGATAGCCTGGAATGACCAATAAGTGTCCTTGGCTTGACCTCAACACCCTATCTGGCTGGTTCAGAGAATGATCCCAATGTTCCTACAAAGCTGCACATATGATACATATGTGTTCCTGGAGTATTAAGACCATAAGCTATATTGAGATCTGCGCAGATAGAAGGTGATTGGTCAAGTATGAGTTATTATAGGAAAAATGTAGTCAGAGAAAACTGTTCATTAGTTACTTCCTTCAAATATCCAATTGTTTTTTTGCTTCACATTTTCCTCTCCCATTTTAAAGTTCCAGATGGTAACAAGTCTGGCACACAGTTAAGGTTAGTCAGCCCGTTAATGCGATGAGAACCATTCTGAGAAGCTGGGTTGAATTTCTGCTGCATGGGGTTGGGGGGGTTTTGATAGCAGAGTGCAGAATCAATCTTCTTTTCTTGTTCTTTGCTGCCATCATGTGTTGCTGAGAGTAAAAGCTTGAGGGTGTGGCGCTGAGAGAAGAATGTGCTGACATTTACCGCTAAAGAATGTTTGTTTTCTCAACAAAAGCATTACAGCATACTTTGATTAGCCCAACCCTGTGAAGAAAAGGGGACAGATCTGTGGGATAGCGCATGGCTGGCCAAACGTCTCCTCTAAGCATGTTTGTACAGGAAGGCGGACACCCAACCAACTGTAGTCTGAAACCTTTTGAAGTATATCGCTGGATTCTTCTCTATTCCAGTCTCTGCAACAATAGCAGCAATGGGAGCACAGTGTTATAAAAAAGGCATGAGCCAAATCTAAACTAATAAATAATAAAATATATGAGGGGGGGAGAGTTTCACATCTTCCAAAAATCACTGTTCAGTCTTATGTTAGACACATGATGACACACACGGCATGCTTTCATTATTGTAGGAATAGAAGTCTTCCTTTTTTTCTCCAAAGCACATATTTTATAAGAACATAAGAAATGTCATACTGGGCAAGACCAAAGGTCCATTGAGCCCAGTATTCTGTTTCCAACAGTGGCCAATCCAGATTATAAATCCTGTCAAGTTTCCAAAAAGGTAAACAGATTCCATGCTACTTATCCGAGGAGTAAGTAGTGGATTTTCCCAATCCACTTTAATAATGGTTTATGGACTTTTCCTCCAGGAACTTTTTTAAACCTCTTCTAAACCCAGCTACATTAACAGCATGTATTGCTAGTTACACTATGGTGTTATTACTGAGGTCTACAATCCATTTTTTTTAAAGAGGAAGTGTAGGGCTGGTCCAGTGATGTAGTGGCCCTGGTCTTCTGCTCCCTGGATAGGCCAGACTTGAGGGTGCTGCAGAGGCCTGTGGAAGCAGGGTCAATGTTAGAGGATGGCAAACAGGGCAACTACCCTAGGCCCCCATGCTACACAGAGCCCAAAGTCTGCCTCAAGCTGATGGAAGCATAGTCTGCAAGTGGGCTTTGGGGCCCACTTCATCATTTTCTGCCCTGGGCCCCTCCATGTCTAACTCTAGCCCTGCCTGGGGGATGGACTCATGGTCACTACAGAATGACCTAGTGGCCAGATTTAGGGTCTATCATTGCAGGGTTTGTTGATTTATTTATTTAGAACTGTTTATCCCAACAATCACTGTCAGTTCAAGACATGATCCAAAAAAACTGACAAAATAATAACATACAAAATAATATAATTTACAAAGCATTTACAGTACATACAGATATACAACACTTTCACATGTCAAACTGTTAAAACCCTAATTTATTTTACTTCTCTAGACCAGTGATTCTCAATCCAGTCCTTGGGATACACCTAGCCAGTCAATTAATATCCATTGTATGCAAATTTCTCTCATGAATATTCATTGTGGCTAGGTGTGACTAGGTTGAAAACCCCTGCTCTGAACTTATAGACCAAGATTCCAGTGTCCTAGCTCAAAGAAAGCTACTCTTTACTGTCTGCTTGGATATCTAATATCTTCCTCTCTTTAAAAGCAAGATTAATATAAATAGCTCTTTACCTTTTTCCTAAAATCTAGCATATCTAATTCTAGTCTGAGAACCTTAAACAAGGTATAGTA
The DNA here is from genome assembly GCA_033557465.1 of Ichthyophis bannanicus. Classification (NCBI taxonomy): domain Eukaryota; kingdom Metazoa; phylum Chordata; class Amphibia; order Gymnophiona; family Ichthyophiidae; genus Ichthyophis; species Ichthyophis bannanicus. The sequence continues at coordinate 67,461,431 of CM066050.1, read as the reverse complement.
TACACATGGGCTTGCATTTGATAGTGCTTGGTTGCGTGTACCCAGGGCCGGTGCAAGGACTGGAGGTGCCTTAAGTAGGCCCTCCATTTCCCTCCCCCCTGCCCATTGTCACTGCTTCTGCCTGTCTCTGGGACTGGCATGGTCATCAGTGGCTGAAACTGTGACACAGCTCTTACCCACTGTCTCCAGGGTTGTGTTGCAGTTTCTCACTTGCAAAATCTACAACTTCCACTTCTTCCAATGCAAAACCAGAAGCCAGTATCGAAGGGGGATGGAAACAATAAACTTGGCAAGATAGAAACCATGAAATAGCTGTGAAGATAGTGGGTAAGTGCCGTGTTGGAGTTTCAGGGCCATTGCCGCTACTGGTCCTGGCGAAGGGCAGTAGTGGTGGTAATGGGCAGCATCGGGCACTCACCTAGTTCACCTATTGGTAGTGCCAGCCCTGTGTGTACCTACTGTTCTTACTGATCACAATGATGGCACATTCAGCTGCCCTTGATTTTGTGATCTCTATGGTTTACCAGATGATATATAGATAATGCTTCTGGAAGTAACTTTGTGCATGACTACTGGCTGAGGATTATTGTTTTGGTTGGTCTAAAAAGTAAGTTGGGAGAGGGTATAGAATTGAAGGAAATAATCCTGGATACTTGTGAAGGAAGGCTTAGGGCACCAGATCCCATTTCTGGTTCTAACTAAGTTGAAAGCCCATAGGAACAAGAGGAAACAGTTGAATTTAAAGAAACTAACAAGAAGAGGAAGTGTTGTCAGCCATCTTGCAAAACATTTAATGTTGGTTGTAGAGATCTTGAGACTTGTGCTAAACTGTGAAAAAATTCACAGATGGGTCGTCACGTGCCAAATTTCTCAGAAACCCCTAAACTTGTTTGCATGAAAAACTATATTTGCAAGATTTTTTGTAGATTTACTGCTTTGTAGTAATAAAGTTTGCATGTAGTTTGCTATGCACAAAATTGTATTTAAATTCAAAACTGATGAGCTGTTAAATCTATAGGATACTGATGCATAGTAACATAGTAAATGACGGCAGATAAAGACCATTTAGTCTGCCCAGTAAGGAGACTAGAGCATAAAAAAGGCTTCATGGGCCGGTTTTCACAGAAAAGACAAATATGTCTCAGTGAGGTCTGGCTATCTTTACTGTCAGCTTCCCATTCAAGACATGATGGGGTCCAGAGCAAAAACTGGGGAAGGGACCAAAAGCCCACCAGCAAGCTTCAGGTGGGGGTGAGACCCAAAACAGTTGTCTTGAATGCTCATGTTGATCCCTCTGACATCAGCCCCCTCCCCTTAGCTAAATTTCATTCAAATGTTTGTCTTTGTAGCAATGTTTAATAAGCACATACTACTAACTCATGGGAAATCCTGTGGGCCAAGGCATTGGCCTCCTTGTACTGAAAGTTGAATGTAAAGTGCTTTCTAGTAGCACCAGGGAACATGTTTCAAGGCTAGAGAACTGAATGACAGATTAATGAAATCATTACAAGTATCACAGGCAGGAGCAAGTCTGTGGAATGATCTGCCAGACGAACTTTTGACGGTAAACTGAGCAAATGCATTTCAGAGAGCATTAATGGGGATTTTACAGGAGGTAATATACAGTTTGGGGTGTCATCCCTATGCTACATACCTGAGACTGATTAGGGAATGAATTTGTGAATTCTTTTGTTACATGCGTTTGTGTTTCAGCTGTTCAGATTAATACAGGCACCTTGTCATTGTCATGTACCATAGCATAGCTCAGAAAACCAACACGGTCTAGTTTGAATGATTGCCGAGAATAAAATGGTGGTGTGTGAGTCAGGTAAACCTGTCCATGAGTCCCTTTACTCGCTTGCTGTGTTATGCCATTAGCTCAGTTTCTTTCTTGTAGTTAAAGAACTGTGTGGTTCACAGATTTCATAGTCTGCCTGATTTACAGTAGATTACTGCAATGATTAGTCTCTTGTGGCGCAGAGGGAAGGCAGTAAGTTGTTTCCTAACCTAAGCAGTAGTGGGTTAGATGTCTCTCTGGTGGTCAAGAATGACCAGTTGTTCATTTATTCATTTTTCCTCTTCCTTTCCTTTTGTTACTCCATCATTACCGTCAGGTGTGCCAAAAGTTACCTCGACTAGCTTTGAAGAGCTGGCTGCAATTTATTCCTTGTAAGATCAGAAGAAAAAACCCCAAGAGAGTTCAAAAGTCTTCCAAGAATGGAAAACCTCTCAAATTGAAAAATAGTAGAGAAAAGCAGTGAGGTGGTTGTGATGCCCTCTGCTCAGGAAGTATGTCTGGAATGGATGGGCTATAGAAACTCTAAACAAATAAATAAAAGCAAATCTGGATAAAGAAAATACCCTTAACGCTCATCTAAAACAGGCAGCCTTTCTCCAGTATCTAGCAGATCAGAAGAAACTGAAGCTGGAATAGGTTTTAATGATGCTACACCGATGGCTTCATATCTGCACCAGGGGCCAGGGGATGGATTGCCAACTGAGCTGTAGTTGAGTAATGGGGCAGGAAAGCTCCCTTGCAGTTTTTCTTGGAATACTAGGGAGGGGGGGGGGGGGGCGGGACAGATCTCTCTGAAAAAAGAAGGAAAGAAATACTAAAATACACAGCTTACTGCTCTTTTCTTCAATCTCATTTATGTAGATGGTCAATTTAAAAGCTCTATTCATGATTTGGATGTCTGAAAAAGGGCATGTAGACATACAAATCATGAAGACATACCCTGAGCCATATTATATATAGACGTCTCTGGGGTGAACATGTCCATGTTACACGGGAGCCTGGTAAAGGCATGTCCCGGGCATTCCGTAAAAGACACACGCGTGTGCCTGATTTCAGAAATGTACAGCAAGTCTCAAGTCTCAACCCACAAGCAGTACTGAACATGTCTATTCCTGCTCCAGGGCATGAAAAGGTGTCAAAAAAGTTCTTGTTCTGCCACCAAAACACCTGGGGGGAGTAGAGAAGAAGGTACTCTATTATCCCTAAAACCTTTTACAACCGTAAAGTAAAATGAAGGGCACTTGTTTTGTGGTTGGTGTGCCAATGCACGTCTCCACTTGCAAAATAGCAGGCAGGGACATGTATGCAGCATGGGATAAATGTCCCCATCCTGAAGTATTTTTGTGGGGATGCCTGTGTCTCTGTGGCCACCACTGTCTATTTTGGACACTTACACATCTCTATAATTGGGCCAAAACTTGCATGTGGTCAGCCTTTATACGTGCATATGTTTTTGACCTAGACGTCTTTTCTATAAGCGGTCTTCGCGTGTATACATGTACATAAATCTACATGAACTGTAGCTGTGAATGGACACTGGATATTTTGAGGAGACTGATGCCTGGACTCTAAGTTCCATAAACACACCGCTCGGCTCTCTCCTGCTCTTTGCTCTTCCCAAACACCTCATTCCTGAAGATAGAGAAGGTGTGCTAACAATAGGATGAGTCGTCTGCAGCAGAAAATGCTCACTTAATCAGAGACACTCTGCTGCTTAATAGCTCCAAGGAACTCCAAGCAGAGGGCTAAGCTACCACTTTCCACTCCTAATACAATTTGGGCACCTCTATTAGGTTCCTAATTAGTTCTGTTAAAGGCTATAGACACAGCTCCCTTGTTTTCTCCAGAAGTAACAGTGACTGCAGCTATCTCCTAGAGCCCAGAGTTGAACAGCAAAAAAAGCACATCACTCACAATGGAAGAATTTACTGGATCTTGCGTGTATGCGTGTGTAGGGAGGCCAAGAGAGGTGGGGGTGGAAAGGGTGTATTATTGTTGTTAAGTCCGTCGAGTTGGTGTATTACTTACCTTTATTCTGGATTTGTGCTGGGCAGCAGCTGGGGGAGTCTTGGGCTGGCTGAGTCTGTGGTGGTGAGGGTGGGCACCAAAATGCAGAACAATAACGCCACAGCTGCAGTGCTGCCGTCCTCATCAAAGGCGCTGTTATGACACACAGAGACTCGCACAATGTCAGGCTTTCAACGATGGCACCACGGGGGGGGGGGGGCTGTGGAGTTACAGTGGTGCTTATTAATGTAATGGGAAAATGATTCGATGGGCCGGTTTTGACCTGCGAGCTGTAGTTTGCTCGGCCTCGGCCTAGAGCATGATTCTGCTCACCCTGGTTGCATACGTGCTACTCTTTCCTGATTGGTTAATTGCTAGGGTCATTTTGTCTGAAAATTTTCCCAATTTTTATGTGTTTTTCAGCTTGTTTCATAGATGTGGGTTAATAGTGATTTTTTAACATGCACTGCAATTAGCGTGTTTTACTGCACGCTAATTGACAGTGCCATTAATTCGTAGGTTAGTGTGCAGTAAATCATTTTAGCACACACTAAGGGGCCCTTTTACTAAAGTGCATTATGTGGCTTACTCGCATTTCAGCATGTGTTAACCTCTTCCATGGGACTGAGGTCATCGTTACTGTGCAAGCGGGACAATTACCATTCGCTGAAATGCACATTAACCATGCATCACGTGATAGGGTGAGATCTGGGAAGGGGCGGGGCCATGGGCGTAGTTTGAATACTTCATGGGGGGGGAAGGGGGGGTTATATATTTGCATATTCATTATGGTTATCTTTAAAAAAAAAACTAGATGGATGGGAAGCCAGTATATCAAACAGGCCAGGGAGGAGCTGGTGCCCCAAAGATTCTCAAAGAGGGAGCCAGAGGCTCTCATTCAGTGGCTTTGCCCAAAAAAAGGAAAGCAATGTATTCCCAGGCTCTGTAATTAAAATGCAGCATAAATTGTAGCTGTTTAGTTATTTAGCCTGGCACTCCAAGATTAAAAGCTACTGACACCTGTAAGTATATATTTGGCAAAAAGCATAGGAAATGCAAGGTGCCCACACACCAAGGGACAAGAAAAGGAGAACCACGGTGCAGTTTCTAACACCAAAAGAAATTATAACTAATTTTATTTTGGCATTAGAAACTGTGCTATGGTTCTCGTTTTCTTTTTGAACATCTATTTTGTGTCCAATGAAACCCCTCCTCCAACAGTAAGTGTAGAGCAGAACTAGTCAACAAACGAAGAGAAGGATAGCCAACAAAAGACGAGTTCCTATTCATATTCATTCTTCTGTGTTTCAGATGCAAATTGGTTATGATTAACCCTTCAACAACAATATGCATTGTCATTGGATGTTCATATATCATCAGACTGCCCCCTGATTCAGGCCTTAGTTCCAAAACTTGGCCAAGTCAGGTCACCAGATAAAACTACTTATATGAAGATTACTTTGGTGTGGCTGTGGTTCTGTTTTCGGTTGGAAGAGCAGAACTAGGACATTTCACCTTAGAACCCAGCATACAAGAAAAAAATCGGATTCCGGTGTCATCTCATTAACAGCATCTCCAGTACCAGGCAGATTGTGAACACAGAACCCTACAAATTTCACTGCAGACCTATAATACAAATCTACCATACCATAATGACAACAGCTTCTAAAATTAACACAATAAGGAGTCTACCTAGAAAAGAGCAGCACCATAAATACTTAGAATATCCTTTCACCTATTCAGAAAACTGAACAATCCGATTACTACAGATCCTACACAGAAAGATACAGAACTATTTCCCATTGTATTGGGAGCCACAGGCCTGATAAAGAAGAATTTCCAAGCACATCTTGACAAACTACACATACATGTTACGAACTCCAGCAAGAGGCTCTCTTTAGCATGATGCAAGTATTACGCCTAGCATTAGCAGTAAATTTAAGAGATTAAGATCATACTCCACATACCCTGGCTTAGAAGTGAGGTTCACGACTACCACAGTATGCGCAAAACTAACCCATTTGGAGAAACTACCGTGAGTAAAACGCCATGTTAACAGAACAGTTGGTGTCAGTCACACAAGCAAAACACAGTTAGACACTCACCAGGTACAGAATAAATTATAATAAACTTGAAATATAAATGTGTCAATAAAATTAAATTGAAACCTCAATAAGCCAGGCTCTGTATGAAGTGTAATACAAGAAATAAAGGAAGTGGGCAAACACTTTACCTCACCTTTGCTGAGCAGTAGTACAAGACATACAGACCTCCCTGATCCCACATGCAAGCGGCACAGCCTCTCCCCGCAGTCTTCCTCCATCAATCTCAGTGCCTCTTGCTCAGAGGTGGCCATGTCACTGATTAGGTGCAGTGCTGGCTCTCCCCACAGCCTGTCTCTGAGCAAGAATTACCAGGATTGAGGGAAGGGGTAGATCATGGGGAGAGGTAGTGTTGCTTGCATGTGGGATCAGAGAGAACTATGCCTCATGTTACTGCTCAGTAAATGAAAAGCGTCAGCTAGCAGAGAGGTGATGGAACTTTATTTGTGCAGATGTGCAGCCTATAGCTGGTGCCAAAATTCCAAATGTGCTGTTCCTCTATTGCAGGACTTGACAAATTTTGTGTGGATTTAGGAGTCAGGCCATAATCTTAGGAGCCAGTGCTTGTGACCTCCTCTCCCCCCCCCCCCCCATTGTCTCTCACAGTGGTCTCGTGTTATCAAGTCTCATGAGACCAGCACCAGAGTTCCTATACCACATGGCATCTTTAGACAGAAATACGGATAACAACAGTTGTAGCTTCAGATATTAAGTGTATGCATGTGTGTGTGTGTGGTGCAATAGTGGTGTGTCTGTGCGTGGGAGGAGATGTGGTGGGAGGTCTCTTTGTGTGGGTGGGTGCGGTGCATGTATGTGTGTGGTGCAGAGTTGGGGTGCCCTTGTGTGTGTGGTACGGAGCTGAACTGCCTGGATGTGTGTTTGTGGTGTGTATATGTGTCTGTCATGCGAAGATAGGATGCCTGTGTATGCGCGTGCCTGTTATGGGGAGGTGGGGTGCCGGGATGGGGGTGGGGATGGGGTGCTTGTGTGTGTTCTAGGGGGAGGGGAATGTACCTTTTGGCAACACCTTGCATTCTTCCCTCCCCTTCTAACCCCTATCCTGTTGTCTCCCTTCCTCTGTTATCCTTCCAGAATCTTCCCCCCTTCACCAACCCCCCTAACAATTCCATCCCCTGCCCTAAAATCCCCCCAATCCTCCTTTTTTAATTTGGCCCCCTGCACCTTTAAATAGTCCCTGCCTTCTCTACATCACTTGAACTCCTCCCTCCCTGACACATAACACCTATCTTGCTGCAGGCCACAACCAGGCCTCTCTCTTCTCTTCCGCTCATGGGGATATCCTTCTGGGCAGACTGCTTGCCTCTGCAGCCCTTTCTCCTCTGCCTGCAGGGGATCCAATCTCACACAAGCAGATTGAAGGAACTTTGCCATGATCCCATCTCCTCTGCCCGTGGGGGGATCCGATCTCCTATGGGCAGATAGAAGAAGATTTTTCCATGATCACGGCCATCCTCTTCTCTTCTGCCCATGTTGCACCATCATTGGGGCAACTCGATTGGGAGGGGGGCAATGCTCCCATTTGCCCCCCTAACTACTCCCATGGGTGGGGTGGAGCGTGGGCACTGACTGAACATTGCGGTGAGCAAGGGCATTAGTAGCGTGTGCTAATCACCAATGTTGCAGTTAGCACAGGTAAACCTACCGCCACCTCAATAGGCGGTGTTAGGTGCACCTGCGGTAATTGCAAAGAGACAGAATGTGCACTAAGGGACTGGCCTGTATGTTAACTGCCAGACAAATGCTGTCCATGCTATCAACAATTACTGTGGTGCAGTTGCATCTAATGCATGTTGATTTTGATTCAAAATGTGCGCTAGGAGCAAAAAAATACTGTGATTTGGTAAAAGGGCCCCTAACCTTTTAAGGAAAATTTTAAGGCAAACTAATTAACGAAATGTGCACTAACAAATGCACATCTCTGCTAAAAGTATGTCTTCGTATGCATCTTGGCTGAGCTGCTCGTGATTTACCTTTCCATGTTTCTCTGCTTTGTTTCTGAAACTTGTGCAACATAGCGTTTACGAAGAATAATTGAAAACATTCCATCCTTAAATTTCTCCTTCTGGGTTTTTAGTTATCCTCATTCTATTGCCAGTAATGACCTCTGCCTGTTTATTTTCTTTTCCTTAGGTATTTCTAGAAGTGTCAGTCTTTCAGAGAGGGAGCTGAAAGAAGCCAAAGTCAGAAGTCAAAAAATTGCTGCTCAGTTAACGACTCCACCAAACGCTAGCTCAAGAGGTGTGCTGCTTTTTAACAGGCGCAAACAGAGAGTGAACCAGTTTACCTTAGAAGGACACAGAGCCGGTACATCTGAAGTGATCACAGGGGATAAAGAAGGAGCTGCCCACCGTAATTTACAAGACCATGGTAAGGAAGGCAGCTTGAAACACTCTTCGCTAGACAAAGCACATCTGAAAACCTTATTGAATTCTGAAAAACCTGGACTACGGCCATTTGAAGACACCATGGAAGAAAACAAGGCAGAAACAGAGAGTCTTGGCAAGAAAGTGGATCTTCAAAATAATGAGGATAAAGGTAAGGAGATTCTCTCTACGCAACATTTAATCCAATCCAATCAGGAGTCTTCCATTGAAGAAGTAAAAATTATCCCTGTAAGTGTTCATTTAAAGGAAAATATAGAGAAGATTTCAACAAACGGAATATTTGATACTAAGACATGTGAACAGGAAAACACACCACTTGTTAACAAAGAACAGAATGAAGTGAAGAAAAAGCAATATTCTGAAGTTCATCTAACCTTGGCTAAACCTGTTTCAGTGGCAAATAGAACAGCAAGGCCATTTGGAACTCAGTCCTCAGCAAAAATAAAACTTTCAACAGAAAAAGGTCCCATGGCAGATGTTCCTCCACTACCCACTTATGCAGAGACCTTGTCCACTCCTCCTCCAGTAAGTTCTGTAAGATCACCTCCTTCTTATTCTGCTTTGTATCCAACACCAACAGAACAAAAGTCTCATGATCCTCAACTTTCTAGCTATGGAGAAAAGAGATCAACAACCATGCAAAAATCAGGGGTTCTGGAGGAAGCCATGTCTCATCGATCAAACAAGAAGTCCATGTTCACCTTCATTGAGAAGCCGAAGCTTTCTCCCAATCCAGATCTCTTATCTTTAGTTCACAACACAGATGAAAAACGGAAGCAGAGAGATCAAGGAGAAGTGGTTCCTGAGGAAGAGCCTTTTGCTCTTGGAGCTGAAGCATCCAATTTTCTGAATGACAGTGCAGGAAAAAACCCTACTTCTACTGATATTGTGCCAGAATGGTCTTCATGCCTGAAATCTCCCAGTTTCCATGCTAAGCCTCCACCAAAACCTGATCAAACACTTTCAGAAGCTAGAGGAAAAGGAGCAGAATTATTTGCCAGAAGGCAATCAAGGATGGAAAGATTTGTCATTGAGTCCCCAGCACATCATGACTCTGTAAGGTCACCTTCTCCTACCATGTCACTGCCACCTTCTTGGAAATATGCCTCAAATGCACGTGTGCCTTCTGTTGCATTCAACCACCCACCCAAGAAATTATCACGATCCCCAAAGCCCCTACTTGCACATCTCATTACCAACAACGCAACAGAAAGTGAGCAATCTCAAAAGGAGTTAGAAATTTCAAAACGCCAGCCATATCAACTTCAGCCTTCTCTGTTTGTCCTCTCTCCATCCAAAGATCCAGTCAGTTCTTTGCCTAAATCTGCACCTCCTCCCAAAACTATGATCCCAAATTCATATCGTGTTACAAGACAGACCTCTTGCCCATCATCTCCTCTACTGCATTCTTCTGTTGTTCATTCTCAAGATCCATTTAAATCCAATCCTTTATCTCCATCTTATGGTGGCAATGCTGTAATTAAGTCCCAAGACACCAGAAGACATTTTGGAGGAGTACCTGAAGCCATTGAGGTTCCACTAGCATCTCCTGTTCCTTTCTCACCAACTAGCGTGATGCCACCAAGAGCTAAGAGAGTCATCCAAGCTCCCAGACCTTCTTTTTCCACCAAGCAAGCAGGAATTGAACCCCAGGTGTGGAAGCCTTCTTTTTACTACAAGTAATCATAGTTTGCAAATATGTGGTTTTAATTTAAGCTGCACTAGCTGGAACCATTTTTGATGGGTCATTGAAACAAACAAAACAAGCTTGAAGGTCTTGAGTGTCATCATGCTGTATTTGTGAAACCAGATCTGTGATGCCAGTTTTCTCAGTCATGAGCCTGACCAGTAGCGGGTGAGGAAAGTTTCAGTCTCTGATCTATCCTATTTCCTTTAGAGAGGATTGCTATTGAAGGAATGTTCTTTTCTTTCAAAGTCCATGAAGCCTACACAATAGGATTAGGTGTCAAGGTCTCCAGCAAAGCTTGTGTAACCAAAAGCTTATACATCTTTTACATATATAGCTTCCAGAGGTGAGAAATCTTGGTATATGAATGCAACACCACAAACTGGTGCGTTACATGAGACAAGAGGAGATCTTTCTCTAGCTCAAAACCTTTGAGGGCCTTCTTTTCTCCTACTCAGCTAAAAGACCTTTGTGAGCATTTCCTTTCCAATTTTTGCTTATTTTGACTTTATCTTCATTTTACAATTTTGCTTTTTTTCAGCTTCTCTCTCCACTGTCTGTAAATCACCGGAAATATGCATGATTTTCTTTTCTCTGTTGACAATTCTGAAAACATTATCAAAGAACATCCATGACGCTGCTCTTTTATTGGCATATGGTGTAATGATACTGTTTCCTATGTCTTCTGCTTCTTTCTTCTCCTTTTGTTGATCTTTTGTGTTTGCAGTTGAAATATAACTAGTTTAAACAATGACACAAGCTAGGTTTAACCTGGTAGGATTGATGTAGTGTAGCAATGTAAGTTTATTGCAAATGCATCATGATGTTGTTATTTGACAGGGTTGCTAACGTTGAACATGGTTTCATATGGGTTGCAATCATTGTTCCCTATGAAAGCCGTGGATCTCACTTAACTGAGTTTAACACCATGTGTTTAGAGTACTATGCAACACATTAAGAACATAAGATATGCCGTACTGGGTCAGACCAAGGGTCCATCAAGCCCAGTATCCTGTTTCCAACAGTGGCCATTCCAAGTCACAAGTACCTGTCAGGTTCCCAGAAGGTAGACAGATTCCACGATGCTTATCCAAGGGGTAAGCAGTGGATTTCCCTGGTTCTCTTTAACAATGGTTTATGGACTTTTTCTCCAGAAATTTCTCTGCACTTTGTCTAATATTTCTTAGAACTGTCAACGGAACACCACTTCTGCAATTACAACATTAGTGCCTGCACACACATTTACTACTCATCTAAATCACTTTAGCTTCACACCAAACAATTTGTCTTGTTTTGAATTGTTCCACTCACACAAACACAGTGATATATAAACTTATCTATCTATATGGTATGAGTGTATAACTTATTTTAGTTCTTTATTGCAGAATGGTCAGTTTACGACTTGTCCAGTTTATACAGGGACAACCTCTATAGAATAATGGCCTTCTAATGAAGGAACCCCATGATGCTACAAGTTACTGTAAGACAGCTAAGAAATACAGAAATAAGTGTAATCTATGCTGCTTTCTTTAAATGGGTGTGGCTGGACAGCAAGAACTTATTAATAAAATAGCTCCCTAACTCTCCACAAGGGGGCTTGCAAAGTAGGGAGGGGGCAGTAAAACACTTCTGCAGGTAAAACAGTGTTTCACCCTTTGAAATGGGCTCTTGGATTATTGCCCACACAGTCTGTGGATACAAGTCCGCACCTCTCTTAACAAGCTATTAACCTTTACCTGCACACTGCAGAGGCACTCCCAGGGTGGAGAGAGGGCAGGGCACCGAATTATATGCATAGTTTTCATCAGCAAAACACTATGCAGAGAGAAAGTGGATGCAAAACACAGCATGCCATTTCTCGATGGGAAAATAATCAAAGTTTGCTTCCATTATTGGTGCTAACGTTGTGGGTAAAAGCACCAGTGGAGTTTGCAGCAAGACGTGTAAATCTGCCATTAAAACAGGTCCAAGGTGCCTAAGCCGTCTACACTCACTTCCATTACTTTGCATCATCAATAAGCTTTTTTATGGCACAGAAAAGAGGTGGGTGGCTTTAGAAAAATGTGCTAATACTATATGAATTATGTCTATCGTTTTCGTGACTATGAGCATGCAAGTATGGACACTGGATATTATTTTCCAACCCACTACAGTGTATAATTTGATATTTCCAAAGGATCGTTTTCAATGCTATTTGTATAGACAGATAGCAATTCATCTGCGTAAAGTCACTGGCTGAAAATTGCCCTCCCTTCACCTTGCTGGAAACGCATTGTTCCACAGCACATATATTTTTAGCCACAATTAGAGGAGATGTTTCTAGGGATATGTTTTGGGTGGGATTGAAAAACAACTTGTGTAGACGGGATTTTCAAATCTATGGGCATTATTTTGTATCCAGGGCAAGTTTCAAAGAAAAAGTATATGCACACTTTCTCTCTGAAACTTGGCAAAAATTTGCATGTGAAAAGTATCTGTGGACTTTGTCCCAGTACAGAGTCTGAAAACTGCCTCCCCTTATCTACCTCTTATACAGAGTCTTGAAAAATGCTTTCAGAATGTTTTTTAAACTAAGGGCCCCTTTTACTAAAGTCTGCTAAGGATGTACAGTTAACGTGCAAAATAAAAGCACTTTAATTGCAAAGCCTCCGTGTTAGCTGTCAAGGATGTGACCAGCATGTTCCCCGGCAGTGAATGTGCAATGGATTCTCCTAACCCGCGCTCCTCCAAGGCCAGTTCACTTAATAACTCCCATAGAGGAGTCGCTAAGTGAACTTGCATTAAGAACTGCATTACTGCTAAGTGCACTTGTGGTAATGCACTGTCCCCACTCTCACTCTGTGCATTCCCTGCCATATCCCCCAGCCATTAATTAATGTGCGTTTTAGCATGCAGTGGCAAACACATTCAAGTGTTAGTGTTCCCATCTGCCAGTTACCACGGCTTAAAATGCATATTACTCGGCTAATGGGCTTTAGTAAATGGGGCCCTAGATGTCCCAATAAATATGGAACATAGTTTTGACTAGCTTGAAACAGTTACATAAAGTTTGCTCTAAATGCTATCAGATGTGTCAGAATAGCTCAGTTCTGCTTTGTGGTTTTTCTGCACACAATTTTATTTGCATATTTTATGACTACTAATTTGCAAGTTATTAATAAAGTTGGCATGAGGTTCTCTGTGTAGCTTGAGGGAGTTGTACAGTTCCAGCTTGGATCAGGATTACTCAATTTGATTACAGAGAACCTGCACCCCCCCCCCCCCCCCTCTTAAACCATGAGATTTGCTGAGTCAGCTGTATTCATGAGTCCCTCACAGCTCTTTTAACATATAAATAGGCACACAGTTGTGACACTACACTAATTTATCTAGCTGTGAATACAGTGTTTTTCCAGTATTCAATCACAGCAAAGAAGTAATGTATTTATTTATGTAAAATCATTTCTATATTGCCTAAGTGAAATTAATCAAACTAGATGGTTTGCAATCAAAAATAAAGTTACATACAATTCACAAATGTACATCGCCAGAGTTCATCAAACAGGAGGAGATCTCGTAGTCTTCTACTAAAAGCCTTCATCTAACAGATGTGCCCTGAGAAGTTGTTGGAACTTAAGAAAATTCAGCTCCTGCCTCGTCAAGAGTGGGAACCCATTCCACAGTTCTGGGGCCACGACACAGAACGTTCGTGTCCACTGTCATACTTTCCATAAGACCTGTACCGTTGTGACTTCCAGCAAATTCAGCTGGCTAGATCGAAGTGCCCCAGCTGTAATATAGCAACATGGGGAGCCATCTAAATATGGAGGCCTTCCCCATCGCAATACCTTGAAGATCAGAATCAAAATCTTAAATTTCATGTGAATCGCCACAAGAAGCCTATTTATTTTCTCCAATATAAATCTGGCATTACAACATCCTCTCTTCCCTGTTACCAGATGAGCAACTACATTCTATAATACCTGAAATTTGGGCAAGCCCACAACGGTATTGCAATAATCAATTGTGGCTCAATATTTCGATAGATGACAGTTCTTGCACTAGCCTAAGCTTATAGTATATAAGAACATAAGAAATGCCACACTAGGTCAGACCAAGAGTCCATCAAGCCCAGTATCCTGTTTCTGATAGTGGCCAATCTAGGTCACAAGCACCTATCAGGTTCCCAAAAAGGTACACAGATTCCACAATGCTTATCCTGGGGTATGCACTGCATTTCCCTGGTCCTCCTTAATAATGCTTTATGGAATTTGCCTCCAGGAACTTATCCAAAACTTTTTTAAAATCCAGTTACACTAACAGCTTTTACTACATCCTCCAGTAACAAATTCCAGAATTTGATTACACATAGAATGAAAAAATATTTTCTCTCATTAGTCTTAAATGGGTTACATTGTAGTTTCATTTTGTGCCCCCCTGGTTTGCCTTCTTTTTGAAGAGGTAAATAACTGATCTACATTTACCCATTCTACTCCATATATTATTTTATAGACCTCTATCTCCCCTCAGCTGTCTCTTTTCCAGGTTGAAGAGCCCTAACTTTTTAAGCCTTTCCTCGTAGGGATATCCATCCATTCCCTTTACCATTTTCATTGCTCTTCTCTATACCTTTTCAGGATATGGTGACCAGAACTGCACACAATATTCAAAGTGTGGTTGCACCATGGAGTTATACAGAGGCATTATAATATCCTTGGTTTTATTCTCCATTCCTTTCTTTATGATTCCTAATCCACAATAGTACATTGCCTCCTATCCCATGGCTTTTTAATTTCCCCAAGAGTCTCTCATAAGGGACTTTGCCAAAAGCATTCTGAAAATCCAGATACACTATGAGCCCAATTCTCATAGAGGCACATCCAGGCTGTCCAGATGACCTCAGGCAAGATGAACCCATTTGTGCCTGATTCTGGTCTGCAGGAACAAAATGTTCACACAGCAGCCAGAATCATGCCTGAGGACAGCCCGGCATGCCCCCGCCACCTGTTGAGATGTCCTTCCCGCAGGCACCCCAACATCCACGGCTCCGTCCCCTCTTATCCCCGCTGCCCGACTGGCCTGCTGTGGCTTGGGTCGAGCAGCGGGGACATCCTCACCTGGACCCGGCCCTGGGGGGGGGGGTGGAATCCTCAGATCCGATTGCCGGGTTTTTGCTGCTTATACCACCTCTGAGGTGGTATAAGCAGTGCATCTCTACGGGCCTGGCAGTACGTACAGGGCAGTGACCTGAATCAGCCCTGTATATGCTGCTGGGCTGGCCCGCCCCACTCTGCCCAGACCCCATTCCCTCCCACACCCCGCCGGCTCTTCCTGTCTTACAACACAAGACATGCAGGGAGGACAGTAGGGGTAATAGCTTCCATGTGGTTTGTGGGGCTACACGTTCCACAGGACATGCAGCCCCGCAACCCGCATTAGTGAATGGGGGCCCTATATCAACCATCTCACCTTTATCTACTTGTTTATTTACACCTTCAAAAAAATATAAGAATCGTGAGACAAGACATTCCTTGGCTAAATCCATGCTGACTTTCTGCAATTAAACCATGACTATCTACATATTCAGCAATTTTGATTTTTATAATGTAGACACTGCGCATCACTGAACAATTCTGAGATTGCAATGTCATGGAAACACCAATCAGTATGCCCAAATGCTGATCGCAGTTTGCAAATCTATAAACTTATCACCAATCCTAGGTTTCAGTCTAGTGCTCTGCCAGATAAATCATCTAGGTAGATAGGTTGACAATTAACCTTTGGAAGACAGGCTATTTCTCGCCATCCAGTTAACCACTTCCTTTGAACAACAAGAGGCCTTATCAATATCTATGTTTGTTTATTTTTATTTGATATACCGCCCTTTTGGAAAAAAACAGAGCAGTTTACAATATACAAAAACTTCATAAAGAAAGGCACGAGGCCAGAAGGAGGAAAAGGAAGTTACAATTGTTGATAAAGAGATAGGAGAGAGAAGAAGGGTCGGACAAGACACAGAGGATTGGGTCATATAAAGGGGGAAGGAAAGTCGAAGCAAGGGAAAAGAGGTGGGTCTTCAGATCACGCTTGAAGGTGAGATGGTGGGACTCTAGACGAAGGGAGGTGGGAAGTGAGTTCCAGAGGGCAGGACCTACAAAGAAGAAAGTTGAGGAGCGAGTGGACTGAAGATGTGCAAGGGAGGGGGAGGGAAGATGAAGGCGATTGAGATGAAATGAGTGAGGGGTGTGTCTAGGGGTATGGAAGGTAATGAGATCTGCCAGATACTGCGGGGTGTTGGTATGAAGTGCCTTGTGAACAAGGGTGAGCAATTTGAACTGAAAGCGAAAGGGGACAGGTAGCCAGTGGAGATGAACAAGTAAAGGAGAAGTGTGGTCTCGTGGAGAGGAGTGGGTGATGATGCGAGCAGCAGTGTTTTGAATCCTTTGTAATCTTCCCCCAAAGGGACCAAAATTGGAATGTCCTCCGCCTAGATATAACTCAAAAGGCCAAATGACCTAATGAGTTGTGACATTGAATAACAGAGGAGAGAGAGGAACCCTGGGGGACTCCACAGCCAGAATATAAGCACCAGAGCGCACTCCTGATACCTGTACGCTCCAGAATCCTAACCCCCTATAACACCGCAACAAGAGCCCATGATCCACCAAATGGCAATAAAATCACATGGCCGAGAGAAGCCTGGTGATGGATCTCCTGCAGCTCCTGAAACAGATTGCTGGCCGCCTGCATGGAAGACATGCCCCATGAGCTGGGCTGTGCAAAAAGATTTGAAAGGAGTTATATGGTGGTCCCTTTGACATAGGGCAAATTACCACAATCAAGAAGGATCAGCAAAGGACTCCTCTAACTGTGGGTGAAGGACACCAGAACAATACACGAAGAAGCAGCACAAAAGCAGAAACAGGTGAACATTTCACACCATAACGAGCATAAAACATGCAATCAGACTCCTCAAAAACATATCATGGTCATAGGTAACGTTGTTCCATTGTTTTTATGCTCACATTAGGAAGCTAATACTAAACAAATGAAAGTTTGGGAAGGTTTTTCACTTACTGTGTATTATGTGCAAAATTAATGCTTGGGGTGTGCAAAGCCTGCATGATACATACAGGGTGTGCGCGTGCACGAAGCATCCGCCCTGCATTTATAGCACAGGGCAGACCCTTACCACGCAGTCCCATGTTCCATGCTTCAACTGATGGCGCAGGTGCACCCATGCTAGATATTGGAGAGGGAACATTGTCCCTATGCCAAAATGTCAAAAAAGTCAATTCCACAGCTACTGTGACACTGAACTCCACCTCAGTCTGCTCCCCTTCCAACTTCAAGAACTCTCTTCAACACTGCCCCAATGGACAGTGAAAGCATAAGGTCCTGGAGCATTCCACTCCCAAAAAGAACCTTCTCCTCCAGGAATCCCCCCCCCCCCCCGAGGAGAAACTTACCCCACAGACCTCAGCCCAACTCAAGTTTCATTGATGTATTCAACCGCATCAGAGAAGAAAGTAAAAACACTGCTACTACTACTACTATTAAGCACTTATATAGCGCCACGCACGCAGCACTGTACAGGCATGCATACAAGAGACAGTCATACAAACAAGAGACAGTCGCTGCTCATCAGTCATGCTCTTCCGAGCTTACAATCTAGTTGAGACAATACAGAGCATTAGTCAATTCGGTGCAGAGTACAGTATGGTCTTTGTAATTCAGTCATGAAAGTTGACGGGAAGTTGAAGTAAAAGAAGGAAGTCAAGATCTGAAAGCGACAGTGAAGAGGTGGGTCTTCAGTCTGGACTTGAAGACGGCCAGGGAGGGTGCCTGGCGTACAGACATAGGTAGGCTGTTCCAGGCTTGAAGCGCAGCAAGGTGAAAGGAGCAGTCGGGAGTTTGCGGTGTGAGTGAAAGGTCTAGATAGAAGTGATTTTTTGGCGGAGCGAAGATCCCGAGAGGGAATGTAGGGAGAGATAAGAGTTATTGAGGGGCCATAGAGTGAATGCATTTATAGGTCAGCAGGAGAAGTTTGAATTGGATACGGAATTGGATAGGGAGACAGTGAAGCGATTTAAGAAGGGGAGTAATGTGGGCATGGTGAGAAGATTAGTCGAGCAGCGTGATTTTGTATAGACTGAAGGGGAAGGAGATGGCTCATGGGGAGACCAACAAGGAGAAGATTGCAGTAGTCGAGGCGAGAGGGGATCAAGGAGTGAATAAGCATTTTGGTAGTGCGTTCAGAAAGGAAGGGGCGGATTTTGCTAATATTGTAGAGAAAGAAGCGGTAGGTCTTAGCTATGAGCTGAATATGTGAGGAGAAGCAGAGAGAGGAATCAAAGATAACCCCCAGGTTGCGGGCTGAGGGAACAGGAAAGACAGTAGATCCATCCACGGAGATTGAGAAGGAGGGAAGAGGAGGGGAGGAGTTGGGGGGGGGAAGACAAGGAGTTCAGTCTTGGCCATGTTCAACTTCAAGTGGCGATGAGACATCCAGGCAGCGATGTCAGAAAGGCAAGCAGAGATCTTGGTCTGGATAGCTGGGGAGATATTAGGTGTAGAGAGGTAGATTTGGGAGTTCATCGGCATAGAGATGGTACTGAAAGCCATGGGAGGAGATAAGGGCACCAAGAGATTGGGTATAGAGAGAGAAAAGGAGGGGGCCCAAGACAGATCCTTGGGGTACATCAACATGGAGTGGGGTGGGAGAAGAGGAGGAGCCGCCAGAGCAAACACTAAAGGAGCAATGGGAGAGGTAGGAGTATAGTATGGATAGTACGGAGCCCGTGAGGCCAAGCGAGGAGAGGGTGGTGAGGAGAAGATTGTGGTCAACAGTGTCAAAGGCAGCGGAGAGGTCCAGGAGGATGAGGATTGAGTAGAGACCTTTAGATTTAGTCAGGAACAAGTCATTGGAGACTTTTACAAGAGCCGTTTCAGTGGAGTGTAGGGGACAGAAGCCGGATTGTAGTGGATCCAGGAGGGCCTGGGTGGTAAGGAAGTCAAGGCAGCGGCGGTGGACTGCTCATTCTAGTAGTTTAGATATGAAGGGAAGGTGGGAGATAGGTCGGTAGTTAGAAGGACAGGTGGGATCGAGTGAGGGTTTCTTGAGGAGAGGTGTGACAACAGCATGTTTGAAGTCTACGGGGACAGTTGCAATGGAGAGTGAAAGGTTAAGAATATGAGAGATGGAAGGGATAACGGTGGGGGAGATGGGGTGAAGGAGGTGGGTGTGGATAGGGTCAGAGGAACAGGTGGTGGGTTTGGAGGAGGAGAGAAGAAGAGCGGTGTCTTCTTCGGAGATCATAGGGAAGGAGGAGAGGGTAGCGGAGGAGGTATGGGTGGGGGGGGGGGAATTGGGGAGGGGGGGAGGTGGATGAAGAGGGGAACTGGCGGGTAATCTTGTGTATTTTGTCATGGAAGTAATCGGCTAGGGATTGGGCAGAGAGGGAAGGCGGGACCGGGGGAGGTGGACCTTGAGGAGAGAATTGAGGGTATTAAAGAGGCGGCGAGGATCAGAGGCAAGGGAGTTGGTCAGATGGATGTAATATTCTTGTTTGGCTAGTGCTATGGCTGACTGGAAGGAACCAAGCATGAATTTGAAGTATAGAAGGTCATCTGGGGAGCGGGATTTGGACCAGGCACGTTCAGCAGAACAGGCACAGGTGCGTAAATAACGGGTTGTGGATGTAAGCCAGGGCTGGGGAGCAGAACGTCTGACTGGACGTGGAGTGGGTGGGGCGAGCATGTCAAGAGCCGAGGATAGTGCAGCATTATAAGAGGAAACTGCTTTGTTGACGGACTTGGAGGACATGATGGAGGGAAGAGATGGAGAAATGGTGGAGGAGAGAGTCAGGGGATCAATATTATGGAGGTTTCTAAATAGGTCTGAGGAGACAGGATGAGATTGAGACAATGGAAGCTGAAGATTGAAGGTTAATAGGTGATGGGCAGATGAGGGCAGGAATGTGTTTCAGAAGTTTGAGGGAGAGGCATTGGAGAAGAATATCAGGTCAAGGCAGTGGCTGTGCAGGTGGGTGGGAGCAGTGGAGCAAAGTTGGAGATCAAATGAGGAGCTTTAAAGCATGGGGATCGGAGGGGTTATCGACGTGAATGTTAAAATCGCCAAGGATAAGAGTGGGGGAAGAGGGATCCAGAAAGATGGAAAGCCAGGAGTCGAAATTGATAAGGAAGGTCGATTTGGATTTGTCAGGTGGGTGATAGATAACAGCTACTCGGAGGGGAAGTGGTGTGAAGAGGCTAATGGAGTGGACTTCAAAAGAGAGGGAGGAGTATGACTGAGGCAGAAGGAGGGATTGGAATTGGCAGGAGGGAGTAAGTAGAAGCCCAACACTGCCACCGCGGCCAGTGGATCAAGGTGTATGGGAGAATTGGTAGCCCCTGTGGCAGAGAGCAGCAATGGATGCAATATCGTCAGGAAGGAGCCAGGTCTCAGTTAGGGCAAGTAGATGTAGCAAATTCGAGATAAAGAGATCATGAGTAAAAACAGGTTTGCTAGAGATTGAGCACAGGGCACATGAAAAGGGGAGAGTGGACAGGGAAAGGAGAGGGATACTGGGGTTTCTAGTCCCACAGGTGCTCCTTGTGGTCTTGGGCAAGCCACTTAACCCTCCATAGCCGATGTTCCCTGTAAAATAGTTATCTCCAAGTTATAATGCCCTGTTCAATGTAATTTCAGTTTGTTCAATGTAAACCGCACTGATGCAGAATAGCGCAGTATATAAGAGAATGTAAATAAATAAAATAAATAAAAATTGGTAAGGTTGGACAAGTTACGTGAGGATTTCTTACCAGAGTAAAACAGCGGTCGGCGGCATTGCATGAGGATCTATTTTCAGAGTAGAGAGATCTAGAAGGGGCAGGGTGTGGGTGGGTGTCTCTGGGTGAGTGTGCCCTTCGTGAGACACATGAGGGAGGGGGAGTGAAAGGGGGATATCGATGATATTAGATGGATTACACAAGGATCTCTTTTTTGAGCAAGACAGAACTCTAAGGGGGTAGGGTTGGGGGTGATATCTCTGGATGAGTGTTTGGGGCATGAGTGGGGGAGGGTGGAAGGGGAGAGGAGAGGGATATGGATGAGATTAGATAGGGTATGTGAGGAACTCTTTTTAGAGTGAGAGAAATCGAGGGGGGCCAGGGTTGGGGTTGATATTACCTGGTGCGAGAAGGAGAAGGAGAGAGCAGGGTAGAGCGGAGATAGTACGGCGAAAGCGAGGGTGGGGTTGCCTTAAAGAGAGAGGGGCAGGTTGAATGAGGGGGAGGGTGTGATGAAGCTCGAGAGAAGATGCGAGGTTAGAAGACACTTTCCTACCTGATGGAAAGCTTGGCCTGCAGGGGTTGCTTATCATTGCAGAGGGGAGAAATGAGAGAACTTCTGAATCTCAGCAGAGCTGAGTAATGGAGAGAATTCTGAAGCATAATGTCTTTGAAAGATCAGCATAGATCAGATTATAGTTATGCCTATGTGGCAGTATCACGGCTGAAATCACTGCGCTCGGATCAGTAGGAGAGAGCACTGAGCCTCGTTCTACAAAAGACTTAGGGGCATGTTTACTACAGGGCACCAGGCAGTTAGTGTGGGTTTTAGCACAGGCCTATGCTTATGGTTATCGCGTGCTAAGAATAGCGGAATGCTTAAAATCCCATGCTAGGTAATTAGCATGGGTTGGGGTGGGGTATGGGTGGAAATAGGGCATAGACAGCACTGGAAGTTAGAGCATGAGACATTACTGTTCACTGTAAAGGCGACCAAAAGCATGGGGGCACTCAGTGCCACCCTAAGAAGCGCATCCATGCTGCTGGTGCCAGGTTGTGTGGCTGCTATTTTAAAAAATCAAAGCCTTATGGCAGCAAAACTGAATCCACCCTCCTCTCCAAATACAGTTCCCTCTGGGCTGCACAGGCCCTCCCTAGAGTTAGCATGCACCTCATGACTCCACCCCCCCCCCCCCCCGATCAGCACTACTATCCCATGACAAAACCCCCTTGTAGCGCAATGGCCCCTTCCACAGAAGCGAATACCACCTTCCACCAACATCCCTCCAGCGCTTACCAGGCTATCCTTGCTGATCTAATGGGTGTGACAGAAGCGATCTTCATCTGCTCCTGCCCTGTTGCCGTCTGACTTTATAATGATGTCTCTGATCTAGTGCTACCACTAGAGTCAATCTGCCAAATAAAGAGAGGGGTGCTGATTGTGTGTGTGTGTGTGTGTGTGTCGGCGGGGGGAAGGTCCTGTCACGGAGGGTTCTGATCATGGGGGGGGGGGGTCTGTCATAGGGGGGCTGATCATGTGAGGGGTTGTACCTGGGGTGCGACAGTACCCGGAGGAGATGGTTGAGAGTGGGGGGATTCAGTTTCATCACCACAAGGCTATGTTTTTAAAAAAAAAACACTGGGGCCCATCTTGCATGCTTCGGCAGCTAGGACAGGTTCATCCGCACTATCTGGTAATATATATATATATTGTGAGCCCATGCAATAAGTATCTGCCTTGTGTGACACATGCTAACCACGCCCCTGATTTTTACCACAGGCCTTGTACTTAGCACATTATTTTTGACCACAAAACACGGTAAGTGCAAAATCTTGATGCACTTTAGTAGACATGATCCTTACTTAGCAATTGCCTTAACTTCATTTTCCATGGACAAAGTAGAATCAAATCAAATTCCCAAACTTGTTGCTTCTGATAATATTTTAACCAATGTGTTTTCCAATTATGGCTGTGCAAACCCACCTGGAGAAGGCAATCTCCCAGCCCACAAAACTTCTGTTTTTTTCAGCATTGCGTTTTACATGATTAGATCTCATCCATCTAGATACTGTATCCATGAATTCATTTAAGACCTCTTGAGTTTTCCCAAGAATGTAAAAATTCCTGAATATCATCTGCATATATGTATATGTCCACCTCCAGGCTCCTAATTGATTCCATATGGGATATAGCAGGTGTACATAAATTTAGTCCTCAAGGCCTGCAAACAGGCGAGATTTTCAGGATATTCCTAATGAATATGCATGAGAGAAAGTTGCATACAATGAAGACAGTATGTATGCAGATCTATCTCGTACATATTCATTAAAGGTATCCTGAAAACCTGGCCTGTTTGTACCCCTGTTATGAGAATTTAAGGCCATCTGTCACTTTTTGAGATCAACTAAGAAAATCATTGCTCCATAAAGCCTTCAGTACCTAATGCTCTCAGTCTTTCCAGAAATAATGGATGACTCACAGCATCAAAGAAAACATGATCCCCCTCGATCATCATCAAATGCATATCCTGCTATTTGGACCAGTACCATATCCTTACTATATCTTTATAAAGCGATTCACCCAGGGCACTGTACAGCAGCTATAGTCTGACATAAATAACTTAACATTGTAGTAATGGCATAACAATAGCAAAATGACCAAATGTCAATATAATACACAATTAGAACAATAAGATAAGCTTGGAGATAGGCAAATGAAATCCTAGTAATAGCAATGATATGATACAGTGCCAATAATGTACAGATTAAACATCACAGTAAAATATTCATATATAGTGTCAGCAGATTACAAACGATGCACTGTAATGGACAGCACCATAGAACATTCATATATTGTAGATATGGTGCTCACAATATCAGCACTACACAAACATCTTAATAGGCAGTAGAGGAAACAAGCACAGTTCAGATATATAGACAGATACGATGAATAAGAATAAAGCATTGGGATAAATTAAAGGAGGTGGCTAGATTGAGGATAAATTACAGATACAGTTGAATAAGATATGTGGGACTGGTCTCAATTACAGGTATGTAGCAATTTAATCCAGATGCGGCGTGAATGACTGGATAGTCAGCTGCCACAGTTATGAAAGACTTCCTGAAGTAGAGGTAGTCTTAGGTTGGGCATAGCCCCTCTGGGAGTGAGTTCCAGAGTGTTGGGGTTACACCTGAGAAAGTTTGCGGGCAAGTGTCACATCACGTAGTTTCCTTTGATGAGGGTACAATTAGGAATGCTCTTTGAGAGGACCTTAGAGGTCTCAAAGGCGAATAGAAGTCTAACTTATTCTTTAGATGCTCTCGCCCAGTTCATCAGAAGACCTTAAAACTCAGAGATAGAGTTTTAAATTGGGCTGTAGAGTACTGTGGGTTACTTGTAAGAGTGTGATGCCATGCTACTTGCAGCCCTCTATTAGACGCGCTTCAGCATTCCGAATTAATTGGAGCTAGTACATACTCTCTGTGGTCTGGCCAATATACAGGACATTACAGTAGTCTAGCCTTGATGTTATCACCGAACGAAAAAGCCCCCGAATTAGTGATATCCAAATGATCTCTCCAAACACAATTATATCACCAAACCCCTGTGAAACAATCTCAACTTTTTTTGTTGGATAATACCGGAAAGGGACATGGACTGAAAACCATGTTCTCCACACGGCTATATCCTATTTAATAATTATAGTTAAAAAACTCAAGAAGTCATCTCAAAAATAGTATTTTGTTACTTAGCTGATTTGAAAGCTGGAGCACGACGTGCACGTTTCGGGTAGGACACCCACAGCACGGACCACTGTGATCAGATTCATCTTGATACTGGTCCTAGTGGATTTCTCAGCCACCTTCGACACTGTGGACCACAATATCTAACTTGCATGGCTGGCAGAAACAGGTGTTGGTGGCACCGTATTTTCATGGTTCAAATCATGTTAGACAACAATCATTTCTGTTCAGCAACATCACATCATCACCTTGAGCACTGAACTGTGGGATACCACAGAGATTCATATTGCCACCTATTTAATATCTGCTTCAAGCCTCTAGCTGAGATGCTTTGGTTGATGGACACAAAATTCTATATTTATGCCAATTAATGTACAGCTTCTCATATCCATCAAACCAGATTTACCCCCAGTTTTGAGCAAACTGACTGCCTGTCTTAACAGTAACTCAGGAACGGGCAAAAATCAACAAACTCTGCCTGAACCCAAATAAAAGAGGTTATCTCTGTTCCATTCTCAGATGTAAAGCCAGACTGACATAGGTCTAGCTCATTTCTTTATTTTAGCCAATTGTTGAGTTGAATGTAGAGTGTTTAGTCTATACGTTTCTCTAGAAAAGGGATATTAGATACTTATCGGACGTTTTCTAGCTTATTCTAGTCAAAGGAGATCTTTTTCAGTAGGTGACGCATCACAACCCTTTTTAATTCTGATTGGAGCTGCCCTTCTACAAGAGAGGAGTTCACAATTTTAGTGGCCCCTTCAAGTGAGGCCTCCTCTTGCCAGCTGTACTGTGTTTGCTGGGCAAGGATCAAAGGGGCAGGATGTCAGCTGTGGGCTTTCAAGGTTTTTTTCAAGGATCTCCTCTGTTACCTGGTTGGATGAGTCTCAGATGGTTGTGTTTGGGGGGGGGGGGAGGGGGAAGGGGATGTGTTCTCATTAGCTGGTGGAAGACTCAGTGAAACAGCCTGTAGGTCCTTATGCAAAATGCAGTGCAATGTGTACCTTTGAGTCAATGCTGGCAACCCAGCAGCATCTGGGTTTTCTTGGCAGTGTGACGAGAAGTAGATTGCCAGGCCTTTCTTCTGAGTCAATGGAGAGTTAAGTGACTTGCCCAAGGCCACAAGGAGTGCTAGTGGGAATTGAACGCTGGTCTCTTGGTTACCAACACAGTGCTCTGACCATTAGGCTACTCCTCCATAGGTCCTTATAGAGACCTTTAATTTTGCTGACAAAGTCCGTGGCCAAATCATCACTGGTCAGTTGTGACTGGAAAGACTGGTTCCATCGTTGGGGTTGTCTGGTTAAATTTTCAGCCTTTTCAATACATTGAGAGAAACATTGGTTACTGTTAAGGCTTGGTAGTACATTGTCATATGTTTCTTACAGTTGAGTCTGTTCTCGCCTAGGCGAGATTTATAGCATTCTCTTTCCAGTGTAGGCTCTTGACACTTAAGGACCCATAGTTCTGGAGAGAACCAAGGAGTGTGTTTGTTCATAGGACCTCCTTTTGTGGGGTGGTTTTTTCTAAGGCCACCTACTAAGTATATATTCCAGATGTCAACCCACTCAGACACTCGTCTTCTTTTCATCCATGGGTGTGAGGCAGAGCCTCCAGGAAACTGTCAGCAGCCAAATTTTGTATATCTCTGATTTCTTTCCAGACTCTGGTAGGACCCTTTTGTTTTAGGTTTTCCTTTATAGAAAAGTTTATTAGAAAATGATCTGACCATGCTAAGGGTGTTTTCTAAATGCCACCAGCATCATGTCGAAGAATGTTACTCCTTTGCAGAATATCACGTCTAGCTTGTGTCCCTTTCCATAGGCTAGAGATTTGATGATGTGGGAATCCTAGTGCTGCCATCGTGTCAAGGAAAACAAGGTGGTGTCTGGAGTTTCAATATGTAGGTTAAAGTCTCCTGTGATCAGTAACCTAGGGAAGCTCAGTAGCCAGATCTAGGAGTTCTTGCACAGATGTGTTGTTGCAAGGTGCTCGCTAGGTCACAATTAGCCGTAGTAAACTAGTATAAGATGGCAGATAAAGACGAGAATGGTCCATCTGGTCTGCCCAGTAAGGTGGCTAGAGTAGGTGTTCCCACCGCTCCATGCAGGTTACTCCCCTCTATTTGTTGAAGTATAAAAGATAGTTACATTTATTTTGATTTTATTTTCTTGCTATGAAGGGATCCACTTTTAAATAACTAAATAAGCCCCCCCCAAAAAAAAACCCCCATACAATTGACCTACTACCCTCAAACTGCCCCATCCCCCCAAAACCTGCACCCACAACTTCTCCTCACCCAAAAAACAACCTCCCCCAACTGCTCCACCACCCCACAAATTGCATAACTCCTAAAACATATCCCCGCAATAGCCCCATCATGCCACAAACTGCCCCACCCTGAAAAAATACCCACCACAAATGCCTCATCATCCTGAAAACTGCCCCACCCCCAAAAACTAACCTGCGGCC
Organism: Ichthyophis bannanicus; assembly: GCA_033557465.1. Classification (NCBI taxonomy): domain Eukaryota; kingdom Metazoa; phylum Chordata; class Amphibia; order Gymnophiona; family Ichthyophiidae; genus Ichthyophis; species Ichthyophis bannanicus. The sequence goes on along the minus strand of CM066050.1, from coordinate 67,434,446 downwards.
ACTGCTGCACTACCTCACATATGACATCATCCTAAAAATATATCCTCTACTCGACTGTCCCACCTAGGGCCAGAGCTACCATTAGGCAAACCAGACAGTCACCTAGAGCACTGATGGTGCGAGGGCGACCCTTGGCTGCCACTGCCACCCCTCCCCAGGACAAGCAGTGGCAGTAGTGGCGTGAAACAGCATAACCCTTGACACTGCAGAAGTGCTTCAGAGGCCCCAGGCCCTGGGGTTACGCACTCCTTCTGCTCCCTTCTCTTCAGGCCTGGTCCCTCCCCAAAAAACCTACATCCTCAAGAATCCTTTTGATACTGGTCATGGGATTCACTGGGTATTCATGAAGGGATCCAGAAGTTCATGGGGCTGCCTGTTGTACTCCTTATAGCACCTTGCATGTCATAGCAGCTGCAGTCTGCAGAGGGTGAAGGGTGGGAATTGGAAGAAAGGAAGGGAAAGGAGAAATGGAAGCAGTTGCAGACCATGCTGAGCCAGCCCAGGGTGAAATCAACACAGTGTACACTACGCATCTAGAAGCAGTCAACACCTGATGTGCTAGGGGGAATGGCTTCTAGGGCAAATCCAACAGCTGCTGGCATGGAGAGCCAAATTGGCTTCTCATCTCCTGGCTGGATTAAGAGGCATTCTGACTCAGACAATTGGGAAATGGTGACCGCTCAATTTGATTGCCTCCTGGATCAGGACTGATACCCTTCCAACCTGCTTTCCTAGTCTTGGTTGGTGAATCCTGTTAGGCATAGTTCAATCAGTGGGACTCCACTATTTCATCCAGCCATATCTTAGTTATTCCCATGATGTCTAGGTGGTATTCAGTATTGGCATCATGAATCATTTGAAATTTCTTTTTGGCCAACCTGGCATTCATTAGGCCTAAGTTTCCAAATATCAGTCTGATAGTGATGGGAATAACTAGGTTATGGTAGGTAGATAGTCCATAGGTATAGTTAGATACTTTAGGTAGTTTGCCTATTGAACTTGTGTCTTCTTGGCAATTGGGGGAAGCTATGGTTACTGCTTCCTCACACTACTGGAATGTATGAGGACCATTGGTTTACTGGGCTGAAACAAATTCTTGTTGCTAAGGTAGATGAGAGCTCAAGGGGTTCTCTAACTATGTAGGTATGTCAAGGACATTCCATTTATCCTTAGTATTTCATTGGGCCAAGGTACATTCTTGTTGCTAAGGTAGAGAAGGGATTACTGAGCTCTCCAGTTTGCAGTATATCAAAGGATGCTCAGTTAACCTTCAGCAGCAATTATCAGGTAAGTATTAATTATGCAAATGGTCCATGTCAGGGCTCTGATGTCTCTATAAGTGGCTGCTTTCTGTAAGGCTGAAATTCTCCATAGGGATGGGTAGTCAAGTAGCACTGCAGATTGCTTTTCTTCCCCAGTAGAGGAATAAATTGCTATTCTGAACTGTCCTCCTGCTGGCATAGAAATCACAATCTAGTTTTACCTTGAAGAACCTTCCATGCAGGAGCAACCCCCAGAGGTAGGATTATATGAATACTGCACTTATAGGTGTCAACAACAGAAACCTCCTCCTCCTCCTGTCTCATCCTTTTACCTATCTTCTCAACCTTTCCTCAAGCTTGGTTAAATTATGTTACAGTGAGTGCCTTCTTTATCTCCAGCCCATGCCAGGATTATGGTTCTGAAGACTCAAATTTAATGCAACACCTACCATGTCTTACGTAGCACTGAGCTATATACAGAAAGGCATAATAAGGTACATGTTTCATCCACTAGAAGCTATGTAAACACTAGGGGATCTATTCCATGCCGTGTTTAGTGGGGATATACATCCAGGTCGAACGTATATCCCCCACTAAATGCCCAGGGCTGATTCCAGTTCCAAAGCTCCCTGCATGTAGATTGGAGATGTGCAGGGGAACTCTGAATGGGGGTGGGAGGGAGGGCCGGAGAAGTCTGGGCAGAGCTGAGGCAAGGGGGTTCTCCGCAGCCTGATCCCGGCCTCGGAAGGCCCGATAGGGGGTTGGGCAGTGGGGAATTGAGACATTTAAACTGTGCTGCCGATTGGGGCTCCTGCATGGCATCCCAATGCCATGGCGATGGGATACCGCAGCACCGCGGCTCCATGCAGGAGCCTTGGCTGGACTGGGCTAGCCAGGGAGGTGGATAGCCATGCAGCGGGCCTGAATCGGGGCATGTCTGGGATGTCCAGGCCCTGTGCCCTGATTTTGCTCCCACAGGTGCAGAATCGGGGCTACATCCGGGCCATCCAGATTTTGGACATTTGGATGGCCCAGACGTGCCCGAGTGGAAATGGCCTCTATGGGGGCATACTCAAAGCAGTTAGCTGGTTAGCAGACTTCCTAGCTACGTTAATCATGCTAAGCAAGATAGTCAGCAGCACACTGCCAGTTTGTACCGCTGAATATCCCCCTCTAGGCGCCATGATCCAGGGGCGTATGGAAGGGGGGGTGCAATATTCAGCCACTGCCCAATAATCTTAAAGCAGCTAAGGTTAGGCAGAATAAAGGCTGTCCTAACTTTAGCCACATTAGCTCATTGGGTAGTGGCTGAATGTTGCCTCTGCTCAGCTAGCTGCCGCACAATCCAGCCAACCTGGATGTTCAATGCCGTTGGCTGGATATGATCCGGGTGTTAATTAAAGCAGTGATGCCCAACTGATTTAACAGCGTTGGCTACCGCCACTGAATATTGCCCCCTATTACATTATCGTGCTAGAAAAAAACACATCAGACTCATAACCTGGACAGAATGTGAAGTTTGATCACTTGGGACACTGAAATTCCCATTGTTGAAAAGTTTGAAGCAAGAAAACGACATTGTGGTATAGGAGAAAGCACAAGAAGAACACTACTAATCAAAGTGTCAGTGCCAAATGATTATTCTGCACTTTGTGTGGAGAACGAGAAGATCCTCAAGGACAAAAAAATGTAATCAGAGATTAAAGAAATGTAGTAAAAAGATACAAAAATTGCTATAAAATTACCCTATCAGTCAACTGTCCCATTAAAAGGACATCTTTATTCCAGTGTTTCCCAACTTTCTCCTCAAGTTTGGTTTTCAAGATATCCATCATGAATATGCATGACATTCATCGGAGGCCCAGTGTATGTAGATCTCATGCATATTCATTATGGGAATCCCAAAACCCTGGCTGGATAAATGTGCCTTCAGGAGAGGGTTGGGAAATACTGCTGTGTTTGGTACGCACAACTCTGTGCATCTCTCTCTAGCCGTTCCTTCATTCACAATGACTGCAGATTGCTGAGCAAATTTAGATGTTTGCTTAGGTAGATCTGGTAAGCAGAACATGACCTAGTTGCTAAGTATATTTATTAGTTTAAACAAGTGCAATTATACCTTCTTACTGGTTTCAGTAAGAATTGTTATACCCCCATCATTGCTATTACTCTGTCTCATAGGTATTGGAGAAGATTAGTATACCATGTTATTTGTATCAGCAAGAATTATTATTATGCCTTCCCATTATTATCAGTGAGATATGTTGCAGCCTCACATTGCCAGTAGTGAGAGCTGTGAATCCTCATTGGCACAGTACCCACCTCACTGACATCAGCAAAAACTGTTATTGTCTCTTATTGAGCAAGGGAAGTAACGACAACAGCTATTATCTCTTTTCACTGGCTTGTCTAAAGGCTTTTACCTCTATTTTTTTACTTTGATTGGCGCTTCTACCCAGAATCTGCTGCTGTGCGTCATTCATCTTTCATATTTGGCCAGATGGTTTTGAAGATTGATCCCGTCATTGTTAGGGCCTGCATTTTTTCTCGCTTTTCTCCTCAGTATCTGTGGGGGCCTCCGTGGGGTGTACAAATCTCCAGAAGTATGATATGGCAAATCGGAAGCTCCATCAGGCCCACTGTGGGTTGACAGACATGGTCTGCCCAAACCTAGAGTTGTTTCGTATGTTCAGGGACATGTTTACTAAGGTGTGCTCCCCGGTAGGGTGGGGTTTAGCACAAGGTTTGGGTGCTGTGCTAAAACGTGGCATGGGGCTGCATGCTAAAACACATGTAGTGTATGTCTGGGCGGCAACTTGGCGGGACAGGGTGTTCTTACAGCGGTACAGTTAGTATGGGCATTGCAGCTCACGCTACCTGCACTTGGCATTAGTTGCCCTTGCAGCCGTTTTGCCACAGTGAAGTGCAGTAGCTGCAGGGGGATGTATGTACCTGCCCCCCTGCAGTTAGTTTGCAGCCCCATCAGCATTGTGGAACCTGTATCTTTTGGGGAAACTGCTAGGCACTTGTGGCCTAGATTGGCCACTGTTGGAAACAGGATACTGGGCTTGAGGGACCTTAGTCTGACCCAGTATTGCATAGCTTATGTTCTTATGCTCTTAAGTAAACATGCCCCTCAGTTTGCAATCCTTTGTTTCCAACCCGGTCATGCCCCTCCATATCAGCGGTTGTGTCTAAGGAGGAGCCAAGGGGTTGAGTTCTCTTTGTACTGCAGTAAGACTGAACTAACAGGTCTCCAGTGATCAATTGCAATGACTGGGATATCTGACGGGTAATTTACAGTGGAATCCTTTGCCTCTCTAGGAATACTTTATCTCTAACCCAAATCCCATCTGTCTGCAAATATGTCTATACTTCATGCCTATCTGATAAAAGACATTGTTGCATGGATATTAACTGCTTTCATAAATGATGGCACATAAGGTGTTTTGGCCCCTCAACGCCTGCGATAGGGGTCAGCAAATTATTCCTCAATAGGGCAGGAGTGCCTCCAGCAGCCAAAACGGTGTGTGGCACCATGGCTGGTGTGATATTTGAACACTATGGTGAAAGAAGCCTTTTAGACTAAATGATTATATTTGTGAAGGTTATATGGGTGCGGTGAAGGTTTAAAAATATTACATCTCGTGACCACTTACTCCTGGTTAACATGATACCCTCAGGCTTTTTAGAAATGCATTAAAAATCAAAATCAAAAAATAAAATAACTTTTTGGGAGCACAGCTTGGGTACTTTGTTTTATTAGGACCATTATTTGCTTTTGGGTTCCACTGTGTTGTAAAATGATAATCATTGAGTAGAACTGGTTCCCCTGGCCCGCAAAGGTTTGCCACCTGAGGCTGCCACCTCACTCTGCCTACTTATAGAGCCACCCTGTACAAATCTTGCGTAAACGGCCCCTAGATTGAAGATGCAGTCATAATGTTAGAGCATAAAGTACGCACATAGACACATAGTTTATAAAATACACATGTAAACTGTGACTTCGCCCCAACTCCTCCCCTGAGCATGCCAACTCATACTTTTAGGCATGACCTAATTTTATAAGAGACCTTTTATGGGCATAAAACACCATTTTATATGCAAAAATGTTTATAAAATTACTTTCCACATGCACAAAACATTAGAGAGATTACCTCTGAAAAAGTCTTACCTCAGAATGAGTTCAGCATCTATTCCATTTCACTTTCAACAACACTTGAGCACATGCATTTGAAATTCATTAGAGGGAAAATTAAATGGGGATTTTCCTGTAAAAAATATATTCAAAGGTTATGTTTTATGTTCTATATTTTATGTTGTTTTGCTTTGTTAGGTTATATTTGTATACTGCCTCTTTCAAACCTAAAATGGTTCACAACACAAATAATGCAGTAATCAGGTACAACATCACAATGATAATACAAGTTGACGCCCAACAAAATTAACCAGAGGAGCTTGTTCACTCCCCTAGCTCCTGCTAAATCACCTCTCTGCAGTCACCCATTGCCTCTGTCCCCCTCGCCTCTGTCTTCCAGTTCCAACATAAACACAGATCCAGCATGCTCTCTTCAATCCCCCTCCCTTCTCCTAAGCTATTCCCTCTCTCCCCCTGAGTCCTTCTGTATCTCCAGCAGTCTAAATGTTGGCGGGGAGGGGAGCAGGGTTTAAGTACGAGAAGAAGGTTTGAATGCTGCTGTGAGAAAGATTGAGTGAGTCCCTCTCTTCCTTTTCTTTATCCTGTCCTCTCTCTCTCTCGCCATTCTTTTCCCTTCCCTTCTTTTTCTTCTCACCGCCCTTCCTTCCATCTCCTTTCAGCCCCCTTCCTTTCACATCTCCTACTTCGCTTCTTATCTTGCTAGCACCTCAACAGGTCCAAGTCTGCTTCTCCTCTGAGCTTGGCTGATAACATGGACCCCATATTTATCTTTTAATGGTTCTTATGGGTTGCAGCATCAGATGATATTGATTTTGGGATACCGTGAATGACAGACTAACAAGTTTGGGCCCCCAAGATGATATATCAAGAGAGCGATATTAAAGCATTGCAACCTCAGAGTTTTTTGACAGATTTCTGGAGTTATATATATTAGATTCTTAACTCTCCAAATTGATCTTTGTTTTTTCATTAGTTATGATTTGAGAAACCTTATCAGCATCTAACTTTCACTCTGTTTTCTGTACAGGAAAAAAGAGAGTCCCTCCCAGCCTCTCCAACCTGCACTCCCAGGACACCACGATGGTCAGGCCCCTTGAATGAGTGGGTAAGCTCAGATCAAGGACGAGGCTCCCAGGAAGGGTATACAGAGGCTTTCAGAGTGATGAGCCCCCCTCCACCTCCTCCTATGTCTCCATCTTGGAGTGAAAGATCACTCTCACCACTCAGACAGGAAACCGATCCCAAGACCAACAAGCAAATGCAGACTCTGATTGCCAGAAATATCATTAATGCTGCAAGACGGAAGAGTTCTTCTCCAAGAACCCCAGTAGCAGAAGGTTTCAGGCCCTTCACACCACCTGTGGGTACCAAGGCACAGCCTCAGAGCAGCAGTGTGCCACCTTGGAGCCCCAGAATCATGAGTAACCACTCCCCAATCTTCAAGAGCCCACTGCAGTCACCAACTACAGCAATGACAAGGTCCCCATTCAGACGCTACACTACCCGATCCCCAACAGATTCTGATGTATCTATTGATTCAGAAGACTCTGGAGCCAAGTCCCCTGGGCTAAGAGGCTATAGCATCTGTCCCCGAGGCTGGAATGGTAGCCTGAGGATGAAAAGGGGGAGCCTGCCCACGGAAGCACCATGCACTTCCTAAAACCAAACTATCACAATGAAAACAAATACTGAATATCCAAAGGATCTATAGAATTGACCATAAACTCGATTGCACTTGATCCTTCCCAGCAAAGGGATGAGGAGAAGCTGAAAGAGAGGCTGGTAGCACACCACTATAGCCACACTGCACCCCACCACCAGCCCCTAATTGTCATCAGCTGAACAGGAAGTGCACTGCCAGAAAATGAACTGAAGGACTGGAGTATACGCAAACCAGAATATAGAGTTAATATGATTTGAGCACTTGGTGTTCATCATCAAGTAGCCTTCGAGGGCTTCTCCAGACCAAAAAATAATTACATTACAATTCCGATCTTACAGAAAAATGTAGTATATGTAGCCTTCCAACTGGATTGGAGTAAGGGGGAAAGGGGATGGAAGAATACAACTTTACTCTCAGTTTATTTACATTGTAGAATTAGAATACAAGGAATATTAGATCTTTTCAGCCATGCAGTTAAGATGCCGAGGAAGCAGGAAATCAGAACATTCTAGAACCACAGTAAATCTCAGAGAAAGAGACAAGGGAAAGAGGAGAACTGTGTGAGCCATGCTTTCCAACATGTATCAGCAATGCATTTGGCAATGTAACGGGACAAAGGTCTGTTCCAATAACCTGAAAGTGGGAAGGAGAAAAAAACAGATTGAATTTTGCTACTTTTTGGCTTTTTTTCTGCCAAATTCTGTAGAACAGATTTTTAAGTGTTTTTTTTTTAAACTTTGGAAATCATGGTCAGTTTTTTTTAACATTAGTCTTTCACCCACTTTGTTCCTAGCACTTAACATAACAGCAGAACTAAATATTTGGGCCACACGTGACCAAATCAACAGCAATGAGATTTTGCACTGATTTTCCTCAGACAGTATTCAAAGAAGTCAAATGTTTAGATATGAATAATGGCCTTGAAAGGAGTAGCTATTTTAGACCCCAGTAGGCTACAAAACTTCTAAGTACGTTTGAATTGACTGTTTACCTTGTTTGCTGCAAGACTAAAGGAAAGTCTTCAACTGAGAATAATAATGGTATCAATGATAGTCGGCCCTGTGTGAGCAAGACCCCTCCAAATCAGGCTTCTGATGATGTAAGCAGGGCAGGAAGTGTTATACTCCCAGACTTACAAAGATGCTACTACATGTTCAATAGCTCCCAGGGCTGCTATTTTCACGAGATGCACGACCCTGAGGCATAGCAGTAGGGTCATAACCTCCAAAGAAGAAGATTAGTAATGATCAGAGAATAATAGTCGGAAGTGTAGATAAACTGAAGTAAAAACTAAACATATTGGCCTAGGTCTTTATTAGCCAGCAGACTAACGCTGTAAATGTTGGATGTGTTGTGTCAAACGCCCATAGGATGGTAACCAGCTCTAGCTTTGGTACCAGTACATTCCAGACATATACAATTCCCTTCCTCTCTTTTTTAGTAACTAAGCAGGTGATGGGAGGGAGAGCTAAAAATAAACACTGAATTGGTGTGGAGGACCAGTCTTTTAATCCACGCAATGCTGCTCGATCTCACAAGACCACAACTTCTCAGGCCTTTCTTGTGTATATACAGGGTGGCCCAAAAAAAGTGAGAACATCTCGTAAATTAAAAGCTTAAATAGTTTACTTATTTACCTTTTTTAGCTATATAATGTCTTTATTTCCACAATTTCTGGTCACCATCTTTTTTTTTTTGTCAATCGTTTACATCTGTCTTTTTGAATTTTTTAATTAACTTATATTCTACGAGATGTTCTCACTTTTTTTGGGCCACCCTGTATATATGTGTGTGTGTGTTTGTTCTACAAATGCCAGCCAGCACCACAACAGCAGTAAATTCCTCCAGTGAGAAAACCTAGACAAATTTCTGTTCTTGGCCTGCTAACATACATGGGAAATAGCCACATGATGGTGTCAGCACCTAAGAAATGGAAAAGGGCCCCTGTTAGTTATATGGAAGCTGTAGAAAGCAATGCAGTCTTACCTCCAGTAGGGCAGTGGCCTCCAATGAGTTAAACTTGTTTTCACATGAAATGAAGGTGCTGTCTGTTGTCATGAATGAGAAAGATTCCTTTGATTTTGATGGGTTTTTTTTTACTACCAACCCTATTATTTGACCTAGTTTATATAGGGGATCATTTATTAACATACATTAATGTACGCTAATGCACATGAACACACATTAATATGTGCACAGTTAGTAAATAGACTCCACTGAGAATAACGGGGTTTGTGTTTTTTGGGTGAGTTAAATGGCATTAACGTACATTAGTAAATAAATAAGGTCCATAATTTGCTTCCCAGTAAGAGAAAGGTTTTGGTTGGTAGTAAAGAGGAATGTTTCATTCATGATTCCTTTTTCTCCCCTGAGTTTTCAAGGCAAGAGACATTTTTCAGTGCCAGAAGTCAGGCCTTGCTTTCCTAGGCAACGTCAAAGAAATGTTCGCCCTTTCTGCTCCTCTTCAGAAAGCCTGGGGTACGCAAGCATCAAGCAGTGTAGGCTTAATTTACTTTTGATGGCTATGGAAAAGATTACTGTAAGTAATTTTGCCTGAAATTCATAAAGTTGGATGCCAATTAAGTTCATATTGTAATACAATCTGTGGAAAAAAGTGAAGTGCTTCTGGTCCAAAAATACTTCCATAACCACAGGGCAAACACTTTGGAAGTCAGCTTTGCGGAAAACTCCAGGATCTGGCATCGAATCCGAGGTGTTTTCTGCATAATCCTTTTTCTCCTACACAGGAAATATGGCCTGGAACTGGTGAAAAGATTTTGGGGTTATGTTGACCAAATGCTGAAACGTTCACAAGTGCAAGGAAGGCTTTGCATCCCTGTGTACAGGGTGTTCATCTGGGCAGGGAAAGATGCTGGACTCCTGCCATGTTATCTATATCCGGGCCAGAGAGGATAGCTCTGCATCCTTCCCAGTTAATTCCCTGTGCCTATCTTAGGACTTCCCAGACCTGCCCTGGTGACCCCACTGTCAATCAGGTGTTCAGGATATCCACAGGGAATATATAGGAGATAAATCTGCATACATTGGAGACCTACTATATGAAAATTTATCCTATGCATATTCATTATCGATAACCTGAAAACCCAACTGTTTCTGAGGTTGCCCGGTGCTGGGTCAGGTTTGGGAATCCCTGGCATTATGTCCTTCCTGACTTCTTGTTTCAGTGTCTGTCTGTCTGTCTGCATGAGGTTTCTACATTGTGATGAAGGCAGCCAGGTTGGGAAGGAGAGTTTTGGAGAAAGACTAGGAGAAGACGGCGTCTGAGCAATAAGACATTAAAACATTCTTTTTGAGAGGTGAACAAGAGAGTAGCACATGATAAACCTGAAAAACCTGTAACTTCAATAGAAAGAGGAGATTATGGGGTTGAGGTCCTTTCACAAGCAGTAGGTAGGATATAAACTTCTAGGACCTTGGCATTGTATAGCTGGGATCACTCTTCACATATTCAAGTGTTGTTCCAAGAAGTAACTTTATTGAAAGCCTCTTCAATGCTGAGAATCTGACACAATGGAGCTGGATCAGTTTTTTTTCCATGTACGCACTCACGGGCTATATGCTCTCAGAATCTCCTTGCTTCTCTATCCCAGGTGGGCTTTAGGATTTCCTTTATCTTCTAGATCACTTGGTACCTGAAGTCCAGTGACTGCAGGACAGTCTCTTCTCCTCAGGTTGAGCATCATGTGGGTATAGGCTCTTTTTTCCAGGTTTGGAGCTTCTATTAGGTGAACTAGGCAGTTGCTTAGAGTGCCAGTGTTTTGGGGGCAGCAAATGTTCAGCAGCGGCCATCATCTCAGCCCTCAGCTCCATGACCTGCAGCAGGAAAGGTGCTTGAGAAGAGCGCATGAATGTCCTCTGCAGCATGGGGAATCAGGGGCAGTCATGTCAGTGCCGTCCTAACAAAACATCCCAGCAGTTGAACTTCAACCTCCTGCCCCGCGGCCAGCATGAGAAAAGCCACTTAAGAGCACATCAGTTTCTTCTGCAGCGCGCGAGGCTGACCCTGTGGCGCAGAAGAATCTGACTCACTCAAATGCCTTTTCCCATGCATGCCGGCCATGGGGCAGGAAGTTGGATGTTTGTTAGCGCGGTGCGACTGTTCCCGACTGCCTGTGCTGCAGAGCAAATTGATGTGCTCTTCAAATACCTTTCCTGCTGACGGCCATGGAGCAGAAAGTTGAGCTGTAGCCATTAGGTAGATGTGCGGCAGGGGGAGGGAAGGAGGCACCAAAAGAAAGTTTTGCCTAGGACACCCGATATCCTTGCACTAGCTCTGCCTTTCCTCCTGGCTATATAGTGCCTGGTTTACATACTCTTCTTTTTCCCTTGATGTGCAGTACTGGCTTGGCAACATATATACTAATTGAGATAATTATTGTAAAGATCCTCCTCACCAAACTACAATAAGAAGAATTTTCTCCTCCCTCTAAAAGAATCTTGAGAGCTATCTTCCATTCCTAGGAAACTCTGTCCATAACAGTAGGAGAGAGAGAGCCTTCTAGACGCCTCTTCCTTTCGGCCAGTAGCTTCCCTGGTTCTCAGCTTGCTGTTTTAACCACTAGGCTGTTTCTCCACCGCAAAGCTATCAAATAACTCACAAAAAACATTTTGAAGTGCCCTTCCATAATTTTAAGGACTGCTCTATTTTATATGCAAAACTGCTTTAAAAAGATCCCTCTGTCCCTCATCATTCAGTTCCAGCTCACATACTCATTTTACCACGTACGCTTTCAGCATTCCAGAAAACCCATTTCTACATCATGTCTGGCGTACCGTATACATCTCTTATATGCCCAGGACAGTATGGAAATGAAAGATATATACAGTATTAGCCAAGTGCACTGCTTTTATGTCAAGAAGGACTCAGTCAGACTAAGTACTTAGAGCACTAGTAGCTGCTATCAGTACTCCAACCCACAAGCTAATATACAAATATATCACTCACAGCCTTTGTATTCACACCTATACGATACATACAGTTTATGTCACCCACATTATAGAACTGTTCATACATAAACCAATAACATAGGATTATATATGATGACAACACAAAATCTGTATTTTAGACTAAATAAAAGAAAATGTAAACAAAACTATACTGTCTCCCTTTTCCTTGACAGTTGCTGGGGATGGTCCTGGCGCTGCTACTGGGGATAGGTGGACTGGGAGATTCCTTTCTACTCTTTCAGCAGATGCAGGGTTGGAACTGGAAGTCATTGTGTAGCTGCAAACAAAGAAAATCGTAGTCTAAAAGGGTATTAAATGGACAAGGCGGGGCTGCAGAAGGGCCTAAAAAGGCTTTCACTATTTCACATAGCTGATCGAGATTATGGATTACCTGATCTCTTGGATGGCTTTACAAGATAAGAGGCGATGTGATACGACTTCTACTACAATTATCCTATGAAAGATGGAACCGTATCAGCTTCTCATGACTGTGAATGACCAGTTGCCCCTCTTGTGTCTTGTTCAATTGAGCAGATAGCTATCACTTAATATAATATTATTTATTGACCTACTACTTGTGCCAAAGCTACCCTGGGGGAAATGTTTTTTGACTAGCATCGATGAAAGGATAAAATGAAATATAAGTAATGTTTGTCTGCCCAGTGTTTGCAAATATGTTATTTTTGTGGGGTAGAGTCCCCTTAGGACATTGTGCTTGGCTTTTGTCTGCATAGGATAAGAGGTACTGCTGTCCTTCCAGGGAATCTATCACATAGGGGGTGATGATCAAACTACCCCCACAAGTGAGAAGTCCTGCAAAGGGGACCTTGTACTGCTTTTCAAAAGAAATGTTCCCTTGAAATTGCCAATGGAAAACCACATGCTTTTTATATGGATAGCTTTTCTGGATAAAAGTACGTACAAATGAAAGCACTCCGCAAATTCATCCCTGGGAGCTTCTCCTCTCCCATGCATCATTGGGATGGGCAGTTTTGAATGGCCCCATTTCCATGGGTAAAGCACTGTTTCACCATAGGACATGGCTTTGAATGTTACCCTTCTTGAAGAAACGGTGTTTGCCGTACGATGTCCATATCATCTTGTCCGGGTGCAAATGATTGTTCATTCTTTCTGATCTTAATTTTCCTTTACTGAGTAATTTGCTCTGTGATGCAGTACACAGATGCACATCTATAGCGTTGTAGGAGCACTGTGGAACCTTGAGGCACATGGTTTTTTAAAGCATTGGATTTCAACTCTGTCCTGGATGCACACCTAACCAGTCCATTTTTTCAGGACAGCTGCAATGAATATGCAGGAAACACATTTGCATACACCAGATCTTAGCCATGTGCCATTATCTTAGCCATATTCATTTTGGCCAGACCAGTTAGGTGTACCCCCAAAACATGTCTGGGAACTATCATGTTAAAGGAAAGGAATAATCTCTCATGCTGTGGCCTTGCTGCTGTTATGGGAGTGAAAACAAGGCAAAGTTTGCAGCTCGACTGTGATTTTATTGCGTGCTTTTTCATAAACTTTGGCATAGAGCTGACACATTCTTTCTTAATTTTTAATTTACACCACAATGGGGAGCTGAGCAGGACAGACTTCCTTGCAACTGCAAAAGTTTTCATATGACCAAAAATGAAACATTAGTCGTTTTTTTTCTCTTTTCCTGATTCCCTATGGAGTAGGGCTATACGAGCGAATTTTGAACATATTTAAATGAGGTAGTGTGGTGATTGTAGTCAAGTGTTTTTAGCTTCTTGTCCTTAGTTTGCACTAACATCAAAGTTTGAACATGCACAAGTGACTTCCTTTGCCCAATTCCAGGTGTCAGCGACATCAGAATTTCCAAGAGAGTATAATAAGACCCCTGTACACCAGAGGAAGACTGGTAATGTAGCAGATCAATCTGAATGGATGTAAGCCTAAAACCCCAAATAGTATTTTATTATTGATTTTATTTATCTGTTTTTCTATACCGCCTTATCTGGGAATCAAGGCGGTTTACAAGGAACAAGAACTCAACAGGTTTACATCAAACACTGTTATTTAACAGTTAAAACGTACATACAGCCGCGTACATAGTAGCCACTTATTTAGTTTTCCCAAGATATTCAGCTTAAACAGAGGCAGCTATTATGTTCATTTGCTGAAACTGACAAGCAGCGTGCTGCTGGAACATGATTAATTCTGGGGAAATCAAGCCCAATGCATTCTTTTTTACAGAGTATCCTGGGGAAAGAGTCTTATAAGCAGCAAAGGATTTTAAGAAACAAAACAGTAGAATGGAATTCAGAGACCTTCCTTCTGCCTCTGTCCCTTCTCCGAGTCCGAGACTCTTCTTACCATAACAGACTGGTCTCTTTTTCTGCACTCCACAGCCAGGGCGATGCTTGACTAATAGTTCCAGGGTGGTGTCAGATGTTGATATCTATCCGCAGTGATGACATTATTGGCCTCTATTTTTATGATCCTAACCTTTAAAAGAATGTTTGCTCGGTAGTTTCTGTGCATCAATGGGTGAGTTCCCATACTACCCTTTTAACTGTGTGTTCTGATATCAGCTTAGATTTCTGATATTTTCTGCTAAACAATTTCCTGTCTGCTCCAGAGATGCTACGAGACTTAGGGGGTTATTTTACAAGCCTTATTCATGATGTACATGTGTATAATCAGGCAGATACATGTGTTAATGGAATCCATGTGGAAATGGCCATTTTAGAAAGGGTCCAATTTACATGCGGATGCTCTTAGTATGGGAAAGTTTCGAGGGGGTGTGTCGGGGTGTAGCCTGGCATGGCCTTGGCAAGACCAAAACCTACACATGTATTGCTCATTTCATATAGGGAATGCACATGACAGGCCAAAATTGTCCACACCTTCTCCCTGGCATGGGTAGGTTTTTAGACCTGGCTTTCGGCCAGCCCTTTACAGAAGGGATTAAGGGGGTTACTCCCTAATTGCTCCTAGTTTATTTCTCCATCTTCTGTAGTTAACTAGCAGCATATTCATGTCTAAATTTGCAAAATGGCTCATATGCACCTGCAAGTGCCAACCTTCACATGTGCAAGTTGTGATATTCTCTATTTGCCCTTGTTAATTGCCCTCCCTCGAGGCAGCTAAACGTTCATGCACTGTGGACATTTTCCCATATTATAAGGGGGGCGCATATATGCATACTTTCCCTTTGAAAGCCGATGCAAGAGGAAGTGGGTGAAAAGGAGACTGCATGGGCGTTAAGCTAGTGGTCCTCTCCAGCTTCTGCTTTCCAATTGATCCAGGGGTTCTCAATCCCATCCTCAGGACCCACCCAGCCAGTCAGGTTTTCAATGAATATGCATGATATAGATTTTCATGCACTGCCTCTATCATATGCAAATCTCCATCCTGCATATTCGTTGTGCTTATCCTGAAATCTGACTGGCTAGCTGTATCCTGAGGACTGGGTTAAGAACCCCTGGTAATTGACTGACCCACTAGTGTGTGCATGAGGCGATGGGAGATAAAGGGACTTGCTTAATGTCATAAGGAGTGACAGCCCAGACCATTGCAGGCACTGTCATTGGTTAGGAGCCAGGGACTATGCAACTGAGCTCCTTGCAGAACCCTGCAATCACGGTCCCTAAAATCCCACAATGAGGTATTGTTGCTGTATGATGACTGGAACTCCTCTCCTCAACAGCTATGATCACTGCCTCCGCAGTCCTGGCCGATGCAGGGAATAAAAAGACCTTACCAAGAAATGAAAACCGGCTTCTCAGCATGGCACGTCTCTGAGGTGCTTGTCATTGAACCACCAGACCACCTAGAAATTATTTTTTAATATAACTCAAACAAGGGATCCTCACATCAAAGAGGGAACATCAAAAGTGGAACTTCCTTGTACTTAATTTCTCTTTCCCCACTTTTGATCAAGGGCACAAGTGGATATACATTGTGCACCTCAGATAAGCATATTTAATATAAACTTATGTTTCCCACTTAACAATAAAGAAAAGCTTTGAAAAGATTCTTCTTGGTTCTTTTTTCATGTTATAATATAACCAGTGCCCCGCCTTCATTTCAAAGTGCTTAGAAACCATTTCCTCAAAGAACATTTGTCCAAAGTGGTGAACAAAGTTTAAGGAAACAAAATAAAATAAAGCACACAATGACAAACTCAGTGGTTTATCTAGTGGACCACTCTCTTAGCTGCAAGGATACCTATTTGTTGACTTATTTCTTTGGGGTACGATTACCAAGCTGTGCTAGCTGTTAACATGCGCTTGAGCGTGCACTAATGGATCACATTGAGTGCACTATACAGACGACATGGGGTATATTCCACGCTATCTGCTTAGCACTCAATGGGGAGGGAAATGGGCAGGGTAAGGATAGAGCACAGGTGTGTCTCACAGGGGTTTACAGCACATGTTCACCGTCAATGTCTCAGTTAACACGGGTGCACGTAAAGCCACCTCAGTGGGTAGTGTTAAGTGTATACGCATTAAGTACAATTTCTGCCGGTGCGTGCTACAGTCCGAATCGGTGCAGTATTCGCCTGGACCATGCTGTACATACTCCCAGTAAGTAGCACACTACTGGTGCGCATACCAGCTGTTAATTTCTACTCTCAATGCATAACACCTGCAGCCTAGTAAAGACGCCTCTCTGCGTCCCACATTACTAACACAGCAAGGTTCAGTTATGTCTTGGTATGTGCGAAATGAACCCACATGGAGACATTACTCCTAGATCAACCCCACTACTTTATCCCCTAAATATTCCTTTGGTTTTCTTCACTACTCTCTCACTAAACTCTTCCAGAGCAATTTCCAAACAGCCATTAGGTCACCCTGTATCATGTACTCTGCCAAAGAGACATCGGAATGCAATATATAATGAGATGAGTGGGTTTTGCATGTTAATAAAGTTCCTTATCATGAGGTGCTAATGCCAGTTCCAATTGCTAAACTCACCTTTATAGGGGCGTTTTCTTGATTTTCCCAGACTATCATTTCCCCAGTTGAATGCGATCCTTTCCAGCTCCTCATCTTTGCTATTGCTACCAGATAGCAAGGGAAGAATTCAGAGGACTTAAATTACAGATTCATCCCTGGTGGAAAGATGTCAATTAAAAAAAAGAGCCATTAGAGTCCTCTAGTGGTTTTTGATCGCTCTTATATAGCAGACTACTTCTTATCTGAAGATCTATCATCTAAAAAATTCCCCTCCCCCCCCCCCAAAAAAGAATTGATGGGCTTCAACCCATGTTCAGTTATCTGTAAAATCTTCTATTATCTGAAAATGGGTTGGCTTCATATATTCTTGTAAAATGCCCATTATCCAAAATTCTTTTGAAACCCATTATGCAGAATGAGCTTGGCCTCGATGTCAGATGCAAGATGCTCTAGGTATAATTCTGTTGTGCTATTTCATCTGCTTGTTTACATAACTAGTATTACTTTAGTTCTGTTATAACGTGGGTTGTATATCATCCTGATGTATCTTGTAAAGGGCGGCTTATCAAATACTTTAAAATAAATAAATGGAATGAGTCAACCATGCAGAAAGTCATTGCGGCATGCAGCTATCTCACTACAGATAGCCTGACGGAGCCACAATACTAAACTCTACTACACTCCAGCAAGCAGATCATTCTTTTAATGGCTATGACCTCTCTGTGTGGCAGATTTCTACCACACCAAGCAAGCAGAAAGAGTCGGAAGATTCACTCAAAAAGACAAAATCACAAGCTTTTCTTTCAACATGCTGCATCTCTCAGGCCTGATCACTGCCTTTGACTTCAGTTATAGATAAATTAATTGCCTTGAGACTTATAAACTCAGGCAGCCATCAGTATTTACAGACAGAGCGGTCAACAGAGGCATTATTGTTTAATAGGAACGTGCATTCATTTGCTAACAGACCAAATGTGTGCTAACCTTAAAATATTGAATTGTATTAAATCAAATTTAGCTCATATTAACCTATGAAGTACAGTCAATTTGTATGTATTGAAACATTTTAAAGATTAAAACGATTTTTATTAAAACAAATATATGAAACAAACAAAAAAAATCCAAAAATCAATAGGGAGTCCAAAAAAATCTGAAAACGAACTGAAAATGTTTTTGCTTGTGCACACCTATATTGCTTTATTAGAAAATAGACAGTTCCAATGTCTCTTTCATGTTAGAAATCTGTAGGAATGTTAGTATTCTCATGTTGTTGACAATGGCTATTGGCTTTTAATTGGAAATCATTAGGGATTTCTGGCTGCTTGTTTGGGCACCTACAAACTAAAAGTGCACACAAATAGCTTGCACAAATGCATACCTACAACTATACAATTGATTTGCATGAGCCAAAAAAGCCATAGTGCATATAGAAGCTGTACAATTAAAACAAACATACAAAAACACACACACAAAAAAAAAGCATACAAAAATCGCTAAAATTTCATTTGAAACAAAATCTAACTGAAAGTTTCTTTTGGTCCTGCACATAGAAATCATATTATAAAGAATATTAAAGACAATGCACAGCGGTATGATAATCACATGTAGATGCTTTATGGAGGATCAGTAATATGTGGTAGAGACTGATGCTTAGGAGACCTTAAATGAATAGAAAGTTCCTGTGAGGTTGAATGTAAGTGAGACTGGAAGTGAAATTGGTTGAGGCTGAAAGAGCTGGACTGGGATCAATTTATAAGAAACATTTCTAGCCGGATAATGTAATAACAGGAGATATTGAGTGTGCACATTTCCATCCAAAAAGATGACATTTCATGTTTTTATTGACTTAATTTACAAAAAGATGTACTATATTGACATACATGATGTTGAAATTTTTTTTTAGGTCCCTTGTTCCTGATGTGCCTTAAAACTTTGCACTTACGATGTGATAATGGTTGAAATGAACACGCAGTAGCTGCAAAACCTCTGCATTAACTGTTGGAGGTGCGCCCAGCATCTTTCCATGCAGTTAATGAGGGCACAATACACTTACGGTGTGTTATCTGCTTTGCATATGGGGCGGGCGTTAAGTCCTTCATGCTATCTGCTGCTTTAAATAGTTATGATCATGGTTACTAAACCGCACTACTAGGACAGCCGGGAGATAGCGTGTGGTTTCGGCGCCATACTAAAAAGGAGCATGGGTCCCTTGTGCTAACCCCCCCCCATACTACCTTAGTAGCACATATTGGAGAGGGGATGGGGTGTTGCAGACACCACACAGCATGGCATTAGTCGCCCACGCTAACCCTGCTACACACAGGTAGCATGGGTGTAAATAACGCCATCTTGATGGGTGGTGTTAGTTGCATCCACAGCCCATTCGCCATGTTAGAGTGTGTTAGGCTTTCCCACATCAACTGCAGGGGGACAGATGTACATACCTCCCTGCAGTTAGCTAGAAGCCCACACTTACATGATCGGTAGGGGGCTTAGTAAATACCACATGTCAAGTGTAAGGCATGGTCCTTGCCCATGCTCTTCCTCATTCCACACTTATCAGTTAATGTGGCAATTCGTGCACACGCTGAGGGCAAATCTTAATAAACTACTAGCTTAAATGGTATAAATGTGCTTTAAGTTAAGGCACGGACATTTACAGCAGCCCTAGATCTGGTATAAATACCTGGGCCTAAATGTTTGCAAGCAGGCATATAAATTATAGTATTTTATAATCTACATGTATACTTGTGCATTCTGCCCATGCTCGGCTCTAACTCTGCCCATGTGAGCGCCCACCGGCAAAGTACATGCCACAAGCAATCTCATGCTTTTACACTGGTCGGTAGTTTATAGGAGGTCAATAATGCGTGTATGTAGCCACACATGCATGTTCATGATTGAAGTAACTTCCAGTGAGGTGCATACTTTGTGCCTAAAAGTACACTCCGCCTTATATAATTACCCCTAAATGTCAAGCTGCTGTATTAACTGTTAATACAGGAATTAGCCTGCGCTAACTGCTTAATGCACTTTAGTAAAAAAGGCTCTTACTACCTTGGGAGTAAGTCAAAGGAGTCAGAGTGAGCTAATTTTTACTTTAATCTACCATAAGAACATAAGAATTATCAACGACCTATGGGACGTCCGTAAAGCCATAAAAACACACCTCTTTTTGGAATGCTATGGACCAGACACCTAATACCACCCTTAGACATGCACCCACCACAGTAAAACGTGGACCAACTCACACGTCTCCGGACGGTTCTAGCTACCCTAAATTGACTTCAGTTTCACATGTTCCCAAACATACAGTGACAACAGATCTCACAGTCTGAAGTAAATTCACCATGCAATTAACATTGTTTGTTGACCCTGTTAACTCCAAGTTTAATCCCCTTGTTCTATGTAAAGTTCTAAGTTCATTTGTTCACTGTAAACCGCTTTGAATACAAGAACGGGTGGTATAGAGCATGTGTTAAATAAATAAATAAAGATATGCCATACTCGGTCAGACCAAGATCCATCAAGCCCAGTATCCTGTTTCCAACAGTGGCCAACCCAGGTCACAAGTACCCGGCAGTTTCCCAAAAAGATACACAGTTTCCACAATGCTTGTAATGGGGCATGTACATGACTGAGAAATCCCAGTGATGGATAACAAGCACGCACCAGGGCGTGTACTCACAGTTGAGATCGGCGGATGCTGATTTTAATCCAGTAGTATGATTTTCTCCTATTAGATAAACAAAGGAGTGCGTGAATGGATATACAGACGGAGGCGTGAGCGCGCTGCACTTTATGTAGTGGATCAGTGGCAAAATAACTACCCTAAAAATGTCATGTGAAATTATTAGTGACCATCTCAGAAAAATATGGAGTAAGTATGATGGATAGGGAGACATAGCCAGATTAGTGTGGGGTGCACAATCACCTAAGAGGGTCACACAAGCTCCGAAATAATGCAATTTAAAGGGAGTGGGAAGGCAGACCTAATACTACAAAATGCAATTGCATTTCTTGAGACTCTAGTTAAATATATTTTGAATCCCGTTGGCTAGGCTATAATAAAGGATTTTCTTGTGGTAGAACTGAAATGAGTAGGAGAAAGCATGTGTTGAGTATTTTAATTTATGTAATTGCATTCTGTAGGATTAGATGTGCCAGCCTACTGCCTTTACCTTAGTTTCTTGGGAAATTTCCCAGAAAAAAACAGAGATACATCCTCTTCCTTGTTAATACTAGCAGTGTCCCTCCATGTGGGAAGTGTCTCTTACTATAGCCACTATTCTTCTGGGATTAATGATACCACTCTGATGTGGTGGATAATATAATTGGGGGGCTAGTCTTGAAGGGCATACAGGTGCATATGTTTTGCCTGTTTTATAAAGGCAACATCTGTGCCCATGTTTCTTAATCAAATGGCCTCCTTGAAAGCTCTCACACAAATTTACACCTGTTCCTAGGCAAACTTGTACACATAAATTTGCTCCTAATTTATAAGATACAAATGCATCTTGCAGCTTTGTCCAGCTCCACCCACCCTGCACTCCCAGAACTCCCATGTCTATGCTGTCTAAACGTACATAGCGTGCATCAGTAGCACACAGTTTCCTGCGTTCATACCCCTAGGTGATTCTACAAGCATCTATTTCTACATATAAAACATTGTGCATCTGGGCAAAATGTTTTTTTCTCTCTAATGCTAAACCTTAAAAACAGGACATTTGAGATGAAAGTTGGAATTTGACAGTTCATCTCATCCCAAGGCACATTGGTAGAAGTTTTTCTTTCTTTCCTGTTTTCTGCCGGCGTTCGTAATCTAAAACATATTTGTGCAGTGAAAGACAATATTCATGCAAAACAAGTTCATATAGGTTCACTGGAAGGATCTTGACAATATAATTACTGTAATACCATGTATGCCGAGCTCCAAAGTAAAAATCAACATTATTCCACCTCTAAAATGTGTCTGTTTTGTTTCAGAAAGCGAGAATGTCTGGGGGGGGGGGGGGGGGGGGGGAGGCGAGGGTGCGCTCCGCCATAGGGGTCTGACAGTACATGATAGCATGCAGGTCCCACACTAAAACGTCTTGCTGGAGACCGAGTTGCTGCTGCAGAGCCGGCCACGTTTCAGGACAGTGGTAGAGTGAGGAGGGAGGCAGGAGAGGTGGGGGGGTGGATATCGGTAGGGTTGATTTCTGGGGAAACCTCTTCCACTGTTAAGAATGCCCATCATTTAAATTCAACCCTATTTGGGATTGCCAAATGACCTATGAGAGAGTACTGGCTCTGACATGCCATACTGTTTTTTTTTTTGACGGGGGGGGGGGATTGAGGGGGGGTGTTGGTGCTATTGCTTTGGTGAAGGTGTCTGGTTTGATGAGGGTAAGTTTGCTGGGAATGAGAGACAGTTTGAGCAGTAGTAAAGGTGATTAAAACGGCACCACTGGAATTAATCTGGCAAACACAGAATTATAAACTTTCCCAACCTACTGTGCTCATATACCTTGTCATTTACTACTGGTTAGATGATACTTTTTCAAAACATGTTTATATATGAGAGGAAAACACCTCAGAGCTCTTTCTGCTCATGGGGCCAGCCTCACTCATTGGTCCTCTATTATTTTCTGTGTTGCTATGTGCTCTCATTGCATAGATTCACCCAAAGTCTCAAAATTCTTACCTTTGCCAAGCGAATTGATCTCTAATAAAATGCTTACACCACCATAAACTTCAGTGTCAGAGCATAAGCAACATAAAAGACCTTATCTGCTTTTTGGGTCTCCAGTCTGTCTTCCATCGCTGGCAATCAAACCTAAAACACAAAACATTTGTTTCAGAACACAGTTCCAAAGGGAATCTATTCCATAGAGTGGAGGCTACTCTCCAGAAGGCTATAGCCTGCCAACAAGTCTCTCATCACCCTCACAGGAAGGACACTCAATAAGGAAATCTGTGAAGACTGCAGCGTGCACCCTGAACTTAATTTTCTTGTGTTAAAAATCCACATCAATTGCTTAATAACAGTCATATCTCAACTGTGCTTTATCATACGGTTTACCAGCTGTTTCAGCTGTACAAGTTAATGGTCCTCCAAATGGGCACGCAGATGTCCAATTATAGAGGCTAGAGACGTCTCCAGAGGCATTTTAAAAGCCATCTCCAGAGATATCCCTGTCCAATGACATCCAAGCCGTAACGGGGGCATGATGGAGGCATCTCCGGGGCCTTCCCAAGAATTTGTATGTCCTCTCCCAATTTCAGAAACTCACTGCATGCCAAAAGCCACATGATTAGGCTTCAGAACAGTGCTTGCTTTGCCAGCCAACCATCTGGAGGGTGTGCAGAAGGAGGTACACTCATATCTCCGGTATTTTCCAATTTGATAATGAAGACTGATGGAGAATAAGGGCTCTTGTTTTCATTTTTCCAAGTCGATGGATGTCCCCAATGCAAAGTAGCATGTGATAGACACCTCCCACCACATATTTTTGTAACGGGAACCCCAGCATGGGCATCCATGCCAGGGACATCTCTTTCTCTATCATCCCTGGCATTTTTCTGCACGTTTTGCCCTGAAAGTCCCCGATTACACTTCACGCCCTTTCTAAAATGCCACTTCACAAGCGCTTTGCTTCATCTCCAGCACAGAGTGACTTTCCACCACCAACGCTGCAGAAAGACGAATAAGCGTATGCGGTCCAAAGGCAGCAATATTGTAAATTTACCATTCACACTAAAAGAACTGCTCATATACATTTTTCATATATACTAAACATGAGAAGATTACTTTCCATTTCAGTTGCAACACTGCCTACTAATTACATGAAGTGACAAAAATTTAAATACCCACAAACTCTTCGTCCTCCTGATCCATATCCAGTTTGCATCGTCTTGCTGTACATACACCTCATTCATTGGGCACAACCAGCCAATCAATAAAATAATTTTGTAATCACATGAGAATTGCCTTTTAACGTGCATTCAGACATTTAGCTGGAATATCCACATCTGTTCCATGTTTAACAACATTCAGATTTATGAATCTGGTTGAACATTTCTGGAGCAGCATTCAGTAGACAAATTGGGTCTTCACACCAGCCAATGTGCTGGTGGTACAGGTAAGTTTTGAATTTTGGTGGCAGTGTAAGCCACATGAGCATGAGAAGGGGTGCCTTGTTGCCCTCCGTTTCCTCTCATACCGCCCCTGCCTTGTAGGAATGTGCACAGGAAAGTTTTAGGGGTTTTTCATGAATTTTTTCCAAATTTTGGGGTGTTTTTGCAATTAGTTTTACACCTTCATTTTAATGGGAAATTTTTAGAGTGCACTAGATTGATTTAGCACGCATTAGCCACGAATAAAAGCACGCTAAGCTGATTAGCATGTGCTAAACCAATCTAGTGCGCACTAAAAGGCACATTTTAGATAGGACGTGGAAATCAGAATGGGGATCTTCAAGTACATGTACAATTGTTCTGGTATTTTAGAAATGGCTCTACTAAATGTGGACATCACAAAAACAAAGAGACTCCAAAACTGGTGGGAGTCAATCAATGCTACTTAGTATACCACAACCAACACAACCTTCCAATTAGTACATCATCAGGTATTCAAAAACAATTTGTTTATAAAAAGGAGAGACTTCTGCAAGAGGCAAATGTACCAAGGAAAGTACTTTCACTCGCTCCCTTCAATATCTTTCATCGGATACTTAAGCACCATATTTATAAAAAACATAGAAAGAGACTGATGAAAGATAAGGGAGTGAGTGAAAGTTCTTGCCTTGGTACATATGCCCCTTGCCGACGCCTCTTTCTTCATAAAACAATTTTTATGAGTACCTGATGGCATTTGAATTGAGCATGGCACCTCCACACTGTGGAGCGGTTTCTAAACTACACATCTACGTGCAGCAGGGGGAGGGGGGCACATTTCAGAAATATACACATGGAAAACATTTGACAGGGGAAACACAGAAACTTACACAAAGAACGCATGTAAATGTCGGCACACGCATGTCTATCTGGGCCATTTTGCAAACCTAGATGCTCTTGGTTAATCACCGAAGACTCTCTCTTGACCCAATTTCAATTCATAGGGGGGGGGGGGACAAACGCTTCAGGATTAAAGGGGATCTCCACTTGAATCCCCCCCCTGTAAAGAGATGGCTAAAAAGAGCACTTTTTAAATCCCTACTCATGCCAGGGAGTAGATGTAAATTTAGATCTGGATGCTTTTGGGCTTACAGGTGCATACCCCATAATGAAATGAGGGATATATGAGTAGATTTTAGTCCCTCCCAGCCCCAGGGTACATCCTCAACATTCAATGAACTGTAAATGTCACCCTTTCTAAAATGGCCATTTGACGTGTATATGGCTGTTAATACGTTTAAATCATGAATAGAGTTTTGAACCCATATCAGCCCCTTGTCAAGCCACATGTTAATGTCCCTGTGCTCCCAGGAAGGAAAGATAATGCCAGCATAACGTCGCCATTATCTTTTCATGAAAAATGCAGTAACCTTGACATTGCAGTAACCTTTCTTCATTATTCTGCAGTGAGCCCAATGCCCCTCTAGGTGGCAGCCCTATTGGGTTTCTCTCTGTGGTAACTAAATTTAACCAGGCAAAGCAAAGCCCAAGGCACAGTGAAGGAAGATTTATAGGGAATGAGTCAGTGTTCAGGTTTCCAGGGCTATTTGTAGGTACAGTAATTGCTGCAGCGTCCCTGAAGATGCAGCTAAGACATGATAACACAAGCGAGCAGAGACTTGGAAGCTACCTGCACACTTTTTCCATCACCACTGCTTAGTGCAATAGCAAAAGAGTTTTAAGTAATTCAACTGATGTTTTAAAAATAAATTCAGTATGAGTCCTCTTTTCATTTCAATATTTATTTGATTTGAAAGGCAATATTAAAGTTTTGCTTTCTTAATCTCCCCCACCAGTGGAACTAACCTTAAGGAAGCAGAAGCTGTGATATGTCCTTTTCTGTGGCTGTATCTGCCTACTGCTGACTTTCTGCAATGCTTTCTAGATTACCAGCCTGCATCACAGTTCTTCCTTTGGCATACTAAAGTGCAACATGGAGGCAGCCACCTGGTACCTTTAGAAAAGAAAAAGGAATCAGCCCTGTATGTACTCATGAAGAGTCTTGCAAAAGAAAGTGTTACACTAGAGACTCTGCTAAAGAGGACAGACTGCTATATGTCTAAACTCTTGGTGCCATAGGTCTGCTTTTGATATTTGGTTGCATGGCTCTCTCTCCCTTCTGCCAGAAATAAGATCATGATGTAAGGCAGAAAGGATCTTGGAATCTTCCTTTCAATTATCCCAGCTGAGCCGAGCCGCTGAGAGACACAGAGAGAGATCGTAGGGAGAGGGAACGAGGAGGTGGCAGACGGGGGGAGTCTTGAAAAAGCACACCTCACCTTCCAAGTGAAAAAAAAAAAATAAGACGGGAATAATCAAGGTGAGGACCAAGACAGAAATCCCAAGAGATTCTCATTAATCAAACTACAGCCGTATAAGACTTCTTCCACAAGGTGAGACAACCTGTAAGTCTATTTTTCTTTTTTAAAAAGACATATACAATGTTAGGTTCTTTATAAAGTGTTTGAGGTATCTTTTTGTTAAACTTAGGGAGCCCTCTTACTAATGGGCGCTAGGGTGTTGCACCTAATGCACCAAAGCTATGATGCAACACCACGGCGTTAACCGTCAGGGTCTGGAAAGCAATTCCCTGGCCGTTAACACAGATCACCTTTCCCTATCGTGGGCTACATTAGTGTGGGTGCACTTAACTCTACCTATTGAGGTGGCGTTAGGTGAGCCTGCGCTAATTGCGTGTGACACTTAGCATGCGGTGTGAACCTGGCCCACTCTCCTCCCCTAGTCCGCCCACCCATGACCCTAACGTGGGTTGCACAATTAGCATGGGAAGCATCCCACACTAACTACCATGTCCCAGTGTGCCTTAAGCTCGCACCCTTTAGTAAAAGATCCTCTTAATGTTACAGTATGAAAGAGCTTTCCTTAGGAAAAAAGCCAGTTCTCTGTTGAAGCGTTGTTCTGTGCTGGAGAACAAATCCTCCATTTTTTGATAATGGCGACCTGAGGGGATTTCAGGTCAACGGTAGGAGGTTCTCACACACCTACTTGCTCTTTGAATGAAATGATCTGGGAACTGTCTATGCTATGCCTTTCCCAACACTCAACTCTCTTTCATCATAGTACCATAGACAGAAGATTCTTAGACTGAAGACCTTAGACCTGCCACATCAAAGAAAAGGATGGAGGGGCAATGTTTGCAAAATCTAGGTGATAATATTGAAGCTTAAGAACTGTAAGCTCCAGCAAGTAGCAATAATAATGCTGGAATTCAGTCATGAAATCTGGGATGTTAGCTGTGGCGAGGTTAAACACCATTCAGACTTAGCACTAAATATGGGCTTTACAGGCTATAGCCTGCTGTAACATGTATGCACCCCGTCGAGAAGGGTGTTGCGATATCCCATAGATTCTTTTAAAACACAATATGGTTATTCTATAAATGCCAACCTCTCCCACCTCATTCTACTTCAATTGTTTAATTCTTCTCCAGTTTAGCAGAAGAAAGAACGTGCTACCTTATATGGTGCTTACGTCTGTGCCTGTGATATTCTCATTGTAGGTGATACATTTATGATAACGTGGATTCTATTTTAACCCTCTTTTTTTCATGTTTGTTCGGCATACACCTCCCTCACCAAAACATACACACATCTCGCTGCGCTCTCCCTTGAGTCCCACTATTCTGAAATTTTTACCAGTCTCCATGCCTGATGACTCACCTTATAACTTCGGTCTAAAAGGCACCGGATGCTTAGATTGAATTACTTGCCTTTCTAAGCCTAAGTTCAACGGAAGTTACAGTTATGCACATTTGTCAGGTCCCCATACAGAAGAGCTTAAAATCTAAGGGGCCTGTTTACTAAAGGTTTTCTTCTATTTTGTGTGTGTGGGAAAAATGCTTAGCAAACAGGGTCCTAAGTTTGTATCTGAGGTAATGGAAGGTAAAGTGACTTTCTCAAGGTCACAGGGAGCTTCAGTAGGATTCAAAGCCTGGTTTCCCTGATTCTCCTCCACTTCCTGGAGACCAGGTGTCATCTCTGACATACTTTGTGCACCCCATTTACTTTAGAGAACAATTGAGACAGTGCCACCCATGTGTTCAGGGCTTCAAATCTTGACATCCCTCTGTACATCTGATATTGTAAAGTTGGAAATAACGTCTGGCATAGCTTTAAACAGCCTCAGGAGAGCATCTCAGGGACATGTTTACTAAATGTTAAAGCACATTCATGAAGCTGACCCGTGTTAAGTGCCAGTGCGCCCACAGAAATAAAAGGGCTGTTAGCATTTAATGTGCGTTAAAACCTTTAGTACACATGCCCCTCAGTGTCTGTCATTTGTTCTAGTAGTGCATCTCATTTTGCACTGTTATGCTGTGTCTTTTCAGTTTTCCCATGTATATTGCCTCTTTCATGTCAGCACACTTCT
The DNA here is from genome assembly GCA_033557465.1 of Ichthyophis bannanicus. Classification (NCBI taxonomy): domain Eukaryota; kingdom Metazoa; phylum Chordata; class Amphibia; order Gymnophiona; family Ichthyophiidae; genus Ichthyophis; species Ichthyophis bannanicus. The sequence continues at coordinate 67,405,898 of CM066050.1, read as the reverse complement.
GGCTGCTCCATTTTTTAAATTATCTTTATTAATCTTAAGGCACCCATTTGCTAGATTTTGTATACAGCATGCTAAGACAACAGTACCAAATGATATTTTGTTAACATTTTTCATGTCATTTCTCATTCAAAAGGACATAAACAATATAATTGATGTTGTCATAGTATTCTAAGATGATAGCATATCCCTAATTTCTTTCAGTAACTTGATAGGATTATAATGGAGGGGGAGGGGATTAACATGTTTATAAATACTATTTTAATAGCATGGTGCTATTTTATCCGATTGCAATTGTTTATTTTAAAATTGTCAGTAGTATGTCGCTGATATAAAATGTGTTTTTTATATTTCTTATCCCATAAAATCAGTCCTTCCTTTGTGACTTACACCCAAGGATAAGCAGCGACTTTCCCAGATCTACTTAGCTAATAATGGTTTATTGACCTTTCCAGGAATCAGTCTAAAGTTACCCTTATCAAACCCAGCTAGGTTATCTGCTTTCACCACATCTTCCAGCAACAAATTCTACAGTGTAATTGTGTGTTAGGTGACAAAATTCTTCCTCCAATTAGTTTTAAAAGGACTGCCTATTAGCTTCCTGGAGTGTCCCCTACTGAAAGGGTAAACCACCCACTCATGATTTTATAGAATACTATCATACCTCGTTTCAGAGCCCTGATCTCTTTAGTCTCTCTCCATAGAGGAGTTGTTTCATCCCCTTTAACATTTTCATTGCTCTTCTCCGTACCTTTTCTTGTTCCGCTAAATTTTTTTTGAGATAAGACAACTACAGTTGCACACAGTATTTAAGCTGCAGTTGTGCCATGGATCGATGTAGAGGTATTAAGATATTCTCTGTTTTATTCCCCCTTCCTTTCCTAATAATTAGCATTCTCTTTGCTATTGTGACAGTCAGTAGCACACTGGGCCAAGGATTTCAACGTATTGTCTACAATGAATGAGGCTAAGAATTTTTCCGGGGGTGATGACCCCCAGTACAGAACGAAGCATTGTGTATCTAGAGCAGGGGTACTCAAATCCAGTCCTGGAGGGCCATGAATCAGTCAGGTTTTTGGGATATATCTAATGAATATGCATGAGATATATTTGCATGCACTGTCTCCATTGTATTTGACTCTATCTCATGCATATTCATTAGGGATATCCCAAAAACCCGACTGATTTGTGACCCTCCAGGACTGAATTTGAGTACCCCTGATCTAGAGTTTGCATTCCCCATGAGCACCACTTTGCACTTGTCCACATTATATGTCATCTGCCATTTAGATGGCCAGTTCTCCAGTCTTGTAAGATCCCCCTGCAATTCCTCATAATCCACTCCTGACTTAACAGTTTTGAACAATTATTTGTCATCAACAAATGTGATCACATCACACATTGTATCCTTTTTCAGACAACTTATAATGTGTTAAAATCCACTGATCCCTTGAGCACTCCACTTTTTACCTTTCTTCACTGAAAAAAAATTGGCTAGTCAGTCTGTCTCACTGAGGAACAGCAGGACATGCTGTCCCTCTACCCAACTAGAGTAGGGAAATAAAACCTTAAACATTAATTGTAAAAAGTATAAATAAAGTCAATTTTTCATATCTGCATTAATGAATATGTTAATTAATATGAGGCTTTAAAAGAATGGTTTATGAGCATGCATTTCATGACTAACCTGGAAAGAGTAGCAGTCTCTATATTCGGCTTGCCTCATGGATTCGAAAGGGTTGCCTTTATAATAGCCGTGAGCATGCCTGACTTTTCAACATGCCGAGGTAGAATGATAGCACCATTCATCTCACTGCATGACATTCAAGTTCTCCTCCAAATCACGAAACACAAAATTTCTCTTGAAATGAATGCAGCCTTTTTTTTGTTTAAAATTTCTCTGTGACAAAACAGAGTAAAGCACTGCAGCATCTTCCATTCTCTTTCACCGACTGCTCAAAGGCTAGCTAGATGTCAAGTCATCATTTGGATGCTGCTAGAGAACTTCCCACTCAATGGCTTGATTTCTGTCTAGTCACTGTAGAGCGTCGAGTGAGCAGCTGGCCACTTTACATGTTCTTGCAACCCAGTGTGATTTGTGTTTTTATTAATGGGCCCAGCACTGTCCTCCTATTCCTTTGTACTTAAGAGTCCAGTTGGGATCTGACAGCATGAGCCATCCTTTGCAACTACCAGGGGATTTTTTCCATCTATTTTTAAATCTCTTCCCAACTCATCCAGCCCAGTTATTGCAGGGACTATTCTTAGCTGGAGGCCATGGACCAGGCCTCCTTCCAAAATCCAGCAATCCTAGCTCTAAATTTGTGCTACATTTGCCCAATGATTGCAATTCCCTGCCCCCTGGGGGCGGTGAACGCTGCCTTTGCAGTCATTTTTAATGCCATTCTGCAAGTAGTTTACCTGCACTTTCCTAGTATTGCAAGTCGGAGCAGCTGTGGAGCCTGCACTGTGCCTATACGAAGTGGCTTAAGTGGATGGGAGCAAGATGCCGCTGCATGCTGCTAGTTGGCACTGTGGACCTGTGACCATGCTGCATATGGTAGCTTAGGTGCTTTGGGAAACAGGTGTGAATCCAATGCCTACCTCTACTCCTCCTAGCGGTGCAGGCCATGCCAGGTCCATTTCTCAGGTGTGCAGCATGTCCTACAGGACCCAATCAGCACTCAGAGGCGGTGCCAAAAAGGAGTCGCGGTGCCAGCACAAAAGAATACTATGAGCGCATAACAATGTCCGGCATCTAAAATTGTCCAGTGGCCAACTGTGTTCCTGCCTCCTGCCACAGCAGCTAGCCATATGATTGGAAGAATTTAACTTTAAGCAAGTTACCATGTGACTGGCATCACAGACACACTGGGACATGCCCAAATGCCTGATAGGGCAAGCCACTTTTGCAGAAATTCATGCCCGTGCATTTTATAAGTGCACGCTGATATAAAATCCCTCCTTTTTGTTTGTAGTCAATAGAAATGATTGCTGCTTTAAGGCGTTGACTTGGACTTTATAATTTGTAGTTCTCTAAGATGTAGGCTGCCTCTAATTCTGCTGTGTTCACTCTGTTAGAACAGCAGTTACATATCATTTATTCGACAGCCAACTGAATGCCATATTTTATTCGACAGCCAACTGAACTAAAAACATACCTTTTCACAAAACACTTTGAGATCCCCTACCAACAAAAAACCTCTCCGATACAATCACAGAAACACATTCACAGTTCTCAAGACAGAACAAATGATTAAACATAAGAAAGACACTTACTCTACTCTGCCTTACCCTACAGACAAAGATTTACACAAACAAATGGCTATATCACTATTGTAAATAATACCGGTAACTCAATTATGTTTTGACGACCTGTACATAGTTTGAATAGTGTTATTCTAGTTAATGTTCAAAACATGTTCAATGTAACTAAACGTGTACATAGTTAACACAAGTTCCATGTAAAATATACAGAAGTATATTGATTTTTGTTCGATGTGAACCGCCCCTGATCTCTGGAAGGGGCAGTATATAAGAAACTGCTAAATAAATAAAATAAATAAATAAAATATTTTTGAAAGCATAAACAAACAAGTAGATAAAGGTTGATGTGAAGGCACATCTTAGAAAGGACGTCCAGCACAATCGTGGACGTCCAAGTGAAAATGTTTCCAAAAGGCTTGTCACATCCAAGTTCATGCATGATTTCTGATAATTTTTGATGTCCCCGTTATGGCCATCATTGGGGATGTCTACATTGATGTCCCCGCAACGGTATGGTAGACAGGAGGTGTGTCCCAGCCTATTATCCTGCACATGGAGACATTCGGCATCTTAACAACCATACAATTGGTATCTCCAATTCATTGTGAACAGTATTGGGAAGAGAGTATCATCTCCTCTACAGCCTTCGAATGCTTTCCAAGCAAAATGAGCACTTTTTAGGTGCCTTTTCATGCCCCAGAGGATAGGACAGAGACGTACCTACTGTTTCTGAAATCAGGCACACAAGGCTAAGGTCTCTGGAATACCCTGGACATGCCCCCCACCATGCCCATGTGCAAGATAGATGTCCTTTGTGCAGGGACATCTCCAGAACAGTTTAAAATGGCTCTGGGGATGTCTCCATGATTTGGAGGTCTGTGTACCCATTTTCAGATGTCTAAAGGATGAATTGAGCTTCTAAAATGAACCCCATAGTGTATCTAGATTTTCAGAAAACCTTTCACAAGGTCCCTCATGAGCGGTTCTTGAGGAAATTAAAATATTATGGATTAGATGGTAATGTCTGTTATGGACTGGGAACTAGTTAAAAAGAGTATGGCTAACTGGTTAAGAGATTATGGCTATGTGATCAATTTTCTCAATGAAGAAAGATAAATAGTGGAGTTCCCCCAGAATCTGTGCTGGGGTACTACTACTGTAATGAGTGAGGTAATCAAATTTGCAGACAACAAAATATTCAAAGTTGTTAAATCAAAAGGGGATTGTGAAAAATTGCAAGAGGACCTTAAAAAAGTCAGAAATTGGGCATCCCAATGATAGATGACATTTAATGTGGACAAGTGCAAATTTATGCACTTAGGAAAGAACAACCCAAACTTTATCTACACGATACAAGGGTTCCACATTAGGAGTCACCAGCCAAGAAAAGGATCTAGGCATCATCCTGGTTAATCCGTTGAAATCCTATACTCAGTGTGCAGTGTCGGCCAAGAAAGCAAATAGAAAGCTAGGAATCATAAGCAAAGGAATAGAAGATAAAACCAAGGATATTATAATGCCTCTGCATCACTCTATAGTGCAACTGCAAAATAATATATCACAAAAATAATTAGAAAATAAGCTTAGTCCACATCACGGGGAGTAGTGAGGGAACATCCAGCCGACAGCCAAAAATTTAGCAAACTCTAATTATTACATACAATACTAATATAGACAACCTAAGAAAACATTTTAAAGGCATAACAAACCTCATATACCTATGCATCTGCTACAACCTGAGAATCTAGCCCTTTAAGAAATAATTCTAGCGAACCAACATCCATAAACACATATTTAGTATTCCCAGATGTGACCAGACATTTGCAAGGAAATTTCAAGAAAAAGGTTGCGCCAGAAGCGAGAACCCTTGGCTTCAGAGCCAGAAAGGCTCTACGCCTAGCTTGAGTTTGCCTGGCCACATCTGGGAACATATTGACTTTTCCACCACAGAATTCAGCATTCTTATTTCGAAAATAAAGTCGCATAACAGCACTCTTGTCTATCTCCGAAGAGAAAGACACCAAAAGAGTAGATCTAGTTGCAATTAAGTCACGCGAAGACTCTATGAAATTAGTAATATCCTGTATTTGATATTTTGTATAACCTTAATAAAAAATTAAATTACTCTATAGTGCAACTGCATCTTGAGTATTTTATGCAGTTCTGGTTGCCGCATCTTAAAAAAAAATTGTATATATAATGGAATTAGAAAAAGTACAGAGAAGGGCAACCAAAACAATAACAGACCCCCATAGTATGGATACTGTCAACCCAACCAACCAACTCACCCCACCTCTAGAAACTATCACAAGTCTTATCCCACCATCAACACCCTCAAAACGCACCTCACCCTAGATGCACTGTATCCCCATTAACCCCACCCCACACAACCCCAAGTCGTACATAGTTTAATCCCTTATACCCACTTTTGACCTTCCAAATTTCATATCCCTTAATGTTATATATAACCATTGTTCCACTGAATGTAAACTGTTTTGACTAATAGAAAAACGGTATTAAAAAACCTGTTAACTAAATAAATAATAAAGGGGTGGAAGGATACCCCTGAGGAAAGGCTTAAAAGTTTAGGTCTCTTCAGTCTAAAAAAAGACACAACTGAGGGCAGATATGATAGAGGTCTATAAAATAATGAATGGAGTGGAATGAGTAAATGTAAATTAGTTGTTTACTTCTTCAAAAAGTATAAAAACTAGGGAGCATACAATGAAGCTACAAAAGTAGTACATTTAAGACTAATCTGAGAAAATATTTCTTTGCTTAACACTTAGGGCCGATTCTGTAAGGGGATGTGCAGACCGACTAGCCATCCTTCCCGAATTCCAGCAGCCCCTCTCCCCACATGCACAGAGCTGCTGTGTGGGAACAGCAGGACGGGGGTAGCATGGGGGTGGAACGCGGGCAGGCCAGGCACCTGGACATACAGGGCCACAACCTGAATCAGCCCTGTATGTCCAGGGAACACCAGGGGAATGTACAGCTTATTCCACTTCAGAGGTGGAATAAGCACTGGTGCCCATGTGCCTTGGCCTGGCAGCCCCCCAACACAATGGGCCTGATTCCATCCCACATATCAGGGCCCTCTGTGCATCCGGCCGGAATTGGACGCAAGAAGGAGTCGTGATTCTGATCCCACGGGGCATGTCTAGCCACACAGGATCAGAATTGCAAACAGGTCTGTACATGCAGGCCGGGACCCCAATTCCATCTGGCCTACATGTACAGGCCTTTCTCAGCTAACTCAGTCATGGCAGTTTAATGGAGCCGCGGTGCCATGGTGTCCGGTTGCCATGGCACCTCAGCTCCATTGAAGAACCGCAATCCCTGGCTGCCGGCTGAAGCATTGATTTCCCCACAGCCCGACCCCCGATCTGGCCTCCTAAGGCCAGAGTCGGGAATGTCCTCATCCACGCCCTGGGCCCACCATCCCCCGCCGACTAGGGGAACTAATTCCACCTCGGAGGTGGAATAAGTTCCCTGTGCAAGTCACCGGCCCTGTACGTCCAGGGCCAACAGCAGCCCACTTACGCCGCCCTCGATCTGCCCCTTTCCGCCCCCATCTACCATCCCCATACAAGACAGGGGAAGGTAAACGGGACCAGGAAAGGATGGATGTCCATCCCTGCTGTTCGTGCCTCAGAATGATCCTGAATGGAGCTACTGCAGCTACTGGCCCGCCACCCGATCCCAACCCCGGCAGAGCCACCGAGGGTTGGGAGGCTGGAAAACTGGTCGGGGGGGGGGGGGAGATGGGGCCATTGGTGCACCAGTGGGAGCAGGGGGGCCTGGCCAACCTGCCTCAAGGACATTCCCACAGCTGCTGTAGGAGCACGCCGGACTATCACTTTGCCCAATCCTGCATCCACGGGAGTATCTAGTTCCCACAGTACAGAATCGGGTACAATGGAGCCCGTCCTGTACAGGGATGTCTGGATGGCACAGACGTGCCCCTTCCTGGATCAGGCTCCACATGAAAATCTGGAATTCATTACCAGAGGATGTAATAAAAGCAGTTAGTGTAGCTAGGTTTAAAAAAAGGTTTGGATAGGTTCCTGGAGGAAAAGTTGATAAACCATTATTAAAGTGGATTGGGGGAAATCCACTGCTTATCCCTGGGATAAGACAGCATAGGGGATCCTAGTTTGACTGTTTATTGGAAACGGGATACTGGGCTTGATGGACCTTTGGTCTCATCCAGTATGGCTAATCTTAAGGTCTTATTTATTGCACATTGAAAATTTATGAGCCATTATCTCAATAATATGGAAACCCTATCTCAAGTCAATGTTTTCCATGAGCAATAACTACAAGGTAAATATGATATTTTCAAGTATATATACAATTCATATAGGGTAATTGGTGCAGGTCTCATGATCACAAACAGACTTACAAAGAACTGAGCAAAGGAATTTTGTTTTTTTTGATACAATTTATGCTGCAGTACCCTAACAGCACTGTTTCATTGGGTAGAACCTCTCTCTGGCCTATAAATGAAGTCATTAGTTGAATATTTTTCTATTTTAGTTGGAAAGATGATCCCGGTGGCTACATCAGATCTCCCCAACCTGCCGACGAGTGGAACATGGGTCATTACTGGGGAGGTCATAGGGCAAGGTAAAGAAATTCCATTAGTAATGAGAGCTAGACTACAGTGCACCATTCATTTCTTGCGACATGAGAAAACCTATACAGTCCCAATATTAACACTGCCAGCCTGAAAGAGCAGTAAGATTCCCACACAAGACAACAGACATACCCTGGCTTAGGAGTGAGGTTCATGACTGTCACGGTATGCGCAAAACTAACCCATTGGAGAAACTGCCCTGAGACAACAGCACCATGTACATTTCAGCCACTACTGTAGCATCTGTTCAACAATGCTATATAGTGCATTAAGAATCCACTTTCTAAGTAGTAGGATCTAAATTTACATTCCTAGCTTCACAGTACAGTGGGATCCATGTTCTGAAACCTATCCTCAGAGCCCTGCAAGATTTAATATTGGTGCCATAGCTCATGACACCTTTAAAAAAACATTAGGATTGTCAGATTTTCAGGGGTGGAATGCCTTGGTGCACTAACTCATGGAAAAACACATACTTCTGCCCAATTTTGACTTCCCATAGACCCTCACCTGGACTTAGGCAAGAAGGTCAGCACCCCTCAGGATCTGATGATAGAAGAGTTGTCCCTACAGAACAACAAGGCCTCACGAATGTTCCTGGAACGACAGAAGCGGATGCAGCGATTCATCTTCGAGTATCCTACTAACACCATAGTTGTGAGTCTCCAACTGGACATGTCTCTTCCTAGTGTATCATGTCCACATTTCTTTTTCCTGCTGTAGTTCAATATACCTCAATTCCCCTATTGCTAAAGATGTTACCAGCTACTTTAAGAAACATAAAGATGACTTGTAGTGCAAAAAAATTGAATGTGAAATAAGAACAGCTAGCACTTAATACAGTTCTTTTTACAGCTAGATCAAATACAATATGTGATATATATACACATATTTTTTTCTAGAGAAGTGGACGTCTGATTCTAATCACCCAGATCCAGGAATCCAACTTCTTCCTTCCTATTTCTTTCATTTGATATTCAGCCTTTGGTAATACTCATTTTTCTAGAAATATGCAACATTCCTTATCCAGCTGTCAATACAATTGCTAGATATAAGCTGCACTGATGCTAGAAATGAATTGGTATCCTTTAACAAGCAATGTTAAATACAAGGTCATATAATGTCTCATTGGTGTCTTTGGGTTGTGTCAGGGTGCTAGAAATCTGACCACTGTCCAGCCTGCCTGGAATGTATCCGACAGTAAGACCTTTAGAACCGCTTCTGCAGAAACCCGTGGTATGGAGGGAAAAGTGAAGTCCCATGCAGAAATGCACAACTCACCAACCTGCAAAGGGGGAGCCCCCGAAGTGTTCCCCAAATCAAGTAAAGTCTTACAGATGAAGAATCTAAACCCTGGCGTCATTGCTCCAGGTATCTAATTGGTCAGGGCTGAAAGATGCATTTCCTGTGAGAGTTATAACAAATGCAATAGATCAGAATGGGAGAGATAACTTGTCCGTGCATCTGCATGTGGATTTATGCGTGCTTGCGAATCTATGGAGATTACGTCTAGGAAATGCTTTTAACTTTAATATCATGTAGTGATGTGCACAGATAAAATGTTCAGTTCCTATTTGGACATTTTCGCAGTTTGTTTCACACATTTTAATAAAAAAATGTCACGCATATTACAAGGCACAATTTGGATGGGACTTGGAGAGGGGAATTCACATGCTAAAATCAGGACATGGAGAATTTTCATAGCATTTACAAGAGGCTTTGTCAAATGTAGACCCTCTTGTAAAAGATGTACAGGACGGAATGAATGAGTGTATGCCTCTCCACATCCAGTGGGATCAGCAATTTTAAGAAGCTGCAGAGGGGGGAAAACATAAAAATACCCCCCCCCCAGATATGTGTGGGAGCAGTGTTTTTAAAAACTGCTGCTCCTGCTGTGCACCTGATTCAGTATTACAGACACTCCCCCCCCCCTCAGATCACCTCCCAACCTGACTACCCCACTGCCTTCCCCCAGCCCTTGATCTTCCACCTCTAACCCTGTACCATATGCAAATACATCTCCCCCCACCCCAAACATCCAATCCCCTCAAAGGAAGCCCCTACAGCATGAACCTGCCCCCCAACCAAACTCACCCCCCCCCCATCAACACCAACTCCCTTAGTGCCCCCCAACAGACCCCTCCATCCCATCCCCCAAGTCCACTCCCCAGCTGTATTGGAGTCCCTGGTGATTAGTGGGAGCAGGAGCAATGCCTACTTGCTCATGTTTATCATGTGACTGGATCCAAAATGGCACCAATGACCCTAGTGGTAATCTTACAGTACTGTGACAAGGCCTCACGATTAAATGACTTAATTTGCCTTAACTCATAAATTAAAATGCATTAAATTTAGGATGTGCTGGTTTTTTTAAGTCTTGCTGATTAATTGAATGCAGACTAATGAATGTACATCCCTTATAGTGTGGGAGGGAGCTAGGGAGGACTGTGGAACAGTTAGACCCTACTTCCTTCTTGGGAAACGGAGGACGAGTTGTACTGGTTTGTTTGCTTGGCTTCACTGGGCTCAAGTAAATCACTGCTATGTAAAGCCAACCCAACCATGAGACAAGCAAGGCAGTTGCCTAAGGAAGTAGCTTCTGAGGAACAGCAAAGATCAATAGCAGTCAAAGTAAAACGATAGATCCTGAGAGCCATCAACACATGCAGGAAGAGCAGGCAAACACATACAAAGCAAAGTTTAATATTCAAAGGTCCGATGTATGCGCTTTACAGGATTGTTGTGGGAAGGGTGGTGGGATGATCGGGATTGTTGAGCTTAATTATCAAAAGCTCAGGGGAGAGAGGAGGGGTAAGGCTGAAGATTTGCCTAGGGTACCCAGTAGCCTTGTATTGGCCCTGCTGCTATGCTGCCTTGGTGAGGACAATTATTGGATATCCTTGATTAACATAAACAACTATTGTGTGACTAGACTGAAGATTCCCTGAGTATCAAGGTTTCAAAAATTAAAAAGAAACCTGCATCCACTCTCTGTATCCTTACCTCAGGTTACTCTGGACCTTTGAAGAGCGTTCCTCCAGAGAAATTTAATGTTACAATTATCCCCAAAGCTTACCACTCTCCTTGGCATAAGATGCTCAGCAACCAGAAGAATGAAGTGGTGAACGTTCACGTGGATGTCTCAGAGCCTCCTGAACAACCCAATTACCTGCAGCTCCAGAGCTTTAACAGGTCAGTGCACTGCATTCAAGGAGATGGTTCCAACTGTACTTGTTTATGTTTATTTTAAAACTTAATATACCGCCCAACAACAAAAAGTATCTGGACGGTTTACAATAAAAGCATCTAAAATTAAAATTTAAAAAATGCTGCAAGAAAGGAAAAGAAAAAGGAACGCCATAAATTCAAAGAAGCAGGACAGAAAAGATAAGAACAGAGTAAGAAAAGACAAAGAGGATTAAGTATCAATAGGGTGGGCGGGGGTACTCTGGTATGAAGGGGAAATGGTCAATACATCAATGGGGAGGGAGGAAAGAAGGGAGAGGGAGGGGGTAGGTTGTAAGCAAGACAGAAGAGGTTGGTTTTTAATTTTGCTTTGAATGCAGTGATAGAATGTTCCAGACGGAGGGCAAGGGGAAGCGAGTTCCAGAGCCTCGGGCCAAGGAAGAAGAAAGCTGAGGAATGGGTGGATTCCAAGTGGGCCTGGGAAGAAGAAGGGAATGACATGCGATTGGCGTGGATAGAGCGAAGAGTGCGGAGGGGGGTGTAGAGACGAATCTGATCAGCAAGACAGAGGGGAATATCTGTGTGAATTGATTTGTGGACAAAAAGGAGAAACTTGAATTGAATTCGGAAAGGGACGGGAAGCCAGTGCAGACGTAGAAGAAGAGGGGTGACATGATCAAAGTGTGAGGTGTGGGTAAGAATGCGAGCGGCTGTGTTCTGGATACGTTGGAGATGAGAAAGTTGAGACTGAGGGAGGCCGGCTAGTGCGACATTACAATAATCAAGACAGGATACTACAAGAGAAAGGAATAGAGTGGTCAAGGAAGAAAAGGAAAGGAAAGGATGTACAGCACGAAGCTGCTTCAAAGTGAAGATAGAACGTTGAATTACAGAGGAAATGTTGTCTTTGAAGGAGAGAGATGAATCAAGAGTGACACCGAGATACCGAAGCGAAGAAAGCACAGGGATAGGTAAAGAAGAAAACAAGAGAGGGAGGGGAAGAATTCCCAAGAGTGAACCAGATAGCAGAGGTTTTGGCGAGGTTAACATGAAGGATATTAGAGGAAAGCCAGGAAGCCACAGAGGAAAGACAGGTATTGAGGGGAGTAATATCAGGAGTAGAGGAATCCATGTGATACAACAGAAAGATATCGTCGGTATAATAGTGAGCTTAAATACCATGTTGCTGGACCAAGAGTGCAAGAGGAGCAAGAAAGATATTGAAGAGAAGAGGAGAGGAGTGAGGACAGAACCCTGAGGAACACCACAAGGGAGTGGGGTAGAAGGAGAGGAAGAGGACCCAGAAAGAACTGAGAAAGAACAACAGGAAAGAAAAGAGTGAAACCACTGAAATACTGTAACGGTGAGACCAGCTTCCCTAAGACAAAACGAAAAGGGTGCGGTGATCAACCAAGTTGAAAGCAGCAGATAGATCAAGAGAGACAGTGAGAGAAATAGAAGCATGGTCGTGTGCAGCATGAAATTCATTAAGAAGAGAAAGAAGAACAGATTTTGTGCTGTGGCCGGGACGGAAACCAGATTGCCGTGGGTGAAGAATGAGTGAGGCCTTAAGGTGAGAAGAGAGTTGTGAGAAAACCAGTTTTTCTAAAAGTTTAGAAAGAAAAGGAAGGTTAGAGATAGGGCACCAGTTAGAGAGGGAAGAGGGGTCAAGGGAACTGTTCTTCAGAAGAGGACGGACAGAGGCGTGCTTCCACAGTGAGGGGAAGATCCCAGTAGATAAACTAGAATTGAAAATAGAAAGGATGAAAGAGGGGAGAGCTAAGGAAGGTTCCAAGAGCCAGTGGGAAGGAATAGGATCAGAGAGACAAGTGGTTTTCCGAGTAGAAAGAAAAACTTTGGACAGAACTGGAAGGGAGATAGGCTTGAATGTGGACCAAAGATGGGAAAGGGAGGGGGAAGGAGAAGAGGGAGGGGAAGACAGAGGGGATGGTACATCAGTGGTGGGGGAAAGAGGAGAGAGGCATGGAGGGAATGGATAAATTACAGAAGTCCAGTCCTTTTCCATATCTCCCTCTCAGCAAGGCTGTCCTTTCAACATGCAGATTTCCAAATCAAGATCTTATGTTAAACAAAAACAATTAAATGATAGCAATAAGAACATAAGATATGCCATACTGGCTCAGACCAAGGTCCATCAAGCGAATTCCGGCTACAAATACCTAATAGGGTCTCAAAAAGGCACACGGTTTCCACAATGCTCATCCCAGGACAACCAGTGGATTTCCCAGGTCCTCTTTAATAATGGTTTATGGACTTTCCTCCAGGAACTTGTCCAAAACTTTTTTAAACCCAGCTACACTAACAGCTTTTATTTATTTTATTTATTTATTTATTTTTATTTATTTAGCATACATTTGTATACCACTGCTTCCAGCGATAAGTAGCAGTTTGATTACAGATATGAATTTGTCAATCGTGACAGGAATTTTTGCGGTATACACACACTGATTTGAAGGGAGAAGCACAGCACACGGTGAAAGGACTTACGGAGAGAAAACAGAATTTACAACTGCACCCAAGTTTCATTGGGAGGTATCTTTTACCCCCGGGCCTATATCAGATTGTATTGACACTGGAAAAGATGAATCTTGAGTTTCTTTCTGAAATCCATAAGGTCTTTGATCTCTCTTAGCTCTGGTGGTAGTTGGTTCCAGAGGGCAGGGGCCGAGTAGGAGTATGCTCGTTGGCTAGTACTGGTTGTTACAGATCTGATATCGGGGGGAACGTGGAGTATGTTTGAGTGGATTGTTCGCCTGCTTCTGTTGGGTGGTTGCTTGCTGATAAGGGTGGAGAGAAAGGATGGTGCTATGTTATGTATAAGCTTGAAAGTGGTTATTAGTGTTTTATATTTTACCCGGGCTGCAATGGGGAGCCAGTGTAGCTCGATTAATACAGGTGTAATGTGATCAGTAAGGTTTTTTTTCATGATGACCCTAGCTGCTACATTTTGGGCCATTTGGAGAATGTTGAGGGTTTTCTTTGGAAGGCCCTGTAAGATGGTGTTGCAGTAGTCGAGGTGTGGCATAATTAGTGCTTGCGCAACAGACCTGAAATCGTGAGGTTCAATGATGTTCCGTAGAGGTTGTAGGACTCTAAGTTTGTGGGAAAACGGCCTTGTTGGTTTTGCGGAGGTGCTTTTCCATCTTAAGATTGCTGTCTAGTGTTACACCCAGATATTTTATTTCAGACTTCGTGTTGTATGTATTGTTACACAGGGTGACTGACGCAGGAGGGTCAAAGTTTGGTTTTCTGGAGATATACATCACCTCAGTTTTCTTATGGTTGATCGCCATGTTGTTTTGCTGTATCCATTTTAACATCTCGTTTAGGCATGTTTCAAGCTGAGTATAGTTAGGGTTATGGTTTATGGTTTATTTATTTGATAAAAACCGCCTTTCTGGGATAATCAAGGCGGTGTACAATGATAAAATTACATTAAAACTTGGCCAAGGCCGAGAAAAGGAAAGGAAATGTACAATCTGTAAATAGGACAGAAGGAGTAAAGAAGACAAGGACAAGACAGGACACAAAAGGCAAGCGTATAGTACTAAGGAGAGGGGGGTCATACAAATGGGGAAGGGGTGTCGAATGCCAGGGAAAATAAGTGGGTCTTGAGGTTGTGTTTAAAGGTGACATATTGAGAATCCAGGCGAAGGGAGGGAGGGAGAGAGTTCCAGAGAGCAGGACCAGCAAAATAGAAGGCGGAGAAACGGGTGAGCTGTAGGCGGGCACGAGCAGGGGAAGGGAGGGCAAGACGATTAAGATGGAAAGACCGGGGGGTGTACCTGGGAGAATGAAAAGATAGTAGGTCAGCTAAGTAAGAAGGGGTACCAGTGTGAAGGACCTTGTGTAGTAGAATTAACATCTTAAATTGGGAACGGAAAGGAACAGGCAGCCAGTGAAGATGGAGAAGTATAGGAGTGACATGATCGCGAATAGAAGAGCGGGTGATAAGACGTGCGGCAGTGTTTTGTATGCGTTGAAGGCGGGACAACTGATATTGGGGAAGACCAAGGAATAAGGAATTAGAAAAATCTATACGAGACATTACCAAAGATAAGACCAGTGTGGTCTGAGCTGAGGAAGAAAGAAAGGGACGAATTGAGCGAATTTGCCGAAGAAAGAAGAATGAGGTTTTAGTGATATGAGAAATGTGTGCAGCCAGTGAAGATGGAGAAGTATAGGAGTGACATGATCGCGAATAGAAGAGCGGGTGATAAGACGTGCGGCAGTGTTTTGTATGCGTTGAAGGCGGGACAACTGATATTGGGGAAGACCAAGGAATAAGGAATTAGAAAAATCGATACGAGACATTACCAAAGATAAGACCAGTGTGGTCTGAGCTGAGGAAGAAAGAAAGGGACGAATTGAGCGAATTTGCCGAAGAAAGAAGAATGAGGTTTTAGTGATATGAGAAATGTGTGCAGAGAAGGAGAGATCTGAATCAAAATGGACACCCAGATACCGAAAGGTGGGAACTAGTGGGACTGAGGAGTTGGAGAAAGAAGGGGCTAGTGAGGGAGAGGGGCCACCATGAGTGAACCATATGGCCAGAGTTTTGGTAAGATTCAAGTGAAGACAGTTAGAGGTGAGCCAGTTGGCGACAGAGGTGAGACAGGAATTGAGAGGGGAGAGATCAGGGGAAGAAGGAGATGTGTGGTGGAGTAGAAGAATGTCATCAGCATAGAAGAAAGCCGAAATACCAGACTGTTGTATAAGGAGAGCGAGGGGGGCCAGGAAAAGATTGAAAAGGAGAGGAGCAAGGACAGAACCCTGAGGAACACCACAGGGAATGTGCTGGGACTCGGAGGGGGGAAGAGAAGATGAAGAGGAGAGAACTGCACAGGAGCGAGAAGAGAGAAAGGAGTGAAACCAGTGATGAACTGTGCTGCAGAGACCAGCTTCCCGAAGACGGTTCTCGGTATCCAACTGTGTGTAGAGCATATCATCATCCGCATAAATGTGGTAGTTGATATTGTGTTGTTGGAGAATATTACAGAGGGGTCGCATATAGATGTTGAAAAGGAGTGCCGAGAGAGCGGAGCCCTGAGGTATGCCTTGCGTTTGCGGGAAAGCTTCTGCTTCTTCGCCATTGAAGTGAACCTGTGGCATTCTGTTGGTTATGTAAGAAGAGAACCATTTCAGCGGGGTTCCCAATATTCCTATTGATTCAATCCTTTGTAGGAGGATTCCATGATGGACTGTATCAAAAGCAGCAGAGATGTCAATGAAAATGAGTATAAACATTTTCTTTTTGTCCTCAAGGCCCTTGAGGAGGTTGTTAAGCAGTGCTATCAACAGCGTTTCCACCCCATGACGTTGTCGGAAACCGTATTGCTGTTCATCTAGGGTTTCATGTTCATCCAGATGGTCGTGTAGTTGTAATAGGACTGCCTTCTCAATGATCTTTGCCAGGAAAGATATGCTGGAAATGGGGCGGTAGGAGGCTGGGTCATCCTTGTTGAGTGAGTTGTTCTTTAGGATTGGCCTTATTATAGATTTCTTGAGTTGTGTGGGCATGATTCCTTGTTGCAGCGATTGGTTAACAATATGTGAGACTTGGTTCGCAATATCTTGTTTTGCCGCCTTAACCCAAGCAGTTGGGCAGGGATCTAGTGGGGAGGTGGTGGTACGGATGTTTGTTATTATGTTGATAATTTGCTGAACATCAATGTTGTGAAAGTTGCTCCATGTTTGTTCCCGTTCTATATTGGTCATCTTGTTGGGGTGATGTTCCAGGTAGGTTGTGTTCAAACAGTGAGTGGGTGTGGTTGCAGTGAGTTTCCTTGCGTAATGGTCAACCAGAGTTTGGGGTTTGATTATGGTGTCACGGTGGTCTTCCAAAGATACTTTTGTCAGTGATTTCACTAGTTCGAATAGTTCACGAGGCTTATTGATAGCTTTGTTTAATAAGTTGGTGTGATGTGTCCTTTTCGCAGAGTTGACCTCGCCTTTGTATTTTGTGAGATAATTGAGGTATTCAGTCTTGTGTTCAATGGATTTGATTCGTCTCCATTTTCTCTCCAGTCTTCGGAGTTCCCTCTTCATTCTGGTCATTGTTTCCGTGTACCAGGGTTCGGATCTGGGTTTAGTTGAGTTCTGGGGGATCTTCCATGTTGGGTGCGATGCAGCCTGGATTCCCGCGTCCCAGCTGTTTGTTAGTAGGTCGAGGTCCATGCATTCCAAATATATGTGGGCGGTAATGGCACTTATAAGGTCTTCCAAGTTGAATTTGTTGAAACCCCTTTGCGGGTGAACCGTTCTCCGAGCCTTTGCGTCTTTGGGTAAGGATGGCAGGCTTAAGCGTAGATCAATTTGATGGTGGTCGGACCATGGTACTGGAGTTATCCTTATTAGAGGCTTCTCTTCGTTGCGCTGCTGATTTGTGGGTGTGAAGACCATGTCTAGGGTATGGTCCTTGTCGTGGGTGGCCTCATTTATTATTTGTTGATATCCTAGTTGGTTCATGGCTTCCAGGAAGGTGTTTGCATGAGTAGGCGGCATTGATGCTAAATTTAGGTCTCCCAAGATGATTTGGAATTTCCTGAGTTGCGTGGAGGAGATGCTCTCTAGTGCTGTGGCAAGTGATTCATGGTGTGGTGAGGGGGGTCTGTATATTAGGCAAATGGATAGAGCTGTGTTTTCCACTTTAAGCAAGTCGATGTCCATATTTGAAAGCTGGTATGTGCTTGTTAATTGCAGGTTGGCTTTGGCGACGATGAGAACTCCTCCTCCTCTTTTGTTGGTGCGGGGGCAGTTGTATAATTTGTATCCGGGTTTATTTATCTGGTTTAATATCGCTGAGTCGGTGTCAGTGATCCAAGTTTCCGTTATACAGAGGATGTCAGGTTGCTCATCAGTGATGATGTCATAGATTAGGTGGGTCTTGTTCCTGATAGATCTGGCATTAATGAGGATGATGTTGCATGCATCATGAGGCATTTGTGGTGAATGTATGTGGATGCTCTGGGCTAGCAGGAGTTTGTCTACATTCGGCCTTCTTGGTTTAGGGTTGCGGTGCCTCTGTGCTCTGTTATGCCTGGTAATAGAGGGCCTCGGAGATGGTGCGAGTGTTGGATCATTGCAGGTAGTGTGGTAAGGGGTGAGTGGAGGCAGTGCGGGTGTTTGGATAGGGTAGAGAATGTATATTGGAGTGCATATGTGTGGTAGAGAGTAGTAGAAGTTGGAGATGAAGGCGTATGAGGGAACCAGTAAGAGCAAATATATGCTTAGAAAAAAGTTGAGGGGTGCCATTCCACTGTTGTTTGGTGGATAGCTGTATTTGGGTCGTGACCTGGAAACTACAGTCACTTCACAGTAACAAGTAATATTTTGCAGTCAGCGGCTCAGTATCAGCATGCACGTTACAGTAACAAATAATACTTTGCAGTCAGTTGCCTAGTGTAGTCAGAGGCCTAGTCTTGACAGACACTTTACAGTAACAAGTAATATTTCGCGGTCAGTAGCCTATTATCAGCACGCATGTCACAGTAACAAATAATAATTTGCAGTAAGTGGTCTAGTATTATCAGTAACAAGTAATATTTCACAGATACAAGTAGTATTATGTAGTCAACTGTTACTACACAGTGACACGTGATCTTTCGCAGTCAATGGCTCAGTATCAGTAGTCAATTCGCAGTAACAGTGTAGTGGCCTAGTACTATCAGTGCTCGGATCTTTGCTCTTTATGGCAGTTTCGTCTATGTCCGGGACTATGTTTTTCAGGCTTACCTCCTTAGGTGTGTCAGGACTCTTTATAATCTTTCGGCGTTCCTAGGTGGTTAGATCCAGGGTGAGTGATCCGTTCGATGATGTTACACAGAGGACTTCCGTCTCCTTGCCTAATGCCCACTGCCGAAGGGCCCTCTGGCGAGGCCCTCAGGCGCGGGCACGCCCTGCAGGGAAGCCGCTTTTAAAGCGGTCTTAGGCAGGCTCCCACTGCCCCGACTGGGCAGGAGCACCGGGGGCGGAGTGTCCCGGCAGCGGCTCTCCCTCTGCAGGGAAGCCGCTTTTAAAGCGGTCTCAGGCAGGCTCCCACTGCCCCGATTGGGCAGGAGCACCGGGGGCGGAGTGTCCCGGCAGCGGCTCTCCCTCTGCAGGGAAGCCGCTTTTAAAGCGGTCTCAGGCAGGCTCCCACTGCCCCGATTGGGCAGGAGCACCGGGGGCGGAGTGTCCCGGCAGCGGCTCTCCCTCTGCAGGGAAGCTGCTTTTAAAGCGGTCTCAGGCAGGCTCCCACTGCCCCGATTGGGCAGGAGCACCGGGGGTGGAGTGTTTTACTATATCCTCAGGTAACGAATTCCAGAGTTTGATTACACATTGAGTGAAAAAATATTTTCTCTTATTATTCTTAAATGGGTTACATTGTACCTTCTTTTCATGCCCCCTAGGCTTTCTACTTTTGATGGCGTAAACAATTGATTTACATTTACCCGTTCCACTCCATTCATTAATTTATAGACCTCTATTATATCTCCCCTCAGCCATCTCTTTTCCAAGTTGAAGAGCCCTAATATTTTAAGACTCTCCTCATAGGAGTATTCTTCCATCCTCTACCATTTTGGTGGCTCTTCTCTGTACTTTTTCTAATTCTGCTATATTCTTTTTAAGATACAGCAATGAGGATTGCACACAATATTCAAGGTGTGGTTGCACCATGGAACGATACGGAGGCATTATAATATCCTTAGTTTTATTCTCCATTCCTTTCGTTATGAATCCTAGCATTCTATTTGCTTTCTTGCACTTAGCAAATGATATGGAGAGTGACCAACTACAGTATCTCGTATTGGGGGTAGGGAAGGGAGGGCAGTTTCAAAGTTTGGTTTGAAGTTTGAGGTCTCGGGATAAAGTGAATATCTCAGATATAATCGTTTTACCAGCAATTTAAAAAAATGCAATATTCTGCAATACTTTTTTCCTTACAGAAAGTTTGCTTACATTACTAGGGGTATACAGGGCAAAAAAATTTATTCTGTTTAGTTTCCCATGTCATTTGCGGATTTTTCATTTGGCTTTGTCTTGTTTTAATCTCAGAACTTCTGGTCTGCCGCTAATAGCACACAGTGTGTGGGGTTAAGCCACGGTGCATAAATAGTGTAGACTATAACTCAATACTGTGCACTATTAACATTAGATGGGAAGTGCAGAAACTTCAGGAGGTTTCGTTTTCATTCAAAAGCTATAGGAAAGGTCGTTGACATTTCTCATGTCATTTCAAACAAATGCACATCCCTATAAATTACTCCCTGAATAAGGCGACCAGTAAAAACATAAGAAAAGCTCTGCCGAGTTGGAGGAACATTCACTGAGCCCAGCATCCCGTCTCCAACAGTCTGGGTCTCAAGAAATATTTACTAAAAGTTGCATTGGGCAAACTTAATCAAGCAGCAAGTGGAGCTGGTTAACCTCACAAAATGATGACTTATTACATCTGTAACCTAAAAGCAGCACAAGTAGCTGCAATCCAAGTTTCCTGTCTGGCATCTTCCAGAACACAGCTACCATGGAATGCAGTTGACATGTGGCAAGAATACACAAAAGCGGAGATTAAATTACATCTTGTATCTCCTCATTAACCTAGTTACATTTAAATATAGCTAGTGCTCAAGAGCCTCATTTACTAAGCAGTGGTAAGGTTTGAACTTACAGTACAGCGACTGCAAAACCTCTGTGTTAACTGCATGCTAAAATGCTGAGGACGCCCTTAACAGTTAACACAGAGAAAATTCCAGTACTGTGCATTGATTGAACAGCAAATATCATAATGCAATTCACTGCACTTCTTGCGGTGGTGTTAACTGTGCTATCTTATCTGTTAGATTAACACATGGCACTGCCTCCAAATTAACTGTAAAGCACTCCACACTCCCTTCAGCATTAGCTAGTTAATGTAGGCATTACCCCACTGCAGTAACTGTTAGCTATTTAACATGTTCGTTGATTGTAAACCACTTTGGATTGTAGAAAGGCGGTATAAAAATACATTTAAATAAATAAACTTGATACGTCCCATATGCTAAGAGAGCTTAGTAACTAGACCCCTGGGAGTGCCCATTAGGCATATATGAAAAATGTTCAACTGCCACTAGAAAGTCTGTGTTTTGGGTAAGGGAAAACGTCATGTCATCATAGCATTGCCAATGAAAACTGGTGTGCTTATGACCCTGAACACAGCAATACTGATTGCAACCAAGTTAGGTGACAGAAAGCTTCAATAAGCTTTTTATATAGCATTGATCATGATCATTAACTTACTTTTTTGTGTTATATTATATTATTCCAAATATGCAGATAAGTATGCATCATAGTAATTAGAGAGTGTAGGGGAGGAGTAGCCTAGTACCCAGATCATCAGGGTTAGATTACCGCTGGCACTCCCTGTGACTTTGGGCAAGTCACTTTACCCTCCATTGCCGCAGAAGAAAAGGCCTGGCCATCTACTTCCAGTCATACCTTGCTAAGAAAGCCCAGGGCTGCTGGGTCATAAGGATTCACCACTGACTTAACAGCATTTAAAAAAAAAAGACTTATTATAGGATGCAAAAGTAAACATGGTAAGTGCAGATGGTATTCTGCATTCTACAATCAAGTTGAAACTGATATGCAAAGGGATTTATGTGTTGGCCACCTTATCCATATATTTTTAGAAAATATATGGATAAGATTGGACTATTTAAGTTGATAAATGGCACAATATCCTTATATTTGTGGGCTTAGGTGAGGGCAGCCTTAAAAATGATCCATTCAGTGGCAACATTCAGCTGTTAAATGGATAATTTATATGTTTAGGCCATGAATATATGGCTTAAGTGAAATGCCACAACGAGCATTTAACTTAAGCTGGTCACTGTGCCAGCTCTATATTACCCCCAATAAATCCCCTTCCAGTAGTGTCACTCTCTAATACTCAGAACTATTTATTTGTTGCAACCCTGGTTCTTTGGAGATTTATGGATACTTGGGCTCCCCTGTCTCCCTCCTGGGGGTGAGGGGCAAGATAGGGTGTATTTATGGATGGCAAATGAAGTACAAGCCTTCATTTTCTTTCTGTATCATGCCCTTCCAGCAACTGTCCTTTTTGCCAAGCCTTGCACTTCTATTTAAAGCTTTCTGCTGGTATATTTAATATGCTTTCCCTGACATTCACTCAACTCTCAAGTCTCTCCACGCCTTCTGTTTAGTACTGAAACAGCAGAAACGAGAAGCATCTACCAAAACTGTTAATATAACTGTCAGGGGCTCCACAATACTGGCCATTAGAAGCACATCCCGCTTGCACATTAATGTCTGGTCTCTCATTGCCCTGATCTTCCCCACTTCAGTCATAAAATCTGAGGAATGACTACCAAAAATCTCTCTCTAAAAAAGGCTGTGCCTTACTGGAAGTTTTGGTGGTCAGTTCCTGGTGTCAAATACAGTCTTTGTTTAATTTCCTGCCATAACCAGATTGCTGGAAGCATCCATGCATTGCCGTTTGTCAGAACTAGATTGGCCATAAAGCTGATAGGGTTATTTATAGACTTCTTTACTACAAGGAAACTTGCAGAGCTACTCAGTATAGAGGCATGCATCACAAGCATACATAACTCAAGTTGTCTTATTTTCCTCATATTTTTCAGGACACCAATACCATTTGGTGGATTAATAATTGGTGAGAGGATGTTCACCTTGCCTGCATTTGAGGAGCTCCAGGAGCACACAGATGATACCATGAGTAACGTGGAGATTATGTGCAGAAGACGCAGCTTCAACCGAACCCCAAGAGGTTGGAAGATGCGCTTTATCCCAGAATCATGCGATTTGTAGTGTCAAACTGTGCACTTTCCCCCCCTCAAGGCCCTGCTTGACTTTTATAATTTCTTTTCCAAAGTACTTGTAAGCATTGCTTTAGGACTAAAACAAGTGGTAGGAAGGGCTGTTCCCACCTTCTCTTGGGGGGGGGGGGGGAAGCTACAACTGAAGTTCTCTCATTGAATGTTTATACAGTTCTCCTGCCGTAGCTACGCACTTGCTCCGTTTCCCTCTGGCAGAGGAAAAGATGCTTAAAGCCAGTCTTAAAATTGCCCCAAAATATCACCCCATCTCTCTTTAATCTGATGATGCTCATTCTATTCAAAATTTCTTCTGAATGTTAACTGTTTATATATGAAGCCCTAAGGCATCAACCTACTTTTTACAAAAGTCAAGTTCACTCGTGATCAAGTAAGCATGAGACAAAGACCAATGACCTCTGAAGGACAGCGGAGTGGAGGAGTAGCGTAATGGTTACAGCACTGGCTTGGTAACCAGAAAAACAGGGTTTGATTCCCACTAGCACTCCTTGTGGCCTTGGGCAAATCACTTAACCCCCCACTGCCCTGGAAGAAAGGTCTGACAACCTGCTTCCATTCACACTGCCAAGAAAACCCAGGAGTTGCTGGGTCACCAGGCGTCCACATTGACTTGAAGGCATGCATTTCAGAAAGTACAGCAGGCAGAGGAATGGGGTGAGAGCCTCTGCAGCCGCAGCTTTGCCCAACAGCATCAGCAATTGGAGAGCATGGGAGTGGAGCCAGAGAATTGTTTGTTTGGCCCCCTTCAAACCCCATAATGTGCCACTACCCATGGAAAGAACAATGCTATATTACAGCATCTTTTACAAATGGTAACAAAATATGACCCCAAACAGCAGACATGGATCAGACAGCATCTACCAACAAACTCAGATGTGCCAAGTTGACAATTAAGAGCTTTTTTTTCCTACAGTTTTGTGCAACTGCATGCTAAAAGCTTTCCAGAGATTTTGACTAGCTTTAGGCCAAAACTAATTCCCATATCGTTTATGATCAGTATGAAAAGCATATGGTTTGCCTTATCTACAAAGGAGGAGAATTTCTACAAAGCAGTCAACAGGAAGCATGAGTATGCCATAAAAATAATGGCAAATACTGAAACGCGAGAAAAGAATGTTAGAGCACAATGGGAATGGCCAGTTTGTAAGTGAGAGAGAAAGAACATGTATGTAGAATGTGCTAACTAGAAAGAGTTGAACAATCAGGAAAGGAGAAAGATGAGGGACAGGGACAGATTGAAGTCTTGTCAATTTATTGGTATCATTTTTCTTTGTACTGTGCTATGCAGCCTGTTTACTGTACATAATTTAGAACCCTGCAGAATTATATTTCACTGTCATCCTTCATTTTAATGAAAACAGTCATTCAGATCCATCACAACTCCAGCACAGTTATATCTCCCCAATTTAGCAAACTGTGCTGGCCCATGATGGTGTTCTCAAAAAGCTGACATACAACACCAAAACTGGTTAATGGGTTAAGGAATTTCCAGCGAGCGAGGGAGGGAAACAAAGGTTGGGTCACCTATAATATACTATAGCATTAGCTCCAGATTAAATATGGCTTTTCATAAAGATACAATCTGTGAACTACCAAACCTGGCAACCACTCAGCTTAAATGGAATTCATCTGCTTTTCCCTACCTGAAGTCCAAACTGTGTTATATAGTTTTAGAGGGTTGGCAGCTTTTCCTGTTCCACGACATGCCAGCTCAATTAGATCCCACACTAATTGGGGTTAAAATGCCATGTACCTTCATTCACAGCTAGCCTTCATTTTGATTCTCCCACCTTCCCATCTCAGTAACAAAGACTGGACGTCGCAGCCTGTACAGTGCTGTTGTCTAACTACATTTTTCTGCCTTATGCTCTGTAAACGTTGAAATCACATGTCACATAGCATATGACGGCAGATAAAGACCAGTATGGCCCATCTAGTCTGCCCTGCAAGGCGGCAAGAGTAGCTGCCCCTGCCTTTGTTTAGGAGTGTACCCTCAGCTCCGTGTAGGTCACCTCTATTTGTTGAGATATAAGAGAGTTATGATTATTTTGATTTTATCCTGTTACTATAAAGGGATCCACTGTGTCTGTCCCAAGCCATTTTGAATTCCATCGCTGTATTTGCCCCACCACTTCTATCAGGAGGGCATTCCAAGCATCCACCGCCCTTTCAGTGAAAAAGTATTTCCTGACGTTGCCTTTCAGTTTACCCCCTTGCAGCTTCATGTTATGCTCTCTAGTTTTACAGCTTCCCCATTAATACTCTAAGTATTTAAAGGTCTGAATCATATTTCCCCTCTCCCTTCTCTCCTCCAGAGTGTACATATTTAGGTCTTCAAGTCTCTTCTCACATGTCTTCTGATGGAGGTTCCAAATCATTTTGGTCACCTTCCTCTGAACAGTTTCCAGTCTTTTTATATCCTTTGCAAGATACGGTCCCCAAAACTGAACACAATATTTCAAGTGAGGTCTCACCAGAGACTTGTACAGTGGCATTAGTACCTCTTCCTTTCTGCTGGTAATTCCTCTCTGTATGCAACCCAGCTGTTTTGCCTCTCTAGGATATTAAATTCAAGAGCAAACAGCCACACGTGCTTGGTATTTAATAAGCAATTTAATATGACAATTAGCCAGACAATAAATAAATTAGTGATATTACAATATAACAATAAGTTAGTGATATTACAATGACAACAGAACAGTTGATATTGCATCTCCAAACTCCCTGATATCATTGCAGGGCAATAAAACAATCCACCACCACACTCTCTGACATCATCACAGCCCCTTTATCATCAGCTGGGAGAGCCACAGCGAAGGCTGGAGAAAAGTCCCTCACACTCTCTGGCATGCGCTAGCCAGGCGGACATCAGCTCTCTGCCTGTCCTGGATTTTTCTAGCTCTTTTTATAGGCTGTAACAAATGTGTTACAGCTGGACCGCATGACTCCTCACATGAGGTATTCCCTACAATTATTCTCCACACCTTACACCTTTGATAAAGCATAGTTACTCACCTGTAACAGGTGTTCTCCAGAGACAGCAGGAATCAGTCATCACATATGGGTGACGTCGGCACCAATGGAGCCCTCGTGCGGAGTAAATCCACAGCTTTCTAAGAAAGCTTTTGGGAATTGCATCATGCATGCACGGTCCCCTTCCTGCCCAATGGTGCCATCTTGCTTAGTCAAATGACATAGCTAAAAAGACAGCAAAAGGAACAAAATAATAATAGGACTGCAACTCCAAGGGGAGGAGAGAGGGTTGTGAGGACTGATTCCTGCTGTCCCTGGAGAACACCTGTTACAGGTAACTACGCTTTCTCCAGGAACAAGCAGGAAGTCAGTCCTCACATATGGGACTCCCCAGCTATAGGCTACCTAGAACACACAGCTGAAAAATAGGCTCCCTCTATGAGAGCGGCAAGCAGCCACAATAAGAATCTGAGAGAGTAACACTCTGGTAGCCTGACACCAAAGAGTCAGAGGGTAGAAGCTGCCTAGACCTCGAAAAGGTTACGGAGTACAGCCTGGCCAAAAGCACTGTCCCATCGGGACTCCCTATCCAGGCAATAATGGGTTGCAAAAGTCTGACCCGAAGACCAGGTGGCGGCACGGCAGATGTCTGCCAGTGGAACAGAGCAGAAATGAACCACTGATACCGCCATAGCCCTGACCCGGTGGCCCATAACACGACCCTGCAACGGAAGATCAGCCACCCTATATGCCCAGGCAATACAGTCTGCTACCCAGGTGGACAGCATACGTTTGGAGACGGCCATCCCCAGTTTACTGGGGTCATAGGATACGAAGAGCTGAGAAGCCCTTCTATGGCCTTGTATATGCTGAATGTAGAAGGCCAACGCCCTCTTACAGTCCAGGGTATGCAGAACTGTCTCTGCCCAACTGGCATGCGGCCTGGGAAAGAAGGTAGGCAGTACTACTTCCTGGTTGAGGTGGAGCGAAGAGACCACTTTTGGAAGGAACCTGGGGTGAGTGCGGAGCACCACCCTGTTCCTATAGAACCTTGTATAAGGCCTGTCGGACACAAAGGCCTGAAGCTCACTCACTCGCCGAGCCGACGTGAGTGCCACCAAGAAAACTACCTACCAAGAAAGGTAGCTTAGATGGTAGGTTGCCATTGGCTCAAATGGCAGACGAGAAAGCTGTCCTAAGACCACATTCAAATCACACTCGGTTGCTGGAGGGCGAACCGGGGGCTTCAGCAGAAGTAAGTCTCTCAGGAACCTGGACACCAAAGGATGTGCAGAAAGAGGCTTTCCTTCCACTGGGAAGTGGTATGCAGCCAGGGCACTGAGGTGAACTCTGACTGAGTTGGACTTAAGGCCCAAATCCGAAAGATGGAGAAGATATTGCAGTACCACTGCAACCTGGCAGGAGAAAGAATTTTCTTTCTGCTGTTTGCACCAAACCCCAAATCTATGCCACTTAAAAGCATAGGTCCGTCTAGTTGACTGTCTCCTTGAGGCCAGCAAAACTTCTTCCACGTTTTTAGGAAGGAGGAATGGTGTGAAAATTACCCTTTCAGCAGCCATGCCATCAGGATGAGGGAGCTGAGATTGGGGTGCAGAAGAGTGCCCCCCTCCTGAGACAGGAGGTTGGGAAAGGATCCCAGAGGAATTGGGGCCTCCACCGCTAGTTGAAGTAGAAGCAGAAACCAGGGTTGCCTCGGCCATCTGGGGGCTACCAGAATGACCGAGGCCTTGTCCTGGAGAATTTTGAAAAGGGTTTTGGCCACCAGAGGTGTCAGAGGAAATGCATACAGGAGGCCCACAGACCATGAGATGATAAAGGCATCGGCAGTCACCCTGTTTGAATGTGGCTGGCTGGAGCAAAACCGGGACAACTGGTTGTGAAGGCTCGCAGACAAATCCAGTGTTGGCTGTCCCCAGGTCTGAAAGAGCCATTGGGCCATATTCGTATCCAGCTGCCATTCGTGGGGCTGGAGAATCCTGCTTAGCCTGTCGGCTAAGTAATTTTCCTGGCCTGGTAGATAAACTGCTTTCAGATGCATGCCGTGCCGCACTGCAAAGGAGCACAGGTCCAGAGTTTCCTGACACAGAATGCGAGACCCCATGCCTCCTTGCTTATTCACATAGAACATCGCTACTTGGCTGTCTGTTTGTAAAGACAGGTTGATGAGCCAAAGTTTGACAAAAGGCTCGAAGAGCTAGGCGAATGGCATGAAGTTCCATGAAATTGATCTGCTGTGTGCTCTCGTATGGAGACCACATGCCTTGAGTACAAAGTCCCTGGCAATGGGCTCCCCAGCCCAACAAGGATGCATCCGTAGTCAGGATCCTCGTGTGTTGAGGAGCCTGGAAGATCACCCCCGCCTGTTTTGGTTGAAGCCACCAGGCCAAGGACTGCACCAGTCTTTTGGATACCTTGACTCTGTCTCAGAGTCTGCCTGTGGCTTGTGTCCACTGGTCCCTGAGGCACCACTGAGCTGTTCGCATGTGGAGGCCGGCATTCGGTGTCACATGAACTGTGGAGGCCATGTGCCCGAGGAGGCACAGGAAGAGTCTTGATGATATTTAGGACCTGCGACTCACTTGACGTGCCAGGGCCAGGAGTCTCTGTGCTCTGTCTGCTGGCTGGTAAGCCCTTGCCTGAAGGGTATCTAGTCTTGCCCCAATGAACTCTAGTCTTTGAGTGGGGACTAGGATAGACTTGGGGTATTTGATTACAAATCCTAGATGTTGAAGCCCCTGAATGGTGCAAGATGTGGCCTGTTGGACATCCAGGGGTGACGTGGCTCTGATGAGCCAGTCGTCTAGGTAAGGGAAGACAAAAACTCCTTGTATTCTGAGGAAGGCAGCCACCACTGCCAGGCACTTTGTGAATACTCTGGGGTGGAGTGGTTTCCCCCTACCACAAAGCTGTGGTCTGGATGAATTAGGATGTGTGTATATGCATCCTTTAGGTCTAAGGAGCATAGCCAGTCTCCCTGGCGGAGGTAAGGCAGAAATATTCCAAGGGAAAGCATCTTGAACATCTCCCTTATCAGGAATTTGTTTAAGTTGCGCAGGTCGAGGATGGGTCTTAGGCCTCCTGTCCTTTTTGGTATCAGGAAGTACCTGGAATAGAAGTCCTTGCCCTGTAGGTGGTGGGGCACCGGTTCTACCGCCTGATCCTTGAGAAGACCTGCTAACTCCTTCAGAAGGTGGTCCCAGTGAAGGGAAGACCTGAGAGGTTCTCCTGGAAAGTAAGGGGGAGGTACCTGGGTCAATGGAGCAGATAGCCTTGATAGACTATCTGAAGAACCCAGGTGTCTGTGGTGATGGCCGGCCACCTGCGGGCATACAGGACAAGCCTTCCCCCTGTGCACTGCCATTCTCCTGTGGTGAGAGGGGCTATGCCTTGAGAGTCAAAAGCCACTACCAGGCTGGGCTGGAGCCAAAAGCCACTACCAGGCTGGGCTGGAGCCAATGCCTGGGGTTTGGGGGCTTTCTGCTTACGTGGGCCATGCCCCTGTCCCTTGGCCTGCTGCCCCTGTAACGAGCCAAAGGCAGGAAGGGGAACCGATGTCGAACCGGCAAGAAAGAAAAATAAATTTCTAACTTTGATCAACTTTTTTCACGGTGACTATGGGACCATGTCCATTGGGCTCCGCGAAAAAAAGGAGACTGAGCAAGATGGCTCCCTTGGGTGGGAAGGGGGCCACGCATGTGCGATGCAATTCCCAAAAGCTTTCTTAGAAAGCTGAGGATTTGCTCCGCACATATGTGATGACTGACTTCCTGCTTGTTCCTGGAGAAACAGTAATTTCTGACCAGTCCTTCTCCAGCCTTTGTTTGTTCTCAGTTAATAAACAATTCTGGTCAGTCATTCCCTACACCTTTAGTCTTTGGGCTAGTAAACAATTCAAGTACAGCTGGCTCAGCATGATGCCTCACATACGGGATGGTTCAAAAGTTCAATATTCCTTGCTGATTCAAAGAAATCTTTAATTTGTAATACACCAACATCCTTCTGGCTTTTGCCACTGCCTTGTCACACTGTTTTGTCACCTTGAGATCCTCCGAAACAATCACTCCGAGGTCCTTATCCTGGTCCATGCACACCAACAGCTCGCCCTCTATCACTTACAATTCCCTTGGGTTTCTGCTTCCCAAGTGCATGACACTGTACTTCTTTGCATTAAATCTTAACTGCCAAGCATTAGACCATTCTTCCAGCTTTTGCAGATCTTTCCTCATGTTATCTACCCCCTCTGGGGAGTCCACTCTGCTGCAAATTTTCATGTTATCTGCAAAAAGACAGACTTTTCCATTCAGTCCTTCAGCAATATCACTCACAAATACATTGAACAGTACTGGACCCAGGAATAAACCCTGGAGCACACCACTAATCACCTTTCTTTCATCCGAGTAAGTTCCATTTACCATCACCTTCTGTCGTCTGTCAACCAATTTCTGGTCCGGTTCACCACCTTGGGACCCCACCCCAAGCTGTTATTGATAAGCCTCCTATGAGGAACAGTATCAAAGGCTTTGCTGAAATCTAGGTAGATCACATACATCACATGCCCTTGATCCAGTTCTCTGGTCACCCAGTCAAAAAACTCAATAAGATTTGTTTGGCAAGATCGTCTTTTGGTAAAACCATGCTACCTCGGATCATGCAACCTGTTGGTTATGAGAAAGTCCACTATTCACTCTTTCAGGAGCACCTCCATTACTTTTCCCGCTACCGAGGTAAGACTTACTGGCCTTTAGTTTGTCACTTCTTCCCTATTACCACTTTTGTAAAGAGGTACCACATCGGCCCTTCTCCAGTCCATTGGAACGTCTCCTGTCTCCAAGGATTTATTGAAAACATCCTTTAACAGCCCTGCAATAACCTCTCTGAGCTCTTTCCGTATCCTGGGATGTATCCCATCCGGTCCCATGGCCTTGTCCACTTTGTTTTGCAAGCTGTTCTAACACATCACCTTCTGTGAATGGTGTGGTATCTACTATACTTGTCAATCGCAGGTGGACCTTCTCCAGGATTTTCTTTAGTAAAAACAAAACAGAAGTATTTGTTTAGCATTTGCACTTTTTCAATGTCACTTTCCACAAATCCGTTCCCAGCACTTCTGAGTCCTGCAATTCCACCTCTGATTTTCCTCCTCTCCCAAATATACCTGAAAAAAAGTTTTATTGCCACACTTCACATCTTTAGCCATCTTTTCTTCTGCCTTTGAATTTGCTATCCTTATTTCTCTTTTTGTCTCTTTTAGTTTGATCCTGTATTCTTTTCTTTGTTCCTCTGTTTGTGAACTTGTGATTTTTGTGAAAACTGTGGTTTTTGCCTTTATTTGTGCAGTCACTTCTTTGGAGAACCAAATAGGTTTCCTCTTCCTCTTGTTTTTATTTGCTTTCCTTACAGATGTATCTGTTGTTCCTTTTATTGTCTCCTTTAGTTTAGCCCACTGCAATTCCACTTCCCTTATCCCCTCCCACCCTGCCATCTCCTCCTTCAGGCACAGAAAACGCTATTAAATAAGGTACTTCCAAAAGCAAAGGTTTTGTTTTTAACCATTAAATCTTAACTTTCAGCTCCAGCTGATTCTAGAATTCATCATAACTTCATAGTATCAAAACTAGAATATATGGATTCAAAAATTTTCTCATCCTTCCATCAAGTTAGCAGTAGCCTATTGCATTACAATCACAATGAAAACGGGTCTGTTAGTGGTGGTAAAAGAATTCATCTGACTGTACAATAGGGGGGGGGGGGAGGGTTATTCCAGAACACAAATAAGGGGTTTGTGCATATGGCAGGGACATTTATGTGCCAAAAACATAATTCTGAAACACTGCTTACATGCACATCAATGGCGCTAGCATGGAGATCTCGGAATGTGCCCAGAAGAGGCAAAATGGGGAAATGGCCAGTCGGGGAGACATATAAAGAATATTCAGGAAAGCCATGTGTAGGTATGTGTCTCCTGGAAACGTCCATGTTATTCCTGCTGAAACGTGGAATAAGGCCAGGACTTAGAAAATATTCTGCTGTGTTTTGCAATTCATGCCCATAGAGAAGAATGGATGTAAGTATGTGCTGAAATGTTGCGACTGCAGTCTGGAAAAACACAAGATGCAGTTGTAAGGAACAGAAAGCAGAGGTGAGGGAATGGTGTAAGGGAGAGAAACATTAATAAACACCCAAACAGAAATATTAAACAGAGCAATAGTGTGTATTATGGCAATGCTGAAATGTGCTATTTGTGCTAAAGGAGCAAATCTAGGGGACTCTAGTACTTCCCATGTTCTGGAAAATGGGACAGCTGATGTAAGGATAGTATGGGCGTGAGTAGGGAAAGGAGTCCTGTGTGGGTCAACAACAGAGATCTTATTTTTAGTCCTGGTACCCGATGCTATTATGTTATGCCATAGCTGAACTGGTTCAGGGAATCTTTTTGGCACAATTATGTTTTTGTGACTGAAAGTGAGCGAGAGAGAGAGAGTGTGTGTGGTTTGAGGAGTGCACAGGATGATCTGATGGGCTCATCTGGAATTCAGGGGGGACAGGAAAGTCTGGCCAGTACCTGGACCATAAGAATGACCGCAGTGTTACCAGTTGCCAGTGTGATTGGGCAGATAAATTCTATAGCAAAATGTCACAACATATCCCTCAGGACCCTCAGAATAAGAGCATTCAAGTTTGGTGCACTTGGTAAGGTCCATCCCTAGCAGTTTAAAGCATTTTTCTAGAGATGACCAAAGCAGGAATCCCTAGGGCAGTTTCCAAATGCCAAGTACCATTTGAAGCAAGATATGTCCTGACATACTCTGTTCATATTTACATTCTCGTATACCACATTGGGGTGCACTGGGCTTACCTAGCACTTTTCAGGGCATAAAGAAGACTGGTATATGGTCTAGATTGCAGCAGCTGTCATTTCTCATTGGCATTTATATCTGGTTTGCATCAGCACACTACTGTCTGTCTGTGATAAGCAGCTTAGGAGATGTACGTTTTTCCTGAGGGGCAGGGCATCCACAGATACCTCACGAGGACAGGCATCATCCAACATGTGTAACGTTTCAAAATACAGTGGGCATGGGAACATACAAAACGCTTACCCACGTCCAACAATATTGACAGGGATGGTTTTCTCCATTACAATGCATGGCCCATCCTTGCACCCTTGCATGGGCCATGCATCGGATGCGTGCATGGGATGGCTGAAGAGCATTTTGCCTGTGCCATACTGAACATGTCTATCTCCCTGATTCTGGACCCATGGATGCAGAATCAGGTTCAAACGGGGTCTGTTTTTGATTTAGACGTGTCCATGGGCCAGACTTGCAGGTTATGGAATCACACGCCGTATGGACATTTTAGTTTAGCAGAAAGAACAGGGATATGAACCCAACAGTTTAGCTTCTAATAAAGGAAAAGTGATGACAGAAGTAATACTTTAGAGTGATTTAATTTTATTCAAAACCAATGCTACCAATGGTAATAGCCCCTTCTGGAAAGCATAACAGGGGAATTGAGGATAGCCTGGATGGGAATGCTCTGCTCCCCTATGCCGAGAATAGCTTTGCAAGCTCCTGAGCACTATACAAATGATCAGTAGTAGTAATATAGATTAAGGGGGGGGGGGGGACAGAAGGATGGAATTAAGACATTTTTAATACAGATTTGACTAAAACACTGATCTTTACAGGAAATAGAGTCCAGACTGTAGCACTTAGGGAAAGTATGGATGGAAATCCATTCTACCACTTCACAAATGTCTATCATGGATACAGCTCTTGGATTCGGCACTGTAGCAGCCTTTGCATACAGAGGGTGACTTGTTATGTGACACAGTGATGGCTCCCTGATTTTTGTATAACAAAATTTGATTCAAACTGCAATCCATCCAGATAGCAATTGTTAACATAGCAGCATAGTACAGATGACAGCATAAGGACTAATGCAACCCGTCCAATATGACTACTGGACAGAACATGCAGTCAGTGTAGGCTACTTTTCTCCCCTTTGTTCATGCATTCAAGTTTTCTGTATGTTTTTGGTTTTTTGGGGGGCGGGGGAGGGAAGGGTGCGGAGGGCAAGGACCTATCATGCAGTACAGGTTTCTTTTCCCATATCTTTGTTTTTCAGCAATCTCCAAACACAGTGCACTTGATTAAGTCCCCAGACTGTTGTGAGACCAGTAAGGCCATCATTCTTTCTGCAACCAGTCCATTTGGGTCTTCGGATTTGCAATTGTTCTTCTCTTTTCTTATGCTCCGAATTACTTTCAAATAATAAACCATGGCCCGTTTACAATCCAGCACATGTAGAATAGATTCAGCACAACTGGAGAGAGGCTTTAGGAAAGACTGACAAGACATTTCAATTTAGGTGGAACGCAAACCACCTTCCATAAAAATTTGGAATGACTTTGTAAAACAACCTTGTTTTGTAAGAACTAGGTACAGGGTAGTAAGGAACCAGGACACGTAGTTCATGCTCTCATCCTGCAGAGATGATAGGTAATCAGAATAAAACCTTGCAGGAGAGAGAGATAGAGAGAGATAAAGAGAGAGGCTTGGGATAGCCGTTCAAAAGGAGCCTGTGTTAGCTCTATCAGCACTATTACTTAGATCCTAGTGGTAGGAAAGGTGGTCTTATGGGATGCTTCATGTTGAAAAATCCTCTCATGAATCCAGTTAGCAAGAGATGGACAGAAATTGGTGATTGATGAAGCAGATTCCCTTGGCTCTTTAGATACCATTCGAGATGCCATCGGAAGTCTTGACACATAGTGAGACATGAACTGAGGAGGTCAAGTGTCCCAGAACGTTTTGGATGTTGCAAGCAGGTGATCTGTACACGGGTAACAACTGGTGGGCTAAAGATGCTAGTGTTGCCTAACAAATGGTGAGCACAAATGCCTGGCCTTGAGCCAGAAGGTATGTGCATATGACCTGTAAATCTTGCTTTGGCACAAGTGCGGATTTTTCCCTATTTATCTGGAAACCAAGAATCTAAAGGAGGGAGATGATGGACTGCTCTTAGTTGTCTGCATTTTGTTAGGTATTTCTGGGTATGGAGAAACACTTATTTTGCACAGAGGCACCATTGCTGGAGATAGGAATTTTGTGAAGATACTGGCAGCCAAGAAAAAGAAAGTGCTGCACTTTGTTTTATAATGTTTCTTCTTGAAGGTTAATTAGAGACATCTGTAATAAAGAGAATACATTTGGGATATGCAGGTATGCATTCTTCAGGTCCAAAGCAATCAACCAATCACTCTCCTGTATCAGTGGCAAGGGAGTTCATTTTGAGCTATTTCCTCAAACAGTCGAGTTATTTGAGATGTGTTATTTTTATGTATTTATTTGTGGCATTTGGCTCACAACTTTCCAGGGGAAGATCAAGGTGAGTTGAATACTATACCTGAATGTATTCTAGTATTGGTTGAAGTATTCCTGATTTCCTGGGAAAGATACCATGACAAAGTCTTGGCCTCTCCCATCCAGGACCTTCCTCTATTGCTTTCAACTGTAGAAAGGAGTAGATCTCTTGTTACAAGTACAGTAGGTGGGTATGGTAGGATTGATGAGTGGGGGCTGGGGGAGGGGGGTGTTTGCAGAGGATGGTTTTGCAAAACATAGACTGTATCCTTGGGTTAAAATTGTTAGCACTCAATCATCTTATCGCTTGCCAGGCTGCACCTTAGTACTGTAGCCACCTCCCACTGGTAAACTGTCAAAAACTAGGGAGAGGGTTTTTTTGGGAGGGGTGGGGGCTTGGGAACAGCAGGTTGTTTTCTTTCCCAGCATCTTGGCTTCATCTGAATTGCTGGATGAGCTGCAGGTACATAAGGCAGGTAACAACTGCAGGTATTTTTTTAACAGTTTTTTTAAATACAACTATATTATATAGTCAAAGTGGTTTATAGTATAACATCAGCTCAACAATCACATCATAACAACGGCAACAAATATGATCTAGGGTTAAATATTGCTAATGTTCAAAGGGATTATATTTGAATGGAAGAGGCAGGTTTGAATTGAGGGATTGATTAGGCTACAAAGTAGGAGAGGAATATAGTACTTGCCTTCTGTATAGTGTGGTGACTGAACTTGTGGAAGAGATTTTTAATTGGCTTTGTGGAGACAGGTCACCGACTGTCATACAGTGATTTATGACGACTGAAACCCTGTACTTTATTTTCATCCTGAAGAGATTATATCAAAGAATCAATAACAAAACATTGAAACCAAAATACTCTTTTCAATACAATAATGAATAAAATCTTGAAAACAGAGAGCACAACTTGTGATCTTATCGACAATATCAACACCTGCCACAGCCAAATGTGTCATCGTCGCTCTCTATAAATAAATAAATAAATAAAATAAATAGATATAATTGGTATCTCAGAGACCTGATGGAAGGAGGACAACCAATGGAACATTGTGATACCTAGGTACAACCATTTCACAATGATAGAACAGACTAAATTGGTGGAGGGGTTGTGCTCTATGTTAGAGGGCATTGAGACACCCAGGATTCAAGTTTTGCAGGAAACAAAACACACACTGTAGAATCTCTATGGATAAAAACTACATGTAAAAAGGGGAAGGTGATGGCAGTGGGGATGCGCTACCGTTCACCTGTCCAGAATGAACAAATTGATTTTCTTTTAGCATTTCATCAAAGAAGCCAACAAAATTTACAACACAGTAAGAAAAATGGGTGGTTTCAATTATCCTGTATCGACTAGATCAGTGTCATGGCAAAACATGCTAGGAAAATAAAGAGTCTAGATGAAATAAATGACTGCTTCTTGGAGCCGCTGGTTTATGAACAGACAAGAGGGGAAGCTATTTTAGACCTAATCCTTAGTGGAACACAGCATCTGGTGCAAGAGATAAGGGTGTTAGCATGATCACATTTGATTTAATAAATGGAGGAAGGATGGCTAAGAAATCCATAGTACTACCTTTTAATTTTCAAAAGGCAGACTATGAAAAAATGGGAAAATAATTAAGAAAAAACTAAAAGGAGCAGCTGCAAAAGTTAAAGATTTACATCAAGCATGGACATGGTTTAAAAATACTATCTTGGAAGACCAGACCAGCTGTATTCCATACTTTAAGAAAAGTGGCAGGAAGGCCAAAAAACTGCCAGCATGGTTTAAAGGTCAGATCTGACAGGTTGTTGTAGCCAAAAAAGCATCTTTCAGGAAATGGAAAAAAAAGTCAAATGACAAGAACTGGAAACATAAGCACTGGCAAGTTAAATGCAAAGTATTGATAAGGTAGGCAAAGAGAGAATTTGAAAAACAAACAGCTTGCTGTGGAAGGAAAAACGCACAATAAATTTTTTTCAAGTACATTCATAGCAAAAAAATCTGTGACACTCAGTTGGACCATTAGATGATAGGGAGCAAAGGGGGCATGGGCATTAAGAGGGGACAAGGCCATAGCAAAGAAACTGAATAAATTATTTGCTTTGGTCTTTACTGAAGATGATGTAGGGAAGGTTCCTATGCTTGAAATGGTGTTTAAAGGTGATGCATTGGAAGAACTGAAAGAAATAATCAATAAACCGGGAAGATGTATTACATCTATTTGATAAACTGAAGAATAGCAAATCACCTGGACCGGATGGTATATCCAAGGGTGTTGAAAGAAGTGACATATGAGATTGCAGATCTACTATTAGTATTCCGTGAACTATCATTAAAATCATCTGTAGTACCTGAAGATTGGAGAATAGCCAGTGTGCGGCAGCAGCTAAGAAAGCAAATAGAATATTAGGAATCATAATGAAAGGAATGGAGAATAAAACTAAATATATTATAACGCCTCTGTATTGTTCCATGGTGTGACCACACCTTGAATAATTATGTACAATTCTGGTCACCGTATCTTAAAAAGGATATAACAGAATTAGAGAAGGTACAGAGAACCACCATCAAAATGGTAAAGGGGATGGAAGAATACTCCTATGAAGAAAGGCTTAAAAGGTTACGGCTCTTAAACTTGGAAAAAAAAGTGAGGGGAGATATGATCGAGGTCTATAAATTAATGGAGTGGAGTGGGTCAACGCAGATCGATTATTTATGCCATCCAAAAGTAGAAAGACTAAGGGATATGCAATGAAGCTACAAGGTAACCCATTTAAGGGGTATGTTTACTAAACCGCAGTAACGCAGCAGCGGCTACGTTAACGTGCGATAAGTAACGTTAACGCACGTTAACATTACCAGATGCAATGTTAACACGTGTTAACGTTACCAGATGCAATGTTAATGCGCGTTAATGTCTCCGGTCACGGTAAGTCCCACAGAGAGTGGAGAGAGGGCATAGAGAAGGGGTAAAAGGGCGGGGAGAGGCTCCTGCTACACTAATGCGGGGAACTGAAGGGCCGAACATTACCACAAGCGAAAACCTGTTGTTAGATGCACATTTGCAGGAGAGAGAAACCATTTCAATGTCAGCAATGTACAGCATAGGCAGGGAGCCCATAAAAAGTGATAGTAGTGCTACATGTGCAGCAACAGCATAGTGCCCAAGTATGAAAGGGCACTATGGCGATGCTGCAAATGGGGCATAGGGGGCTGCAGGCAGGACATGCAGTGGGGCAGCTGGGGCACAGAGTGGACTAGGCAAATGCCTAGGTGGCACATAGGAATGCAGAAACTGGAAATCAGCAAGACAGCAACTGACCAAGGTCAAACATGCCCAGGAGTCTGTGTCCCACAGTGTCCCATCCAGGGGACATTACCCAACAGGTACCCCAAAGGTCACACAGGTACCACAATGCCTGTAATAGGACAATTGGTGCACATCTGGGGACCACTCAAACAAGGGTCTACAGACCTTTCCCAGGATGCGTCCAAAACAGGTCGGAAACCCAGGTAAATGAAGACCCTTTGCTGCAGCCTGTAGGAAGGCATTGCAGGGTCTGACCACACGTTGTCTGAAACTACCTACACCCAGTAGGCCAAACCGAATACACCGTACTGGAGTTGCATGCTCTAGCCTGTCCACAGTCTGCTGGCATAACACAATCTATCTACATTTACCAGGTCCACCCTAGACAATAGTGGCTAGATCATCAATCTGACACCCCCGAGCAGTCTCCCCCTGGAATGGCAGGCACATAACATTGGCAGGCGGTGCCAGGAGAAAGCGTGGATGTCTATGTAGGCACCCCTACCCCAGACCCCACACCTTAGGCAGCCACCTATCTGCACACTGGATGGCCTGGGACTGCGCACCACCAGCATATGGGCATGTCAGCATGGTGGGGGAGCGGTGCTGGTGGTGGAGGGGGCAGTGGCATCTGCCCACAGCAGACCAAGGCCAAGCCCTGTTCAGGTGGGTGGCATGCAGTGCAACAGACAAGGTCTGTCCGATGAACAGTCATGGTATCCTCAGGGAATGACTTGTCTCTGTGGCAACAGTATGGTGCAGTACACACAGCCAGTGTGTCCTGGGGCAGAAGGTCACAGGTTCAAGTCCCAGCTGTGGCTCCTGCAGACCATGTCCCTACATTTTACCCTAGATAGCACATACAACATAAACATGTGCACTCCCTAGAGCATTGGCCAACAGAAGCACAAACACACACAGGCTCCACTAACCAAAGCCTCATGGAGAGTCAGGCTGTTGGGACCGGCATGGAGCAGCAGTTACCACCAAAGCACTAGTACTAGCACCTGCATACCTTAGCAATGCCTGCACTGTGCTCAGGACTAGTGTGGCGGGCAGGGCTGCCAACTACCTCTATCTTTGCACAATGCTGAAATAGGAGTGGGAGTGTGTGTATGTCTATCCATTGTTTTGTGGCTGCCTACTCCTCACTGGGTCCACAATGCTTACACTGTTTCCAGTGTTAGCCTGCCAATGTGCATAATGAGGAGCAGGGTATTGTGGGTATGGCCCGGACTGGGCAGGATGCATCTGCACAGGGTGTGGGGCAATGGCTGGGACATTATAGTGCCCAACCAGCACCTGCATGGACAGGGTGGCCACAGCAGGTCATGCTGGGAGGTCACTCTCACTGAGCAGTGACAATGGCATGTT
This sequence comes from Ichthyophis bannanicus, assembly GCA_033557465.1. Classification (NCBI taxonomy): domain Eukaryota; kingdom Metazoa; phylum Chordata; class Amphibia; order Gymnophiona; family Ichthyophiidae; genus Ichthyophis; species Ichthyophis bannanicus. The sequence goes on along the minus strand of CM066050.1, from coordinate 67,365,900 downwards.
TAGGTTCCCACATACTGCTATACAGTGTTTCTCTCAAGTGATATCTGTGTGTTCCCTGTTCAGGGGCCCAATCACTGAGATACCTGCTTGGTGTCTGTGCTTACATCCCACTTCTGGGTGCACATAGTTCCTCTGGGAACATGCACTATGGACTGGCTAGCAGACTGTCTGCAGTTAGCATGTGCATGGCTGAAACACCTTGCAGGGTGCAGCAGGTGCAGACTGACTGTGCCCTCTACTGGTGAATGTCAGATCGTGGTGGGGGGTAGCTGAGCTTTTCCAGGCCTACTGCCTGTTTGTCAGTGCCCTTGTGACAAGTACAGATCTACATCACCTGCCCTGGATGGCACCCTTTAACCAGCAGGACTGGGGTTGATGGTCCCACAGCCCTTCATCATGTCCCTCTACCGCCTCCACTGCAAAGATGTAGAGTGTGGGTCTGTTGGGGGCAGATCCTGTCCACCACCTTGACCCAGGGAGAGCAGTTTGGTAGGTGGTGCTACATAATCTGCATGTGAGTCCAGACACCCCCCTGTTCTTATAACAAGTGACCATGGCAACCACACTGGATATGCACTATTCTGGGTGAGTCATGGTCCACAAGGGCTAGACGTGACTGGGGAATACAGATGGACACAGGATTATCCTAGGTGTGTCTGCAAGGAATACCTGTCACACACTGGCACTGATGGAGACCTGCAGCAAAGCCTATCTCAACCAACCCGGGTACTGCGGACCTGGTGCTGGGCGCCCCACCTCACCCTCAGGGTGAGCGCAGAACCCGCACAATAGCATGGTCTGTAGCTACTCTGTGCCAGTATCACACATGGTCAGTTCCTCCTACCAGGCTGAGGTGCTGGAGAGGTGCATACCCCACTGCTGTTCTGCATGTGCACTGCATCATGGATACTGGTGGGTTTACCCTATCCTGGTAAACACAGCAGACATTTTGTGCGGCAACCTGCAGTCTTTCTGTAGCCAGCCATTGCTGAGACAGAAGCCATAGTGGTATATATAGCCCACTGGTTAATACAATGACTTCCTAGGTCGAGGTCATGGGTTCAATCCCTCAGTGGTCTCATTTTATTAGGCCTGTCCGAGGCAAGTCGTTTTCATTCCTGTGACAGTCATATCTCTGCAGAACTGTGCTGCCAGCACATAATACCCTCATCACAGTTGCCAGCCATCCTTCTGTCCGTCTATCTGTATCTGTCAGCTGTGTAGAGTCCTGTCTTCCTGTGCAGGCTGCCACCCCATGCCCTGGCACTGGTACCCTTTTCTGCATTGCGGCTCTTCATGCTTGCCTCTCCTGTATCTGCTCTGCATGGCACTACTACTCTTCTGTCCTCCTATCATTGCAAATTTCTTGCCACCTCTACCTCCACTGGAGGACACATATTCCCATCCTCTGCCACCCACTGTCATTGTAGCACTTTACATTACCAACACCCTGTGCATCGGTACAGCTGCCTCCGGTATATGTTTGTCCATTTTACCGGTTGCCACATCAGCTGCTGGCAGATTTGGCAGGTCCATCAGCTCCCACCTCTACTTCCTTCCATCACTTGTCCACTGCCTTTCCTTGGTGCTCTGTGCAATGTTAAGAGTTACATCTGGTTTTTGGCCTTACATTTCATGCTTGTCAACTTGGGGCACCTTACTGCCCTGGGGCACCATAGCTTGGGTCACTTTAACATCCTTGGGGCACCTTATAAGGTGCCTTAGGTTAAGGCACTTTATAAGGCGCCTTGTCAGCCTTGTAATGTGCTTTGTCAGCTTTAACGTGCAATGTCCTGTTAACGTGCGATAACTGGCCAACGCACCCTTTTCCGCACATTAAACAGCCATTGCTACCTTAACGCCGGTATGCCCACTTCCTTATATGGCATTGCTCATGTTAACGCTGCACTTAACGCTGGTAACTTTACCGCGCTTTAGTAAACATACCCCTAAGACTAATAAGAGAAAATATTTTTTCATTCAACATGTAATCAAACTGGAATTAGTTACTAGAGGATTTAGTAAAAGCTGTTAGTATAGTGGGGTTTAAAAAAAGTTTTGGACAAATTCCTGGAAGAAAGGTGCATAAGCCATTATTAAATAGGACTCATGAAATACACTGTTTGCCCCAGGACAAGCATTGTGGAACCTGTAAGTACTTGTGACCTGGATTGGCCACAGTTGGCAACAGGATACTGGACTTGATGGACCCTGGTCTGACCCAGTATGGCATCTCTTATGTTCTTATGGTTTATTGATGCCACCTAATTGTTACATCATTACTTGTACATTTATATCCAATATGGGTGACATATTGTAGTGGCATTACTGCATTCAATGAGTTCAATATAACAGTGAATAGCATCTTTACTCTGTATACACCAATAGAGGGCGATGATGACATAATTGGCTGCAGCAAGCAGATGTGTATATCACCGATAAGACCTCGTTGAGGTTTCTGGTGTTTTCAAGCTTTTATTCGATATTGTATTGAACAAAGTATTTTGGGTCTGATTGTTTGTTCCCTTTTTTGGAGTGCTTTTAGTTTTTTAAGATTATGTCAGTCAGCTAATATCTTTTGATATACCGGCCAAGGCCAGAACATAAAAGCTGTTTACAACGATAATGCTGCTACAGAATGGAAGGAAGAAAGGAACACCAATAAATTAATAGGAAGAAGAGAAAAGAAAAGGCAGATAGAAGAGCAAGAAGAGGACATGACATAATTAGACACAACTACAGGAAACAAGGGTGGGATTCTCACAAACAGACCAATCAAGGGGGGGGGAGGGGGGAGGGGGGAGGTTAAAGGCTAACTGAAAAAGGTGTTTTTATGGCAGTTTTAAACAAAGAAGGACAGCTCAGAGCAGAGAGTTAGAGGGAAAGAGTTCAAGATTTCCAGAGGGCCGGTCCCAGAAAGAAAAAGGCCACCCCTCTGGTGCGCAAAAGACAAGCCAAAGACACAGATAGGAGAGCCAGCTGGTGGGTATGGATAGAGTGAAGCAGACAATGGGGATGATGAAAATGAAGGTAGTCAGCCAGATATCAGGGGGTAGAAGTGTGAATGACCTTATGGATAAAAATGAGAAACATATTGTATGCGGAAGCAGACCAGTGGAGGCGCATGAGGAGAAACATGGTCGAAGCGTGAGGAATGAGTAAGTATTCAGGCAGCTGTGTTCTGTAGCAATTGTAATCTATGGATCTGATACTGAGGAAGGCTGGCTCAAACAATACTGAAGTAGTCAATCCTGGATAGAGTGAGTGTGGTCAGGGCAGGCATGGAGAGGAAAGGACAAATAACACAAATGTGTCAGAGAGGGGAAGGAGGAACGATGAGAAATGGCGGAAATATGCTCTGTGAAAGATAGGGACAAGTCCATGACGACTCCAATATACCAGGAGGACACCAACAGGATGGCGGTGGATGCAAGAGTGGAGGCTAAGGAGGGCAGGGGGGGGCCTCAAAGGTGATCCAAGTGGCAAACTATTTTTGCTAGGTTCAGATGAAGAAAGTTGGCATTCAGCCAGGTATTGATATATGAGCTAGGCATGAGTTAAGCAGGGAAACATCAGCTGCAGAGGGATCAGTATGGTGAAGGAGCAATATATCATCTGCATTGTAATAAGCAGAAATGCCTGATTGTTGAATGAGAAAGAGTAGTTACTCACCTGTAACAGGTGTTCTCCAGGAGCAGCAGGAATCAGTCCTCGCATATGGATGTCATCAACGCCGATGAAGCCCCAGCGAAGCATTTCCCCAGCTTTCTATGAAAGCTTTTGGGAATGCAGGCACACATGCGCGGTTCCCTTCCCGCCTAAAGGTGCCATCTTACCTCAGTCAAATGACAGTTTATTTTTCATTTTTGTGTGCTGTTCTTAGCTATGTCATTTGACTGAGGTAAGATGGCACCTTTAGGCGGGAAGGGAACCACGCATGCGTGCCTGCATTCCCAAAGGCTTTCATAGAAAGCTGGGGAAATGCTTCGCTGGGGCTTCATCGGCGTTGATGACATCCATATGTGAGGACTGATTCCTGCTGCTCCTGGAGAACACCTGTTACAGGTGAATAACTACTCTTTCTCCAGGACCAAGCAGGAAGTCAGTCCTCACATATGGGTGACTCCCCAGCTCTGGGCTACCGAGGAACCCAGGCTGAACAAGAGAACTCCCTCTAGTCTCAGCAGTAAAGAAAGGCTTTCAAAGGACACAACCTCCACCGGTAGCCCAACAGAGGGTAGGAGGGCAGGAGTTGCCTAAACCTCAAAGAGATTCCGGAGTACTGCTTGGCCAAAAGCACTGTCCCTACAGGACTCCCTCTCCAGACTGTAATGGGCCGCAAAGGTCTGGCTTGAAGACGAAGTTGCAGCCCTGCAGATGTCTACCAAGGGCACAGAGCGGAGATGAGCCACTGAGGCAGCCATTGCCCTGACTCAGTGGGCCATAACCCGACCCTGCAAAGGAAGGTCAGCTGCCTTGTAAGCCCAGGTGATACAGTCAGCCACCCAGATGGACAAGGTACGCTTGGACACAGCCAACCGCAACTTATTGGGGTCAAAGGATATGAAGAGCTGAGTAGCCCTCCTATGACCCTGCGTACGGTCAAGGTAGAAGGATAGGGCCCTCCTACAGTCCAGGGTATGCAGGACTGCTTCAGCCTGGCTTGCATGAGGCCTAGGGAAGAAGGTTGGAAGAACCACCTCCTGATTGAGGTGGAAAGAGGAGACAACCTTTGGGAGGAACTCTGGATGAGTCCTGAGGACTACCCTGTTCCTATATATCCTGGTGTAAGGCCTATCACAGACCAGTGCCTGAAGCTCACTCACTCGCCTAGCTGAGGTAAGGGCTATCAGGAAGAGTGTCTTCCAGGATAGGAAGCGTAGTGGACAAGTAGCCATCGGCTCAAAAGGTGGGCAAGTCAGTTGCTGCAAGACCACATTCAACTCCCACTCAGGGGCAGGAGGACGGATAGGGGGCTTGAGCAAAATCAAGCCCCTGAGAAAGCGGGACACCAAGGGGTGACCTGACAGAGAATGTCCTTCCACCAGTGAGTGGTGAGCTGCTAGAGCTGAGAGGTGGACCCGAACAGAATTGGACTTAAGTCCCTGATTTGATAAGTGCAGTAAGTACTGAAGCACGACTGGCACAGTACAGGAGAAAGGATCCTCTGTACGTAGCTGACACCACACAGAAAACCTTTTCCATTTGAGAGCATAGGTTTTCCTAGTGGACTGTTTCCTACAGGCTAGGACCACCTCCTCAACTTCCTGAGGTAGGCCCCAGGGAGCCAAAACTACCCTTGCAGCCTCCAGGCCATCAAATTGAGAGCTTTGAGATTGGGGTGCAGAAGGGAACCCTGTTCCTGTGAGAGAAGGTCGGGTTGCAACCCCAGAGGCAGTGGGGGATCCACCGCCAGTTGAAGCAGAAGTGGAAACCAAGGCTGTCCCAGCCACCTGGGAGCCACCAGCAGGACCGAGGCCTTGTCCTGAAGGATCTTGAAGAGAGTCCGGGCCACCAAGGGCGTGGGAGGAAACGCATACAGGAGGCCCTGAGACCAGGGAATCAGAAAAGCATCCGCTGCTATCCTCAGAGGATGCAGTTGCCTGGAGCAGAACTTTGGCAGTTGCTTGTTCAATGGGCTGGCAAAGAGATCTATCAAAGGGAGACCCCATTTCAGGAAGATCTTCTGAACTACTAAAGGATGCAGCTGCCACTCGTGGGGCTGCAGAATCCTGCTCAACCTGTCGGCCAGGCAGTTGTCCTGGCCTGGAAGATACACAGCCTTGAGGAGTATGTTGTGCTTGAGGGCAAAGGAACAAAGGTCTTGAGCTTCCCGACAGAGGAGTCTGGATCCAGTGCCGCCCTGTTTGTTCACATAAAACATGGCCACCTGGTTGTCTGTCTGAACCACGACAGATTGATGAGCCAGGGTAGGATAGAAAGCTTTGAGTGCTAACCGAATAGCTCTGAGTTCTAGGAGATTGATCTGCTGTGCAGCCTCCCAAGGAGATCACAGGCCCTGGGTGCACTTGTTCAGACAATGAGCTCCCCAGCCCTGCAGGGAGGCGTCTGTGGTCAGTACCACTGTGTAACCAGGAATTTGAAAGGGCACCCCTTGCAGGAGATTGGATGGGTGAAGCCACCAGTTGAGGGAGTTCAGAAATGGTCTGGACACCCCTTATCCTGTCTCTGAGGCTGCCTGTGACCACTGAGTCCGAAGGCACCACTGTGCAGGCCTCATATGGAGCCTGGCATTGGGGGTCACATGTACTGTCGAAGCCATGTGGCCAAGTAGCCTCAGGCAGAGTCTGGCGGAGACCAAGGACCTGCTGAGGAACTGATTTGCCAAGGCCATCAACCTTAGGGCCCTGTCCTTTGGCAAGAAAGCCTTTGCCAGCAGAGAGCTCAGCCTCGCTCCTATGAACTCCAAGTTCTGGGAGGGGAGCAAAGTGGACTTTGTGAAGTTTATGACAAACCCCAGGCTTTGAAGAAGAGCAATAGTTCTGAGGGTGGCTTGTCTGGCCTCTTGGCACGTCTGACCCCTGATGAGCCAGTCGTCCAGATAGGGGAAGACAAAGATTCCCTGATTTCTCAGGTAGGCCGCCACCACCGCCAGACACTTTGTGAAGACTCTGGGGGCGGAGGTGAGGCCAAAAGGCAGCACTCTGTACTGATAATGGTTTCCTTCCACAATGAACCTGAGGTACTTTCTGTGGTCTGGATGAATGAGGATGTGAGTGTACGCATCCTTTAGATCTAAGGAGCATAGCCAATCTCCCTGCTGTAGGTAGGGCAGAAGTGTTCCAAGAGTAAGCATCTTGAACTTTTCTTTCTCTAGGAACTTGAGGTTCCTGAGGTCCAGAATGGGTCAAAGGCCACCGGTTCTCTTGGACACCAGGAAATAGCTGGAGTAGAATCCGTGACCTTGCAAGTAGGGAGGCACAGGCTCCACCGCCCTGTCCACCAACAGACCTTGAAGCTCTCGAAGGAGAAGGTCTGTGTGCAGGGGAGGCCTTGGAGGCTCCCCTGGAAAGTAAGGAGGCAGTTGGTGAAAATGCAGGGCATAGCCCCTGTGGACTATGTCCAACACCCAACTGTCCCCGGTGATGAGGGGCCACTGGTGGGCAAAGAGGGCGAGGCGACCTCCTGTGCAGGGTTGGGAGAGCAGGGAGGGAGAGGCTACGCTCACGGAGTCAAAAACCCCCACCCTGCTGAGTGGTAGCAGGGGCCGGAGGCTTGGGGGTCCTCTGCCTACGGGGCCCATTACCCTGCCCCTTGGCTTGCTGACCCTGGGGTGCAGCTTGGGCAGCCTGATATTGAGGGTACTGTTTGTAGGCAGTGCCCTTTCTCAGGTAAAAGGGCTTTTTACCCGAGCCCTTCTTTTTATGAGAAGGGGCAGAGGTCTTCCTAGACAGCCTTGTCCGTGTAAGGTGCTCTGTTTCGAGCTGAGCGGCCTTCTCGGTCATGGGCTTGCCAAAAAGGTTTTCACCTCGGCAAGGGACATCGACCAACTTGTCCTGAACCCATGGCTCAAGGTCCGATGACTGCAGCCATGACTGGCGTCGAGCCGCGATGCCGGCTGCCACAACTCGGGCCGAAGCCTCGAAGCCATCGTAGGCGGCGCAGGACATGAACTTTGAGCAGTCCCGAATCCCCGAGGACAAGGACTTAAATCTCTGCAAGGGTTCCCCGGAGAGTCCAGCAGAGAACCCGGCCAACTCCTTGGCCAGGTCCCGCAAGTACATGCCCATGTACAGCTGGTACGACTGGACACAGCAAGCAAGCAAGCATCGAGTCCTGGAAGCACTTTCTACCGACGCCATCGAGGTTTCGGGCCTCCCTGCTAGGGGGCTCCGCGGAGTGCATCTTCTGGCTCTTCACACGATGCATGGCCGATTCCACAACCATAGAATGGTGTGGTAGCTGTGCCTTCTGAAAGCCAGGGCTCTTTCTGAGTCGATAGATCGAGTCGACTCGCTTGCTTAGAACCGGTGCCGAGGCTGGGCTGGGCTGGGCTGGTAATTAAGGAGGTCGACAGGAGAAGCGTAAAGGTTTGCTAGAGAAACTTTTGCATAAAGGTGGAGTATTTTATTCTGTGGTGGAAATGGAATCCATCTCCTCTTTCTGAAGGATCGACATATCCCGAGAGGTTTGAGCATTACAAACCTACAAACCTGTGTTTACATTATGTTTTCCTTTATGGGAGCCTGTTGAGAATGTGCTGTCTATTCTGCTTTGACTAGGTTTTGTTTCTTGAACCCTTAAAGGGGAAGAAACTTCCGATATTATGTTGTCATCATAGGGGGAGGACAGAATAGAGGCATGGCCACTCGGTCTTTTTTTTTCTTGATCAGGCAATTTTGGTGCTACTGTTGTGGACCACAATTCTTTGTGAGAGCTTGCTTGGTGCCCACCACTGAGACTTAGACCAGCTCTTCCCATAGGTACCCACATCAGAGCACTGGATCTCTGCATTTAAACCCAATAGTACCTATATATCATTTACTCAGTCAGTTAATTTTAAAGGCATTGTGTCATGTTTCTTTTATGAGGAGAACTCAAGAACTGTCATCGAGCAGGGCCTGCAGCTGAAAGAGACAGACTGGACAGTAGCTGATAGAAGTAGGACAGCTGGTGGGCAGAGGGGCTCACGAAGCTCTGCCAAATATAGTAGGAAAACAGAGAGCCCAAATCTAGGCAATGCCAATGTCGCTGACCTGTGTATCCATGCCCAGCTCATCCACAAAGAAAAAAAGACAGACATCTACAATGCCAAGAAAAAAATTTGTAAACCCCCAAGTATAAAAAGAGTTAATTTTTTTCACAATATCCTTATTTAATGGAACCCAGGCTTTTCTAGTGCAATAACGTAAACAATTCCATATTTGAAAAAAGTAGGAACAATTAAGATTAATTCAGAATCCGCCTGTGACTAGTAAGTGAACCATTCCATTTCTACCATCACTATTAAGAGCCTAATAAGGAAAAAGTCCTTAGATACACAGGTAACATGTAAACTACCCTGTGATGTAAATCTTCATAATAGAGTTTGAGGATCTGGTCCTGCAAAAAGGTTCAAGAGAGTTTTGAATCTGGTGTTCAACATAAAAGGTCATAAAAATTCATCATGCCATGATCACAAAAATAAATAAATAAATAAAATTTTTAAAAAATTAAATTACAGAAGACAAACAAAAAGAGAATATGCTTGGAAAGGGCTACAACATTTCATTCGATGAAAACCACACAGTGCCTTCCACAGTACAAATCTTATCAGTTCTCAAGCATGGTGGAGAGCTGTTTGCTGCATCAGAACCAGGGCAGTTGTTTTATGATTAGAGAATTCTAGAGGAAAATGTTACACCATAATCCAGCTGAAGTTGAAGTCAAAGTTGGTCATGCAGCAAGTCAAGTATTCACATGAATGAATCTATTACAGAATGGCTAAAAAGGAGATTTCATGTTTGGGATGGAGAAATTTCATTTACTGTTAATTTCCTTTCCTGGAATTCTGCTAGACCAGTCCAGACAAGTGGGTTAAGTCCCCCTACCAGCAGATGTTGGACACAGAGAAAGTGCCAGAAGTTTCACTAACCAGGCTCTGGCATATAGTGGGGGCCCCCCCTAGGTGTCACCCTCAGTATATTCCTGTAAAAGAAGAGGAAACTCCCTAACAAATCCAAATGTAAACATCTGAGAATAATTCACCAGAAACAGTTGCACTAGTTGGTGCTATTAATGTACAATAAGCCCGAGTGACTAGGCTAACTGGTACAGAAAGCGTAGGATAGACCAAACAGCCTCAAATTCATGAAGGCTCTGCCAGTGCAGCTGATGAGTCGGCCCAACTATTGCTCAAGAACGTAGTGAGGGATGGGTCCTGGACTGGTTTAGCAGGATTCCAGGAAAGGAAATTAATGGTAAATGAAATTTCTCCTTCCAATAGATCCTGCTAGACCAGTCCAGACAAGTGGGAAGTACCAAAGCTACACCACCCCCCTGGGGAGACAGACAGCTGAGGAAAGAGTTGCCTGCACCACACTGGCTCCAAAATGCACTGAGGCCCGAGCTTGTAGATCGAGATGGTAGTGGCGCACAAAAGGTGGACAATGAGGACCAGGTGGCTACCCGACAAATGCCGATAGGAGACATGAGCGACCGTTCTGCCCAGGATGCTGCCTGAGCACGTGTGGAATGAGCATGAAGCCCCATTGGAACGGGCCTCTGATTAAGAATGTAGGCAAATTTGATAGGCTACCATTATGCACTGGATCAAGCTTGCTTAGAGGTAAGCAAGTCCCTTATGGGGCCCTGCACGAAGAGATTGTCAAACTTTGGAAAGGCCTTAGTGACCTTAAAATAGCGATGAAGAACCCTCTTAACATTGATCGCTCGTACCCTGGAGCCATCCTCTCTAGGAAAGGAGGAAAGCGAAATGGTTTGATTCACATGAAAAGGTGAGAGCACTTTGGCAAGAAGGATGGTATGACCTGAAGTGACACACCTTCCAAAGTAAAGGAGAGAAAAGGCTCTCTACAGGACAGAGCCTGCAGCTCTGACTTATTGGGCTGACATAATGGCAACCAGGAAGGCAGCCTCGGGGGACAGATCCCAAAGAGCGATATGCTTAAGCGGCTCAAAGGGGACCTTCACAAGGCTTCAGAGAATGAGAGAGAGATCCCATGGTGCAACAAGAGCACACCGCAGAGGCCGGAGCATGCACACTCCATGGAGAAACCAGCTGATATCAGGGTGCGAAGCGAGAGAACGTCCCGCAATGGGACCACAAAAGTATGTAAGTGTCACGACTTGTACACGGAGGGAGTTAAGGACCAACCCCTTCTCAAACCCCTCCTGGGGAAACGTGAGGACCGGCAGTATCTCAACTCACCAGGACAAAAGATGTTGCCGAGTGCACCATGAATCAAAAAATGCACCATACTCTAGTGTATGCCAGAGGAAGAGGGGCATTGTGCCTTGAGAAGGGTCTCCATGACCCCACGAGAGTAACCCTTATGGACTAGGCATCTCCAAGTAAGAAGCCAGGTTGTCCATCAAGATTGGACCCTGCCATAGCAGTCCTGGTGAGCCCCCAAGGAGAGAGAGGCGATGCTACTTACAGCCGGACTAGATCGGCATACCATGGGCACTGTGGCCAGTCGGCTGCCACAAGAATTACACACCCGAGATGTCTCTCGATCTGGAGTGTCGCCGATCGGTGTCTCAATTGGTGCGTCGCCAATCATTGCCCACAGTGGAAAGAGGTAAAAGGGAGCAGAACAACTGGCCAGGGTTGGGCCAGCGCATTGAGACCCCGAGTACTCCTTCCTGTAGCTGAAAAAGAATGGAAACTTGGCATTCTTTGTGGTGGCCATCAGGTCATAAGAACATAAGATCATAAGATATGCCATACTGGGTCAGACCAAGGTCCATCAAGCCCAGTATTCTGTTTCCAACAGTGGCCAATCTGGGATGGCCCTAGGCCCACACTATGCAATGAAATGCCAAGGGAGCGAGCTCCCATCCGTTGGGGTTCAATGTATGACAGAGGAAGTCAGCCTGAACACTGTGCACTCCCACAATGTGTTGTACTGATCACGCCTGTAGGCGTCTCTCGGCCCAAGGGAAGAACAGATCCATTTCTCTGGCCACTTCTGGGGCTTTGGTGCCACCCTGCCGGTTAAGGTAGGCCACCATGGTAGCATTTTTTCAGAGAGCACGAATCACCTGAAGGTGGATCAGAGGTAGAAAAGCTTGCAGAGCCAGGCAGACCTGCTCGTGCTTTGAGACAGTTGATCATCCATTGGGATTCCCGAGTGCTCCATGAACTCTGGGTTGTTTGTCCCAGAGAGACAATGTACTCCCCAGCCTGACAGACTGGCATCCGTCATGATGAAAACCCAGCATGGCGCATCTAGGGGAACCCCTCAAATTATGCAGTTTGCACAGAGCCACCAGCGCAGGCTGGAGCAAATGACTCTTTGGAGGTGGAGGCGAACATCGTACTCCTGGGAAACCAGTGACCAACGTCAAAGATGGGAATGCTGTAGAGGTCTCATGGGAGCCATAGCCCAGGAACCTAGTTTGATTGTGGCTGTCATAGACCCCAGGACCTGAAGATAGTCCCCGACTCTTGGACGGATCAGCAACAGGAACCCTTGTAGCTGGGTCGGTCAGCTTCCTGAACCAGTCCTCTTGTCAGATAGACTTGGCCCCACCGAGTGTTGAAACGGGCTCCCAGGAACTTCAGAGATTGGGAGGGGCAGAGACAGCTCTTGGCGTGATTGACCAGCAAGCCAAAACTTGAGGAATGTCTCGACCTGGGCAATAGCCTCAAGATCCTCCGCCTGTGACTTTGCTCTGATTAGCCAGTCATCCAGGTAAGGATCAACACAAATTCCCTGTTTCCGCAAGGCTGCGGCCACTACTACCATGACCTTGGAGAAGGTCCATGGTGCTATCGGCCAGGCCGAACGGCAGCACACGGAACTGAAAGTGATAGCCAAACACTGTGAAAAAGAGAAAGCGTTGTTGATATTTGCGGATTGGAATGTGGAGGTAAGCTTCCACCAGATCGAGAGAAGCCGAGAATTCCCCACTGGTACTGCTAGGATCACTGATCGAAGGATCTTCCATATGAAAATGAAGAACCTGGAGTGATTGACGCTTTTGAAGTCTAGGATGGGTCGAAAGGATCTATCCATTTTTGGGACAACAAAGTAAATGGAGTAGGGGCAGGATCCCACCTCTGATAGAGACACTGGACAAATGGCCCGCAGGCCCAACAAGTGACAAAGCATGGACTTGATGGCCACGTGCTTTCCACCTGCCCCACACACGGAGACAAGAAAGGTGTCCTGGATGGGCTTGGCACAACCAAGCACGTAGCCGTAGTGGACAATGTTGAGGACCACTGATCGGTGGTGATTTCCTCCCATTTGTGGGTAAACAGGGCCAGCCGACCCCCCACCACCAGCAGTGTCCTGGTGGCCTGGAGACAGTCTGTGGGAGGAATAGCCAGGGCAGGAGAACTTTGCGGGGGTGGAGTAGGAGTTTTGTCCTGTGTACACACCCCACGCCCCCCCCCCCCCGTTGAAAGGGCTGCGACTAAGCCAGAGCTGCCACAGAGGGCCCCAAAGTTCTTCCTGGATGGTAGCGGCGAGCATCTCTGAAATGCGACCAAGGGGATGCAAAGGGAGACAATCTAGAGCTGGGATGGCGATTACCCGAGTTAGATCTGTCCTCTGGTAACCACTGCAGCATCACCTCCCCCAGTTTTTAACCAGCTTCGAGGTCCTCTCCGAAGAGGAGCTTGTCCTTAAAATGGGAGCTTAGCCAAGCGTGCCTTTGAAGCTGAACCTGCCGACCACTGCCGTTGCCAGAGCCAGTGGCAAGCCAATGTGACTGCCGATACAGACAGAGCCGCCAGGTGGAACAGATTGTAAAGGGCACACACCGATGTGGGGTCATCCGGCAGTAATTGATCCAGTGCATTAGGGCACATGCTGCTAGCCCATCACAGACAGAAGCATGCAGGGTGAGTGACGAGGAGAGAAGGCAATCTTGAGAAGGCCTTCAACCTTCTGATCTTGTTGGTCCCGAAGCATTGCTCCACCTTCCACAGGAATAGTCATGTGCTTGGTGACGGCTGTCACCACTGCATCAACCTTAAAAGAGCGGAGCCACTTATCGAGGTCCTCTGGAGGCCACACATAATAGCAACCCAAGCGCCGAGCCGCACACAGGGACTAATCTGGTCAATCCCACTTGAGGGAAACCATCTGTTGCAATTCCTGAGGGAATGGGAAGGCCTTTGAAGGCTTTCGGATGCTGCGAAGGATAGGGTATGCCTGAGAAAACGGCTGGGCTGCATCCTGACCTAGTGTATTAGAGAGGCGCAAGGCATCTACTATCTGTTTGATTAAGGCTGCAAGTTCCTCTTTGTGGAACAGGTGAACATCTTGAGCATCCTCTTGGTCCTGAGCCTGATCGTCTGAAGGGGACCATTCCATATCCTTGCAGTCAGAAGAATGCAGATTGTCATCAGCTGAGAAATGATCCTGGTTCTCTGACCAAGCCCTGGCTGCCCATGAAATGCCCCTAAAAGGACACCCTCCCTCTGAAGGCGGAGGGTTGTACCAGGATGTTTTCATTCAAGGTGACCTGGCTCAGCCATGAGAACTGACCCAGCCTGTGAGGCAGAAGGCACAGTCTTCCAAACTGCTAGGTACGTATAACCTAGATTGGCCACTGTTGGAAACAGGATACTGGGCTTGATAGACCTTGGTCTGACCCAGTATGGCATATCCTTTGATCTTATGAACTTCCCATGCCTGCTTGAAAAGGGTCATAAATTGTTCACTGCTGTGATCTGGAATCCCTGATGCTTGTCCTTAAGTATTAGCTTGTTGAGGGAACAAAAGGGGTGGAGGGAGGGACTCCCCCAAATGAGGGGCTGGAGATGAGTCCCCTACTGCCAAAATGGACCGAGTAGGATCCGGCGTAGAGATGCTGGAGGTATCATGGCCAGCTTCCTCCAGAACTGCACGCAAAGACTCCTGTGTAGGCCTCGCCTCCCCCCCAAGTGATAGACACTGGCTGAGTACAGCCGGTTTATCAAAGCGCAGCTCTTCCTGCTGCAGGCAATGCACCGCAGCAGGGATGCAGGCGTCGTGACTGCCGGCTCTTTTCCCGCATGACCTCGCTGATCAGTGGTTGTTCCAGAACAAGTAGAATCCTGGAACTGTTTCCAAAATGGCTGCTGCAGCAAAGTGAAAGCTGCAAGGCAAGTCCCTGGCTCAGAAAATGGCAGGAAGACAGGAGTGGGCCCGGTGCGAAGTGATTGAACGGTGGCAGGACTGAAGGAGCCTGTTCTGGTACACGGAGGGACATGGTCTAGAGACGACATTACTGGGGGGGAGGAGGCGGCAAAAAACTCACTGCAGTGTACCTAGAGCCACCGAATGTCGACCTGCAGGTTTGCCCACTGAAAGCTGTTTAGTGCGCACCAGGCTTAATGGTTTCCATTTGGCAAATTCAAGCGGTACAGAGCAGACACTCCTCTGCAGCTACCGGCGCTGTCTGTGGAAATGTGCCCCACCGGCTCTCCTAACCAGGAGCTGCTTCCCCCCCCCCCCTGCAAGAGCTACACTGGTCCTCCTGAACAGGAGCTTGGCTGGATAGAGTTGAGATGCAGAAATCCTGCTAGGAAACTGAGGCGGCACCTCTTGTGCCGCCTGAAAACGTCAACTCCCCACTCAATCTCTACTGGTAGAGGACTTAAAGCACTAAGGAGTCTGACTGCCAGGAGAAGTGAAAGACATCCATCATCTGCTAGAGACAGAGAAATACCGAGGGTGACACCTGGGGGGGGGGGGGGGGGTGCCTCTCTATATGCCACAGCCCGGTTGGTGAAGTTTCTGGCACTGTCTCCCACATCTGCTGGCAGGGGGGCTTAACCCACTTGTCTGGACTTGTCTAGCAGGATGTATTGGAAAGACCAAATTACAAATCTCAACCTATAGTTTACTGCAATGGAGTGGCAAGACCTGCAGAAAGCTGTCCATGCAAAGAAGCCCTCAGCTATCATAGGGTTGAAACAGTTCTATAGGGAAGAATGGGCCAAAATTCCTCAGGGCAATGTGTTATGGAAAACGTTTAGCTGGAGTTGATGTTGCCCAAGGAGGTGCCATCAGTTACAGAATAAAGGGGTCACATACTTTTTCTCACAAGGATACTCATTGTTGAATTAATAATTTTGTCTCAGTTATTTAGTCAAGGATGTTATCTTAGGGTGTATTCACGCTTCAAGTATGAACTGTGCTAAAACAGACCATTGTAGGGGATTCACAAACTCAAACACTGTATATTTAACATTCATAGAAGTTCTCATGTGCCTGCATCTTCCATTTTCCATCCATACTGCTGTAAAGCAGGTTTGTTGAAAAATATAAATAAACCTATATTTGCTATTTAAGCTTAATGCTTTTTCTTCAAGTAGATTAATGCCTGTTTTTTTATTTTGCAATCTCTCATATCTGGTTATCAGTTTAGAAGGCAGGGCAAAGCATCTAGATGGCATTGTTTGAGTATATAGAGGAAGAAAGAAAGGGGGGGGGGAAGCAGAGGGAGAAGAGCAGGGGGAGGTGCCTATGAAGAATTCTGGAGTAAGGGCAGATATCAAGGTATGAAAATTAGGTGGCATTCATGGTTGTCTTGCACTAAGTAGACAGCCTAGCAACAAACATTTTTACTGTCAAACTGTGGTAGGCGAAGGCCTATGATCCATGGTGTCTGAAATGAAGCTTGACCTGTAAATGAAGCCTGTGGAGAGGCCCAAAGGAATTACACATTCCCCTGAATGCTGCTACCATAGAATCGAAACTTAACTGAGCACAATTAAGTATAGCTAAGCAGAATCGAAACTTAGAAAATATAGAAAAACAACTTTAATTGGTATTGATAAGAGAGTGAAGCTTCTATGGAATTAATTAACACTGCTGAAAGAAAAGTTACAGTGCCCTGCTTTCCCACATGTTCTAGTTAGCTAAGTGACCTTGGAGGAGGAAAGTATCAAAGTTGGAAGAACTGACCATTGTAATTGGGACTGTAAGGGGGGTAAGCAGGTGCTGAGCCCAGACCAAAGTCCTAATTGGATGACTACGTAATGTTACCGGGACCAATAGATGGGGAGAAGGGGTTACCGGGACCAATGAAAAGTTTGCCTATACCTAGAATGGACAAGAAAAGTATAAAAGTTATTGTTTTACTAACAGCCATTGCTCAGCCATTTTGAATTTGATTCTGCTTGAGACTTGTGCACAAATAAATGATTTGGACCTTCTGAACAGACTCCTGGTATTATTGGTTTGTCTGCGCTCTGCTGCTATAAAACCAGTAACCTACCAGTTAATGCTAAAAAGAAAAAAAAAATGTAACAGTCACTAAGTTTTGGATAGATTTCATGTTTGAGACCAAGTTTAGAATAAAAAGGTCACTAGCCTCACCCAAGGCAAAAAATGTTTATGATTAAAATACATTTTGTCAACTGCATCACTAGACACTATGACAAAGAAACTAAAGGAATAGAAATCATACACCATACAAAGCTTTTAATCAACACTAGCACCCTTAAAGGTTTTAAGGGGGGACGAGGGAGGGGGCATTTGTTTTCTTTTTAAAATCTTCTGCTGCTAAATAAAAACAAGAATCAATACCAAAAAAGCCACAGTTAACTACTGATTTAACGAGACTGTAAGCACATGAGGAAACTTTGAGAGCACTCTGCACTAATTAACCAGATAAAACCTTCCTATGAAAACAAATCGATCTAGTATTTGCTTGAATTCCAGGTTATTAGATTATAGTGCCACTTTCCAAAGAGTCTTTTCCTCATACTATTGCGGTGAACAAATATTTTCCAGTCTTCAAGCAAATTCGCTGAGCTCCCTCTGGTGGCCGGATGTATGAACAGTAGCTCCAAGGAATGCTAGAAAATCAGATTAACTGGATTCTATGGTATTGCACTAGGAAACTGAGCAGATCATATGCACCCAATAGTTCTTAACTGACTGTCATTCTAGTTTTCTATGTAGCTGAGATTGAGCTACCACATGGAACTAGTCTAACAGCTTTTGAAGGCTCATTCCTGACAATTAATGAAAAACACAATTCTTGCACTACTGTTTTATAAAAGGCAGTGAAATGAATCTTGAATCACATTATGTGAAAGCCATAAGATGGCACAGAATTCTAAAAATATTACATATAAAGTAAGAATAAAATAAGCCACTAGCTTTCTCTGTAAGAGAAATAAACATTTTATAAGTCAAAATTGATAACCCAAGTCCCTGGAAGAGTTAAATGTACAAACACCAGGAAACCCCCCAAAACAATGGAAATCATTTAAAGGACCCTCCATATAGAATATTGTGAAATACTGGGTTTGCGCTTAAAAAAAAAAAAAAAAGAACCATTCAAAACTTTTCCTCCCAAAAGCAAAAAAATTGTTTGGTCATTTCACAACAAGAATTTTAAACATGCACCATCACATCACATTCTGTCACTCCTCAAAATATGCATGATGTATGAGGAGTGCTACAGTCGGACAACATCAAAACGATGCCAGAGATGAAATTAAAACCTTAAAGACTTCTGACCTATGACTTTACCAATGCAGAATTGATAAAGCTGAATACATGGCAGCTTTTGGAAAGCTAAGAATATGCAATCGGTCTAGAGTGCTTAGGATTAATTTTCAGGGCCTAATGAAAAACTAAAGCCAAAACAGACATTCCCTTCATCTATGCCCAATGCTAACAGCTGGTTGCTGTTACATATTTTTAATGGCACGCTGGTGATGGAATACATTAACAGTAATTCAGACTTTCACAATTAAAATGAACTTCAATACAGTACAAAAACTGTTAAAGTGCCACTGGTTAAGGGTATAAAGATTTTAAGAAAATTTATTCCGATGTAAGAAAAGAAAATGTTCTCTTAATACCACATGGCTCATTCCTTCAGCAGAGAACAACCTATTCTCTCCCCGTTGCTAAGAAATGAAGTGAAATAAAAATCAGTCACAAAAAAAACTGCAGTTACAGAGGGCTCACAGCTGCTCCTGTTCTTGTGATGACTCTAGGAAACCAGGTTACTGGCTCTATGCTGTAGTCCTGCAGTGTTTGGCTACCACAGTAACTCTCAGACATAATGACTCAGCAGTCTGACAGGAGTAAGCTAGGCACTGCCATGTTTCCCAGCATGAGCACCCATCCTCTGTGGGTCTTGAGAGGGATAGTGGATGGGACCTGGGGCTCTCAAGAAGGGAGGGGGTGGATGGGAGCCCATCGGATGAAACAAGTGGGGTCCGAAACCTGCAAAAAAAGTAAACAAATTAAAACTCAAGGTCTTCAGTTATGTTTGATTGTTCCTGGTTTCCCCACTGTCAAACCAAGACAGACAGGCTGTTCTATTACATGTGGCAGGCTATTAAAAATTAGCAGCAAACAAGTTCATAAATCAAGAACATTACCGGAAAGAGAAATGCAAAATCAGACATTACTGTCACAAATCTGAAGACGTAAAATTCTAAGTTTACAAATTAGAACTACCAGAGAAAACCATTGAGAAATAAGACAAAAGCAGAGTCCTCATAGCTCTTGGCATCAAACTATAAGCAAGATTAGTACTAAGGCCAGAAACTATCTGCTTAAAGGAATCCCTGATATCCTGGGGTCCTGACTAACACAGCGAGTTCTAAACTGCTAGTTTATGCTAGTTCTGGGGCCAAATTTGAAGGAAAACAAAGCTTAGATTCAAATGCCATCTGAACAGCACTTACTCATCCACGCCTTTCAGAAGTACATCGAACATAACAGAAAAGGAGCATAAGGCCCATTGAGTCTGCATAATTTAATTCCTGTTGCATTGGTGTTGTCCTCTTCATCCTTTTGACTAAGAATCCTCTGTGCTTATCCCATGCCTCCTGAATTCTGTTAGTTTTCCCAATGGAGGTGATGGATATAGAAAAAGTATTTCATAAATCCAAGCCCCCTCCATGAAGAAATATGTGATGTTCCTCCTGAATCTACTCTTGTAGAGTTTTAGATAACCTCTTGCTCCAGAATTTATTCTACTGAATACAACAAATACTGTTATTTGCTATATCATAGCAGTAACACAGGGTGAAATTAGATCTTCCTGCTAATTTGCTTTCCTCGAGTCCCTAAAGTACAGTCTCGCGAGCTATCACGCCCCACCAGCAGCTTGGAGCATACCAAGTCTTGATGATGTCACTCTACACAGGCAGATGGCACGTCCTATCAGGCTCAGTATTCTACTGAAAGCAGACGACTCCAACGAGCAACAATTAAAAACAGGAACACATCCAAAATACTAGAAATCTAATTTTCTGAACACATGCTCCCCACCACATTAGTCACATTGTTCACTTCTATATCTTCTCCTTTTCTATTAGTTTACTTTTTTTTCCCTTATTCTTCTTCTTCTTCTTTTTGGCCACTACATAGTAGTCCCATGGCATCCTCGCAGGAATCCCACACCATCAGATGGCCCCATACCTCCACTTGGAACACTCTTAATTTGCTGTACTCGTTAGAACCGGGATCGCTGTCATGACAAGCAGAAAAACATGGGAAGGGTTCTGGACTGGACTGCAGGGACTCAAGGAAAGCAAATTAGTAGGTAAGACCTCATTTCACAATCCTTATCGTCCCCTTCAGTCCAGTCTCGTGAGATGTATCATAGCAGTATTAACCTCAAGAGGGACCCATGAGCCCAGCCTGAGGCACTGCAGATCCAAACCACAGATCTTCCACTGCCTGCATGTCCAGGAGGTAATGTTGGACAAATGCATGCAACAAAAACCAAGTTGCCACCTGACAAATATCCATTGGCAGCACTAGACTAGCTTCTGCCCACCACAGCACCTGCGCCCTGATTGAATGTGCCCGCAGTCCTTTCGGCAATTCCCTATGTCTCAAAAGGTAGACCGAAGCAATTGCCTCCCGTACCCACCAGGCAATTGAGAGTTTGGATGTGGCCTCACCCTTGTGTGGCCTACCAAAAAGCACAAAACAAGTGATCTGACTTCTGAAAAGACGCTGTTCTTTTAAGGTATTTTCAAAGTACTCCATGCAGTTCCCGCCAGTGCAACTGGCGGTCTTCCAAAATGGCACTCCTGCCCAAAAACACCAGGAGAGTCACTGGCTGATTGAGATGAAAAGCAGAGACTACCTTGGGCAGGAAAGAGGGCACTGGACAAAACACCACCTTCTCCTTCGAGATGGAGAGTAAAGTCTCATGGCATGACAACACCTGGAGTTCCAAAATCCGTTGAGCCGAACAAATGGCCACAAAAACACCATTTTCAAAGTCAAATCCTTCAAGGTGGAAATATCCACCGGTTCAAAAGGCACCTCTGTTAATGCAGACAACAAGAAATTCAGATCCCAGGGAGGAATCAAAGACCTCGTTGGGGGATGAATGTGCCTCACTGCTCTGAGGAAAAGTATCACATCTGGATGGGCCACCAAGAACTGGCCCTGGACTCACATCCGATAACACATGAGAATCATAACCTGCACTCTTAAACCACAGGTCAAACCCTTCTCCAAACCAGCCTGCAGAAAAGCTAGGATATCAGGTAGAGGTGCTGCCAGGAGACAGTACCTGCATGCCAAACACCAATCCCCAAACACTCTTCATACACTGATGTATGACAGAAGTGGACAACTTGCACACCTTCAGTAACACTGTAATCACAGTAGCTGAATACACCTTCTTTCTCAGCCAAGCCCTCTCAAGAGTGAGGCCATAAGCAAGCATCGATCCACCTGAGGCATTAGGTTTGGACCCTGTGAGAGTAGAATGGTTCGTGCTGGAAGGTGCCATGGATGATCTGCCATCAGCTTGAGAAGAACAGTATACCACAGCCGACAAGGCCAATAGGGAGCGACTACCACCAGACCCCAATGGGCCTCAATCCTCTCCCCTTGATGTCCTATGAGTGCCCATAGAGGAAAAACATAAGAGCATTTCCATCAGCCATCTCTGCATCAACACATCCAGGCCTTCCGACATCCTTTCTCACCATCTGCTGAAGAATCTGATCGCTTTTGCGTTCTTGAAAGTTGCTATCAGATCCATGATCGGCTGTCCCCAGGACCTGACTAACTGAGCAAACACTGCATCATTGAGGGACCACTCAGTCAGATCCAGGTGATAAGAGTGTGCTTGTACATTCTCTCTGCCGGCCATGTGAGCTGCTGAGAAAACTTGCAAGTTCGCCTCCACCTAGATCAAGAGTGGTGCTACCTCGTCCAAGGGATATATGCTCCCCATGTCCCCGTGACTGATGTAAGCCACTGTGGTGGCATAGTCAGAGAAAACATAGTTACTCACCTGTAACAGGTGATCTCCAGGAACAGCAGGAATTAAGTCTTCACATATGGGTATTGTCGGTACCAACGGAGCCTGCGCTGGAACGCTCCCCAGCATCCAATAGGAAAGCTTTTGGGAGCATCCCACAGCACCTACGTGCTGCCTTCCCGCCTTTCCAACTCTCCCTCTTCAGTTGAGTTTATAGCCGAGACAAAAGGAGAGAAAGAGAGAGAGACAGACAACTCTTAGGGGAGGTGGGTGGGTTGTGAAGACTTAATTCCTGCTGTTCCCGGAGATCACCTGTTACAGGTGAGTAACTACGCTATCTCCAGGAACAAGCAGGAATGTAGTCTTCACATATGGGGACTCCCCAGCTGAAAGATGCTAGGGGGATGACCCCAGGAAGTTGCAAACCCATGGTGAGATGGGTCATGCTTCCTCCCATGGATCTCTGGCATCCAAACCCGGGACGGCGGGTAGGAGTTCTACTAAGTCTGAAAGAGATGCTGGAGAACAGCCTGGCCAAATGAGGCATCCCGACGGGAGTCCTTGTCTAAGCAGTAGTGGGCTGTAAAGATGTGTACTGAAGCCCAAGTGGCTGCTCTACAGATGTCGTCAATGGACACAGAACGAAGATTAACCATAGAGGCTGCCATTGCTCTCACACTGTGAGCTGTGACATGGCCTTCGAGAGAAAGTCCCTTACTTTCATAAGCAAAGGATATGCAATTTGCAATCCACCTAGAGAGAGTTCTTTTGGAAACTGGAAGTCCCAAATGACTAGACTCAAAAGCAATAAAAAGCTGAGAAGATTTCCTGTGTTGCTTAGTTCTTTGAAGGTAAAAAGCCAAGGCTCTTTTACAATCTAAAGTTTGAAGGTTCCTTTCTGCATTAGAGGCATGAGGCCTAGGAAAGAATACAGGAAGGTAAACTGTTTGGTTTAAATGAAAAGGCGAAACCACCTTTGGCATAAAGTGAGGATGAGTCCTAAGAACTGTCTTATCATGGTGAAATCTTGTATAAGGAGGATCCGCCACTAAGGCCTATAACTCACTGATGTGTCTTGCAGAAGTGAGGGCAACTAGAAAGATGACCTTCCAGGAAAGAAACTTTAGAGCTGTAGTGGCTAAAGGCTCAAAGGGCGGTTTCATAAGCTGCCCGAGAACAAGATTCAGGTCCCATGCCACCGGCGGTGGCTTAATGGGAGGTTTTGTTAAGAGTAGACCCTCTCCTAAATCTTGCTACGAGTGGATGAGAGGAAATAGGTTGTTCATCCAGAGGCTTGCAAGAAGCTGCAATGGCACTAAGATGGACCCTTACTGAATTGGTTTTAAGACCAGTATTTGATAAATGGAGGACATACTCCAGTAGCGATTCCACAGACACCGAAAGGGGGTTAAGTCCCCTTTGAGAACAGCATACAGAGAACCTTTTGCACTTGAAGGCATAGGATCGCCTTGTGGAGGGTTTTCTGGAAGCCACAAGGATATCCTTTAACTGTTGAGAAAGTTTGATATCCAGAAGTTCTAGGCTTTCAGCAACCAGGCCCTGAGATGCAGGGACTGGGGATTTGGGTGCAATAGCATCCCATTCTCCTGGGAAAGAAGACCTGGGGCATATCCCAACTCCAGAGGCGTGACTTGAGAGAGACGCAGAAGCAGAGGGGATACCACATTTGCTGTGGCCAATGTGGAGCTATGAGTATCATACAACACCTGTCTCTCTGAAGCTTGAACAACGCTTTGGGAATGAGGGGAATGGGTAGGAAGGCATAGAGGAAGCCCTGACCCCAGTGGAGGAGGAAAGCATCCCTTGCCTGACAGTTCTGAGCCAGAATTCTGAAACAGAATCGGGGAAGTTTGGCATTCTGTGGACTTGCAAAGAGGTCTATATTTGGGGTTCCCCAGATTCGAAACACTCGAACAAGCTAGTCTGAGTGAAGAGACCATTCGTGTGGCAGCAGTATGAGACTGAGTTTGTCTGCCCAAAGATTTTGAATGCCTGGAAGATATACCACTAGGAGGTGAATCTGAAGCTCTCTGGCGAGGGCCCACAGTTGCAAAGCTTCATTGCATAATGACAGACAGCCTGTTCCGCCCTGCTTGTTCACATAGAACATGGCTACCTGAGCTGGGCCTGGAATATTCGAAGAGCATGGAAAATGGCTCTGAGTTCTAGGAGATTTATGTGAAGACAAACCTCCTGTGGGGTCCAGAGACCCTGAGTCGAGAGATCGTGCAAGTGAGCCCCCCAACCCAACTTGGACACATCTGTTGTTAGGGTGGCTTGGAATAGAGGCTGCTGGAAAGGAGAGCCTATAAGAAGGTTTTCCAGTGATTGCCACCATTGAATGGACGAAATGAGACGTGTGGAGCTACTGATTTTGCCCGATAAGCGTCCCGAGGCCTGTATCCACTGAGAGAATAGGGTCCTCTGGGCTGCTTGCATGTGAAGGCGAGCATAGGGAACCACATGGACAGTAGATGCCATATGCTCCAGAAGCTGAAGCATTTCCTGAGCAGTGAGGAAGACTTTCATAGCTGCTTGGGATGCCAGCTGTACTATACGAAGACAGCGGGGCTGTGGTAGGAAAGCCCTTGACTGTCTTGTATCTAGACGAGCCCCTATGAATTCCAGGGACTGAGAAGGGGTAAGATGAGATTTTGGGAGGTTTATGACTAATCCCAAATAGTGAAGGATTTGCATCACGCGAGAAAGAGCAAAGATGGCTTCTGGAGCTGTCGATGCTTGAATGAGCCAGTTGTCTAAGTAGGGGAAGACGAATATTCCTAGAGTTCTCAGGAATGCTGCTATTACTGCCATGCATTTCGAGAAGACTCTTGGGGCAGAAGCCAGACCAAAGGGAAGAACCTTGTATTGGAAGTGTCTTCCCTGGAAAAGGAATCAAAGGAATTTTCTGTGATCTGAATGGATGAGAATATGCGTATATGCATCCTTTAGATCTAAAGAACATAGCCAATAGTGACTCTGAAGGTATGGCAGGAGTGTTCCGAGGGAGATCTTGAATTTTTCTCAGAACAGATATTTGTTTAATTCCCTGAGGTCCAGTATAGGTCTGTGTCCTCCTGTTTTCTCTGGGATGAGAAAATAGGGTGAGTAGAACCCTGTACCCTGTTGGGGTATGGGTACTTCTTCTATTGCTCCCTGAGCAAGAAGTGATGCAACCTCTTGGCCCAAGAGATCGGTGGCAGGGACTTGAGAATTGAACTGCCTTATGATTGTAGGAGGGGACATGCTGTGAAAATGAAGTCTGTACCCCTCTCATATAATGGAGTCCAGTTTTCTGATGTTATTTGTTGCCGTCTTTTGGCAAAATGGCATAACCTGCCTGGGATGGTGGAGGGTTCTGGACCTTGCAGGGGCAGAAAGACTAAGTTCTCTAGGAAGGAGTCAAAGCCCCTGAGAAGGCTGAGTCTGCTGAGTTGGTTGAGCTCTTGGAACTTGTGACTTCCTCTGCTGTCTGGTCTGTTGTTGCCCCTTTTGGGGAATATGAACTGAACAGTGACCCCGATGGATGTAAGATGGGTAAAACATCTTTTTCTTGTTGAAAAAGGGTTTATTGACTGACTTTTTCTTTGTTGGGTTGGCTGTAGACTGATAGTCTGTTCAAGGTGGCATTTTCAGATTAAATCTGATTAGCCTTGTCTTGCCAATCCTTGCCAAAGAGATTTTCTCCTGTGCAAGGAATGTTTCCCAGTTTATCTTGCACCCATATTTCTAAGTCTTATGCCTGAAGCCAGGCAATACGACGTGCACCGATGGAGATAGCAGAGGTTCTGCTAATGCATTCAAAGCAATCAAAGGTTGCACGGTTTACAAACTTGGACACATCCTGGGCATGTTTGACCAGAGTAGGAAATTCCCCTCTTTTGTCTTCAGGAAGAAGAGGGCTCATGAGCTCCAAGTCTCCTGCAACCTCCTTGAGAAACATTCCCATATACAGAATGTAAGAGCTGATCCTGGCTGACAACATGGAGGATTGGAAGCATCGACACCCAAAGGCATCGAGTGTCCTCGATTCACGGCCTGGAAGATTGGAAGAATGCGTTTTAGCACTGTTAATCCTATGCATCGCCTATTCCACTACCATTGAATGGCGTGGTAACAGTCTTTTGAAAACCAGGACAGCTTGGAACTCGGTACATGGGATCAAGTCGTCAAGGGTGTGGAAACACCGTTAAAGGAGTTTTCCACATTCTTAGCATAAGATCATGCAAGATCCTATGAATGGGCAGAGTAGCTGCCTCTTTAGGAGCCTTAGGGTATTGAAGAATTTCTAATTCTTCTGCTCTGGGTTCCTTTTCCGGAGTCACCATGATTGCAAGACCTCAAGCTAAATCACGTATGAAATCCTGGAAGGACATATCTTCTGGAGGAGACATTCTATGCTGAGGAGAAGGAGATGGATCCTCCGGAAGGATTGCTCTAGTACCGGCAGAGTCATTGGAATCAGAGGATTCGAAGTATCTCTGTGCCGTGTGTACCGGCAACGCATGGTACCGGTACCGTTCAAAGTCGGTATCGGGGTGTCTCAGTACCAGTCTTTCGATACCTGAGATACACTCAAGGCTCGGCATGGGGGGAAGCATCCCGGCCGAGGCAGGTACAGTTGGTACCGGCACCGATGTCATTACAGATACCTGTGGAACCGCCTGTAGCAGTCTTAGCGGTACCAAAGCTAAGAGAGCTGCTAGATTGCGTTTGATAGCAAGGATTCTCTGATCCATCGCCCCTGCCGATGCTTGGGTGTCGGTACCGGTGGAAGTGGCTATGACCCCAGAACATGGCACCAGTAGTTCTGCAGAGGTGGAAGCTTCTAGAACATTCTGGAGCCCCGTTAATGCTTTGGAAGCCGAAGCTTCCCAGCGGGGCGGTTTTGCCGGTGAACTTTTGAACATAAATTACTAAAACGCTCAATAATATCCATACAGAACTATGTTCACTTTCAAATCTTCTTATATAATCAATCAAGTGATATGTATTTGTACTAACACAGAAGGTCTCAGACTTACACCGCACTCATTTCTTGGGCTTTCTTTACTTGCCCAGCTGATGTGCCTAATAGCATCAATAACCTTCAGTATTATTTTATTTATTTTATTTATTAACAATTCTTATATACCGCACTATTAGACATCAGCGCGGTTTACATTGAACAGAAAACATCCGACAGTTTACATATGTCTGGTCAGTTACATTTAACAGGAAGTATAACTTGGCGAAAATAGGGGAAACTAAATACAATGGAGGGTTATCAAGTAATATTGAATTATCAAACAATCCGAAGGTAGATAGAGCTATGGCTATGTTGTCCTATTATTAAGTACCGTTAAGGCTCTTAATTTTGGCCATAAAGCCGTGTTGCCGTATTGCACTTAGCTTAAAATATGCATACTGCTACCATCATATTCTTCTGTGATCCCAACGCCTTCCTCGGGTACCTCAGCCGCATTTCACTTAGATTGTTTCATCAGGGGATCGCATTAGCTTCTTGACCTTTATCTAAAAAATACAACCTTTGTGTTTAATCTTTTTCATTTATTTCTACTGTGAAGTTCCTACCACTCTCCCTCTAAGCCTACTCATATTAAAAACAACGTACACATACCAGAAGCTTGAAAAACTGCTGCCCACGTTCTCTTATTTTCCTGGCAATAACAGCAATTGTTCAAGATGACTCTTCCACTGCCATAAAAACACCGCGCATGCGGGACTGAATCACTACTCCATTTTTAAAGTCCTAAATACTCGAATCTCATTGGCAGCTCCCACTTCCATTTCAACTAGACGTCATTACAAACTCTTTTTCGCTTCGGTATTATTTGGGCTTATAAAACGCTGGTATGTGTCTCTTTCCTCTACTATTCTATTTATAAAAATTCCATATCATCATCTGACTCCCACTACCATAGTGTATGACTGCCTAGGGAAAAAGACCCTCGCACTCCAAAAATACCTAAATTGAATCTTCTTAAATACACACTGCCCAATCTATACTCGCATTAAGTCCTGTAGGTGTTGTTGCATTCAGTCTATGGATCCATCTCTGCTCTGGAATCAAAGTATGATCCTGAGACTTTCCACCCATTCCCATTTCAATTTTATCAATACAAAAGCAACGCAGTTGTTCAAAAATATGTCCTTTCAATAAACAATATAGCAGTATGCATATTTTAAGCTAAGTGCAAAATGGCAATACGGCTTTATGGCCAAAATTAAGAGCCTTAGCGGTTACTTAATAATAGGACAACATAGCCATAGCTCTATCTACCTTCGGATTGTTTGATAATTCAATATTACTTGATAATATACACTGAAGGTCATTGATGCTATTAGGCACATCAGCTGGGCAAGTAAAAAAAGCCCAAGAAATGAGTGCAGTGTAAGTCTGAGACCTTCTGTGTTAGTACAAATATATATCACTTGATTGATTATAAACAATGTATAAGAAGATTTGGAAGTGAACATAGTTCCGTATGGATATTATTGAGCGTTTTAGTAATTTATGTTAGTATTGAGCGCTCGGAGGAAGACCATAATTTGTGGGTGAACTTTCGAAGGCAACGCCAGTGGCATCTCGATACCTGGAAGGAGATCTACCCTTTGAGGACCGGCCAGTCTTAGAAGACTTGGGTTCAGTTACCCGAGATCCATGGGAGAAAGATGAAGCCCTGGAAGACGTCGATGCAACGGACATCATATCTGCGGCAAAAAGGGTACAGAGTTTTGCAGCTCTATTCTCCAGGCCCCTCTTGGTCATCTTTCTGCAGGAGAGACACTTCGATGGAGAATGGTCAGGACCTAAACATTTAAGACACCAATCATGGGTGTCGGTGATAGATATGGTACCGCACACTTAGAACATTTCTTGAAACCACTAGCTGGTTTCTCCATGTCTGAAGAAAAGTGGGCCTAGTGCCCAAAATGGCGCCTAGCACCGAGAGGGGAAAGGCCCCTGAAGAAAAATCTTTCAGAAAGTTTTTTTGAAAAAGAAGAAAAAAGAGAACCGGCGGTACCGATAGGCGTCGAATGAAGGCAGACACGACCACAAAAAAACCCAAAAGAATAAGAATAGATTTTCTGTGGTGACAGAGTATGCATCCTGTCGGTTCCGCGGAAAACAAAGAACTGAAGAGGGAGAGTTGGAAAGGCAGGAAGGCAGCACGTAGGCGTTGTGGGGTGCTCCCAAAAGC
This sequence comes from Ichthyophis bannanicus, assembly GCA_033557465.1. NCBI lineage: Eukaryota > Metazoa > Chordata > Amphibia > Gymnophiona > Ichthyophiidae > Ichthyophis > Ichthyophis bannanicus. Next base: position 67,336,783 of record CM066050.1, on the reverse strand, counting down.
TTTCCTATTGGACGCTGGGGAGCTTTCCCACG